>CM038045.1:66281972-67546257 GCA_021397845.1 Areca catechu
GGACATCCAGCATGCCATTGACTTAGTCCCAGGAGTCACCCTACCCAACCTTCCATACTATAGGATAAACCCTACCAAACATTTTGAGTTACAAAGACAAGTAGGGGATCTCCTTAGGAAAGGATTTATTGGAGAGAGTTTGAGTCCCTGTGCAGTACCCGCATTACTGACCCCTAAGAAAGATGGCACTTGGAGGATGTGCGTTGATAGTCATGCCATTAATAAGATCATACCAAAATATAGGTTTTCCATACCCCGTTTGGATGACATGTTAGATATGATGGCCGAAGCAACAATATTCTGAAAGATTGACCTTAAGAGTGGCTATCATCAAGTTTGGATTAGACCTGGGGATGAGTGGAAAACTGCGTTCAAGACCAAGGAGGGTCTTTTTGAGCGGGTAGTAATGCCATTCGGACTGTCCAATGCTCCTAGTACATTTATGCAGATTATGAATCAAGTCCTATAGTTATTTATAGGAAAGTTTGTCGTAGTTTACTTCGATGACATCCTTTTATATAGCAGGACCAAGAAGGATCATTTGGACCATTTGAATCAAATCTGTTTAGCTCTTAGGAAAAATAGTCTCTTTGTAAACCTTAAAAAATATGATTTTTTTACCCATAGAGTCATTTTCCTTGGTTTTGTAGTCACACCTGATGGAGTTTCTGCTGACCCCGAAAAGATTAAGTCAATTATAGAGTGGCCTGTGCCAAAAAATGTTCATGAAGTACGAAGTTTTCATGGCCTCGCTACTTTCTATAGAAGGTTCATTCGGGGGTTTAGTACCATAGTTGCACCAATCACGGATTGCATTAGGAAAGGCCAATTTGAATGGACAAAAGCTACTGATAGGGCCTTCCTAGATGTTAAGAAGAAAATGACACAAGCACCTATCTTAAGATTGCCTGATTTTTCCAAGATTTTTGAGGTTGCTTGTGATGCATCTAGAGTTGGAATAGGTAGAGTTTTAAGCCAGTAGAGCCATCCCATAGCTTTCTTTAGTGAAAAATTAAATGAAGCCAAGCTTAAGTATTCCACCTATGATAAGGAGCTCTATGCGGTAGTGCAAGCTTTAAGGTATTGGAGGCACTATCTACTACCGCATGAATTTGTCTTGTTTTCTGATCATGAGGCCCTTAGATTCCTTAGTTCCTAGAAGAAGCTGAATCCTAGGCATGCTAAGTGGGTAAAATACATCCAGGCCTACACATTTGTCTTGAAACACCATGCCAAAACTGAGAATAAGATAGCCGATGCTTTAAGTCGTAGAGCCCTGCTTCTGAACTCGATAAGCACTGAAGTCGTTGGATTTGAAAGACTTACGGATGAATATGATAATTGTCCAGACTTTAGTAAAGTTTACCAAGCTTTGAAATTAGGACCATCTAGTGACCATAGTGAATACACCCTTTTAGATGGTTATCTATTTAAGGAAAACAAACTTTATTTTTCAAAGACTTCCCTGAGAGATTTTTTAATCTGGGAAACCCATGCTAGAGGTTTGGCTGGCCATTTTGGAAGAAACAAGACCATATTGATAATTGAGGAGAGATTTTACTAGCCAGGCCTTAAGAGACAAGTAGCCAATATTGTTGCTCGATGTAGGACATGCGCGGTTGCCAAACATCAAAAACAAAACACCGGGTTATACACTCCTTTGCTTGTGCCGGATTGTCCATGGCAGGATCTTAGCATGGACTTCGTTTTAGGGCTACCCAAGACCCTTAGAAAACATGATTCAATCTTTGTAGTGGTCGATAGATTTTCGAAAATGGCCCATTTTATACCCTACTCCCAAACTTTTGATGCCTCCAGGGTAGCCAAGCTTTTTCTCAATCAAGTAGTCAAGTTACATGGGTTACTTAAGACCATTGTTTCTGATAGGGATGTCCGTTTCACGAGCTATTTTTGGAAAACCCTTTGGCACCTATTAGGAACAAAACTGAAATTCTCAATTGCATACCACCCTCAGACTGATGGACAAATTGAAGTTGTAAATAGAAGTCTAGGAAACTTATTAAGGTGCCTTGTTGGAGAGAGTCTGGGAAATTGGGATTTACTTCTACCTCGTGCTGAATTCGCGTACAATAGCTCAGTCAATAGGTCCATTACTAAAAGTCCCTTTGAGATTGTCCATGGTTACAGACCTATGAAACCTATCGACCTCATCCCATTACCCACACACGCACGTGTATTTAAGTCTGCCGAGTCATATGCACAGCATCTTAAAGAATTACATAAGGAAATTAGTAAAAAAACTTAAATGAGTAATGAAGTTTATAAGCATGTGGCTGATTCATGTAAATGGATAAAAGAATTTAATGAAGGGAACTCTATCATTGTAAAACTTAGACCTGAAAGATTTCCACCGGGAACTATGAGGAAATTGCATGCTCGGGGAGCTGGATCTTTCAAAATAATTAAGAAAATAAGATCTAATGCATATGTGTTAGAGTTACCACCTGATTATGGCATTAGCTCCACTTTTAATATTTCTGATATGAAAGAATTTAAAGAACCAGCATTAATTCCTAGTGAGCCTTTTGGACTTCACCCTGCCTTTGAGAGCGAAACCTTACCTGAGTGTCCACCAGCAATTCCACTAGACCGGAGAGACAAGATTGAACGTATCCTAGATGACCAAGTGATTACTACTAGAAATAAGGGTTATCAGCGTTATCTAGTTCGTTAGCACGGTCGATCGAAATCTGAAGATTCCTGGATTACCCGAGAGGATCTACAACAAATTGACCTAGATATATTAGAAACATACTACAGTCAAACCAATCCTTACTCGACAGGGTCAAGTTCCTCCCACCCGGGGAGAATTGGTGCGGGCACCAGGCTCAGGAAGAGGCTTCAACTAATGCCAAGTTCTTTATGGATAGAAGACTAGGAATTTAAGTCCTGTAATAAGTCTATGAGTCCTGTATTTATGTTTATTTGAATAATTGAGTCATGTTTTATTTCAATTTGGGTTCAATTAGAGTTCAATTAGGCTTTGTATTGAGTCGGGTTCAAGAACTACTTGAGTTGGTTCCAATTAAGCTAGATCAAGTGCAACCAGTTTTACATTAAGTGCAACCAGCTTCACCAACAAACTTGGAGCACCACATCATCAATGCACCTTGCCAAGTTGGAGGACAAGTCATGCCACATCACCAAGACACTTCACCATGAATTTTCAAGACAAATTTGAATTTGAATGAAGTTCCACTCTTCATGGGAATGAAGCTCCACTATTCATGGGTCGCCCCCTTGTATTTAGGAGTTTGAATTTTTAAAAGGGCCATTCCACTTTCTTTGGGACGCCCCTTGATTATCTCCATGAAATGTGATGTAGTTTGAATTTAAAAGGGGAGCTTAAGGTTTATAAAAGCTCCTAAATCCTCTTGTAATTCATTGATGAATGAAATGAATTTTTTTAAGAAAGCTTTCTTCCTTTGCTAGCCAAAGACCCTTGAGAGAAGGTAGGTGTGAGACCTAGGTTCCTTAGCCAATTCAAGCCTCTAATCCCCCTTTCCACCCATTTGACCAACCTTAAAATCCCTCTCCAAGCAAATCCAAATTCGTCCTCCCCTTCATCCAAGAGATGTCATCTTCAGAGGAGTTCTTCACGCCATCAAGGGAAGGAGATTCAAGCTATGGGTGTCAAAGGAGATCTACTTCAAGCCAAACCTACGCCATTTCTTTCATTCAAATTTCCTCTTCCATTTCCCCATTCTTCCACCTAAATCTTCTAATTTTACTATGCATCTATGCAGGATCCCCGGATCTCCTGGTTTTCAAAGTGAAGGTCTACTGTGCCAAGGACTCATAAACAAGGTGCCTTTAGATCTAGAGTAACTCCTTGCCATTCTTAGTACTTCATCTTGAGTGTCCCTTTCCTGAATTTTAGATTATTAATAGCCGGATAGCCATCTTGATAATATTCTTTCAGATCTGAAATAGGAAAGTAGGCTAACCCTAATCTGTGTGGTTTCCTAACCATGAAGATCCCTTCTTAATTACTTTGAGAGATTCTTTTCTAGTCTAGTTCTTTTCCTTATGTTCCTTTCATATAATTTTATTTCTTTTACGTAGAATAGCTACATGTTTATCTATTTCATTTTCATTTAGTCCTTCTAATTCCTTTAAATGCATCATTCGATACATGTTCCCCATCAGCCATGTAGGGGGAAGGGTGAAGCAAAAGTGATCCTTGATCCAGCCTTAACCCCTTTATGAGTAGTCTGATGGAAGGATGGTGACGACACGGGAGAGAGAGGTCTCCACCAGTCGTGCGGGGGACTCCCCTTCCCAGGGAAACCCTGATAACCTAGAGGTGGAACCGCCCGCTCCAGCTCAACCACTTCCGCTAGAGTCTCGATTGACTGCACTCACCCAGCAGATAAAAATTCTTGCCATAACAGTGCGCCAGCTTCAGCACCAGCTCCGATCCTTGGCTACTCATAGCAGCCAGGGACTCCCATGGCCCAAACTGCAGCACCCTATGGCAGCCTGCGTTCCTTCCAAGGAAGGCCTTCGCAGTTGTGGGCCGTCACTGACAACCGGGGTAGCCATCAAACTCTGACGAAAAGATAGTGGGCCGAGTTTGTTGACTGGGAGAGCCGCTCACCAAACCTTGAGCGAGTGGTGTCCAGACCCTGCCAACGTAGGAAAAGTAAGACCCCCCACCACGGGCACCATGCACCCATGTCACCTTCTCTGTCTTCGTCGGTGGAGGGGTCCACTGATGAAGCCATCAGGTGCATGGCGGAGAATCACCTGGAAAAGCATGACTGCAAGCTGGCGGAGTTATCCTGCCGGTTTGCCAACCTATCGGGCTCCACTGATGAGCCAGCGGGCAACAATGCCTATCCCCCTTTCTCTCGAGAAGTCCAAGAAGAGCCGATCCCAAATCGATTCCGCATGCCACAGGTGGATCCCTACGATGGGACCACCGACCCCTTGGACCATCTGGAAAGCTACAGGACCCTCATGAGGGTCCAGGGGGCCACCGACACCCTCCTCTATGTCACCTTCCCTGCCATCCTCTGGAAAGTAGCTCGGGTGTGGCTCACCTGCCTAGAGCCGGAGAGCATCAGCTCCTTCACCCAGCTGGGGCAGAAGTTCATGGCCCACTTCGACACCTGTCGGAAGGTGCCACGAGAGGCAAGCAGCCTCTTCTACATCAGGCAACAGGACCACAAGCCCGTGCGGGACTACGTCGGCTTCAAGGTTACCGCGTTGGAGGTTTACAACCTCGAGGAGCCGGTTGCCATGTTGGCTCTGAAGCGAGGACTCAGGACCTCCCGCCTGACTTGCTCGATAAGAAGCCCCCGAAGAGATACTCCAAGCTCTTCCTCCGGGCTCAAAAGTACATCCGCATTGAGCAGGCGGATCGAATGAGGTGGGAGCTCGATGGGAAGCCGCTGAAGAAACCTACACCCGCTACCCAGAAGCCAGGACCTCCAGCTTTGAGCTTTCGGTAGAGGCTAGGGATGACAGGCGCTCCCATTCCAGAGGGAAGTTATACCCCCTCCTCGCCCTGAGGATGAACATCCTCATAGAGATCGAAGGTGAGCCCTACTTGAAGCGCCCACCTCCGATGAGGCCATCTACTGGCCATGACAAGATGAAGTACTATCGCTACCACCATGACCACGGCCACGACACCGAGGAATGCCGTAACCTCAAAAAGGAGATCGAGGAGCTCATTAAGAGAGGCTATGATGCAGAACAAAAAAAAGATGATGCGATGCGGAAGTAAATTAAGACTAATTCTTTTTTTTTGTTGTTGTTTTTTTTTTAATATTTTCAGAAGTCGGCTTTGACTCAAAGGAAAGTTAAACTAAATTGAAAGAAACTATGTAATAATTGAAAGCACAATTTAAAAGAAACTAGGTTATCATAGTAGTTCAGAAGTAAAGGATCGCTGGGGTTTGAGAAACTCCCAGACCTAGGGTTTCGCTCTGAACTTTCAACAGGACAGAAGTAAAGAGAAGAGAAGGGTTACAGACCAGGCAGTGATCTTCACAGAGTTAGTGGAATGACTCTCTTGAGCAGATTGTCAGATCCCCGGATTCAGATATCTTCGCAATGGATCCTCCAATACTGGTCCTTTGGTAGAGTTGGCTTCTCCTGAACTCAAGATCTGGGAAAGAAGAAGAATAATTGATGGAACCAGATACTCAAGGAAGGATTTACCAGATTGAAGAACTTGAAGGCTGATGTTGCTGAAATCCGGGTTCTCCTGGAGGCTGATCTGACTTCCTCTGGGAATTGCTCTGAAGCTGAAGTATCCGGACTGGATCTGGATGCTGGTGGTCGGCCTTGACTTGGAGAGAGTGGCCGTGAGAGGTGGGATAGGCTAGGGTTTGGTGGATTGAAGAGGATGATAGGCGGCTAGGGTTTGGAAGTGAAGTGGCTAACCTTGGGTTTGGGATTGGAGATCTCACACCTCCTCAAGGTTCCTGGGGAACCCGGATTTACTCCCTCACGGAGCTCAACACCTGGATGCAAGTGCGGAAGAGAGAAACACAGAGTTTGCTCACACATAAATTGGATTCATTCATCAGATCTTTTTTAAAACTTACAAGAGGGGTTTATTTTATAGGTCTTTATAAGAGGTCAGGGTTTTACATCTTCCCATGTGGGACTAATAGGATGGATCTTCAAATTAGGCTTGTAGAATCAAATCCTTCTCATATGGCCGGCCAAGAGCTTCCATAAGTGTTGATTGGTGGCTCCAAATGGTAAGTAGGTGGCGCCTCCTAGCCTTGCTCTTCAAGAAAATTTTTTTTTCCTTCCATGGCTCAACTCTTTTGGAAACCTCCTTTTCTTTCTCCCCAAGTCATGGCTCTTCCCAACTTTGCTTTGATCTTTTTAGTCATGGATTGGGCGCCCCCTTGAAGTGCTCCCCAAGAAACGCCTCTTTCCTCCTTTAGCTTGGCCTTTTAAGGTATATATGGGGCGCCTCCTTGATTTTGGCTTCAAGAAAAATTCTTGCTCCCTTGGGTGTAGGGACCAAGACACTGGGATGGAGATGTGGCACCTCCTGGACTCTGGCGTGTGGCTGGGAGTGTGGCGCACACTTGCTTGGGCTTGGGAGAAAATGTGGCACCCTGGAGAAGGCCTAGACCACTTACTAGGACTTGTACTGAGTTAACATGACTCAACAAAATTTAAATTACAGGGAAATACAGACTCAAAAAAAAAAATTGAGTTGACCAAGTCAACCCTTATTACAAAATCAGAAAATCCTAATTCTTTAGGCAAGGTCAATCAGAGATCCAGATGGAGTCCTGAAGTCTTCTTCTGAGTCTGGTGCCCGCACCAATTCTCCCGGGGTGGGAGGAACTCGACCCTGTCGAGTATGGATCAAGTTGGCTCTGGTATCTCTCCAAGAGGTCTGGGTCCAATTCTTGTAATTCTTCTCGGGAGATCCAAGAGTCATCAGAATCTGGCCTTCCTTGCCAGCGGACCAGGTATCTTTGGTATCCTCGATTACGAGTAAAGATAACCTGATCATCCAGGATCTTTTCAATCTGCTCTTTCCTCACAGGCCAGTTTGTTGGTGGACACACAGGGTTGGGTTCACTCTCAAGAGCAGGATTAGGCTCAAAAGGCTCACTGGGAATCACAGCTGGCTCTCTATACTCTACTAGGTCTGTAATGTTGAAAGTGGAGCTAATGCCTAGTTCTGAAGGCAACTCGAGCACATAGGCATTGGACCCTACTTTCTTCACCACTCTAAATGGTCCAACTCCTCTAGCATGTAACTTTCTAATGGTTCCAGGAGGAAACCGTTCAGGCCTTAACCTAATCATTACATAGTCTCCTCAACAAAAGTTTTGACTCGCCTTTGAGAATCAGCCAACTTCTTATAAGTTTCATTACTTAAATTTATTTTGGCATGAATTTCTTTATGCAAGTCTTTTATATGCTATGCAAAAACTTTAGCAAACTCGGAGACTCCTGTGTGGACTGGTAAATGAGCTAGGTCAAGAGGTGTGTGAGGTTTGTAACCATACACAATTTCAAATGGACTCTTACCTGTAGACCTATTGACCGAGTCATTGTATGCAATTTCAGCCCTGGACAAAATACAAATCCCAATTCCTGGTACTCTCAATCAAACCAAAATCTGAGCCAAAGCCTAGTAAAGGGTCAAGAAAAACTAAATTAGACTAACGATGCATTCCTAAAGAATGGACTTTATTCCAAAGGAACCCTAGGTCTAAACCTAACAAACTACGGCTCTCTAGGTTTGACCTTGGGTTGGAG
This sequence comes from Areca catechu, assembly GCA_021397845.1. NCBI lineage: Eukaryota > Viridiplantae > Streptophyta > Magnoliopsida > Arecales > Arecaceae > Areca > Areca catechu. The sequence continues at coordinate 66,290,244 of CM038045.1, forward strand.
GATGGCATGCAGAGCATGAAAACTTATCATGGGTGCCTAGTAGGTGCCATAAGGTCTTCCAGAAGTAGGTGGCAAACCTAATAGGTTCTGACATGTGGTTCACTCTAAAGACTTCGACAAAGTATACTTGGATGGTGTAAGAAGCATTGGAAGTCCTAGAGAAAGGGAGGAGATATGAGGTGGAGTCTCGAATTACCTGTTGACTAAAGGTGGTGACCTGAAGCTTTGAATGGTGATCTATGAGTGTCAACTGGTCATCCTTACGAAAGGAAAAGTTTGCTACTCCCAGGAATGGATCAAGAGATGGTTCGGGAAGTAGCCTAGGACATGTGATTGCAATAGTTAAGGTTTGTTCTCTAAGCAAATAATGATCCACTTTCTCAAGAAATGGATTAGAGAATGATTCAGGGAAGGGTCTATGGATGATGACCTCAAGACTTGAATTTTGACCTATGGGTGAGGAAAGGTATACTCTATAGAAGGGTAGCTCAGTCATGCGAAGGAAGGGGTCGGGGGCCATAAGGAGGACTTCTACAGGACTGGGTGAATCAATCCCCTCAAGAAAAGGATGTCCAATTGAGATTACGGGAGAAACCTTAGTGGCTGAGCATGGGACAAGGTCCAATTGTAAGAGGCTTGATTCAGTTATCCTAAGGAGAGGATCTGCTATAGGGTGGGCAAACTTAAATAGTTTAGTGCAAAGATCTTCAATTGGTACTTGGGGAATGACTATCATTAGAGGATACGAACTGATAGCTCGGGCTAACACTATGAGTTCTTCCTGGGGGTATTTGACTAAAGGAACCTGGTTCTCACAAATCTCTTGAATTTCTGAACTAGGTCCTACCACTTGGTTGCTCTCCAAGGTCTCCTCAGGTAAGGAACCAATAGTATCGATGTCACATTCTTCAAGTTCTTCCCCCTCATATTCATCAACTAGACTCAAGCCAGCATCATATACTTCCTCAATGCCATCTTCAATGGGTTTTGGGTCAGTGGTAATCGGGTCAACTGATTCTGGGCTTGTCATACCTAACCCTTCTTCCTCATTGGTATCCTTCTGGTCAAGAGGTGACACAAGTGGGTATTGACAAACAAAAGTCTGGTTCACTACGGATGTCTGATCAATCGGAACTTGACTCAAGTTGGTAGAGTTGGCTTTAAGTCCAAAGTACTTGATTGGTTATATCTTAAAGACCACTCATAGTCTTGGGCTTCTTGGTAGGCTCGGTCTAACTTATTGGTCTTTTCAAGGCATAGCTTCGTATAGATGTCTGGGTGTAACCCAACCCTAAACCTCGATGTGATCTGAGCTTCGGTCTCAATGGTATTGCATTTCATGTCATACCATTAGAAGTCCTCGATATATTTAGACACATGCCTATTACCTTGTCGCAATTGGTACCATTGGTCTAAAAGTCTTTTCTCATAGGATTTACCTAGGTACCTATCTCTCAACTTACTTCTCATATCTCTCCAAGTATATATTTTCTCTTTTCTTTGATAACACTCATGCTTAATAGCATACCAATGCGACCTAGCATGTTTGGTGAACTTGGTTTTGGCCAACCTAACTTGTCCTAATTTCGATATGTTAGTGCACTCAAAATACCGATCCATTTGTTCTTCCCACTTAATATATGTCTCTTGTCTTCCATCAAAAGTGGGTGCATAAGGTTCGGTGTTCCTAACGGGTCCCTTCTCTGAGTCAACCAAGTATGGGTATAGGCTTCTAGGGTTATGCTCAGGATCACGGTATAAGGTCCTCCTAGGCTCCTGGCATGGGTGAGGTTGGGACCTATTAAATTTTGGATCAGGGGTCCAATTTTGATGTCTACATTTCTCAAGTCCCTGGGCTCGGTCTCTAAACTGGGAAAAACCCTTATTCATATCCTGACTCAATTTGGCCATACTTTCGGTAAGAGTTCTAATCATGGCCTCTAAATCAGGTTGGGTTTGACCAGGTTGGGAGGGTACTCCGTTCCGGGTGGACATGATGATGCAAGCAAGCACACAAAATGTGACTAGACTAAAGCGACTACTGGCTCACTAGACCTAGAGTCCAAACTAGATACCCAATCAGAGTGGCAAGCTAGTCTGTAGTAACTCGGGACTCAGCCAGGCAGGTGTAAGGGGAGTGTTAGGTCCCTAATTGCCAATCCTAGACACCAATCAGTGATTGGCCAGGTAGGCAGACCAGCACACAAGCCCTTCGGGATAGAATCCCTGAACCACCGTTCTAGACACTGAGTACAAAGCACACACAGAGTAACAAGACAAACTGACTCAACACTAGCCTAGACCCGACTTGTTGGTGTCCCTAGCCCACTAGGGCAAATTAAGTCTAATAAATTTTAAAATTAGGCTTAGGATTGAATGAATGGGTGGTAGTTTTGGGCTAAGGAGAGGTTATCAACTCCTCCCCTTATCTTAGATGCTCAATTGCCCTTAAGATGAATTAGGAGATGATCACTCAAAAAAATTGAATTGCAGAAACATAGAAATAGAGTTGCTGTAATTTAACTCTCAGAAATTTCACAGAAACCAATAAATTACAGTAAAATTATGTAAAATAGTTTCAATTATACTGGTTCCATCAAAACAAAAATCACACAATTCGGAGTTACCTAAAATGAGAAACAATTCATGCAACAGGATAGTTACAGACTAAAAATAGAATGCTTCCCCTGTTTACAATTCCTGCTACGAAGTTGTAACCCAGCAGATCCCCTACACGCCCTAGGAACACCCTGTGGAATGGGAAGAGGAGGCTTGCACCTCGCTTCGTTCCTAGGACCAGACATCCTGGGGAGTCTACTTCGAGCAGACAAAGTAAAAAAGAGAGACACTCAAAACATGCAAGCAAGTCAGAAACCCTAGACAGGGCTCTGATACCAAAAATGATGCAGAACAAAAGCTCTGATACCAAAATGATGCAGAACGAAAGAAGAGATGATGCGATGCAGAATTAAATTAAGACTAATTCTTTTTTTTTTTTGGTTATTTTTTTTAATATTTTCAGAAGTCGGCTTTGACTCAAAGGAAAGTTAAACTAAATTGAAAGAAACTATGTAATAATTGAAAGCACAATTTAAAAGAAACTATGTTATCAGAGTAGTTCAGAAGTAAAGGATCGCTGGGGGTTGAGAAACTCCCAGACCTAAGGTTTCGCTCTGAACATTCAACAGGACAGAAGTAAAGAGAAGAGAAGGGTTACAGACCAGGCAGTGATCTTCACAGAGTTAGTGGAAGGACTCTCTTGAGCAGATTGTCGGATACCCGGATTCTGATATCTTCACAATAGATCCTCCAATACTGATCCTTTGATAGAGTTGGCTTCTCCTGAACTCAAGATCTGGGAAAGAAGAAGAACAATTGATGGAACCAGATACTCAAGGAAGGATTTACCAGATTGAAGAACTTGAAGGCTGATGTTGCTGAAATCCGGGTTCTCCTGGAGGCTGATCTGACTTCCTCTGGGAATTGCTCTGAAGCTGAAGTATCCGGACTGGATCTGGATGCTGGTGGTCGGCCTTGACTTGGAGAGAGTGGCCGTGAGAGGTGGGATACGCTAGGGTTTGGTGGATTGAAGAGGATGATGGGTGGCTAGGGTTTGGAAGTGAAGTGGCTAACCTAGGGTTTGGGGTTGGAGATCTCACACCTCCTCAAGGTTCCTGGGGAACCCGGATTTACTCCCTCACGGAGCTCAACACCTGGATGCAAGTGCGAAAGAGAGAAACACAGAGTTTTCTCACACATAAATTGGATTCATTCATCAGATCTTTTTTAAAACTTACAAGAGGGGTTTATTTTTTAGGTCTTTACAAGAGGTCAGGGTTTTACATCTTCCCATGTGGGACTAATAGGATGGATCTTCAAATTAGGCTTGTAGAGTCAAATCCTTCTCATATGGCCGGCCAAGAGCTTCCATAAGTGTTGATTGGTGGCTCCAAATGGTAAGTAGGTGGTGCCTCCTAGCCTTGCTCTTCAAGAAATTTTTTTTTCCTTCCATGGCTCAACTCTTTTGGACACCTCCTTTTCTTTCTCCCCAAGTCATGGCTCTTCCCAACTTTGCTTTGGTCTTTTTAGGCATGGATTGGGCGCCCCCTTGAAGTGCTCCCCAAGAAATGCCTCTTTCCTCCTTTAGCTTGGCCTTTTAAGGTATATATGGGGCGCCTCCTTGATTTTGGCTTCAAGAAAAATTCTTGCTCCCTTGGGTGTGGGGACCAAGACACTGGGATGGAGATGTGGCGCCTCCTGGACTCTGGCGTGTGGCTGGGAGTGTGGCGCCCACTTGCTTGGGCTTGGGAGAAAATGTGGCACCCTGGAGAAGACCTAGACCACTTACTAGGATTTGTACTGAGTCAACATGACTCAACAAAATTTAAATTACAGGGAAATATAGACTCAAAAAAAATTGAGTTGACCAAGTCAATCCTTATTACAAAATCAGAAAATCCTAATTCTTCGGGCAAGGTCAATCAGAGATCCAGATGGAGTCCTGAAGTCTTCTTCTGAGTCTGGTGCCCGCACCAGGCTACCTCGAGAGGTACGTGGAGGGCAGACCTCAAGCAGAACCTCAGGTGCTCAACGCTCTCCCAACGGCTCCTATAGTGGATAACCGCCCTACCGAGAAGCCGGTGGGGATGATAAGTTGAGGAGCCGAGCATGCATCTAAGAAGGCCCAGGGGGCAGGGCAATATGAAAATGTACCCTCCTTTATGAGGGAAGGGGATGGCTCGGGGGAAAATATAAATAACGATGCTGTGGTCGTTGAGATTACGATTGCAAAGCATCCTGTAAAATGCATCATGGTTGATAGTGGAAGCTCCATGGATGTACTTTTCTATGATGCTTTCTCCAAAATGAATTTGTCTCTTGCACGGCTCAGGCCTGTGCACACGCCCCTTGTCGGCTTCACAGGGGACTCTGTAAGAGTTGAGGGAGAAATTACTCTTCCGGTCACCACAGGGACCCCACCTCGGCAAAGTACTGTCATGATGAACTTCATAGTAGTTAAACTCCCCTCTGCCTATAATATGATCCTTGGCTGATCCAGACTCAATCTGCTCGATGCAGTCATCTCCACCAGGAGACTACTTGTGTAGTTTCCAATCCCTTATGGTGTCGAGGAGATGAGGGGAGCACCCCAGCTAGTCCAACACTGCTTCCAAACACTCCCAGGCACCAGGGTACCCGAGGATGATCCCAGGGTGGGCGAGCTTGACCAAAGGGTGCAGGACCCCAGAGGTGATGGGGGATAGAGAAATTGATGGGGGACAGAGATGGATAGGATCGTTGGCGAGCCTAGAAGTCACCTAAATTAGGGTACTATTTTTTTTTGGTATTTTTTTCTCTAGGGGTGGCGAAGGAATAGTGGGGATGTAGGATAGAGATCTGGATCTCATGGACTTTGGGACTCACCCTAACGAAGAGACCTCTCACCTCTAGGGCATTACACCCTCCTCGATACTTAGAGGTGCTAGGATGGATCTCAAAGGCCACGAGGGGATAGAGAAGATGGAATGGGAAAGGGGATAACTGGGCTGACCTCACATCATGTCCTAGGATTGGGCCTCACACCCTCTCCTCACGGAGTGAAATAAAAAAACAACTCTTTTCTAAAACTCATTTTCATTTCCAAAACTTGACTAAACTTCAAAAACTTTTTTTTTACAAAGGACTGAGGGTGGTATTTATAGACTTGTCCAACCTTCATTTGAATTTGAATACAAGATAAAAAGATAGAGATGATTCAAATTCAAACACAAGATAGGATACGATAAGCCTATCCATATCTAAATCCTAACCAACCAAATCCTTATTTAAATTTCAAACAAAAGATAAAATCCCAAACTACTTTATTCTGGATATGCTCCGAGATTTGTGCAGCTTCAGGATTCATGCTTGCTCTGGGATCCATGCTAGTGATATCCCCATCATTCTCTTGAGGTGGGGAAAACTTGGCTCCGTCAAGTTAGGCTGGCTCTAGGATGCACATGACCCAATTTAAAGTAAACAGGATTTATTCTAAGCTGGAATAAATCCGGGATATATGTGGAATAGCCAGAATAGCTAGAATAGCTATTTCGATCTTCTTCAACAGTCGCTCAACAATTCAACTTGCACGATTCTTGGAACAGGAGTTTTGAAGCTTCATGGAGGAGGAGATCGGAGGTGTAGACGGCTTCGGGCGGACCGGAGGAAGGAGATCCGGCGATGTGGAAGGACCGAAAAAGGAGATCCGGCGATGGAGAAGCCGGGAGGAGGCTTATGGATGGGCTTCTTTGGACGAGTGAACAGGGGCTTCATGGAATAGGGGAGCTGGGAGGCTGCTACACGGGATGGTGGAGAGGACAGCGCAGGGGCAATCTTGGAGCTTCGTTCCGATAGGGGATTCGGGCTACGGTGGAGGAATCGATCCAGCGGACATCCGTGGAGGGGGATCCAGGGCTAATGACGGTGTTGGGAGGACCGGAGGGGGCGGTTCACGATGGGGAGTCGGCCTCGGGGAAGCAGAGAAGAGGGGGGGCTCGACCTGGGATTGTACGTTGGAGGAAGGGAGGGATCCACAGAGGATGGGCGACCAGAGGAGTCCTTCGGTGGGGAAGCTCTCAATGAGGAAAACCATGGTGCGGCCGGCGAGTTCCAGACGTCTGCAAGGGGGTCGGCAGTGCTTATCGACGGTGATGTCAACTAGGGTGACGAGGAGGGCCGGCCCCATCGACGGGGGAAGGGATGAAGTGCTGGTGCTCGGCGGAGATCTCCTCCATGGGGCGCTAAGCACGGGCCCTCTGGTGATCGGTCTTTCTCTTTCTCCGTGCTCCTTCTTGGTTCCTTCTTTCTGATATGGAGGCGAGGAGGTGGGTGGGTTTGGGAATGGAAGGATACCAGGACGTGGCCAATGGCACATGGGGAAAAACAAGAGGAAAGGTGGGGGTGATTGGCTGGGTTGGCTAGTGGTGGCGGTGGCACCTCAGTCGATGATGATGGAGGTGCGTGGGAAAGTGCTCTTCTCCGGTGGTGGTGTCAGATGGGAGGTGGGAAAAAAAAATAAATAAAATAAAACAAAATCAGTGATGGGAAAGTGGAGAGAGTGATTGGAGCTGGTGGGAGAGATGGAAATTTGGGGTACCCTAATTTTCTGGGCTCTGATACCAAAATTGATGGGGGACAGATAAGTAGGATCGTTGGAGAGCCTATAAGTCATCTAAATTAGGGTACTATTTTTTTTTATAATTTTTTCTCTAAGGGTGGCGAGGCGGTCCAGGGCGATGCACTGGTGCTTCCTTCGCTTCCAATTCCTCCGAGCACCTCCGACGATGACAACGATGCTCAGTATCCGGGGTGGATGGACAAAATTCGAGGGATCTCTCTCGATCTTTGGCTAGGGTTTTCGAGTGGCGGTGAAAGTAGGTGTAGGGTTTTGATGGATTTTTAATGGGATGGAATGGACAGAGGATGGAAAGGATGGGAGAAGGGGGAGGGTAGGCCGGTAGTGGCGGAGGCACCTTGGTCGGTGATGATGGAGGCACGTGAGAAAGTTCTTTCTCCGGTGGTGTCAGACGGGAGGTGGAGAAAAAAATAAAAATAGAAGAGGATTAGTGACGGGGAAGTGGAGGGACTGACTGGTACAAGTGGGAGAGGAGGGGATCTGGGGTACTCTAATTTTTTTTTTGGCTTTGATACCAAAATGATGGGGGATAGAGATGGATAGGATCGTTAGCGAGCCTAGAGTCACCTAAATTAGGGTACTATTTCTTTTTGGTATTTTTTTCTCTAGGGGTGGTGAAGGAATAGTGGGGATGTAGGATAGGGATCTGGAACTCATGGAGTTTGGGACTCACCCTAACGAAGAGACCTCTCATCTCTAGGGCATTACACCCTCCTCGATACTTGGAGGTGCTAGGATGGATCTCAAAGGCCACGAGGGGATGAGAAGATGGAATGGGAAGGGGGATAACTGGGCATGACCTCACATCATGTCCTGGGGTTGGGCCTCACACTCTCTCCTCACGGAGTGAAATAAAAAAACACTCTTTTCTAAAACTCATTTTCATTTCCAAAACTTGACTAAACTTCAAAAACTTTTTTTGACAAAGGACTGAGGGTGGTATTTATAGACTTGTTCAACCCTCATTTGAATTTGAATACAGGATAAAAAGATAGAGATTATTCAAATTCAAATATAAGATAGGATAAGATAAGCCTATCCATATCTAAATCCTAACCAACCAAATTCTTATTTAAATTTCAAATAAAAGATAAAATCCCAAACTACTTTATTCTGGATATGCTCCGATATTCATGTAGCTTCAGGATTCGTGCTTACTCCGGGATCCGTGCTAGCGATATACCCATCAAGAGGTGGCCCAGCCGAGCGCCTGCTGTCTTTTCCACTCGGGACCGACTAGGAGAAGACAGTGCAGATTGGGGCCCGACTGCAGGAGGAGGAGAGGGCCCACCTATTGGAGTTCCTGCAGACGAACGTAGATGTGTTCGCTTGGACTGCGCCGACATGCCAGGTATTCCCCTTGATATCATCACTCACAAGTTAAGCATTGACCCGAAGTGCAGGCCAGTTCAGTAGAAGAAGAGAAGCTTCACCCCAGAGAGGCAGGCGGCCATCAATGAGGAGGTAGGCAAACTCCTCGCTGCCGGCTTTGTTCGGGAAGTGCAATACCCGAGCTGGCTGGAGAATGTGGTGATGGTAAAGAAGAACAATGACAAATGGAGGATCTGTGTGGACCACACCGACCTCAATAAGACATGCCCGAAGGATAGCTTCCCCCTGTCGAAGATCGATCAGTTGGTGGATGCCACCTCGGGTCATAGGCTCCTCTCCTTTATGGATGCATTCTTCGGATACAATCAGATCTGGGTGCACCCAGGGGATGAGGAGCACACTGCCTTCGTCACCAACCAGGGAACATACTGCTACAAGATGATGCCCTTTAGCCTGAAGAATGCCAGGGCCACGTACCAGCATTTGGTCAACAGGATCTTCAAAGACCAGATTGGCTGGAACATGTAGGCGTATGTGGACGACATGCTTATTATGAGCAAGCAAAGCTCAGACCATGTCGCCGACCTCGCCGAAGCCTTCCACAACGTTCAAAAGAACCAAATGAAGCTAAACCCAGTAAAGTGCACCTTCGAAGTAGTAGCGGGAAAGTTCCTTGGCTTTATGGTCACACAAAGGGGCATTGAAGCCAATCCGGAGAAAGTCTAGGCGGTCATCGACATGGAGCACCCGACATCCAAGAAGCAGGTCCAGCGCTTGACGGGGCGGATCGCAGTGCTGAGCCGGTTCATCTTGAGGTTGGTAGATCGCTGCCTTCCTTTCTTCAAGCTACTGCGTAAGATGCACGTCTTCACCTAGACAAAGAAGTGCAGAACGGCCTTCGAGGAGTTGAAGGAGTCCCTGGCCACTCCTCTGCTGCTCTCCAGACCAGAAGAAGGGGAGGATCTTCTACTCTATCCGGCAGTCACACCCGGAGCAGTCAACTCAGTACTCGTCCGCGCAGATGAGGACGGGTCCCAGAAATCGATGTACTACACTAGCAAGATTCTTTATGATGCGGAGATCAGGTATACTCGATTCGAGAAACTCATTTTTGCACTAATAATGTCTGCTAAGCACCTTTAGCCCTACTTCCAAGCACACCCTATCATGGTCATGACGGACCAACCGCTGAGGACCATACTTAGCTACCCTGAGATCTCCGGGAGATTGGCCAAGTGGTCCCTGCTGCTGAGCGAGTTCCACATAACGTATCGACCAAGATCCTCGCAGAAGGCCCAAGTCCTAGCCGACTTCGTGGTCGAATGCATGGGGTTGCTGAGAAGCCAGAGCATACAATGATGGATCGACAAGCAGAGCTCGGACCAGGGGAGGAGCCCTGGATCCTCTATGTGGATGGTGCGTCCAATTCTAGCGGAAGCGGAGCAGGTCTCATCCTCGCCAACAGTGATGGGGTGGTGGCAGAATGTGCCCTCCGCTTCAAGTTTGCTGCGACCAACAACCAGGCAGAGTACGAGACGCTCCTCGCGGGTCTGAAAGTCTCCCACGAGCTAGGCGTGAAAAGCTTAAAAGTCTTTACTGACTCCCAACTAGTTGTCGGGCAAGTCTCCGAAAAATATGAGGCCAGAGATCCCCAAATGATGAAATACCTGGAGTGAGTCCGCTCGAGCACGACAGGCTTCCAGCGCTTTAGCATTTTTCACATCCCTCGGGGGGAGAATGCATGCATGGATGCACTATCAAGGCTCGCGACCCTGCTAGACTCATCACTGGGATGCGCCTACATTAAGTACCTTAAGAATCCAAGCTATGAAGTCCCGGAGGAAGTGTAGCAAGTCACCCCGGAGCCAAGCTAGATGGATAGGTACATCAGGTACATCACTAATGGCACCGTGCCGGAGGACCGCGCAGAGGCTAGTCTCATCAAGAAGAAGGCCTCACGGTTTGTTTTGGTGGAAGGTCAGCTTTATCGCCGATCTCATTCCAACCTGCTCCTGAAGTGCCTCAGGCCCACAGAGGCGGCCTTCGTGCTCCAGGAGATACATGAAAGCCTCTGTGAGAACCATGTGGGAGGGAGAATGCTGGCATATAAAGCTCTTCGCCAGGGATACTTCTGGGAGACCATGAGAGAGGACACCACCGATTTCATCAAGAAATGCGACAAGTGCCAATGCCATGCCCATATAAAGCACCAGCCAGCGGCACCGATCTCCCAGCTCTCATCTCCTTGGCCCTTTGCTCAGTGGGGAATTGACATCCTCGGACCATTTCCTCCTACGCCGGGACAACGAAGGTTCCTGCTGGTGGTGATTGACTCTTCACCAAGTGGGTTGAAGCAGAGCCGCTAGCCCGGATCACTAAAGCAAATGTCCACCAATTCTTCTAGAAGTTGGTTATTTGCTACTTCGGACTCCCCCGCTGCATCATCACCGACAATGGGCGGCAATTTGATAACCAGGAGTTCGAAGGATTTTGCGCTGAGCATGGCATCCAACATCACTTTATCTCAGTAGCCCACCCTCAAACAAATGGAAGGCCGAGGTGACAAATCGGATCATCCTCCAAGGACTCAGAACCCGGTTGGACCGAGCCAAGGGCAGGTGGGCGGAAGAACTCCCAAGTGTCCTATGGGCCGATCACACAACACCCAGGATGGCAACTGGCGAGACGTCGTTCAACCTTGTCTTCAGCACCGAGGCAGTCATCTCGGTTGAGCTCGGCATACCCACACTTCGAGTATAGCAATACGACAAAGCACAAAACTCGGCATAACTTCTGCTCAAATTAGACCTTCTCGAGGAAACAAGGGACAAAGCTCGGCTCCAAATGGTGGCCTACCAGCAATGAGTGGCCCGGTACTACAACGCGTGGGTGAGGCTGAAAGTCTTCAGACCCGGAGACTTGGTGCTGCGCGGAGCTGAAGCATCTCAATCCCGGGAGTGCAGCAAGCTCTCGCCAAACTGGGAAGGACCTTACAAAGTGGCTGAGGCCCTCTCTCATGGGGCCTACTACCTTGAGGACCTGGATGGTGCCAGGTTCCCTCGAACATGGAATGCCTACAATTTGAGGAGATACTATTAATAGTGTAAGATTTTCTTCCGTTAATAATAAAGATTTCCCTTTGTGCAAGAGGTTATTTGCCTTACAAAAGCATCCAAGCTCGGAACCAAGTCTTCCGACCACGAGGTCCTAGAGCCAAGCACCGATACCTCAAAGCCCAGAGCCAAGCTCTCCAGCCACCAAGTCTTCGAGCCTAGCTCCAAGACATCCAAGCCTGGAACCAAGTCTTCTGACCATGAGGTCCCAGAGACAAGCACCGAGACCTCAAAGCTCGGAGCCAAGCTCTCCAGCCACCAAGTCTTCGAGCCCAGCTCCAAGACATCCAAGCCTAGAACCAAGTCTTCCGGCCACTAGGTCCTAGAGCCAAGCACTGAGACCTTAAAGCCTAGAGCCAAGCTCTCCGGCCACCAAGTCTTCGAGCCCAGCTCCAAGACATCCAAGCCCAGAACCAAGTCTTCCAGCCACAAGGTCCTAGAGCCAAGTGCCGAGACCTCAAAGTCCGGAGCCAAGCTCTCCGGCCACCAAGTCTTCAAGCCCAGCTCCAAGACATCCAAGCCCGGAACCAAGTCTTCCAGCCACTAGGTCCCAAAGCCAAGCGTCGAGACCTCAAAGCCCGAAGCCAAGCTCTCTCGCCACCAAGTCTCTGAGCCTAGCTCCGAGACATCCAAGCCCGGAACCAAGTCTTCTGGCCACTAGGTCCTAGAGCCAAGCACCGAGACCTCAAAGCCTGGAGCCAACTCTTCGGCCACCAAGTCCCCGAGCCTAGCTCCGAGACATCCAAGCCCAGAACCAAGTCTTTCGGCCACTAGGTCCCAGAGCCAAGCACCGAGACCTCAAAGCCCGAAGCCAAGCTCTCCGGCCACCAAGTCTCCGAGCCCAGATCCGAGACATCCAAGCCCGGAACCAAGTCTTTTGGCCACTAGGTCCTAAAGCCAAGCACCGAGACCTCAAAGCCCGGAGCCAAGCTCTCCGGCTACCAAGTCTCCGAGCCCAGCTCTGAGACATCCAAGCCCGGAACCAAGTCTTCCAACCACTAGGTCCCAGAGCCAAGCACCGAGACCTCAAAGCCCGGAGCCAAGCTCTCCGGCCACCAAGTCTTCGAGCCCAGCTCCAAGACATCCAAGCCCGGAACCAAGTCTTCCGGCCATGAGGTCCCAGTGCCAAGTGCCGAGACCTCAAAGCCCGGAGCCAAGCTCTCCGGCCACCAAGTCTTTGAGCCCAGCTCTGAGACATCCAAGCTCGGAACCAAGTCTTCCGGCCACTAAGCCCCAAAGTCGAGCACTGAGACCTCCGAATCTGGAGCTCAAATCTCTGGCTACTTACCCTTCGAGCCCAGCTCCAAGCAGTTTCCAAGATTCGAAGCTCGGATCTCTAGTCTCCGAGAAGTTTCCAAAATCGGAGCTCAGATCTCCGATCTCCAAGAAGTCTCCAAGTCCCAGAGCTCAGATCTCCGGCACCTCATCTCTGAGCCCAGCTCTCAGGAGATCAAGACCCGGGGCCCAGCTCTCTGGCCAGCAGGTCTTCGAGCCTAGCTCCAAGACACTAAGACCTGAGCCTAGCTCTCAGACAACCCTGGACTGGGGCCCAGCTCTCCAGCCAGAAAATCTTTGAGCCTAACTCCCAAAACATCCAGACCGAAACTTAGATCTCCAGTCATCACACCTTCGAGCCCAGCTCCAAGAAACCTCCAAAACCCAGAGCCAAGCTCTTTGGCCGCCAAGCCCTGCATACTCAGAAACGAAGGAAAAATCTTCTTCCTGATCTCACCACATGTAAAAAAAAGGGGGTGAAAAAGAGGCAAAATGCTCTGACGAAATGTATTTTCATTGCTTAAAGAAAAGGGGTTTAAATAACTCTAATGCTCGACATGCTAGGCAACCCAGAAACAACAACAAAAGTAAGAAAAAACCCTACTCTACTCCGCTGGTGCCTTCTCGGGGCGGTGCGCCATCGAAGCTCCGTTGCCCTCGACCTCCAAAGCCGGGGCCTCTCCTTCCGCCACTGCCATCGATGGGGTTGGTTCAGCCGCTGTTGCCGGTGGAGCTGGTTCAGCCGCTATTGCCGACAGAGCTGGTTCAGCCATCGCCACCTGTGGAGCCGGTTCCGCCGCCGCCACCTGAGGAGCCGGAGCGATTGTGACAGGCGCTTCGCCACCTATGGAGCCGGTTCCGCCACCGCCATCTGAGGAGCCAGAGCGATCGTGACAGGCACTCCTCCATCGAAGTCAATGCGGGAGCCGAGGTCTTCATGCCCTAGGAGCCCAGGAGTCGGAGCGCGGCCATCCATTTATCCGATAGGACACCACGTAGCTGGGACCGGCAGTAAGTGAACCCCTTGAAGAAGGAGTCCGTTGCTGCCTCTTTGAAGTCCAATTTGAACTCCTCGAAAGCCTTATAGTTCGTGATCGCCTCTACCGCCATCTTGTCCGCATCCTCGGCACTGTGGATGGCCTCAGCCGCTTTCTTCTTCACGGCCTCGGCCGAACTGACAGCGGTGGAGGCCCTCCTCTCCACCTCGGTAGTCCTCTGGTCGATGACCGCGGCCTTCTTTTCAGAAGAGACGGCTCGCCCAATCGCCACCTCCAGCTCGGCCTGAAGCTTTTTCAGCCAGGCGCTCCTCGACTTGAGCTCTTCCTTGAGCTCCCTTGAGCATCGCCCGGTGCTGGAAACTTCGCCTCGGAGGTTCTTAAGCATCATATTGGCCTCCCAGAGCTCGTCACTCTTCCATCTCAGTTTGGTCTTCGAAGACTCAAACTCTGCCTCGCGCTCTTTATCCCTCCTGATCTAGTTGCGGTAGTAGTCTCGGATCAGTAGGAGTTCGGTGCCTTGCTGCACCGAGGATGATGTTAGACAGCGAAGAGGAGAGGGGGAGAGCAAGGTATATCCAAACACAACTTACAGCATAAAGGTTGGAGAAGGCCACATTGATGGTGTTGACCAGGTACTTCCTGCTCCTCTCTCACCGGTCGCAGGACTGGATGGAGAAGTCCATCATCCGCTCGGTGAGCATTGGGTCCTTGGCAAGGGAGACATTGGGCCCCAGTCTGAAGGGGACCCGACGGTAGTCCCTATCTCTCTTACCCATCGTCGACTCGGAACCACCTTCTCCACCGGTGGTTGAGGCTGTTGGTGCGGGCTGGGAGCTCGGCGCCACCATGGGCGGAGCTACTGAAGTTAGCCCCGCGCCTTCTGGCTCCCTGTCCTTATCGATCTTGATGATCTTCGGAGGAGGGGATGCCACTGCTGTAGCGATGGCAGAGCTACTGAAGTTAGCCCAGCACCTTCTGGCTCCCTGTCCTCCTCGATCTCGATGATCTTCGGAGGAGGGGACGCCACCACTGCAGCAGTGACGGCAGATATGGCCCAGAACACCACCTTGGGCTCCGACATAAGGGCCGGATCACACCGCCTTGGAACTTCGGAGGCAGATTTAGTAGCCCTTTTCCTCCTAGGCTCGGGAACAGGCTTGGCCAATACCGAGCTTGCACTGACATCCATCCGGGCCCTCTTCAAAGCGAGCTCGCCAGCGCCCTCCGCTTGATTCCTTTTCTTGGAGAATGAGAGAAGTTCCTCCATGGAGAACTTCATGGCTGTACCAAAGGAGAAAATGTCAGCTCAAAAAAAAAAAGAAAGAAAAAGAAAGAGAAGAAAAGAATGGAAAAAGCGAGGGAAGACTCTTGAGCCAAACTCACCCAACTTTTGTGTTGGGCCGACCCCGGCCTCGCGGAGATTCTGCTCTAACAGCAGGACCTAAAGCGAAGGGACCTCGGCAGAGCGAAGTTGGTTGTACACCTCCGAGTTAGCTGCGTCGACCACTGAATCTCTATTAGGGGACCGATTCGGGTCGCTCCAGACCCAGTCGACCCCCTTGACCGAGGCAAAGAAGTACCTACTCTTCCATCCTTTGATGGAAGAGGGAAGTTCAAACTTAATCTCCCGAGGACGAGAAGAGAGGGACCACCACCCCTCCTCGGTGGGGTGGCGTTTCAAGATAAAAAAAGGCCCTAAACAAGGAGAAACGGGCAATAAACCCGTGGAAGTGACATAAAACAATGAAATAAAAAATGGTCCTAATGGCGTTTGGAACAAGCTGGGCGGGCACAAGGCGGTAATGGCTCAGGACAGAAAGGAAGAAATGGTGGAACGAGAACTTGAGGCCACCTAAAAAGGTTTCCTCATAGAAGGCTATCTAGCATGGGCCACTGGAGCTGACCCACTCCCCTGGTCGAGGGATCGAGAGCCAGACGCCATCCGGGATACCATAGGTATCCCGGATGAAAGAAAATAGTTTGACATGATCCTACACTAGGCATGCAAACAGCTACGGGAGCAGAATAGATTTTAAAAAATATTTTTAAAAATTCGCCCAGCGAAAATCTGCTCCGCCCAGAATCTAATCTATTCTAGTTGCATGAAGGCATGTATGATGATATAAAATATTTGCAAAATATTTGAATTAAAAATTCTATTCATGCATGATAAAAAAACAATTTTCATACCTTATTCTGGCTGGAATAACTCTGGGATAAACCTGGAATAGGCTGGAATAGCATGGATAAATCTATTCCAGCTGTCTTCTTCCTCCTTGGACCGTGGGATACCCTGTTTTGAGCCTGAAAAAGAGCATCCAAAAGTGGGCTTCCGGACCTTCATTTCCTCCCAAATTGTAGCTGGGGCAAGGGTGAATAGTCTTCTTCGATCTCCAACAAAAATCTGCAAGCAAAAAGAGTGTAAACGGTGTACAAAATCACCCAAGTTTCTGCCAGAATTTTTGCTGCAGGACAAAAACAGCAGGTTCTTTCTTCACATTTGGAGTAGCAGCAGGTGATCCGGCTCACATGGCTTGCTCCCAGGAGTAGAAGGGTACTCCCTCTAAAGGGGAGACGCGCTGGGGGGCTCTCCGATCCACCTTCACACACGGTGCTAGCCGCTGGAAGGAGACGCGGTCACTGGTTAATGGCAGCAGCACACATTTGCTGCAGTTCGAGTTTGAGCACAAGAAACAACCGGTTCTCTCCCTCACACACTCCAAAACCCAGCCCCAACTGCACTCTAAATGATCCTCTCAAAGAAGAAGAACACCCAGATTTTGTTGTTGCTTTCTCTCGGTTCTCACACACTGGAAAAACATGGCTGAAACAGGGCATAGGAAGCTGTTTAAATAGAACAGCAGGGAGAGGGAGTTGGAGAGGCTGGGAAAGGAGGAGGCAGATGGCTGCGTTACACCCTTTAACCAGCAATAAACATGAGATTAAAGCCAGCAGGTGGAGGGAGGAGAATAGACGGCCAGCGGCGGGTTTGTTCGGTCATTTTGGCTTCCGGTCGCAAGAGTTTCTCCCAGCAAAAATACTGTGTTAAACGGTCAAGTGGAGAGAAAAACACCGGTCCAATAAAATCGGTCCAAAACCATTTAAACCAAACGGTTCAATCCAATTGAACCTGGTTCAAGACCAAAAAAATTTGTTCAATTGGTTCACAACCAATTGGAGGCCAAAACGAACTCTGAATCAGTTCAAAACTGATTCAGAAAAATCCTGGAGCAGACCTGGTCAACCCGGAACAATTTCTGGTTGACACAGACAATGATAAGATGGGAAAAAGAGTGCTCAAAAAATATCGTGACCATAAAATCGAGACGATTCTTAATCGTATTCGGTATCCGAATCAGAGAGTAATCCTCTGTGGCGTGTGACCTCATATGTTCAAACCTAAATGGTAGTACTAGAACAATTCTAGTACCAGCACAGGAAACCATCTAGCAATGGGTCCCGGCATCCGGATAGGTCGAAGATGCGGGAGCAAACTATCGAACCTCTGGCATATGGTTACAGTATAATTCATCCCTTTGACCTCTAATGCTCAGGACGATTGAGATTGGGCTGCCAACCCAGACTGAGTCAGTCGACTACGTGTCTCAACCTTGCAAGCCCAGTGACTCTTCATTAGGACTACCCCAGCCGAGGATTTTCTAAATTGAGATACTGCGAGACATTCAATCCAAACTGTTTGGACAGGTCAATTCCATCTTGGACCATCACTACTCCACAAGTACTTGCCTGTACCCAGAAACCTTCCATCACCGGATTAAAAATTCGGGTAGTCCGGCACCAAAGTACAGGGAGTTGCTTGCAAGCTACCGTGATGACCTTAGGTCAGAGGGACACATATACCCATATCCAATCGTGAGTATCCCTTGGCAGAAAGGGGCTGCACGGAGTCACGTTCAATGAGATATCATATATCCCACTTGTAGACACATCAGTGTCACCACACTTATTTGTTCAAGAGGACAACCAAACGATGTGAACTACAACAACCTATACTTGATATATTGCCGTCCAGTACAATATATCCTTTGGTTGTGAATAGGGTTTAAGGACCACTCGATACATCCTCTCTGTATCGAAGTCAGTGTAGTCCTAAGGACTTCATCACATGGAAAGAGTTCATTTCAGGGAAATACAATATGTGATGAGCTGCCAAAAATAATATTTTATTAATTCAAAGAAAGAGTACAATATTGAGCTCAACCGCCTACAACCTAGGCGATTGGCTTTGGAACACAATTCCCAACAACTCCCACTTGTACTAAAGCCAATCAGAAGAGTATCTAATACCCATTTCCCATTTACAATAGTCGAACTCTTTTATTCCAAGGGCTTTAGTGAAGGGGTCGGCAAGATTTTCTTTTCCATCGATCTTCAGAAGATTGATGTCACCTCATTCTACGATCTCTCATACGAGGTGGTAGCACCGCAATATGTGCTTGGTACGGTGATGAGCTTTAGGCTCCTTAGCTTGAGCAATGGCTCCAGTGCTATCATAATACACCGAAACAGGACCATCTAGGGAAGGTGCCACCCCTAGCTCTCCAAGGAACTTTTACAACCATACAGCTTCCTTTGCTGCATCCGATGCTGCAATATATTCTTCTTCGCATACCGAGTCTGCAACAGTTGCCTGCTTGAAACTTTTCTAGTAGATCGCTCCTCCATTCAAGGTAAATACAAACCCTGACACACTCTTGCTATCATCTCTATCCGACTGGAAACTGGAGTCAGAGTACCCCACAAGTTTCAAGTCAGGTTCTCCATAAATCAACCATTGATCTTTAGTATTTCTCAAATACTTAAGGATGGACTTAACCACCTTCCAATGCACCTCACCTGGGTCAGACTGGTATCTGCTCACTACTCCTAGTGAGTATGCCACGTCTGGTCTAGTACAAGTCATAGCATACATGATAGAGCCTACTGCAGAAGCATAAGGTACTCTACTCATGCGCTCTCTTTCCTCAGGATTTGTCGCACAATCCTTCTTGGAAAGAGTAATTCCAGAACCTATCGGGAGATAGCTTTTCTTGGAATTTTCCATGCTGAACCATTTCAGCACGGTGTCAATGTACGTAGACTGGGACAATCCCAAAAGCTTCTTAGATCTATCTCTATAGATCTTCATACCTAGTATGTAAGAGGCTTCACCCAAGTCTTTCATGGAGAACTGAAATGATAACCAGACCTTTATTCCTTGTAATGCTGCGACATCATTCCCGATTAAGAAAATGTCATCAACATATAGTACTAGGAATACAATCACAGAACCATTAACCCATTTATAGATGCACGGTTCTTCTCCATTCTTAACGAAGCCATACGATTTGATACACCTATCAAACCGTAAGTTCCAACTTCGAGACGCTTGCTTGAGTCCATAAATGGACCTCTGCAACTTGCATACTTTTGATTCATCTGTGGATGTGAACCCTTCAGGCTGTATCATATACACCTCCTCTTCCAGCTCCCCATTAAGGAAAGCGGTTCGGACATCCATCTGCCAGATCTCGTAATCAAAATATGCTGCCAAAGCAAGCATGATCCGAATGGACTTGAGCATTGCCACAGGGGAGAAAGTCTTGTCATAATCGATACCATATCGCTGACGATACCCCTTGGTAACCAGACGGGCTTTATAGGTCTCTACCTTCCCATCTGCGCCCTTTTTCCTCTTGAAGATCCATTTACACCCGATGGGTTTTATTCCTTCAGGCAGATCAACCAATGTCCAAACATTGTTGATTTTCATGGACTCCATTTCAGATCGCATAGCTCCAAGCCATGCCTCAGAGTCAGATCTCTGAAGTGCATCCATATAGGTGATCGGATCCTCATTGTTCTCATCGAGCTCAATGGGATCGCCGTCCCGGACCAAGAAACTATAGTATCTGTCCGGCTGACACGGTATTCTACCGGATCTCCTAATGGGTTCTGGGTGTGATTCAATCACAACCGGTTCTACGATGTCCTTGGAGTGTGCAGGTTCTTCTATTGTCTGAACTTCATCAAGTTCAATCTTAGAGGCTATAGTTCCTTCTCCAAGGAACTTCTTTTCCAAAAAGATAGCTTAAGAGCAACGAACACCTTTTGTTCATTCTCCAAGTAGAAGAAATACCCTTTGGTATCCTTAGGATAACCAATGAATAAACACCGATCAGACCTAGGACCAAGTTTGTCTGAGTCTAAACACTTTACGTAAGCCGGACAACCCCAGACCCGAAGGTCTGAGATTGAGGATTTACGTCCAGTCCACATCTCATACGGAGTGGAGACAACAGACTTACTTGCAATATCATTTAATAAGTAACAGGCTGTCTGAAGAGCATATCCCTAAAAGGATAGCGGCAGAGTTACAAAGCCCATCATGGATCGAACCATGTCCAACTAGGTTCGATTCCTCCTTTCAGACACACCATTCAACTGTGGTGTTCCTGGAGGAGTCCACTGAGAGGGAATTCCATTCTCCTCAAGATATGTCAAAAATGCACCAGATAAGTATTCACCACCTCGATCAGATCGAAGGGTTTTAATACTTTTTTCAGTTTGCTTTTCTACTTCATTACGGTATCGTTTGAACATTTCAAACGATTCAGACTTATGTCTCATTAAAAAGACATAACCGAACCTTGAAAAGTCATCTATAAAAGTAATGAAATATTTGTATCCTCCTCTGGCACTAACTGTCATCGGTCTACATACATCAGTATGTATTAGACTTAGAAGTTCTGTAGCTCGTTCACCTTTTCCAGTAAAAGGTGACATGGTCATTTTACCAAGTAAACAGGATTCACAAGTGGGCAGTGATTCAAAATCACTGACCTCGAGGAGTCCATCTCCTCGCATCTTGTTTATCCTATTTTGGTTAATATGACCTAGCCTACAGTGCCAAAGATACAAATCATTGACATTATCTAATCTTGGGTGTTTGCTAGAAGTGTACAATACACTAACAGGCCTTGATAGTACATATATGCCATTATTTAATCTAGCTTTCATTATCACAGAGTTATTCAAAATAACATTGCAAAAATCTCCTTTTATTGATAGTTCAAAACCACAATTGGCCAAAGGCCTACAGAGATTATGCTCATAATGAAACTAGGACAATAGTGACAGTCGACTAGTTCGACAGTACAAGACTCAAAGACAAGATGAAGGACTCCGACCGCCAGTACTGGAACACGATTTCCATTCCCGACGCTCAGAAATTGTTCTCCATCTTCAAATCTTCTGCTAACTAGAAGTCCTTGTAACGAATTACAAACGTGAATTGGACTACCAGTATCCAATACCCAGTTAGCAGTATCAACAATAGAGTAATTACAAGGTTTTATCATATAAATACCTTGTTCAACAGACTTTTGCTTCTTCGGCCTGTTCGGATCAAGGGATGCAATATAAAGAGGACAGTTTCTCTTCCAGTGTCCCTTCTTCTTGCAGTAGAAACACTTTGCAGAAGACTGATCAGCCTTATACTTCCTGGTCTGACTAGGGCCAGGAGCATTTAGCACCTTCTTTCCCTTTTTATTTATTTTCTTCTTCCTTTTCTTAAAGGGACGACGACCTCTACTACCTCCCACAAAATTCACCACCCCCTTATTTAGTTGGTGGTCTTTCTCGAAAGTCTGCAGCAACCCCAACAGACCATGGTAGTTGACTGCAGGCTTGTTCATTCTATAATGATCGAGAAAATCAAGATGGAGGAGGGAAGAGAATTCAGGATTACATCCTTGCCGAGCTGCTCGTGCAAGAGGCATCCGAGTTTGCCCAACTTTTCAATCAACTCGATCATGTACAATACATGATCAGTGACTGAACCGCCATTCGGCATCTTGGAATTGTAGATGGCACAAGACACTTTGTACCGTTCTACATCATCCGGGGTGCCGAAGGATTCCTTCAACTTTTGAAGGATTTCATTAGGTTGGGCCTCCTCGAATTTGCGATTGAACTCGTCGTTCATCGCTGCTAACATAATGCACCGGACAGTAGTCCAATCAGAGACCCACTTCAGATAAGCATCTCTGACCGCACTCTGTGTATTAGCGGGAGGGATTTCAGGTGCCGGATCCTTTATCACATAGAGGATCCGTTCATGCTCCAGAACGATTCTCAATCTTCGATACCAACTATTGAAGTTGTGACCCTTTAACTTCTTGTTGTCGAGAAGTGACCGGAGCGATAAATTGGAAGACATCTGAAAAGAAAATAAGACCAAATTAGTGTATGAATTAATAATTTAACCAAAAGACTTGGACTTTAGTCTAAAGGTTTCTCCCACTAATTTTTTAGATTGGTAGCCTCCAACTCCAATCCGTGAAAATGCTTTTTCAAGTGGGTACTGAAATCCAATAGGCCACGCATGAGCCCGACTTTGGCCAGCTCACCCATACGAGCCTAAAGGTAGGTTCGTAAACCAATTGCTTCCCTAAACAATTTTCAGTATTTCATTTTGCCCCAGAGAACAGCCCAATCGACCTTGGGGCCTCCTATTGTGGGTCTCTGGTTAGGTCCAACTATTAAAATGACAAATACAATGCTTCCAGCTAACTAAAGACCAAGCCCGACTTTGGCCGGCCCACCTGGTCCCGTTAAGGAGGTTGCACTGAACCATCATCGATCAGATAGAAATTCTAGTCGCCGGATGTACACCCGTTCTTTGGAACTACCGATGCACACCAAGCTAGTGGACACATTTCTAACCGACTTAATGGGAGGCTAAGACACTGTTAACTCTTTGACTTAGTCTTTTTAAGGACCTAATAATTTTAAAGGATTTTTTAATTATGACAGAAGAAAAGACATGGACATGGATCATCCTCCCACTAAATCAATCATATTCTAGGAGGGTTAAAATAAATCAACAAATGATCCATGGGCACCTATAGATCAGTCAGACCGATCAACCTGGGTGACATGGGTTAACTCGAGTCATTGAGCTTTTCCAATCAGTTATGGTCGACTCGACTAGCCAGGTAGGTGAGATTATGGGTGAGTATCCGCCATTAACCATCTTTCCTAGACACCAACCAAGTTGGCCAGGAAAGAGGTAGCCTCATACAACCATGATCACAATGCCAAACCTACCTCGACACCAGTCGTTTACCAGACTCGATCAGACTAGCCTAAAGACTCGGGCATCCACTGAGCCACTAATTGGATCCATTTTAGATGAACGGATCAACTAATCTAACTATTAGATAGTTCTAAAGAAGGGCCTTAAACAACTTTTGTTTAATCTTCTTGTAATCTGGTTCAACTAAACTTAGGTCTAACCCAGTTATGGACCCAACTAGTTAGCTAACCCAATTAACCCAAAATGGCTTATGCAAATTTGATTAGATTTCATAAACCTAAAAAGTTTTTTTTTAATAAGCCAAATACTTAATTAAAATAATTTTTAATTAAGTCTCTATGTAAAACAATTTTACATAACAAATCATGCATCAAGATATTTTACAAATATTTTATATCCATATAAAACACGCCCAATAACATGTATCATCAAATTAAAACATTTTTAATTTTAATATTCTTTAAGGATCCATCTGAAGAGGCCAACACAGACGATCCGCATCGTGTCAAAGACACACGGTCATGGTGAAGGTCTCAACTAAGTTCCAAAAAGAAATCTGGATACATTATTAGATTAAACCAATTTTAATCTAAAAACATGCATACAGGAATAGGTTACACATGCAACCTGCTCTGATACCACTGAAAGAAAACAATGCAGGTGGTTTGACATGATCCTACACTAGGCATGCAAACAGCTGCGGGAGCAGAATGTATTTTAAAAAATATTTTTAAAAATTCACGCAGCGGAAATCTTCTCCGTCTAGAATCTAATCTATTCTAGTTGCATGAAGGCATGTATGATGATATAAAATATTTGCAAAATATTTGAATTAAAAATTCTATTCATGCATGATAAAAAATAATTTTTCATACCTTATTCGGCTAGAATAACTCTGGGATAAACCTGGAATAGGCTGGAATAGCAGGGATAAATCTATTCCAGCTGTCTTTTTCCTCCTTGGACCGTGGGATACCCTGTTTTGAGCCTGAAAAAGAGCATCCAAAAGTGGGCTTCCGGACCTTCGTTTCCTCCCAAATTGTAGCTGGGGCAAGGGTGAATAGTCTTCTTCGATCTCCAACAAAAATCTGCAAGCAAAAAGAGTGTAAACGGTGTACAAAATCACCCAAGTTTCTGCCAGAATTTTTGCTGCAGGACAAAAATAGCGGGTTCTTTCTTCGCGTTTGGAGCAGCAGCAGGTGATCCGGCTCGCGTGGCTTGCTCCAAGAGTAGAAGGGTACTCCCTCTAGAGGGGAGACGCGCCGGGGGGCTCTCCGATCCACCTTCACACGCAGTGCTAGCCGCTGGAAGGAGACACGGTCACTGGTTAATGGTAGCAGCACACATTTGTTGCAGTTCGAGTTTGAGCACAAGAAACAACCGGTTCTCTCCCTCACACACTCCAAAACCCAACCCCAACTGCACTCTAAATGAGCCTCTCAAGGAAGAAGAACACCCAGATTTTGTTGTTGCTTTCTCTCGATTCTCACACGCTGGAAAAACTTGGCTGAAACAGGGCATAGGAAGCTGTTTAAATAGAACAGCAGGGAGAGGGAGTTGGAGAGGCTGGGAAAGGAGGAGGCAGACGGCTGCGTTACACCCTTTAACCAGCAATAAATATGAGGTTAAAGCCAGCAGGTGGAGGGAGGAGAATAGACGGCCACCGGCGGGTTTGTTCGGTCATTTTGGCTTCCGGTCGCAAGAGTTTCTCCCAGCAAAAATACCATGTTAAACGGTCAAGTGGAGAGAAAAACACCGGTCCAATAAAACCAGTCCAAAACCATTTAAACCAAACGGTTCAATCCAATTGAACCTGGTTCAAGACCAAAAAAATTGGATCAATTGGTTCACAACCATTTGGAGGCCGAAACGAACTCTGAATCAGTTCAAAACTGATTCAGAAAAATCCTGGCGCAGACCTGGTCAACCCGGAACAATTTCTGGTTGACACAGACAAGGGTAAGACGAGGAAAAGAGTGCTAAAAAAATACCATGACCATAAAACCGAGATGATTCTTAATCGTATTCGGTATCCAAATCAGAGAGTAATCCTCTGTGGCGTGTGACCTCATAGGTTCGAACCTAAACGGTAGCACTAGAATAATTCTAGTACCAGCACAGGAAACCATCTAACAATGGGTCTCGGCGTCCGGATAGGTCGAAGATGCGGGAGCAAACTATCGAATCTCTGGCATATGGTTACCGTATAATTCATCCCTTTGACCTCTAATGATCAGGACGACTGAGATAGGGCTGCCAACCTAGACTGAATCAATCGACTACGTGTCTTAACCTTGCAAGCCCAGTGACTCTTCACTAGGACTACCCCGGTCGAGGATTTGCTAAATTGAGATACTGCGAGACATTCAATCCAAACTGTTTGGACAGGTCAATTCCATCTTGGTCCATCACTGCTCCACAAGTACTTGCCTGTACCCAGAAACCTTCCATCACCGGATTAAAAATCTGGGTAGTCCGGCACCAAAGTACAGGGAGTTGCTTACAAGCTACCATGATGACCTCAGGTCAGAGGGACACATATACCCATATCCAATCATGGATATCCCTTTGGCAGAAAGGGGCTGCACGGAGTCACGTTCAATGAGATATCATATATCCCACTTGTAGATCACATCAGTGTCACCACACTCATTTGGTCAAGAGGACAACCAAACGATGTGAACTACAACAACCTATACCTGATATATTGCCGTCCAGTATAATATATCCTTTGGTTGTGAATAGGGTTTAAGGACCACTCGATACATCCTCTCTGTATCGAAGTCAGTGTAGTCCAAAGAACTTCATCACATGGAAAGAGTTCATTTCAGGGAAATACAATATGTGATGAGCTGCCAAAAATAATATTTTATTAATTCAAAGAAAGAGTACAATATTGAGCTCAACCGCCTACAACCCAGGCGATTGGCTTTGGGACACAATTCCCAACAACTCCCACTTGTACTAAAGCCAATCAGAAGAGTATGTAATACCCATTTCCCATTTACAATAGTCGAACTCTTTTATTCCGAGGGCTTTAGTGAAGGGGTCGGCAATATTTTCTTTTCCATCGATCTTCAGAAGATTGATGTTGCCTCGTTCTACGATCTCTCGTACGAGATGGTAGCGCCGCAGTATGTGCTTGGTGCGGTGATGAGCTTTAGGCTCCTTAGCTTGAGCAATGGCTCCAATGCTGTCACAGTACACCAGAACAGGACCATCTAGGGAAGGTGCCACCCCTAGCTCTCCAAGGAACTTCTGCAACCATACATCTTCCTTTGCTGCATCTGATGCTGCAATATATTCTGCTTCGCATACCGAGTCTGCAACAGTTGCCGGAACCCCCAGCCCGGGTCACTAACCTCTTTTTGCATGTCCCAGGGAGCAGGACATCCCAAGATCACCGGAGGGGCGATTCGACCTCAGCAGCAGCTACGGGCCACAACGATCTTGGCAGCAACAAAATGTAACTAAGTTTTTTTTTTTATATTTTAAATTTTTGATGTATGATAGCAGAAAAATAAGATGCCGAAAATAACAAAATATGAACCTAAATGCAAAATTAAACTATATGAAAAATGAAAATGTGATGAGATGCAGTTGCTGAAATTTCATAGCAGAATTTTTCTTAGATAGAAATCAGCCATATATAGATTTTACAGACTGAAATAAAATCTAAAAAAATTTTGAAAAATACCTTCAAATATATAGGATCTAACAAAACAAAAATCATGAAAATTTGATTTTTCTATGGGCAGAAATAACCAAAATAGTAGACTATGTACTAGATTGCTAAATTTCTAAAATGCTAAAATCAAAAATGCAAAACTTTTTTTTCTTATAGATCTAAACCTATCTCCTTGTATTCCCCTTCAAGGGTCAATCACATCGGCACCCCTACCATCATAGAAATTCTCCGTGGAATGGGATGTGAGGGTCTTGCAACCCTTCTTTTTTCTATGACCGGATGGCCATGGTCTGATACCTAACATGATGTTGGACTAACTAAATGCAAAGATGATGCAAGGAATGATGCAAGTGATTTTTTTTTTCTTTTTTGATTTTTAGGTTTTTTAAAGGGGTTAAGGATTCCCGAAGACAAGCAAGAGCAGATCTAGGGTTTCTATAACAATAAGAACTTTCTAGCGAGAAAATAAGTCCCTAAACAAGGATAAGAAGAGGACCCCAGAATTCAGAAATCCCATAGAACTTAGCTCTTGGATCAATACCAACTTAGGAGTTTAGGGTTGCAAACCTTGTAAAGCTCTGATGCGCCCGATATTGAGTTCATTCGCTCTCGCGGATGCGGCCTGGAGGATCAAGCCTTCAACCCTATGGATGCGTGGCTTTCTGTCCGAAGGCCACGAAAGCAAGGGAGACCGACTCCGTGTTTGTGGCACCTAGAGGACCTGCGAGCAATCAAGATAAGGATTAGGAGTCAACAAGAAACAAGAAGAAACGAGGGAACAAAGGTTGAAAATGGTTGTGATGGGGGATCTTCTTGTTAGGTGCCTAGATGGATCATCCAGATGGCATCCGAACTTGAAGATGGAAGATGACTTGCATGGAAGAGATGGAAACTTAGGGCCTCACACCCCTCGACGCCCGAAGGCGAAGGCGCTCCCTCACGGAGATCGACGTTCTTAAAGAACGAAGGTAATAAACTAAAAGAATAGTACTCAAACTCTTTTTTCATTCATCAAAATTAACATTACAAGGGGAGGGGTAAGGCCCTTTATATAGGCACCTTAAAATCCATTCAAATTCAAAAAGAAAAATTACAAATCTTCATTTGAGAAGGTGCCTAAAATTCTGAATTTCTCCTCCTTGGCCGACCACAGCCTTGCTTGTGCTTGGGCATGGCTTGATTTGGGGCTTGGAAGGTAGATCTTAGCACCCATGGTCTTTGATGGCTGATCTCACATTTTGGGAAGAAGGCATGATATGGGGCTTGTGGCAAGGATCATGTCCTCACACCTCTTCAATGTCCATTAACTTCCCTTGGCCGCCCACCCATCTTTGGAGAGAAACATGATATGCGGAGGGAAGGAAGGAATGTGGTCTCCCATTTGAATCTTCTTCCTTAGCCGCCCATGGTCCTTTTGGAAAGAGTCTTGATAGGGGGAGAGAAGGGAGGCTTATATCAAGAAATGTTGTCCACTTTGGCTTGATGGCATCCAAGAAATCAGCACTTCCTCTTGATTTGGGCCGCCCACTTGGCATGGTGAAGTCGCGCCACATGGGATGATGAGGTGGTGCCCAAGGGCTGAATTGGCATCCTTCAAGGCATGGGAGATGGCTTGGCCCAATGGCTTGGCCCAATAGTAATTGGACTAGACACAATGACCACTTCTTCTTCAAATAGGCTTGGGTCCAATCTTCAAGTAAACTCGGGCTTGGACCAATTCAGCTAAATACAGGGTTTATTGACCTAACTTGATCACATTGGCCAAGGTACAGGACTAAAATAAAAGTGCATGACTCAAAGTAAAGAATTGCATGGGCTTGAAGCCTTTTTACAGAACCCAATAGCCTAAACACTAGTTAGAGATCCACAGAGGGTTGAGGGGCCTCTGTATGATTTTGGTGCCCACACCAATCTCCCTCCCCTTTCATGTCGGTCGCGCGACTGGACGACGAAGTCCATCATGCGCGTGGCCAGGGAATGATCCTAGGTGATGGAGGAATCTAGTGCCACCTTGATGGAGCCTTTCAGGCCCCAGCCCTCGGCTTCATCGGGACCACCACCGTCATGCCCTCGGGAGTAGCCGAAGATATCTCCGAGCCCCTATTGGATGGTGCCGTCGTGCCCGACGGTGCCGTCGATGGTTGTTCCCCGCTCTCTTCCTCTCCTGTCTCCACCTCGATGACTTCTGGAGGTGGGGCCGTGGTAATAGTAGCGACAGTAGGCCAAGCCCAGGCACCCGCATCGGACTCCCAAATCGGAGGTGGAATATGCTGCCTTGGTAGTTCGGGGACTGGTCCGGCCACTCTTCCACTTGGGTCGGAGCCCGCAACGAGCCCAAGCCTCGCATTGGGCTCATTCTGGGCCCTCTTCGGTGGGGACTCCCTAGGTCTCGCCGATGCGCTCCTCTTCTGGGAAGACTGGATGAGCTGCTCCATCGAGAACTTCATGCCTGCAAGAAGAAGAAAGCCAAGGTCAGCCTCAAACCCAAAGAGACCTGCATGAGAAAAAAGAAAGGGTTATACCGAACTCACCCAACTCCTAGATTGGACTGACTTCGGCTTCGAATAGGTTCTGCTCCGATAGCAGAACCTCAAGAGAAGGAATTTGGTCGGCAATGAACTGGTCGTAAATCTCTCGATCAGCTACTTCGACCTTGGAATTCTGATTCAAAGTTCGGTCCGGATCACTCCAGACCCAATCGACTCTTTCAACGGAAGTAAAGAAGTACGTGCTCTTCCATTCTTTGATGGAAGAGGGGAGTACGAATTTGATACCCTTCGGGCGAGGAGAAATAAACCACCACCCATCCTCGGTCGAGTGGCATTTCAGGGTGAAGAAGGCCTTGAAAGAGAAAAATGGGCAACGATCCTATGGAAATGGAAGAAAATATGAAGCAATAAATGGTCCTAACCACATTCGGGATCAGTTGAGCAGGGACGAGGCGGTAGTTGCTGAGTACAGAAAGGAAGAAAAGATGGAAAAGAAAATGGAGACCCCCTGCAAGGAATTCCTCGTAGAGGGCAATCCGGCCTGGGCCACTGGAGGTGACCCATTCCCCTAGTCCTGGGACCAAAAGCTGAATAGAGTCTGGGATGCCGAAAGCTTCCCGGATTATCAAAAGATCCTCCCTAGTCATCATCGAAGCAATGCTGGAAGGCCCAGTCGAACAAGAAGGGATGGAAGGGACTTCGGGAATAGAGGGAGCAGGAAGGTGAGCCTTGGGCTCTCCTATCACTATCCCAATTGGGCGAAGGCCTCTATGAACATGGAGAGGAACTTCTTCCTCCTCATCGGAGGAAGGAGTCCTCGGTCAAGAGGGACCTGCCTTGTCGGGGTTGCTGGAAGGTTGATGGCTCTGACTTGAGCGGGTCATCCTAAAGCAGAATGATGCAGAACGGAAGCTCTGATACCAAAAATGATGCAGAACAAAGAACAAAGAAGCGTATGCGGAAGTAAATTTAAGATTAATTCTCTTTTTTTTTTTTTTTTATTTCAGAAATTGGCTTTGACTCAAAGTAAAGCTAAACTAAGTTGAAGGAAACTAGGTAAGGATTGAAAGCACAGTTTAGAAGAAACTAAATTATCAGAGTAGTTCAGAAGTAACGGATCGCTGGGGGTTGAGAAACTCCCAGACCTAGGGGTTCGCTCTGAACTTTCAACAGAACAGAAATAGAGAGAAGAGATGGTTTACTAACCAGACAGTGATCTTCTCAGGATTTTGGTGGAAGAACTCTCTCGAGCAGATTGTGGGATCCTCGGAGTCGGCTATCTTCGTAATGGATCTTCCAATACTGGTCTCGTGGTTTGGTCGGCTTCTCCTGGACTCAAGATCTGGGAAAGAAGAGGAACAAGTGAAGGAATTCAGAAACTCAAGAAAAGATCTTACCAGGTTGAAGAACTTGAAAGCCGAAGTTGCTGAAATCGAATTCTCCTGGAGGCCGATCTGACTTCCTCTTAGAATTGTTGTAGATCTGCAGTATCTGGACTGGAGCTGGATGCTGGTGGTCGGCCTGGACTTGGAGATGGTGGCCGTGAGAAGGAAATAGACTAGGGCTTGGTGGAAAGAGAAGGGTGATGGCGGCTAGGGTTTGGGAGTGGAGTGGCTAACCTAGGGTTTGGGGTTTTGGAGATCTCTCACCTCCTCAAGGTTCCAGGGGAACCCGGATTTACTCCCTCACGGAGCTCAACACCTGGAAGCAAGTGCGGACAAGAGAAAACACAAGTTTGCTCAAGAAAAAATTTCTTTCATTCATCTGATTTTTTTAAACTTACAAGAGGGTTTAATTTATAGGGCTTTACAAGGGAGTAGGGTTTTACATCTTCCCATGTGGGACTAAAGGAGGGGATCTACAAATCAGGAAAAATCATACACATATGGTCGGCCAAAGTACCAAAAAATTTGATTTGGGTTATAAAAGGCAGGTAGATGGTGCCTCCTTGTATGGATCTTCAAGAGAATTTTTTTTTCCTTCCATGGATCAACTCTTTTGGACTCCTCCTTTTCTTCCTCCCTAAGTCAAGGTCCTTCCCATCTTTGTCTTGGATTTTTTTGGCAGGTAGTGGGGGTGTCTCCTAGTATCTCTCCATGAATCAAGGATTTTCCCTTCATGGTTTGGCTCTTTTGGACACCTCCTAGTCTTGCTCCACAAGTTAAGGCTTCTTCCTTTCATGGCTTTGGCACTTTAGGAAACTTTTGGGTGCCTCCTTGATTTTCTCCCCAGACATGCTCTCTTCCCTTTTATAACTTGGGTTTTTATGGAACATTGTGGGGCACCTCCTTGATCCTCTCTTCAAGAAAAATTCTTGCCATCCTGGCTTGGGTTTTTCTGGAAAGAAGTTGGCTCCTCCTTGGATTGAGGTATTTTGATGGATTTCTCCCCAAAGTGGTGCATGAAAAAAGGTACCTGCTTTCTTGTGGTGTGGGGACCAAGGCACACTGGATGGAGATGTGGCGCCTCCTGGACTCAGGCGTATGGCTGGGAGTGTGGCTGGGAGTGTGGCGCCCACTTGCTTGGCCTTGGGAGAAAATGTAACACCCCAGGTTGAAACCCTAGTCCACTACTGAGTCAACATGACTCAATAAAATAAAAAAATGCAGGTAATACAAACTCAAACTAAAGTTGATCAAGTCAACCCTTATTACAAGCCAAAAACCCTAATTCTTCGGGCAAGGTTAATCAGAGATCCAGATGGAGCTCTGAAGTCTTCTTCTGAGTCTGGTGCCCGCACCAATTCTTCCAGGGTGGGAGGAACTCGACCCTGTCGAGTATGGATCAAGTTGGCTCTGGTATCTCTCTAAGAGGTCTGGGTCCAGCTCTTGTAACTCTTCTCGGGAGATCCAAGAGTCATCAGAATCTGGCCTTCCTTGCCAGCGGATCAGGTATCTTTGGTATCCTCGATTACGAGTAGAGATAACCTGATCATCCAGGATCTTTTCAATCTGCTCTTTCCTCACAGGCCAGTTTGTTGGTGGACACATAGGGTTGGGTTCACTCTCAAGAGCAGGATTAGGTTCAAAAGCCTCACTGGGAATCACAGCTGGCTCTCTATACTTTACTAGGTCTGTAATGTTGAAAGTGGAGCTAATGCCTAGTTCTGGAGGCAACTCGAGCACATAGGCATTGGATCCTACTCTCTTCACCACTCTAAATGGTCCAGCTCCTCTAGCATGTAACTTTCTAACGGTTCCAGGAGGAAACCGTTCAGGCCTTAACCTAATCATTACATAGTCTCCCTCAACAAAAGTTTTGACTCATCTTTGAGAATCAGCCAACTTCTTATAAGTTTCATTACTTAAATTTATTTTGGCATGAATTTCTTTATGCAAGTCTTTTACATGCTATGCAAGTGCATCAAGAGACTTGTGTGTGTGGGCTAGTTATGAAATCAGATCAAGTGGTGTGTGAGGCTTGTATCCATGAACAATTTCAAAGGGACTCTAGCCTATAGACCTATTGATCGAAACATTGAACGCAATTTCAGCCCTGGACAAAATACAAATCCCAATTCCTGGTGCTCTCAATCAAACCAAATTCTGAGACAATGTCCTAAACTCGACTGACGATGCATTCCTAAAGAATGGACTTTATTCAAAGGAACCCTAGGTCTAAACCTAACAAACTACGGCTCTCTAGGTTTGACCTTGGGTCGGAGGATGGCATGCAGAGCATGAAAACTTATTATGGATGCCTAGTAGGTGCCATAAGGTCTTCCAGAGGTAGGTGGCAAACCTAATAGGTTCTGACACGTGGTTCACTCTAAAGACTTCGACAAAGTATACTTGGATGGTGTAAGAAGCATTGGAAGTCCTAAAGAAAGGGAGGAAATATGAGGTGGAGTCTTGAATTACCTGCTGATTAAAGGTAGTGACCTGAAGGTTTGAATGGTGATCTATGAGTGTCAACTGGTCATCCTTACGAAAGGAAAAATTTGCTATTCCTAGAAATGGATCAAGAGATGGTTCAAGGAGTAGCCTAGGACATGTGATTGCAACAGTTAAGGTTTGTTCTGTAAGCAAATAATGATCCACTTTCTCAAGAACTGGATTAGAGAATGATTCATGGGAGGGCCTATGGATGATGACCTCAAGACTTGAAATTTGACCTATGGGTACGGAAAGGTATACTCTATAGAAGGGTAGGTCAGTCATGCGAAGGAAGGCGTCTGGGGTCATAAGGAGGACTTCTACAGGACTGGGTGAATCAATCCGTTCAAGACAAGGATGTTCAACTGAGATTACGGGAGAGACCTTAGTGGCTGAGCATGGGATAAGGTCCAATTGTAAGAGGCTTGATTCAGTCATCCTAAGGAGAGGATCTACCATAGGGTGGGCAAACTTAAACAGTTTAGTGCAAAGATCTTCAATTGGTACTTGGGGAATGACTGTCATTAGAGGATACGCACTGATATCTCGGGCTAACACTATGAGTTCTTCCTGGGGGTGTTTGACTAAAGGATCCTTGTTCTCACAAATCTCTTGAATTTCTGAGCTAGGTCCTACCACTTGGTTGCTTTCCAAGATCTCCTCAGGTAAGGAACCAATAGTATCAATGTCACATTCTTCAAGTTCTTCCCCCTCATATTCATCAACTAGACTCAAGCCAGCATCATATACTTCCTCGATGCCATCTTCAATGGTTTCGGGTCAGTGGTAATCGGGTCAACTGATTCTAGGCTTGTCATACCTAACCGTTCTTCCTCATTGGTAGGCTTGGGTTCTCCCTCATTAATGTCATCCTTAGGATTCTTACCACTTAGCTGTGCACAAGCCAGTCCTATGCATGGGCACTGACTAGATTTATGGCCTCTTTCTCCACAAAACAAACATTCTTGAGATATAGGAACCTGGGTCACACTGGGTTTCAAGCTAGTAGAGACCTTACTTGGGCATGGGTGTGGATATAAATGGTTTGATCTAGAAGACTTGGGTTGTTGAGTGACTGGTCTAGAATATTGTAAGGACCTCTCATAGACACGATCCACACTATAGATATCATGGTTAGGCTTCCTAAGGTTATGCTTGGGATCACGGTATAAGGTCCTCCTAGGTTCCTGGCATGGGTGAGGTTGGGGCCTATTAAATTTTGGATCAGGGGTCCAATTTTGATGTCTACGTTTCTCAAGTACTTGGACTCGATCCCTAAACTGGGAAAAACCATCATTCATGTCCTGACTCAATTTGGTCATACTTTTGGTAAGATTTCTAACCATGGCCTCTAAATCTGGTTGGGTTTGACTAGGTTGGTAGGGTACTCCATTCCGGGTAGACATGATGATGCAAGCAAGCACACAGAATGTGACTAGACTAAAGCGACTACTGGATAACTAGACCTAGAGCCCAAACTAGATGCCCAATCAGAGTGGCAAGCTAGCCTGTAGTAACTCAGGACTCAGCCAGGCAGGTGTAAGGGGAGTGTTAGGTCCCTAATTGCCAATCCTAGACACCAATCAGTGATTGGCCAGGTAGGCGGACCAGCACACAAGCCCTTCGGGACGTAGTCCCTGAACCACCGTTCTAGACACTGAGTACAAAGCACACACAGAGTAACCAGACAAACTGACTCAACACTAGCCTTGACCCGACTTGTTGATGTCCCTAGCCCACTAGGGCAAATTAGGTCTAATCAATTTTAGATTAAAGACTTAGGTTCGAATGAAGGGGTGGTGGTTTTGGGCTAAGGAGAGGTTATCAACTCCTCCCCTTATCTTAGATGCTCAAATGCCCTTAAGTTGAATTAAGAGATGAACACTCAAAAATAATTGGATTGCAGAACACAAAAATAGAGTTACAGTAATTTAATTTTTAGAAATCACACGGAAATCAATAAATCATGAGGAAATTATGCAAATTAGTTTCAATTATATTGGTTTCAGCAAAACAAAAATCACTGAATTTGGAGTTACCTCCAGTGAGAAATAATTCCTGCAACAGGGCAATTACGGGCTAAAAATAGAGCACTTCCCCGTTTACAATTTCTGCTACGAAGTTGTAACCCAACGGATCCCCTACACGCCCTAGGAACACCCCGTGGAATGGAAAGAGGAGGTTTGCACCTCGCTTCGTTCCTAGGACCGGACATCCTGGGGAGTCTACTTCGAGCAGACAAAGTAAAAAGAGAGGGACTCAAACAAACAATCAAACAGAAACCCTAGACAGGGCTCTGATACCAAAAATGATGCAGAACGGAAGCTCTGATACCAAAAATGATGCAGAACAAAGAACAAAGAAGCGTATGCGGAAGTAAATTTAAGATTAATTCTCTTTTTTTTTTTTTTTATTTCAGAAATTGGCTTTGACTCAAAGTAAAGCTAAACTAAGTTGAAGGAAACTAGGTAAGGATTGAAAGCACAGTTTAGAAGAAACTAAATTATCAGAGTAGTTCAGAAGTAACGGATCGCTGGGGGTTGAGAAACTCCCAGACCTAGGGGTTCGCTCTGAACTTTCAACAGAACAGAAATAGAGAGAAGAGATGGTTTACTAACCAGACAGTGATCTTCTCAGGATTTTGGTGGAAGAACTCTCTCGAGCAGATTGTGGGATCCTCGGAGTCGGCTATCTTCGTAATGGATCTTCCAATACTGGTCTCGTGGTTTGGTCGGCTTCTCCTGGACTCAAGATCTGGGAAAGAAGAGGAACAAGTGAAGGAATTCAGAAACTCAAGAAAAGATCTTACCAGGTTGAAGAACTTGAAAGCCGAAGTTGCTGAAATCGAATTCTCCTGGAGGCCGATCTGACTTCCTCTTAGAATTGTTGTAGATCTGCAGTATCTGGACTGGAGCTGGATGCTGGTGGTCGGCCTGGACTTGGAGATGGTGGCCGTGAGAAGGGAAATAGACTAGGGCTTGGTGGAAAGAGAAGGGTGATGGCGGCTAGGGTTGGGAGTGGAGTGGCTAACCTAGGGTTTGGGGTTTTGGAGATCTCTCACCTCCTCAAGGTTCCAGGGGAACCCGGATTTACTCCCTCACGGAGCTCAACACCTGGAAGCAAGTGCGGACAAGAGAAAACACAAGTTTGCTCAAGAAAAAATTTCTTTCATTCATCTGATTTTTTTTAAACTTACAAGAGGGGTTTAATTTATAGGGCTTTACAAGGGAGTAGGTTTTACATCTTCCCATGTGGGACTAAAGGAGGGGATCTACAAATCAGGAAAAATCATACACATATGGTCGGCCAAAGTACCAAAAAAAATTTGATTTGGGTTATAAAAGGCAGGTAGATGGTGCCTCCTTGTATGGATCTTCAAGAGAATTTTTTTTTCCTTCCATGGATCAACTCTTTTGGACTCCTCCTTTTCTTCCTCCCTAAGTCAAGGTCCTTCCCATCTTTGTCTTGGATTTTTTTGGCAGGTAGTGGGGGTGTCTCCTAGTATCTCTCCATGAATCAAGGATTTTCCCTTCATGGTTTGGCTCTTTTGGACACCTCCTAGTCTTGCTCCACAAGTTAAGGCTTCTTCCTTTCATGGCTTTGGCACTTTAGGAAACTTTTGGGTGCCTCCTTGATTTTCTCCCCAAGACATGCTCTCTTCCCTTTTATAACTTGGGTTTTTATGGAACATTGTGGGGCACCTCCTTGATCCTCTCTTCAAGAAAAATTCTTGCCATCCTGGCTTGGGTTTTTCTGGAAAGAAGTTGGCTCCTCCTTGGATTGAGGTATTTTGATGGATTTCTCCCCAAAGTGGTGCATGAAAAAAGGTACCTGCTTTCTTGTGGTGTGGGGACCAAGGCACACTGGATGGAGATGTGGCGCCTCCTGGACTCAGGCGTATGGCTGGGAGTGTGGCTGGGAGTGTGGCGCCCACTTGCTTGGCCTTGGGAGAAAATGTAACATCCCAGGTTGAAACCCTAGTCCACTACTGAGTCAACATGACTCAATAAAATAAAAAAATGCAGGTAATACAAACTCAAACTAAAGTTGATCAAGTCAACCCTTATTACAAGCCAAAAACCCTAATTCTTCGGGCAAGGTTAATCAGAGATCCAGATGGAGCTCTGAAGTCTTCTTCTGAGTCTGGTGCCCGCACCACAGAACAAAGAAGGAAGGAAGGAAAAAGGAAAATGGGGTCTGGAGAGGCCCTAAGGATGAACTCAACCTAGCCAAAGATGAGAAGGACTGAGGAAGACAAACCTGATGGCCTTGAAGGAAAAAGACAGTCGAGGGAGAGGAGGAGAAGACCATGGTCTGTCGACGGGCATGAAGGATTTGAAAGAAATGATCTTTCAGGAAAGACTTCTTTCTTTTTGAAATGGCCATACAGCAACCGTACGCAATCTCAGAACCTCCCCCATCAGATTGGCACCACGTGTAGAGATTAGCCAGGAATGACATTTTGGTTCACAAAAAACCATCTCGGGTCCCGTACTAGTCATTATGCTTCCTCGGACCTGCTGACATGTTGTCCCCACATTGATCTCAAGGCCCATTTCGTGAAGCGACGGCGATCATGGTATTAATGGTATCGGATTTTTACCTTTCCATGTCAGCTCCGCATTTACTCCTTTCACCCTGAATGTAGTGTGCCAATGGGACTTGGAAGTGGGGGGCAAATGATATGGCAAGATGCTGATGTGGAGTCTCCATCAGATCCAGCCGGATGCCGCATTAGTAGAAGCCACCATGTCAGACCCTCTCTTCAAGCTCCTTCACCGGGTGGCTCCCTCGAGGTCGAGGCCACCTCGGTCGAAGTTGAGCCCGTTCTCTTCTAGCTTCATCGTCGGGCAATTCCCTCGAGGTCGAGCCCACCTCGGTCAAAGTCGAGCCCGCTCTCTTCGAGCTCCTTCGTCGGGCGACTCTCTCGAGGTCGAGCCCAACTCGGTCAAGCCCACCTCGGTTGAAGTCGAGCTCGCTCTCTTCGAGCTCCCTCATTGGGTGGCTTCCTCGAGGTTAAGCCCACCTTAAGCAAAGTCGAGTTCCCTCTCTTCGAGCCAAGCACTCTTCAATCAAGAGGCCTAGCGGTTGGAGGCCATCCCCATGGCAAAATCCACAGCAGTTCAAAGGATTTGGAAGCAGAAGGGAGAGGACGTCACCACCTCCCTTGGACAGCAGCGCGCCACCCAAGGACTCCAGAAGGATGCCCCCAGGGTGCCATGATCTCTCCCGTCATTGCTTATACCAAATAGGAAGGGGCGCCCTAACCAAAGCACTGCGTATCCCAGCCAACCGTTTGCACCACCCAGAAGAGGAAACCATGCAAGGAGATTCAAACCAGGGGATGACTGCTCCCAAATCGAGGCCCTGCCAAATTTTCCAAAGTGTGGCAATTAGTTGAGAAGTCAGAGCCTGCGACATAACTCCTTATGATGGATGGGGAAGGCACTGGGGTGCATCGTACGGAGAACTGCTGAACGTTGACCTTTCGGTGCTTGTAAAGAGGGAGGAACCTGAGGTAGGTTGCTGGAAGGATCCATGGCCTAAAAGAAGGTTCAAAAGATCTTCAAACAAGGTAAGCAAACTAAGAGCAAGCAAAGGCAAGCGAAGGGAGAGCAAGCAAGGGACCGAGCACTTTGAGGCTATCGAAGAACTCATCGGAAGAGTCTCGACAGGCACAGCTACCATAGCTCAGGCTCTCCTCCACCGTGCCCATGCTTATCCAACTCTTTCCCTCTAACTCAAAACCTCCTCCTCTTAGTGTGGAGTCCAATCAGGAGCCCACCGGGAAGGATTTGTTCTCCTAGATCGCCATCGACTTGATCGTCGGAGTGCCCCCACTGGGATCCCTGGCCCGGGTCTCCTCTTTTTTTTTACAGGTTTGGGCACACGAGCTGGGTTCCAGGCAACGAGGTCGACATCCGGTGCTATTCCCGAGTTGCAAGCCATGGTAGTGTAGGCAGCAACAAGCATCATTTTAATTGAATAATGTTGTTGCTTTGATCGCTTTTGCCTGCAGCTCCGGTAGGTCCGGAGATTCCATTCGATGTTCTAGAGAAGATCGACTCCTGCACCTTTCATGCATCTCGTCGGAGGTTCTGTTTGGTGCTCCAGAGAAGATCGGTTCCTGTGCCTTTTGGTGGGGACACCGGAGGCACCAGAATAAGACAGAGGCTTTTCAACCCTCTATGAATTGATCAATAATTTATGAGTCCATCTGTAATAAGGGCTTAGCCTATCTGAGTCCATTTTAGTTATTATTTGAGTATTTTGAGTTTTAGTTCTGTACTAGTCAGCTCATGTTGAGCTAGTTCAGTCCAGTGTTAGTCAGCTCATGTCGAGCTAATTTTATTTTTTTGAGACCTATTCAACCATATTGAAGACTCAAGTCCACATCATACAAGTGAAGACCAAGTCCAACTAGATTGAAGACATGGAAGTATAGCCCAAGTCCAACCCAGCTTGAAGATTTGAAGACCCCAGGAGGAAAATTCAGAAAACCCTGATTTCTTGCAGATGCCCTCCAGATACCCAGATTCCCTTCCAGATGCCAAAGTATATTCATAGATAAGGGCATCCATGATTTTAGAGGTCCATCTGCATCCTAGCCCAAAGAAATCAAGCCCAGGTGCCAAGCCCAAGCCCCTGAGAAGCAAGATACCAGAGAATATTCCTGCTACCTGGCTACCAGGCCACCCCAGCTTCCAGAGGCCCAAACCCATGCGCCCGAGCCCCTTCGGGCCAGTCTCTTGCTACTCCTAGAAGCCCAACACTCCCCCCTACGCATCCTTAGAGTGTTGGCCAAGTCAAGAGAATTTTTAGGGATTTTTCTACCTAATATTTCCTTATTCTCTAGCTAGGGATTGAGAGGGAAAAGGATTCTTATGTAAAGACTTATGTACCCTTACTTGGAGCCCAAAGTTAAGGGTCTATTTAAGGGACCCTAGCCTCTTGTATGAAACCTAATTTTTGATATGAATTAAAACTTTGAGTTCTTCTATTGAGTTGTGTGATACCCTGCTGTGTGCATAAAGGGGTTTGTGAGAGTTTTTCTTCCCAGTGCTGCAATCATCTTCCTGCTGCCAACAAGCCTCTCAGATCCCTGGACGCCCACTCCAAAAGAAGCCTTCCCTTGCTGTTTTACCTTTGTTTTCTTGTTCCTTTGTGAGTTTTCTAACCCCTGACAGGTCGTTTGCAGGTCCCCGAGTTCCTACGAATCCAACGACTCCAGCCAAGCCTCAATCGGATCACCGAGCAGAAAGCCAGGTATCCGCGGGTCTTTGGCTCAGTTTTCCAGGCCGCATCCGTCGAGGAACGAGAGACCCTTTGCTGCGATATTCACAGATGTTGTCAGGTACACCCCCTCTACCTCCAGTAGTTTTATTGTAGGAGAACTTGCCCTAACCGAGGCTTCTCAGCCCCGGCGATCATTCTTTTCTACTTTTCTAGGTCCTAATCTGCATGCTGATCTTCTAAAATTCATATAAAATTCTCTACAACTTATTTTAATCTTAAATTCGGGAATTAATCACTAAACCACACATATAAAACATACAAAAAAATTGCATGCATATTAGTCCCCCATCATTTGGTATCAGAGCTTAGATTAGGGCTTATTTTCTGCAATTTTTCAGTCCATATATATTTTATTATTTTAATTATTTATCCTTGATAATAACTCTAAAAATTATGAAATTTGTTTTAATGGATTCATCATAATTCACAATAATTTTAAGAGTTTTTTCGGACTTTATTATGACCTGTGGATTTTCTGCAAGCCGAAATACAGCATGCAAATTTTTGGCTCTGTTTTTTTTCAGCAAGACAAGTTTGGAAGTTTTAGGGTTTTATTTAGCATTTTTGCATATCTTTTAATTTTAGTATATTTCCTGAATATTAGGCCATAATTTGTAAGTTTTCTTCTATTTAATAAAATACAAAAAAAAAATTACATATTCTCCAAAAATACCAAAAACATCTAAACCCTAATTTGCATCCACATCTGCCTGACATCATTGCATAATTTACTTTTAAGGGCACTCTTGCTATATCAGATGGGGGGAGGATTTGATCACCTCTCCATAGCCCAAAACCACATCCCTTGCATTCGGTCCCAAGCCTTAACCTAAAATTAACTAGACTTAATTTGCCCTAGTGGGCTAGGGACACCAACTGGTCGGGTCTGGGCTAATGTTAGATCACCGTGTCAAGTTAACCTGTGTGTGCCTTGTGCTCAGTGTCTAGAATGATGGTTTAGGGATTCAATCCCGAAGGGCTTGTGTGCTGGTCCGCCTACCTGGCCAATCTCTGATTGGTGTCTAGGATTGACAATCAGGGACCTAACACTCCCCTTACACCTGCCTGGCTGAGTACAGGATTACTATAGGCTAGTTTGCCACCCTGATTGAGCATCTAGTTTAGACTCTAGGTCTAGTTAGCTGTAGTCGGTCTGATCAAGTCTTGCATGAGCACTAGATCAGGAGTTTCATATCACCCACCTCCTTCACAAATGTCTGAACCTATGAAAAATTTGCAAGCCCAAATGAAAGCCCTAGCTGATCAAATGTCCCAGATGGCTACCCAGATGACCCAGTTAACTCAGTCTCGTATTCAAACCAATGATAGAATTGACCATCTTGCTAATAGGTTTGATCAGTTAAAAGTCCGGATAGGGACCCCAAGAAAAACCCATGGGTCACAGTCTGAGCCAGATCCTGATTCCCCTCAACCTAGGAGGACCCCAAACCCTGATCTATACCATGATGTCGAACCTAGGAGAGCCCCTTATCCTGACCCGTACTACAATCCTTAACCTAGGAGGACCCCAAACCCTGATCCATACCTTGAGGCTGAACCTAGGAGAGCCCATCATCATGACCCAATCCCTAAGGTTAGTCCTAGAAGACTCAATCAGGATTTTATAGACCAGGAAGATAGATCCTATTTACCCTCTCCATATAAGCTTAGTATACCCACAATGTATAGATCTTATGACTCCAAATCCTATGAACCTAGAACCTATGAACCTAGATCCTATGACTCTAGATCCCATGATCATAGATCCTATGCACCTACACCCTATGAGCCTTAACCTTGACCACATCCAACCTATACTCAACTAGGTCTATAATATTGAAGGTAGAACTAATGGCCCAGATGGTTACCTAGATGACCCAGTTAACTCAGTCTCGTATTCAAACCAATGATAGAATTGACCATCTTGCCAATAGGTTTGATCAGTTAAAAGTCTGGGTAGGGACCCCAAGAAAAACCCATGGGTCACAGTCTGAGCCAGATCCTGATTCCCCTCAACCTAGGAGGACCCCAAACCCTGATCTATACCATGAGGTCTAACCTAGGAGAGCCCCTTATCCTGACCTGTACTACAATCCTCAACCTATGAGGACCCCAAACCCTGATCCATACCTTGAGGCTGAACCTAGGAGAGCCCATCATCATGACCCAATCCCTAAGGTTAGTCCTAGAAGACCCAATCAGGATTTTATAGACCAGGAAGATAGATCCTATTTACCCTCTCCCTATAAGCCTAGTATACCCACAACCTATAGATCTTATGACTCCAAATCTTATGAACCTAGAACCTATGAATCCATAACCTATGAACCTAGATCCTATGACTCTAGATCCCATGATCATAAATCCTATGCACCCACACTCACTAAGCCTAAACCTTGACTACATCCAACCTAAAGCTATAGTAGAAGAACAATTAGAGGAAGAGAACCTAGGTACTGCTGCTAGAGCCTTACCTGAGGAAACCATAGAGGAGAGCCAAATTATAGAGTGTAGTCCAAAAATACAAGAACCAGAAAAATTTATTAAGGACCTGATTTCTTTGAATCAATACCTTCAAGATGAGCCCTCTCCTATAGTTCCCATTAAGGACCTCTTCCCCGAAATTGGCGACCCATCCTTCCATTATGCAAACCCTATAGATATAGCTCAACCTCGTAAGGTTAACCTCATTAGTATAGGATTAGTTCCTGACACCCCGTCTTTTATCCTACTTTATCCAACTAACCATGAACCTTTTTCTCTACCTTACCAAACTAATTTTGAATCCACTTCCTATTTTTTGCCCTTTCCAGATACCTCTAGCATTTCTAGGATCATTAGATTGCATTTAGCTGAGATTAGCATACTGCATGCATTCATCATGCATGTTAGGTTTGCATCTTACTTCTGGCATACTCTTTGGAATTTGCTAGGAGTTCACTGTAAATTTCATATGCATGTCAAGCTAGGATCAAACCTAGAGAACCTATAATCTATTAGATTTAGATCCAAAGAGTTCAATAAAATTTCCTTCGATAGGAATGCATAGTCGAGTCTGTTGGGTGTCAGTACGAGTCCTTTGCATCATTTGTTAGGAGTCTGCATGTGCCTAGCATGTTCACCACCCGCACTAATCTTAAAACAACGGGCTAATTCCCAAAGAAGGGTCAAAGAATTTGATGTAGTGGATTCTATCTTGGTTAGGCATAAGCCTAAAAGAAGCTTCTTGCTCGTAGAGCCGGACCTTTTAAAGTGATAGAGAAGGATTGGATCAAATGCCTATGTGTTAGACATGCCTTCGGATTTGGGCATTAGTTCTACCTTCAATATTATAGACCTGGTTGAGTATAGGGAACCGGCAGCGATACCTAGTGAGGCCTTTGGATCTGTTCCTTTTCATTGTGAGTAACCCTAACCCAGAGTGTCTACTAACAAATTAGCCTGAGAGAGGAGAACGGATCGAGCGTATCCTGGACGATCAAGCCATCACGACCCGGGGCCGTGACT
This sequence comes from Areca catechu, assembly GCA_021397845.1. Lineage (NCBI taxonomy): Eukaryota > Viridiplantae > Streptophyta > Magnoliopsida > Arecales > Arecaceae > Areca > Areca catechu. The sequence goes on from CM038045.1 coordinate 66,334,091, forward strand.
ATCAATGCTTCCTGGTCCGATGGCAAGGCCAGCCAGAGTCGGACGATTTGTAGATTTCTCGAGAGGACTTGCAACGCCTCAACCTAGACCTTCTTGAGAGATATGTGAGCCAGTCTGATCTTCACTCGACAGGGTCGAGTTTCTCCCACCCCGGGAGAATTGGTGGGGACACCGGAGGCACCAGAATAAGACAGGTTTTTCAACCCTCTATGAATTGATCAATAATTTATGAGTCCATCTGTAATAAGGGCTTAGCCTATCTGAATTCATTTTAGTTGTTATTTAAGTATTTTGAGTTTTAGTTCTGTACTAGTCAGCTCATGTTGAGCTAGTTCAGTCCAGTGTTAGTCAGCTCATGTCGAGCTAATTTTATTTTTTTGAGACCTATTCAACCATATTGAAGACTCAAGACCACATCATACAAGTGAAGACCAAGTCCAACTAGATTGAAGACATGGAAGTATAGCCCAAGTCCAACCCAGCTTGAAGATTTGAAGACCCCAGGAAGAAAATTCAGAAAATCTTGATTTCTTGCAGATGCCCTCCAGATGCCCAGATTCCCTTCCAGATGCCAAAGTATATTCATAGATAAGGGCATCCATGATTCCAGAGGTCCATCTGCATCCTAGCCCAAAGAAATCAAGCCCAGGTGCCAAGCCCAAGCCCCTAAGAAGCAAGATACCAGAGAATATTCCTGCTACCTGGCTACCAGGCCACCCCAGCTTCCAGAGGCCCAAACCCATGTGCCCGAGCCCATTTGGGCCAGCCTCTTGCTGCTCCTAGAAGCCCAACACGCCCCCCTAGGCATCCTTGGAGTGTTGGCCAAGTCAAGAGAGTTTTTAGGGATTTTTCTACCTAATATTTCCTTATTTTCTAGCTAGGGTTTGAGAGGGAAAAGGATTCTTATGTAAAGACTTATGTACCCTTACTTGGAGCCCAAGGTTAAGGGTCTATTTAAGGGACCCTAGCCTCTTGTATGAAAACTAATTTTGATATGAATTAAAATCTTGAGTTCTTCTATTGAGTTGTGTGATACCCTGCTGTGTGCATGAAGGGGTTTGTGAGAGTTTTTCTTCCCAGTGCTGCAATCATCTTCCTGCTGCCAACAAGCCTCTCAGATCCCTGGATGCCCACTCCAAAAGAAGCCTTCCCTTGCTGTTTTCCCTTTTTTTTCTTGTTCCTTTGTGAGTTTTCTAACCCCTGACAGGTCGTTTGCAGGTCCCCGAGTTCCTACGAATCCAACGACTCCAGCCAAGCCTCAATCGGATCACCGAGCAGAAAGTCGGGTATCCGTGGGTCTTTGGCTCGGTTTTCCAGGCCGCATCCATCGAGGAACGAGAGACCCCTTCGCTGCGATCTTCACAGACGTTGTCAGGTACACCCCTCTACCTTCAGTAGTTTTTATTGTAGGAGAACTTGCCCTAACCGAGGCTTCTCAGCCCCGGCGGTCCTTCTTTGCTACTTTTCTAGGTCCTAATCTGCATGCTGATCTTCAAAAATTCATACAAAACTCCCTACAAATAATTTTGATCTGAAATTCGGGAATTAATCACCTAACTCAACATGTAAAACATACAAAAAAAATTGCATGCATATTAGTCCCCCATCACCTTTCCCATGTCCCTCCTGGATGGACAAGCTTACAAGGAAAATTCAGGTCGGGGTATCGATGGGAATACTTCGATGCTTAAGTTAGTATGGTAATTGAGGGCAATAGCTTGAGCCACGGTAATCAGACTACCACGGAGAGAAGAATGTGAATTTCTTTATAAGTAAGTGGGGATAGCTTGCTTACCTTAGCCAGAGGTCCCTTTTACTTATATAGAAGATGGTGCTGTGAGATAGAGTCTAAGAGCTTAGCAAAGCACTCTTCTAAGGGATGTACCTTTTCGATAGATACAATGTGATGGGGACCCGAGAGTCTAGTATATTTTATTTTGAGTCCAGTTGAGTCTATTTAGTCGAGTCCAGTTATTTTCAGTCCAATCAAGTGAGTTAGATCGAGTCATGTAATTTTCATTCATGTCAAGATCCAAGAGGAGAGTAAGCAGAACTGGAGATTCACCAGGCCCCCTCAACCAGAGTTGGACTTCATGCACCTGGGCCCTTTCATGCTGCCAAGCCTACAAGAGAGAGCTCTAGTCCAAGATAAAGGTTGACTATTGACCAGGTCCACCAGGATTTCTTGGCCCACAAGTCAGGATTTCTTGGCACTCAAGTTATGTACCCTGGGATGAATCTATAAATAGCCCACCCCCTCTTGTATTTTTTATTCTATGGATGAATAAAATTTCTTGAGTTCTGTGTGAAGGATCTATGTGATCCCAGGATATCTGTGTGATCCCTGATTTACTGTGTGAGGGCATCTGTGTGAGCCCAGGGTATCTGTGTGATCCCTTCCTCCTTTTCAGGATATCTGTGTGATCCCTAGGGCATTTGTGTGAGCCCTTTGCTTTGTGCTTGTCTTCCTAGGAGAATCTATATGAACCCTAGTTATCTTTCTAAATCATTAGCCCTTTTCTTTCTTTTTCCAGACAAACCCTAATCCTCTAGTGACTTCTATGCTCGCCAGTGATCCTACCCTGTGCATCTGTCCCACATCAACTTGGTATCAGAGCATGAAAGATTAGGGTATGCTTCATCCTCCATGCTAGACCAGTTCATCCAAAGCTTTCGCAGCCTCCATGTTCATCCAAAGCTTCCGCAACCTCCATGACAGATCCTGCCCCCATCGAGCGAGATCCACGCTGCCAGCCTCCCCCACCGTCGGCCACACCACCGATCAAAGCACCCCACCTAGACCGAGCCCACCTCGACCAAGCCATCTCCTCTGCTCCCAATGCATCATCTCTGCCCGTGAAGCCTGTCTCCACATCGCGTGAAGCCATCAAGGCCGTCGTCACCCAGTTCAATGCCGACCAGCCCTCGTCCGCGATGCCCTCGACCAAAGTGCCTCCAAAGCCACCGACGCCGATCTGGAAGATTCAAGCCATGGCCGGAGTTCCCGCTCGCCCCCGATGACTGCCCCTCTGGCTCTACCAGCGATGTCGGCGATGTCGAGCCCTCTGAGGCCGAGGCCCGCCTCGACGCCTATGAGGAGGTCATCCTCCGCTGGGACCCCTCCTGCTATGATTCCCATCTCTGGGAGGCCCTTCCCGAGGAGATCATCGAATTCGCTGCTCCACCGCCACCGGCATCCTTCGCCCCACCAACCCCATCTCCTAGGCCACCGACCATCAGGGAGAAGCCGTCCAAACCTGCATCACCCAAGTCGGATCCACCTAGCCTCTCTCACGGATGTCGACAACCGCCGAAACAGAGCAGCGCCCCATCTCTGCCATGACCACCACCGCCAGCGAAGCACGCCGGAAGTCCCTCTGCTTCGCCCAGCCACCGACCGTGGAGACCTCCCTGTGCCGCAGATCTGCACGACGCCGCCAGCAACCAGAACTCCATCCGGTCGGCCATCCTCATCCCGTGCCGCCATCGGCCTCCGCCCAGCACCAGTCACCGGCAAAGCCCATCGGGAAGCCTTCCCTTGTTTTTCGGTATTCGTCCATGAGAAGGAGACTCTAGCACACGATAATGAATGCAACATCGTTCCCTGTTGCCGACTTCAACAGTGCACAGTTTCTGGAGCTACACGATTCCTAGAGTAGCATGGATTTCAGCACCGCACAGCTTCCAAAGTTACACAGCTTTTAGAGCAGAGATGAATAAAAAAAGAAAAGAAGGTGAAAAAAAAGAACCTAGCCTCTTTTGCTTTGATTTGATTAGTTTTAGTTCCATCAAATTCCAGCTGAGCCTGACTCGACAGAGTCGAGTTCTCCCCATCCCAAGAGAATGATGGGGACCCGAGAGTCTAGTATATTTTATTTTGAGTTCTATCTGCACCCCAATGGGGAGGTAATACAACATAGAAAACACACAGTAACACCAACAACACTCAAGCAAGTAAGGGAGGCGAGGTCACACAGGAGAACCACCTTCGATTCACCTAGACCACCCCAGCACACTTGTATGCTACTCACACATCATTCACTCCTCCTAGCATGGAGTCCATTAAGAGGGGCTCAACCAAGAGGATCTGTTTTCTTGGATCGTCACTGACTTGATCGTTGAAGTGCCCATACCAGAATTTTCGGCCTGGATCTCTAATCTTGTTTTGCAGGTCCTAAAGTGCAGACCAGTCCTGAAGAGATGAAGGACGATCCGACGTTGATAGCAGCAACGGGCCATGATGATCTTGGCGGCAACAAGAGGATTGTTGTTGCCTAAATCGTCGTGGCCCGTAGCAGCTGATGGTGTCAAGGGTCGTGCGTCCGCTTATCGGGGATGTCTCCGGTGCCTCGGGACCTGCAAAAAACCAACGTCAGTGACCCAGGCCAGAGATTCCGACGGGGGCACTCCGATGGTCAAGTCAGTGACGATCCAGGGGAACAGATCCTCTTGGTCAAGCCCCTTTGGATGAGCTCCACACTAGGAGGAGTGAGTGGAGTGTATGAGAGTGGGAGTGTGAGTTGGAAGATGTGGTGGCCGAGGTGGTCTTGCCCTCCTCTCTAGCCTCTTCCCCTTCTACTCTTTCTCTTTGTGGTGGTTGTTGTTGTTGAAAAGTATTGTTCTTGGTGAAAAAATGAGTGTTACCTCTCTTTTTCTTACTCTGGCCGAGTCTTCTACTTTGGCTTGCCTTGAGGTCCTTCCATACTGTCAGGCAGGTACGACGAGGTATCATGCCATAGATCAGACGCCTCCTTTATTGGATAGCTGGGGAAGCTTCGATATGCCTCGACATTCCTTCTGTTTGCCCCTCTCCTGGAAGCCTAGTAGGACCTCGATTGGCGGGCTGCCGATCGTGGGACTCGCGCTCTCCGGTGGGGTCTCTTATCCGGTCGTACGACAGGTCAACGGAGGGCATGGTGCCTTGATGTGAGTTTCATTTCTTTCTGGTGTGAATGACGACCATGGGCATTAATGACGACATGGCGGGTGCTGTCGTACGGTCTCCGAGAGGCCCACCACTATCCTTGGAGGGGAGATGCCGCTCCTTTGGTGGTTGGTGCCTCGAATTGAGCTGGGGACCGAGCTGGAAAGATGGGGCTTGCTTCTGGTGGACCTGCCTCGAGGCGACTTAGCTATATAGAGGAGGGCTGAGCTCGACTCCAGGCCAATGGGGCCCGAGCTCGAGTTGGCAAAGGTGGGCGAGATGCCGCCCAGCCCAGGGGACCCGACCTTGAAGGGGTGCCACATGGCGAAGGAGGCTTGGGCTCGACTCCGGGCCACAGGGCCCGACCTTGGACTTGAGGGGTCTGCCTCTGGTGGGGTTTGAGCTCGGCTCCGACCTAGGCATCCCGATCTGGTGAGGACCGACCTGGCGGAGGATGGAGCTCGGCTTCGACGGGCGACCACATTGACCTCAGGGAGCTCAGCCCAGCGAAGGGGCTCATGGTGGGAATCCAGTGCGGTGTTCGATAAGGGCTCCACGTCAGCCTCCCCACCTTATATCAGCGACCCGGTCACATCATTTCCCCCCACTCCCGAGGACCGTTGTCGCGCGGCACTTGGAGAGAAGCGAGTAATTACGATGCTGACATGGAAAGGTGGAGAAATCTGGTACAATAATGATCGATATCGACGGCGTCTTGCTCAGCGGGCTCTCTCGCTCAACGGGCTCTCGAGCATATGCGGGGACTCCACGTAGCCATGTCTAGGGAGTAGTTATGGTGGGCATGGAAGTCAGAGCGACCACAGTCCGATTTGGGGTGTTGGACCCGTCGATCGGGGACACATGGCCGATCCCTTGGGGAAGCTGTAACGGTACGGTCGGGTGCAGGTTCTCTCGAATGGAGGTGTCAGTCTTTTCAAAACTTATCTCTTTCGAATCCTTCATGCCTGACATCGTATCACAGTCCTCTTCTTCTTCCTCCCAGGCTATCATCGTCCTCCTAGGATTTCAACAGGTTAGCTTCTTCTCCTTCTCTCTTCTCGTCGACTAGGAGCCGTTTTAGGTCCTTCCCCGTCCTTCTCTTCTCCTTCCATGGATCGCTTTGGTCCAAACTTCCATCCTTCCTGCCAAGCTGGGGCTAGACCTTCCCAGCCGAAGACTTCTTCTTCCTCCGACGAGGAGATGGAGGCGGCAAGGTACGAATTTAGTAGGAGACCTTTCCTTGGCCCGATAGCCATTAGGGAACCAGGGCCCTCTCCTCCACCTCGCTTGGCCCTTCTTCCTGCTCCTGCTCCTGCTTCTGTCCCTAAACCTAAACCTTCTCGGTCGACAGGTCCCGGAGGGATTGCTTCAGTGATCTCCACTGAGGATCTAGTAGCTATCCGGGGTGCTTACGACATCCTTGAGTCCGTCCAGCTCTCTGTCCCTCGTCGTGGGGAACGGGTCACATCCAGTGGCCCTCGGTGGATTGCTTTCTATGAGGAGACCTTCGCTGGGGGCCTCCGATTTCCTGTTCACCCCTTCTTTCTCTCCTTCCTGACCAACTACCATCTTGTTCATGCCTAGTTGGTCCCCAATGCCATCAGAACATTATTTTGCTTTATTGTTCTGTGCTACTTCCATGGGATTATTGCCCATTTTTTTCTTGTTCAGGGCTTTTTTCACCATGAAATGCCACCCTACCAAGGATGGGTGATGGTCCCTCTCTTCTTGCCCTCGGGGCATTCGATTTGAGCTCCCCTCTTTCGTCAAAGGATGGAAGAGTAGGTATTTCTTTGCCTCGATCGAGGAGATCGACTGGGTTTGGAGCGACCCAGATTGGTCTCCAAATAGGAACTCCTCCATCGAAGCAGCCGACCTCGACCTGTACGAGCTACTCAGATCAGCTGCAATCCCCTCACTTGAGGTCTTGCTGTCGGAGCAGAATCTCCGCGAGGCCGGGTTCAGCTCGGCACAGGAGTCGAGTGAGTTCAACTTGGCCACCCCTCTCTCGTTTCTTATTTACTTTCTTTTTTCTTCTTTCTTTTTTTTTTTTTGGGGTTGACCATGTCTTTTCTAGTGCAGAGATGAAGTTCTCCATGGATGATCTGCTCTCATTTTCTGAGAAACGAGAGCAGGCAGCTGAGGCTGGCGAGCCCGCTCCGAAGAGGGCATGGGTCGTGGATGGTGCAAGGCCGGTGCAGGTCGGGCCAGATGCGCCAGTTCCAGAGCGAAGGCGGAAGAGTGATACCAAGTTCGCCTATGAGCCTTCAGGGCATCGCAGCATGGCTCCAGTGCCCGAGCCCGACATGGTCGTCCGTGCCAGGTCGGCCACCGTCACCACAAGGGTAGAAGTCCCTCCTCCGAAGATCATCAATGTCGAGGAGGAGGGGAGATCGAGAGAAGCGAGGCCGGCGCTCCAAGCACGAACCAAGGTGGTGTCGAGCTCGCAACCGGCGTCGAGCGGGCCTCCCACAACCAAAGGATCCGAGCCGGCGGGGAGGCAGGACAGGGACTACCACCGAGTCCCTTTCCGGTTGGGTCCTAACATCTCCCTAGTGAAGGACCCAAAACTTGCTGAGCGGATATGGACTTCTCGGTCCAGTCCTGCAATTGGCGAGAAGGGAGCGGGAGGCTTTTGGGCGACATCATCAGCTCATCCTTCGCCAATCTATATGCCGTAAGTCCTTCCTCTTTTGTTTTGATACCTTTGAATCTTTCTCAGCACAGCACTGTAACTAATATGTTTCCTTTGGTGCAACATGGCAGGGAGTTGATCCTTATCAGGGACTACTGCCGCAACTAGGCAAAGAGGGACAAGAAGCGGCAGGCCAAGCTCGAGTCCTTGAAGGCGGAGGTGGGCCAGAGGGATGCCGAGATCCCGGAGGCCAACTCAAAGGCTAAGGGCCTCGTAGCCGAGATCGCCAACGCCGCTCGAATAAAGAAGGAGCTCAAGGGAGAGCTCGAGTCAAAGAGGACTCGACTGAAGGAGCTCCGGGCCAAAGTAGAGGCGGCGAAGGATAGGGATACCTCTGTTGAGAAGACGGCAGTGACCGCGGAGGAGAGGGTCACTGCCACCAACCGCTCCGCTGAGACCGCCGAGAAGGGAATGGCGGTCATGATTCGGCAGGCCGAACACGTCGGGGTGCAGCTGGATGAGGCGAAGCACCAAGCAGAGGCCGCTAGGAAAGAAGCCATAGAGGCAGTGGCCGCTTTCAAGGCCTCACCCGAGTATATAAAAGACTTCAAAGAGGCGACGACGGACTCCTTCGCCAAGGGGTTCGCCTACTGTCGCTAGCAGCTGCGGGGGATTCTTTCTGAGGAGCGACTGGCCACACTCCGTGCTCCAGGCAAGAAGGCTTCGACTCCGAAGGTGGTTGTAGAAGGGCAAGGAGCTGCTTTGGTCGAGTCACTTCCGTAAGCGGCCCCGGAGGTGGCTGAGTCGGCTTCGGTTGTGGCAATGGCTGAGCCAGCACCGTAGGAGAAGGAAGCCGAGCCGGTCTCTTCGACAGCAGTGGCTGAATCTGCCCCTCTAACGGAGCCTGCTCAAGTGCGCGACCCTGCGCCAGAGATGGAGGATGGGGAAGTCCCGGTCGTGCACCGCCCAGGGAAGGAGCCGGCCTCTTAGTATAGGACTTCCATTGTATTTTTTTCATTCTCTTTCTGTCATTTTTGCTATTTATTTTATTTTTGAGCCGGGCTACCTGGCCTGTCAGGGCCCAGAAAATGATGTAAAATCTTTCTTCAAAGTAATGAGAATTGACTTTATAAATGTGATTTCTCTTTTTCTTCTATGGTATGGATGTCCTCCTCCCTCTTTTCTCCTCCCTTCTCTTTTCTTTTAATGTAAGGAGGTTATAGAGAGGAACTTCAGACCTGGGTGCCAAAGGGTTGCACACATCTTGAATGCCTTGGAGCCGGGCTCGCGGCTTGACCGTCAGAGGTCGGGCTCAAGAAACATCGCCTCGGAGCCGGGGTCAGAGACGTGCTAGCCGGAGAGTTGTGTGGCTTGGAAGTTCTTTGGCCGGAGATCTGGGCTCTGGTCTTGGGCTGGTATCCTAGAGCTAAGCTCGGGGATGTCGATAGCTGAGAGCTGCGTGGCTCGAAGGTTCCCTTGGCCGGGGGTCTGAGCTCCAGTCTTGGGCTGGCATTCTGGACCTGGGCTCGGGGATGTTGTTGAATGAGAGCTGCGTGGCTCGAAGGTTCCCTTGGTCGAAGATCTGAGCTCTGGTCTTGGGCTTGAGTGCCTAGGGGATTCCCAGGTCTTTGTGCCGGAGGACTCTTCTCTGGGCTTTCATGCCGAGAAGCTAGGCTCGAGGCTTGAATGCTTGGGGGCTTCCCAGGTCTTCATGTCGAAGGACTCTTCTCTGGGCTTTAATGCCGAGGAGCTGGGCTCGCGGCTTGAGTGCCTGGGGGCTTCCCAGGTCTTCGTGCCGGAGGACTCTTCTCTGGGCTTTGATGCCGAGGAGCTAGGCTCGTGGCTTGAGTGCCTGGGGGCTTCCCAGGTCTTCGTGCCGGAGGACTCTTCTCCGGGCTTGGTGCCGAGGAGCTAGGTTCGAGGCTTGAGTGCCTGGGGGCTTCCCAAGTCTTCATGCCGGAGGACTCTTCTCCGGGCTTTGATGCCGAGGAGCTAGGCTCGCATCTTGAGTGCCTGGGGGCTTCCCAGGTCTTTGTGCCGGAGGACTCCTCTCCAGCTTTGATGTCGAGGAGCTGGGCTCGAGGCTTGCTAGTTGGAGAGCTGGGCTCCAGAACTTGATGATCTGAGAGCGTTTCTTAGGAGATGGCATATGGGAGCTGGGTTCAGAGTCGCTGATAGTTGAGAGCGGCGTGGCTTGAAGGTTCCCTTGGCCGGAGATTTGAGATCCGGTCTTGGGCTGGCATATTGGAGCTGGGCTCGGGGACTTTGTTGAATGAGAGCTGCGTGGCTCGAAGGTTCCCTTGGTCGGAGATCTGAGCTCCAGTCTTGGGCTTGAGTGCCTGGGGGCTTCCCAGGTCTTTGTGCCGGAGGACTCTTCTCCAGGCTTGGTGCCGAGGAGCTAGGCTCGAGGCTTGAGTGCCTGGGGGCTTCCCAAATCTTCGTGCCGGAGGACTCTTCTCCAGGCTTTGATGCCGAGGAGTTAGGCTGGCGGCTTAAGTGCCTGGGGGCTTCCCAAGTCTTTGTGCCAAAGGACTCTTCTCCAGGCTTTGGCTGGCGTCCTGGAGCTAGGCTCGGGGACGTGAGAACTTGATGGCCTGAGGACATGGCTCAAGAGATGTCGTCTTGGAGCTTGGCTCAGAGACGTGGCTGAGAGCGGCGTGGCTCGAAGATTCCCTTAACCAGAGATCTGAGCTCCAGTCTTGGGCTGGCGTCCTGGAGCTGGACTTGGGACATTGTTGGCTGAGAGCGGCATGGCTCGAGGATTCCCTTAGCCGGAGATCTGAGCTCCGATCTTGGGCTGGTGTCCTGGAGCTGGACTTGGGGACGTGCCGGCCGGAGAGCTGGTCTTCGGGACTTGATTGCTTGAGGATGTGACTCAGGAGATGGCGTCTAGGAGCTGGGCTCGGAGACGTGGCTGAGAACGGTGTGGCTCGAAGATTCCCTTGACCGGAGATCTGAGCTCCGATCTTGGGCTAGCATCCTAGAGCTGGGCTCGGGAACATTGTTGGCTGAGAGCGGCGTGACTTGAAAGTTCCCTTGGCCGGACATCTGAGCTCCGGTCTTGGGCTGGCATCATGGAGCTGGGCTCGAGGACGTTGTTGAATGAGAGATGCATGGCTCGAAGGTTCCCTTGGCCGGAGATCTGAGCTCCGGTCTTGGGCTTGAGTGCCTGGGGGCTTCCCAGGTCTTTGTGCTGGAGGACTCTTCTCCGGGCTTTGATGCCGAGGAGCTAGGCTCGAGGCTTGAATGCCTGGGGGCTTTCCAGGTCTTTGTGCCAGAGGACTCTTCTTTGGGCTTAGATGCCGATGAGCTAGGCTCGAGGCTTGAGTGCCTAGGGGCTTCCCAGGTCTTTGTACTGGAGGACTCTTCTTTGGGCTTTGATGCCGAGGAGCTAAGCTCGAGACTTGAGCGCTTGGGGGCTTCCCAGGTCTTTGTGCCAAAGGACTATTCTCCAGGCTTGATGCCGAGGAGCTAGGCTCGAGGCTTGAGTGCCTGGGGGCTTCCCAGGTCTTTGTGCTGGAGGACTCTTCTCCAGGCTTTGATGCCGAGGAGCTAGGCTTGAGCACCTGGGGGCTTCCCAGGTCTTTGTGCCGAAGGACTCTTCTTCAGGCTTTGATGCTGAGGAGCTAGGCCCGAGGCTTGAATGCCTGGGAGCTTCCCAGGTCTTTGTGCCGGAGGACTCTTCTCCGGGCTTTGATGCCGAGGAGCTAGGCTCAAGGCTTGAGCGCCTGGGGGGTTCCTAGGTCTTTGTGCCGGAGGACTCTTCCCCGGGCTTTGATGCCAAGGAGCTAGGCTCGAGGCTTGAGTTTCTTGCAAGGCAGATAAACCGTTGTGCATAAAGGAATCTTTATTTCTAGTGGAGGGAAGACTTACATTACTGATAGTATCTCCTTAAATTACAAGCATTCTATGTCTGGGGGAACCTGGCACCATCCAGGTCTTCGAGGTAGTAGGCCTCCTGTGAGAGGGCCTCGGCCACCTTATAAAGGCCTTCCCAGTTTGGTGAGAGCTTGCCGCACTCCTGGGATTGAGACGCTTCTGCCCAGTGCAGCACCAGGTCGCCAAGTCGGAAGGTCTTCTGCTTCACCCACATGTTATAATATCGAGCGACCCGTTGCTGGTACGCCGCCATCCGAAGCCGGGCTTTGTCTCTCGTCTCTTCGAGGAGGTCGAGGTTGAGCAGGAGGTGCGTCGAGTTCTATGTCTCATCATACCGCTGCACCCGGAGTGTGGGTACACCGAGCTTGATCGGGATTACTGCTTCAGATCCAAATACAAGGTTGAAGGGTGTTTCGCCCGTCGCCGTTCTGGGTGTTGTGTGGTAGGCCCACAAGACACTTGGAAGTTCTTCTGCCCATTGCCCTTCGCCTGATCCAACCTGGTGTGGAGTCCTTGAAGGATGGTTCGGTTGGTCACCTCGGCTTCCCCATTGGTCTGGGGTGAGCAACCGAGGTGAAACGGTGTTGAATCCCGTGCTCGGCGTAGAATCCTTCGAACTCCTGGCTATCGAACAGTCATCCATTGTCGGTGATGACACAATTGGGAAGTTCGAAGTGGCAGATGACAGACTTCCAGAAGAACTGGCGAGCGTTGGCTTCTGTAATTCGAGCTAGCGGCTCCGCTTCGACCCACTTGGTGAAGTAGTCGATCGCCACTAGTAGGAACTTCTGCTGCCCTGGTGCGGTGGGGAACGGCCCCAGAATGTCCATCCCTCACTGTGCAAAAGGTCAAGGGGATGACAGTTGGGAGATCGGTGCAGCCGGTAGGCGCTGAATATGGGAATGGAGCTGGCACTTGTCATATTTCTTGACGAAGTCGGCGGCGTCTTCCCTCATTATTTCCCAGAAGTATCCTTGGCGAAGAGCCTTGTACGCCAGAGTCCTCCCTCCTACATGATTCCCACGGAGGCCCTCGTGTATCTCCTAGAGCACAAAGGCCTCCTTCGTGGGCCTGAGGCACTTTAGGAGTGGATAGGAATAAGATCGGCGATAGAGCTGACCGTCCATTAAGACGAAATGGATGGCCTTCCTTCTGATGAGGCTGGTTTCTCTACGATCTTTTGGCAGTTGGCCATCCTGGATGTATTTGACGTATTTATCTATCCAGCTCGATTCGTGGGCTACTTGCTGCACCTCCTTAGGGCTTTCGTAGCTTGAATTCTCAAGATATTCGACGTAGGTGCACCCCAGGGACGAGTCGGTAGGGTTGCGAGCCTCGATAGTGCATCCGCACGAGTGTTTTCCGCGTGGGGGATGTGAAAAATGCGGAAGTAACAGAAGCCTACCGTGCTCGAATGGACCTTCTCCGTGTACTTCACCATCTGGGGATCGCGGGCCTCGTACTCTCCGGAGACTTGTCCGGCAACCAGTTGGGAGTCGGTGAAAACCTTTAGGTTTTGCATGCCCAGCTCACGAGACACCTTCAGGCCCGCAAGGAGCGCCTCGTACTCCACCTGGTTGTTTATGGCGGGGAACTTGAAATGGAGAGCACATTCCATCACCACTCCGTCGGAATTGGCGAGGATGAGGCCTGCTCCGCTCTCGCAAGAATTGGAAGCTCTGTCCACGTGAAGGACAAGGGCCCCCCGACGGTCTGGGCTCAGCTTGGCTCTCCGAGACCATCCACTCTGGTTCCTCGAGAAGTCCTGTACATTCGACCACGAAGTCGGCTAGGACTTGGGCCTTCTGCGATAACCTCGGCCGATATGCGATGTCGAACTCACTCAGTGTCAGGGACTATTTAGCTAACCTTCCGGAAGTCTTGGGGTGGCTTAGCATGGTCCTCAGTGGCTGATCGGTCACAACCATAATGGGGTGCGCTTGAAAATAGGGCCTGAGATGCTTAGCAGACATAATTAGTGCAAAAATGAGTTTTTCGAAGCGGGTATACCTGATCTCCGCATCTTGGAGGATTTTGCTGGTGTAGTACACCAGCTTCCGAGACCTATCCTGATCTGTGCGTGGTGCAGGCACCAGGCTCAGGAAGAGGCTTCAGCTAATGCCAAGTTCTTTATGGATAGAAGACTAGAAATTTAAGTCCTGTAATAAGTCTATGAGTCCTGTATTTATTTTATTTGAATAATTGAGTCCTGTTTTATTTTAATTTGGGTCCAATTAGAGTTAAATTGGCTTTGTATTGAGTCGGGTTCAAGATCTACTTGCATTGGGCGTCAATTAAGCAAGAATGAGTGCAACCAACTTCACCAACTACTTGGGGCACCACATCATCAAAGCACCATGCCACCTTGGAAGACAAGTCATGCCAACTTGGAGGATAAATCATGCCACATCACCAAGACACATCAACCATGAATTTTCAAATTTGAATGAAGCTCCACTCTTTATGGGTGCCCACCTTGTAATTAGGAGATTTAAATTTGAATGGGCCACTCCTATCTTCATGGGACACCCCTTGATTTTCTCATGAAAAGTGTTGCATTTTGAATTTGAAAAGGAGCTTAAGGTTTATAGAAGCTCCTAGAATTCTCTTGTAATGGAAATGATGAATGAAATGAAATTTTTTTTCTAAGAAAGCTTTCTTCCTTTGCTAGCCAAAGACCCTTGAGAGAAGGTAGGTGTGAGACCTAGGATACTTAACCAAACAAGCTACTAGTCCCTTTTCCAATCCCATTTGGCCACCCTTGAAGAATCCTCTTCAAGCCTCTCCAATTTCAACCTTCCCATCTTCCAAAAGAGGTCATCTATAATGGAGTTCTCCATGCCAACAATTGAAGATGATTCATGCAAAGGACGCCAAAGGAGATCTACTTAAAGCCAAATCTAAACCATTTCTTCCATTCCTAATTTCCTCTTCCATTTCTCCATTCTTCCACCTAAATCTTTTAATTTTACTATGTATCTATGCAGGATCCCCGGGTCTCCTTGTTTTCAAGGTGAAGGTCTACTGTGCCAAGGAATCATAAACAAGGTGCCTTTAGATCTATAGTAACTCCTTGCTATTCTTAGTACTTCATCTTGAGTGTCCCTTTTCTGAATTTCAGATTATTAATAGCCGATAGCCATCTTTATAATATTCTTTCAGATCTGAAATTGGAAAGTAGGCTAGCCCTAACCTGCGTGGTTTCCTAACCACGAAGATCCCTTCTTAATTACTTTGAGAGATTCTTTTCTAGTCTAGTTCTTTTCCTTATGTTCCTTTCATATAATTCTATTTCTTTTACGTAGAATAGCTACATGTTTATCTATTTCATTTTCATTTAGTCCATCTAATTCTTCAAATGCATCATTCGATACATGTCCCCCATCATTTTTGGTATCAGAGCATGGTAGGTTAGGGTTACTTTTGAATTTGTGCATTTAGGTAGGTTGCTGAAATTTTCTGCATGCATAGCATTCATACATGCTACTTAGTTATTATTTTTTAAAATCCAATCTAGATCTAAAATTCATGCCTCCTGAGGGTGTACACCAGTACACTGTCACAACCCATGGGAATAATGAGCCCCTGGCCGGACGTGAATTTTTAGGTTGAAGTTTGGTATGTAAATGCCTTTGTTTGTTTAAATTCTGCTTGCTATATTTCTGAATGAGCTGACTGAGATTTGCATAAAAGTCTGAATGAAAGTAGTTAATTTTTTATTGAAATAATTTTTTTTCTACTCCATATTAAGTCAGTTATCATCACGTAAAATTTCATCTTCAGAAAAAAATTACAAAAAAATAAAAATTCTCGCATCCCATCACTATCACTGAAATTCCTTTATGTTCAGTCCTGTCTCAGCATAGTATAAAATTTATTTTTAAATTTCCTTTCGTATGGCATATCATCTAGAAGTTAGCAATCTTCTGTGAGTTTTTTAAATTTTTTTGAATCTGTTACATTGCACTTTTCCATCACTTGAGAACTGCAACACACTAATTCTGCACCTGAAATTTGGATCCATATGTTTGTTGCATTCATTTCATGGTAAACAAAATTAAGGGCATCAAATTGACATAGGGTCAGGATTTCATTACCTGTCCCTAGCCCAAAAATCATTAACTTGCATAACGAGCCCAACCCTAATTAAAATGGATTAGACATTTAATTTCTCTAGCGAGCTAGGGACATCCACAAGATCGGGTCGAGTCAAGTGTCAAGCCAACTTTGACACCCTGTTTGTGTATGCTTGTATCTGGTGTCTAGGCAAGTGGTTCAGGGACTAGTGCCCGAAGGAAAGTGGGTTGGTTCGCTTACCTGGCCAATTTAAATTGGTGTCTAAGGCAAGCAAAGAGGAACCTCCACTAACCTTATACTTACCTGGCCAGGTGCCAAGTTACTACAACCCGGATTGTCAATTTGACCTTATATTTGATTTGTACTCTAGGTCTAGCAAAACCCCTAGTCCGAGTTGAGTCTGTGTGCATGGCAACTAGATCAGGAGCACCTTATCAGCAAACCCAAGCCCAATCTAGTGTAACCATGGAACAAAACTTTGAGAGTCTAATGAAATCCTTGAATGACCAAATGACTAGGCTGAACCAAAACTTAACTGATCAATTAGCCCAGACCAATCAAAACTTGACTGATCAGATAACCCACATCACTGCTAGACTTGATCGATTAGAAGCTCATACCCCTGGAGGAAATCATGAAGTCCAAAATGAGTTAGAGCCTGAATTCGAGTTTGAGACACCCATCAACCCTAGAAGAACTCTTCATCAAGACCATTTCTTCGAGCCAAATCCTAGGAGGCCCAATCCTGATCGAGTCCATGACCCAAATCCTAGGATAGCACACCATGATCCAGTCTATGAGCCAAACCCTAGCAGACACAATCAGATCACACAGACCGTGATGAGCGAGCCCTTAGGAGTATTAGATTGGAAGCACCAACATTCGATGGAAATCTGGATCCTAAGGTTTACATAGATTGGGAGGGAGAGATGGATCAGTACTTTGATTGGTATGACATGACAGAGGAGAGAAAATGCAAGTTCGCGAAGCTTAGGTTAATTCGTCAGGCTAGGCTGTACTGGGGAAATGTCGAGAGGTTCATTAGGCAAAGAGGTGATGTTCCCATAGTAACCTGGAGGGCAATGAAACTTAGGCTTAGAGAGAAGTACCTTCCTATGTCCTACCACCAGAGACTTCTAGACCAGTGGCAGAGATTGACCCAGGGAACCAAGAGTGTAGCCGAATACATTGCCAAATTTGATGAATTTGTAATGAGATGCAATGTAGATGAGTCTGAGTCAGTTACTTTGTCGAGATTTAGGGCAGGATTGAGAGAAGAGATCCATAAAGAGTTATTTCTGAGAGAAGTCCATGACTTAGAGCTAGCTTACCAGGTAGCACGAGATGCCGAGAGATTTCATAGGGGACCATTTTATCGCAAACCCGAACCCCCTAGAACTAGTGCACCTAGTCAGCAGCCAGGAACAAATCAGATGCGACCCAGTCGACCCAACCCTAGCACCCCTCTGACCCGTAGAGATGATAGGGGTAAAGCACCAGAAGTTCAGAGGACTCCAAATTCTAATGTGGCTTGCTATAGATGTCATAAGTTAGGCCATTATGCTAGCAATTGTCCAACTAGGGCCTTACACATAGGAGAATTAGAAGAAAGTGAGTCTGAACCCAAAGAACCCCTAGGTGATAATGTCGAGGAAGTATATCAGGCTAAGGACAATTTGGTTGAAGAGTATGAAGGAGACGAGGAACAAATAGAGCCTGATATGTTGGGAGTAGTTAGATGCATCCTTACCCAAAACGCGACACAGGAAGATTGGCGTAGGACTAACATCCTACAAACATTCATCAAGTTAGGGGATAAGGTATGTAAAATAATCATAGATAGTGGGAGTTGTGTAAATGCCATATCCACTAGTGCTGTTAAAACTTTAGGCTTGTCCACAGTTCTCCATCCGACTCCATATAAGGTTTCTTGGATAGACTCCACTTCGATTCCTATCAAACATAGGTGCCTAGTCCAAATCCAGTTACAGTCCTATCAGGAGAAAGTGTGGTGTGATGTCTTACCAATGGGAGTGAGCAGTATCATCCTAGGTCGACCCTGGTTATTTGACCATGATGCAACCCTATATGGTCGATCAAATTCTTGCTCATTCATGCACCTAGGAAAGAAGTTTGTGATTAACCTAACACCACCTAAGGACACTGTTAAGAGAGGATCAAGCCACCTAAAGGAAAAGAAAACGGGAGTCAATTTGATCACTGAAAGGGAAATTGAGAAAGAACTCACTGAGGGTACACATGTTTGGATTTTAACCACTAAGGAAATTCAGGAGCCTTCCCAAAAAGAACGCCCTCAGGAAGTGGCTAAAGTGTTAGAAGACTTTAAGGATGTATTTCCAGATGACCTACCTGACCAGCTTCCACCACTTAGGGACATCCAGCACGCCATTGACTTGGTCCCAGGAGCCACCCTACCCAACCTTCCACACTATAGGATGAACCCTACCGAACATTTAGAGTTACAAAGACAAGTAGGGAATCTCCTTAGGAAAGGATTTATTAGAGAGAGTTTGAGTCCCTGTGCAGTACCAGCATTACTGACCCCTAAGAAAGATGGCACTTGGAGGATGTGCGTTGATAGTCGTGCCATTAATAAGATCACAATGAAATATAGATTTCCCATACCCCGTTTGGATGACATGTTAGATATGATGGCTGGAGCAACAATATTTTCAAAGATTGACCTTAAGAGTGGCTATCATCAGGTTAGGATTAGACCAGGGGATGAGTGGAAGACTGCATTCAAGACCAAGGAGGGTCTTTTTGAGTGGGTAGTAATGCCTTTCGGACTGTCCAATGCTCCTAGTACCTTTATGCGGATTATGAATCAAGTCCTACGGTTATTTATAGGAAAGTTTGTCGTAGTTTACTTCGACGACATTCTTATATATAGCAGGACCCAGAAGGACCATTTGGACCACTTGAATCAAGTCTGTTTAGCTCTTAGGGAAAATAATCTCTTTGCAAACCTTAAGAAATATGACTTTTTTACCCATAGAGTCATTTTTCTAGGTTTTGTTGTCACACCTGACGGAGTTTCTGCTAACCCTGAAAAGATCAAATCAATTGTTGAGTGGCCAGTGCCAAAAAGTATTCATGAAGTACGAAGTTTTCATGGCCTAGCTACTTTTTATAGAAGATTCATTCGAGGGTTTAGTACCATAGTTGCGCCAATCACAGATTGCATTAGGAAAGGCCAATTTGAATGGACAAAAGCTGCTGATAGGGCCTTCCTAGATGTTAAGAAGAAAATGACACAAGCACCTATATTAAGATTGCCTGATTTTTTCAAGGTTTTTGAGGTTGCTTGTGATGCATCTGGAGTTGGAATAGGTGGAGTTTTAAGCCAAGAGAGCCATCCCATAGCTTTCTTTAGTGAAAAATTAAATGAAGCCAAGCTTAAGTATTCCACCTATGATAAAGAGCTCTATGCGGTAGTGCAAGCTTTAAGGTATTGGAGGCACTATCTACTACCGCATGAATTTGTCCTGTTTTCTGATCACGAGGCCCTTAGATTCCTTAGTTCCCAGAAAAAGCTGAATCCTAGGCATGCCAAGTGGGTCGAATACATCCAGGCCTACACGTTTGTCCTAAGACATCGTGCTGGAACTGATAATAAGGTGGCCGATGCATTAAGTCGTAGAGCCCTGCTTCTGAACTCGATTAGCACTGAAGTCGTTGGATTTGAAAGACTTACGGATGAGTATGATAATTGTCCAGACTTTAGTGAAGTTTACCAAGCTCTGAAATTAGGACCATCTAGTGACCACAGTGAGTACACCCTTTTAGATGATTATCTATTTAAGGAAAACAAGCTTTGTGTTCCGAAGACTTCCTTGAGAGATTTTCTAATTTGGGAAACCCATGCTGGAGGTTTGGCTGGCCATTTTGGAAGAAACAAGACCATATTGATAATTGAGGAAAAATTTTACTGGCCAGGCCTTAAGAGACAAGTAGCCAATATTGTTGCCCGATGTAGGACATGTGCGGTTGCCAAACATCAGAGACAAAACACCGGGTTATGCACTCCTTTACCTGTGCCGGATTGTCCATGGCAGGATCTTAGTATGGACTTTGTTTTAGGACTGCCCAAGACCCTTAGAAAACACGATTCAATCTTTGTAGTGGTCGATAGATTTTCGAAAATGGCCCATTTTATACCCTGTTCCCAAACTTTTGATGCCTCCAGGGTAGCCAAGCTTTTTCTCGATCAAGTAGTCAAGTTACATGGGTTACCTAAAACCATTGTTTCAGATAGGGATGTTCGTTTCATAAGCTATTTTTGGAAAACTCTTTGGCACCTACTAGGAACAAAACTAAAATTCTCAACTGCTTACCACCCTCAGACTGATGGACAAACTGAAGTTGTAAATAGAAGTCTAGGGAACTTATTAAGGTGCCTTGTTGGAGAGAATCTGGGAAATTGGGATTTACTTTTACCTCGTGCTGAGTTCGCATACAACAGCTCGGTCAATAGGTCTACTGGTAGAAGTCCCTTTGAGATTGTCCATGGTTACAGACCTAGGAGACCTATCGACCTTATCCCATTACCCACACACGCACGTGTATCTGAGTCTGCCGAGTCATATGCACAGCATCTTAAAGAATTACATAAGGAAATTAGTAAGAAAATTCAAATGAGTAATGAAGTTTATAAGCATGTGGCTGATTCACATAAACGGATAAAGGAATTTAATGAAGGGGACTCTGTCATGATAAAACTTAGACCTGAAAGGTTTCCACTGGGAACTATGAAGAAATTGCATGCCCGGGGAGCTGGACCTTTCAAAATAATTAAGAAAATAGGATCTAATGCATATGTATTAGAGTTACCACCTGATTATGGAATTAGCTCCACTTTTAATATTTCTGATCTGAAAGAATTTAAAGAACCGGCATTAATTCCAAGAGAGCCTTTTGAACTTCACCCTGCCTTTGAGAGTGAAACCCTACCTGAGTGTCCACCAGCAATTTCACTAGACCGGAGAGACAAGATTGAATGTATCTTAGATGACCAAGTGATTACTACTAGAAATAAGGGTTATCAGCGTTATCTGGTTCGTTGGCACGGTCGACCAGAATCTGAAGACTCTTGGATTACCCGAGAGGATCTACAACAAATTGACCCAGATATATTAGAAAAATATCACAGTCAAACCGATCCTTACTCGACAGGGTCGAGTTCCTCCCACCCGGGGAGAATTGGTGCGGGCACCAGGCTCAGGAAGAGGCTTCAGCTAATGCCAAGTTCTTTATGGATAGAAGACTAGAAATTTAAGTCCTGTAATAAGTCTATGAGTCCTGTATTTATTTTATTTGAATAATTGAGTCCTGTTTTATTTTAATTTGGGTCCAATTAGAGTTAAATTGGCTTTGTATTGAGTCGGGTTCAAGATCTACTTGCATTGGGCGTCAATTAAGCAAGAATGAGTGCAACCAACTTCACCAACTACTTGGGGCACCACATCATCAAAGCACCATGCCACCTTGGAAGACAAGTCATGCCAACGTGGAGGATAAATCATGCCACATCACCAAGACACATCAACCATGAATTTTCAAATTTGAATGAAGCTCCACTCTTTATGGGTGCCCACCTTGTAATTAGGAGATTTAAATTTGAATGGGCCACTCCTATCTTCATGGGACACCCCTTGATTTTTCCATGAAAAGTGTTGCATTTTGAATTTGAAAAG
This sequence comes from Areca catechu, assembly GCA_021397845.1. Classification (NCBI taxonomy): domain Eukaryota; kingdom Viridiplantae; phylum Streptophyta; class Magnoliopsida; order Arecales; family Arecaceae; genus Areca; species Areca catechu. Next base: position 66,355,323 of record CM038045.1, read on the forward strand.
GAGCTTAAGGTTTATAAAAGCTCCTAGAATTCTCTTGTAATGGAAATGATGAATGAAATGAAATTTTTTTTCTAAGAAAGCTTTCTTCCTTTGCTAGCCAAAGATCCTTGAGAGAAGGTAGGTGTGAGACCTAGGATACTTAACCAAACAAGCTACTAGTCCTTTTCCAATCCCATTTGGCCACCCTTGAAGAATCCTCTTCAAGCCTCTCCAATTTCAACCTTCCCATCTTCCAAAAGAGGTCATCTATAATGGAGTTCTCCATGCCAACAATTGAAGATGATTCACGCAAAGGACGCCAAAGGAGATCTACTTAAAGCCAAATCTAAACCATTTCTTCCATTCCTAATTTCCTCTTCCATTTCTCCATTCTTTCACCTAAATCTTTTAATTTTACTATGTATCTATGCAGGATCCCCGGGTCTCCTAGTTTTCAAGGTGAAGGTCTACTGTGCCAAGGAATCATAAACAAGGTGCCTTTAGATCTATAGTAACTCCTTGCTATTCTTAGTACTTCATCTTGAGTGTCCCTTTTCTGAATTTCAGATTATTAATAGCCGGATAGCCATCTTTATAATATTCTTTCAGATCTGAAATTGGAAAGTAGGCTAGCCCTAACCTGTGTGGTTTCCTAACCATGAAGATCCCTTCTTAATTACTTTGAGAGATTCTTTTCTAGTCTAGTTCTTTTCCTTATGTTCCTTTCATATAATTCTATTTCTTTTACGTAGAATAGCTACATGTTTATCTATTTTATTTTCATTTAGTCCATCTAATTCTTCAAATGCATCATTCGATACATGTCCCCCATCAGTGCGGACGAGGACCGAGCTGACGGCCCCTGGTGTGATCGCTAGGTAAAGCAGGAGCTCTTCCCCTTCTTCCGGTCTGGATAGCAGAGGTGGAGAGGTCAGGAACTCCTTCAGCTCTTCAAAGGCTGGCTTACACTCCTCAATCCAGGTGAAATCGTGCATTTTGTGCAATGCTTTGAAGAAGGGGAGGCAGCGGTCAACCGACCTCGAGATGAATCGGCTTAGGGCTGCGACCCTCCCCATCAGGCGCTGAACTTGCTTATTGGATGTCGGGCGCTCCATGTCAAGGATTGCCTGAACCTTCTCTGAATTCGCTTCGATGCCTCTCTGGGTGACCATGAAGCTGAGAAATTTTCTGGCTGCCACCCCGAAAGTGCATTTCGCTACGTTGAGCTTCATCTGGTGCTTCCGGAGACTATGAAAGGCTTCGATGAGGTTGGCAATGTGGTCCGAGCTCGGTTTGCTCATAACGAGCATGTCATCTACGTACACTTGCACATTCCTGCCAATCTGGTCCTTGAAGACCTTGTTGACCAAATGTTGGCACATGGCCTCAGCATTCTTCAGGCCAAAGGGCATCATCCTATAGCAGTATGTCCCTCGGTCAGTAATGAAGGAAATGTGCTCCTCATCTTCTGGGTGCATCCGGATCTGATTATACCCGGAGAATGCATCCATGAAGGAAAGGAGCCTGTACCCAAAGGTGGCATCCACCAACTGATCTATCCTCGGCAGAGGGAAGCTGTCATTTGGACATGCCTTATTGAGGTCGGTGTAATCCACACAGATCCTCCACTTGCCATTATTCTTCTTCACCATCATCACATTTGCCAGCCAGCTCGGATATTGTACTTCTCGGACGTAGTCGGTAGCTAGAAGTTTCTCCAATTCCTCGTTGATGGTTGTTTGCCTTTCTGGGGCGAAGCTTCTCTTCTTCTGTCAAATCGGTCTGTGCTTCGGATAGACGTTAAGTTTGTGGGTGATGACTTCACGGGGGATACCTGGCATGTCTGCCACCATCCAGGCAAACATGTCCGCATTCACCCCAAGAATTCCAACAGTGGAACTTTCTCCTCCTCGGTCAGCTGAGCTCTAATCTGCATGGTCTTCATCTGGTCGGCCCCAAGTTGGTAAGGAAGTAGGCGTTCGACAGGGCCTCTCCTGGGGTCCTGAACCCTCTGGTCGAGATCGTTTGCTCTGGAGTCCTCCTCGGGCACCCAGGCCCCGGGGAGGGTTTGGAAGCAATGCTGCACTGGCTAGGGTGTACCCCTCATCTCCTCTACACCGCAAGGTGTTGGGAACTATACAAGTAGCCTCTTAGTAGAGACGATAGCATCAAGGAGATTGAGCCCAGGTCGGCCCAGGTGGGGTCCCGGTAGTGACTGGGAGGGTGATTTCTCCTTCCACCCTTGCGGAGTCTCCCGTGAAACTAACAAGGGAGGTATATACAGGCTTGAGCCGAGTAGAGGAGAGATTCATCCTAGAGAAGGCATCGTAGAAAAGTACATCCGTGGAGCTTCTACTTTCTATCATAATGTGCTTTACATGATGCTTTGCGATCGTCATCTCGACGACCACAGCATCATTATTTACATTTTTCTTTCCATTTTCCCCTACCCTCAAAAAGGAGAGTACATTCTCAGAGTCCCCTGCCCCCCGGGTCCTCTTGGACGCATGCGTGGCTCTCCAGGAGATCATGCCCACCGGCTTCTCAGTGGGACGATTGTCGATGGTTGGAGCTGACGGGAGAGTGACGAGCGCCTGGGACTCCGCTTGAGGTCTGCCCCCCACATATTTTCCAAGGTAGCCTCTCTTGATGAGCTCTTCGATCTCCCACTTGAGATTGCAGCATTCTTCGATGTCGTTGCCGTAGTCGCGGTGGAAACGGCGGTACTTCATCTTGTCATGAGTGAAGGATGGCTTCAACGGTGAGGGACGCCTCAGATAGGTCTCGCCCTCGATCTCCATGTGGATCTTCGTTCTCGGGGCAAGGAGGGGAGTGAAATCCCACTAAGAGACAGGAGCGTTCCTTGGCCTCGGTGCTGATCGGGAGCTCTGAGCTGCGGTCCCGGCCTCGGCGCCCCAGGTGTCTCGGCGGGCGCCAGCCCATTCAGCGGCTTCCCGTCGAGCTCTCGCCTCGTACAATCCGCCTCCTCGGCGTAGATGTACTTCTGAGCCCGGAAGAGCAGCTCGGCGTAAATCTTCAGGAGCTTATTGTCAAGCGAGTAGGTCAGGTGGCAAGTCCTGAGCCCTCGCTTGAGAGCCAGCATGGCAACCGGCTCCTCCAGCTATAGATCTCCAATGCAGCGGCCTTAAAGTGGGCCACGTAGTCTCGTAGCAGCTCGCAATCTTGTTGCCTGATGGAGAAGAGGCTGTCCGCCTCTCGTGGCATCTTCCGACATGCATCGAAATGAGCCACGAACTTCTGCCCCAGCTGGGCAAAGGAGGTGATGCTTTCCGGCTCGAGGCAGGCGAACCATACCCGAGCCGCCTTCCGAAGAGTGGCAGGAAAGGCGATGCACAGAAGAGCGTCAGTGGCTCCCTGGACCCTCATGAGGGCCCTATAACTTTCCAGGTGGTCCAGGGGGTCGGTGGTCCCGTCGTAAGGATCCACCTGTGGCATGTGGAACCATCGGGGAATCGGCTATGCTTAGATCTCCTGGGAGAATGGAAGGCGGGCGTCATAGCCTGCTGGCTTGCTAGTGGAGCCAGGCAAGTTGGCGAACCGGTGGGATAGTTCCGCTAGCTTGCGGTCATGTTCTTCCAGGCACTTCTCCGCCATGCGCCTGATGGCTTCGTCTGTGGACCCCTCCGCTGAGAGGGTCAGGGAAAGTGACGCGGGTGTGCGGTGCCCATGACTTGGAGCTTTGCCCTTCCTGCCTTAGCGGGGTTTAGATGCCCCCCGGTCAAGGTGCAGTGAGTAGCTTTCTCCGTTAGTGGACTCGGCCCGCCGTCGCTTCATCAGGGCTTGATAAGTACCCCGGGGGTCTGTAACGGCCCGCGGCTATGAAGGCCTCCCATGGAAAGAATGCAGGCTATCACGGGGGGGCTGCGGCGTGGGCCGTGGGGATCTCTGGTTGCTGGGGTGTAGCCAAGGACCGATGCTGGTGCTAATGCTGGAGTTGGTGCACTGCTGCAGTAAGAGTGTGCATCTGCTGAGCGAGTACAGTCAGCTGGGTCTCCAGCGGAGGCGGTTGAACCGGGGCAGGTGGCTCCGTCTCCGGACCGTGTGGGTTCCCGTGGGAAGGGGACACTTCCACACAGCTGGGAGAGGCTCCTCTCGCCCGAGTGGTCACCATCCTCCCAACGAACTATCTGAGCGAGGCCTGAATTGGATCAAATGTCATTCTGTCCCCCTACCTGGCACGCCAATCTATTGCCGCCTAAATCATCGTGGCCCGTAGCTGCTGATGGTGTCGGGGGTCGTGCGTCCGCCTACCGGGGATGTCTCCGGTGCCTTGGGACCTGCAAAAAACCAACGTCAGTGACCCGGGCCAGGGATTCCGGCGGGGGCACTTCGACGGTCAAGTCAGTGACGATCCACGGGAACAGATCCTCCTGGTCGAGCCCCTCTGGATGAGCTCCACACTAGGAGGAGTGAGTGGAGTGTATGAGAGTGGGAGTGTGAGCTGGGAGATGTGGTGGCCGAGGTGGTCTTGCCCTCCTCTCTGGCCTCTTCCCCTTCTCCTCTTTCTCTTTGTGGTGGTTGTTGTTGTTGAAAAGTGTTGTTCTTGGTGAAAAAACGAGTGTTACCTCCCTTTTTCTTACTCTGGCCAAGTCTTCTACTTTGGCTTGCCTCGGGGTCCTCCTATGTTGTCAGGCGGGTACGACGAGGTATCATGCCATAGACGGGACGCCTCCTTTATTGGGTAGCTAGGGAAGCTTCGATATGCCTCTGACATTCCTTCTGTTTGCCCCTCTCCTGGAAGCCTGGCAGGACCTTGATTGGCGGGCCGCCGGTCTCGGGACTCGCGCTCTCCGGTGGGGTCTCTTCTCCGGTCATACGGCAGGTCGACAGAGGGCATGGTGCCTTGATGTGAGTTTCCTTTCTTTCTGGTATGAATGACGGCCGTGGGCATTAATGACGACATGGCGGGTGTTGTCGTACGGTCCCTGGAAGGCCCGCCACTGTCCTTGGAGGGGAGATGCCGCTCCTTTGGTGGTTGGTGCCTCGAACTAAGCTGGGGACCGAGCTGGAAAGGTGGGGCTTGCTTCCGGTGGACCCACCTCGAGGTGACTTGGCTATGCAGAGGAGGGCCGAGCTCGACTCCGGGCCAATGGGGCCCGAGCTCGAGCTGGCAAAGGTGGGCGAGATGCCACCCAGCCCAGGGGACCCAACCTCTGTGGCGAAGGAGGCTTGGGCTCGACTCCGAGCCACGGGGCCCGACCTCGGACTCGAAGGGTCTGCCTCTGGTGGGGTTTGAGCTCGGCTCCAACCTAGGCGTCCCGATCTGGCAGGGATCGACCTGGAGAAGGACGGAGCCCGGCTTCGGCAGGCGGCCCCATTGACATCGGTGAGCTTAGCCCGGCGAAGGAGCTCATGGTGGGAATCCGGCGCGGTGTCTGATGAGGGCTCCATGTCAACCTCCCCGCCTTACGTCAAGCGATTCAGTCACATCAAGGATTAACAAGAAATCACTAAGAATAAAATAGAAAAAAAAAATTTGAAAATATGGTGGAAGGAATATAATGCATAAGATGATCCAGAAGAAATTACTAAAATAAAATAAAAAAAAGTATAAATTTTGAGATTATGAGATGGAAAAGAAAACCCGGAAATAACAAAATTTACAAATCATGGAATAGGAATGCTTCGAATAAAAAAATTAATGATAGAAAATATTTTAAATATTTTAAATAGAGAAGGATGACACCATATAAAAAATATTGTATTAAGGTAAATTTTAAATAATGGAGCTGGAGTTACATATTTAGCCAACATGAATCATTTGTTAAAGTAGAGTCATATCGGGTTTGGAATTACATTTTCCTTTTTTTTTTTTTTTTGGTACCAGCGGCAAACAAAAGGCCAAATTGTGGGGGACCCTAGGAGCTGGGGGAAAGCTTTTATTAATTCCCAATTCTCCGCTCCTCCTCACGCCTGATGGCGAATTTCCAGGGCTCTCGTCGTCAACCCGTCCACCTCCTCCTCGTCCCGCTTCCGGCTCAGGGCCACCTCATCCCCCTCCTCGACCTCGCCCACCACCTCTCCAACCGCTTCGCCGCTGCAGGCACTGCCCTCTCCCTCACTGTCCTCGTCACCCCGGCCAAACTCCCCCTCCTTGACTCCTTCCTCTCCGCCGTCCCCTCCGCCCGCCCCCTCGCCCTTCCCCTCCCCGTCCAGCCTTCCCTCCCCGCCGGCGTCGAGCACATACGCGACCTGCCCCCCCAGGCCTTGGTCGCAGCCCTCATCCGCGCCTTCTCCCTCCTCAGCCCCGACGTCCTCCGCTGGGCCCGATCCCATCCCCAACCACCCTCCGCCCTCCTCTCCGACTTCTTCCACGGCTGGACCAACCGCCTCGCCGCCGACCTCGCAGTCCCAAACCTCGTCTTCTACTCCTCCGGCGCCTTCGCCGTCTCCATCATCGATCACCTCTGGCACCGCATGCCCCGCCGCGAGGACGGCGACGGCCCCGCCGCCCTCACCGTCTTCTCCGACTTCCCCTCTTCCCCGGTCATCCCCTTCGACCACCTCCCCGGCGTTTGGCGCTGGTTCAGGGCCGGTGACCCGGACTGGAAGTTCCTGCGGGAGTGCTTCCTCGCCAACACCAGCGGCAGCTGGGGGGCTGCCATCAACACCTTCGACGCCCTCGAAGGCCCCTTCCTCGCCCACCTAAATCGGGCCTACCGCCGCGTCTGGGCGGTGGGGCCCATCTTCCCGGCCGGTCCCGCGGTGGGGCGCGGCGGCCGGAGCTCCGTCCCGGCGGAAGACCTGGCGGCTTGGCTGGATGCTTGCCCGCCGCGGTCGGTGGTGTATGTCTGCTTCGGGAGCCAGTACACGCCGACTGAGAAGCAGGTACTGGCGCTGGCGGCGGCGCTAGAGCGCAGCGGGGCGCGGTTCGTGTGGGCCGCCGGCAGCGGCGTAGCCGTGGTGCCGGAGGGTTTCGAGGGGCGGGTGGCGGGGCGAGGGCTGGTGGTGCGGGGCTGGGCGCCGCAGGTGGAGATACTGAACCACAGTGCAGTGGGGGCGTTCGTGACGCACTGCGGGTGGAACTCGGTGCTGGAGGCGGTGGTGGCGGGGGTGGCGCTGCTGGCATGGCCGATGGGCGCGGACCAGTTCGTGAACGCGAGGCTGTTGGTGGAGGAGTTGGGAGTGGCGGTGAGGGTCGGGGAGGGGGTGGAGGGGACGCCGGAGCCGGAGGAGCTGGCGAGGGTGATGTCTGAGGCTGTGGCAGATGGGGCGTGGTCGGAGATGAGGGCCCGGGCGGCGGAGCTGGGGAGTAAGGCGGCTGAGGCTGTGGCTGAAGGGGGGAGCTCGTACCGGGATCTAGAGCAAATGGGCAAGGAGCTCTCCGAGCTGCATACGTGGAACTGAAATAGTCTATAAGTTCAGGTTATATTATGACGTAGGGTTTATGACTTTTCTATTTCGTGAAATAGTTTTCTTTTGATGTTTGATTGAAGAGATAAGCAATAGAAAAAGTAAGTGCATCAGCTTTCGTGATTAATTAGATTTTATCATATTAATAAAATTATCTTTTTGTTTTTAATATATTTAAAAATACATGGCTTAGGGATTTTTTTTCCCTATTCCATGAAAAGCATCATTTTAGTTAAATAGAATTATTTGAATAACTTCTTGTTCTATATTGATACTGATGTGACCGGATCGCTGACGTGGAGCAAGGAGAGTCTTCATTGGATGCCACACTGGATTCCCACCATCGACCCCTTCGCCGGGCTGAGCTCCCCGATGCCAATAGGGCCGTCCGTCGAAACCGGGCTGCGTCTTCCGCCAGGTCGGGACGTCTAGGTCGGAGCCGAGCTCAAACCCCACTAGAGGCAGGCCTTTCGAGCCCGAGGTCAGGTCCCGTGGTCTGGAGTCGAGCTCAAGCCTCCTCCGCCATGAGGAACCCCTTCGAGGCCGGTCCCCTGGCCTGGGCGCACCTCATCCACCTCTGCCAGCCCGAGCTCGGTCAAAGCTGGGACCCCTGGCCTGGTGCCGAGCTCGGCCCTCCTCTGCACTGCCGAGCCACCGCGAGACGGGCCCCTTACGAGTGGGCCCCGTCTTCCTAGCTCGGCCTCCAGCGCGGATCGAGGCATCGACCACCAGGGAGCAGCGCCTCCCCTCCGAAGACGGTGGCGGGCCCCTCGAGGACCGTACGACAGCACCCGCCACATTGCCATTAATGCCCACGGCCGCCATTCACACCAGAAAGAAAGGAAGCTCACATCAAGGCACCATGCCCGCCACCGACCTGCCATACGACCGGAGAAAAGATCCCACCAGGGAGCATGGTTCCCGAGAGCGGCGGCACAACAGTCGAGGTCCCGCCAGGATTCCAGGAAGGGCAAATAAAAGGAATGTCATAGGCATGTGTTGGGGATTCCGGTGCAGCGCAGTGGAAGTGTAATTTCAAAAATGATGAAATTGGCACCAAAATTCCTTAGCCAAGATCTCCTTATTCAGAATTAAAACATACAAACTAACATTGTTAGAATTAGGGCACCAACCTTTTAACGCTAAGTCCAATTTTGATATAGAATCAGAACTTGGTGTTGAATGCTTCTTTTGATTTTACCAGGCGTCCAAATGTCCACCCTCCAATGGTGATCCACAAGATGATTGATCAAGATGCAAGCTTCTTCAAAATTCCTTCACTTGAATTCTTATCCTAGAACTCAAGAGGACTATGGCTCTAAAACTTCAGGGTAGGGGCTCCTTACTTCCTTTCTTCCTTCTTCCTTCTTCCTCTCCCTTTCTTAAGACCTTGTCCTAAGAATAAAACTCTTGTCTTGAAGGAGGAGATGGATTTAAGACACTAATGTCTTAAAGTAAAGGAAATAGAAACAGAGTAGGAGTTCCTTTCTTTTACCGATCAAGAGATTCTTCCTATCTCTTGTTTTGGACTTGAGTTTCAATAGAGAAGAGAACTCTGTAAGAGGGAAACTCTCTTTGTCCTAAACAAGCTAAGGAGGAATCAGTTTCCTGGAAAGAAAAGACAATAAATAAACTCTGTCGTTCATTAGTTCAAACACCCGAGACCTCTGTTGTTTAAATAGATTACAGAGAGATGTCTTCTCAAAAGAACACAACTCTCCATAAACCCCATTCCACTTTGTCTCACGCCCCTTCCCTATTTCTCACGCCCAATCCTCCCATCTCACGGCCTTCCAGATTAAATCCCACGGCTTTTCTTAAAGGAAAAACCGCGGTGTTTTAAAAGGAAGGAAGTCACGACTTTTCATCTCCGAAGAGATGTTATTTCGCGCGCCCGGGAGGAGTTAGCGCATTCCTTCTTTCTCAAAATCCCATCAGCCATTGGATTCTCATCCAAGGGGGGAGAGATAGTGCGCTAATTGCTTAAGAAGGAGGCCGCCCCAAATAAAATCATCGGAGAAATATTTGGGGCGCGCCAAGAGTCCATGCACCATGGACTCTTTCAAATGGCGCACCAAGAGTCCATATGCGCATGGACTCTTGGCATTTGGCATGGAAAAATAAAGGGGGCGGGTGGGGAGGCTAGCCAAGCTACATGGCTAGCCAATAGGGTGAGCCATATTCCTGTTTTCTCAATTAGGGTCTAATTAGGTCCAATTAGAACCCAATTTGAACCAATCCGAAACCCTAATTCGAATATGATCCGAATAGAAGCTAGGGTTTGCAACACCTGCTAGAGTGTTATCTTGCAAAGATGATTTAATTCCAAATTAAACTCTTGATCAATCCTCTTAAGTGTGTGGCCCATTGGGTTCCACATCTAGCCAGCAGTGGGTTCGAATACAAGTTGACCTAATCGATTAAAACTCTTTCTAATCGATTTAGGTCAAACCGGGCTTAGCCGATTCGATCAATTAGGATTCTTCCTAACATGTGATCTTTGAACTTGATCAACCCACAAGACAAGATTGACGTCTAGCAACGTGTCATGTCTACCCGGAAGATATGGAAATTCTGGTGAAATACCAAAATTACCCTTCAGTAGAGAGTTACCGTAAAATTAAATCTTTCGATCAGCCTGCACCCAAAAATATAACTATGGATATGGATATATGTCAAATCCAATATTATATTTATTTCTAGCTCAATCTTATAATGATGATTCGATTATCTTGATATTAGAAACCATCTCTAATATCTTCACTTTGATAAAAGATTTCCTGAATCATCATGCGATTGTTGACTAGCTGGATGCAATCTCCTCTTACTAAGAGTGATCGATTCCTTGTTGACCTACTCATTACCTTCATATCCAATTCACCATTCCCAGTATCAATCCTGTGCATGTCTCAGTGTCATGATTAGGATTGAACCAAAGAATGGGTTCATGTACATAAGGTACTTATGGCAGTCTCAGGTCAAAAGATTACTTGTACCACTCCCACTATGAGAACCTTCTATTGACATGTAGCTAAGACTCCATTAGATGTTCTCAAGTTGGATCATATCAGTGAACTCATTCTTCAATGAGCACCCACATCCCAGTATTAGTGTCATACACAAGTGACTGTGAGAGCAGTCACCCTTTCCAGTATACCCGGGATGTGCTAGTCTTATCGAAAAAATCCTGATCCCCTACTCAGGGTTCCTTTGACTAGGATTTCTTTAGATTAAGGTTTTAAGATTTTAGGTCTCACTGGTATGATCTCATCATAACCCTAAAATCATAGCCCTAATCTATGGGGTTCATCATATAATATAAAAAAAGCGTATGATGAAAAATAATGCCTTTATTTAGAAAATTGTCAATTACAATGGTTTGGGAGATACAACATAGATTGGCTTGTAGGGCATATCCCTTTCAGCATGTAGAAGCTTTCCCAACTACCCAATAAAGAAGGCATCCCATCCACGGCACGGTACCTTGTTGTACCCATCTGACAGCATGGGAGAACCCCGAGACAAGCCAAAGTAGAAGACTCAGCTAGAGTAAGCAAAAAGGAGGTAACATCACTCATATTAAAACATAGCAACATTCTCTCAACAGGGAAGAAGACCCCAACTTTTTCCAACAACACAACCACCACAAAGAGAAAGAGAAGGGGGAGAGACCAGAGAGGAGAGCAAGACCATCTCGGCCACCACATCTCCCAGCTCATACTCTCATACACTCCACTCACTCCTAGCATGGAGCTCATCCAAAGGGGCTCGACCAGGAGGATCTGTTCCCCTGGATCGTCACTGACTTGACCGTCGGAGTGCCCCCGCCGGAATCCCCGGCTCGGGTCACTGACGTTGGCTGTCTTGCAGGTTCCGAGGCACCGGAGGCATCCCTGGCGGGCGGACGCGGACCACTCGATCCCATCAGCCGCTACGGGCCACGACGATCCGGGTGGCAATAGATTGGCGCACCAGGAAGGGGCGCAGAATGACACTTGATCCAGTTCAAGCCCCTCTTAGCCAGTCCATCGGGAGGATGGTGACCACCCGGGCAAGGGGAGCTTCTCCCAGCCGTGCGGAGGCATCCCCTTCTCACGAAAACCCGCACGGACTGGAGATGGAAGTACTGCCCCGGTTCAACCGCCCCCACTGGAGACTTAGCTGACCGCACTTGCCCAGCAGATGCATACTCTCACTGCGGCGGTGTGCCAGCTCCAACACCAGCACCAGCATCGGTCCCTGGCTACCCACCAACAGCCAGAGACGTCCGTGGCCGACGCCGTAGCACCCCGCGATAGCCTGCGTTCCTTCCACGGGAGGCCTTCGTAACTGCGGGCAACTACAGACCCTCGGGGTACCCATCAAGCCCCAATGAAGTGACGGCGGGCTAGCTCCACTAACGAAGAAAGTTGCTCGCTACACCTTGACCGAGGGGCACCGGAGCCCCGCCAGGGCCGGAAGGGCAATGCTTCTTGACCGAGGGGCACCGGAGCCCCGCCAGGGCCGGAAGGGCAAGGCTTCTTGCCACGGGCACCGCGCATCCGCGTCACCTTCACCTTCCCCCTCAGTGGAGGGGTCTACAGACGAGGCCATCAGGCGCATGCCGGAGAAGCACCTGGAGGAGCATGACCGCAAGCTGGCAGAGTTTGCCCGCCGATTCGCTAACTTGCCTGGCTCCGCTAGTGAGCAAGCAGGCTATGATGCCCGCCCCCCATTCTCCTAGGAGATCCAAGCGGAGCCAATTCCCCGCCAGTTCCGCATGCCGCAGGTAGATCCATACGACGGGGCCACCGACCCCTTGGACCACCTGGAAAGCTACCGGGCCCTCATGAGGGTCCAGGGGGCAACCGACGCTCTTCTATGCATCGCCTTCCCTGCTACTCTTCGGAAGGCGGCTCGGGTGTGGTTTACCCGTCTCGAGCCGGAAAGCATTAACTCCTTTTCCCAACTGGGGCAGAAATTCATGGCTCACTTTGACGCGTGTTGAAAGATGCCACGCGAGGCAAACAGCCTCTTCTCCATCATGCAGCAAGACCGTGAGCCATTACAACACTACGTGGCTCGCTTCAAGGCCGCTGCATTGGAGATTTATAGCTTGGAGGAGCTGGTGGCGATGCTGGCTCTAAAGCGAGGGCTCAGGACTTCCCGCCTGACCTACTCGCTCGACAAGAGGCCCTTGAAGACCTACGCCGAGTTACTCTTCCGGGCTCAGAAGTACATCCACGCCGAGGAGGCAGATCGTACGAGGCGGGAGCTTGACGGGAAGGCGCTGAAGGGGCCGGCATCCATTGAGAAGCCTGAAGCATGGAGGCCGAGACCGCCACCTTAGAGCTCCTAACCGGTGCCAAGGCCAAGGAATGCTCCCGTCCCTCAAGGGAATTTCACTCCCCTTCTTATCCCGAGAACGAAAATCCTTATGGAGATTGAGGGCGAGACTTATCTGAGGCGTCCACCACTGTTGAAGCCATCCTTCACCCGGGATAAGACGAAGTACTGTCGCTTCCATCGTGACCATGGCCACGACATCGAGGAGTGCCGCAATCTCAAGTGGGAGATCGAAGAGCTCATCAAGAGAGACTACCTCGAAAAATATGTGGGGGGCAGAACTCTACCAGAGTCCCACTCTCCTGCCAGCTCCAGCCATCGACAACCGCCCCACCGAGAAGTCGGTGGGTATGATCTCCTGGGGAGCTGAGCACGCATCCAAGAGGACCCGGGGGGCAGGGAACTCTGAGAATGTACTCCCCTTTATGAGAGAAGGGAAAAATGGGGAGAAAAATGTAAATAATGATGCTGTGATCGTCGAGATGACGATCGCAAAGCATCCTGTAAAGCGCATCATGGTAGATAGTGGAAGCTCCATAGATATACTTTTCTATTATGCTTTCTCCAGGATGAATCTCTCTCCCACTCAGCTCAAGCCCGTGTATACTCCCCTTGTTGGTTTCACAGGAGACTCCACGAGGGTAGAGGAAGAAATTACTCTCCCAGTTACTGCCGGGACCCCACCTCGGCAGAGCACCGTTATGATGATGTTCACGGTTGTCAGGCTTCCTTCACCTTACAACGTGATCTTGGGCCGACCTGGGCTTAACATCCTCGACGCTGTTGTCTCTACCAAGAGGTTACTTGTCCAGTTCCCAACCCCTTGCGGCGTGGAGGAGATGAGGGGTACGCCCCAGCCAGTGCAGCACTGCTTCCAGACACTTCCCAGGGCCCGGGTGCCTGAGGAGGACTCTAGAGCAAACGAGCTCGATCAGAGGATTCAGGACCCCAGGGGAGGTCCGGCCGAGCACCTGCTTCCCTATCAGCTAGGAGCCGACCAGACGAAGACCGTGCAAATCGGTGCGTAGCTGTCCGAGGAGGAGAAAGCTCCGTTGTTGGAGTTCTTGAGGGTGAATGCGGATGTATTTGCCTGGACGGCAGCCGACATGCCAGGTATTCCTCCTGAAGTCATCGCCCACAAACTTAATGTTGATCCGAAGTGCAGGCCGGTTCGATAGAAGAAGAGAAGCTTTGTCCCAGAAAGGCAGGCGGCCATCAATGAGGAAGTTGAGAAACTCCTTGTCACCGGCTTCGTCTAAGAAGTACAGTATCCGAGCTGGCTGGCGAACGTGGTGATGGTGAAGAAGAACAATGGCAAGTGGAGTATCTATGTAGACTACACCAACCTCAACAAGGCATGCCCGAAGGACAACTTCCCTCAACCAAGGATAGACCAGTTGGTGGATGCCACTTCAGGGCAGAGGCTGCTCTCCTTCATGGATGCATTCTTCGGGTACAATCAGATCCGGATGCACCAGGAGGACGAGGAGCACACTGCCTTCATCACTGACCGGAGGACATACTGCTACAAAATGATGCCCTTTGGCCTGAAGAATGCTGGGGCCACGTACCAACGTCTGATCAACAAGGTCTTCAAGGACCAGATCGGCAGAAATGTGCAAATGTACGTGGACAACATGCTTGTTATGAGCAAGCCGAGCTCAAACCACATTGCCGACCTCGCTGAAGTCTTTCACAGTCTCCGAAAGCACCAAATGAAGCTCAACCCAGCGAAGTGCGCCTTCGGGGTGGCGACTGGGAAATTCCTCGGCTTCATGGTCACCCAAAGAGGCATCGAAGCGAATCCGAAGAAGGTCCAAGCAATCCTTGACATGGAGCACCCAACATCCAAGAAGCAGGTTCAACGCTTGACAGGGAGGGTCACAGCCCTAAGCCGATTCATCTCGAGGTCGGCTGACCGCTGCCTCCCTTTCTTCAAGGCGTTGCGCAAGATGCACGACTTTACTTGGACTGAGGAGTACAGGACGGCTTTTGAAGAGCTGAAGGAGTTCCTGACCTCCCCACCTCTGCTGTCCAGACCCGAAGAAGGAGAAGAGCTCCTGCTCTACCTAGCGGTCATGCCAGGGGCCGTCAGCTCGGTCATTATCCGTACATACCAGGACGGGTCACAGAAGCCAGTGTACTACACCAGCAAAATACTCCATGATGCGGAGATCAGGTATACCCGCTCCGAAAAATTTATTTTTGCACTAATAATGTCTGCTAAGTGCCTCAGGCCCTATTTCCAAGCGCATCCCATCGTGGTTGTCACTGATCAGCCACTGAGGACTATGCTAAGCCACCCCGAGACTTCCGGAAGGTTGGCCAAATGGTCCCTGGCGTTGAGCGAGTACGACATCGCATATCGGCCGAGGTCATCGCAGAAGGCCCAAGTCCTAGCCGACTTCGTGGTTGAATGTACAGGGCTTCCCGAGGAACCAGAGCAGATGGTCCCAGAGAGCCAAGCTGAGCCCAGCCCACTAGAGGACCCTTGGATCCTTCACATGGACGGCGCCTCCAATTCTTGCGGGAGCGGAACATGCCTTATCCTCGCCAATTCCGACGGAGTGGTGACGGAGTGTGCACTTCGCTTCAAGTTCCCCGCCACAAACAACCAAGTGGAGTATGAGGCGCTCCTCGTGGGCTTGAAGGTGTCCCGCGAGCTGGGCATACAGAACCTCAAGGTCTTCACCGACTCCCAGCTGGTTGCCGGACAAGTCTCTGGAGAGTACGAGGCCCGAGATCCCCAGATGATGAAGTACTTGGAAAGGATCCGTTTGAGCACGGCAGGCTTCCGTTACTTCCGCATTTCCCACTTTCCTCGTGGAGAAAATGCTTATGCGGATGCACTGTCAAGGCTCGCCACCCTACCGGACTCATCCCTGGGGCGTGCATACGTCGAATATCTCGAGAGCCCAAGCTACGAAAGCCCTGAGGAGTTGCAACAAGTAGTCCCCGAGTCGAGCTGGATGGACAAATACGTCAAGTACATCCAGGATGGCCTACTGCCGGAAGACCACAAAGAAGCTGGCCTTATCAGAAGGAAAGCTACCTGCTTCATCTTGATGGACGGCCAGCTCTACCGCCGATCTTATTCCTACCCTCTCCTGAAGTGCCTCAGGCCCACGGAGGCAGCCTTCGTGCTCCAGGAGATACACGAGGGCCTCTATGGAAACCATGTAGGAGGGAGGACTCTGGCGTACAAGGCCCTTCGCCAGGGATACTTCTGGGAAATGATGAGGGAGGACACCGCCGACTTCGTCAAGAAGTGTGACAAGTGCCAGCGCCACACCCACATTCAGCGCCTACCGACTACACCGATCTCCCAGCTATCGTCTTCCTGGCCTTTCTCACAATGGGGGATGGACATCCTGGGACCGTTTCCCACCGCGCCTGGGCAACAAATGTTCTTGCTAGTGACGATAGATTACTTCACCAAGTGGGTCGAGGCGGAGCCGCTAGCTCGAATTACGGAAGCCAATGTCCGACAATTCTTCTGGAAGTCTGTCATATGCCACTTCGGACTCCCCAATTGTGTCATTACCGATAATGGACGACAGTTCGACAACCGAGAGTTCGAAGGATTCTGTGCCAAGCATGGGATCCAGCATCGGTTCACCTCGGTCGCCCATCCCCAGATGAATGGGGAAGCCGAGGTCACCAACCGAACCATTCTTCAAGGACTCCGCACCAGGTTGGATCAAGCAAAGGGCAGATGGGCAGAAGAACTTCCAAGCATCCTGTGGTCCTACCACACAATGCCCAGGACGGCGACAGGAGAAACACCTTTCAACCTCGTCTTCGGGTCGGAGGCGGTAATTCCAATTGAGCTCGGCGTGCCCACGCTCCGCGTACAGCAATATGATGAAGTACAGAACTCAGCACACCTTCTCCTCAACCTGGACCTCCTCGAAGAGACGAGGGACAAAGCCCGGCTCCGGATGGCAGCATACCGACAACGGGTCGCCCGATACTATAACGCGCGGGTGAAGCAAAAGAACTTCCGACTTGGTGACCTAGTGCTACACTGGGCTGAAGCATCTCAGTCCCGGGAGTGCGGCAAGCTCTCGTCGAACTGGGAGGGCCCTTACAAAGTGTCCGAGGTCCTCTCGCAGGGGGCCTACTACCCCGAGGACTTGGATGGCGCCAAGTTCCCCCGAACCTGGAACGCTTGTAATTTGAGGAGATACTATCAATAATGTAAGTATTCCCTCCATGAGAAATAAAGATTTCTTTCTGTAATACGATCTATCTACCTTGCAGGAAACTTAAGCCGCGAGCCCAGCTCCCCGGCATCGAAGACCGGATGACCCTCCGGCACCGGCGAGCCTAGCTCCCCGGCATCGAAGACCGGATGACTCTCCGGCACCGACGAGCCCAGCTCCCTGGCACCGACGAGCCTAGCTCCTTGGCATCGAAGACCGGACGACCCTCCGGCACCGGTGAGCCCAGCTCCCCGGCATCAAAGACCAGATGACCCTCCGGCATCGGCGAGCCTAGCTCCCCGGCATCAAAGATCGGATGACCTTCCGGAACCGGCGAGCCTAGCTCCCCGGCATCAAAGATTGGATGACCCTCCGGCACCGGCGAGCCTAGCTCCCCGGCAAAGGACCTGGGAAGCCCCTAGGCAATCAACATCTCCGAGCCCAGCTTCGAGGCAACATCTCCTGAGCCCAGACTTCAGACCGTCAAGTCCTCACGTCCCCGAGCCTCGCTCCAAGACACCAGCTCGAGCCTCGGAGCTCAGATCTCTGGTGGCACGTCTCCGAGCCCAGCTCCAAGACAACAATTCCTGAAGCATGACCTCAGCTATCATCATCTTCGAGCCAGTCGCGAGCCCAGCTCCTCGGCAACAAAACCCGGAGAAAAGTCCTTCGGCACGAAGACCTGGGAAGCCCCTAGGCACCGGCGAGCCTAGCTCCTCGACAACAAAGCCCGGAGAAAAGTCCTCCGGCATGAAGACCTGGGAAGCCCCCAGGCACCGGCAAGCCTAGCTCCTTAGCCACAAAGCCCGGAGAAAAGTCCTCCGGCATGAAGACCTGGTAAGCCCCCAGGCACCGGTGAGCCTAGCTCCCCGACATCAAAGACCGGATCCCACGACCCTCCAGCACAAAGACCGGATGACCCTCCGGCACCGGCGAGCCTAGCTCCCCGACATCAAAGATCGGATCCCACGACCCTCCGGCACAAAGATCGGATGACCCTCCGGCACCGGGGAGGCATCAAAGATCGGATGACCCTCCGGCACCAGTGAGCCTAGCTCCCCGGCATCAAAGACCGGATGACCCTCCGCTACCAGTGAGCCCAGCTCCCCAGCAAAGGACCTGGGAAGCCCCCAGGCACTCAACATCTCCGAACCCAGCTCCAAGGCGACATCTTCTGAGCTACGTCCTCAGATCATCAAGTTCTCACATCCCCGAGCCCAGCTCCAGGATGCCTGCCCAAGACCGGAGCTCAGATCTCCGGCCGAGGGACCTCCGAGCCACGCAGCTCTCCAACATCAACGTCTCTGAGCCCAGCTCCAAGGTGATATCTTCTGAGCTGCGTCCTCAGATCATCAAGTTCTCACGTCCCCAAGCCCAGCTCCAGGATGCCTGTCCAAGATTGGAGCTCAGATCTCTGGCTGAGGGATCTTCGAGCCACGCAGCTCTCCAACATCAACGTCTCCGAGCCCAGCTCCAAGGCGACATCTTCTAAGTCGTGTCCTCAGATCATCAAGTTCTCACATCCCCGAGCCCAGCTCCAGGATGCCTGCCCAAGACCGGAGCTCAGATCTCCAGTCGAGGGATCTCCGAGCCACGCAGCTCTCCAACATTAACGTCCCCGAGCCCAGCTCCAAGACACCAACCCAAGACCGGAGCTCAGATCTCCGACCAAGGGAATCTCCTCAGCTATCATCATCTTTGAGCCTAGCTCCAGGATGCCAGTCCAAGACCGGAGCTCAGACCTCCGGCCATGGGAACCTTCGAGCCACAGAGTTCTCCGGCCAGTTCATCCCCGAGCTCGACTCTGAAGCGATGTTTTCTAGGCCCAACTCCTGAAGATCAAGCCCCGAGCCTAGCTTTGAGGCATTCAAGATGTAAATCGCCCTTGGGCGCCGAAGTTCGAAACTCCTCCCTGCAACCTCCTCGCACTGACAGAAAAAAGAAAAGAGGGGGGAACAGGAAAAGAGGCATTCACATCATAGAAAGAAGAAAAGAAGTCATATTCCTGAAGTAAATTTCTATTACTTTAAAGAAAAGATTTACATCATGTTCCGGGCCCTAACAGGCCAAGCAGCTCGGTTCAAAGAAAAGGCACATAGCAGAAAATATAAAAAGAAAATAAAAAGGGACAAGGGGGTCCTATGCTATGCGGCCGGCTCCTTTCCTAGGCGGTGCACGGCCGGGACTTCCCCTTCATCTCCGGAATGGGGTCACGCACCTGAGCAAACTTCGTCGGAGGGGCGGACTCAACTACGACTGCTGAGGAGGCCGGCTCGACCGCCTTCTCCTGTGGTCCTACCTCGACCGCTGCCACGACCGAGGTCGGCTCAGCGGTCTTCGAGGCCACCTGCGAAAATGACTCGACCGGAGCGGCCCCTTGCCCTCCTGCAGCCGCCTTCGGAGCTGGAGCCTTCTTTCCCAGGGTCCGGAGTGTGGCCAATCGCTCCTCGGATAGGATTCCCCGCAGTTGCTGGCGACAATAGGCGAACCCCTTGCCGAAGGAGTCCGTGGCCGCTTCTTTAAAGTCCCTAATGTACTCCGGGGTCTCCTTAAAGGCGGCCACTTCATCCACGGCCGTCTTTCTCGCGGTCTCCTCCCGCTGCTTTGACTCCTCCAACTGCTTCCGGGTGTGCTCGTGCTGCCGGATTGCAATTGTCATCGCCTTCTCAGCAGTCGCAGTGGCGCGACTGGCGACGGTAGCCCTCTCCTCTATGGCAGCCGCCTCCTTCTCTGCAAAGGCGGCCCAGCCCTTCACTGCCTCCACCTCAGCCCGGAGCTCTTTCACTCGAGTCCTCTTTGACTTGAGCTCTCCTTCGAGCTCCTTCTTTCCCCGAGCAGCTTCAGCTGTCTCGGCCAGAAGGCTTTTAGCCTTTGAGTTGGCCTCCCAGATCTCGGCATCCTTCCGGCCCACCTCAGCCTTCAAGGACGCGAGCTCTGCCTGCTGCTCCTTATCCCTCCTCGCCCAATTGCGGCAGTAATCCTTGATGAGGATTAGCTCCCGCCCTTGCTGTGAGGGAAAAGATGTGTTGGCCACGGTGCTATACAAACTTAGAGGATACCAAGATAAAGGGAGAAGCACTTATGGCATACAGGTTGGCGAACGATGAGCTGATCACGTCGCCGAGGAGTCGCCCACTCCCCTCGCGCCTATCGCAGGATTGGACCGAGAAGTCCATCATCCGTTCCGCCAGGCTCGGATCCTTCATCAAAGACACATTGGGGCCTAGACGGAAAGGGACTCTGCGGTAGTCCCTCTCCAACTTCCCCGCCGGCTCAGCTCCTTCGTCAGTGGGGGGCGCCCTCAGTGCCAACTATGATATCAGTGCAGCATCGGACTGCACCTGGGGTGCCGGCCTAATCTCTTGCAACCTCCCTTCCTCCTCGATGTTGACGACCTCCGAGGTGGGGGGTGCCGACCTGGCGGCGGCGGCAGCCGATCTCGCGCGGGTGACCAACTCGAACTCGGCCACAGCTACTGACTCGCACTGCCCGGCAGGCTCTTGGACGGGCTCGGCCGCCCTCTTTCGCCATCGTTCTTGAATCGGTGCGTCCGCCCCAGCCTCGCCCCATCTTCGACTCGAGCCCTCTTCGGAGCGGGCTCACCTGTCCCGGTCGCCTGCTCTCGTTCCTTGGAAATCGAGAGCAGCTCATCCATCGAAAACTTCATTTCTGCACCGGAAAGAACGTGGTCAGCCAAAAAAAAAAGGAAACAAAAAAGAGAAGAAAAAAAGAAAAAGAAAGAGAGAGATAAAAAAAAGAGAGAAAGGAAAGCAAATAAGAAACGAGAAGGGGGTGGTCAAGTCGAACGCACTCGACTCCTGCACCGAGCTGACCCCGGCCTCGCGAAGATTCTGCTCCGACAACAAGACCTCCAGTGATGGGATCTCGGCCGATCTGAGCAGGTCATACATGTCGAGGTCGGCAGCTTCGACAGAGGTGTTCCTGTTCGGAGATCGATCTGGGTCTCTCCAAACCCAGTCGATCCCCTCTACTGAGGTGAAAAAGAACCTACTCTTCCATCCTTTGATGGAAGAGGGGAGTACAAATCTGATGTCCCGAGGACGGGAAGAAAGGGACCACCACCCGTCCTCGGTAGGGTGGCGTTTCAGGGTGAAGAAGGCTCTGAACAAGGAAAAACGGGCAACAATCCTGTGGAAGTGGCACAGAACGATGAAGCAAAATATCGTTCTAATGGCATTGGGGACCAACTGGGCAGGAACAAGCCGGTAGTTGGCCAAGAAAGAAAGGAAAAAAGGATGTACAGGAAAGCGGAGATCCCCGGCGAAGGCCTCCTCGTAGAAGGTGATTTGCCGAGGGCTACTGGAGGTAACCTGCTCCCCGGGACGAGGGACGGAAAGCCAGATGGACTCGAGGATGCCATAAGCTTCCCGGATAGACACAAGGTCCTCAGCGGTAATCACCGAAGTGATCCCTCCAGGAACCATCGACCGAGAAGGCCCAGGCCCAGGAAGGGAAGCAGAAGCAGAAGCAAAAGCAGGAGCAGGAAGGAGAGCCAAGCGGGGAGGAGGAGAAGACCCGGGTTCCCTAATGGACACCTGGCCATGGTAAGGTCTTCTACTGTACTCATACCTCGCCATCTCCATCTCCTCGTCGGAAGAAGAGGTAGTCTTCAGCCGAGAAGGTCCAGCCTCAGCTTGGCACGAGGGACGGAAGTTTGGACCGAAGCGATCCATGAAAGGGAAAGAAGATAATAGAACAACTCCAAGATGACGAGAAGGAAGAGACGAACAAAGGAAGACCTACGGCGATTTCTAACGGGCGAAAAGGGAGAGCTAACCTGCTAAAGCTTAAGGAAGACGCCGATGGCCGGAGAAGAAGAAGAGGAAGACTCCTGAACGACTCCAAGCACGAAAAAGTTTGAAAAGAGGTATGTTTCGAAAGGACTCACCCATCCATTCGAGACAACCTACGCCCGACTGTACCGTTACAGCTTCCCCAAGAGTCACGCCACGTGTCATTGATCAACGGGACCAGCACCCCCATCCGACCGCGACCGCTCCAACTTCCGTGCCTGCCATAATTGCTCCCAAGATGTGGCCACGTGGCACCCCCGCACAGGCACGAAGGACCGCCGAGCGAGGCACCGCCGATATCGGTAATTATTGTACCAGATTTCCCCACCTTTCCACATCAGCACTGCAGCTACTCCCTTCGACCTGAGCGCCGCGTGACAACGGGCCTTGGGAGTGGGGGGCAAATGATGTGACCGGATCGCTGACGTAGAGCAAGGAGCTTGACGTGGAGCCCTCATTGGATGCCATGCTGGATTCCCACCATCGGCCCCTTCGCCGGGCTAAGCTCCCCGATGCCAACGGGGCCGCCCATCGAAACCGGGCTCCGTCCTCCGCCAGGTCAGTCCCCGCTAGGTCGGGATGCCTAGGTCGGAGCCGAGCTCAAACCCCACCAGAGGCAGGCCTTTCGAGCCCGAGATCGGGTCCCGTGATCCGGAGTCGAGCTCAAGCCTCCTCTGCCACGAGGAACCCCTTCGAGGCCGGGTCCCCTGGCCTGAGCGCACCTCATCCACCTCTGCCAGCCCGAGCTCAGTCAATGCTGGGTCCCCCTAGCCTGGTGCCAAGCTCGGCCCTCCTCCGCACAGTCGAGCCGCCATGAGGCGGGCCCCTTATGAGTGGGCCCCATCTTCCTAGCTCGGCCCCCAGCACGGATCGAGGCATCGACCACCAAGGGAGCAGCGCCTCCCCTTCGAAGACGGTGACAGGCCCCCTGAGGACCGTACGACAGCATCCGCCACATCACCATTAATGCCCACGGCCGCCATTCACACCAGAAAGAAAGGAAGCTCACATCAAGGCACCATGCCCGCCACCGACTTGCCGTATGACCGGAGAAAAGACCCCACCAGGGAGCATAGTTTCCGAGAGCGATGGCATAACAGTCGAGGTCCTGCCAGGCTTCCAGGAAGGACAAATAAAAGGAATGTCAGAGGCATGTAGAAGCTTCCCAACTACCCAATAAAGAAGGTATCCCGTCCACGGCACGGTACCTTGTTGTACCCGTCTGACAGCATGGGAGAACCCCGAGACAAGCCAAAGTAGAAGACTCAGCCAGAGTAAGCAAAAAGGATGTAACATCACTCATATTACAACAGAGCAACATTCTCTCAACAGGGGAGAAGACCCCGACTTTTTCCAACGACACAACCTCCACAAAGAGAAAAAGGAGAAGGGGGAGAGGCCAGAGAGGAGGGCAAGACCACCTCGGCCACCACATCTCCCAGCTCACTCACATTCTCATACACTCCACTCACTCCTAGCGTGGAGCACATCCAGAGGGGCTCGACCAGGAGGATCTGTTCCCCTGGATCGTCACTGACTAGACCGTCGGAGTGCCCCCGCCGGAATCCCCGACCCGGGTCACTGATGTTGGCTGTCTTGCAGGTTCCGAGGCATCGGAAGCATCCCCGGCGGGCGGACGTGGACCACCCGATCCCATCAGCAGCTATGGGCCACGACGATCTGGGCGGCAACAGATACCAATATAAGCTATTGCAAATTTGCATGCTGTT
Source organism: Areca catechu (assembly GCA_021397845.1). Classification (NCBI taxonomy): domain Eukaryota; kingdom Viridiplantae; phylum Streptophyta; class Magnoliopsida; order Arecales; family Arecaceae; genus Areca; species Areca catechu. The sequence goes on from CM038045.1 coordinate 66,378,750, forward strand.
TTTAAGCATTCGGTGGAACAATACCATGTTTGGAAGGATAAGTGGATAACCTTCACTTATTCCCTTATCTCAATGCAATCAAATGTTCTGTGGCACACTAAATTGTTAAGTGTATTCAGTTTTCAGGAAATTAAGCTTTAATTATGATGTGGCACAATCACTGACATAGAGTAACTGCCAGATGCCGCGTTAAGAAAAGATGACACGTCGGATACTCTACTCGGGCTCCTTCGCCAGGCTGAGCTCCCTCAAGATAATGGAGCCGCCCGCCGAAGCCGAGTTTCGTCCTCCGCCAGGTCGGGCCCGCGAGCCCGGGATGTTTAGGTTGGAGCCGAGTAGCACCCGCCAGATCGAGCCCCTCGAGATCGAGCCTTGTGGTCCGGAGTCGAGCTCAGCCCTCCTCCGTCATGTGGAGTATCTCCGAGGTCGAGCCCTCTAGGTTGGGGCCGTGCTCTACCCTCCACCAGATCGAACCCCTCGAGATTGAGCCCTGTGGTCCGGAGTCGAGCTCAGCCCTCCTCCGCCACGTGGAGTCTCTCCGAGGTCGAGCCCTCTAGGTTAGGGCCGCACTCTGCCCTCCGCCAGATCGAGCCCCTCGAGATCGAGCCCTATGGTCCGGAGTCGAGCTCAGCCCTCCTTCGTCACGTGGAGTCTCTCCGAGGTCGAGCCCTCTGGGCTGGGACCATACTCTGCCCTCCGCCAGATCGAGCCCTACCTCCTTTGCTCGGCCTCCAGCTCGAGCAAAGGCTCCAACGAGCAGAGAGACGGCACCATCACCCTAGGACACCGGCGAGCCACCCGAGGATTGCAACAGGAGGCCCACCAGGCTGTAATAACTACCCGCTGCTCCCTCTTGCACCAGAAAGGGGAGGAGCCCTTCGATCGAGGTGCCACGCTCTTCACCAACCACCTGAACCACCCGGAAGGAGAAGTCAACCAGGAGATTCGAATCTCGGGGACGGTGGCCCTCCAATCGAGGCGCTGCCACGCTTCCCGGAATGGGGCGACCAAGAGGAATGTCAGAATACATGACAGCTTCTCTTAGTACGAATCAGGAAAGACGTCCCGTCTACGGCATGGGACACCGCCGCACGCGCCTACCATCCCAGCGAAGGTCCCAAGGCAGGTGCCCAACGGTCACCTTGGCTACAAAGAACGTTCGACACCCCCTGAGGGGGGAGGTATGCAAACACAAACACAAGTGCAAGCTCAACCAGAGGGCAACGCACCATCAAAAAACCCAAGCAAGGGAAGGAGGAAAGGCCACATAGAGAATCCTCTAGCTCGGCCACCATTCTCCTGACGCACTTGCACCCCACTCTCACACTACTTACTCCTCATAGCGTGGAGTCCATCAAGAGGGGCTCAACCAGGAGGATCTGTTCTCCTAGATCATCACTGACTTGACCATCGGAGTGTCCTCGCCAGAATCCCCGGCCTGGATCACTAATCCCTGTTTTGCAGGTTCGGAACCACAGGACTGCCAGGCAGTGGAGGAAGCGCACTCCGGTACTGATAGCAGCTATGGGCCACGACGAACTTGACGGTAATAAATTATACTTAATTTTTTTCGTATTAGATTTATCATTTTGGATTTGGTTTTTTTTTCCCTGTTTGTAAAATGAAAGGGGTCGCCCCCGTTACAACGGGAGGAAGCATTGGTCAATGTTGGCGTCTGTCACGCTGGAGGACGCAGAAGTCAAGTTTGCCGCGAAGTAGCTTTCATTGGCACCATCAAAAGGCAGAATAAAGGAACCGCTAGATATAACCTAGCAATGCTGAGAGATAATAAAAATATTTTTTTTATTGGGGAGAGTTAGATTCTGAAAATGGGAATGGGTAATTTTTGTTTTGTTCCTATTCAATTAATTCTAAAAAGGAATGAAAATCCCATTCCCATTTTCATTTTCATTTTTATTCCCATTGCAAGAGGGAATGGGAACACTCCATTGCTCCAAAACTTAATTCTAGAGTATTCAAATTTCATTCCACCAAATTTATCAAAAAAATATTTTTTTTCTTTAATTGATTTCCAAACATATATTTCTGTTTACTTGATTTTCTTATTCCAATTCCAGTCATGAACTATAAGTGTTAGAGTATATGGTTGTTTTGATTCTCGTTCAGATAAACTAAATGCATCCTAAGAGCTGCCAAATCTCTCCTGCGAATAAGGTATGTATCTCTTTTGTCAAGCCAATAAACAAAGAGGAAATGAGTATTAGAGTGTGAGTTCATAAAATATTAAAAGATCTTATTAACAAGTGCTATTGTGGTTCTACTTGAAACTTGTTAACTTGATTGGAGATAGCTGTTGAGTTGGACAGTTCCGGATTTGCCTCCGTTGAGTAGGGATGTTTCGGAATTTCTAAAATGAAGAAGACATAAAAGTCCAATCACGAAGGAATAGTTTCTTATGGTGGATCCTTCATTGCCTAAGTCTTTTATAGAAACAAACAGAAAAAAAAAACTGCAACTTCTAAGTGGATGGTATAACAGTGGAGCGATAACAAGATGGAGTAGAAGTAGACGATGCAGTAAAGATAGGTGTAGATGAGGTAGTAGAAGTGGCAAGTGGATGTGTGCGAGGCAATTAAGATGTCCATCAATAGCCCTATTAACATTATACCAAATTCAGTTGTTTAAGAGAAAATACAAAATTCAAAATAAGAATAAATAATATCACCGGTCTTAATTTTATTATGCCAAATTCAGTTGTTTTAGTATGGAAAAATACTAAATGTAGATGTTACTCAACAATCTCATTACAAGTCTTATTATGTCCTTTTTTGCATCATCCATATTTTGTAGTTCTCGATAAATCCATTTGTGAAGCTCTTCTCTTCTTCCTAGACTTACCAGGATGAGTCTTCATGATAGGAGATAAAACATGCACCTCATCTAAACTTTTCTCATCTCAATATCAGAAATTTGATTGATACATTCTTTATATACCGCTTTATATATTTTGGCCTGAAAAAAATTATCAGTGAAGTGATATAATGACCTACCAGCCTTCTCAATATATGTATATGCATGCTTACATGGCTTTCAAAAGATTTGCCATTCACCATAAAAGCATATGTAATCTTGTAGGTCAACCTTACATGAGTACTTTTTGAGGATCAGGACTGTTGCTACTCGAACCGTCATGGCCTGTAGCTCTGGCGCGGCGTCGAGCGTCGCTCCCCTCGCTTGGGATCTTGCACGCGTTCCCGGACCCCTGCAAAAAGAAAAGAGATCCGAGCTGGAGATTCCGGCGGGGGCACTCTGACGATCAAGTCAATGGACGATCCAGGGGAACAGATCCCCTCGGTGGATCCCGGTGAGATTTTCATATTTTGGGGTTGTGTATTTGAGAAAAGAAAGTGAGTGTAGGGGTTAGCAGAGGAGGACTGGAGCAGGGTCAGCTGTGTCCGTGGGATTCTTCCGATGAATTCCTCGGTAGCCTCCAGAGCGTTGCGTCTGGTTTGGTCTCCCCTTCTATGTGCCAACCTATACCTCTCTTACCCCTTCACTGGTTTGCCTTTCGTTGCTCTCCTCTCGTTTGGAGGCCCCTTTTTCTAGTTTTGGTATTGAGAGGCCCTCTGTGACCGCTTGCTTGCTTTTCAGATGTTCCCCTTTCGGTGGAGTCCTAGGGGGTGACATCTGGCAGCACGCGGGAACTACGCGGGAGCTCCCGTTTGCCCCTTGAGGTGGAGAGATATGCTGCTGGCTCTGATGTTATGGTTGGTCGCCATGTTTCGGAAAACCTGGCAGAGCATTGGCACGCGGGCGGCCGCCCCAGGATTTGAATCCTCTAGCGCGACCTTCTACTTGTGGGTGGTGCAGACAATAGACTAGGAAGCGCCGCACCTTGAAGGGGGCGCTCCTTCCTGATCGGTGAAAATTGAGGCCTGAGGGGGCCCTGGTACTCCGGCGGGGTGCCGCTCTTTGCAGGCCTCAGGTGGCGGGCTGCCGCCTATCAGTTGTACTATCTCAATGGCTGGGTCTCGGCGAGGGCGAGCCATGATTTGAATCTCTGTTACATTCCCTTCTTCACTGGATGGCAGCTTGAGCTTGGCCTCGACTGGGAACTGACCTCGATAGAGGACTCACTTTGGCTCCTTGCTTGAGTGCCAGGCCTAGGTGGCACTTCTGTCTGCTGGCTGATAACTGGCATCCAGATGGACTCCATGTCAGTGGATATGGCTATATCAGTTGCCCCCCATTCTCGAGTTCGGAAGATGATACGGTGCTCGGGGTGTAGAGAGTAATAATCATGCTGACATGGACTGGGCCACCCTTTACATCATCGACATCTCCGTATGCCTGTGCTTCAAAGACCATGTCTTCGCATTGATGGGGTTTTCATGGTGCTTCGGCTTTTCGATGGTTGCCATAAATGCTTCTCGTGGGTCGATGCGGATTCTCTGAGAACGAGGCACGCGGGTCGTCCGGCGCTGGTACATGGCATCTTCTGGCTGGCCGTGCAGTTAATGAGATGCATACCTTCAACCGGTACAAGGGGTCGGCAGGATCCGTTGTAGAGAGGCCATCCCTCGCCTTTTTAAGCACAGGTAGATGGGCCTTGGCAAAACATCCTCTTCTTTCCAGCACCTTTTCTCTTTGACTCTTCTCTCCTAGCTTGTGCCAAGGGAGGTCTTCCGGTGAGCTTTGGGTCTGGGAGGTGGCATGATGCTTCTCCGGGGATGTCTAGCTAACATCTAGGCGAGGGTGTCCCGGTTGGAGATGAAGTCCACTGAGCTTAAGGTTCCCTTGAAGGAGGAGAAAGTGGAGAGGCCCCAGGGGGCAGAGAAGGCAGTTACTTGTGTAATAGGAGCAGGCTACCTGCAACCTCCTGGGTGCACCTGGTTATGCGACTGAATAAGGGGATGGTGGTGGTCGTAGTCGCCATGGAGAAGGTCGCATTAGCTGCGGCGCTACTAGGAGTGGCCTAACGAGGAGCAACTGCAGCTGCCTTTAGAATCACTAGATTGGTGAAATCCAAGGAGACGACGCGATCGAGGAGGATGCGCCATTGTACCCCTTCCTCGGATGTTCACTTATGGAAGGGTACTCGCATCCTCTGGGTGGAGCCAATGCTGGGCTGTGGAGACCCAGCGGCTTCTTGGGGAGGATGGGGCGCTAGAGGCAGAGTGATGTAGTAGGAAGCTGACGTATAATCCCTGTCAGACGCCATGTCAAAAGAAACTGCCATGGTGGACACTCCTCCTCGGACTCCTTTGCCGGGCTGAGCTCCCGCAGCATATCGAGGAGGCTCGTCAAAGTCGAGCTCCGTCCTCCGCCAGGTTAGCTCCTTTAAAACCGAGATGCCTAGGCCGGAGCCGAGCGCCCTTCTCTGCCAGGTCGAGCCCTCGAAGGTGAGAGCCCCCTAGGCCGGAGTCTGGCCGTCGATGCCCTCTGCCAGGCTGAGCCTCTTTGAGGTCGAGCCCCATCGGAGTTGAGCCCTGCCCTCCTCCTCTAGGTCGAGCCCCTCGAAGGTGAGAGCCCCCTGGGCCGGAGTGGGGCCGCTAATGCCCTCCGCTAGGTTGAGCCCCCTCGGAGTCGAGCCCTGCCCTCCTGGTGTGGGCACCAGACCTCTGATTAGGGTTTCAATTTTTGGATCCTGTAATAAGGCTTCAAGCCTATGCATTATAATTTTTTAGTCATGAAGCTAGTCTCAATTATTTTTGTTTAGTCCTGTACATTAACCAATTGGATCAAGTTGTGTCCTGTATTGAGTCCAGTCCTGTAATGATTCTAGTCCGAGTCTATTTGAAGATTGGGCCCAAGCCGGAGTGGTCTTCGAGTCTAGTCCAATTTGTAATGGGTCAAGCCATCTCTCAAGCCATGAAGGATGCCACTTGGTGCCACCGCATCTATCCCATGTAGTGCCACATCACCTTGACAAGAAGGGAATGCTGGAATTTTTGGGCACCATTCCTTGATTCTTTCCTCCCTTCTCTCCCCCTATCAAGCCTCTTTCCAAAGGAGCTATGGACATCCAAGGAAGGTCAATGGGCAATGAAGGCATGATCCTTGTTTCAAGCCCCAAATCAAGACTTTTTCCCAAAGTGCTTGGTTGGCTATGGAAGAAAAGCATTGACCCTCAAATCAAGAAGACAACTCCCTTGTTTCAAGCCCCATATCAAGCCATCTTCCTAAAGTGCTTGGTCGGTTATGGAATAAAAGCATTTACCCTCAAATCAAGAAGACAACTCCCATCTTTCAAGCCACAAAATCTTGGAAGAAGAAATTTGAATTTGGGCACCCTCTTCATGAAGCTTTGTGTTTTTTTTGAAATTTGAATGGGTTTTAAGGTGCCTATATAATGGGCCTTACCCCTCCCTTGTAAAGTTGAATGTTGATGAATGAAAATAAAAAGATTTGAGTGCTACTCTTCTTATTAGTTGCCTTCATTCCTTAAGAACGTCAATCTCTGTGAGGGAGCATCTTCGCCTTCGGGTGTCGAGAGGTGTGAGGCCTCAAGTTACCTTCTCTTCTGTGCAAGCCATCCTCCATCTTCAAGCTCGAAGTCCATTGGGATGATCCATCTTGGCGCCTAGCAAGAAGGACACCATCCACTACCAATCTCAACTCTCATTCCTTCATCTCTTATTTTCTTCTTGTTAAATCCTAACTCTTTCCTTGATTGCTCACAGGTCCTCCAGGTACCATGAATACGAAGTTGGTTTTCCTTACCTTCGAGACCTTCGGATGGAAAGCTGGTGCATCCGCGGTGGTTGAAGGCTCGATCATCCAGGTCGCATCTGCGAGAGCGAGTGAACTCGGCATCGGGTGCTTCAGAGCTTTTAAGGTTTGCAACCCTAAAACTCCTAAGTTGATATTGATCCGAGAGCTAAGTCCTACGGGATTTCTCAATCCCGGGATTCTCTTCCTATCCTTGTTTAGGGACTTACTTGCTAGTTTGAAGTTCTTGTTATTATAGAACCTTAGATCTACTCTTGTCTGTCTTCGGGAATCCTAAATCCATAAAAAAACTAAAAATCACAAAGAATATAAACACTTGCATCATTCCTCTCATCTTGCATCTAGTTAGTCCCGCACCATTCTGGTATCAAAGCATGGTTAGGACTTAGCACTTCTTAAGTACTTGGATTAGGTGCTTCATCAGGCCATCCGGTCTTAGAAGAAAAGTAGGGTTTCAAGATCCTCTCCTCCCATTCCACGGGGATCTCCTAAGATGTGTAGGGGTGCCACTATGATAGACCTTTGAAGGGGAACATAAAAAGAAAAGTTTTAAAAAACCAAAAGAAAATTTTTGCATCATTAGATCTCATCTTCTTTAAATTCTATATTTTTTCCTTTCAGTATATGGCCTATTGTTTTAGGTATTGCTGTTTGTAGGAACCTCCAAATCTTCTGATTTTTATTTTGTTGGATTACATGTAATTGAAAGTATTTTTGATAATTTTTATAGATTTTATTGCAGCCTGTAGAATTTCTACAAGCCGGAATACTACCTGAGAGCAAAATATGTTATGTGATTTTTCAGCAAGTGCATCTTTTCATGTTTTCATTTTTCAAGTAGTTTAATTTTGCATTTAGTGTCATCTCTTGTCATTTCTATCATTTTATTTCTGCCTTCATCCATCAAAATCATTCAAAAAAAAAAAAACATAAATTAGATCCATCTCATTAGATCATTTGTATGCCATCATTTTCATAAATCATCTTAAGGGCATCAATTTGACATAGGATCAGGATTTCATTACCTGTCCCTAGCCCAAAAAATCATCAACCTGCATAACGAACCCGACCCCTAAGTAAAACAGAGTAGACACTTAACTTGCTCTAGTGAGCTAGGGACACCCATGAAGTCGGGTCGAACCAAGTGTAAAGCCAATTTAGACAACTTGTTTGTGTGTGCTTGAGTATCTTGTATCTAGGCAAGTGGTTCAAGGACAAAAACTCGAAGGAAGGTGGGTTGGTTCGCTTACCTGGCCAATTTCTAATTTGTGTCTAAGGCAAGCAAAGAGGAACCTCCACCAACCTTACACTTACCTGGCCAGGTGCCAAGTTACTACCACCAAGATTGTCATCTTGACCTAACATTTGGTTTGAACTCTTAGGTCTAGCAAACCCATAACATCTTTCATTGTGTGTTGCATGTCGACTAGATTAGGAGTCCCCTATCACCCCCATCATTTCCAATCAAGTGAATCTATGGAGAATGATCGAGAAGAGCAATTGAAGGTCCTCATTGAACAGTTAACCAGAATGAACAATAGGCTTGATAAGTTTGAAGATAGAATTGGAGCCTTAGAAAAGAATAATATTAGACCATCTATTGAGCCTGAGTCTGAGTCACTTTTCCACCCTAGGGAATACCCTCAGTGTGATCCTTCCTTAGAGGCTAAGCCAGAAGATCAATTGCTAGAAGAGTGTGAGGGAGAGGAAGAACAGTTTGAATCTGAAGACCTTTTAGGAGTAGTTAGGTGCATCCTTATCCAAAATATAGTGCAAGAAGATTGGCATATGACCAACATCCTACAAACCTTTGTCAGACTAGGGGATAAGGTGTGCAAGATCATAGTTGATAGTGGGAGCTGTGTCAATGCCATCTCTTTAAGTACTGTCAAATCCCTAGGATTGATCCCAGTTCCACACCCCAACCCTTATAAGGTCTCATGGATAGATTCAACTTCCATACCCATAAAGTCTAGGTGCCAAGTCATGATCAAATTGTAATCATATGAAGAGATGATTTGGTGTGATGTCCTTCGCATGGGTATCAGTAGCATTATCCTAGGTCGACCCTGGCTTTACGATCACGATGCCACCCTTTATGGTCGGACCAATAGCTATATCTTTAGCCACCATGGGAAAAAATTTACAATCAATCCAATTTAGCCTAAGGACCAGGTTAAGAGAGAATTGACTAGCCTAAAGGAAAAGAAGCCAGAAGTTAACCTGATCAAGGCCAAAGAGTTAGAGAATATGATGACTAAGGGAACCCCTGCCACAAAAGAGACTCATGAACCAACCCAGAGAGAAGAACCCCCTGACGAATTTCAGGAAAAAAAGACTGAGCCCATTAAGAATGTAAGTGAAGAAACCACTGAGCCTATTGAGGAATCCCAAGAAGATATCCATGAATCAAGTTTAGTGGAGAAGTATGATGAAGATGGGCCTAAGATAGAAATCATTAAGGAATCAAAGGATAATGATCCTGAACCCATTACAGAATTTGAAGAAGAAATGACCAAGTCAGGATCAAACAAAGTATATGAAAGTGAAGGTTCTCAAGTATTGCCCATAAAGAATGTCCAGGAATAAGAAGTAGACATTAGTTTAGAGGACTTTCAAGATAAACTTTCCAAAGACCTTCCTGATGACCTTCCACCTTCTAGGAGCACCCAGCCTACCCTAGAACTTGCACCTATAGATCCTCCTAGTACTAATCATGAGGTTAGGACAAGCACACCCATAGACCAACATCCACACATTAAGGTCAGTCTCTTTAACTTTGAACCAGTCCCTGAGTCTCCTTCCTATTCTCTACCCTTCCATGAGCCTTCTCACATTTCTAGAGCCATGGGGTTACTTTTTGTTGAGATTACCAGAATGCAGGACTCCTTAAAGCCCATCCCTTTTGCCATCTACTTCTAGTATACCTTATGGCATTTGCTAGGGATCCATGGTAATTTTTCTTGTGCATACCAGACCAGGGTCAAACCTAGAGAGTCAATAATCTGTTAGGTTTAGGCCCTAGAGAGTCCAATAAAATTTCGCTCTATAGGAATGCTTAGTTGAGTCTGCATTTTGCATCATGTTAGGATTCTACATTAAATATAAATTTTAAAATAATTTGGTTGATTCCCGAAAGAGAACCAAAGAGTTTGAAATTAGGGATTCTATAATGGTTAGGCTTAGGCCTAAATGGTTAAGAAATTTCATGCTCGTGGAGCTGGCCCCTTTAGAGTGATAAAGAGAGTTAGCCCTAATGCCTATGTGCTTGAGCTACCCCCAAATTATGGTATTAGCTTGACTTTCAATATCCTGGACTTAGTCGAGTATAGGGAACCAGCAAACATACCCAGTGAGCCATTTGGGCCTAACCTTTCATATGAGAGCGAACCCGATCGAGAGTGTCCACCTCCAATTTTACCTGAGAGAGGAGAGCGGATTGAGCGTGTCCTGGATGATCAAGCTATGACCACCCGGGGCAAAGGCTTTCAGCATCACTTGGTCTGATTGCAAGGCCAACCGCAATTCGACAATTCGTAGGATACCCGAGAGGACTTGCAGCACCTCGACCCCGACCTTCTGGAAAAATATCAAAGCCAAATCAACCCTTACTCGACAGGGTTGAGTTCCTCCAACCCCGGGAGAATTGGTGTGGGCACCAGACCTCTGATTAGGATTTCAATTTTTGGGTCCTGTAATAAGGCTTTAAGCCTATGCATTATAATTTTTTAGTCATGAAGTTAGTCTCAATTATTTTTGTTTAGTCCTGTACATGGACCAATTGGGTCAAGTTGTGTCCTGTATTGAGTCCAGTCCTGTAATGATTCCAGTCCGAGTCTGTTTGAAGATTGGGCCCAAGCCAGAGTGGTCTTCGAGTCTAGTCCAATTTGTAATGGGTCAAGCCATCTCCCAAGCCATGAAGGATGCCACTTGGCACCACCTCATCTATCCCATGTGGTGCCACTTCACCTTGACAAGAAGGGAATGCTGAAATTTTTGGGCACCATTCCTTGATTCTTTCCTCCCTTCTCTCTCCCTATCAAGCCTCTTTCCAAAGGAGCTATGGACATTCAAGGAAGGCCAATGGGCAATGAAGGCATGATCCTTGTTTTAAGCCCCAAATTAAGACTTATTTCCAAAGTGCTTGGTCGGCTATGGAAGAAAAGCATTGACCCTCAAATCAAGAAGACAACTCCCTTGTTTCAAGCCCCATATCAAGCCATCCTCCTAAAGTGCTTGGTTGGCTATGGAAGAAAAGTATTGACCCTCAAATTAAGGAGACAACTCCCATCTTTCAAGCCCCACATCAAGCCACAAAACCTTGGAAGAAGAAATTTGAATTTGGGCGCCCTCTTCATGAAGATTTGTATTTATTTTGAAATTTGAATGGGTTTTAAGGTGCCTTTATAAAGGGTCTTATCCCTCCCTTGTAAAGTTGAATGTTGATGAATGAAAAGAAAAATATTTGAGTGCTACTCTTCTTGTTAGTTGCCTTCATTCCTTAAGAACATCGATCCCCGAGGTCGAGCCCACCATGGTCAGAGTCGAGCTCCCACTCTTCGAGCTCCTTCGCCGGGCGGCTCCCCCGAGGTCGAGCCCACCCTGGCCAGAGTCAAGCTCCTGCTCTTCGAGCTCCTTTACCGGGTAGCTCCCCCGAGGTCGAACCTGCCCTGGCCAGAGTCGATCTCCCGCTCTTCAAGCTCCTTCGCCGGGCGGCTCCCCTGAGGTCGAGCCCGCCCTGGTCGGAGTCGAGCTCCTACTCTTTGAGCTCCTTCACCAGGCGGCTCCCCTGAGGTTAAGCTCATCTCAGTCGAAGTCGAGCTTCTTCTCCTCGGACCAAGCTCTTTTCGAGCAAGAGGAGTAGCAGCTAGAGGCCGTCCCCATGGCCAAAGCCCACAGTGCTTCGGGAGATTCAGAAGCAGGAGGAAGAGGATGTCACCACCTCCCTTGGGTGGCAGTGCACTGCCCAAGGACCACGCTGTAAGGATTTGCATGGTGCTCCCAAGCTTTGGAGAGACTTGGGAGACCATGGCAGGGTGCTAGAGGCAATCCCTGGGCATTAGAGTCGGCTCGGTTATGTTCAGAGTCAACTCTAATGGTTGGCACGGCATGGATGTAGGGAGGAAAGTCGGCTCGGTTCTACTAGGAGTCAGCTCGGATCACTGGGAGTCAGCTCGATTTTGTAGTGTCTGTGGAACAGGTAAACTACGGTCTGGACGAGTCGACTCGAGGTGTTCAAGCTGACTCGCCCAGAATGCTCTCTGTAGCATGGAGTCGACTCGAGGGGTTCAAGCAGACTCGAATGACATGATCTTTTGAATCACATGTTGCCGTGCCAAGAAGTTTTGGAGGGGTTAGGTCGGTTGTAACCTAGGGTATATATATAAGTCTTTTGTCTTGTATATGGAAGAGAGATCTTGAGAGATTGTGATATCAAGAAGAAGAAATCCCTCCTTTCTTCCAAATCTCCTTCTTCCTGCTCTCCCTCTCCTTGGGTTCTCTCTCGTGTGTTTAGCCCCATGGGGGCGTGCCTTCGTGACGGGAGCGGATGGAGTGCCCCATCTCTTCCCTGATTGTAAGTTCCCTTTCCACCATGGCAGCATCAAGAACGATCCTGAGCTTCTGTGGAGCAGTCTTGCTCCAACAGTTGGTATCAGAGCCGATCTTGATGCGATGGCATGAAGGAAGAAGGGAAGAAGATGTGTGATGATACGACGTGCAAATCTCTGGTGGTGAGGTTTGGAGGAGGTTGACGATCGCATGAATAGATCTCTAGTGGCGAGATCTGGAGGTGAAGGCCGTTGTCCTTCCTGGAAATAGAGAGAGAAGAAGCGGTGCAACAGCCATGGAGCATGCAGATCTAAAGTGTGAATCTGGCGATGTAGGAGAGTGGTGTCCGTCGGTGGTGCTGGTCTGGGCAGAGTACCAGTGGAGAAGACTTGAGAGCATCGCTCTCGTCAGTCCCGATGGTGTCATGACGAGGATGCGGTCCTCATTGTGGAGATGGAGAAGATCTGGTGAAACAGCCACCATGGGTGCTCAATCCCTAGCACGAGAAGGCGGTGGCTTGCTTGTCGCAGAGCGACGTGGGATGTCACAGGTGATGGGGGACAGGGATAGGATCGTTGGAGAGCCTAGAAGTCACCAAAATTAAGGTATCATATTTTTTTGGATTTTTTTGTAAGGGAGTGGTAAAGGAAATAATAGGGATGAAAGACAGCGATCTGACTTCATGGACTTTGGGACTCACCCTAACGAAGAGACCTCTCACCTCTAGGGCATTCCACCCACCTCAATACTTGGAGGCGTTAAGATGAATCTCAAAGATCATGAAGGGATAAAGAAAATGGAATGGAAAAGAGGATGACTAGGATCTCACGTCCCTCGATGCTCGAAGGCGAAGGCAAGAAGAAGAATCACTCTTCTAAAAACCTATATTTATTCTCCAAACTATTTTTTACAAAGGACTGAGGATGGTATTTATAGACCTTTTCAACTCTCATTTGAATTTGAATACAAGATAAAAAGATAAAAATGGTTTAAATTCAAATGCAAGATAAGGATAAGACATATCCATATCTCAATCATAACAAAATTTCAAACAATTGATAAAGATAAATCCTAAATAACTAATCTTCAAATTTAAATTTATTTGATGTTCCAGAATCCATGCTGCTTTTAGAATTCGTGCAGATCGATGTCCCATCATTCTCCTGAGGTGCAGAAAACTTGACTCTATCGAGTCAAGATCGGCGGGGCTTTGATGAACCACATCCAAAGGCTTTGCTCTAAGATCTGTATAGCTTTAAAATCTGTACAACTCTGGAAACTATCCCAAATTATTATTTTTTTCCTCTAATTTTTTTTTTTTGCTCTTTTTTTAATTCATTTTTTTCCCTCTCTCTTTACTTTTCTTTTTTTTCTTTATTTCCTGTGTAATCTTGAAGTGGGTGAAATCGGCAACAGAGCGAACGACAACATGCAGCTCTTGAAGTCGGCAGACGAACGGAAGTCTGCTTTCACGTTCGTGCGTTGGAGCTTCTCCTTCTCCACCGACTGAGGCGGTGGAACAGAGGATGCTTGGGGGTGGGATTCCGGTGGGCTTCATCAACAACGGCACTGGGAGGAAACGGCGACCAGCGACGGTGCTGGGGAGGAAGACGGCGGTGCGGCTGAGAGAAGTGCTGCATGGACGGAGACAGATTCCACAAGGAAACTGTGGCATGGTTGGGCTCGGAGGTGATCTCTCCGGTGAGGTCGACGGACCGGAAGATGGCCGGATGGTGCTTGCAGCGTTGATTGGAGGATCCGGGTGGGAGGAAAGGCGGTTCTTGACGAGACAGAAAATAGTCCAGACGGTGAGGAAGGCGACGTAGGCGAGAGCAAAGAGGTAGAGGGAGGGGACTGGGGACTGGCTGACCGAGAGGTAATCGCGGGTTCTGTCAGGAAGAGGATTGTACATCTCGGTGCGGACGGCCATGGAGACCCGGGACTGGGGGTTGCAGTTGGCGAAGAAGAGGCTGTACTCATCGGGGTGGGTTATGTTGAGGGAATCGCCGTGGGCGTTGCTGGAGGCGTTGAGCTCGTTGAATTTGAAGATAAGGGTGATGTAGGGGCTCGCAGTGGCGAGCGTTGCTGTGGTTGAGCCACCGGAGGAGGCAATCCTGGTGGACGAACTTGATATTACCGCTGCAGGCACAGGGATAGCGGAGCGGGTTCTCAGTGTCGCCGGGGTTGCGGCAGATCCGGCACACGTCCCCCTCGTCCTCCTCCTCGTCATCGAAGTGGGGGTCGGCTGTGCTCACCGACGGCGACGCTGGCTGGGGCGACGAGGAGGGGCCGGCCCCGTCGGCGGGGGGAAGGGATGAAGTGCTGGTGCTCGGCGGAGATATCCTCCATGGGGCGCGAAGCGCAGGCCCTCCAGTGATCGGTCTCTCTCTTTCTCCGTGCTCCTTCTTGGTTCCTTCTTTCTGATATGGAGGCGGGTGGGGCAGGGAATGGAAGGATACCAGGACACGGCTGATGGCGCATGGGGAAAAAGAAGAGGAAAGGTGGGGAACTGGTTAGAAACTTAGAGCTAGAGAGGTTGAGAGGAGGGGGCACTACAGCAAAACGGGGTTTAGCCAACTAATTTTTGCCGACGCGAGGAGAAAGCATCGGAAAGCTGTGTCACCGTGCCGACGCTACGAAGGTGCATCAGGAGGTCGCCTGCTAAGTTCCCTACTTATTTCCCATCTCGATCGAATCCTAAAACGTCATAACCTAATTTTCACCGCACGCAACTCCTCTCTTCCCTTCCTCTGGAATCCCTACCTCCTCGGCTCCTCCTTCGTCTCCGCCACACGCCGCTCTTCCGTTTCCCCTCCTTCGAAATCGCGCCCTTTTCCTTCGTCTCCTCCTAAGCTCCCTTCAAAAACCCATTCCATCATTTCTTCCAACCCCCCCCCCCCCCGACCTTTCTCGTGCCTCCGGTCCTCCTCGTACCTCTGGTGTGATCCGTGGAGACGATACCCAAGTGGATATCCTTCCTCAGTGCCAACGTTGAGGAGTTCACCATCTCCAATCCTATTTGCAGCCCCTAGTAGCCCTCTCTGTTGCTTTTTTTTTTTTTTTTTTTTTTTTTTTTTTTTTTTTTTTTTTTTTTTTTTTGTTGTGATGCATTTTGTGTGTATCTTTTC
This sequence comes from Areca catechu, assembly GCA_021397845.1. Classification (NCBI taxonomy): domain Eukaryota; kingdom Viridiplantae; phylum Streptophyta; class Magnoliopsida; order Arecales; family Arecaceae; genus Areca; species Areca catechu. Next base: position 66,394,121 of record CM038045.1, read on the forward strand.
CGGTCGTCGGACCTAGGAAATCGGTGGAATTTTTTTTTCTTGATATTGGACTAGATCGAGGTAAGACTTCTTCGATTCGTATCCGAAGAATGGAGGGGATGCCTTTCCTCTATTTTTTTAGTTTTTCCATTCCTTTGTTTTTTCCGACCTCAAGAGTCTTAGTCGAGTAGGAGGTACCAGTACTGAATTCGTCATATGGGTTCTTGTATATATTTCTGTCAACAATTGTAAGGTTGATCATCTTTGATTTAAATGAAAATTTGGAAATAGAGTTGCAGTTCCGTGAGATGTTCGACAAGAATTTATATCATAGACCTCCCTTGGTACATTTAAGTTGTCTTTAGTTGATATGTTGGTCTACTTGCTATTATTTTACTAGATTCCTTCTACATATTAACCTTACAAATTAACATTCTGATTCAAGTATCCAACTATGGATTTTTGACTAGTTTAGAAGTTAGATTAAATGTAATGTAATGTATTTATTAATTAATCATCTTGGATTTATGTTTACCATCCTGTAATTTTCAGGTTAAACACGTTTTCTGACGAAGTTAGTGTTTATCCTATTCCTGCAATACTTTATGTCGTTAAGAATTTACTGCAGGTAAACTATTTTACAGATGCTTCTGATGATTAAAAAAAAAATTAATTTGCAGTGATGAACACCATGACCAATTTTTATTTTATTACTACCAGTATTACATCTTTGCATATGTAGATGCCCTTGCTTACCAGATATTGAAAAACCTAGACATTATTAGCACTGGTGTGTTATACCATAACATCCTAAAGTAGAAGTAAGAACTTTATTATCTAGTAGGAAGTAGTTATCAGGTACATATACATACATATATATACATATACATACATATATATACATATACATACATATATATACATATACATACATATATATACATATACATACATATATATACATATACATACATATATATACATATACATACATATATATATATATATATATATATACACCATAGCAAAACGGGGTTTAGCCAACTAATTTTTGCCGACGTGAGGGGATAGCGTCGGAAAAATTCGGCGACCCGCCGATGCTTTTGAGGAGCGTCGTCTAAAATCGGCCTTTAGCGATGTTTTTTAGCATCGGAACATTAACCTTTTTCTCCCACAAACCCGAGCCCTAGATATATTCGGTCCGCCGCTTCTCTTCCGATCGATCCCTCCCTCCCTCATCTCATTCGATCATCCGCGGCCTTGCGCTCCTCCTCCATCATTTTCGGTCGCTCCGTTATCCCAGCTATCACTGTGCCACCTCTTCCATCATCTCCAGTTCGTCGCCGTCCACCGCACATAGATCTGAGTGGATCCGTCGCCGTCCCATCCTCCATCGTCTCACCGTTGAGGTACTGAGAACAGATCTTAGCCTTCTTAGCATGGACTCCATCCGATCCCAAAGAATCGAGAGATTTCTTCTCCATAATCTCTTTTGATTGGCTTCTCCTCTGCATCTCTCGATCCTATTGTTACTATTCTTAATAAAATTTTGCAGCCCATGAGGTTGGTTTTGCTTCTCTATTTATAAACACTAGTTAGTGTAACTGAAAATATAGGTAGCATGAACATTCCTCTATGAATAATTTCGTAATCTGACTTATTTTGTCTTGTTGCCCGTGGGAGATCACTGTGGTTTTCTTTTACTTTTTTTTTTTTGTCAACGAATGGATGGACGATTGTGGTTTCTTTTGATGCCATATGGGCTGCCTGTGATGGTTTGCCACCATGTCTTATGGTGTGACATGTTTATATTAAACATTTTACATTGAATACATAAAAGTATCAATGCTTTTATGAAGTCATATAACCTGCAATTGGAAGGGTGATGGAGAGGTCAAATTTGCTTGTGAAATCTTGAGTTAAAGGTACTTAGGTACACTAAACCCAAATATGGATTGGTGGATGGACAATGCTAGAATAATCTATCTTTATTATGTTCACTTGTTGACATCATAATCTTTTCGTCGGTATTGCAGAAAGCAACTACTTGAACATTACATCATCCTTCAGTCTTTATGGTGGTTTTTAATGTGGAATATCATATGACACTTGCTAGATGCTTTTATAGTTTTTTTTGCCTTTTTACTTATAGGTGATTTGCATATTGTGGACTTTGAAAAAAGATGCCATATACATGTGAGGTAAATGATGAAGGAATTTGTGGATGCCTTGATGAAGTGTGGATGTGATTATGACTTGATTGCAGGTGGCTCAAGAATTGTAATTGCTTGAGTTGAAGAAAACATCTACTGTTGGGCATTTGTATAATTGAGGAAGGTAAAGACAACAATGGGATGCCACTGAAAAGTGAATTATGGGAAACATTCAGTCTTATACCTAGGGATCCCAGTGATATTGTGAATGGCCGTTAGAGGGGGGAGTGGGTGGAGAGCAGATTGTGTGTTGGACTTTGAGCCATTCTAGTGGCAATTAATATAAATAGTTTTAATAATTGTTGCACTAATTTTTCTTTTATATGTATATATAATGTTGTGTTATGGATGTATGCATGGATGACCATCATTTGCATTATGTTATGTTATTGATGTATGTGTATATGTTTGTACAGATGATGGATGAATGAATTTAATTTGGGCTTTCTTGATTACATCAATAAGTTTCGCCTAACCCAATTCATGGACACATTTTCTCTGGAAATCAAAGGAGTAACTATCTGTTTTACAAGAGATCTATGTTGGTAATGTAGAACACACAAGAGATAGCTAGCTAGTGTAAGAGGAGGGATGCATTCAGGTCTGTTGTAGAGTGGAAACTTAGTTTTCCCTTTGGAGGCATGGATGTTTTCTGAATCTCAAAGCCGCAATCATAGCAGCAAATGTTTGTTTGTTTTTTTTAATATATATAAGAAATAAGAGTGAGAGGGGGGGGGGGACCAACATAGAAGAAAAGTTCAGATTTAAAATTTTTCTAGCCAATCCCATATCCCTATGTCTAGATTCTATAAATTAACTTGAAATTTGTTTGAGTCAATCAAAGTATCATGTCTCGAACATAAGAAGTGTGGGATATGTGACAACATCCTTTTCACCAGAACTACCACCCTATATGGTAGCTGTAAATGTTTGTTACTTGAAATTTGGAGTCTAAGAAAAAAACAAAGAAATTATCATGATGATCTTCATGCTAGCATGATTACACTTTCAAATTTGAATCATTCAAATTCTTTTGAATATCATGCAGAATTCTCTTTGTCCGGATGTGACCAAAAGTGTCAAACATCTTTTTTTTAACATACTGACATGACAAAGAATGGGCTATTGTTATTAATACAAAACCTCGGGACTTAAATGATATGAGAAGACAACTGGAAGATGATGAAGATGATGATACTTATATGCATTCTATGCCATTCAATTTTGTACCAGTTGATGACGTACATGCTACAATATCCTTAGTTAGGACAGAAGTTGAAGAAAACGTTAATGCTTGATTCTTATTGGCATTAAATTTTCTAATGTTTGGAATTTATAGTAATTATTATGTTAAATTACTATTTATCTTCACTAATTTTGTCTCTGATGTAAATGATAGGTGATACAATGCCTCGTGGGCGACGTTTTCTTGGTGTACATTTCCAACACTCCTGGACAGAGGCCGGCAGTTCTTTTGGACAGCATGCTGAGGCCAGTGCTTCAGCAGAGGATGTTCATGCCGGTCCTTCATATCCTTCCACATAGCATACTACTACAGCTCCATCATCCTCGGGGCATCATGACTCTCCCGTCGATCAAGCAGATGATGAGATACATATTCAGGGTAATTTATTCCAATATCCTTGGTAACGTTAAAATTGATTACACTTTTTAGTATAGCTTACTTTTATCTATTTCTGTGCAGATGGATCGGGGAGTGTTAGACGTAGACGTGGGCCTACAGTAGTACGTGATGTTTGGTAGATGCCCGAGGATGAGAGGATAGTGATTGAGTGCAATGAGCTGGGGCAGCCAATTAAAAAAGCTGCCAGCTTATTGAGCTCTTTTCTGGGAATGGTTGTACGGAGGCATCAGCTTTGTCCACTTAGCTATGCTAAGTGGAATGATATGCTTCCGATGTATAAAGTAGAGATTCTATGAGTTATATAGGTAAAAAATTTGTATTAAATTATTTGTTATCTTACATAGTTCAAATATTATGGTATGTTTTATATTATTAATAATTATTTTGTTTTGTAGGGTAAGTTTGTACTTCCTCCATCCTCCCATGACTTTGTACTGAAATCACTCAACCGGAAATGGAAAGAATATAAAGCCATGTTGAAAATGAAGTACAAGTTACCAGGTATGACAGAAGAGAAGGTAGTTGGTACCTGTCCACCTGATGTACCCCCTCATTAGTGGATGGAGTTAGTTCACTATTGATTTTCTAATAGGGGACATGTATCTTCTAATTTATTTGAAGCAAGTTTATTAAAAAATATGGTATATTATGTATATATATATACATAGCTTTTTGGTCTAAAGAAGTTCTCTTTTTTATTTTGCAGACATATTTTGATATTGGTAGAGCTGCATGAGCATCCCAGTCTATTCCCCACACATCGGGATCCAAGAGTTACGCGCGAGTCAGACAAGAGTTCGTAAGTTATTTAAACTATATGCTTATATTTTCAATATTAAAGTATTTATGCATGTATAATGATACTAATATTATATATCAGGTGAGCCTGTACATCAAGCAAAATTTGAAAATATATCAAATGCTTAGGCCTCTGAAAATTATAGTATTTCAAACGAAGAATTAAAAAACATTAACAGATGATTGATATTTTGGCTACAGCTTTGCTACTGTTAATCCAATCATTGAATTTGAATTGTTATAGATAAAGTTCATTTAAATAGATTTAGGATATATTTAATTGTAAAATGTATATAATGTAACAGTTAATAGATAAATACAATCATAAACCAAAAAAGATGGGCAAGTGCAGAGTGTTTGAGGAGGTCCAGTAAGAAAAGGGGCTCAAGTTTCTGTATACAGTACAGAAAAGAGGAATTTCCAAGGATATAATGAGAACTTTATTTTTATATAGATCTAAGAGGTATTAGTTAATTTTTAATGAAAAGATTTTTTTTTATCATACCTTTTCGTCCTTTGTTCAAATGAACACTATTTTACTAATATTTAAATCTATTTGAAAGGCAAAATGGCAGTTGGATGTAGCATATAAATAACATAAAAAACTTTTCCTTGACTTTTACAAATTTATCCACTGTTAGTTGACTGATCATCAAGTTTTAGTAAATTGGCTATATTATAACTCAAATCTAACAGTTGTTATTTGCAAATCTGTGAGTCTAATTCTGCTAGCTGTTGGAATAAAACCAATATATGTTCACTACAATCATTTGTTATATAGCTAAAACCTTGATCAATGGAATGAGAATAAGTTGGATGGATGTTGGATAACATCTAGGATTTGCAACAAGACATGCATTTTGGATTTCATCCCTCAAAACTTCTGTCAGCCCATATATGGCCTCTTTCTATATCAACTAGGAAAAACATTAGCAAGAATTTCAAAAGATATAAAATGATACAGCTTAAATGGCATGACTATCTATCTTGGACAAAGAAATAACAGAAAAGAGAATAATGTCCAACCAAGAATATATTGGTCAAACCAGCTAAGAAGTTTATCCACTGTATGCAAAGAGGTCAAGATCATGTAATAAGGTAATTACAGATGAGGTTCACACTAGATCAATGGACCAAGTATATTAAGAATTGAAGATTACCTTAAAATAATACAAATGCAACCTTGGGAAAAAAAAAACAAAAGGAAATAACCTAATCAGTACAATTGACATTTTTTCCAATTTGACATTTTTTCTAATTTTCATATTGAATTTAGAATTTGAGTCAATAATCTACAGCATATATAGGTTGGCCAGAAGAGACTTCTAAATGGTTTATTTGCTTAAAAGTATAATGTTTCTTGTAGGCCGATGAGCATGGGAGGGAACCCGGTCAGGTGGAGTTTTACTGGATGACTCATACCTATCGTGACGGCATTTTTGTCAGAGATGAGTCGAGGGATATATATGTAAGTTATTATAATTTAATTCATTCAATGATATAAATTTTATTTTGTTAGTATTTAAGATCTAACTAATTTTTCTAAATTAATACAGGAAAGAGCTACAGCTCGTATTGCCGACCGTGTTGATGAGTCTACAGCATCTACGCAGAGTAGTCGCATTGAGGTCGAGGTGTTATAGAGTTGATGGGCCCGGAGCGCTACGGTCAAGTGAGGGGATATGGAGTTGGAGTCACTCCCACTCATTTTTCTGCGGTCATGACATATACACGTGAGACTGTAGATAGTGCTCAGGATGCATGTATTCGTAGACTCGAGGACGAGATAGTGGAGATCCGACAGAGTCATGCCGCCGAGCTAGAGGAGATACGACAGAGCCGTGCCGCCGATAGAGCAGCAATGGATAGAATGAGAGAGCACATTGAGCGGCTTACATATGTCGTACAGACATTTTTTTCACATCAGGTATATATTTATATATGATATTAAATATATATTCTTATATTAAATTAATAATTTATATAATATATTATCATTCATAGTTTCGTAAATTAATAATTTAAATATATTTTTTATATAGGCTTCTAGAGCATCAGATTCTCGCGGACAGGATGACGATCTACCTCCTATAGATCATTGACCTCGACTTTTGTTATGTTATACTTTGTATTTTCATGTATTTTTTAATTTTGTTAAACATACATATGTATAACAAATATTAAAAATATTAGATTGCAATGAATTTTATAATTGGATTTATATTTTGATGTGTGAAGAATGAATGGAATGAATGCATGGAACGAAATTGAAATATTTGTACCTTTATTGCCTATCAAACATCCACAATTGGCAGGTTCGAAGTTGAAAGAGACCACAAAATTAGGCCCGAAGCTCATCGAGATTTATGAATTTGAAAGGTGATGTATTCCATTTATTACATTTTTCAGTTGTCAAAACTGTTGTAATAGTAATTATATCGATACAACATTCAAATCATTTGTGAGAGAATAAACCATGATGACCATTCTTCTTTACCTGCATCTGGACTATGAGTGATGATGGAACTTCAGCTGTCCATATTGTCGGAAGGTAATGCCACTACATTCTTGTGCATGATGATTATCCATTAATGCTTGTTAATCTTGTAAAGGTTATTTAGCTATGCCTATCTTGAGATGGTATCTAGATTTGTGAGTGCATGCCTTTGAAATAAGCAATATAAAGTATTATTTCTGGTATTTCTCTACTGTTCATCCTTTTGTTTATTTAATAATTCATCTATTACTTGACAGGTGAGGGAGATTGTCAGCATATTGGACCTTGATGTCTTTTTTTATCCTTGCCCAATATTCTGGTAACTGATTTGTTTATCATATTGCATCATTTATCAATTTGATTGCAAGTTGCTTATCAAATGATAGAGAACCATAGGTACCCAAGTATTCTGGTAACTGATTCTTTGATTTCATTTGTCAGAAACTTCATGTACCCAACATGTATGATACCAAAAAAATTAATAATAGTTTGGCAATCTAGAAGACTGAAAGATGAATAATGACTTTATCTTCTCAGTTTATTGGAAGAATTATTCCATATAGGTATACTGATACACAGCCTCTTAGAGGTTTGTAAAGTTCAGACACATTGCTCATCATGACTTATAATTTGTGGAGAACTAAAACTTTTTGCGAAGAATATTTACTGACACAATCAAAATTCAAGCATGTTGCATGAAGAATCTTGGTATTTTTCCTTTGCATGATTAGTACATATGGACCCCCTTGTTGAACTTTGTAACACAGTTGCTCCTGTCATATGGTATTTATGAACATATTTCCTGTTTGATTTCTTGTACAGATAGATTGGTATTACTAACTGATTCTTGCTATTGTTGATGTAGAGGCCAATTTTCTTGGTATCTTTTATACGATGGTCATCAATCCAAGTTATTTTTTGACTAGATAACAGTGCTATTTTGATGAAAAATATAATAAATCAGGACCTTATCTAAAAAGACTAGCAAGAAAGTATTACTTGGATTTCTTGGTTTTATATAAGTATTCAAGATCTTCCTAGCAAATAATCAGTTTGAGACTAAATACATACCTGTATGGGTCCTCATAAAAAATATGTCTGGTCATGAGCCAAGTGTTCAGTGTCATGATACCATTTCTTTGGCAAAATGCAGACTACAGGACTATGCTATAACAACTCTACCATTTGTTCTTCTTTGATCAGTTAGATGAGTAAGCTTAGTCCGATGAATCTTGTGCTAATGGTAAGGACTTATTTGTTTTTAATAATCATCAGTGCTTTTCAAATAACTCTTTTATTTCAAATTGATGTCTAACCAATGCTAGAAAATTTTGTTCTTCAATTGTTGTATAGATTGTAGTATCATTTTACTGATCAACTTTGTCTTCTGGAAATTTGCTCAGTTTTATAGCTTTAAACAAAAAACTTAATCCTCACATGCTATATAATTAGTTCCTTGAATCTGAACAGCTTAAATTACACATGCATTTTTTTGTGTGGTGGTGAAGGCCTATCAGTACACATCTTTGACAAGTGTCATGGTTCTGGATTGTTGGGCAATTCCGTGCATCATATTTCTTACCTGTTTTTTTCCTGAAGACAAAATACACGCTCAGGAAGTTTGCTGGTGTGGCCATCTGTGTTGCTTGACTTGTATTAGTTGTATTTTCCGATGTACATACAGGTGACCGTGAAGGTAACTGGATGTCCTTCGCATAAAAATTGCAGGCAACATTTAGCAATTCTATGTTCATAATCATCATTGCACTTCTTATCCTTGCTATATAAATATTTAATATTTGTTGAGGACTTCCATATCATGTTGTGATATGATCGGTAGTCTCAAGGTTTTAGTCTAATCATTTGGTCTACAAATTTTCTTTCAGATGTAGTTGGCAAATCAGAAGCAATGTCTTCTGTAGTTGCATACCTTCTTTTTTATCAATAACACAACTTCAACATTTACACCTTTTGTCCTTGAAGTCTAACAGGCTTCTCATTTTTCCTTCAACTTATATCTATTACCTAATCATCATAATTTGTATCCTTTTCTGTCTATCAGGGTCACAAATAATGAATTTCCATGCTTAACATCTCCCATCAAGTTTCTTTGGAATGCTAGGGGCCAGTTCGACATCGATTCTTTTTCTTTTTTTTTCTTTTTTTACTTTTTTGCTTTTCAAAACAAGAAAATGAATGAACTAGATGAAGCAGTACATGTGACAAAGCCCTTCAGTTTTTTTAATTGTTTGTAAAATCTTTTGGAAGCAAAGATTTATTGCTTTCAAAATAGAATGAAAATAAATGCAAGGAATCAATGATGTTTTATGCAAATGCTATTTTCAACATCAATCTCCATGTGGTTTTTCACTAATTTGTAAGGAAAAGAAAACACACAAACAACAACCTTGCCAAACAGGCCCTAATTAATTTCTCAGATAGTGGAATCATGTGAACCAAAGATGCTTCCTGTATCGAGGAATTAGATTTACTTGAGAAGCACAATATTTAGTCCTTTCTTTCAAATACTTGAGTGCAATTGGATGCATAAGTTATGGATTGACGTATGACAACCATGTGAAAGTAAGACATCGTGATATGCATGCTTGTTTGCCTATATATATTCATAGTACAAAATATCAGCATATTTAATGAATGTCACTTGTGTGTAATATCCTCCAATAAAAGAACCTATTCGGCACAAATTACTTCAAAATATTGTATAACAATATTTCTTGGATTATTTTATTTTTTTCTGTTTTCAAATTCTGCCGTTGAGTAGAATATAAAACTTTGACCCCTCCAGTAATTAATAGAGTTCCAATGGCACTCCTTATAACAAAGCCTGCTCCATGCTTCATGAACGGTCATATGGTTTTTGCAACATATTTGCATACGTTGTTTACAATTAAATATTCCCTTTGGATTAGAACGAATGTCACACCTTCCATCTTTAATCAGAGTATCAGACTTGCACCCTTGCAGTATACTAAGAAAAATGAACCTTAGGACAAACAGAAAGAGTTTAGTTAACTTCTCCTCACATAATTACTTGGTGCGTATACCAATTGTGATTTAGCCTAAGGAGTGTCCGGCATTGCAGGCCTTTGAGATTTAAATAAACAAACTCCTCATGAGGCTTGATTATCCAGATGAGAAAACAATAGATTATCCATAGTTCTACAAACTTGGCTTTGAGCAAAGTCTAAACTGCTTGCTGGTAAGGAGTAGTTCATTTTTTGATATCTTACATCCTAATGGCAGATAAAAACGGATTCATGCATGGTGTAGTTATTTTACTTTTTTGATAAATAAGCATGTAAAGTTTTTTTTTTTTTGGTAAACCAAAAGGGGGGGAGGGGTAAGACCCCAGGCATGGCTGCCCCCAGACGTTCCCCATCCCAGTCAAGGAATGTTCGATACATGGCGCATATTATTTTTCGTAGCCGTTCCCCACCCGAAGGTGAGTACGTCAACCTGACTGCCACTGGTGACAGGTGAGTGAACGAAATTTTACATATATATCCCTTACTTTTTCACAACCACAGGCTGACAAGGGCTCCAGGTTTATTTTATTGATAAGCATGTAAAGTTAATCTTGCCATTTTAATATTATTAATGATACAAATGCCTTGGAGAGAGCTACACCCAGACAGACAGGAGAAATTATATCCTCCACCGTATATACCATGTCACTGTACACCATGCCAATCACCGAGATGCATTTATGTGGGTCTTATCTTGTTTTAGCAATTGGTCCACAGGAGTAATACTTTTTTTTTTAAAAGCGTCAGGGTTAATACTTTTTTTTTTAAAAGCATCAGGATTTTCCCGACGCTTTAAAGCATCGGGAATAATGTTATTCCCGACGCTTTAAAGTATCGAGAATAAAGTTATTCCACGTGATTTTGAATAGTATCAGGAATAATATTATTCTTGACGCTTTTACGCGTCGGGAATTAAGCGTCGGGAAAACTTTGACTTTTTACAACGCTTTTCCAAAGCGTCGGAAAAACTTTGACTTTTTACGACGCTTTTCCAAAGCGTCGGGAAAAATTTTTTCCACCCTTGCCTATGCGATGGTTTTTTCACGCTTTTTAAAGCATCGAGAAGGTTTTTCCCAATGCTTAAAAGCATCGAGAAGGTTTTTCTCGATGCTTAAAAGCATCGGGAAAATCTAAAAAAGCATCGAGAAATCAATTTTTTTTTGTAGTGGGGGGGCTCAGTCTCGGTGGAGATGGACAGAGATGAATCTTCCGGTGGGGCTGTCGGCGGGGAAGATTGACTGGGAGATGGCAGTAGGGGTCGGTGGGATGCGCTGGTGGTTCGGTGGTGCAAGGACAGGGAAGAGAGAACAGGGTCTGGGAAGAAAAAATATACCCTAATTTTTCTTGGCTCTGATACCAAAAATTGATGGGGGACAAGGGTAGGATCGTTGGCGAGCCTAGAAGTCACCAAAATTAGGGTATCATATTTCTTTGAATTTTTTTGTAAGGGAGTGGTGAAGGAAATAATGGGGATAAAAGACAGCGATCTGATTTCATGGACTTTGGGACTCACCCTAACGAAGAGACCTCTCACATCTAGGGCATTCCACCCACCTCGATACTTAGAGGCATTAGGATGAATCTCGAAGATCATGAGGGGATAACTAGGGCCTCACGCCCCTCGATGCCCAAAGGCGAAGGCAAGAAGAAGAATCACTCTTCTAAAAATTCATATTTATTCTCCAAACTGTTTTTTACAAAGGACTGAGGGTGGTATTTATAGACCTTTCCAACCCTCATTTGAATTTGAATACAAAATAAAAAGGTAAAAATAGTTCAAATTCAAATACAAGATAAGGATATGATAAGGCCTATCCATATCTCAATCCTAACCAACCAAATTCTAACTCAAATTTCAAATAATTGATAAAAATAAATCCTAAATAACTAATCTTCAAATTTAAATTTATTTGCTACTCCGGAATTCATGCTGCTCCGGATTCGTACAGACCGATGTCCCCATCAACAAGGCATCGATCGTAGGGCTGCACAGGGCACGGGCTCAACCGTGGTCGATGCAGGGTGCAGTAGGAGCATGGTTGATGGGGACATCATCAGCACGGATCCCGGAGCAAGCACGGATCCCGGAGATGCACGAATCTTGGAGGATATCCATAATAAATTTGTTTGGAATTTATCTTTTATCTTTTATTTGAATTTTAAATTAGGATTTGGTTAGTTAGGATTGAGATATTGATATGCTTATCTTATCCTATCTAGTATTTGAATTTGAATTATTCATTTCCTATTATCTTGTATTCAAATTCAAATGAGGGTTGGAAAGGTCTATAAATACCACCCTCAGTCTTTTGTAAAAAAATCAGTTTGGTTAATCAAGTGATTTTTTTTATAAAGAATTTTTCTTTTCGTTCACCCTATATGGGGAAGGTGAGAGGCCCGTCTGTCCTTCTCCTTCGGGCATCAAGGGATGAGAGATCCTAGTTATCCCTAGTGATTTGGGTGGGATGTCCTAAGCTCCGCATGTAGTGAGATAGGTGGAATGCCCTGAGCTATATGTAGTGGGATGGGTGAGATACCTTTGAGGTGAGATGTCTCTCCGTGAATGTAAGTTAGCTACATGTAGTGGGATGGGTGAGATACCCTAGAGGTGAGATGTCTCTCCATGAATGTAAGTTCTAAGTCATAGAGTGTCTACTTTTCTTACCCTCCATCCCTATTTTTTCTTCGCCACCACCATAGAAAAATCAAAAAAAAATTAAAAAAAATAGGATACCCTAATTTTCGAAGATTTCTCAGCTCGCCGACGATCCTATCCCTATCCTGTCACCCATCAAATTGATATCAGAGCTTAAATTAACTAGGATATATTTTTATTTTCATTTTTATTTTTTTTCTTTCCCAAATATTTCAGATTCATCCACCTCATACCGATGCTGAGTGCTTCCGCCACCGCGTAGATCTCCTGCTCCATCATCCCTCTCCTCTCCTTTTTCTCTTTCTTTCCCCTGTTCTTCATCTTTATTCCAGCTATTATCAAAATCTGGTTCCTCTTCAAGCCATCACCGAAAACCCCAAATCCATTCACTCGTCATCCCGTTTCACACGATCCACTGCCCACAGCCACGACGACCATCTAGCCAACCGTGACTCCATCCGCTCCATCCTCCATCTCCACCCAAATCGGTCCAGATCCGTGTTGCCAGCCACCACCGTGGCCAGGTCACCATCGGCCGTGCCTCCGTCGCCCGCCAGCACGAGGAGGAGCTCCGCATCAGGCAGCGCCAGGCCGAGGAGCAGTCCCTCCTCTCCGCCCAACCCTCCGTCTACGCAGCCACCGTAGCCGACCTCCTTGCCGCCTGCCACCACGACCCCACCAGATCCACCAACTTTGCTGCAAACGGAAAGCCCCAACATCTACCAGTAGCAACCCCGCTCATACGGGAGGGATATCGATACACTCCAGATGTCTGGCTCCTTCCATGATTTGTGAAAGGGCTTGCAGACATGTGGATTTCTTTTGCCTTTGCGAATGGGACTTTATATTTTTCATTTGATTATGGATTCATCTGGTGGAGGACATTGTAGGAGTTCTCTGTTTCGAGGGGTTTGATCTGATTGGGTGCCTTGGGTTGTCTCCTGAAGGGGTTGACGTTGATGGAGCTGGGTTCCAAAGGCCTTCTTGATGCGCTTCAACATTATCTGGGATCTGGATTCTCCTATCCCCCAGCTTTTCTTGTTGAGGGTTTCTTGCATTCGAGTCTCTACAACCATAATTTAATTGGTTTTGGCTCAGATTTTGGGGCTATAATGGAGGAGGAGAGCTCCTCTTGGGTGAGGAGGGCAAAGTTCTCACGCACCGTCTACTACCGGATGGATTCTTCTTGGTCGCTGGCGATTCCACTCACCTGCTGGGCTGATCGGAATTTGGAATTCACGATAAAGAGCTCAAGTCTTTCCTCGATGGCTGATCAAGACATGGGACTGAATCAGAGGGGCTCGATCCAGCATTCTTCCAGCATGCCATCATGTCCTGCCACATCCAACCCTCGGCCCCCGTCCTCCTCCGATCAAACCCCCACAGCCACCATAACAGCCGACATTGCCAAAAGCTCTCCCCGCCACCCGACCCCGCTGAAGCCCCTGCCCCCTCCTCCGTGGCCTCTGACGATGACGCTTCTAGCCTCAATCGCCCCCAGCCTCCCGATGGTGCCCAGCGGAGCCAGCCCAACGGCCACAGTCGCAGCGTCACCATTAGCCTCGCCTCCCATTCACCACAGGAGATCCGGGAGCTCCACCGCAAACTCACCACCGAGATCGAGCAGGTCCGTGCACTCTCCCGAAAGATTGAGACCCGTCAAGTCCAGCTTGCCTCTGCCACCGCCGTAGCTTCCTCTGCTCTGGCTACCGGGTACACCCACTCCCAGCACCGGGTGATTGACCCGAAGACCCCTATCTCTCGCAAGACCCTTGGTTCGGTCCCGTTCCGTCGCCTGCAACCAAATCGAGTCACTGCCGGCCAGCCCCTCTCCAAATCCGGCATAACCTCTTTTGGGTATGGCAGTCCTCTTCGCCCCCGTGTCATTGCCGACGAAGCTCGCCGGACTTCCCTCCTCTGAAGACGTCCCCTGTTCCACCACCATCCATGGGCCCGTGTGAAAGAAAGGCAGCGCACGAACGTGAATGCAAACCCGGCATCCTGAGCCGACTTCTTTTTTGCATGCCTCTTAAAGCAAGCTGGATCACTTTATCAGACTTCAAGTCCCTGTTGCCGATTTCAAGTCTCCTTCACCGATTTCAGAGTTACATGATTCTCAGTGCTACACAATTCTCGGAGCCGAACATATCTCAAAGCAAAACCCCTTTGATTGATTGGATTCGGTTTCATCAACGTCCCCTGATTCTGACTCGAAGGAGCCGAGTTCTTCCCATCTCAGAGGAATGATGGAGACATCGCCAACATGGATCTCGAAGCAAGCACGAATCTCGGAGATGCACAAATCTTGGAGGATATCCAGAATAAATTTGTTTGAGATTTATCTTTTATCTTTTGTTTGAATTTTAAATTAGGATTTGGTTGGTTAGGATTGAGATATGGATAGGTTTATCTTATCCTATCTAGTATTTGAATTTGAATCACTCCTATCATATTATCTTGTATTCAAATTCAAATGAGAGTTGGAAAGGTCTATAAATACCATCCTCAGTCCTTTGTAAAAAAATCAGTTTGGTTAATCAAGTGATTTTTTTTTGAAAAGAATTTTTCTTTTCGTTCGCCCCGTATGGGGAGGGTGAGAGGCCCGTATGTCCTTCATCTTCGGGCGTCGAGGAATGAGAGACCCTAGTCCTTCGCTTTCGAGCATCAAGGAGTGAGAGACCCTAGTTATCTCCTTTTCCCATCGAGTCCCATCTAGGTCATAGGGATTTTCCTTCATGGCCCCAGGTAGCAATTTGGGTGGGATATCTTAGGCTCCACATGTAATGAGATGGGTGAGTAGCGATTTGGGTGGGATATCTTAGGCTTCGCATGTAATGAGATGGGTGGGATGTCCTAAGCTACATGTGGTGAGATGGGTGAGATGCCCTAGAGGTGAGATGTCTAATTTGGGTGGGATATCTTAGGCTCCGCATGTAATGAGATAGGTGGGATGTCCTAAGCTACATGTGGTGAGATGGGTGAGATGCTCTAGAGGTGAGATGTCTCTCCGTGAATGTAAGTTTCAAGTACTAGGGTGTCCAATTTTCCTACCCTCCATCTCTATTTTTTCTTCACCACCCCCACAGAAAAATAAAAAAAAAAATTAAAAAAAATAGGATACCCTAATCTTTGATGACTTCTCAGCTCGCCGATGATCCCATCCCTATCCCGTACCCCATCAATGGTGGATCTAATCGAAGCAGATCGGGTCAGGCACGGCATGTGGGCAGTCACCGGAGATGCGGCATGGTGGCGAGCAGTCACCGGAGGTAAGGCTTGGCAACTCTGCTCTGAAATTCATGTTGATCTAGGATGGATCTAGTAATGGAGTCAGATCATGAATGATGGGTATGTGGAGATCATGGTGTAGTGATCGTGTGTGCGAGTAGCACATGCAGGATGGTTCCATCTTCGGCTCTCCTTGGCGGACAGAGGTTTGTGGCAACGAGAGCAGTACAGAGGTCTGCTGGTAGAGCGGATATCGCCAAAGATGATGGATCCGGTAGTGCAGGAGCTCGTGACAGTGGTGTAAAGCTGCAGGTTCTGTGCTATGGAGATGGCAGGTTGGTTGATCTGTGGTTTAGCACAGGTGGAGCGGTACATACCAGGGATCTTTCAGAGCATGAGAAGTAGCTCTATCGATAGTGGACCAGGCTTTTGGTCAATGTGTAGGAGAGCGATTGGTAGTACTCCAGCTACCTTGATCGTGATGGAGTTGTACATGGGTGTGGTATCCTGCATGGATGGAAATTGGTCTCAGGAGATCGATATCTCAGGGAGACCAGAGTACATCAGTAGAGTCAGTGCCAGAGGTAGCTTAGGGAAACAGGAGACAGTCATAGGGAGCGTCGAGGGTATCAGACAGTCTAGAGTGTCCTGGTATGGCAGCATTGGCCTAGGGATAGAGACTGGAGCTGATGGAGGCTGGTAGCTCAGGAAGACCGGGGACAGGTCTCAGGGGGATGTCATGCAGCCTAGAGACAGGATGGGACAAGGTTATGCAGCCTAGAGATAGGCTGGGACATGATGGAGTAGCCAGGTGGAGATGGTTGCTGAATTCAGTCGCTGGGTTAGAGGAGTTGGGATGAGCTCCTAGGTTTCGGAGGTTCCTGTGAGGTTGTAGAGTATCCAAAATGGTCTTAAAGGAGTCCGCGGTGATGCAGAGGGTCCGAGAAGGCAGCGATTAGTACGAGGTTCAGGTGCAGGCTCAGCAAGGTAGTGTTGAGTTGTTGGCCTCAAGATTTCTTTCTGTGGTATCAGGGGGACTTCAATCTCAGGTGGAGCACTGGTGACATGTGGCTTCATGGATGGAGCAGGATTTGACATGAGTTCAGAGCAGAAGGTGCAGGGAGGATCATATCCTAGCATGAGCACCAGAGGTGCACTTAGCTAGGTGGAGTAGAGTGTGCGGAGTTTAGCATGGCTCTGTGGAGATTGTATCAGGTAGAGCTCTAGTTATAGCGAGTGCCGGTTCAGGTTCACTAGGTTCTCTCCAGGGAAGTCCAAGAAATAAACTGATATAGCTGCCAGATAGAAGAAAAGCTACAATCATGGTACCATAATACAAGCAAGGATCTTCAGCTATGGAGGCAGTCATCCCAAATATCTCTAGGTGATACCTATAGCTGAAGGGTATTGGCAGAGGCAAGGATTCTGCACAAGGTGCTGTCAAGACATGCAATTACAGCGGGTTTATGTGTTGAGGACATTGCTAGGTTTGCCAAAGCTTAGGGGCACCAAGGTGGAGAATGTAAGGATTTGCTTGGTGCTCTCAAGCTTTAGAGAGACTTGGAAGACCATGGCAGGGTGCTAGAGGCGATCCCTGGGCATTAGAGTCAGCTCAGTTCTGGTCAGAGTCGACTCTAATGGTTGGCATGGCATGGATGCAGGGAGGAGAGTCGGCTCGGATTGTTATGAGTTGGCTCGATTCTGCTGGGAGTCACCTTGGATCATTGGGAGTCAGCTCGGTTTTGTAGTGTCCACAGAATAGGTAAACTACGGTTTGGATGAGTCGACTCGAGGGTTCGAGCCGACTCGAATGATGAGATCTTTTGAATTATGTGTTGCCGCATTGGGAAGTTTTGGAGGGGCTAGGTCGGTTGTAACCTGGGATATATATATGAGTCTTTTGTCTTGTATATGGAAGAGAAATCTTGAGAGATTGTGATATCAAGAAGAAAAAATCCCTCCTTTCTTCCAGATCTCCTTCTTCCTCCTCTCCCTCTCCTTGGGTTCTCTCTCGTGTGTTCAGCCCCGTCGAGGTGCGCCTTCGCAATGGGAGCGGACGGCGTGCCCCATCTCTTCCTTGATTATGAGTTCCCTTTTTGCCATGGCAGCATCAAGAACGATCCCGGGCTTCCACGGAGCGGTCTTGCTCCAACACACGGAGGGGCACCCCTAGGATGCCATAATTACTCCCGCTACTATTTACACCAAGGCACTGCACTTCCCAATCGACTGTTTGCACCACCCGAAAGAGAAAACCACATCGAAAGATTCAAACCAGGGGATGGCTACTCCCAAATCGAGGCCTTGCCAAATTTCTTGAAGTAGAGCGACCGGTTGGGAGGTCAGAGCCTGCGACATAACTCCCTATCATGGATAGGAAAAGACATCCGGGCGCATGGCACGGAGAGCTGCTGAACGTTGACCTTCCAACACCTGCAAAGGAACCCGAGGTAGGTTGCTGGAGGGATCCATGACCTAAAAGGAACTTTCAAAGGTCTTCAAAGAAGGTAAGAAAACAAGGACAAGCAAATAGGAAAGCAACTGAGAGGCAGAGTGCTCTGGGACTGCCGGAGACTTATCGGAAAAGTCTCGACGGACAAAGCCATCATAGCTCAAGCTTTCCTCCATTGTTGCCTTTCTTACTCTAATCTTTCTTTCTAAAGCAAAATCTCCTCCTCCTAGCATGGAATCCGACCAAGGAGTCCACAAGGAAGGATCTATTCTCCTAGATCGCCACTAACTTGATCGTTGGAGTGCCCCTGTCGGGATCCCTGGCCCGGGTCTCCCCTTTTTTGCAGGTCCAGGCATGTGGATTGGGTTTCGAACGATGAGGTCGACAGTCGGTGCCATCTCCAAGCTATAGGCCATGGCGGTGTAGGCGGCAACAGGTTCATTTTCAATGATACTTCTTGTTTCTTTGACTACTCGAAGAAAATTACTCGAGCTGCAAAATGAGGAAAAATGAGATAAACTGCTCTTTCATAATTCTTAGAATATTTACATGTTCAGCATTTTCAAATAGGACACCATCCCTAAAAAGTACAAAATATTAGTTCTTCAATATATTACCTCATGTTGAACATCACATTATGTGATTCAAACTAATTATAAGAAAATTATATACTAAAATAAACTACAAATAGACTTTGAATTATCTCAAATTAATTATCACATTAGACGATTCAGTCATCGATGCTACATAATATACAATCATTTTAATTATTATGGCTTTTAACTTTTGATGTATTTTATACATATTTCTAACATCCTTATTTACTATGAGTAAAACGAGCATTCTTGAATTATTAGAAATATAGAATTTTAAGTTAATCATTATAGGGGATAAATGCTTCCATCTCTCTATTATTTTATTAAAAATATAATTAATAGTTATGTCTTTTTAAATTGAAATGATATGGGCTTCATTATCATAGGAGCACACAGTCACTAAAATTGAATTTTTAATATCCTTAGGATCTATGACTGTTAGAAATGTAGATGAGAACAAGAAAGATAATTCAAAAGAAATCAGAAAAAAACTTGTGAATATAGCATGGAAGAGGATTCAGAAAAAATCAGCAAATAGGAATATGTCATAGAAAAGGATTCAGAAAAAATGATTCAGAATAAATATGCAAATGAGAATATGTTGTGGAAAAGGATTCATAAAAAATGATTCAGAAGAAATCAATAAACATGAATATGACATGAAAAAGGATTCAAAATATATCAATAAAATAAAACATGAATGAAAGTCTTAGAAATATGGTATTGAAGGAATATGATGTATGATGTGGCAGGATTGCTAATATGGAGTCCCCTTCGGATACAGTTGGCAGCTGTGCTGGCAAATGTCACCACGTCAGTCCCCCTCTTCGAGCTCCTTCGCCGGGCGGCTCCCTCGAGGTCGAGCCCGTCTTGGTCGAAGTTGAGCTCCCTCTCTTCGAGCTCCTTCGCCGGGCGGCTCCCTCGAGGTCGAGCCCATCTCGATCGAAGTCGAGTCCATCTCGACCGAAGTCGAGTCCCCCCTCTTCGAGCTCCTTTGCCGGGCGGCTCCCCCGAGGTCGAGCCCGCCTCGGTTGAAGTTGAGCCCCCTCTCTTCGAGCTTCTTTGTCAAGAGGCTCCCTCGTGATCGAGCCCCCCTCGGTTGAAGTCGAGTTCCTTCTCTTCGAGCTCCTTCGCGGGGTGGCTCCCTTGAGGTCGAGCCCACCTCGGTCAAAGTCGAGCTCCCTCTCTTTGAGCTCCTTCGCCGGGCAGCTCTCTCGAGGTCGAGCCTACCTCGATTGAAGTCGAGCTCCTTCGCCGGGCTGCTCCCTCGAGGTTGAGCCCGTCTTGGCCAAAGTCGAGTTCTCTCCCCAGACCAAGCATCCTCCAGCAAAAAGGTCTGCCTACCCGAGGCTGTCCCAATGGCTAGGGTCCCTCAGAGAACCTTAAAGCAGGGAGAAGGGGACGTCACTACATCCCTTGGGCAGCAGGACGCTTCCCAAGGCCCACAAAAAGGAAATGCACCGGCCCATAGAAGGGCACCAGAATCTCTTCCGCTGTTGTTTACACCAGGTAGGAAAGGGTGCTCCAATCAAGGCACTACACTTTCCAGCCAACCGTTTGCACCGCCCGGAAGAAGAAAGCTGCACCAGGGGATTCAAACCTAGGAGCAGCCATCCCCGGATCGAGGTCCTGCCAAATTTTTCAAAGTATGGCGACCAGCCAGGAGGTCAGAATCAGTGACGTAACTCCCTACCATGAAAGGAGGGGGCACCAAGGCACGCCCCATGGGGCGCTACCAGTCGTTGACCTTCGAGCACCCCCAGAGGGGGGAGAACCCGAGGTGGGTAGTTGAGTAGATCCATGGCCTAAAAGAAAGTCCCAAGGGCCTTCGAACAAGGTAAGCAAGAGCAAGTAGAAGAAGAGTGAGCGAGATAGAGCGCTTTGAGGTTACTAGAGAACTCGCCGGAAGAGTCTCAACGGACACAGCCACCATAGCTCAAGCTCTCCTCTTCCACTACTGTTTCCACTCTACTCTTTTCTTTGAAAACTAAACCTCCTCCAAGCATGGAGACCAGACAAGGATCCACCAAGGAGGTTCTGTTTTCCTAGATCGCACACTGACTTGATCATCGGAGTGCCCCTACCGGGATCCCCAGCCCGGGTCACTTCTGTTTTGCAGGTCCGGGCATGCATGCTGGATTCCGAGTGATGAAGCTGACATCCGGCATCATCTTCGAGCTACATGCCATGGTGGTATAGGCGGTAACAGATTAGTGCACCAGGTAGGGGGTAGGACATAGTCTGATTCAAGCTAATCCCCTCATAAACAACTCCACCCAAAGCTTGGTGGTGACACGCACACGGGAGGTCTCCACCAGTCGTGCAGGAGACCCTCCTCACGGGGGCCCACACAGCCCGGAGAGGTAACACCCTGCTCCACCACAACCGGCTCCGGCGGACGTCTAGCTAGCCATATTTGTCCAGCAAATGCAAGTTGTGACTATGATAGTATGACAGTTACAATACCAGCATCGATCCTTGGCAACCCACCAGCAATCAAGGACCCTGCGGCCCAAGCTACCATGCCCTATGATAGCCTGCGCTGCTTCCAAGGGAGGCCGTCACTACTACGAGCCACGACTGACCCTCGGGGAAGCCACTAGATCCTGGCAAAGAGACAATGGACTAGGTCAGTTGACCGGGAGAGCCGGTCTCCAGCCCTCGAGCGCACCACTATCATGCACCACCGAAGCCGTCGAGGCAAGGCTCCCCATCATGACCCCCCTCAGCTATCATCTTCATCTCCTCCGACGGCCTCGGTGGAAGGTTCCACCGATGAGGCCATCAGGTGCATGACCGAAAAGTTCCTAGAGGAACAGGAGCATAAGCTGGCGGAACTATCCTACTAGTTTGCAAACATACAGGACTCCTCCTGTGAGCTAGTGGGCCATGACGCCCATCCCCCCTTCTCCTGAGAAACCCAAGAGGAGCTGATCCTAAGTCGATTCTGTATGCCCCAGGTAGATCCCTACGATGGGACCACCGACCCCCTGGATCACCTAGAGAGCTACAAGGCTCTTATGAGAGTCCAGGGGGCGACCGACATCCTTCTTTGCATCGCCTTCCCCACCACTCTTTGGAAGGCCGCTTGAGTATGGTTTACCCACCTCGAGCCTGAAAGCATCAACTCCTTTGCGCAACTAGAAAGGAGATTTGTGGCCCACTTCGATGCCTATCGAAAGGATTCACGAGAGGTAGACAATCTTTTCTCCATCAGACAACAGGACCATGAGCCCTTACAGGACTATGTGACCCACTTCAAAGTTGCCGCACTGGAGATATACAACCTGGATGAGCCTATTGCCATGCTGGCACTGAAGAGAGGGCTCAGGATCTCTTGCCTAACCTACTCCCTGGATAAAAAGCCGTCGAAGATGTACACCGACCTCCTCCTCTCCGTCCACAAGTACCGCCGTGCCGATGAGGCGGACCACACCAGGAGAGAGTTGGACGGGAAGCCACAAAAGAAGTAGCCTCCAGGAGAGATATCTGGGACACGAAGGCCCATACCAACCCCAAACTTCTGACCAGGGCTGAAGTCGAAGAGCGACCCCATCCTAGAAGAAAGACACACTCCTCTCCTCACCTCAAGATCGAAAATCCTCATGAAGATTGAGGCCAAGCGCTACTTACGCCGCCCTTCCCCGCTGAGGCCATCCAATGGCTGCAACAAGATAAAGAACTGTCAGTTTCACCGCAACCATGGCCATGATACTAAGAAATTGGTGTGGGCACCAGGCTCAGGAAGAGACTTCAACCAATACAGATTAAGCTAGATTCTTTATGGATGGAAGATTGAGAGTTTGAGTCCTGTAATAAGTTTTAATTAGGTTTATTAGTCCTGTATTTATTTCATTTGGATAATTGAGTCCTGTATTTATTTCAATTAAGTTCTTTATTGTAATTGAGTCAAGAGGAGTTCGGTCCAAGTCTAATCTGGTTTCAACACAATCAAGTCAAGAAGGATAGTGGTGGATGGGTGCATGGACCATGGGATCACCAAATTGGAAACCACTTCATCATTCCACCTTGCCACATCACCAAGACACCTCACCAAGGATTGCCGTCCAAGAGAAGATGGAGTTTGAATTGGCCCACAATTTCCACCATAATCACCACCCCTCTTCATGGGATGTCCCATTATTTTCTCCTTGTAATGTGGTGTAGTTTGAATTTGAAAAGGCTTGGTGCTCTATAAAAAAAGGCTCCAACCTTCTTGTAATCATCATGAAAGAATGAATTTTTTTCTTGAAAGAATGAATTTTTTTCTTGAAAGAAAAATTTCCTTGCTTGTTAGCTTGGTCCCTTATGAGAAGGTGGGTGTGAGGCCTAAAGTGATTTCCTTTCCATCACCACTCATCCCACATATTTTCCTCCCCTTCCATCTTATAAACCATTCGGCCAATCAAAGAAGCATTTTAGTCCACGCCTAGTCCCGATCCCCTCCATTTCCAATGAATCCAATCCTCCAAGGTGTTCTTCACACAATCAAACAAGGAGTTATCATTCCAAAGAAGCCATAGAATATCCATGCCAAGACTACTCCAAGCTTCCTTTCTTCATTTCCAAGATTCTTCCCCTCCACTTTTCTATTTCAATCTCTCTATCCTCTAATCCAAAGGATAAGAGTTATCGAGGATCTTCCAGGATCCAAAGGAGAAGGTCTACCGTGTCAAGAATTGGATACAAGAGGCTTTGCAATCCAGAGGAATCTCCTTGTCATCCAGGAACTTCCTTTTTGAGTATTTCTATTCCTAAACTTTGGAATATCGATTGCCGGGTACCCTTCTTTAGAAAAACTTTCAGATCTGAAATATTAGATTAGACTTAGCCCTAACCTAAATGGTTTCTTAGCCACAATGGTCCTTCTCTCATTTACTTTGAAAAAGGTTTTATTTCAAGTCATGTTTAGCATTTAAATTCCTCTCATAAAATTCTACTTCTTTTACATTGAATAGCAGCATATATTTACTTCATTTTTCATTTAGTCATTTACTAATTCCATTAAGATACATCATTCCATCATCGTTCCCCATAATCTTGGTATCAGAGCATGGTAGGTTAGGGCACATTTTCAAAATTCTGCAGGCTTGCTGGAATTTCTGCATGTTCCGTCTTGTTTTTTTTTTTTGCATTGTCTAAGTTCCAGGGATTGCCCAGCATAGCACAGATTTTAATTTCTAATTTTCTTTCATCTGGTATATTATCTTTGAGTTAGGAGTGTTATGTGATTTTTTCTGAATTTTCTGAGACTGATACATAGCACTCCTTTGCCCCTCTTCTGAACTCCAACACAAAGAAAAAAAAATCTGCACCTGAATTTAGGGTTCATATGCATGTTTGCACACATCTCATGGTAAATCGATTTAAGGACATCAATATGACATCGGGGTAAGATTTCATCACCTGTCCTTAGCCCAAAACCACCACCCTGCATAGCTAACCCAATCCTTTATTAAAACTAAGTAGTACTCTAATTCCTAGGGACTCGCACAGGTCTAGTTCAAGTCATTTGGGAAAACTAGTGCACCCACTCCTGCATCTATTTCTGAAAGCTGGTGTCTAGGCCAGAGGTCAAGTGGAAAACACCCTAAGAGTTCTTGTGGTTTTTAATTAGGACCAAGCGAGAGTTGGGAGAGCCTCCCACAGACCCACTTCTTACCTGGCCAGTGGACAAGATAGCTGTTGATTTGGTTGTACTTAGTTGACTCACCTTACTTGAGCTACTAGGTTTAGCAAACCCCTAGCTCGAGTTTGAGTCTATGCACGCATGACAACTAGATTAGGGACACCCTACCAATAAACCCAAGCTCAATCAAGTGCAACCATGGACCAAAATTTTGAGACCTTGATGAAAATCCTGAATGATCAAATGGCCCGACTTTACCAAAACCTGACTGACCAATTATCCCAGACCAACCAAAGCATGACTGATCAGATGATCCACATCACTGCTAGGCTTGATCGATTAGAGGCTCGTACCCCTAGAAGAACCCATGAAGTCCATATTGAATTAGAGCCTGAACCAAAGTTTGGTACACCCATCAACCCTAGAAGGGCTTCGTACCAAGACCTTGCCCCTGAACCCAACCCCGAGAGGCCTCATCAAGACCCTTTCTTTTAGCCAAATCCTAGGAGACCCAACCCTGATCGAGTCCATGACCTAAACCCTAGGAGAACACACCATGACCCAGCTTATGAGCCATATCCTAGGAGACCCAATCAGGACCAAATGGACCATGATGACCGAACCCTTAGGAACATTAGGTTGGAAGCACTCACTTTTGATAGAAATCTAGATTCTGAGGTTTATATAGATTGGAAGGGAAAGATGGATCAGTATTTTAAGTGGTACGAAATGACTGAGGAGAGGAAGTGCAAATTTGCGAAGCTTAGGTTAGTCCATCAGGCTAGGCTATATTGGAAAAATGTCGAGAGGTTCATTAGACAAAGAGGTGATATTCCCATAGTAACTTGGAGTGCAATGAAGCATAGGCTTAGAGAGAAGTACCTTCCCATGTCCTACCACCAAAGACTTTTAGACCAGTGGCAGAGATTGACCCAGGGAACCAAGAGTGTAGCTGAGTACATTGCAAAATTTAATGAGTTTGTGATGAGATGCAATGTTGATGAGTCCGAATCAGTTACCCTGTCTAGGTTCAGAGCCAGATTAAGAGAAGAGATCCAGAAAGAGTTGTTCATGAGAAAAGTCCAAGATTTAGAGCTAGCCTACTAGGTAGCATGAGATGCTGAGAGATTTAATATGGGACCAATTTATCATAGACCAAAACCTCCTAGAACTAGTGCACCTAGTCAGCAGCCAGGTCCAAGTCAGATGCGACCAAACCGATCCAACCTTAGTATACCTCTGACCTATAGAGACAATAGGGGTAAAGCACCAGAAGTTCAGAGAACCCCAAACCCTAATGCTCCTTGCTTCAGATGTCATAAGATAGGCCATTATGCTAGCAGTTGCCCAACTAGAGCCTTGCACATAGGAGAATTAGCGGAGAATGAGTCTGAACCCATAGTGCCCCTAGATGATTGCATTGAGGATAATTTGGCAAATGAGTATAAAGGTGATGAGGATCTTGTAGAGCATGACCTTTTGGAAGTAGTTAGATGCATTCTTACCCATACTGAGATTCAGGAAGATTGGTGTAGGACTAATATCCTACAAACCTTTATCAAGTTAGGGGACAAGGTGTGTAAGATAATCATAGATAGTGGGAGTTATGTGAATGCCATATCCACTAGTGCTGTCAAAATTTTAGGCTTATCCACAGTTCCCCATCCAAATCCCTATAAGGTTTCTTGGATAGACTCCACCTCAATTCTTATCAAGCTTAGGTGTCTAGTCCAAATGCAATTGCAATCCTATCAGGAGAAAGTATGGTGTGACATCCTACCAACGGGAGTGAGTAGTATCATCTTGGATCGACCCTGGTTATTTGACCATGATGCAACCTGATGTGACCAGATCGCTGACATGGGGCAGGGAGCCTAACGTGGAGCCCTCATCGAATGCCGCGCTGGATTCCCATCTTGAGCCCCTTCATTGGGCTGAGCTCCTCGAGAATAATGGGGGCCGCCCATCGAAGCCGGGCTCTGTCCTCTGCCAGTTCGGTCCCCGTCAGGTCGGGATGCTTAGGTCGGAGCCAAGCTCAAGCCCTACCAGAGGCAGACCTTTTGAGGCCGAGGTCGGGCCCCGTGGCCCGGAGTTGAGCTCAAGCCTTCGCCACGTGGAGCCCCTTCGAGGCCAGGTCCCCTGGGCTGAGCACACCTCGTCCACCTCTGCCAGCTCGAGCTAGCCCCAAAGCTAGGCCCCACTGGCCCGGAGTCGAGCTTGGCCGGAGTCAAGCTCGGCGCTCCTCCGCGCAGCCAAGTCACCTCGAGGTGGATCCATTGGAAGCGGGCCCCACCTTTCTAGCTCGGCCCCCAGCTCAAATCAAGGCACCAACCACCGAGGGAGTAGCACCTACCCTCTGAGGACAGTGGCGGGCCTCCCGAAGATCGTACGACAGCACCCTCCACGTCGCCATTAATGTCCATGGCCGTCATTCACACCAGAAAGAAAGGAAACTCACATCAAGGCACCATGCCCTCCACCGACCTGCTGTACGATCGGAGAAAAGATCCCACCAAGGAGTGCGGTTCCCAAGAGCGGCGGCACAACAGTCGAGGTCCTACCAGGCTTCCAGGAAGGGCAAACAGAAGGAATGTCAGAGGCACATAGAAGCTTCTCCAGCTATCCAATAAAGAAGGCGTCTCGTCTACGGCACGATACCTCGTCGTACCTATCTGACAGCATGGAAGAACCTCGAGGCAAGCCAAAGTAGAACACTTGGCCAGAGTAAGAAAAAGGGAGGTAACAACACTTATAAGACAACACAACAACATTTTTCTCAACAACAATAACTGCCACAGAAAGAAAGAGGAGAAGGGGGAGAGGCCAGAGAGGAGGGCAAGACCACCTCGGCCACCACATCTCCCAGCTCACACTCACACTTTCATACACTCCACACACTCCTCCTAGCATGGAGCTCATCCAGAGGGGCTCGACCAGGAGGATCTGTTCCCCTGGATCATCACTAACTTGACCATCGGAGCCCCACCTGAATCCCCGGCCCGGGTCACTGACATTTGCTTTCTTGCAGGTCCCGAGGCACCGGAGGCATCCCCGGCAGGTGGACGCGGAACACCCGATGCCATTAACAGCTATGGGCCACAGTGATCTAGGCGGCAATAGATTGGCGTGCTAAGAAGGGTGGACAGAACATCATTTGATCCAGTTCAGGCCCCGCTCAGATAGTTCATCGGGAGGATGGTGACCACTCAGGTGAAAGGAGCCTCTCCCAGCCATGTGGAGACATTCCCTTCTCAAGGGAACCCACACGGCCCAGAGACAGAGCCACCTGCCCTGGTTCAGCCACCCCCACTAGAGATCCAGTTGTCTGCACTCACTCAGCAGATGCACACTCTCACTGCAGCAGTGCGCCAGCTTCAGCACTAGCACCAGTCTCTGGCTACCCATCAGCAACCGGAGACCCCCGTGGCCCATGCCGCAGCCTCCCGTGACAGCCTGCATTCCTTCCACGGGAGGCCTTCGCAGCCGCGGGCCCTTACAGACCCCCGGGGTACTCATCAAGCCCCGTTGAAGTGACGCCGGGTAGGTCCATCGACGAAGAAATCTGCTCACCGCACCTTGACCGGGGGGTATCTAAATCCCGCCAAGGCAGGAAGGGCAAAGCTCCTCATCACGGGCGCCGCACACTCACATCACTTTCCCTGCCCCTCTCAGCGGAGGGATCCACAGACGAAACCATCAGGCACATGGTGGAGAAACGCCTAAAAGAACATGATCGCAAGCTGGCGGAACTAGCCCACCGGTTCACCAACTTTCTCGGCTTCGCTAGTGAGCCAGAGGGCTATGATGCCTGCCCTCCATTCTTCCAGGAGATCTAAGCGAAGTCGATTCCCCGTCGGTTCTGCATGCCGTAGGTGGATCCTTACGACGGGACCACCGACCCCCTGGACCACCTGAAAAGTTACAGGGCCCTCATGAGGGTCCACGGGGCCACCGACGCTCTCATGTGCATCGCATTCCCTGCTACCTTTTGGAAGGTGGCTCGGGTATGATTCAGCCACCTTGAGCTGGAAAGCGTCAACTCCTTTGCCCAGCTGGGACAAAAGTTTATGGCTCATTTTGATGCATGTCGGAAGATGCCACGAGAGGCAAACAACCTCTTCTCCATCAGGCAGCAAGACCGTGAGCTGCTACGAGACTACATGACTCGCTTTAAGGCCGCTGCATTAGAGATCTACAGCCTGGAGGAGTCGGTTGCAATGCTGGCTCTAAAGCGAGGGCTCAGGACTTCCCGTCTGACCTACTTGCTTGACAAGAAGCCCCCGAAGATCTATGCCAAGCTACTCTTCCGAGCTTAGAAGTATATTCGCGTCGAGGAGGCGGATCGCATGAGGTGAGAGCTCGACGGGAAGCTGCTGAAGGGGCCGGCGCCCGTCGAGATGCCTGGGGCGCAGAGGCCAGGACCGCCAACTCAGGGCTCCCGACCAGCCCCGAGGCCAAGGAACACTCCCATCCCTCAGGAGAATTTCACTCCCCTCCTCGCCTTGAGAATGAAGATCCTCACGGAGATCAAGGGCAAGACCTATCTGAGGCATCCCCTACCGTTGAAATCATATGCCACCCGTGATAAGATGAAGTACTGTCGTTTCCACCGAGACCACGGCCACGACACCGAGGAATGTCGCAATCTCAAGTGGGAGATCGAAGAGCTCATCAAGAGAGGCTACCTCAAAAAATATGTGGGGGGCAGACCTCAAGTGGAGTCCCAGGCACTCGTTGCTCTCCCACCAGCTCCAGCCATCGACAACCGCCCCACTGAGAAGCCGGTAGGCATGATCTCCTAGGGAGCCGAGCGCGCATCCAAGAGGACCTAGGGGGCAGGGGACTCCAATAATGTACTCCCTTTTATGAGGGAGGGGGAAAATGGAGAGAAAAATATAAATAATGATGCTGTGGTCATCGAGATGACGATCGCAAAGCATCCTGTAAAGCACATCATGATAGATAGTGGAAGCTCCATGGATGTACTTTTCTATGATGCCTTTTCCAAGATGAATCTCTCCCCTACTCAACTCAAGACTGTATATACCCCCCTTGTTGGTTTCATGGGAGACTCCGCATGGGTGGAGGGAGAAATCACTCTCCCAGTCACTACCAGGACCCCATCTCGGCAAAGCACCGTCATGATGATGTTCACGGTTGTCAGGCTTCCTTCGTCTTACAACGTGATTCTGGGCCGACCTGGGCTCAATCTCCTCGATGCTGTCGTCTCTACCAAGAGGCTGCTAGTACATTTCCCAACCCCTTGCGTCATGGGGGAGATGAGGGGTGTGCCCCAGCCAGTGCAGCACTGCTTCCAGACCCTCCCCAGGGCCTGGGTGCCCAGAGAGGACTCCAGAGCAGACGAGCTCGACCAGAAGGTTTAGGACCCCAGGGGAGGCCCGGCTGAATGCCTGCTTCCTTACCAGCTCGGGGCCGACCAGATGAAGACCGTGCAGATCGGGGCCTTGCTGCCCGAGGAGGAGAAAGCTCCGCTGTTGGAATTCTTGTGGGCGAATATGGACGTGTTCGCCTGGACAGCGGTGGACATGCCAGGTATTCCCCCTGAAGTCATCACCCATAAACTTAACATCGATCCGGGGCACAGACCGGTTCGACAGAAGAAGAGAAGCTTCACCCCAGAGAGGCAAGCAGCCATCAACTAGGAGGTTGAGAAACTTCTAGCCGCCGGCTTCGTCCGAGAAGTTCAATATCCGAGCTGGCTGGCGAATATGGTGATGGTGAAGAAGAATAATGGCAAGTGGAGGATCTGTGTGGACTACCCGACCTCAATAAAGTGTACCCAAAGGATAGCTTCCCTCTGCCGAGGATAGATCAGTTGGTGGATGCCACCTCAGGGCACAGGCTGCTCTCCTTTATGGAGCATTCTCCTGATACAATCAGATCCGGATGCACCCAGAGGATGAAGAGCACACTGCCTTCGTTACTGACCGGGGGACATATTGCTATAGGGTGTGCCCTTCGGCTCGAAGAATGCTGGGGCCACATACCAACGCCTGGTCAACAAGGTCTTCAAGGACCAGATTGGCAGGAACGTGCAAGTGTACGTGGATGACATGCTTGTTATGAGCAAACCGAGCTCGGACCACATTGCCGACCTCACTGAAGCCTTTCACAATCTCCAGAAGCACCAGATGAAGCTTAACCCAGCGAAGTGTGCCTTCGGGGTGGCGGCCGGGAAATTTCTTGGCTTCATGGTCACCTAGAGAGGCATCGAAGTGAATCTGGAGAAGGTCTAATCAATCCTTGACATGGAGCACCAACATCTATGAAGCAGGTTCAGCGCCTGACAGGAAGGGTCGCAGCCCTAAGCCGGTTCATCTCGAGGTCGGCTGACCACTGCCTCCCTTTCTTCAAGGCATTGTGCAAGATGCACGACTTCACCTGGACCGAAGAGTGCAAGGCATCCTTTGAAGAGCTGAAGGAGTTCCTGACCTCTCCACCTCTGCTGTCCAGACCAGAAGGGGAGGAGCTCCTGCTTTACCTGGCGGTCACACCAGGGGTCGTCAGCTCGGTACTTGTCCCTACAGATCGGGATGGATTGTAGAAGCCGGTGTACTACACTAGCAAAATCTTCCATGATGCGGAGGTCAGGTATACCCGCTCTGAAAAACTTATTTTTGCACTAATAATGTCTGCTAAGCAGCTTAGGCCCTACTTCCAAGCGCACCCCATCGTGGTTGTGACTGATCAGCCACTAAGAACCATGCTAAGCCATCCCGAGATTTTTGGGAGGTTGGCTAAATGGTCCCTGACGCTGAGCGAGTTCGACATCGCATATCGGCCAAAGTCATCGCAGAAGGCCCAAGTTCTAGCCGACTTCGTGGTCGAATGTACAGGGCTTCCTGAGGAACCAGAGTGGATGGTCTCAGAGAGCCAAGTTGAGCCCGGACCACCGAAGGACCCATGGGTCCTTCACGTGGACGGAGCCTCCAATTCTTGCGGGAGCGGAGCAGGCCTCATCCTCGCCAATTCCGACGGAGTGGTGACGGAGTGTGCACTTTGCTTCAAGTTCCTCGCTACAAACAACGAGGTGGAGTACGAGGCGCTCTTTGCAGGCCTGAAGGTGTCCCGTGAGCTGGGCATGCAGGACCTAAAGGTCTTCACAGACTCCAAACTGGTTGCCGGACAAGTCTCCAGAGAGTACGAGGCCGGAGATCCCCAGATGATGAAGTACTTGGAAAGGGTTCGTTCGAGCACAGCATGCTTCCGTTACTTCCGCATCTTCCATATCCCCCGTGGAGAAAACGCTCACGTGGATGCACTGTCTAGGCTCGCAACCATACTGGACTCATCCCTGGGGCGCGCCTACGTCGAGTATCGTGAGAATCCAAGCTACGAAAGTCCTAAGGAGGTACAACAAGTAGCCCACGAACCGAGCTAGATGGACAAGTACATCAAATACATCTAGGACGGCCTCCTACCAGAGGACCATAAAGAAGCCGGCCTTATCAGAAGGAAGGCCACCCGCTTCGTCTTGATGGACGGTCAGCTCTACCACCGATCTTATTCCTACCCACTCCTAAAGTGCCTCAGGCCCATGGAGGCATCCTTCGTGCTCCAGGAGATACACGAGGGCCTCTGTAGGAATCATGTAGGAGGGAGGACTCTAGTGTACAAGGCTCTTCACCAGGGATACTTCTGGGAAACAATGAGGGAAGACACCGCCGACTTCATCGAGAAGTGTGACAAATGCCAGCGCCATTCCCACATTCAGTGCCTACCGCTGCACCAATCTCCCAATTGTCTTCCCCCTGGCCTTTTGCACAGTGGGGGATAGACATTCTGGGACTGTTCCCCACCGCACTAGGGCAGCGGAAGTTCCTGCTAGTGGCGATCGACTACTTCATTAAGTGGGTCGAAGCGGAGCCGCTAGCTTGAATTACACAAGCTAATGTTCGGCAATTCTTTTGGAAGTCCGTCATCTGCCACTTCGGACTCCCCAATTGCGTCATCACCGATAATGGGTGATAGTTTGATAGCCGGGAGTTCGAAGGATTCTGTGCCGAGTACGGGATCCAACACCGTTTCACCTCGGTTGCTCATCCACAGACCAATGGTGAAGCCGAGGTGACTAACCGAACCATCTTCCAAGGGCTCCGCACCAGGCTAGATCAAGCGAAGGGTAGATGGGCAGAAGAACTTCCAAGTGTCTTGTGGGCCTACCATACAACGCCCAGAATGGTGACGGGCGAGACACCCTTCAACCTCATCTTTGGATCTGAAGCAGTAATTCCAGTCGAGCTCGGTGTGCCCACACTCCGAGTGCAGTGGTACGACGGGATGCAGAACCGACGCACCTCCTGCTCAACCTCGACCTCCTCGAAGAGACGAGAGACAAAGCTCGGCTTCGGATGGCGGTGTACCGGCAATGGGTCGCTCGATATTACAACGTGCGGGTGAAGCAGAAGACCTTCAGACCTGGTGACCTGGTGCTGTGCCGGGCAGAAGCATCCCAACCCAGGGAGTGCGGCATGCTCTCGCCGAACTGGGAAGGCCCTTATAAAATGGCGGAGGCCTTCTCCCAGGGGGCCTACTACCTCGAGGACTTGGATGGCGCCAGGTTCCTCCGGACGTAGAATGCTTGTAATTTGAGGAGATACTATCAGTAATGTAAGTATTCCCTTCATGAGAAATAAAGATTCTTTTCTACACAATGGTTTATTCGCCTTGCAGGAAACTCAAGCCTCGAGCCTAGCTCCTCGACACCAAAGCCCGGAGAAGGGTCCTCCGGTACAAAGACCTGGGAAGCCCCCAAGCACTCAAGCCTCGAGCCTAGCTCCTCGGTGCCAACTTCCGGAGAAGAGTCCTTCGGCCCAAAGGCCTGGGAAGCCTCCAGGCACTCAAGCCTCGAGCCTAGCTCCTCGACGCCAAAGCACGGAGAAGAGTCCTCCGACATAAAGACCTGGGAAGCCCCAGGCACTCAAGCCTTGAGCCTAGCTCCTCAGCATCAAAGCCCGGAGAAGAGTCCTCTAGAACAAAGACCTGGGAAGCCCCCAGGCACTCAAGCCTCAAGCCCAGCTCCTCGGCATCAAAGCCCAGAGAAGAGTCCTCTGGCACAAAGACCTGGGAAGCCCCCAGGCACTCAAGCCTTGAGCCTAGCTCCTCGGCATCAAAGCCCAAAGAAAAGTCCTCCGGCACAAAGACCTGGGAAGCCCCCAGGCACTCAAGCCCAAGACCGGAGCTCGGATCTCCGGCTAGAGAATCTTCGAGCCATGCAGCTCTCACTCAACAACATCCCCGAGCCTAGCTCCAGGACACCAACCCAAGACCGGAGCTCAGATCTCTGGCCAAGGGAACCTCCGAGCAACGCAGCTTTCCAATCAACTTCCCCGAGCCCAGCTCTAGGATGTAGCCCAAGACCGGAGCTTAGATCTCCGGCCAAGGGAACCTCCGAGCCATGCAGCTCTCCAATCAACAACATCCCCGAGCCCAGCTCTAGGATGCAGCCCAAGATCGGAGCTCAGATCTCCGGCCAAGGGAACCTCCGATCCATGCAGCTCTCCAATCAACAACATCCCCGAGCCCAGCTCCAGGACCGGAGCTCAGATCTCCGGCCAAGGGAACCTTCGAGCCACGCAGCTCTCCAATCAACAACATCCCCGAGCCCAGCTCCAGGATGCAGCCCAAGATTGAAGCTCAGATCTCCGGCCAAGGGAACCTCCGAACCACGCAGCTCTCCAATCAACAACATCCTCGAGCCCAGCTCCAGGATGCAGCCCAAGATTGGAGCTCAGATCTCCGGCCAAGAAAATTTTCGAGCCACGCAGCTCTCATTCAACAATATCCCTGAGCCCAGCTCCAGGATGCCAGCCAAAGCTTAGAGAAGAGTCCTCTGGTACAAAGACCTAGGAAGTCCCCAAGCACTCGAGCCTCGAGCCTAGCTCCTCGGCACCAAAGCCTGGAGAAGAGTCCTTCGGTACAAAGACCTAGAAAGCCCCCAGCCACCTCAACCCAAGACCGGAGCTCAGATCTCCAGCCAGGGGAATCCTCGAGCCACGCCGCTCTCGGTTATCATCATCGTCGAGCCCCGCTCCAAGATGCCACCTCCTGAGACACATCCTCAGGCAATCAAGTTATGAAGCCCAGCTCCCAAACAAGCAAGCCGCGAGCCTAGCTCCCCAGCATCAAAGCCCGGAGAAGAGTCCTCCAGCACAAAGACTTGGGAAGCCCCCAGGCACTCAAGCCGTGAGCCTAGCTCCTCGGCACCAAAGCTCGGAGAAGAGTCCTCTAGCACAAAGACCTGGGAAGCCCCCAGGCACTCAAGCCGCGAGCCTAGTTTCTCGGCACCAAAGCCTGGAGAAGAGTCCTCTGGCACAAAGACCTGGGAAACCCCCAGGCACTCAAGCCTCGAGCCTAGCTCCTCAGCACCAAAGCTCGGAGAAGAGTCCTCTGGCACAAAGACCTGGGAAGCCCCTATTTACTCAAGCCTCGAGCCTAGCTCCTCGGCATCAAAGTCTAGAGAAGAGTCCTCCGGCACAAAGACCTGGGAAGCCCCCAGGCACTCTAGCCCAAGATCGAAGCTCAGATCTCCGGCCAAAGGAACCTTCGAGCCATGCAGCTCTCAACCATCAACATCCCCGAGCCCAGCTCCAGGATGCCAGCCCAAGGCCAGAGATCTCCGGCCAAAGGAACCTTTGAGCCACGCAGCTCTCCGGCTAGTGCATCCCCGAGCTCGGCTCCAAGGCGATGTTTCCTGAGCTCGACTTCAAATAATCAGGCCTCAAGCCAAGCTCCAAGGCATTCAAGATATGGACAGCCCTTAGGCACCCAGGTCCGAATCTCCCCCATCCAACCTCCTTGCACTAAAAGAAAAAGGAAAAGAGGGGAAAGGAGGAGAAGAGACATTCACACCATAGAAGAAAAAGAGAAATTGCATTTATGAAGCCAATTTTCATTACTTTGAAGAAAGTTTTACATCATTTTTTGGGACCTGATAGGCCAGGCAGCCCGGCTCAAAAACAAATAGCAAAAGTGACGGAAAGAAAATGAAAGAAAGATATACAAGGGAAGTCCTATACTATGAGGCCGTCTCCTTCCCTGGGCGGTGCATGGTTAGGACTTCCCCTTCCTCCATCTCCGGTGCAAGGTCATGTGCCTAAGCAGGCTCCGTCGAAGGGGTGGACTCAGCTGCTGCCATCGAGGAGGCTGGCTCGGCTGCCTTCTCCTATGGTGTTGGCTCGGCCTTTGCCGCAACCAAAGTCGACTCAGCAGTATCCGGGGCAACTTGCGACAGTGACTCGACCGGAGCAGTCCCTTGCCCTCTTGCAACCACCTTCAGAGTAGGAGCCTTCTTACCTGGGGTCCAGAGCACGGCCAGTCTCTCCTCAGAAAGGATCCCCCGTAGTTGCTTGCGGTAATAGGTGAACCCCTTGGTGAAGGAGTCCATCGCCGCCTCCTTGAAGTCCTTGATGTACTCGGGGGTGGCCTTGAAGGTGGCCACCACATCCGCAGCCCTCTTCCTTACAGCCTCCTCCCACTGCCTCGACTCTTCCAGCTAGTTCTGAGTGTGCTCATGCTACCGGATCACAATCGATGTCACCTTCTCGGCAGTCTCGGTGGTGCGGTTGATGGCGGCAACCCTCTCCTCCGCGGCTACTGCTCTCTTCTCAGCAGAGGCGGCCCTGTCCTTCACCGCCTCTATCTCAGTCTGGAGCTCCTTCAGTTGAGTCTTCTTCGACTCGAGCTCTCCCTCAAGCTCCTTCTTTGTTCGGGCGGCGTCGACGATCTTAGCCAGGAGGCCCTTTGCCTTTGAGTTGGCCTCTCGGATCTTGGCATCCTTTCGGCCCACCTCCGTCTTCAGGGACTCGAGCTCTGCCTGCCGCTCCTTGTCCCTCTTTGCCTAGTTGCGGCAGTAGTCCCTGATAAGGATGAACTCCCTGCCATGCTGCACCAAAGGAAGTATGTTAGATACGGTGCTGTGCTGAGAAAGATTAAAAGGTATCAAGACAAAGTTGAAGAGAACTTACGGCCTACAGATTTGTGAACGACGAGCTAACGACATCGCTCAGGAGCCTTCCGCTCCCTTCCCGCTGATCGCAGGATTGGACAAAGAAGTCCATCATCCGCTCGGCAAGTTTTGGGTCCTTCACTAGGGAGACGTTAGGACCCAACCAGAAAGGGACTCGGTGGTAGTCCCTGTCCTGCCTCCTCGCCTGCTCGGATCCCTCGGTGGTGGGAGGCCCGTCCAGCACCTGTTGCAAGCTCGGCACCACCTCAGTTCATGCTTGGGGCACCGACCTCGCTTTCGTCGACCTCCCCTCCTCCTCGACATCATTGATCTTCGGAGGAGGGACTTCTATCCTGGCGGCGGTAGCAGCGGATTTGGCACGGACGACCACCTCGGGCTCAGGTGCCGGCACCAGCTCCTGCTGCCCTAAAGGCTCGTGGGCGGGCTCGGCCATCCTCTTCCGCCTCCGCTCTAAGACGGGGGCCTCCGGCCTGGCTTGCAATGGCCTTGCACCATCCTTAGCTTGAGCCCTCTTTGGAGCGGGCTCGCCTATCTCGGCTGCTTGCTCTCGTTCCTTGGAAAATGAGAGCAGCTCATCCATCGAAAACTTCATCTCTGCACCGGAAAAGACATGGTCAGCCACTCAAAAAAAAAAGAAAAAAAAGAAGAGAAAAGTAAATAAGAAACGAGAGGGGGGTGGCCAAGTCGAACTCACCTGACTCCTGCACCGAGAGACCCCGGCCTCGCAGAGATTCTGCTCCGACAGCAAGACCTCAAGTGATGGGATCTTGACCGATTTGAGCAGCTCGTACAGGTCGATGTCGGCTGCTTTGATGGAGAAGTTCTTATTTGGAGACCGATCTGGGTCACTCCAAGTCCAGTCGATCCCCTCGACCGAGAAAAAAAAGTACTTACTCTTCCATCCTTTGATGGAAGAGGGGAGCTCAAATTGAATGCCCCGAGGGAGAGAAGAGAGGGACCACCACCCCTCCTCTGTGGGGTGGCATTTCAGGGTGAAAAAGGTGCTGAACAAGGAAAAATGGGCAACAATCCCATGGAAGTGGCATAGAACGATGAAGCAGAATATCGTTTCTGATGGCATTGGGCACCAACTGGGAAGGAACAAGATAGTAGTTGGTCAGGAACGAGAGAAAGAAAGGATGAACAGGAAACCGGAGTCCCCCGGCAAAGGTCTCCTCATAGAAAGCAATCCATCGTGGGCCATTGGACGTGACCTGCTCCCCACAATGAGGGACAGAGAGCTGGACAGACTCAGGGATATCATAGGCACCCCGGATGGCCACCAGATCTTTGGCAGAGATCACTGAAGCAATCCCTCTGGGACCTATTGACCGAGAAGGTTCAGGCTTAAGAAGGGAAGCAGAAGTAGAAGTAGGAGCAGGAGCAGGAAGAAGAGCCAAGCGAGGTGGAGGAGAAGACCCGGGTTTCCTAATGGATATAGGACCTTGGAAGGGTCTCCTGCTGAATTCATACCTTGCCGACTCCATCTCCTCGTCCGAGGAAGGAGTCTTTGGCCGGGAGGGTCCGACCTCAGCTTGGCAGGAAGGACAAAAATTTGGACCAAAGCGATCCATGGAAGAAGAAGAGAAGGACAGGGGAAGACCTACAATGGCTCCTAATCGACGGGAAGATAGAAGAAGAGGAAGCTAACCTGCTAAAATCCTAAGCAGATGGTGGTGACCGAAGAAGAAGAAGGGGGGACTGCTGCACGATGCCGGGCATGAAGGATTCGAAAGAGGTAAACTTCGTAAAGACTTATCCCTCAATTCGAGACAACCTGCACCCGACTGTACCGTTATGGCTTCCCCAAGAGACTCGCCATGTGTTGCTGATCAACGGGGCCAGCGCCCCCAATCCAACCGCGGTCGCTTTGACTTCCGTGCCTGCCATAACCACTCCCCAGACGTGGCCACATGGAACCCCCACACAGGCTCAAGGGCCCGCTGGGCGAGACGCCGTCGATATTGGTCATTATTGTACCAGATTTTTTCACCTTTCCATGTCAGCACCACAATTACTCCCTTCGCCACGAGCGCTGCATGGCAACGGGCCTCGGGAGTGGAGGGCAAATGATGTGACTAGATCACTGACGTGGGGTAGGGAGCCTGACGTGGAGCCCTCATCAGACGCCGCGCTGGATTCCCATCTTGAGCCCCTTCACCGGGCTGAGCTCCCCGAGAGTAATGGGGGCCACCCGTCGAAGCCGGGCTTTGTCCTCTGCCAGTTCAGTCCCCGCCAGGTCGGGATGCCTAGGTCGGAGCCGAGCTCAAGCCCCACCAGAGGCAGACCTTTCGAGGCCGAGGTTGGGCCCCGTGGCCCGGAGTTGAGCTCAGGCCTCCGCCATGTGGAGCCCCTTCGAGGCCAGGTCCCCTGGGCTGGGTGCACCTCGTCCACCTCTGCCAGCCCGAGCTTGTCCCAAAGCTAGGCCCCACTGGCCCGGAGTCGAGCTCGACCCTCCTCCGCGCAGCCAAGTCACCTCGAGGTGGATCCACTAGAAGCGGGCCCCACCTTTCCAGCTCGGCCCCTAGCTCAAATCGAGGCACCAATCACCGAGGGAGCAGCACCTACCCTCCGAGGACAGTGGAGGGCCTCCCAAAGACCGTACGATAGCACCCGCCACATCGCCATTAATGTCCACGGCCATCATTCACACCAGAAAGAAAGGAAACTCACATCAAGGCACCACGCCCTCCACCGACCTGCTGTATGACCAGAGAAAAGATCCCACCAAGGAGCGCGATTCCTGAGAGTGGTGGCACAACAGTCGAGACATGGCAGGCTTCCAGGAAAGGCAAACAGAAGGAATGTCAGAGGCATATAGAAGCTTCTCCAGCTACCCAATAAAGAAGGCATCCCATCTATGGAACGATACCTCGTCGTACCTGTCTGACAGCATGGGAGAACCCCGAGGCAAGCCAAAGTAGAACACTCGGCCAGAGTAAGAAAAAAGGAGGTAACAACACTCATAAGACAACACAACAACATTTTTCTCAACAACAACAACCACCATAGAATGAAAGAGGAGAAGGGGGAGAGGCCAGAGAGGAGGGTAAGACCACCTCGGCCACCACATCTCCCAGCTCACACTCACACTTTCATACACTGCACTCACTCCTCCTAGCATGGAACTCATCCAGAGGGACTCAACCAGGAGGATCTGTTCTCCTGGATCATCACTGACTTGACCGTCGGAGTGCCCCCGCCAGAATTTCCAGCCCGGGTCACTGACGTTGGCTTTCTTGCAGGTCCCGAGGCACCAGAGGCATCCTCGGCAGGCGAACGCTGAACACCCGATGCCATCAGCAACTACGGGCCACGGCGATCTAGGCAGCAACACAACCCTTTATGGCCGATCTAATTCTTGTTCATTTATGCACTTTAGGAAGAAGTTTGTGATCAACCTTACACCACCTAAGGACATTGTTAAGAGAGGATCGAGCCACCTAAAGAAAAAGAAGACTAGAGTCAATCTGATAATTGCAAAGGAAATTGAGAAAGAGCTCACTAAGGGTACACCTATTTGGATCTTAACCACTAAGGAAATTTAAGAGCCTTCCCAGAAAGAACACCCTCAAGAAGTGGTTGAAGTTTTAGAGGACTTTATGGATGTATTTCCAAATGACCTACCTGACCACCTTCCACCACTTAGGGACATCCAACATGCCATTGATTTAGTCCCAGGAGCAACCTTACCCAACCTTCCATATTATAAGATGAACCTTACCGAACACTTAGAATTACAAAGACAAGTAAGGGATCTCCTTAGGAAAGGATTTGTTAAGGAAAGTTTGAGTCCTTGTGCAGTCCCAACTTTGTTAACGCCTAAGAAATATGGCACTTGGAGGATGTGTGTTGATAGTCATGCTATTAACAAAATCACAATGAAGTATAGATTTCCTATTCCCTGATTAGATGACATGTTGGATATGATGGCCGGAGCTACTATCGTTGGTGCGGACACCAGAGGCACCAGAATAAGATAGATGCTTCTCAACACTCTGTGGATTACTTAGTCACATTCGAGCCCATTTGTAATAAAAGCATAATCTATCTAAGTTGTTTTTTACTTGAGTCCTATACTAGTCAGCTCATGTTGAGCTAATTATTTTTCGAAGTTCAGTACATGTAATGACTCATACAAGTGAAGACCAAGCCAGCCCAAGTAAAGACCAACCCAACTGAAGCTATGAGGATCATGGAAGTGTAGGGATTGCAGCGCACCGTAGCGGAAGTGTAATTTCAAAAATGATGAAATTGGCACCATAATCCCTTAGCCAAGATCTCCTTATTCAGAATTAAAACATACAAACTAACATTATTAGAATTAGGGCACCAACCTTTTAACGCTAAGTCCAATTTTGATATAGAATCAGAACTTGGTGTCGAATGCTTCTTTTGATTTCACCAGGCATCCAAATGTCCACCCTCCAATGGTGATCCACAAGATGATTGATCAAGATGCAAGCTTCTTCAAAGTTCCTTCACTTGAATTTTATCCTAGAACTCAAGAGGACTATGGCTTTAAAACTGTAGGGTAGGGGCTCCTTACTTCCTTTCTTTCTTCTTCCTCTCCCTTTCTTAAGACCTTGTCCTAAGAATAAAACTCTTGTCTTGAAGGAGGAGGAGGATTTAAGACACTAATGTCATAAAGTAAAAGGAAATAAAAACAGAGTAAGAGTTCTTTTCTTTTACCGATCAAAAGATTCTTCCTATCTCTTGTTTTGGACTTGAGTTTCAACAGAGAAGAGAACTCTGTAAGAGGGAAACTCTCTATGTCCTAAACAAGCTAAGGAGGAATCAGTTTCCTGGAAAGAAAAGAAAATAAAAGACTCTGTTGTTCATTAGTCCAAACACCCGAGACCTCTGTTGTTTAAATAGATTACAGAGAGATGTCTTCTCAAAAGAACACAACTCTCCGTAAACCCCCTTCCACTTTGTCTCACGCCCCTTCCCTATTTCTCACGCCCTATCCTCCCATCTCATGGCCTTCCAGATTAAATCCCACGGCTTTTCTTAGAGAAAAAACCGTGGTGTTTTAAAAGGAAGGAAGTCGCGACTTTTCATCTCCGAAAAGATGTTATTTCGCGCGCCCGGGAAGAGTTAGCGCATTCCTTCTTTCTTAAAATCCCATCAGCCATTGAATTTTCATCCAAGGGGGGACAGATGAGGCGCTAATAAGTAAGAAGGAGGCCACCCCAAATAAAATCATCGGAGAAATATTTGGGGCGCGCCAAGAGTACATGCGCCATGGACTCTTCCTAATGGCGCGCCAAGAGTCCATAAGCGCATGGACTCTTGGCATTTGGCGTGGAAAAACAAAGGGGGCGGGTGGGGAGGCTAGCCAAGCTACATGGCTAGCCAATAGGGTTAGCCATATTCCTATTTTCTCAATTAGGGTCTAATTAGGTCCAATTAGAACCCAATTTGAACCAATCCGGAACCCTAATTCGAATCCGATCCGAATAGAAGCTAGGGTTTGCAACACCTGCTAGAGTGTTATCTTGCAAAGATGATTTAATTCCAAATTAAACTCTTGATCAATCCTCTTAAGTGTGTGACCCATTGGGTTCCACATCTAGCCAGCAGTGGGTTCGAATACAAGTTGACCTAATTTGATTAGAACTCTTTCTAATCGATTTAGGTCAAACCAGGCTTACCTGATTCGATCAATTAGGACTCTT
The DNA here is from genome assembly GCA_021397845.1 of Areca catechu. NCBI lineage: Eukaryota > Viridiplantae > Streptophyta > Magnoliopsida > Arecales > Arecaceae > Areca > Areca catechu. The sequence goes on from CM038045.1 coordinate 66,436,531, forward strand.
CCTAACATGTGATCTTTGAACTTGATCAACCCACAAGACAAGATTGACGTCTAGCAATGTGTCATGTCTACCCCGAAGATATGGAAATTCTGGTGAAATACCAAAATTACCCTTCAGTAGAGAGTTACCGTACAATTAAATCCTTCGATCAGCCTACACCCAAAATATAACTATGGATATGGATATATGTCAAATCCAATATTATATTTATTTCTAGCTCAATCTTATAATGATGATTCGATTATCTTGATATTAGAAACCATCTCTAATATCTTTACTTTGATCAAAGATTCCTTGAATCATCATACGATTGTTGACTAGCTGGATGTAATCTCCTCTTACTAAGAGTGATCGATTCCTTGTTGACCTACTCATTACCTTCATATCCAATTCACCATTCCCAGTATCAATCCTGTGCATGGCTCAGTGTCATGATTAGGATTGAACCAAAGAATGGGTTCATGTACATAAGGTACTTATTGCAGTCTCAGGTCAAAAGATTACTTGTACTACTCCCACTATGAGAACCTTCTATTGACATGTAGCTAAGACTCCATTAGATGTTCTCAAGTTGGATCATATCAGTGAACTCATTCTCCAATGAGCACCCACATCCCAGTATTAGTGTCATACACAAGTGACTGTGAGAGCAGTCACCCTTTCCAGTATACATGGGATGTGCTAGTCTTACCGGAAAACCCTGATCCCCTACTTAGGGTTCCTTTGACTAGGAATACTTTAGATTAAGGTTTTAAGATTTTAGGTCTCACTGGTATGATCTCATCATAACCCTAAAATCATAGCCCTAATCTATGGGGTTCATCATATAGTATAAACACAGCGTATGATGAAAAATAATGCCTTTATTTAGAAAATTGTTAATTATAATGGTTTGGGAGATAGAACATAGATTGGCTTGTAGGGCATATCCCTTTCAATCTCCCACTTGCACTAAAGCCAATCGCCTTTAAATCTTAATCCCATACAGTCGAGGTGGCGATCAAAATCTCGCTGTGGTAGAGCCTTAGTGAACGGGTCTGCTACATTGTTCTTTGTATCAACTCTATCTATGTAGACATCTTGTCTCTCCACTATTTCTCGGACGAGATGGAAGCATCTCAGAATGTGCTTGGACTTATGATGAGCTCTTGGTTCCTTAGCTTGAGCAACAGCCCCAGTGTTGTCACAGTAAAGTGGCACTGGGTTTTCAATTTCAGGAACAACATCCAACTCTATGATGAACTTCTTCATCCAGACTGCTTTCTTGGCGGCTTCACTAACAGCTATGTATTCTGCCTCTGTGGTTGAGTCAGCTACAGTCTGCTGCTTGGTACTCTTCCAACTCACTCCTCCACCATTTAGGGTAAAAACATATCCCGAAATGGATTTGCTATCATCAGGGTCTGATTGAAAACTAGAATCAGAATAAGCTTCTAGTTTAAATCAGAACCACCATAAACCAGAAAAATATCCTTAGTCCTTCTTAGGTACTTAAGAATATTTTTAACTGTTTTCCAATGATCCTCTCCAGGATCAGCCTGAAACCTACTGACAATGCCTAAAGCATATGCCACATCAGGCCTGGTACATAACATGGCATACATTATGGACCCTATTGCCGAAGCATAGGGTATAGAATTCATTCTATTTCTTTCTTCAGGTGTCTTAGGAGACATCCTTTTAGAAAGATGTATGCCTTGACTCATAGGAAGATAACCTCTTTTACTTCCTTCCATGCTGAATCTTTTCAACACTAAGTCAATGTACCTAGATTGGGATAAACCTAGCATTCTCTTAGATCTATCTCTATAGATCTTAATACCTAGTATATAGGATGCTTCTCCCAAATCTTTCATGGAAAACTGGTTTGATAGCCAAACCTTGACTGATTGCAACATTGGGATATCATTCCCAATGAGGAGTATGTCATCTACATACAGAACCAAGAAGACTATGGCACTCCCACTAGTCTTCTTATAAACACAGGGTTCATCCATATTTTTGATAAAACCAAACTTTTTAATAGTTTCATCAAAGCGGATGTTCCAACTCCTGGATGCTTGCTTTAATCCATAAATGGATTTCTTTAGCTTGCATACTTGATTAGGTTTATTCTTTGAAATAAAACCTTCTGGCTGTGACATGTAGACTTCTTCCTCAAGGAAACCATTGAGGAATGCAGTCTTTACATCCATCTGCCATATCTCATAATCGTGGTATGCTGCTATAGCAAGTAAAATCCGAATTGATTTGAGCATGGCAACAGGTGAAAATGTTTCATCATAATCAATTCCCTGTTTTTGTCTAAAACCTTTAGCCACTAATCTGGCTTTATAGGTTTCAACTTGGCCATCAGCCCCAATCTTTTTCTTATAGACCTATTTACACCCAATAGGATTAACACCCTCTGGTGCATCAACCAAAGACCATACTTGGTTTACATACATAGAGTCTACTTCGAATTCCATGGCTTCTTGCCATTTATCTGAGTCAGTACTCAAGATAGCTTCAGTATAGGTCAGAGGTTCATCATTTTGAATGACTTGGGCTTCATTATTTTCAATAATAAACCCATACCTCTCAGGTGCCCGTGGCACTCTATCAGACCTTCGAGGAGGAGTTTTGTGTTCTGGTTCTGTCCTAACTATATGTTCTAATGGTTGAGAATTGTCTATCTGTATTTCTTGTACTTCTCCGAGTTCAATAGTTCTACCATTGCCCTTTTCTAAAATGAACTCTTTTTCTAGAAAAGTGGCATGCCTGCTGACAAAAATCTTTTGTTCAGTAGGATGGTAGAATAGATATCCTCTACCTTCTTTAGGATATCCTACAAATAGACATTTATCCGCTCTAGGTTCCAACTTATGTCCAAAATTTCTTTTAACATAAGCTGGACATCCCCATACCTTGAAATATTTAAGATATGGTTTCTTTCCACTCCAAATTTCATATGGAGTACTAACAATGGATTTAGAAGGTACCTTGTTCAGAATGTAAACAGCAGTTTCTAGGGCATGACCCCAGAAGGAAATGGATAAATTTGTGAAGCACATCATGGATCGTACCATATCCAATAAGGTATGATTCCTCCTTTCAGCTATACCATTTAGCTGTGGTGTATAAGGAGGGGTCCATTCAGAAAGGACTCCATTAACTTTAAGATAGTCTAAAAACTCCGTGGATAAGTATTCTCCTCCTCGATAAGAACGAAGAACTTTAATACTTTTCTCGGTTTGTTTTTCGACCATACTTTGATACTCCTTAAATTTATCAAAGGTTTCAGATTTGTGTTTCATAAGATACACATATCCGAACCTAGATAAATCATCTGTAAAAGTGATAAAATATGAGTATCCTCCTCTGGCCTGAGTTGTCATTGGACCACATACATCAGTATGTATAAGTCCTAATAACTCAGTTGACCTTTCCCCATGTCCAGTGAATGGAGTTTTTGTCATCTTACCCATGAGACATGATTCGCAAGTTCCTAATGATTCATACTCATAAGGATCAAGGAATTTTTCCTTGTATAACTTGCTAATCCTAGACTCATTAACATGACCAAGTCTATGATGCCAAAGTAAAGTATCATTAAAGTCTTTTCTTTTCCTTTTAGTATTGACATGAAAAATATTATCATTGGAAGAAAGAGTTAAGAACCCATTGCTAAAAATGCTAGAACAAATAATTTTATTAGATAACATTATCGAGCAACCAGTGCTCGTTACATCCATTACATATCCTTGTTTTAATAACAAAGGAATAGATATAATGTTCCTAATAATCTTTGGCATATAGTAACAATTTTCTAACTCCAAGATCTTCCCTGAAGGCAACTTCAGAATATATGTCCCTACAGCTTCTGCTTGGATGATATCACCACCAGCACCGTAGAGATTGAAGTCGCCTTCCTTCAATACTTTAAGCTTGTGGAGGTCCTGCAAAGATTTGCATATATGGTGACCATAAGCAGTATCCAATACCCAAGTATTTGATATAGACGAATTTAATGTCAATATAGTATGTATCTCATACATACCTTTTGGTGCGTCTGCCACACCAGGCTTCACAGTTGCAAGGTAAGCCTTGCAATTCCTTTTCCAATGTCCCGCTTTGCCGCAAAAGAAACAGGTTGACTGTTTTGAGGCCTTCTTTCCTTTCTTGTTCTTATTGATGCCACCCTTAGGGTTTAGCCTCCTACTAAAACCCTTTTTGCCCAATTTCTTCTTATTGGTCTTATCAACAAGAAGAAGTGGAGCCTTTTCTCTCTTAACGTGTCTCTCTGCTGTTTTTAACATATTTAACAGCTCAGGCAAGGAAGTATTCAGTTTGTTCATGTGATAATTCAAGACAAACTGAGAAAATGACTCCGGGAGTGATTGCAGGATTAAATCCTGATTCAGCTCCCCATCCATAATAAAACCTAATTGACCCAATCTGGTGATTAAGTCAATTACCTTCAGGACATGATCCTGAACGGATGTACCCTCTATCATCCTAGCACGGAATAACTGCTTAGATATTTCCTATCTAGCAGTTCTGTTTTGTTCTCCATAAAGCTCCTTTAAATTGAGCATTATGGATTGAGTATCCATGCTTTCATGCTGCCTCTGTAACTCATTGGTCATAGAGGCCAGTATGATACACTTGATAGTGAGGGAGTCATTCTGCCAGATTTTGTATGTGGCCATATCTTCCTGTGTGGCATCATCCCCTAGTGGATTAAGACTAGGGGTATCAAGAATATAAGAAAGTTTTTCTGAACTCAGTACAATCTTTAAGTTTCTCAACCAGTCCACATAGTTTGGACCAGTCAATTTGTTGGTATCTAAGATGCTTCTAAGTGATAATGAAGATGCCATTTATCTATATTTAATAAAGAACAATACATAAGCAAACAACCATGAAATGACTTACATAATTAAATTAGGTCTTCAATTTAATTATGTCTCTCACTATTTTATCAAAAATCATAGCCTTCACTATGATAATCGAGAAGAATCCTGATCGGTTTTCTTAGTGAGATCGAGATCCTTATAACTTATAAAAGATCTTGTAGATAACACAACAAATCTTTTATAAGCTCAAAGGTAGGAAACTCTTCCAATTATATCTCATATAATTCTCAAAAATAACTTGACCTCTAGAACATTATAAGTCTTGTAGAAAATACAACAAACCATAATGTTCTAGTTAAGTCAAGACCCTTTCATTTCTATACAGTCAGTATTCAAATATAATGCCCTTGCAGATAACATAACAAGGCATTATACTGAATATACTGTAAGCATATTTTTTTTTTTTTGTTGCACTAGACCAATATTATGTCAATCACCCTATTAGGTCTTGTAGATAACACAACAAACCTAATGTGGTTCATAACACAGTAATGATCTAGCATGAAGGAAGGCCAACATATAGCATTTTTTTAATACTAAGCATTTAAGTCAAGATTTAAATATAATCAAATCGGCCAGGCAAGTGGAAGAGATGTGGGACTCCCCCCGTTGCTTTCCTAGACACCAATAAAAATTGGCCAGGTCAGTCAACGGAACCAATTAAAAACCACGATTCTCTTTACCTTCCCAGAACCACCTTTCTAGACACCGAATGATCAATTGTTCATCATGACTAGTGATGCTTATTAGTTAAATATACTATGACTTAATATAATTTTAAGAAGAGGGCTTTATAAATGGCCAGCACATTCTTATAAAACATATCACAATCATATCACTCTGATAAACATATATGTGCTAAGTGTGTCATCATACTAGGACAACCATTTACCACATAATGGATCCACCATTGTGCCAGGGCAACCTTATTACAGTATGATGACTTCAAAACTAATCATATCTCTATAATAATTAGGGTTTGAGTGAAAAACCCTAACTAGTGGCATACATCAAAACATTAATTATCATATATGCATCCCTTAAATTATGCTAAGTGTATCAGCATTCAAGGGTTTAAAACCCTAATTGCGATACTACAACAAAAACACATATAAATAATTTTCATATGTTTTAACTGTAATAAGGATGGCTCTGATACCACTGTAGGGATTCCAGCGCACTGCAGCGGAAGTGTAATTTCAAAAATGATGAAATTGGCACCATAATCCCTTAGCCAAGATCTCCTTATTCAGAATTAAAACATACAAACTAACATTATTAGAATTAGGGCACCAACCTTTTAACGCTAAGTCCAATTTTGATGTAGAATCAGAACTTGGTGTCGAATGCTTCTTTTGATTTCACCAGGCATCCAAATGTCCACCCTCCAATGGTGATCCACAAGATGATTGATCAAGATGCAAGCTTCTTCAAAGTTCCTTCACTTGAATTCTTATCCTAGAACTCAAGAGGACTATGGCTTTAAAACTGCAGGGTAGGGGCTCCTTACTTCCTTTCTTTCTTCTTCCTCTCCCTTTCTTAAGACCTTGTCCTAAGAATAAAACTCTTGTCTTGAAGGAGGAGGAGGATTTAAGATACTAATGTCTTAAAGTAAAAGGAAATAAAAACAGAGTAAGAGTTCTTTTCTTTTACCGATCAATAGATTCTTCCTATCTCTTGTTTTGGACTTGAGTTTCAATAGAGAAGAGAACTCTGTAAGAGGGAAACTCTCTATGTCCTAAACAAGCTAAGGAGGAATCAGTTTCCTGGAAAGAAAAGAAAATAAAAGACTCTGTTGTTCATTAGTCCAAACACCTGAGACCTCTGTTGTTTAAATAGATTACAGAGAGATGTCTTCTCAAAAGAACACAACTCTCCGTAAACCCCATTCCACTTTGTCTCACGCCCCTTCTCTATTTCTCATGCCCTATCCTCCCATCTCACGGCCTTCCAGATTAAATCCCACGGCTTTTCTTAAAGGAAAAACCGCGGTGTTTTAAAAGGAAGGAAGTCGCGACTTTTCATCTCCGAAGAGATGTTATTTCGTGCGCCCGAGAAGAGTTAGCGCATTCCTTCTTTCTTAAAATCCCATCAGCCATTGGATTTTCATCCAAGGGGGGACAGATGAGGCGCTAATAAGTAAGAAGGAGGCCGCCCCAAATAAAATCATCGGAGAAATATTTGGGGCGCGCCAAGAGTCCATGCGCCATGGACTCTTCCTAATGGTGCGCCAAGAGTCCATAAGCGCATGGACTCTTGGCATTTGGCATGGAAAAACAAAGGGGGTGGGTGGGGAGGCTAGCCAAGCTACATGGCTAGCCAATAGGGTTAGCCATATTCCTATTTTCTCAATTAGGGTCTAATTAGGTCCAATTAGAACCCAATTTGAACCAATCCGGAATCCTAATTCGAATCCGATCCGAATAGAAGCTAGGGTTTGCAACACCTGCTAGAGTGTTATCTTGCAAAGATGATTTAATTCTAAATTAAACTCTTGATCAATCCTCTTAAGTGTGTGACCCATTGGGTTCCACATCTAGCCAGCAGTGGGTTCGAATACAAGTTGACCTAATTTGATTAGAACTCTTTCTAATCGATTTAGGTCAAACCGGGCTTACCCGATTCGATCAATTAGGACTCTTCCTAACATGTGATCTTTGAACTTGATCAACCCACAAGACAAGATTGACGTCTAGCAACGTGTCATGTCTACCCCGAAGATATGAAAATTCTGGTGAAATACCAAAATTACCCTTCAGTAGAGAGTTACCGTATAATTAAATCCTTCGATCAGCCTGCACCCAAAATATAACTATGGATATGGATATATGTCAAATCCAATATTATATTTATTTCTAGCTCAATCTTATAATGATGATTCGATTATCTTGATATTAGAAACTATCTCTAATATCTTTACTTTGATCAAAGATTCCCTGAATCATCATGCGATTGTTGACTAGCTGGATGCAATCTTCTCTTACTAAGAGTGATCGATTCCTTGTTGACCTACTCATTACCTTCATATCCAATTCACCATTCCCAGTATCAATCCTGTGCATGGCTCAGTGTCATGATTAGGATTGAACCAAAGAATGGGTTCATGTACATAAGGTACTTATGGCAGTCTCAGGTCAAAAGATTACTTGTACTACTCCCACTATGAGAACCTTCTATTGACATGTAGCTAAGACTCCATTAGATGTTCTCAAGTTGGATCATATCAGTGAACTCATTCTCCAATGAGCACCCACATCCCAGTATTAGTGTCATACATAAGTGACTGTGAGAGCAGTCACCCTTTCCAGTATACATGGGATGTGCTAGTCTTACCGGAAAACCCTGATCCCCTACTTAGGGTTCCTTTGACTAGGAATACTTTAGATTAAGGTTTTAAGATTTTAGGTCTCACTGGTATGATCTCATCATAATCCTAAAATCATAGCCCTAATCTATGGGGTTCATCATATAGTATAAACACAGCGTATGATGAAAAATAATGCCTTTATTTAGAAAATTGTTAATTACAATGGTTTGGGAGATAGAACATAGATTGGCTTGTAGGGCATATCCCTTTCAGGAAGGCCTAAGAGAAGAAATCAGAAGCCTAGGAGACAAGCCCGAAGCCCCGAAGCCCTGAAGCCCTGAAACACAGCCTGAAGCAAACTGGGCTAGCCTAGGCCCAAGAGAGGAGATAAGTGGTGCCAAGGTGGTGCGGACATCAAAGGCACCAGAATAAGATAGAGGCTTCTCAACCCTCTGTGGATCACTTAATTGACATTCGAGTCCACTGTAATAAAGCTTAGTCTAGCTAAGTTGTTTTATTTGAGTCCTGTAATTAGTCAGCTCATATTGAGCTAGTTCAGTTCAATATTAGTCAGCTCATGTCGAGCTAATTTTATTTTTTTTTGAGTCCTGTCCAAGCATATCGAAGACTCAAGACCACATTATACAAGTAAAGACCAAGTCCAACCTAATTGAAGACATTGAAGTTGAGCCCAAATCCAACCCAACTTGAAGACCTGAAGATCCCAGGAGGAGAAAATAAAAACAGGAACAAACCTGAAGCCCTGTTCTAGCCAGAAGCAAACTGGGCTAGCCTAGGCCCTGGAAGAGGAATTAGGGTGCCACTTCTTAGGATTACCCTCCTCTTGGTCGGCCACTTATGGTCACCCCCTTGGCCGACCAAGACAAGAAGAGGGAGCCAAGTGCTTTAGGGATTTCTACCTAGGTTGCCTTGTATTCCTAGTTAGGGTTTGAAAGGGAGAAGGAGTCCTATGTAAAGTCTAAAGTACCCTTACTTGGGGCCTAAGGTTAAGGGTCTATTTAAGGGACCCTAGCCTCTTGTATGAAACTTGATTTTTGATATGAAATAAACCTTGAGTTCTTATATTGCTTTGTGTGATTACCCTGCTGTGTGCATAAATGGGTTTGAGAGTTCTTCTTCCCGATATTTGCTACCATCTTCTTGCCGCCAACCATCCTTCCAGCCCACTCCAAAACTTTCTTTCTTTTGCTATTTTCTTTTATTTTCTTGATTTTCTCTGAGTTTTCTAACCCCTGACAGGTCATTTGCAGGTCCTCGAGTTCCTACGAATCCAACGACTCCAGCCAACCCTCAATCGGACCACCGAGCAAAAAGCCGGGTATCCGCGGGTCTTTGGCTCAGTTTTTCAGGCTGCATCCATCGAGGAACGAGAGATCCCTTCACTGCGATCTTCACCGGGCACTTCAGACATTGTCAGGTACACCCCCTCTACCTCCAGTAATTATATTGTAAGAGAACTTGCCCTAACCGAGGCTTCTCAGCCCCAGCGATCCTTCTTTAATACTTTTCTAGGTTCTAATCTGCATGCTTGACTTCAAAATTTCATACATAATTCCCTACAACTAATTTTGATCTAAAATTTGGGAATTAATCACCTAACCCAACATATAAAACATACAAAAATAATTGCATGCATATTAGTCCCGAATCACAAGGCCGCTTATGCTTACCACCCTTGGTTGGCCAGTAGGGTCACCTCCCTTGGTCGACCAAGGCAAGAGAAGGGAGAGGGAAAATAGGGATTTTTTTTACCTAGTTTTTCCTTATTTTCTAGTTAGAGTTGGATGGGGATTCAAACTCCTATGTAATGTCTCTTTTAGCCTTACTTGGGGGCCAAGTCTAGGAGTCTATTTAAAGGGCTCTAGTGATGCGGCACGCATATGATTAATGTTTTGAATATGGTATTTGTAGAGCAATGAAACCTAATTATACTTAGCATTGTACTCATCTTGATAAGATTTAAGGATTATATGAAAAGGGACTATTACATGATTAGACACAACTCTAAAACTAAGAAGGAAGAAGATCTAGACAATAGGGGCTAATGATTGAGGACTTACCTTGATGAGTTTTCCAACCTTCCTATGATTCAAAACTTGAAACTACTGATGCTCTGGACTGGAGAACTTGGATAACAGTGATCAGAACCCTGGACTTGGGCTTCAGCTTGTTGGTTCATTGTCAAGGGGAACCCTGTTTACAACTCAAGGACTTCGAAGGACCCTGCAATGAAGATCAAAGTTAAGGTTGAAGGATGCAAACATAAAGAAGGGATGGGAGAACTTGTGAACAAAGAAAAGATAGTTGAGAAGATCTGGCCGACTCCAATGCCTTTGCCTTGAGCTTGGATGATGAATTGCTAGGGAAGAGAGTGGCTTTGGGCGTAGAAGAAGAAGATAGGAAAAATTTCACACATAAAACTCAAGACAACTTCACTTCAAACTTCATTCATTTCCAAAATCAAATCCCTTTTACAATGGGGCGTCCAAGGCTTTTTTAATAGCCTTACAAAACTTTTGAAATTTGAAAACTCCCCAAATTGTGGAGGATTACAAGGGAGGTTGGAGGATATGGGGCCTTGTTACATGGGATAAGGAGAAATTCATGGAGATTCTCCCCAAATTGTGGAGGATTACAAGGGAGGTTGGAGGATATGGGGCCTTGTTACATGGGATAAGGAGAAATTCATGGAGATTGGCCGGTTTCATTGAATTTAAAATGCTTGGTCGATCTCCCCTTTAGGTGCCCATTTGAAGGTGACATGGTTGATGATGTGGCATCCCTGGTGGCTGCTTTGTTGGCATGGTGATGTGGAATTCCAGCTTGGTGGACCAAGGTCTTGATTTGGAAGCTCCAAGTGGTTTGGTGAACCTCAACTTGAAGTAGCTTGGACTTGATTTAAATAAACCTAATGGAACTCTAATTGAGTTCTTATTTGAACCCAGATTGAGACAGGACATAATTACAGGACTCGATTGGACATAATTATAGGATTCATGAAATTGAAACTAAGTAATTACAGGACTCTTGAAAGTAAATTGCCCTTTACAAAAAAAATTTAACCTAGTGATTTTTGATCCAAAGTGGAATCAGGTTAACCTTATTTGAGTGAGGTTTTATTCTGCTTCTGCTTCTGGTGTCCACACCAATTCTCCTGGGGTGGGCAGAACTCGACCCAGTCGAGTATGGTTCAGTTTTGCCCTGGTAATACTCGAACAAGTCTGGGTTAAGTCTTTGCAGGTCCTCTCGAGTAATCCAAGAGTTGTTGGACTCAGGTCGACCTTGCCATTGAACCAGGTATCGCTGATAGTCCTTATTCCTGGTAGTAATGGTCTTGTCATCCAGGATTCTCTCAATCCTCTCTCTCCGCTCAGGTAGGGTTGGTGGTGGACACTTAGAAATAAGTTCACTCTCAATAAAAGTTTCTGGCCCAAAAGGCTCACTAGGTATTAGTACTGGTTCTTTGTATTCTACTAGGTCTGAAACATTAAAGGTTGTACTGATACCCATATCAGGTGGAAGTTCCAAAACATACGCATTAGGCCCTATTTTCTTTAAGATCTTAAAAGGTCCCGCTCCGCGGGCATGCAGCTTCTTTATGGTTCCAGGGGGAAAACATTCAGGGTTGAGCCTAATCATCTCATAATCCCCTTCACAAAATTCTTTAGCCCTCTTATGTGAGTCAGCTAAGTGTTTGTAAGTTTCATTGCTCAGGTTGATCTTATTATTGATTTCTTTATGTAGATTTGTGACATGCTGTGCAAAAGACTCAGCAGACTCAGAGACTCGTGTGTGAATAGGTAGTAGGATTAGATCTAAAGGCTTCCTAGGCTTGTAACCATGGACTATCTCAAAGGGACTTTTGCCCGTAGATCGATTGACCGAACTGTTGTAAGAGAACTCAGCACGTGGCAATAACAAATCCCAGTTCCCTAGACTTTCTCCCACTAGGCATCTCAGCAAGTTCCCTAGACTTCTATTTACAACCTCGATTTGTCCATTAGTCTGGGGATGGTAGGCAGTGGAGAATTTCAATCTGGTTCCTAATAGGTACCAAAGGGTTTTCTAGAAGTAACTTGTGAAGCGGACATCCCTATCAGAAACAATGGTTTTTGGTAACCCGTGGAGTCTGACTACTTGATCAAGAAAGAGTTTGGCTATCCTAGAGGCATCGGAAGTTTGGGAGCAAGGTATGAAATGGGCCATTTTTGAAAACCGGTCGACCACCACAAAGATTGAATCATGTTTTCGAATGGTCTTGGGTAATCCTAGAACAAAGTTCATGCTTAGATCCTGCCATGGACACTCAGGTACAGGTAATGGATTGTATAGCCCGGTATTCTTCTTTTGTTACTTTGCAACAGCACATGTCCTACATCGGGCTACAAGGTTTGCTACTTGTTTTTTAAGACCTGGCCAGTAAAATTGTTCCTCAACAGCCAAGATAGTCTTGTTTCGTCCGAAGTGGCCAGCCAAACCTCCCGCATGTATTTCCCAAACTAAAAAAATCTCTTAAGGAGGTTCTTGGGATACAAAGCCTATTCTCTCTAAAAAGATAACCATCTAGAAGGGTATAGTCACTATGATTACTAGATGGTCCTTGACGCAAAACCTGATAAATTTTACCAAAATCTGGACAGGTTTCGTACTGCTCCTTAAGTCTTTCAAAACCTATGACTTCAGTACTGACTGAAGTTAAAAGTAACATTCTACGACTTTGGGCATCAGCTACCTTATTATCGGTTCCTGATTGATGCTTTAGGACAAACGTATAGGATTGGATGTACTCTACCCATTTGGCATGCCTAGGATTTAGTTTCTTTTGGGAACTCAAAAATCTAAGGGCTTCATGGTCTGAAAATAAAACAAATTCTTGCGGTAGGAGATAATGCCTCCAATACCTTAATGCTTGCACTACCGCATAAAGCTCCCGATCATATGTGGAGTATTTTTTCCTGGCTTCATTCAATTTCTCACTAAAGAATGCTACGGGATGGTTCTCTTGACTCAGAACTCCACCAATACCTACTCCCGAAGCATCGCATGCTACTTCAAAGACCTTAGAAAAATCGGGTAGTCTTAAGACTGGTGCTTGGGTCATCTTATCTTTGATGTGAAGGAAGGCCTTATCAGCTGACTTCGTCCATTCAAAGTGGCCCTTCCTAATACAATCCGTGATAGGAGCAACTATGGTGCTAAACCCTCTAATAAATCTTCGATAAAATGTAGCGAGGCCATGAAAACTTCTTACTTCATGAATATTATTGGGTGTTGGCCACTCTACAATTGCCTTAACCTTCTCAGGGTCAGCGGATACTCCTTCAGGGGTCACAACAAATCCTAGGAAGATAACTCTAGTAGTCATGAAAGCACATTTCTTTAGATTGGCATAGAGGTTATCTTTCCTAAGTGCTAAACATACCTGCCTCAGATGTTGTTGATGATCTTCTCTAGTCCTACTATAGACAAGTATGTCGTCAAAGTAAACGACAACAAATTTTCCAATAAAGGCTCGTAGGACTTGGTTCATGATTCGCATAAAAGTGCTAGGGGCGTTTGATAACCCAAAAGGCATGACTACCCATTCAAATAACCCGTCCTTAGTTTTAAAGGTAGTCTTCCATTCATCCCCTGGTCTGATCCTAACTTGGTGATAGCCGCTCTTCAGGTCAATCTTAGAAAATATAGTTGCACCGGCCATCATATCTAACATATCATCCAAGCGGGGGATGGGAAACCTATACTTCACTATGATTTTATTTATGGCACGACTATCAACACACATTCTCCATGTGCCATCTTTCTTAGGGGTAAGTAAGGTTGGGACTGCGCATGGACTCAAACTCTCCCTAATGAATCCTTTCTTTAGGAGTTCTCCTACTTGACGTTGTAATTCTTGGTGCTCGATAGGGTTCATTCTATAATGGGGAAGGTTCGGTAGGGTTGCTCCGGGGACTAAGTCTATCGCATGTTGTATATCCCTAAGAGGTGGGAGTTGGTCGGGCAAGTCATTGGGGAACATGTCTTTGAACTCCTCTAGCACTTCACTGACTTCTGGAGGTTGTTCTTTTGAAAGAGGTTCTTGATAATCCTTAATGGTCAAAATCCAAACAGGTGATCCATTGCTAATTTCTTTCTCCATTTCTCTAGCAGTGATCACGTTTATCCCCTTTTTCTTATCACTCAATTGGCTTGATCCTCTCTTAATGGGGTTCTTAGGTGGAGAAGAATGGATTACAATCTTCTTTCCATTATGAGTAAACGAGCACGAATTAGAATGACCATAGAGTGTTACGTCAAGATCGTACAACCATGGTCGACCTAAAATTATACTACTTACTCCCATTGGAAGTACATCACACCATACTTTCTCCAAGTAAGATTGGAACTAAATGGTTACTAGGCACCTAGACTTAATGGAAATCATGGTTGAGTCTATCCAGGATACCTTATAGGGATTAGGATGGGGTACGGTGGGCAATCCTAGGTTTTTAACTGTGTTGGTGGATATGGCATTGACACAGCTACCGCTATCTAAAATGACTTTGCATACTTTCTCACCTATCTTAATGAATGTCTGTAGGATGCTAGTCCTACGCCAATCTTCTTGGGTTTTAGCTTGGGTGAGAATACACCTAACCACTCCTAACAGATCTTGATCTACCAGGACTTCCTCATCCTCATACTCTTCAGCCAAGTTCTCATCTGCCTGGTATACTTCCTCCTCAAATTCACCTTGGGATTCTACGGCTTCCTCTTCTACTTCCCCTATGTGTAGGGCTCTATTAGGACAGTTGCTAGAATAGTGACCCACTTTGTTATACTTGAAACATGCGTTTGGAGTTCTTTGGGTCTCAGGTGTTTTCCCCTTGTCATCTCTACGGGTCACAGGCACATTAGGATTGGGTCGGTTGAATCTAGGCTGATTGGATCCTGACTGCTGATAAGGTGCACTAGTCCTAGGGGCTTCGGGCCTACGATAGACTGGACCTCTATGGAATCTCTCGGCATCCCTAGCTATTTGATAGGCCAATTCTAGGTCATGTACCTCTCGCATGAACAATTCTCTTTGAATTTCTTCCCTCAGTCCGGCTCTAAATCTAGACAAGGTCACCGACTCAGATTCATCAACATTGCACCTCATAACGAATTCGTCAAACTTCGCTATGTACTCTGCGACACTCCTATTTCCTTGAGTAAGTCTTTGCCATTGATCTAGGAGTCTTTGGTGGTAGGACATAGGAAGGTATTTCTCCCTAAGCCTAAGTTTCATAGCTCGCCAGGTCACTATGGGCACATCACCTCTCTGTCTAGTGAGTCTCTCAACGTTTCCCCAATATAACCTAGCTTGGCGCACAAGTTTAAGCTTTGCAAACTTACACTTGCGCTCTTCACTCATCTCAAACCAATCAAAATACTGGTCCATCTCACCTTCCCAATCAATGTAGATCTTTGGATCTAAAATTCCATCAAAGGTGGGAGCTTCTAGCCTAATGTTCTTCATGATTCGGTCATCTTGATCAAAGTGAATTGGGGTGGGTCTCCTGACATTGGGTTCATAGTTAGGCTCATGATGGAATCTCCTTGGGTTGGGCTCGATGGTTTGATCAGGGTGGGGTCCTCTAGGAATTGGATCATAAAACTGATCTTGGGGAGCTCTCCTAGGGTTTGTTTCATAGAGAGGGTTTTGATATGGAATCCTTCTAGGGTTCAATGGGGTCTCGAGTTCAGGTGCAAGACTAGGCTCAGGCTCAGTCTGGGCTTCATGATTGCTTCCAGGGGTTCTAGCCTCTAACTGATCCAACCTAGTAGTGATGTGGGCTAACTGCTCATTCATGTCTTGGTTGGTTTGTGCCACATTCTGATTTGTTTGGGCCAATTGCTCAGTTAAACTCTTAGTCAGTTGGGCCACTTGATCATTTAGGCCTTTGATCAAATTCCCTAAGTTTTGGTCCATGGCTACACTTGACTGGGCTTGGATTGGTGAATACGGTGTCCCTGCTTTAGTTGTCATGCATGCAAATGGACTCAAGTTCGAGCTAAGGTTTCCTAGACCTAGAGCACAAATTAGAAGTCAAATTAAGTGAACCAACTAGCTAGTAGTACTTATGGGACTTAGCCAGGTAGGTGGAGGGGAGTGAAGGTCCCTGATTGCCAACCTTAGACACCAATATGAGATTGGCCAGGTAGGCGGACCAAATCACAAGCCCTGATGCACCAATCCTAGACACCAAGCCAGTAAGCACACACCAATTAGCTGACATAGTTAACTTGACCCTAACCTGAACCCAACTTGTTGGTGTCCCTAACCCACTAGGACAATTAACGTTCTACTCAATTTTGATTAACGGGCTGGGATCGATATGCTGGTTGGTGATTTTTGGGCTAGGAACAGGTGATGAAACCCTGACCCTATGTCAAATTGATGCCCTTAATATGATTTCTCATGAGATGAATGAAATGCAAAGGTGCTGCAGAAGTGTGTTGCAATTTGAAAGTGGTGTGGAAAACGTGATGAAAAAAATGTCCAAAAATTCTGAAAAATTCACAGAGGATTCCTAACTTATATTTTTCAATGTAGATGAAAGGAATTTTAAAACTAAAATCTATACTAATCTAAGCAGATCCTACAAATGAAGATAAATAAAAAGGACAGAACAGAACCCTAATGACAGTGTCGAACTGCAAAAATTTTTATTTTTTTATAATTTTCTTCTGATGATGAAATTTAATATGGTAATAACTGACTTAAAAAGGAACAAGAAAAAAAAAATTTCAATAAAAAATTAGTGACTTGCCTTTGGAGCTGCAGACGGATTACAGTAAACAGATGCAAATTTTCAGAAAACAGAACCTAATCAAACAAGTGCAATGGCTTACCCAAAACTTCAATCTAAAAACTCACGTCCGGCCAGGGGCTCATTATTCCCATGGGTCGTGACAGTGTACTAGAGCACACCCGCTCAGGAGGCATGAATTTTAGATCTTGCTTGGATTTAAAGAAAACTATTCTACCCTAATGCAACCATGCTCTGATACCAATTTGATGCGACATGCATATGATTAATGTTTTGAATATGGTGTTTGTAGAGCAATGAAACCTAATTATACTTAGCATTGTACTCATCTTAATAAAATTTAAGGATTATATGAAAAGGGACTATTACATGATTAGACACAACTCTAAAACTAAGAAGGAAGAAGATCTAGACAATAGGGGCTAATGATTGAGGACTTACCTTGATGAGTTTTCCAACCTTCCTATGATTCAAAACTTGAAACTACTGATGCTCTGGACTGGAGAACTTGGATAACAGTGATCAGAACCCTGGACTTGGGCTTCAACTTGTTGGTTCATTGTCAAGGGGAACCCTGTTCACAACTCAAGGACTTCGAAGGACCCTGCAATGAAGATCAAAGTTAAGGCAAACATAAAGAAGGGATGGGATAACTTGTGAACAAAGAAAAGATAGTTGAGAAGATCTGGCCGACTCCAATGCCTTTGCCTTGAGCTTGGATGATGAATTGCTAGGGAAGAGAGTAGCTTTGGGCGTGGAAGAAGAAGATAGGAAAAATTTCACACATAAAACTCAAGACAACTTCACTTCAAACTTCATTCATTTCCAAAATCAAATCCCTTTTACAATGGGGCATCCAAGGCTTTTTTAATAGCCTTACAAAACTTTTGAAATTTGAAAACTTTCCAAATTGTGGAGGATTACAAGGGAGGTTGGAGGATATGGGGCCTTGTTACATGGGATAAGGAGAAATTCATGGAGATTATCCCCAAATTGTGGAGGATTACAAGGGAGGTTGGAGGATATGGGGCCTTGTTACATGGGATAAGGAGAAATTCATGGAGATTGGCCGATTTTTTTGAATTTAAAATGCTTGGTCGATCTCCCCTTTAGGTGCCCATTTGAAGGTGACATGGCTGATGATGTGGCATCCCTAGTGGCTGCTTTGTTGGCATGGTGATGTGGAATTCCAGCTTGGTGGACCAAGGTCTTGATTTGGAAGCTCCAAGTGGTTTGGTGAACCTCAACTTGAAGTAGCTCGGACTTGATTTAAATAAACCTAATGGAACTCTAATTGAGTTCTTATTTGAACCCAGATTGAGACAGGATATAATTACAGGACTCGATTGGACATAATTATAGGATTCATGAAATTGAAACTAAGTAATTACAGGACTCTTGAAAGTAAATTGCCCTTTACAAGAAAAATTTAATCTAGTGATTTTCGATCCAAAGTGGAATCAGGTTAACCTTATTTGAGTGAGGTTTTATTCTGCTTCTGCTTCTGGTGTCCACGCCACCTAGTATCTTGTATGAAGAACAATTTTTTATGAAATAATATTGATATTCTCCAATTGCTGTGTGCTACCTGTTGTATGCTTGAAGGGATTTTGTGTGAGCCCTTCCTCTTCCCGGTGTCCTGCGACTACTTCCAACTGCCATCCTGCTCTCCAAAACCCTAGCCGCCTTCTTCAAACAACCACTTTCCCTTGCTATTTTCCCTTTCTTACTTCTTATCTACTGTGTTTTCTAACCCTTGGAAGGTCATTTGCAGGTCCCTGATTCCAACAAATCCAACAACTCCAGCCGGGCCATAATCGGACCACCGAGCAGAAAGCCGGGTATCCGTGGGTCTTTGGCTTGGTTTTCTAGGCCGCATCCAGAGTAAGAGCGTTCTCTTCACATACGATCTGCACCAGGCACTTCAACTATTGCGAGGTACACCCCCTTTACCATCAATAGCTCTATTGTAGGTGAACTAGCCCAATCGAGGCTTCTTAGCCTCGACGATCCTTCATTTCTATTGCTTTTAGGTCCTATTCTACATGCTTTAGTTTCTTATTTTCATATAGAACCCTTTACATCAATACTTAGTTTGATCTTTGGGATTACAACTTATAACTTAATATTAAAAACATAAAAAAAATTATTGCATGCATATATAGTTCTGCATCATTTGGTATCAGAGCATGTTTTGGGCTCAGATCTCTTTGGATACTCGGATCAAGCGCTTCACCATGGCTGTCCGGTCATAGAATATTAGTAGGGCTTCGAAACCCTCTTTCCCTATCGACGGGATCTCTTATGGTGGTAGGGGTGCCGCTGTGAATTGGCCCCTGAAGAGAACACAAAGAGTTCCTTAGGATTTTTTTCATTTTCGGTCTTTCAGTATATATTTTGTTATTTTAACTTTTTCTGCTTGCATATAACTTAGAAAATCCTAAAATCTATTTTGTTGAATTCCTCATAATTCAAATTAATTCTTAGAATTTTCTCAAGAATTATTTCGATCTATAGATTTTCTCTTAGCCAAAACACTGCTTGAGAACAACTCTGCTCTATTTTGGTAGCAAAATCGATTTCAGAAAGTTCAGGGTTTTTTTAGTATAATCTTTGAATATCTTTAATTTTAGCATATTTCTTGCATATTAGATCATAATCTGCAATTATCTTCTATTTAAAAAAAACCCCAAAATAAAAAAAAATTACATATATTCAAAATACCAAAACATCTAAACCCTAATTTGCATCTTCATCCGCCTGCCATCATTGCATAAATTACTTTAAGAGCAATTTCTTTATGCCAGATAAGGGGAGGAGTTGATAACCTCTCCTTAGCCCAAAACCACACCCCTTGCATTCGGTCCCAAGCCTAATTTAAAATTAACTAGACTTAATTTGCCCTAGTGGGCTAGGGACACCCATCGATCGGGTTCTGTCTTTGTGGGACGATTAGTGCACCCAATTCATTTTCTATTACTGGATACTGGTGTCTAGGCAAGAGGTACAGTGTCAAATGACCTAAGTGGATCGGTGGTTCCTTAATTGGATCCCTGCGAGAGTAGGGGGGCCTCTCACCATCCCACCTCTTACCTGGCCAGATTGAAGGATTAGGGTTTGAGTTGTGTATAAGTTGAGTCAACCCATTCTGATTAGGCTTTAGGTCTAAGCAGCTGTAGTCGAATCAGTGTTGAGTCTTGCATGAGCACTAGATCAGGAGCATCATATCACCCACCATCTCCACCTTTGACTGAACCCATGGATAAGCTGGAAGCCCAAATTCAAGCCCTTGTAGATCAAATGGCCTAGATAAACCATAAATTTGAACATATATAACCGACTTGGAAACCTAGAGGAGGCACGTAGGCCTCATAGTGAGCCAGATCCTGAGTCACCTCCTCATCCTAGGAGAACCCCTCACCGTGACCCATACTATGAGACCGAACCTAGGACCCCAAACCTTGATCCCTACTTTGAGGCTAAACCTAGGAGAGTCCATCGTCATGACCCAGTCCTAGAGTCCATCATCATGACCCAGTCCTAGAGGTTCGACCAAGGAGACCCAATCAGGACTTTATAGACTAGGAGGATAGAGCCTACAAGAACACAAGGTTAGAAGCCCCTACTTTTGGTAGTTGTCATGATCCTAAGGTCTATATAGATTGGGAGGGAGAAGTTGATCAATATTTTGAGTGGTACGATATGTCGGAGGAGTGTAAGTTTAGGTTTGCCAAGCTTAAGTTAGTCCGGGAGGCCAGGTTATATTGGGTTAGTGTTGAGAGAACCCTTAGACTAGGAGGGCATGATCCCATAGTCACCTGGATGGTCATGAAGGACAAGCTTAGAGGTAAATTTGTTCCACCATCATATCGTTATGGTTTAATGGATCAGTGGCAGCGATTGAATCAGGGTAACAGGAGTGTAGATGAGTACATCACAAAATTTGATGAGTATTCCATGCGGTGTGACTTAAATGAATCTGAGGATGTTATTCTGTCTAGGTTTAGGGCTGGCTTAAGAGATGATATTAAGAGGGAGCTCTAAATGAGAGAGGTTAGAGACCTGGACCATGCCTACCAGATTGCTAGGGATTATGAGCATTTCCAGAGAGGGCCCATTTACTGAAAACCCAAGTCCACTAGATACCCTAGTCAGTACCTAGGAGCTAGCCAGTCCCACCAGAGCCGACCCAACCCTAGCCGACCTAATCTGAGTCGACCCACTCTAAATCACCCTTATCTAAGTCGACCCCAACCTAGTACTCCTTTGACCCGTAGAGATGATAGAGAAAAATCTGTAGAGGTCCACAGGAGTTCCAATCCCCAGAAGACCAGTTTTAAATATCAGAAACCATGCCACTTTGCTAGCCAATGCCCAGTTAATGCCCTACACTTAGGTGAGCTAGAAGAAGAAGAGCCTAAACCTGTAGCTGAACCCGAGGGAGAAATTTATGAGGCTGATGACTAGTTGTTGGACGAGTATGAAGGTGAGGAGGAGGAACCTGAGTCTGAGAACCAATTAGGAGTGGTTAGGTGCATCTAAACCCAAACCCCAGTTAAGGAAGATTGGCGTAGGACTAACATCCTACAGACCTTTATTAAGGTAGGGGATAAGTTACTTAAGATTATCATAGACAGTGGGAGTTGTGTCAATGCCGTCTCTGCCAATACAGTCAAATCTTTAGGATTGACCACAGTTCCCCATCCTAGCCCTTACAAAGTTTTTTGGATAGATTCCACCTCCATCCAGATCAAAGCTAGGTGCCAAATCTTAGTTAGAGTGCAAACCTATGAGAAAAAGATTTGGTGTGATATCATCTCCATGGAAGTAAGTAGTATCATTCTAGGTCGACTTTGGCTTTTTGATCATAATGCAACCTTGTTTGGTCGAACCAATATTTGTGCTTTTAGCTACCATGGGAATAAGTTTGTTATCCACCCAACTCCCCCTAGAGACCCAGTTAAGAGGGGTTCTAGTAGCCTTAAGGACAAGAAACCTAAAGTTAATCTGATTAAGGCTAAAAAGTTAGAAAGAGAGATTGCTGAGGGTAACCCCATTTAGATCTTGACCACCAAAGAAATACATAAGTCAACCCAAAAGGAACACCCTCCAGAAATTGTTGAGGATGTCAAACAATTTGAGGATGTCTTCCTTGATGATTTATCTGATCAATTACCATCCCTTAGAGACATCCAACATGTAATAGACTTAGTCCTAGGAGTCACTTTACCGAACCTTCCTCACTATAGAATGAACCCCAGTGAGCATCAAGAATTATAGAAACAAGTGGGAGAATTGCTTAGGAAGGGATTCATTAGGAAGAGCTTGAGTCCATGTACAGTCCCTGCTCTATTGACCCCTAAGAAAGATGGTACCTGGAGGATGTGTGTAGACAGTAGAGCTATTAACAAAATAACTGTAAAGTATAGGTTTTCCATCCCCCGATTGGATGATATGTTAGACATGATGGCTGGAGCTAAAGTTTTCTCAAAGATAGACCTTAAGAGAGGCTATCATCATGTTAGGATTATTGAGAATTGTGTCCCAAAACCAATCGCTTGGCTGTAGGCGGTTGTGCTCAGTATTGTAATTTGTATATGAATTAATAAAACTTTATTTTGGCAGCTTATCACATTATTCATTTCTCTGTAATGAACTCTATTTATGTAATGAAGTCCTTATGATACACTGACTTCGATATAGAGAAGATATATCGAGTGGTCCTTTAAAAAGGTTACAAACAAATGATACATTATACAGGACAGTAATGTATCAAGTGTAGGTTGTTGTGGTTCACATCATTTGGTTGTCTTCTTAACCAAAGGAGTGTGATGACACTGATATGATCTGCAAGTGGGATGTATGACATCTCATTAAACGTGACTCCGTGGAGTTCCTTTCTGTCAAAGGATTGCTCATGATTGGATATGGGTATATGTGTCCCTCCGACCTGAGGTCACCATGGTAGCTTGCAAGCAACTCCCTGTGCTTTGGTGCCGGACTACCCGAATTTCTAATCCAGTGACGAAAGGTTTCTGGATACAGGCAAGTACTTATGGAGTAATGGTGGACCAAGATAGAATTGACCTGTCTAAATTGTTTGGATTGAATGTTTCACAGTGTTTCAATTTAGCAAATCCTCGATCGAGGTAGTCCTAGTGAGGAGTCAATGGACTTGCGAGGTTGAGACATATTGTGGATTGACTCAGTTAAGGTTGGTAGTCTAACCCTAGGTCATCTTGAGCATTGGAGGTCAAAGGGATGAATTATACGGTAACAATATGCCAGAGGTTCGATAGATTGCTCTCGCATCTTCGGCCTATCCGGACGTCGGGACCTATTGCTAGATGGTATCTTGTGCTGGTATTGGAAGAGTTCCAATGCTACCATTTAGGTTCAAACCTATGAGGTCACATGCCATAAATGATTTCTTCCTGATTCGGGAGCCGATCAACAATTGGGAATCATTTCGATATTAAGGTCAAATGGTCTAATTGAGCACACATTGGATTTTTTTTGGTCCACCTGGTCTGATTTGGATCGAACAAGATTGGTTTGGGTCAACTAGGAACTATTCCTGGTAGACCAGGACTGGACCTGGTTTTCTTGCTGATCGAGTTTGGTCAGATCGGGATTTAATGAACCGGTTTTTGGGTTTGTTAAACTGACTTAAAACTTGGTTTATTTTACACGGTGTTTTTTTTTGTTCATCGCTGTTTATTTTATCCAAACTTTCCTTGCTCTTGATTGCCTTGGTTTCACTGATTGAATGGGATAAGATATGCTTGAAGTTTGAATTCTTCTTGGATTATCAATCAAAATGAAATGGTGCAGCCAAGCATGCAAAAGAAAAAAAGGTCAGTACAATCTAAGGTTTCGTTGACCTAGAGCCAAAACTGAATAGGTCAGCTCAACTTATACCTAACCCAACAGCTAATCCTTCCTCTGGCCAGGTAGAGGGTGGGAGTGTGGGAGGCCCTCCTGCTTTCTCAAGGACCCAATTAAAAACCACAACACCACTTAGGTCGTTGACTATGGACCCTCAGTCTTACACACCAGATTTCAGTAATAGCTACAGGATTAAATGCACTAGTTGGCCCACATAATTCAGACCCGACCTGTTGGGTGTCACCTAGCTCTCTAAGGCAAATTAAGTCTAATTGATTTTAATTAGGTTTGGGTTAGAATGCAAGGGGTTGTTTTGGGCCCAAGACAAGTAATGACCTCCTGCCCTGATCTTAGAAAGTAAAATTGCCCATAAGATTGATTTAATGAGATGATGAACACACTATGAAACCTGATGCAATCTAAAACACAGTAGAAAATAAAAGAAATTTTCTCTTTTATGAAGTTGCAGCTTAAATTTAAGTTGGTTAGGTTATCAAACAAAATTGGCCTAGGTTGGGAGGGGTTTGGTAGTTGATTAGGTTTAGTTTAGTGAGATATGCAGAAACTGAAATTAAGGTTCGGTTTGATACAGAAGTTAGCACAGAATTCAATATAGAAAAATTTAAAAAAACTTAAAGATCATAGAATGACATGTGATTATGATTCATACCAAATTTCATGCAAAACAAAAATGCTATGATGATGCAAAACCTAGGGTTTCTAACTGGGTGTAGTAAAGAACAGAATTCAGGTTACTATTTCTAGGAAGCAGGTTTTCTTACTATTTTTAGATTAAGAAAAATAAAGAAAAATATCAGTAAAATAGAGGATGACTCAAGGGTTATTCATTCCAAAAATCAGATAAAAACAGTAACTCTAAGATGGGAGACTTGGCCTAAACTTGGACTCCTAATGCAGAATAGGATGTAAAGATTTTCTAGGGCAAAAGAAAATAGGCATGAAAAATCTTTTAATAATAGAGATAAATCATGAAAGAACTCCTAAAAGTACTAAAAATTATGACAGATCTAACAAAAGAAAAATTAGAATTTTCTGATCTACCTACATGTAGAAACAAGAAAAACAACAGACAATGTATGGGAATGATAGGATGCAGAAACTAGCCCTAAACATGCTCTGATATCAAATTGATGCGAGACTATTCATGCATGCCAATTATTTTTCATGTATTAAGCATTAAATTATAAGTTTATATCTCGAATCTCAAGCCAAGATTCGAAGTAGGAAATTCTATAGAAATTCTAGAAGCAGATGCATGCAGAAATAGATCCTACAAGTGAAGAAACAGGACTGCCAAGGCTAAGAAGCCCTGGTTAGGACTAGCTCTTCTGCAATACCACTACCTGATGAGTCTAGGGGGTGTACCTGGTAGAGATTTGAAGATTGATCCATGAAGAGTTCGCTCTATGCTCAATGGATGCGGCCTGGAAAACAAAGCAATCAACCCTACGGATTCATGGCTTTCATTCCGGTTACCCGAAAGCTTATCGATTGGAATTCTGGATTCGTGAACTCTGAGGGACCTGTAAATCACCATTCAAGGGTTAGAAAATAAAGAAGAAAAAAGGTTAAATCGTTGAAATAAGAAGGGAAGGAAGAGAAGGATGAGGGGCAGCTAGGAAGATGAAGAGGCTGTCGGCTTGGAGGCAGGGTACAGGGATCACACAGATACCCTAAGGGATCACACAGATACCCTAAGGGATCACGCAAATACCCTAAATCACACAGAAAACTTCACACATAATTTTGAGGAACTCAAGAAAAATTCATTCATCAATAATCAGTAATAATACATGGATGGAAAGGGCCTTTATATAGGCATACAAGTTAGGGCATACAAGAGATTTTACATGGTCTTCCTTTTCCTTTACAAACTCTTTCACAAGTCCTCTCCCAAAGAGGTTCAAATTTCTTCTCCCAACTAGGATTACTCCTCTCCTCCTCTTTGACTTGGTGTTCTCCTTCTCTTTGTCTTGGTCCAAGGGGGTAATCATAAGGGGGCGCCATATGGAGGGTGACCATAAGGTGGGGCGCCATATGAAGAACTTTGGGCTTTTGGGATTTGGATGGCCCACTTTAGTGCTGAGCTGCGTCTTTTAGGATTTCTTCCGGTTGTCCATCTCCTCATGGTGGGCTCATGGTGGGCTGATGTACTTGTCATCCAAGTCTTCAATGATAGCTCCAAGAATCTTTCTATGCTTCTCAAGTGGCACAATTATGTGGATAATTGGATTCCATACAGTGGTTGTAGTATTATGTTGACTGGCTTCATAAGTGACTTGAGTCTTCTTACAAAATTAGACTGGACGTAATATAAGACTTACAAAATTGGACTGAATGCATAAAATTCAAAACTTATAGGACTCATAAGACTCACTAAGCATCTAAAACTTGACTCAATACTTTAATTACAGGACTCAACTGTAGAAAGGCCCTAAACAGGACTCAGGGGCCAAAATACAGACTCAAGTGCAACAAGGCCTGAAAAACAAACTCAAGACCCAAATACAAAACTCAAATGGCTAACATAGGCAAATTATTGAACTCAAAGACAAAATTTGCATCATGGCTAGAAGCTCAAAACTCAGGGACCCATAATAAACCAGGGTTGACCTGATGTCCCCATCAATTCTCCCGGGATGGGAGGAACTCGACTGCGTCGAGTAAGAGTCGCTCTGGTTTTGGTATCACTCAAGGAGGTCTAGGTTGAGGTGCTGCAAGTCCTCTTAAGTAATCCATGAATTGTCGGATTCTGGTCGACCATGCCAATAGACCAGGTAGCATTAAGAACCACGGCCCCGAGTCGTGATAGCTTGATCATCCAGAATATGCTCGATCCGTTCACCTCTCTTAGGCCAATTTATAAGTGGACAATCTGGGTTAGGTTCGCTCTCAAAGGATGGAGTAGGTTCAAAACCTCACTAGAAATCACTACCAGTTCCCTATACTCAACCAGGTTAGCAATATTGAAGGTAGAGCTATTATCAAAATCCGAGGGCTGATCTAATATATAAGCATTGGATCCTACCTTCTCTATCACTCGAAAGGATCCAGCTCTGCGAGCATGAAGCTTCTTAACCATAACAGAATCTCCTACATTAAATCTCTTGGCTCTCTTTTCAGGAATTAGCTAGTTTGATTCAAAATTAATGCTTAATGTGAATGATCCACCTGACTTGTACTGACTGAAAGTAAACAGATGTGGGTGCAGGTGCCTACGCTAAGCATGCAACAGCACAGGGAGCAGGTAAATATTTTAAAATATTTTTAAAATAAATGTGAAAAACACCTACTCCGCACAGGATCTAGCATATGCAGGATGGATGTATTGGCATGATACAGGACATATAATATTTATAAACATTTTAATAAATCTAGATCTACACATGCACCAAAATTAAAACCCAAAAACATACCTTATTCCCAGCTGGAATAAGTCTGGGATAAATCTGGAATAGACTGGAATAACTGGAATAAAGTTATTCCAGTCATCTTCCACCTTGGGCTGAAAACAGGACTTCCAAAAAGTCCCCGGAACGCTGCCTTTCGGACCTCCGATCGCTCCCAAATTTGAGCTGTAGATTCTTAAGGAAGTCCTCTTCGATTTGGCACTGGTTTTTGCAAGAAAAACTAAGCCAATAAATCGTAAAAATTTGCCGAAGTCTGCTGCACGAAAATGGCAGCAGAACGGAGTAGCAGCCTTCGTCGTTGGATTTCGGGCAACCGGAGCGATCCTGGCTCGCGTGGTTTGCTCTGAGGAGTAGAGTGGTACTCCCTCTAGAGGGGAGACACGCCCGAGGCTCTCTGATCCCTTTCCACGTGCGGTGCTAGCCGCCGGAAGATGGTTCACGGTCACAGGATGCTGCAGCAAAACAGAATTGCTGCAGCAGGGATTTTTGAGCACTTTAAAGAGGGGATTGATGCCTTGTTTCTCTCCCTCACACACTCCAAATCCCAGCGTATCCAAGCTCTATAACAGGGGTCACTCAAAGAACACCTTGCTTTTTTTTTTTTTGCTTCTCATACGCTGGGATTTTCAACCTCTCAACAGGGGACGACTGGGTGTAGATTATATAAGGTGCTGGGAGGGAGAGGGAGGTGGAGCGACTTTTGGCAGCAGTTAACCCATTTAGTAGCCTTAAACCAAGATTAAAAATATTAATCAACAGAGGAGGAAAATGCCCAGCTTGTAAGTTTCATCGTTTGGCCTTCCTTCCAGTGAAAAAAAATTCCAACGGGTGGAGAAAGAAAAAAAACGTGTAAAACGGTCAAGTGGAAATGAAAACGCCGGTTCATCCAAAACCGGTCTTACCAAAATTGGTCCAATCCCATTAAACTAATTTGGTCCAAACCCAATGGTGGTTCAATCCAATTGAACCTGGTTCAGGGAATAAAATTGGTTCACAACCAATTGGAGGCCGAAACGAACTCCGAATTTGTTCAAAACTGATTCAGAAAAATCCTGGCGCAGAGTAGGTCAACCCGGAATATTTTTCGGTCGACACAAACAAGGGCAAAATGGAGAAAAGAGTGCTCAATAAATACTGTGACCATAAAACCGAGACGATTCCCAATCGTAATCGGTATCCAGATCAGAGAGTTATCCTCTATGGCGTGTGACCTCATAGGTTCGAACCTAAACGGTAGCACTAGAACAATTTTTAGTGCCAGCACAGGAAACCATCTAGCAATGGGTCCCGGCATCCGGATAGGTTGAAGATGCCGGAGCAAACTATCGAACCTCTGGCATATGGTTACCGTATAATTCATCCTTTTGACCTCTAATGCTCATGACGACTGAGATTGGGCTGCCAACCCAGATAGAGTCAGTCGACTACGTGTCTCAACCTCGCAAGCCCAGTGACTCTTCACTAGGGCTACCCCGGCCGAGGATTTGCTAAATTGAGATACTGCGAGACATTCAATCCAAACTGTTTGGACAGGTCAATTCCATCTTGGTCCATCACTGCTCCACAAGTACTTGCCTGTACCCAGAAACCTTCCATCACCGGATTAAAAATCCGGGTAGTCCGGCACCAAAGCACAGGGAGTTGCTTGCAAGCTACCGTGATGACCTTAGGTCAGAGGGACACTTATACCCATATCCAATCGTGAGTATCCCTTTGGCAGAAAGGGACTGCACGGAGTCACGTTCAATGAGATATCACATATATCCCACTTGTAGATCACATCAGTGTCACCACACTCATTTGGTTAAGAGGACAACCAAACGATGTAAACTACAACAACCTATAATTGATATATTGCCGTCCAGTACAATATAACCTTTGGTTGTGAACAGGGTTTAAGGACCACTCGATACATCCTCTCTGTATCGAAATTAGTGTAGTCCTAAGGACTTCATCACATGGAAAGAGTTTTCTTAGGGAAATACAATATGTGATGAGCTGCCAAAAATAATATTTTATTAATTCATTGAAAAAGTACAATACTTAGCACAACCGCCTACAACCCAGGCGATTGGCTTTGGGACACAATTCCCAACAACTCCCACTTGTACTAAAGCCAATCAGAAGAGTATCTAATACCCATTTCCCATTTACAATAGTCAAACTCTTTTATTCCGAGGGCTTTAGTGAAGGGGTCGGCCAGATTTTCTTTTCCATCGATCTTCAGAAGAATGATGTCGTCTCGTTCCACGATCTCTCGTACGAGGTGGTAGCGCCGCAGGATGTGCTTGGTGCGGTGATGAGCTTTTGGCTCCTTAGCTTGAGCAATGGCTCCAGTGCTATCACAGTACACCGGAACAGGACCATCTAGGGAAGGTGCCACCCCTAGCTCTCCAAGGAACTTCCCGCAACCACACAGCTTCCTTTGCTGCATCTGATGCTGCAATATATTCTGCTTCGCATATCGAGTCTGCAACAGTTGCCTGCTTGAAACTTTTCCAGCAGACCACTCCTCCGTTCAGGGTAAATACAAACCCTGACACACTCTTGCTATCATCTCTATCTGACTGGAAACTGGAGTCAGTGTACCCCACAAGTTTCAAGTCAGGTTCTCTATAAATCAGCCATTGATCTTTAGTGTTTCTCAAATACTTGAGGATGGACTTAACCACCTTCCAATGTGCCTCACCTGGGTCAGACTGGTATCTACTCACTACTCCTAGTGAGTATGCCACATCTGGTCTAGTACAAGTCATAGCATACATGATAGAGCCTACTGCAGAAGCATAAGGTACTCTACTCATGCGCTCTCTTTCCTCAGGAGTTGTCGCACAATCCTTCTTGGAAAGAGTAATTCCAGAACCTATCGGAAGATAGCCTTTCTTGGAATTTTCCATGCTGAATCGTTTCAGCACGGTGTCTATATACATAGACTGCGACAGTCCCAAAAGCTTCTTGGATCTATCTCTATAGATCTTCATACCTAGTATGTAAGAAGCTTCACCCAAGTCCTTCATGAAGAACTGAGATGATAACCAGACCTTTATTCCTTGTAATGTTGCGACGTCATTCCCGATTAAGAGAATGTCGTCAACATACAATACTGGGAATACAATCACAGAATCATTAACCCATTTATAGATGCAGGGTTCTTCTCTGTTCTTAATGAAGCCGTACGATTTGATACACCTATCAAACCTTAAGTTCCAACTTCGAGATGCTTGCTTGAGTCCATAAATGGACTTCTGCAACTTGCATACTTTTGATTCATCTGTGGATGTGAACCCTTCAGGCTGTATCATATACACCTCCTCTTCTAGCTCCCCATTTAGGAAAGCGGTTCGGACATCTATCTGCCAGATCTCGTAATCAAAATATGCTGCCAAAGCAAGCATGATCCGAATGGACTTGAGCATTGCCACAGGGGAGAAAGTCTCATCATAATCGATACCATATCGTTGACGATACCCCTTGGCAACCAGACGGGCTTTATAGGTCTCTACCTTCCCATCTGCACCCCTTTTTCTCTTGAAGATCCATTTACACCCGATGGATTTTATTCCTTCAGGCGGATCAACCAATGTCCAAACATTGTTGATTTCCATGGACTCCATTTCGGATCGCATGGCTCCAAGCCATGCCTCAGAGTCAAATCTCAGAAGTGCATCCATATAGGTGATCGGATCCTCATTGTTCTCATCGAGCTCAATGGGATCGCCATCTCGGACCAAGAAACCATAGTATCTGTCCGGCTGACGCGGTATTCTACCAGATCTCCTAATGGGTTCTGGGTGTGATTCAATCACAGCCGGTTCTACGATGTCCTTAGAGTGTGTAGGTTCTTCTATTGGCTGAACTTCATCAAGTTCAATCTTAGAGGCTATAGTTCCTTCTCCAAGGAACTCCTTTTCCAAAAAGATAGCTCTAAGAGCAACGAACACCTTTTGTTCATTCTCCAAATAGAAGAAATACCCTTTGGTTTCCTTAGGATAACCAACAAATAAACACCGATCAAACCTAGGACCAAGTTTGTCTGAGTCTAAACGCTTTATGTAAGTCGGACAACCCCAGACCCGAAGGTGTGAGATTGATGGTTTACGTCCATTCCACATCTCATACGGAGTGGAGACAACAGATTTACTTGGAACATTATTTAATAAGTAACAGGTTGTCTGAAGCGCATATCCCTAAAAGGATAGCGGCAAAGTTGCAAAGCCCATCATGGATCGAACTATGTCCAACAAGGTTCGATTCTTCCTTTCGGACACACCATTCAACTGTGGTGTTCCTGGAGGAGTCCACTAAGAGAGAATTCCATTCTCCTCAAGATATGTCAAAAAAGCACCAGATAAGTATTCGCCACCTTGATCAGATCGAAGGGTTTTAATACTTTTTCCAGTTTGCTTTTCTACTTCATTACGGTATCGTTTGAACATTTCAAACGACTCAGACTTATGTCTCATTAAAAAGACATAACCGAACCTTGAAAAGTCATCTGTAAAAGTAATGAAATATTTGTATTCTCCTCTAGCACTAACTGTCATCGGTCCACATACATCAGTATGTATTAGATTTAGAAGTTCTGTAGCTAGTTCACCTTTTCCAGTAAAAGGTGACTTGGTCATTTTACCAAGTAAACAGGATTCACAAGTGGGCAGTGATTCAGAATCACTGACCTCGAGAAGTCCATCTCCTCGCATCTTGTTTATCCTATTATGGTTAATATGACCTAGCCTACAGTGCCAAAGATACAAATCGTTGACATTATCTAACCTTGGGTGTTTGCTAGAAGTGTACATTACACCAACAGGCCTTGATAGTACGTATATGCCATTATTTAATCTAGCTTTCATTATAATAGAGTTATTCAAAATAACATTGCAAAAATCTCCTTTTATTGATAGTTCAAAACCACAACTGGCCAAAAGGCCTACAGAGATTATGCTCATAATGAAACTAGGACAATAGTGACAGTCGACTAGTTCGATAGTACAAGACTCAAAGACAAGACGCAGGACTCCGACCGCCAGTACTGGAACACGATTTCCATTCCCGACGCTCAGAAACTATTCTCCATCTTCAAATCTTCTGCTAACTTGAAGTCCCTGTAACGAATTACAAACATGAATTGGACTACCAGAATCCAATACCCAGTTAGCAGTATCAACAATTGAGTAATTACAAGGTTTTATCATATAAATACCTTGTTCAGCAGACTTCTGCTTTCTCGGCCTGTTCGGATCAAGGGACGCAATATAAAGAGGACAGTTCCTCTTCCAGTGTCCCTTCTTTTTGCAGTAGAAGCACTCTGCAGAAGACTGATCAGCCTTAAACTTCCTGTTCTGACTCGGGCCAGGAGCATTCTGCACCTTCTTTCCCTTTTTATTTATTTTCTTCTTCCCTTTCTTAAAGGGACGACGACCTCTACTTCCTCTCACTAAATTCACCACCCCCTTATTCAGTTGGTGGTCTTTCTCGAAAGTCTGCAGCAACCCCAAAAGACCATGGTAGTTGACTGCAGGCTTGTTCATTCTATAATGATCAAGAAAGTCAAGATAGGAGGAGGGATGAGAATTCATGATCGCATCCTTGCCGAGCTGCTCGTGCAAGGGGCATCTGAGTTTGCCCAGTTTTTCAATCAGCTCGATCATGTACAATACATGATCAGTGACTGAACCACCATTCGGCATCTTGGAGTTGTAGATGGCACAAGACACTTTGTACCGTTCTACATCATCCAGGGTGCCGAAGGATTCCTTCAACTTTTGAAGGATTTCATCAGGTTGGGCCTCCTCGAATTTGCGAGTGAACTCGTCGTTCATCACCGCTAGCATAATGTAATGGACAGTAGTCCGATCAGAGACCCACTTCAGATAAGCATTTCTGACCGCACTCCGTGCATTAGCGGGAGGGATTTCAGGTGCCGGATCCGTTATCACATACAGGATCCGTTCGTGCTCCAGAACTATTCTCAACTTTCGATACCAACTATCAAAGTTGTGACCCTTTAACTTCTCGTTATCGAGAAATGACCGGAGCGATAAATTTGAAGACATTTGAAATGAAAATAAGACCAAATTAGTTTATGAATTAATAACTTAACCAAAAGACTTGGACTTTAGTCTAAAGGTTTCTCCCACTAATTTTTCAGATTGGTAGCCTCTGACTCCAATCCGTGAAAACAACATTTTTCAAGTGGGTACTGAAATCCAATAGGCCTTGCATGAGCCCGACTATGGCCAGCTCACCCATACGAGCCCAAAGGTAGGTTCGTAAACCAATTGTTTCCCTAAACAATTTTCAGTATAAAATTTTGCCCCAGAGAACACCCCAATCGGCCTAGGGGCCTCCTATTGCGGGTCTCTGGTTAGGTCCAACCATTAAAATGACTAATCCAATGCTTCCAGCTAACTAAAGACCAAGCCCGACTATGGCCGGCCCACCTGGTCCCGTTAAGGAGGTTGCACTGAACCATCATCGATCAGATAGAAATTCCAGTCGCCGGATGTACACCCGTTCTATGGAATTGCCGATGCACACCAAGCTAGTGGACACATTTCTATCCAACTTAATGGGAGGCTAAGACACTGTCAACTCTTTGACTTAGTCTTTTTAAGGACCTAATAATTTTTAGAGGATTTTTTTTTTTTTTTTGTGACAGAAGAAAAAGGTAAGGACATGGATCATCCTCCCACTGAATCAATCAGATTCCATGAGGGTTGAATTAAATCAACAATTGATCCATGGGCACCTATTGATCAGTCAGACCGATCAACCTGGGTGACATGGGTTAACTCGAGTCATTGAGCTTTTCCAATCAGTTCTGGTCGACTCGACTAGCCAGGTAGGTGAGATCATGGGTGAGTATCCGTCATTAACCATCTTTCCTAGACACCAACCAAGTTGGCCAGGAAAGAGGTAGCCTCATACAACCATGATCACAATTGCCAAACCTACCTCGACACCAGTCGGTTTACCAGACTCGATCAGACTAGCCTAAAGACTCGGGCGTCCACTGAGCCACTAATTGGATCCATTTTAGATGAACGGATCAACTAATCTAACTATTAGATAGTTCTAAAGAAAGACCTTAAACAACTTTTGTTTAATTTTCTTTTAATCCGGTTCAACTAAACTTAGGTCTAACCCAGTGATGGACCCAACTAATCAGCTAACCCAATTAACCCAATTTGGCTTATGCAAATTTTATTAGATTTCATAAACCTAAAAATTTTTATTAAGCCAAACACTTAATTAAAATATTTTTTAATTAAGTCTCTATGTAAAACAATTTTACATCTTAAATTATGCATAATATCTAGATTTATACTTTTATAAATATTATATGACCCAAATAACAAAATTATAAATCATGCCAAATTTATAAAAAAAAATTTTAATTTCTTTTTGATTTCCTTAAAGGATCCTTCTGAAGAGGCCAACACAGACGAACCGCATCGTGTCAAAGACACACGGCCATGGTGAAAGTCTCAACTAGGTTCCTAAAAGTACTCTCTAATCCCAAGATTAAACAATTTAATCTACTATACATGCATCAAGATATGTTACTCTAGAACCTGGCTCTGATACCACTGAAAGTAAACAGATGTGGGTGCAGGTGCCTACGCTAAGCATGCAACAGCACAGGGAGCAGGTAAATATTTTAAAATATTTTTAAAATAAATACGAAAAACACCTACTCCGCACAGGATCTAGCATATGCAGGATGGATGTATTGGCATGATACAGAACATATAATATTTATAAATATTTTAATAAATCTAGATCTACACATGCACCAAAATTAAAACCCAAAAACATACCTTATTCCCAGCTGGAATAAGTCTGGGATAAACCTGGAATAGACTGGAATAACTGGAATAAAGTTATTCCAGTCGTCTTCCACCTTGGGCTGAAAACAGGGCTTCCAAAAAGTCCCCGGAACGCCACCTTCCGGACCTCCGATCGCTCCCAAATTTGAGCTGTAGATTCTTAAGGAAGTCCTCTTCGATTTGGCACTGGTTTCTGCAAGAAAAACTAAGCCAATAAATCGTAAAAATTTGCCGAAGTCTGCTGCACGAAAATGGCAGCAGAACGGAGTAGCAGCCTTCGTCGTTGGATTTCGGGCAACCGGAGCGATCCCGGCTCGCGTGGTTTGCTCTGAGGAGTAGAGTGGTACTCCCTCTAGAGGGGAGACACGCCCGGGGCTCTCCGATCCCTTTCCACGCACGGTGCTAGCCGCCGGAAGATGGTTCACGGTCACAGGTTGCTGCAGCAAAACAGAATTGCTGCAGCAGGGATTTTTGAGCACTTTAAAGAGGGGATTGATGCCTTGTTTCTCTCCCTCACACACTCCAAATCCCAGCGTATCCAAGCTCTATAACAGGGGTCACTCAAAGAACACCTTGTTTTTTTTTTTTTTTGCTTCTCATACGGTGGGATTTTCAACCTCTCAACAGGGGACGGCTGGGTGTAGATTATATAAGGTGCTGGGAGGGAGAGGGAGGTGGAGCGACTTTTGGCAACAGTTAACCCATTTAGTAGCCTTAAACCAAGATTAAAAATATTAATCAACAGAGGAGGAAAATGCCCAGCTTGTAAGTTTCATCGTTTGGCCTTCCTTTCAGCGAAAAAAAATTCCAACAGGTGGAGAAAGAAAAAAAAACGTGTAAAACGGTCAAGTGGAAATTAAAACGCCGGTTCATCCAAAACCGGTCTAACCAAAATTGGTCCAATCCCATTAAACTAATTTGGTCCAAACCCAATGGTGGTTCAATCCAATTGAACCTGGTTCAGGGAATAAAATTGGTTCACAACCAATTGGAGGCCGAAACGAACTCCGAATTTGTTCAAAACTGATTCAGAAAAATCCTGGCACAGAGCAGGTCAACCCGGAACATTTTTCGGTCGACACAGACAAGGGCAAAATGGGAAAAAGAGTGCTCAATAAATACTATGACCATAAAATCGAGACAATTTCCAATCGTAATCGGTATCCGGATCAGAGAGTTATCCTCTGTGGCGTGTGACCTCATAGGTTCGAACCTAAATGGTAGCATTAGAACAATTTTTAGTACCAGCACAGGAAACCATCTAGCAATGGGTCCCGGCGTCCGGATAGGTTGAAGATGTCGGAGCAAACTATCGAACCTCTGGCATATGGTTACCGTATAATTCATCCTTTTGACCTCTAATGCTCATGACGACTGAGATTGGGCTGCCAACCCAGATAGAGTCAGTCGACTATGTGTCTCAACCTCGCAAGCCCAGTGACTCTTCACTAGGGCTACCCCGACCGAGGATTTGCTAAATTGAGATACTGCGAGACATTCAATCCAAACTGTTTGGACAGGTCAATTCCATCTTAGTCCATCACTGCTCCACAAGTACTTGCCTGTACCCAGAAACCTTCCGTCACCGGATTAAAAATCCGGGTAGTCCGGCACCAAAGCACAGGGAGTTGCTTGCAAGCTACCGTGATGACCTCAGGTCAGAGGGACACTTATACCCATATCCAATCGTGAGTATCCCTTTGGCAGAAAGGGACTGCACGGAGTCACGTTCAATGAGATATCACATATATCCCACTTGTAGATCACATCAGTGTCACCACACTCATTTGGTTAAGAGGACAACCAAACGATGTAAACTACAACAACCTATAATTGATATATTGCTGTCCAGTACAATATATCCTTTGATTGTGAACAGGGTTTAAGGACCACTCGATACATCCTCTCTGTATCGAAATTAGTGTAGTCCTAAGGACTTCATCACATGGAAAGAGTTTTCTTAGGAAAATACAATATATGATGAGCTGCCAAAAATAATATTTTATTAATTCATTGAAAAAGTACAATACTTAGCACAACCACCTACAACCCAGGCGATTGGCTTTGGGACACAATTCCCAACACTGACACCTAACAAAATGCAGACTCAACTATGCATTCCTATTAAGAGAAACTTTATTGGACTTTTCTGGGCCTAAACCTAATAGACTATAGGTTCTTAGGTTTGACCCTGGTTTGACATGCACATGAAAACTTACAATGAACTTCTAGTAAATGCCACAAAGTATACCAAAAGTAATATGCAAACCTAACAGGGGTAATAAATGAATGCAACATGCAAACCTCTACATGATGCAGGTGAATGGTTAAAGAAATATAAGAAAACTCAAGAAAAAGCAAAAAATACAAGGTGGATTCGAGGTTAGTCTAATAGGATAGAAAGTAAGAAAAAGGGTTTAGGGTTGATTGGATAGAATAGGATGTAAGAAGGGATGTCAGGGATTAGTCCTAGACTAATAAGGTTGACCTTATGGGATTGATGTACATCTACTGGGTTTGTATAATGGAAGGACGGGTCACTAATTTCAGGAAAGAGATCTTCAATTGGGGTTAATGGGGTGACTTCATCCTGAGGGTGTTGATTTAAAGAGATCAGGTCCTTAATGAATTCTTCTGGTTTTTGAATTAAAGGACTAGGCTCTATAATTGGGCTTTCTTATAGTGACTCCTCAGCTAAGATCCTAATAGTAATATCTGAGTTCTCTTCCTCTAATTGGTCTTCTATTACAGGTTCAGTTTGGGTGGGGTCGGGGTCAACTAACTTTGGATTAGCCTTTACTTGGGTATCTACTCGATCAACAAATTCTGGGTTGGCTTCTACCTAGGTATATACCTGGACAACTAATTCTAGGTCTTCTATAGGTAACTCCTCTTCTTCTTCCTCATACTGTTCCACTTAGCTCATGTCAGCTTCATATACTTCCTCTTCAATGTCAACTTTGTGAACCAATGGGGTAGTAGGCGGGGGTTGGCTAAAGAAATATCGACTAATGACTGGGGTGGGGGAGGGTTGACTAAGAGGTTCCTGACTAATACTAGGCTCAACAATAGGTTCAGACGCATCTTTATCTAACTCACCTAGGTGTAGGGTGCTGACTGGACACTGGCTAACAAAATGGCCTGGTTAGCTATATCTAAAACACACTCTCGGGGGATTGGAACTCCTCTAAACCGCTACAGACTTGCCTCTATCCCCTCTACGGGCCATAGTGGTACTGGTGGTGTGGGCACCAGAATCTGACAGAGGCTCCTTAACCCTCTGTGGATGTCTAATTAGGGTTCCAACTTTTCGGGTCTTGTAATAAGGCTTCAAGCCTAAACAGTGTAATTTTCTTTATCTTTGAATTGAGTCTCAAGTGTCTATGTCTAGTCCTGTATTTTGACCAAGCTGGTCAAGTCGAGTCCTATACTGAGTCCAGTCCCGCAATAAGTCCAGTCCGAGTCTGTTTGAAGCAAGATTGGTCTTGAAGTCTAGTCACTTTTTAAGCCAAGCCATGAAGGAAGCCAACTCAGCTCAGGGGACCAACTCTTCATCCTACATGGTGCCACTTCACCATGCCATGTGGGTGGCACACAATTCAGATTTTGGATGCCAAAAGGGAGGGACACATCACTTGATACACTCCTTTTTTCCCTCCTCCCTGTCAAGCTATTTTCCAAACATGGGTGGACGGCCAAGGAAGGTCAAAGGGAGTTAAAGTTTGGAGAATTCAAATCCCTTGCTTCAAGCCTCCTATCAAGCTTTCTTCCCAACCTATTTGAACAACTTTGGATGGAATAGCAATATCCATGGGCACCTCCACTTCTCACTCCCCATATCATGCCTTGTACCAAAGGTGGAAGCACAACCAAGGAAAGGAGGAGGACACAAGCCTTGATCCAAGCCTCACATCAAGCCACATTCATGGTCGGCCAAGAAGGAAGAATTTTTGAATTTTTGGGTGCCCCATCAAGAAAAGAATTTTAATTTTTATTTGAAATTTAAATGGGATCCTAAGGTGCCTATAAAAGGGACCTTACCCCTCCTTTGTAAAGCTAATTGATGATGAATGAAAAAATACAAGTTTTTGAGAGCCAATTCTTTTTAGTTGCCTTCGTTCATTAGGAACGTCGATCTCCATGAAGGAGTGCCTTCGCCTTCGGGCGTCGAGAGGTGTGAGGCCTCGTGTTACTATCTCTTCCACAACTCCATCCTTCAACTTCGAGTCAGAGTCCATTGGGAGCATCCAACCGGGCGCCTAGCAAGAAGCACTCCACCATCACCACATCAACTCTCTTTCCTTCATCCCTTGCTTTCTTTGTTGAATCCTAACTTCCATCTTGAATGCTCCCAGGTCCTCCAGGTGACACGAACACGGAGTCGGTTGCCCTTGCCATTGAGACCTTCAGACAGCAAGCCAGTGCATCCGCGGGGTTGAAGGCTCGATCATCCAGGCCGCATCCGCCAAAGTGAATGAACTCGGTATCAGGCGCTTCAGATCTTTGAGGTTTACCACCCTGACTCCTAAGTAGGTATTGATATGAGAGCTAAGTCCTATGAGGTTTTTCAATCCCGGGGTCCTCTTTTTATCCTTGCTTAGGGACTTACTTGCTTGCCTGAAGTTCTTGTTAGTATAGAACTGTAGATCTACTCCTACTTGTTTTCGGGAATCCTAAACAAATCATTAAAACCGTAAAAATCACCAAAAAAAAAAATCACTAACCTGCATCATCCTAGCATCTAGTCCCCCATCATTTCTGGTATCAGAGCATGGTTAAGACTTTAGCTCTTCTTAATACCTGGATGTTTAATCTTGCATTTAGGGTCATATCATTTTATTTCCATCATCTTATTTCTATTATCGTACATCAAAAAATCCAAAAATATAATTTAGAGACATCTCATTAGATCATTTGCCTGCAATCATTTACATAAATTACTTTAAGGGTGGCAATTTGACATAGAGTCAGGATTTTATTACCTGTCCCTAGCCCAAAAATCACTAACCTGCATCACGAACCCAAGCTCTAATTAAAATCTAGTAGACACTAATTTTGCTCTAGAGAGCTTAGGGACACCAACTGGTCGAGTCAAGACTAAGTGTCTATTCTTGACGTCAGCCCATTCTGTGTAAGCTGTTGCTCTTGGTGATTCAGGGTTTGTGAGTTTGGTCTGCCTACCTGGCCAATCCCAGATTGGTATCTAAGGTTAGCATTCAGGGACCTCCATTCCCCTACACCTACCTGGCCAAGGATAGAGTTACTACAGACTAGTTTGCCACCCTGACTTAGGCAACTGGTTGAGATTCTAGGTCTAGTAGATCATAGACGATTTTGTGTGCTTAGCTCATGTCGACTAGATTCGGAGTCTCTTATCACCCCCATCTTTTCCAACCAAGTGAACCCATGGAAAACACCCGAGAAGATCAATTGCTAAAAGAGTATGAGGGAGAAGAAGAACAGTTTGAATCTGAAGACCTGTTAGGAGTAATTAGGTGCATCCTTATCCAGGACATAGTGCAAGAAGATTGGCGTAGGACTAACATCCTACAAACCTTTACCAGACTAGGGAATAAGGTATACAAGATCATAGTTGATAGTGGGAGCTGTGTCAATGCCATTTATTTAAGTACTGCCAAATCCCTAGGATTGATCCCAGTTCCTCACCCGAACCCTTATAAGGTCTCGTGGATTGATTCAACTTCCATACACATAAAGTCTAGGTGCCAAGTCTTGATCAAGTTACAGTCTTATGAACAGAAGATTTGGTGTGATGTCCTTCCCATGGGCGTCAGTAGTATTATCTTAGGTCAACCTTGGCTGTACGATCATGATGCCACCCTTCATGGTCGGACCAATAGCTGTGCCTTCAATCACCATGGGAAGAAATTTACAATCAACTCAATTCAGCCTAAGGATCAGGTTAAAAGAGGATCAAGTAGTTTAAAGGAAATGAAGCCAGAAGTTAACCTGATCAAGGACAATGAGTTAGAAGAAGCGATTACCGAGAAAGAACCCTTTAAAGAATTTCAGGGAGAGAAGGATGAGCAATCTGAGAATTCGAATACAAAAATCCCTAAGCCCATTGAAGACTTTAAGGTTGAACCCATTGAAAATCTAGGGAAAGAAACTTCTAACCCCATTAAAGAATTGAAAGAAAGCATCTATGAGTCAAGTTTAGTAGAAGATGGGCTCGAGGGTGAAATCATTGAGGAATCAAAGGAAAATGATCCTGAACCTACTATAGAATTTGAAGGAGTAACTAAGCCAGGATCGAACATAGTAGAGGAAGTTGAAGGTTCTCAAGTATTGCCCATAGAGAAGGTCCAGGAACAAGAAGTAGACATTAGTTTAGAGGACTTTCAAGATAAACTTTTCAAAGACCGTCCTGATGACCTTCCACCTTCTAGGAGCAACCAGCTTGTCTTAGAACTTGCACCTATAGGTCCATCTAGTACTAATCATGAGGCTGGGACCAGCACACCCATAGACCAACATTCACACATTAAGGTCAGTCTCTTTAGCTTTGAACCAGTTCCTGAGTCTCCTTCCTATTTCCAACTCTTCTCTGAGCCTTCTCACATTTCTAGAGCCATGGGGTTACTTTTTGTTGAGATTACCAGAATGCGGGACTCCTTAGAACCCATCCCTTTTGCCATCTACTTCTGGTATACCTTATGGCATTTGCTAGGAATCCATGATAATTTTTCTTGTGCATACCAGACTAGGGTCAAACCTGGAGAATCAATAATCTATTAGGTTTAGGCCCAGAGAGTCCAATAAAATTTTGCTCTATAGGAATGCATCGTTGAGTCTGCATTTTGCATCATGCATTAAGTATAAATTTTAAAATAATTTGACTAATTCCCGAAAGTGAACCAAGGAGTTTGATCAAAGGGATTCTGTAATGATTAGGCTTAGGCCTGAACATTTTCTACCAGGAACCGTTAAGAAACTTCATGCTCGTGGAGCTGGCTCCTTTAGAGTGATAAAGAGAGTTGGCCCTAATGCCTACGTTCTTGAGCTACCCCCGGATTATGGCATTAGCTCGACTTTCAATATCTCAGACTTAGTCGAGTACAGGGAACTATCAAACATACCTAGCGAGCCATTTGAGCCTGACATTTTTTTTGAGAGTGAACCCGAACCTGAGTGTCCACCTCCAATTATACCTGAAAGAGGAGAGTGGATTGAGCGTGTCCTAGATGATCAAGCTATTACCACCTGGGGCAAAGGTTATCAACGTTTCTTGGTTCTATGGCAAGGCCGATCTGAGTCCGATGACTCGTGGATTACCCGGGAGGACTTGCAGCGCCTCGACCCTGACCTTCTGGAAGAATACCTTAGCCAAATTAGCTCTTACTTGACAGAGTCGAGTTCCTTCCACCCCTGGAGAACTGGTGTGGGCACCAAAATCTGACAGAGGCTCCTCAACCCTCTGTGTGTTGAACTTAGTGTGGTTCCACTGAGAGGGGGGGTGAATCAGTGGATGAAAAATCTTCTTATCTTTCTTTTGGGAATAATCAAAAACACTTGATGGAGAAAAATTATAGAGCAATAGAAGATTAACACCGATCAAACCAAACACACAAAGGATTGTTCACTCGGTTCGTCTTGATTCCCAATCAAGACTACATCCGGTTAGGGTACTCAATCGATGTACCCCCAATACATTCAACTTTAAGGTTTGCCAATTATGTTGGTCTTACATCCACATAACCCTCTAGGCTATGACCTGAGTACCTCCAGGATTTGATCACGACAACTGCAAACACAGTATCACCCTCTGCTCAAACAAAAGCAGATCAAAAGGAATAGACCCCTCAACTCAAACAAGAGTAGATCAACAGAGCAATGGTCCCACTATTTCAGGACACAAAGAAATCACAATTATAAAGACTGGAGTAGATATCACCAGGAAGATGCTGCAGCAGAAGAAGAACCGCTGAAATCTGTCCATCTGGGGTTTCTCCACAGCGGCTGCAACGTCCGTTTCAGGTCTCTCCACAGTGGCAGCAATTTTTTGTTTTTAGGTTTGCATGGCCGCCACAACCTTTCATCACGTGGTATCTCCACGGCCTCTTTCACAAAAAACCTATTTTTTCTTTCCTTTTTTTTTTGTTTAAGATCCACCTCATTCACGTGTTGCCCATAAACCAAATCCCTGTCCCGCTCAAACTCCTCTTCCACTTTTTCCGGTTCAGCCAGTTCTGTCTCGTTACATAGACCACAGTCACGATTTTGGCCATAACTTTCTTGACCGAACTCCAAATCTAGAAAACTTAGACTTGTTTTAAAGCTAAGACATAGGGATACAACTTTTGTATTCACTACAAGACCCAATTCTTAACACATTGGACCCAGTTTTAATTGGAAGGGAGAAGATTGAATTCTGAAATAGTTCTGTCTCGTTGCATAAACCACTGTCACGATTTTGGCCATAACTTTCTTGTCCAGACTCTAAATCTAGAGAACTTAGGCTTGTTTTAAAGCTAAGACATAGGGCTACAACGTTTGTATTCACTACAAGACCCAATTCTAAACACATTGGACCCAGTTTTAATTGGAAGGGAGAAGATTGAATTCTGAAAATCTGGACAGAATTTTGCATCGATAGGCCTTTAATAAAACACTTCTTAATCATCTCTGTTGTAGTCACCCGACCTTAACCCTCTCTATGCTGGTTACATTCTCCAGGGCAGCAATAATCTCTATCATGTCTAAGCACACAGACTACTCATGTTGTCAACAAGCTCAATCAAACTCAACTTGGCACAACAATCTCTCCCTTTGAGATTGTTTGGCAACATCCATACACACGATCAAATTCTCCCCCTTTGCCAACAAAATCAAAGTAGTCTGAAGAAGCCGTTCATCTCTGCAATGCACCTGTAACATACTGCATCAAGATCTGAGAGTAGTGTACAACTACACAAGCATAGCTGCAGTGTTCAATGTACGACGGTCCCCTGGATCATGTCCGATTAAAAGTGTACACAAACATTAACAACAT
The DNA here is from genome assembly GCA_021397845.1 of Areca catechu. NCBI lineage: Eukaryota > Viridiplantae > Streptophyta > Magnoliopsida > Arecales > Arecaceae > Areca > Areca catechu. The sequence goes on from CM038045.1 coordinate 66,480,719, forward strand.
GCAATTTAGATTGTACAACTCCACTGCTAACCATGTGTCAGTGCTCCCCCTCACATGAAACACAGAAATAGAAGCTCAGTTAGAAACATGAAGTTTATCGACTTGTCAGTCCCTGGATAGTTTAGGGTCATTTCGGACCGAAGCAAGTTTAGGGATTAGGCTTTAGCAATTACTTTTCCCCCTGTCTCTTGGACATCTTGTAGAGTAGCCAAACTTTTTAGCCCCAACTTGGCACATAGATGATCGAATTGCTCTTTTGGTAGAGATTTTGTGAACACATATGCAACTTGATCAGTTGTAGGCACATACTCTAATTTTATCTATCCTCTAGCAACTTTGACTTTCAAGAAGTGATACCTGATGAGGGACAGATGGTAGGATCGTTGGTGAGCCTAGAAGTCACCTAAATTAGGGTACTATTTTTTTTGGTATTTTTTTTTTCTAGGGATAGCGAAGGAATAGTGGGGATGGAGGACAGGAATCTAGATCTCATGGACTTTGAGACTCACCCTAACGAAGAGATCTCTTATCTCTAAGGCATTACACCCTCCTCGATACTTGGAGGTGCTAGGTTGAATCTCAAATGTCATGAGGGGTTAAAGAAAATGGGTTGGAAAGGGGGATAACTAGGGCCTCACGCCCATACCCGAAGGCGAAGGCAAGAAGAATCACTCTTCTAAAAACTCAATTTTTTTCTACAAAAACTATTTTTTTACAAAGGACCGAGGGTGGTATTTATAGACCTGTCCAACCCCCATTTGAATTTGAATACAGGATAAAAAGATAGAGATGATTCAAATTCAAACACAAGATAGGATAAGATAAGCCTATCCATATCTAAATCCTAACCAACAAAATCTTTATTTAAATTTCAAACAAAAGATAAAATCCCAAACTACTTTATTCTGGATATGCTCTGAGATTTGTGTAGTTTCAGGATTCGTGCTTGCTCCGGGATCCATGCTAGCGATGTCCCCATCATTCCCCTGAGGTGGGGGAAACTCGGCTCCGTCGAGTTAGGCTGGCTCTAAGATGCACATGACCCAATTTAAAATAAACAGGATTTATTCTAAGTTGGAATAAATCCGGGATATATGTGGAATAGCCAGAATAGCTATTCCGGTCTTCTTCAATAGCCGCTCAACCATTCGACTTGCACGCTTCTTAGAACAGGAGTTTTGAAGCTTCATGGGGGAGGAGATCGGAGGTGTAGACGGCTTCGGGCGGACCGGAGGAAGGAGATCCGGCATCGGGGAAGGACCGAAGAAGGAGATCCGGCGACGGAGAAGCCGGGAGGAGGCTTACGGACGGGCTTCTTTGGACGAGTGAACAAGGGTTTCGTGGAATAGGGGATCTGGGCGGCTCTAGGTGGAGTGGTGGCTCGGAGAAGACGACGACGACGGGGAGGTTGGGCTCCGGTGGAGACCGGCCGGGCGGATGTCCGGCACGGTCACTGAGACCCGAGGAGTAGGGGGGAGGGAAGATGCACCTGGTTTGGGCGAGCGCTCCGTGGAGGGAAGCTGGGGCTGTTGACAGCGTCGCGGCGGACCGGATGAGGGACGCCTGGCGATGAGAGGCCGGAGGAGGGGTTTCGGACGACAAAGAGGGTGGTCGAGGTGCTGGCGGAGGCGGGCGATCACGGCAGAGAGGGAGATGGTGGGGAGAATGGACATCGTAGGTGTGGCGGTGGAGCTTGGATCTGAGCTTCAGGGAAGACCTTGTGGAGTGAAACAGAGGGGGGGGGGGGGTGCTCTGGCGATGGGAGATGGGGAAGGGAGGTCTGGCGGCTCGGGGTCGTCGGAGTGGGATCTTGGCGACGGGAGGATTGTCGACTTGCAGCGGTGAGTAGGAAGATGTCGCCACCGATCGACTTTGGGTCATGGATTGTCTAGATGGACAACATTGGAGGGGCGGATGGCATGGCACGATGGTGGCTTTGGCAACGGTAACCGGGGAGCGGTGATGGCAGTCACAGCATCCAGGGGCGGCGATGAGGCATTGGTGAGGCGGCACGGATAGTTCACCTAAAAGGAAAGGGGGGAGGGGACTGTGGTGAGGCGGCGAGGCAGTAGGGCGGCGATGATGGCAGTGGGCAGTGGATCACAGGGAAGGGAAGACACTGGTTGGGAGATCTAATTTTTTTTTTTTTTATGTGGGAGGATGATAGGATAGAACAGATGGATCGGTGTAAGGACTAGTAAAAAAGGATTTGGGTTAATTTGAAGGTACCCTAATTTTTCTGGGCTCTGATACCAAAATTGATGGGGGACAGATGGTAGGATCGTTGGTGAGCCTAGAAGTCACCTAAATTAGGGTACTATTTTTTTTTGGTATTTTTTTTTCTAGGGATAGCGAAGGAATAGTGGGGATGGAGGATAGGGATCTGGATCTCATGGACTTTGAGACTCAGCCTAATGAAGAGATCTCTCATCTTTAAGGCATTACACCCTCCTCGATACTTGGAGATGCTAGGTTGATCTCAAAGGTCATGAGGGGTTAAAGAAAATGGGTTGGAAAGGGGGATAACTAGGATCTCACGCCCATGCCCGAAGGCGAAGGCAAGAAGAATCACTCTTCTAAAAACTCAATTTTTTTCTACAAAAACTATTTTTTTACAAAGGACTGAGGGTGGTATTTATAGACCTGTCCAACCCCCATTTGAATTTGAATACAGGATTAAAAGATAGAGATGATTCAAATTCAAACACAAGATAGGATAAGATAAGCCTATCCATATCTAAATCCTAACCAACCAAATCCTTATTTAAATTTCAAACAAAAGATAAAATCCCAAACTACTTTATTCTGGATATGCTCTAAGATTCATGCAGTTTTAGGATTCGTGCTTGCTCTGAGATCCGTGCTAGCGATGTCCCCATCAATACCTTAGCTCTATATGCTTCGTTCTAGAGTGCTGCACTGGGTTCTTGGAAATGTTGATTGCACTAGAGTTATCACACAGAATCACTACTGGCTTTGGACTGTCAACACCAAAATTCTTCAATAGCTCTACCATGTATAGAACCTGTGTACAACTAGATGTGGCCGCCACATATTCAGCTTCTGCTGTGGATAGAGATATTGATTCTTGCTTTTTAGAATGCCATGACACTAGATTATCTCCCAAGTAGAAAGCTCCACCACTTGTGCTCTTTCTATTATCAACACAACCACCCCAATCTGCATCAGAATAAACATATAATGTTGAAGAAGAATCTCTTTTGTAATACAACCCATGCTCTTCTGTGCCCTTCAAATATCTGAATATGCATTTTACTGCTTGCAAGTGAGCCTCTCTAGGGTCTGCTTGATATCGTGCTACTAGGCAAACTGCATAAAGAATATCTGGTCGAGTGGCTGTCAAGTAGAGTAGACTACCAATCATTGATCTATATAGCTTCTGATCAACACAAGGTGAATTCTCCTCTTTGGATATCTTGCAACTTGTAGAAGTAGGCGTTCCCACAAGCTTGCAATCATCCATTTGAAACTTCTTCAACATGTCTCTGGTATACCTTGCTTGAGAAAAGAAAATACCATCTATTAACTGCTTCACTTGAAGACCCAAAAAGTATGATAGTTCACCAAGCATAGACATTTCAAACTCAGATTTCATCAATTTAGCAAACTGCATGCATAATACTTCAGATTTTGAAGCAAAGATAATGTCATCTACATAGACAATCACAAATATTTTCTGTTGATCCTCTGATTTGACATATAGATTACTGTCAACTGTACCTTTGTAAAATCCACTGTCTATCAAAAATCTGTCCAAACGACAATACCATGCCCTAGGAGCCTGTTTCAACCCATATAGAGCTTTCTTTAGTTTACAAACATAAGTAGGGTCATCACCATACTGAAATCCCTTTGGTTGCTCCATGTAAACTTCTTCCTCTAGCTCACCATTCAAGAATGCAGATTTCACATCCATCTGATAGATCTTGAAATTCATGTGTGCCATTAAAGATAGAAAAATACGAATAGCCTCAAGTCGTTCCACTGGAGCAAATGTCTCATCAAAGTCAATGCCCTCCACTTGAGTGTATCCTTTGCATACCAATCTGGCTTTGTTTCTAATTATCTTACCATCCTCATCAAGTTTGTTTCTGAAGACCCATTTTGTACCAATGATGTTCTTTCCAATGGATCTTGGGACTAGCTCCCATGTATCATTCTTTTCAATTTGGTCCAATTCCTCTTCCATAGATTTTAGCCAAAATTTATCTTTTGTAGCTTCAATGACAGATCTGGGTTCAATTAAGGACAATAGAGAATAAGGATTTGTGGCCACCATTCTTCTAGTTTGCACACCTTTGCCAACATCACCGATCACCAAACCTTCAGGATGATCCTTAGAGTACCTCATCTCATCACCATCATTATGAGAATCATTATTGGATTATGGGACATTTTCAATCTCATTTTTAGATTCAGATATAATTTCTTCAACACCGCTATGCACAGGTGAAGCTGGAACACCAGGAGTGAGCGATGTAAGTTTTTCTTCTACTTTCACATCATGACTCTCCATGATTTTATCAGTCCTCCTATTGTAACATTTGTAAGCTTTTGAATGTGAGGAATAACCCAAAAACATACCTTCATCACTTCTATCTTCAAACTTGCCCAGATTGGTACCTTTTCTTAGAATCCAACATTTTGACCCAAAAATTTTGAAGTAATCAACATTTGGTTTCTTTCCAAAAATAAGTTCATATGGAGTTTTGGATTCATGAGGACGAAGAAGACTATAAGAAATGGGGTACAGGTGGTTTGACAAGATCCTACGCTAGGCATGCAAACGGCTACGGGAGCAGAATGGATTTTTAAACAATTTTTAAAAATCACGCAACGGAAAACTGCTCAGCCTAGAACCTAATCTATTCAAGTTGCATGTATTAAAATAGGCATGTAACAAGGCATATAATATTTGTAAAATATATAAATAAATACATTTATTTATGCATGATAAAAAAATTTTCCATACCTTTATTCTGCCCGGAATAACCCTGGAATATCTGCTGGAATAACTGGGATAACAGGAATAACTTTATTCCTGTTGTCTTCTTCCTTTGGTCGTTTGGTTACTCTGTTTTTGCTCTTCAAAACAGCGACCAAACGGCGATGTCTGGAGTTCCTTTTCCTCCCGAATCGAAGCAGCGGCAAGGGAGAATGGTCTTCTTCGATTTCCAACTGATATATGCAAGAAAACACAGTGTATAGGGTGTACAAAATCACCCAAGTTGCTGCCAGAAAAATTCTGCTGCAGAAAAACAACAGCCTTCTTCCTTGTGATTGGAGCTGTAGCAACGAATCCGGCTCGACCCTCTTGCTCCCAGGAGTAAAGGGATACTCCCTCTAGAGGGGAGACACGCCCGGGGTTCTCCGATCCTTCTCCACGAGCGGTGCTAGCTGCTGGAAGGAGCAATGGTCACAGTAAGTTGCAGCAATATCTCCTTTGCTGCAGAGCAGATTTTGAGCACTAGCAAGATCAGGGAATCAAGGATCTTTCTCTCCCAATCTCTCACCAAAACCCAGCCCTTAGAAACCCCGGTAGAAAGAATGATGAGCTCTCCAAGGAAAGAACAAGCTCTCACGATTTTTTTTAGCCTTTCACACGATGACACACCCCCTTTGAAACAGGGACTGCAGGGGTTTAAAAAGAACAGCAGGGAGAGGGAGTAGAAGAGGCTGGGAACGCCTGCTTTACACCCTTTAACCTGTAATGAACGAGAGTTAAAGGCCATCTGGAGGAGGGAGGAGAAGAGACGTTGCCAAGCGATTTCGGTCGTTTGGTCTTCCAACGTGTAAAATATTTACACGGTGAAAGAAAGAGCACCGGTTCAAAACCGATCCAAGGAAATTTGTTCAAACCTATTTAAACCAAACGGTTGGTTCAATCCTTGGTTCAAATAACCGGTCCAATTAAAAGGGGTTCAATTCAATTTAATTGGTTCAAGCCCAAAAAATTGGGTTCATCTGGTTTACAACCAATTGGAGGCCGAAACGAACTCCGAATCAGTTCAAAACTGATTCAAAAAATCCTGGCCCAGTGCTGGTCAATTTGGAACAATTTCTGGTTGACACAGACAAGGGCAAGATGGGGAAAAGTGTGCTCAAAAAATACCATGACCATAAAATCGAAATGATTCCCAATCGTAATCGATATCCGGATCAAAGAGTTATCCTCTGTGGCGTGTGACCTCATAGGTTCGAACCTAAACAGTAGCACTAGAATAATTATAGTACCAGCACAGGAAACCATCTAGTAATGGGTCCCGGCGTCCCGATAGGTCGAAGATGCGGGAGCAAACTATCGAACCTCTGGTATATGGTTACCGTATAATTCATCCCTTTGACCTCTAATGCTCAGGACGACTGAGATTGGGCTGCCAACCCAGTCAGAGTCAGTCCAATACGTGTCTTAACCTCGCAAGCCCAGTGACTCTTCACTAGGGCTACCCCGGCCGAGGATTTGCTAAATTGAGATACTGCGAGACATTCAATCCAAACTGTTTGGACAGGTCAATTCCATCTTGGTTCATCACTGCTCCACAAGTACTTGCCTATACCCAGAAACCTTTCATCACCGGATTAAAAATCCGGGTAGTCCGGCACCAAAGCACAGGGAGTTGCTTGCAAGCTACCGTGATGACCTCAGGTCAGAGGAACACATATACCCATATCTAATCATGAGTTTTCCTTTGGTAGAAAGGGGCTGCACGGAGTCACGTTCAATGAGATATCACATATCCCACTTACAGATCACATCAGTGTCACCACACTCATTTGGTCAAGAGGACAACCAAACGATGTGAACTGCAACAACCTATACTTGATATATTGCCATCCAGTACAATATATCCTTTGGTTGTGAATAGGGTTTAAGGACCACTCGATACATCCTCTCTGTATCGAAGTCAGTGTAGTCCTAAGGACTTCATCACATGGAAAGAGCTCATTTCAGGGAAATACAATATATGATGAGCTACCAAAAATAATATTTTATTAATTCATAAAATGAATACAATACTCAGCACAACCGCTTACAACCCAGGCGATTGGCTTTGGGACACAATTCCCAACAACCCCCACTTGTACTAAAGCCAATCAGAAGAGTATCTAATACCCATTTTCCATTTACAATAGTCGAACTCTTTTATTCTAAGGGCTTTAGTGAAGGGGTCGGCCAGATTTTCTTTTTCATCGATCTTCAGAAGATTGATGTCGCCTCATTGTACGATCTCTCGTACGATGTGGTAGCATCGCAGTATGTGCTTGGTGCGGTGATGAGCTTTAGGCTCCTTAGCTTGAGCAATGGCTCCAGTGTTGTCACAGTACACCGGAACAGGACCATCTAGGGAAGGTGCCACCCCTAGCTCTCCAAGGAAGTTCTGCAACCATACAGCTTCCTTTGCTGCATCTGATGCTGCAATATATTCTGCTTCGCATACCGAGTCTGCAACAGTTGGCTTCTTGGAACTTTTCCAGCAGATCGCTCCTCCGTTCAGGGTAAATACAAACCCTGGCACACTCTTGCTATCATCTCTATCCGACTGGAAATTGGAGTCAGAGTACCCCACAAGTTTCAAGTCAGATTCTCCATAAATCAGCCATTGATCTTTAGTATTTCTCAAATACTTAAGGATGGACTTAACCACCTTCCAATGCACCTCACCTGGGTCAGACTGGTATCTGCTCACTACTCCTAGTGAGTATGCCACGTCTGGTCTAGTACAAGTCATAGCATACATGATAGAGTCTACTGCAGAAGCATAAGGTACTCTACTCATGCGCTCTCTTTCCTCAGGAGTTGTCGCACAATCCTTCTTGGAAAGAATAATTCCAGAACCTATCGGAAGATAGCCTTTCTTGGAATTTTCCATGCTGAACCGTTTCAGCACGGTGTCAATGTATATAGACTGGGACAATCCCAAAAGCTTCTTAGATCTTTCTCTATAGATCTTCATACCTAGTATGTAAGAAGCTTCACCCAAGTCCTTCATGGAGAACTGAGATGATAACCAGACCTTTATTCATTGTAATGCTGCGACATCATTCCCGATTAAGAGAATGTCGTCAACATACAGTACTAGGAATATAATCACAGAACCATTAACCCATTTATAGATGCACGATTCTTCTCCGTTCCTAACGAAGCCATACGATTTGATACACCTATCAAACCGTAAGTTCCAACTTTGAGATGCTTGCTTGAGTCCATAGATGGACCTCTGCAACTTGCATACTTTTGATTCATCTGTGGATGTGAACCCTTCAGGCTGTATCATATACACCTCCTCTTCCAGCTCCCTATTTAGGAAAGCAGTTCGGACATCCATCTGCCAGATCTCGTAATCAAAATATGCTGCCAAAGCAAGCATGATTCGAATGGACTTGAGCATTGCCACAGGGGAGAATGTCTCGTCATAATCGATACTATATCGCTGACGATACCCCTTGGCAACCAGACGGGCTTTATAGGTCTCTACCTTCCCATCTGCGCCCCTTTTCTGTTTGAAGATCCATTTACACCCGATGGGCTTTATTCCTTCAGGCGGATCAACCAATGTCCAAACATTGTTGATTTCCATGGACTCCATTTTGGATCGCATGGCTCCAAGCCATGCCTCAGAGTCAGATCTCTAAAGTGCATCCATATAGGTGATCGAATCCTCATTATTCTCATCGAGCTCAATGGGATCTCCGTCCCAGACCAAGAAACTGTAGTATCTATCCGGCTGACGCGGTATTCTACCGGATCTCCTAATGGGTTCTGGGTGTGATTCAATCATAGCCGGTTCTACAATGTCCTTAGAGTGTGCAGGTTCTTCTATTGGCTGAACTTCATCAAGTTCAATCTTAGAGGCTATAGTTCCTTCTCCAAGGAACTCCTTTTCCAAAAAGATAGCTCTAAGAGCAACGAACACCTTTTGTTTATTTTCCAAATAGAAGGAATACCCTTTGGTTTCCTTAGGATAACCAATGAATAAACATCGATCAGACCTAGGACCAAGTTTGTCTGAGTCTAAACGCTTTACGTAAGCCGGACAATCCTAGACCCAAAGGTGTGAGATTGAGGGTTTATGTCCAGTCCATATCTCATACGGAGTGGAGACAACAGACTTACTTGGAACATCATTTAATAAGTAACAGGCTGTTTGAAGTACATATCCCCAAAAGGATAGCGGCAAAGTTGCAAAACCCATCATGGATCAAACAATGTCCAACAAGGTTCGATTCTTCCTTTTAGACACACCATTCAACTGTGGTGTTCCTGGAGGAGTCCACTGAGAGAGAATTCCATTCTCCTCAAGATATGTCAAAAATTCACCAGATAAGTATTCACCATCTCGATCAGATCGAAGAGTTTTAATACTTTTTCTAGTTTGCTTTTCTACATCATTACGATATCGTTTGAACATTTCAAATGACTCAGACTTATGTCTCATTAGAAAGACATAACCGAACATTGAAAAGTCATCTGTAAAAGTAATGAAATAGTTGTATCCTCCTCTGGCACTAACTGTCATCGATCCACATACATCAGTATGTATTTAGACTTAGAAGTTCTGTAGCTCGTTCACCTTTTCCGGAAAAAGGTGACTTGGTCATTTTACCAAGTAAACAGGATTCACAAGTGGGCAGTGATTCAAAATCACTGACCTCGAGAGTCCATCTCCTCGCATCTTGTTTATCCTATTTTGGTTAATATGACCTAGCCAACAGTGCCAAAGATACAAATCGTTGACATTATCTAACCTTGGGCATTTGCTAGAAGTGTACATTACACTAACAGGCCTTGATAGTACATATATGCCATTATTTAATCTAGCTTTCATTATCACAGAGTTATTCAGAATAACATTGCAAAAATCTCCTATTATTGGTAGTTCAAAACCACAATTGGCCAAAAGGCCTACAGAGATTATGCTCATAATGAAACTAGGATAATAATGACAGTCGACTAGTTCGACAGTACAAGCTCAAAGACAAGATGCAGGACTCCGACCGTCAGTATTGGAACATGATTTTCATTCCCGACGCTCAGAAACTGTTCTCCATCTTCAAATCTTCTGCTAACTTGAAGTCCCTGTAACGAAATACAAACATGAATTGGACTACCAGTATCCAATACCCAGTTAGCAGTATCAACAATTGAGTAATTACAAGGTTTTATCATATAAATACCTTGTTCAGCAAACTTCTGCTTCCTCGGCCTGTTCGGATCAAGGGACGCAATATAAAGAGGACAGTTCCTCTTCCAGTGTCCCTTCTTCTTGCAGTAGAAGCACTCTGCAGAAAACTGATCAGCCTTATACTTCCTGGTCTGACTAGGGCCAGGAGCATTCTGCACCTTCTTTCCCTTCTTATTTATTTTCTTCTTCCCTTTCTTAAAGGGACGACGACCTCTACTTCCTCCCACTAAATTCACCACCCCTTTATTCAGTTGGTGGTCTTTCTCGAAAGTCTGCAGCAACCCCAAAAAACCATGGTAGTTGACTGCAGGCTTGTTCATTCTGTAATGATCGAGAAAATCAAGATAGGAGAGGGAAGAGAATTCAGGATCGCATCCTTGCCGAGCTGCTCGTGCAAGGGGCATCCGAGTTTGCCCAGTTTTTTAATCAGCTCGATCATGCATAATACATGATCAACGACTGAACCACCATTCGGCATCTTGGAATTGTAGATGGCACAATTGTACCATTCTACATCATCCGGGGTGCCGAAGGATTCCTTCAACTTTTGAAGGATTTCATCAGGTTGGGCCTCCTCGAATTTGCGACTAAACTCATCGTTCATCGCTGCTAACATAATGCAATGGACGGTAGTCCGATCAGAGACCCACTTCAGATAAGCATCTCTGACTGCACTCCATGCATTAGCGGGAGGGATTTCATGTGCCAGATCCGTTATCACATAGAGGATCCGTTCATGCTCCAGAACGATTCTTAATCTTCGATACCAACTATCGAAGTTGTGACCCTTTAACTTCTCGTTATCGAGAAGTGACCGGAGCGATAAGTTAGAAGACATCTGAAAAGAAAACAAGACCGCATTAGTGTATGAATAAATTTTAACTAAAAGACTTGAACTTTAGTCTAAAGGTTTCTCCCACTAATTTTTAAAGATTGGTAGCCTCTAACTCTAATCCATGAAAAACACTTTTTCAAGTGGGTACCGAAATCCAATAGGCCTCGCATGAGCCTAACTTTGGCCGGCTCACCCATACGAGCCTAAAGGTAGGTTCGTAAACCAATTGCTTCCCTAAATAATTTTCAGTATTTCATTTTGCCCTAGAGAACACCCCAATTGGCCTTGGGGCCTCCTATTGCGGGTCTCTGGTTAGGTCCAACCATTAAAATGACAAATCCAATGCTTCCAGCTAACTAAAGACCAAGCCCGACTTTGGCCGGCCCACCTGGTCCCGTTAAGGAGGTTGCACTGAATCATCATCGATCAGATAGAAACTCCAGTCGCTGGATGTACACCCATTCTTTGGAACTGGCGATGCACACCAAGCTAGTGGACACATTTCTAACTGACTTAATGGAAGGCTAAGACACTGTCAACTCCTTGACTTTATATTTTTAAGGACCTAATAATTTTAGAGGATTTTTAGTTGTGACAGAAGAAAAAGACAAGGACATGGATCATCCTCCCACTGAATCAATCAGATTCTTGGAGGGTTGATATGAATCAACAAATGATCCATGGGCACCTATATATCAGTCAGACCGATCAACCTGGGTGACATGGGTTAACTCGAGTCATTGAGCTTTTCCAATCAGTTCTGGTCGACTCGACTAGCCAGGTAGGTGAGATCATGGATCAGTATCCGCCATTAACCATCTTTCCTAGACACCAACCAAGTTGGCCAGGAAAGAGGTAGCCTCATACAGCCATGATCACAATGCCAAACCTACCTCGACACCAGTCGGTTTACCAGACTCGATCAGATTAGCCTAAAGACTTGGGCGTCCACTGAGCCACTAATTGGATCCATTTTAGATGAACGGATCAACTAATCTAACTATTAGATAATTCTAAAGAAAGACCTTAATCAACTTTTGATTAATCTTCTTTTATCCGGTTCAACTAAACCTAGGTCTAACCCAGTTAAGGACCCAATTAGAGAACTAACCCAATTAACCCAAAGTGGCTTATTCATGTCAAATTAGATTTCATAAACCTAATAATTTAATTAGCCAAATTCTTAATTAAAATAATTTTTAATTAAGTCTTTATATAAAACAATTTTACATAACAAAAATCATGCATCTATATATTTTACAAATTTTATATCCAATATAAAACATGCCAATTTCATGTATCTAAAAATTAAAACATTTTTTTTTATTTTATTTCCTTTAAGGATCCTTCTGAAAAGGCCAACACAGACGATCCGTATCATGTCAAAAATACACGGTCGTGGTGAAGGTCTCAACTAGGTTCCAAAAAGAATCTTGATACATCGTTAGATTAAACCAATTTTAATCTACATACATGCATACATGAATAAATTACACCTGTAACCTGGCTCTGATACCACTATAAGAAATGGGGTACAGGTGGTTTGACAAGATCCTATGCTAGGCATGCAAATGGCTACGGGAGCATAATGGATTTTAAAATAATTTTTAAAAATTATGCAACGGAAAACTGCTCGGCTCAGAACCTAATCTATTCAAGTTGCATGTATTAAAATAGGCATGTAACAAGGCATATAATATTTATAAAATATATAAATAAATAATTTATTTATGCATGATAAAAAAATTTTCCATACCTTTATTTTGCCTGGAATAACCCTGGAATATCTACTGGAATAACTGGGATAACAGGAATAACTTTATTCTTATTGTCTTCTTCCTTTGGTCGTTTGGTTACTCTGTTTTTGCTCTTCAAAACAGCGACCAAACGGCGATGTCCAGAGCTCCTTTTCCTCCCAAATCGAAGCAGCGGCAAGGGAGAATGGTCTTCTTTGATTTCCAACCAAAATCTGTAAGAAAAACATAGTGTATAGGGTGTACAAAATCACCCAATTTGCTGCCAGAAAAATTCTGCTATAGAAAAATAGCAGCCTTCTTCCTTGCGATTGGAGCTGTAGCAACGAATCCGGCTCGACCCTCTTGCTTCCAGGAGTAAAGGGATACTCCCTCTAGAGGGGAGACATGCCCGGGGTTCTCCGATCCTTCTCCACGAGCAGTGCTAGCTGCTGGAAGGAGCAATGGTCACGGTAAGTTGCAACAATATCTCCTTTGCTGCAGAGCAGATTTTGAGCACTAGCAAGATCAGGGAATCAAGGATCTTTCTCTCCCAATCTCTCACCAAAACCCAGCCCTTAGAAACCCCGGTAGAAAGAATGATGAGCTCTCCAAGGAAAGAACTAGCTCTCACGGTTTTTTTTAGCCTTTCACACGATGACACACCCCCTTTGAAATAGGGATTGCAGGGGTTTAAAAAGAACAGCAGGGAGAGGGAGTAGAAGAGGCTGGGAAAGGCTGTGTTACACCCTTTAACTTGCAATGAACGAGGGTTAAAGGCCATCCTGTGGAGGGAGGAGAAGAGACGTCGCCCAGCGATTTCGGACGTTTGGTCTTCCAACGTGTAAAATATTTACACGGTGAAAGAAAGAGCACCAGTTCAAAACCGATCCAAGGAAATTTATTCAAACCCATTAAAACCAAACGGTTGGTTCAATCCTTGGTTCAAATAATCGGTCCAATTAAAAGGGGTTCAATTCAATTTAATTGGTTCAAGCCCAAAAATTGGGATCAATTGGTTCACAACCAATTGGAGGCCGAAATGAACTCCGAATCAGTTCAAAACTGATTCAGAAAAATCCTGGCCCAGTGCTGGTCAATTCGGAACAATTTTCGGTTGACACAAACAAGGGCATGATGGGAAAAAGTGTGCTTAAAAGATACCGTGACCATAAAATTGAGATGATTCCCAATCGTAATCGGTATCCAGATCAGAGAGTTATCCTCTGTGGCGTGTGACCTCATAGGTTCGAACCTAAACGGTAGCACTAGAACAATTCTAGTACCAGCATAGGAAACCATCTAGCAATGGGTCCCGGCGTCCGGATAGGTCGAAGATGCGGGAGCAAACTATCGAACCTCTGGTATATGGTTACCGTATAATTCATCCCTCTGACCGCTAATGCTCAGGACGACTGAGATTGGGCTGCCAACCCAGACAGAGTCAGTCCAATACGTGTCTCAACCTCGCAAGCCCAGTGACTCTTCACTAGGGCTACCCCGACCGAGGATTTGCTAAATTGAGATACTGCGAGACATTCAATCCAAACTGTTTGGACAGGTCAATTCTATCTTGGTTCATCACTGCTCCATAAGTACTTGCCTATACCCAGAAACCTTTCGTCATCAGATTAAAAATCCGGGTAGTCCGGCACCAAAGCACAGGGAGTTGCTTGCATGCTACCGTGATGATCTCAGGTCAGAGGGACACATATACCCATATCCAATCATGAATTTCCCTTTGGCAGAAAGGGGCTGCACGGAGTCACGTTCAATGAGATATCACATATCCCACTTGCAGATCACATCAGTGTCACTACACCTATTTGGTCAAGAGGACAACCAAACGATGTGAACTGCAACAACCTATACTTGATATATTGCCGTCCAGTACAATATATCCTTTGGTTGTGAACAGGGTTTAAGGACCACTCGATACATCCTCTCTGTATCGAAGTCAGTGTAGTCCTAAGGACTTCATCACATGGAAAGAGCTCATTTCAAGAAAATACAATATGTGATGAGCTGCCAAAAATAATATTTTATTAATTCATAAAATGAATATAATACTCAACACAACCGCCTACAACCCAGGCGATTGGCTTTGGGACACAATTCCCAACAAAGACATCTGTTCATCACATGAACAGCAATATGCATAGAAAATTGCTAAAATCTTTCAGATACCTTCCCTTCAGTAAGCATTGTTCTAGCCATCTCTTGAATTATTCTATTTTTCCTCTCAGTAACCCCATTCTATTGTGGAGTGTGAGGTGCAGTAAGTTGCCTTCGGATACCATGCTTCATGCAATAACAAGTCATCTCATCAGAAGTAAACTCACCTCCTCTATCAGTCCCGATGGATTTGATTCTTCTACTCATTGCATTCTCTATCATCTCTTTGAATGCCACAAAATGCTTGAAAGCTTCATCTTTCTTTCTCAACAACGCAATCCAAGTCATTCTAGAGTAGTCATCCACCATCACCATAAAATATCTTTCACCATTGAAGCCATTATTTCGAGTAGGACCACAAAGATCAAGATGAAGAATATCTAGTGGCCTTCTAGTGTTGTGCTCCATCTCACTGTATCTTGATCTAGTCTGCTTTCCCTTCTGGCATGCTTCACAAATATGATTTCTTGGCTTTTTGATGCTTGGTAAGTTTCTTACTACATTCTTCCTTGAGAGTTTTGCCAGGTTTTCAAAACCAATGTGTCCCTGCCTCTTATGCCATAGCCAATCTTGCTCTTCATTCACATGCATACATTGATTTGAAGATAATTCAGTAAGAGTGTAAAGATTTCCCAAGGTTCTGGAACCTCTTGCAACTAGCTTCCCTTTGCATGTTTCTCGAAGCTCTACACCATCCTTCTTGAAAATCACAGTGTGACCCATGTCACAGATTTGACTAACACTGAGAAGACTATGCCTGAGACCTTTCACATATAGAACATTCTGAATTCTGCCTGCACCTGCACTCACATTACCTTTTCCAACTATAGCAGCATTTTCATTATTCCCAAACTTCACAGTTCCACCATCATAAGATACCAATTCTGAAAATAGAGATTTATCACCTGACATGTGACTTGAGCATCCACTGTCAAGTATCCAAACTTCAGCCCCTTTCTGTGCTTTCAGAGCGGTTTGCACAACTAGAGAGTCTTGTACTTTCTCTTTACCTTTGGCAATCCATCACAATTTTTCCTCACTAGTTTCAGATTTTGAGGATGATTCATTTGAAACTTTCTTATTGTCAGATACCTCCTTACTTGCTATTCTCTGAGCTTGAGGATGATAGATCTTCTTCTTCTTGCTCTGCTCATTTTGCTTGTATGCTTTCAGATTTTCAAAATGTCCTTGCAAAGCTTTGAGGATGACAAAATTTAAATTGTTGCTTCTACAATTTCTTGCCAAGCGACCTGGTTGACCATAATTATAGCATGAGAAAGCACCTTGATTTTGAGCATATTTCACAGGAGGAGGAACAACAGCATATTTTTTATGACAATTTGCAGAGATATTCCCTAGTTCACCACAAGTATAGCATTCTTTCATATAAGATAACACTTCAAATGAATTAGAAAGTTTTACCTTGGGTGGAGAGATGGCCGCCAAGAACTTGCAAGTTTAGATCCGATGTCCATAAAGGTTACAATGAAAGCAATGACCTGGAAAGAAATTATTTGAATTTATATAAGAGAAATCCGATCTTCTAGGAAGCTTAGATGCACTTTCAGGCCTCATATGTTTCTTCTTAAGGATTTCTGGTTCTTTAAAGATTGTTGAACTGGTAGGAGACACAGAGACTTCCTTCATAATTTGAGAACTAGAATTAGATGGAAATATAGACCTCGAAGAGGAATCTTTCTCTCCTTTATAACCAAGGCCGAATTTCACATGTGTGGGCCTCTATGAACTAATCATTTCGTCTAATTTCCTGGAGGAGATATTCTGCACTTCAGCACATTCCAACTCACAATGAGAATCCTTTTCACTAACGAATTGAGAAAGCTTGCCCTCCAGTTCTTCAAGTCTGACATGCATCTGAGCAATCATTTCATTTGCTTCCCTTAATTTTTTCTGTGCCTCTTCCTTCTCTTGCCTTTCTTCATCAAAGTGACTGGACAAATAATTATATTCCTCTAACAAATCAACTTCAATTTCTGGCACCTTTTCTTCTTTCTCTTCAGATGAATTTTGAGCCACCATGAAAAGAAAATTTTCTTTGGAATTATCATGAATAAAGACTTGCTCTCTATCGGATTCATCACATGAGTCATCTTCTAGTTCCTCAGTCATGAAACTTCTCCCTTTTGTCTGTCCTCTGAAGTTCTTTGTCACTTTGGTAGTAGTCTCCCTCTCATTCATTGCCTTCATTGGGCAATTTTTGGCCATATGCCCAATTCTTCCACAATCAAAGCATTTGAAGGGTAATTTGCCTTTGTACTTTCTTTTGCCTCTTGAAAGCTTTCTCACAAAGTTCACCTCATCTTCATCAAGATCATCACTATTCTCGCTAATTTGCACTTTGCTTTTAAAAGAAGCCTGAATATCTAGATTTTTGCCTTTGTCTGCTCTCATCTCATATGCAGTGAGAGACCCATGCAGTTCATCCCATGTGAGAGTGTTTAGATCTTTCGCCTCCTCAATAGCAGACACTTTAGACTCATATTTGGAGGTTAATGTCCTAAGCACTTTCTTAATCACAACAGAGATATCCATCTTCTCATCTAGACCTCGAATAGAAAGAACTACATTGTTCACCCGTTCCAAGTATTCACTAACAGTCTCATCATCATTCATGTGAATTAATTCAAACTGAGCCATGTAGATTTGTAACTTGGCTTCCTTGATCTTTGCATCTCCCTCATGCATACTCTGTAGCCTATCCTATACCTCCTTAGCAGATTTGCAGTCAATAACTTTTGATATCTCATAATTTGTTAGTGCTGACAACAATGCATTATGAGCTTTGGCATTCATATCAACACGCTTCTTCTCTGATGGATCAACAATAGAGCCCTCTGTAACTATATAGCCTTGCTTGACTGATTCCCAGACTTCACTGCCCAATGACTTTAAGAAATAGCATATTCGAACTTTCCAGAAAGAATAATCATTGCCAGTGAAAGCAGGTGCCCTATTGGACAGATTTCCTTTTGATGCCATGAAGATCACACACTAACTCTCCAAACGATTAGATTGCACTATGAGAGCCCTCGCTCTGATACCAATTGTTGAACTTAGTGTGGTTCCACTGAGAGGGGGGGTGAATCAGTGGATGAAAAATCTTCTTATTTTTCTTTTAGGAATAATCAAAAATGCTTGATGGAGAAAAATTATAGAGCAATAGAAGAATAACACCAATCAAACCAAACACACAGAGGATTGTTCACCGGGTTCATCTTGATTCCCAATCAAGACTACATCCAGTTAGGGTACTCAATCGATGTACCCCCAATACATTCAACTTCAAGGTTTGCCAATTATGTTGGTCTTACATCCACATAACCCTCTAGGCTATGACCTGAGTACCTCCAGGATTTGATCACGACAACTGCAAACACAGTATCACCCTCTGCTCAAACAAAAGTAGATCAAAAGGAATAGACCCCTCTACTCAAACAAGAGTAGATCAACAGAGCAACGGTCCCACTATTTCAAGACACAAAGAAATCACAATTATAAAGACTGGAGTAGATATCACCAGGAAGATGCTGCAGCAGAAGAAGAACCGCTGAAATCTGTCCATCTGGGATTTCTCCACAGTAGCTGTAACGTCCGTTTCAGATCTCTCCATAGTGGCAGCAATTTTTTGTTTTTAGGTTTCCACGGCCGCCACAACCTTTCATCATGCGGTATCTCCATGGCCTCTCTCACAAAAAACCTATTTTTTCTTTCCATTTTTTTTTGTTTAATAATCCACCTCATTCACGTGTTGCCTAAAAACCAAATCCCTGTCCCGCTCAAACTCTTCCACTTTTTCCGGTTCAGCCAATTCTGTCTCGTTGCATAGACCATAGTCACGATTTTGGCCATAACTTTCTTGACCAAACTCCAAATCTAGAGAACTTAGGCTTGTTTTAAAGCTAAGACATAGGGCTAAAACTTTTGTATTCACTACAGGACCAAATTCTTAACACATTGGACCCAGTTTTAATTGGAAGGGAGAAGATTGAATTATGGAAATCTGAACAGAATTTTGCATCGATAGGCCATTAATAAAACACTTCTTAATCATCTCTGTTGTAATCACCGGACCTTAACCCCCTCTATGCTGGTTATGTTCTCCGAGGCAGCAATAATCTCTATCATGTCTAAGCACACAGACTACTCATGTTGCCAACAAGCTCAATCAAACTCAACTTGGCACAACACTATGGATGTCCAATTAGGGTCCCAACTTTTTGGGTCTTGTAATAAGGCTTCAAGCCTAAACAGTGTAATTTTCTTTAACTTTGAATTGAGTCTCAAGTGTCTATGTCTAGTCCTGTATTTTGATCAAGTTGGTCAAGTCGAGTCCCGTACTGAGTCCAGTACCGTAATGAGTCCAGTTCGAGTCTGTTTGAAGCAAGATTGGTCTTGAAGTCTAGTCACTTTTTAAGCCAAGCCATGAAGGAAGCCAACTCAGCTCAGGGGACCACCTCTTCATCCTACATGGTGCCACTTCACCATGCCATGTGGGCGACACACAATTCAGATTTTGGATGCCAAAAGGGAGGGACACATCACTTGATACACTCCTTTTTTCCCTCCCCCCTATCAAGCTATTTTCCAAACATGGGTGGCCGGCCAAGGATGGTCAAAGGGAGTTACAGTTTGGAGAATTCAAATCCCTTGCTTCAAGCCTCCTATCAAGATTTTTTCCCAAACTACTTGAACAACTTTGGAAGGAATAGCAAGATCCATGGGCACCTCCACTTCTCACTCCCCATATCATGCCTCGTACCAAAGGTGGAAGCACAACCAAGGAAAGGAGGAGGACACAAGCCTTGATCCAAGCCTCACATCAAGCCACATTCATGGTTGGCCAAGAAGGAAGAATTTTTGAATTTTTGGGCACCCCATCAAAAAAAGATTTGTAATTTTCATTTGAAATTTAAATGGGGTCCTAAGGTGCCTATAAAAGGGACCTTACCCCTCCTTTGTAAAGCTAATTGATGATGAATGAAAAAAAACACAAGTTTTTGAGAGCCAATTCTCTTTAGTTGCCTTCGTTCATTAGGAACATCGATCTCCGTGAGGAAGCGCCTTCGCCTTCGGGCGTCAAGAGGTGTGAGGCCTCATGTTACTATCTCTTCTACAAATCCATCATCCAACTTCGAGTCAGAGTCCATTGGGAGCATCCAACCAGGCACCTAGCAAGAAGCACTCCACCATCACCACATCAACTCTCTTTCCTTCATCCCTTGCTTTCTTTGTTGAATCCTAACTTCCATCTTGAATGCTCGCAGGTCCTCCAGGTGACACGAACACGGAGTCGGTTTCCCTTGCCATCGAGACCTTCGGACAGCAAGCCAGCGCATCCGTGGGGTTGAAGGCTTGATCATCCAGGCCGCATCCGCCAGAGTGAGTGAATTCGGCATCAGGCACTTCAGATCTTTGAGGTTCACCACCCTGACTCCTAAGTAGGTATTGATCTGAAGGCTAAGTCCTACGGGGTTTCTTAATCCCGGGGTCCTCTTTTTATCCTTGCTTAGGGACTTACTTGCTTGCTTGAAGTTCTTGTTAGTATAGAACTCTAGATCTACTCCTACTTGTTTTCGGGAATCATAAACAAATCATTAAAACCCTAAAAATCACCAAAAAAAAAAATCACTAACCTACATCATCCTAGCTTCTAGTTAGTCCCCCATCATTTCTGGTATCAGAGCATGGTTAGGACTTTAGCTCCTCTTAAGTACCTGGATTAGGTGCTTCACCAGGCCGTCCGGTCTTAGGAGAAAAGTATGGTTTCAAGACCCTCTCCTCCCATTCCACGGGGATCTCCTAAGATGTGTAGGGGTGCCATTGTGATAGGCCTTTGAAGGAGATCCCAAGAAGAATAGGTTTAAAAGAACAAAAAGATTTTGCATCTTAGATTTCATCTTTTAAATTCTGCAGTTTTTCTTTCCATACATAGTCTGTTATTTTAGGTGGTACTACCTGTAGGAATCTCCAGATTTCATGATTTTTGTTTTGATAGATCACATATAATTCAAAGTATTTTTGATAATTTTCTCATATTTTATTTCAATTTATGAAATTTCTACAAGCCGAAATATTTCCTGAGAGCAACTTCTGTTCTGAGAATTTCAGAAATTTGCATTTTCTTATGTTTTCATTTGTCATATAGTTTAATCTTGTATTTAGGGTCATATCATTTTATTTCCATCATCTTATTTCTGTTATCATACATCAAAAAACCCAAAAATATAATTTAGAGACATCTCATTAGATCATTTGCTTTAAATCATTTTCATAAATTACTTTAAGGGCGGCAATTTGACATAGGGTCAGGATTTCATTACCTGTCCCTAGCCCAAAAATCACTAACCTGCATCACGAACCCAAGCTCTAATTAAAATCTAGTGGACACTAATTTTGCTCTAGAGAGCTTAGGGACACCAACTGATCGAGTCAAGACTAAGTGTCTATTCTTGGTGTCGGCCCATTCTGTGTGTGATGTTGCTCTTGGTGTCTAGGCTTGGTGATTCAGGGCTTGTGAGTTTGGTCTGCCTACCTGGACAATCCCAGATTGGTGTCTAAGGTTGGCGTTCAAGGACCTCCACTCCCCTACACCTACCTGGCCAAGGATAGAGTTATTACAGACTGGTTTGCCACCCTGACTTAGGCAACTGGTTGAGATTCTAGGTCTAGTAGATCATAGACGATTTTGTGTGCTTAGCTCATGTCGACTAGATCCGGAGTCCCTTATCATCCCCATCTTTTCCAACCAAGTGAACCCATGGAAAACACCCGAGAAGATCAATTGCTAAAAGAGTATGAGGGAGAAGAAGAACAGTTTGAATCTGAAGACCTGTTAGGAGTAATTAGGTGCATCCTTACTCAGGACATAGTGCAAGAAGATTGGCGCAGGACTAACATCCTACAAACCTTTACCAGATTAGGAAATAAGGTATACAAGATCATAGTTGATAGTGGGAGCTGTGTCAATGCCATTTCTTCAAGTACTGCCAGATCCTTAGGATTGACACCAGTTCCTCACCCGAACCCTTATAAGGTCTCGTGGATTGATTCAACTTCTATACCCATAAAGTCTAGGTGCCAAGTCTTGATCGAGTTACAGTCTTATAAATAGAAGATTTGGTATGATGTCCTTCCCATGGGCGTCAGTAGTATTATCTTAGGTCAACCTTGGCTGTACGATCATGATGCCACCCTTCATGGTCAGACCAATAGCTGTACCTTCAATCACCATGGGAAGAAATTTACAATCAACTCAGTTCAGCCTAAGGATCAGGTTAAAAGAGGATCAAGTAGTTTAAAGGAAAAGAAGCCAGAAGTTAACCTGATCAAGGACAATGAGTTAGAAGAAGAGATTACCGGGAAAGGACCCTTTAAAGAATTTCAGGGAGAGAAGGATGAGCAATCTGAGAATTTGAATACAAAAATCCCTGAGCCCATTGAAGACTTTAAGGTTGAACCCATTGAAAATCTAGGAAAAGAAACTTCTAAGCCCATTAAAGAATTGAAAGAAAGCATCTATGAGTCAAGTTTAGTAGAAGATGGGCCCGAGGGTGAAATCATTGAGGAATCAAAGGAAAATGATCCTGAACCCACTATAGAATTTGAAGGAGTAACTAAGCCAGGATCGAACATAGTAGAGGAAGTTGAAGGTTCTCGTGTATTGCCCATAGAGAAGGTCCAGGAACAAGAAGTAGACATTAGTTTAGAGGACTTTCAAGATAAACTTTCCAAAGACCGTCCTGATGACCTTCCACCTTCTAAGAGCAACCAGCTTGTCTTAGAACTTGCACCTATAGGTCCATCTAGTACTAATCATGAGGCTGGGACCAGCACACCCATAGACCAACATTCACACATTAAGGTTAGTCTCTTTAGCTTTGAACCAGTCCCTGACTCTCCTTCCTATTTCCAACCCTTTCTTGAGCCTTCTCACATTTCTAGAGCCATGGGGTTACTTTTTGTTGAGATTACCATAATGAAGGACTCCTTAGAACCCATCCGTTTTGCCATCTACTTCTGGTTTACCTTATGGCATTTGCTAGGAATCTATGGTAATTTTTCTTGTGCATACCAGACCAGGGTCAAACCTAGAGAGTCAATAATCTATTAGGTTTAGGCCCTAGAGAGTCCAATAAAATTTCGCTCTATAGGAATGCATCATTGAGTCTGCATTTTGAATCATGCATTAAGTATAAATTTTAAAATAATTTGACTGATTCCCGAAAGTGAACTAAGGAGTTTGATCAAAGGGATTCTGTAATGATTAGGCTTATGCCTGAACGGTTTCCACCAGGAACCGTTAAGAAATTTCATGCTCGTGAAGCTGGCCCCTTTAGAGTGATAAAGAGTGTTGGCCCTAATGCCTACATTCTTGAGCTCCCCCGGATTATGGCATTAGCATGACTTTCAATATCTCAGACTTAGTCGAGTACAGGAAACCAGCAAACATACCTAGCGAGCCATTTGAGCCTGACCTATCTTTTGAGAGTGAACCCGAACCTAAGTGTCCAGCTCCAATTATACCTGAAAGAGGAGAGTGGATTGAGCATGTCCTATATGACCAAGCTATTACCACCCGGGGCAAAGGTTATCAACGTTTCTTGGTTCGATGACAAGGCCAACCTGAGTCCGATGACTTATGGATTACCCGAGAGGACTTGCAGCGCCTCGACCCCGACATTCTGAAAGAATACCTTAACCAAATTAGCTCTTAATCGACAGAGTCTAGTTCCTCCCACCCCGAGAGAACTGGTGTGGGTACCAGAATCTGACAGAGGCTCCTTAACCCTCTGTGGATGTCCAATTAGGGTTCCAACTTTTCAGGTCTTGTAATAAGGCTTCAAGCCTAAACAGTAAAATTTTCTTTAGCTTTGAATTGAGTCTCAAGTGTCTATGTCTAGTCCTATATTTTGACCAAGTTGGTTAAGTCGAGTCCTGTACTGAGTCCAGTCCCGTAATGAGTCCAATCCGAGTCTGTTTGAAGCAAGATTGGTCTTGAAGTCTAGTCACTTTTTAAGCCAAGCCATGAAGGAAGCCAACTCAGCTCAGGGGACCACCTCTTCATCCTACATGGTGCCACTTCACCATGCCATGTTGGTGGCACACAATTCAGATTTTGGATGCCAAAAGGGCGGGACACATCACTTGATACACTCCTTTTTTCCCTCCCCCCTATCAAGCTATTTTTCAAACATGGGTGGCCAGCCAAGGAAGGTCAAAGGGAGTTAAAGTTTGGAGAATTCAAATCCCTTGCTTCAAGCCTTCTATCAAGCTTTCTTCCCAAACTACTTGAACAACTTTGGAAGGAATAGCAAGATCCATGGGCGCCTCCACTTTCCACTCCCCATATTGTGCCTTGTACCAAAGGTGGAAGCACAACCAAGGAAAGGAGGAGGACACAAGCCTCGATCCAAGCCTCACTTCAAGCCACATTCATGGTCGGCCAAGAAGGAAGAAATTTTGAATTTTTGGGTGCCCCATCAAGAAAAGATTTGTAATTTTCATTTGAAATTTAAATGGGGCCTAAGGTGCCTATAAAAGGGACCTTACCCCTCCTTTGTAAAGCTAATTGATGATGAATGAGAAAACACAAGTTTTTGAGAGCCAATTTTCTTTAGTTGCCTTCGTTCATTAGGAACATCGATCTCCGTGAGGGAGCGCCTTCGCCTTCGGGCGTCGAGAGGTGTGAGGCATCGTGTTACTATCTCTTCCACAACTGCATCCTTCAACTTCGAGTCAGAGTGCATTGGGAGCATCCAACCGGGCGCCTAGCAAGAAGCACTCCACCATCACCACATCAACTCTCTTTCCTTCATCCCTTGCTTTCTTTGTTGAATCCTAACTTCCATCTTGAATGCTCGCAGGTCCTCCAGGTGACACAAACACGGATTCGGTTCCCTTTGCCATCGAGACCTTCGGATAGCAAGCTAGCGCATCTGTGGGGTTAAAGGCTCGATCATCCAGGCCGCATCCGCTAGAGTGAGTGAACTCGGCATCAGGTGCTTCAGATCTTTGAGGTTTGCTACCCTGACTCCTAAGTAGGTATTGATATGAGAGTGAAGTCCTACAGAGTTTCTCAATCCCGGGGTCCTCTTTTTATCCTTGCTTAGGGACTTACTTGCTTGCCTGAAATTCTTATTTGTATAGAATTCTAGATCTACTCCTACTTGTTTTCGAGGATCCTAAACAAATCATTAAAACACTAAAAATCACCAAAAAAAAAAAAATCACTAACCTGCATCATCCTAGCATCTAGTTAGTCCCCCATCAACTGGGCTAGTTAGGATCTGATCTTAGGCTAGGGGCACTAATCCTAAAGGGTTTAGGTTGACAAAAGGGAAGTGGACTAACACTAGGCTCATATCTAGTGGTACTAATCCTATGGGATTCAAGTCGACTAAGGGATAGTGGGTTACTATTGGGTTCATATCTAGGGACTATGGGTTCCTAGGGTTCAGCTCTATGGGTCATTTGGTCAAGCTTAGTATCAGACTGGTCAAACCTACGGTTTATTTGGGTTAGCTGATTTTGAGATTGGACATTGGCTCGGTTCATTTGGGTAGTTAACTGGGCAAGCTAGGCTTGGGTTTGGGTATTGGCTTGGTTCATTTGGGTAAGCTGAGCTAGGATGGCCTCCAAAGTGGAATCCATGGTTGGGCTGGGTTGGGGTTTAGATTTTTGATATTAGGTTCCTAGTATAGTGGTCATGCAACAAACCAATCAAGAAAAGTTGAATGATGCAACCAAGCTTGCAAAAGAGAAAGAAAAGGCTAGTATAATTTAGGATTTCCTAAACCTAGAGCCAAAACTGAATGGGTCAGCTCAACTTACACCTAACCCAACAGATAATCCTTCCTCTAGCCAGGTAGAGGGTGGGAGTGTGGGAGGCCCCCTACTTTTGCAAAGATCCAATTAAAAATCACAATACCACTTAGGTCGTTTGACTCTGGACCCTCAGCCTTAGACACCAGATTTCAGTAATAGCCATAGGATTAAATGCACTAGTTGTCCCACACAATTCAAACCCGACCTATTGGGTGTCACCTAGCCCTCTAGGGCAAATTAAGTCTAATTGATTTTAATTAGGTTTGGGTTAGAATGCATGGGGTTGTTTTGGGCCCAAGACAGGTAATGACCTCCTGCCATGATCTTAGAAAGTAAAATTGCCCATAAGATTGATTTAATGAGATGATGAATATACTATGAAACCTGATGCAATCTAAAACACTGTAGAAAACAAAAGAAATTTTCTCTTTTATGAAGTTGCAGCTTAAATTTAAGTTGGTTAGGTTATCAAACAAAATTGGCCTGGGTTGGGAGGGGTTTGGTAGTTGATTAGGTTTAGTTTAGTGAGATATGTAGAAACTGAAATTAGGGTTCGGTTTGATGCAGAAGTTAGCATGGATTTCAATACAAAAAAAATTTAAAAAACTTAAAGAACATAGAATGACATGTGATTATGATTCATACCAAATTTCATGCATAACAAAAATGCTATGATGATGCAAAACCTAGGGTTTCTAATTGGGTGTAGGAAAGAACAGAATTTAGGTTAGGGTTTCTAGGAAGCAGGTTTCCTTACTGTTTTTAGATTAAGAAAAATAAATAAAAATATCAATAAAATAGAGGATGACTCAAGGTTACTCAGTCCAGAAATCAGATAAAAACTATAACTCTAAGATGGGAAACTCTGCCTAAACTTGGACTCCTAATGCAGAAAAGGATGCAAAGATTTTATAAAGCAAAAGAAAACAGGCATGAAAAAACTTTTGCTAATAGAGATAAATCATGAAAAAAATTCCTAAAAATACTAACAATTATGATAGATCTAACAAAATAAAAATCAGAGTTTTTTGATCTACCTACACATAGAAATAGGAAAAATAACAGACCATGTATGGGAATGATAGGATGCAGAAACTAGCCCTAAACATGCTCTGATACCAAATTGATGCGGGACTATTCATGCATGCCAATTATCTTTTATGTATTAAGCATTAAATTAGGAGTTTATATCCTAAATTTCAAGCCAAGATTCAAAGTAGGGAATTCTATAGAAATTCTAGAAGCAGATGCATGCAGAAATAGATCCTACAAGTGAAGAAACAGGACTGCCAAGGCTAAGAAGCCCTGGTTAGGACTAGCTCTTCTGCAATACCGCTACCTGATGAGTCTAGGAGGTGTACCTGGTAGATATTTGAAGATTGATCCGTGAAGAGTTTGCTCTATGCTCGACGGATGCAGCATGGAAAACAAAGCAATCGAACCTGCGGATTTGCGGCTTTCAATCCGGTGACCCAAAAGCTTGTCGATTGGAATCCTGAATTCGTGAACTCTGAGGGACCTGTAAATCACCATTCAAGGGTTAGAAAATAAAGAAGAAAAAAGGTTAAATCGCTGAAAGAAGAAGGGAAGGAAGGGAAGGAAGAGGGGCGGCTAGGAAGATGAAGAGGCTGTCGGCTTGGAGGCAGGGCACAGGGATCACACAGATACCCTAAAGGATCACACAGATACCCCAAATCATATTGAAAACTTCACACACAATTTTGAGGAACTAAAGAATAATTCATTCGTCAATAATCAACAATAATACATCGGAGGGAAGGGCCTTTATATAGGCATACAAGTTAGGGCATACAAGATATTTTACATGGTCTTCCTTTTCCTTTACAAACTCTTCCACAAGTCCTCTCCCAAATAGGTTCAAGTTTCTTCTCCCAACTAGGATTATTCCTCTCCTCCTCTTTGACTTGGTCTTCTCCTTCTCTTTGACTTGGTCCAAGGGGGTAATCATCAGGGGGCGCCATATGGAGGGTCCCCATAAGGTGGGGTGCCATATGAAGAACTTTGGGCTTTTGGGCTTTGGGTGGCCCACTTCAGTGCTGAGCTGGGTCTTTTAGGGTTTCTTTCGGTTATCCATCTCCTCATGGTGGGCTGATGTACTTGTTATCCAAGTCTTCAATGATAGCTCCAAGAATCCTTCTATGCTTCCCAAGTGGCACAATTATGTGGATAACTGGATTCCATGTAGTGGTTGTAGTATTATGTTGACTGGCTTCATAAGTGACTTGAGTATTCTTATAAAATTGGACTGGATGCAATATAAGACTTACAAAATTGGACTGAATGCATAAAACTCAAAACTTACAGGACTCATAAGACTCACTAAGCATCCAAAACTTGACTCAATACTCTAATTACAGGACTCAACTATAGAAAGGCCCTAAACAGGACTCAGCGGCCAAAATAAAGACTCAAGTGTAGCAATGCTGATGCAGGACAAAAGGGGGGGGTCTAGAAGGATCATTGGAGTGCTGAGAAGTCTCTTATGATTAGGGTCAAAAAGGTGAAAAAAAAGATGTGGGGGTAAGAAACATGGATACTCTATGGACTTGGGACTTACCTTCATGGAGAGATATCGTACCTCTAGGGCATCTCACCCACCCCACTACATGTAGTCTAGGACATTCCACCCATCTCACTACATGCGGAGCTTAGGGCGTCCCACCCAAATCGCTACTTGGGGCCGTGAAGGAGAAGCTCCAAGATCATAGAGGGGACTCAGCAAAGAAGAAGATAACTAGGGCCTCGCACCCCTCGATGCTCGAAAGTGAAGGAAGTGGGGTCTCACACCCCTCGACACCCACAGGTGAATGAAAGATGGGCCTCATGCTCGGAGGCAGAACCAAGAACACCTTTTTTCAAAAATTCATAATCATCATCATTTTATTTAAGAGAGGGGTTGCCTTTATATAGGCTTACAAAACTTAGGGCCCAAGAAAACAATACAAGGCATGCAGTCCATAAAAAGTGACAACCCAAATCTGCTTTGTTTGTAGCCTAAAAACATGGTAAAAAACTAAACACAATCCTTCCCATATAATGGAAAAATCAAACTAATCCTAATCTAAAAGTAATTTAAGTAATTTTCTAACTGGTCCATACATCCAGATTTAAAACAAATAAAATAAAATCCAAATTCATCAAGATCCATGCTGAGTTGTTCTAAAATATGTGTAGGCTTGATGACTGTGCAGAAAATTCTTGCTCTAAAAAGTGTGCAATCTGAGATCTGTGCAAAATTATTCTGCTTTGAGATCCATGCAAAAAAAAACTCCCTGTGACCTGTGATCGTGGAACAGGGGTGACGCGCGGAGGTGTGGAGATGGCTTCACAGGCGGAGGTCCGGTGGGGACAGCTCAGGCAGCGGCGGACGGTGGTGTGGGGGAGAGGGGCACGTGGGCAGAGCCGCAAGGGTGGATAGCCATGGGAGGAGCCACAGGGGGCACGGCCACGGGTGGTTCTGTGGGATTTGCCGGCATTCCCACGAGGAGATCGATGCCGCGGGAATGTGGACGGCCATCGGGGTGGCACCGGAGGTCGAGCGTGGCGGATCCAGGACAAATAGGAAGTAAAAAACCAAAAAAATGGAGGTTCTGGGAGGTTGAAGATGATAGGGATAAATGGGGAATAAGTCGGGAATAAAATATGGATAAAGTGAGGATAACGGGAATAGGTGGAATAGCTGGTATAAATATTTTTAAACTAAAATAAAAAAATCTGAAAAAAGGAAAAGCAAAACCCGAATGGGTTTTGATGTCCCCATCATTCCCCTGGGGTGGGGAAAACTCGACTCCGTCGAGTCAGGCTCGCTGTAATTTTTTTTTTTTTCACTTTTTTTTTGTTCTCTCTTTTTTTTTAACTTTTTTTTTCAATCCTAATACTCTCCTGCTCTAATACAAAAATTGATGCAGGACAAAAGGGGGGGCTAGGAGGATCGTTGGAGAGCTGAGAAGTCTCCTGTGATTAGGGTCAAAAAGGCGAAAAAAAAAGATGTTGGGACAAGAAACATGGATACTCCATGGACTTGGGACTTACCTTCATGGAGAGATGTCACTGGTGTGGGCACCAAAATCCGACAGAGGCTCCTCAACCCTCTATGGATGTCCAATTAGGGTTCCAACTTTTTAGGTCTTGTAATAAGGCTTCAAGCCTAAACCGTGTAATTTTCTTTAGCTTTGAATTGAGTCTCAAGTATCTATGTCTAGTCCTGTATTTTGACCAAGTTGGTAAAGTCGAGTCCTGTACTGAGTCTAGTCCCATAATGAGTCCAGTCCGAGTTTGTTTGAAGCAAGATTGGTCTTGAAGTCTAGTCACTTTTTGAGCCAAGCCATGAAGGAAGCCAACTCAGCTCAGGGGACCACCTCTTCATCCTATGTGGCACCACTTCACCTTGCCATGTGGGCAGCATAAACTCGGATTTTTGGAGGCATAAAGGGGACAACAACACTTGATACATTCCCTCCTTCCCTCTGAAAGATTGTGCCCTGAAAGCCAATTGAAATATTGTAATTTTGATCCCAAAAATCAATGAATTGATATTTTATAAAGGCATTATTTTCATCATTTGCTGTGTCTTTTTGATTTTATGATGAACCCCATAGATTAGGGCTATGGTTCTAGGATTATGATGAGATCATACCAGTGATACCTAAAGCCTTAAAACCCTAATCTAAAATATTCCTGGTCGATGGGACATTGAGTTGAGGATCAATGTTTCCGGCAAGACCAGCACATCCTATATATGTTTTGTAATGAGGGTGACTGATCTCACAGTCACTTGTGTTTGACACTAATATTAGGATGTGAGTGTTCATTAGAGAATGAGTTCACTGAATTGATCCAGATTGAGAATATCTAATGGAACCTTATCTGTTTGTTAATAGATAATTCTCATAGTGGGAGTAGTGCACGTGGTCCTTTGACCTGAGACTACCATAGTACCTTATATATATGAATCCATACTTTGGTTCGCAATCAATCATGACACTGAGTCATGCACGAGGTGATACTGGTTATGGTGGATTGTATATGAAGGTTGTGAGTAGGTCAACAAGGAATTGATCAGCCCTAGTAAGAGGGAATAGCATCCAGCTAATTTCAAATGATGGATTCAGGAAACCTTTGATCAAAGTATGAACATTAGAGTTATTTTTTAATGGTTAATTAATGAATCATCATTATAAAGATTGAGCTAGGGATGAATATGAAATTGGATTTGACAAGTATCCATATTCATAATCATATTCGGGATGCAAGTTGATCAAAGGACTGAATTGCCCGGTAACTCACCACTGAAGGGTATTTTGGTAATTCCACCAAAATTCCACATCTTCCGGGTAGACATGATATGTTGCTAGATGTCAATCTTGTCTTGTAGGTATATGATTGAGTCATGGTAATTCAAATCAGTTAATTTGAATTAGATTCTAATTGACCGAGTCGAGCTAGTTTGAGTTGACCTAAATCGGCTTAGTTGAGATCTAACCGAATTAAGTCAAATAGAACTCGGACCTATTGCTGGCTAGGTGTGGAACCCAATGGGTCACACACAAAAGAAAATTGATGAAGGATTTAATTTGGAATTAAATCATGTTTGCAGGATAAACACACTAGCATGTGTTGCAGACCAAATTTCTATTCGAATCAGATTCGAATTTGGTTCCGAATTGGGCTTAATTGGGTTCTAATTGAACCAGATTAAGATCCAATTTATTTTTTAGGACATTGGGCTAACCCATGGCTGAACCCAAGTGAATTTAGTTCACTGAGACCCTCTCTCCAAGCCACCCCCTCCCTTTTCTCACCCGCGCGTGCCAAGAAAGAGAGTCCACGCGCGTGGACTTCTCTTAAAACACGTGAGAAAGAAAATAAATGTCAGAGAAATATCTGGAAAAGGGGTGATTCAGATCCTTGTCTGGTGCCCTTGGATCTGGATCTGATGGCCAGAAAAAATTAAGGAAAAGATCCATCGCTTTTCGGTCGCAAATCCGTCTCCAAAAGTCGCGATTCTTCCTGAAGTTTTTCCGAGAGTCCTCCTCGTCGGAAAAACGAAAATTAAATCAGAGAATCATGATTTTTGGTTGAGGGGACGCGTGAGGAATGAGGGATCGTGATCCCTGGGGTTTCAAAGGGTTGCGTTGTTTCGAGATGACACCCCTCTGAGATCTATAAATAGGGTTGGGTTCTCGGGGATTTTCACGAAACATAATTCAGAGATCCAATTCCCTTTCCTCCTCTCCAGAATACTCCTTCCCCTTGTTCTTGTTGGGTATTGTTTCCCTTACAGAGGTATCCTCTGTCGAAACTCTGATCCTAAACAAGAATAAGAAGAAGGTCTTGAACGGTAAAGGAAAGAAAAGGAAAGGATCTGTTCTTCTTCTTTTCCTTCTTGAATTAAGACTTTGCCTGTCTTAATTTTTCTTCCAATTCAATTCAAGAAAAGGGATTCAAGAAAGGAAATTCTTGAAGAAAATTCAAGAAGAGGAAAGAAGGAAGAAAAGAAATTTTCAAGAAAAAAAATTTCAGCCTAAAAGTCCAAGAATTGAATTCTTGAAAAAGAATTCAAGAAGAGGAGCCAAGAACTAGAAATTGTTGTCTTCATCTTTTTCTGTGTGGATCACCATTGGAGGGTGAACATTTGGGCACCTGGTGGAGATTCAGAGTTTGGATTTTGCGATACAGGTTAGTATCTTAATTTGAGATTAAATATTATATATACATTTTATATGTTTTAATTCTTTTAAGGAGATCTTGGGTTAAAGGTTTGGTGAAGATTTCAAAAGATAAAAATAAAAATTTTGAAATCTATGTTTCCGCCTTGCCATCAAACCCTACAGTGGTATCCGAGCCTCCTTATTAAGATTAAAATATATATGCTGAATTTTAGATGCATATTTATATAAGTAAAATGAGATGTAATATATGTTTGTTGTAATGTCACCAATTAGGGTTTTCACTCAAACCCTAATTGTTGTAGAGATATGCATAGAGATCTAGTCATCATATTGAAATAAGGTTGCCCTGGCATAATGGTGGATCCATTATGTGGTAAATGGTTGTCCTAGTATGATGACACACTAATCACATATTTGTGTTAATTATGCATATATGTTTGATGTATGCCACTAATTAAGGTTTTCACTTAAACCTTAATTTGCATAGAGATATGTTTAGCCTTCTAGTCATCATACTGAAATAAGGTTGCCCTGGCATAATGGTGGATCCATTATGTGGTAAATGGTTGTCCTAGTATGATGGCACACTATGGCACATATTTGTTAAAATGTGCTTTGTTTTAATAAAGCCCTCTTTAAAACATATTAAGTTGTAGTGTCATATACCAAAAGCAAAAATAATCAATATGATTAGTTTATCATTCGGTGTCTAGGAAAAGTGGTTCATGATCAGTAAAGAGGACGTGGTTTTTAATTGGTTCCGTTGACTGATTTGGCCAATTCTTATTGGTGTCTAAGGAAAGCAACGGGGGGACTCCCACCACTCTCCCACTTACCTGGCCGTTATGATTAACTTAATTATTGATTGATATGCTTAGTGTAATATTCACTACATATGGCCTTTCTTCATGCCAAGTCATTATTATGTTATGATCCATATTAGGTTTGTTGTGTACACACAAGGCCTTTTTTCTTTATGGTGACTAACATAATTTTTGCTTGGTACATTTGATGCTTATGGAATGATTTAATATAATACTTTATTGTGTACACACAAGGGTATTATAATTAATATCATGACTATATAGTAATGAAGGGTTTAACTTAACTAAAATATTATAGTTTGTTGTGTACACACAAAGCTATTAATATTTTAGAGGCCAAGATAAGTTGAGAATTGTATGAATTACAATTGAAAAGAGTTTTCCTACCTTTGAACTTATATAAGATTTGTTGTGTACATACAAGGTCTTTTATGAGGAATTAGGATCTCAACCCCACTAAGAGAACCAATTAGGGTTTTCTCGATCATCACATTGAGGGTTATGATGCTTGATAAAATAGTGGGAGACATAATTAAGTTAAAGTCCTAATTTAATTATGTTTTGTCAACATTGATTGTTTGCTTATGTAATGTTGTTTGTTAATGTAGATTAAATGGCATCTTCACTCTCACTCCGTAGCATTCTTGATGCAAATAAATTGACTGGACCAAACTATGTTGATTGGTTGAGAAACCTGAAGATAGTACTCAGCCAAGAAAGAATTTCTTATATTCTTGATACCCCAACCTTGGAACCATTAGGGGAAGATGCCTCGCAAGAGGATAAGACCACATATAACACGTGGCAAAATGACTCACTTACTGTCAAGTGTATAATGCTTGCCTCTATGACCAATGAGTTATAGAGGCAACATGAAAGCATGGACACAAACTCCATATTGCTCAATTTAAAAGAACTTTATGGAGAACATAGTCGAACTGCAAGATATGAAATATCTAAGCAGTTATTCCGTGCAAGGATGACAGAAGGTACATCCGTACAAGACCATGTATTAAAGGTTATTGACCTAATCACCCGATTGGGTCAATTAGGTTTTGTTATGGATGGGGAGTTGAATCAGGATTTAATCCTGCAGTCACTCCCAGAGTCATTTTCACAGTTTGTTCTTAATTATCATATGAACAAACTTAACACTTCCTTGCCTGAGCTGTTGAATATGTTAAAAACAGTAGAGAGCCATTTAAAGAAAAATAAGGCTCCACTTCTTCTTGTAGATGGTGTAAACAAGAAGAAAATAGGCAAAAAGGGTTCCAAGAGGAGGTTAAACCCAAAAGGGGGCATCAAGAAAAAGAAAGGAAAGAAGGCCTCCGAACAAATGACCTGCTTTCATTGTGGCAAGCCAGGTCACTGGAAAAGAAATTGCAAGGTTTACCTTGCAAGTGTGAAGCCTGGTGCTAGTGATGCACCAAAAGGTATGTATGAGATACATGCAATTTTGTCATTAGACTCTTCTAATTCAAACTCTTGGGTATTGGATACTGCTTGTGGTCATCATATCTGCAAATCATTGCAGGGACTACAGAACATTAGAGTTTTGAAGGAAGGCAACTTCGAGCTCTACGGTGCTGGAGGAGATTCCATCCAAGCAGAAGCTGTAGGGACTTATATGTTGAAGCTGCCTTCTGGGAATATTTTAGAGTTAAAAAATTATTATTTTATGCTTAGAATCATTAGAAACATCATATCTGTACCCTTGTTACTTAAACAAGGATATATTATGAATGTAATGAGCAGTGGCTGCTCAATCAGTTTTTCTAATGAAATAATATTTAATGGCATATTTTGCAATGGTCTCTTAACTTTATCTTCTGATGACAATATAGTACATGTTAGTAATAAATGAAAAAGAGATGAAGTAAACAATACTTTACTTTGGCACTGTCGTCTTGGACATATTAGTGAGCAGAGGATTAACAAGTTATACAAGGAAAAATTCCTTAATCCTTATGACTATGAATCATTAGGAACTTGTGAATCATGTCTCATGGGTAAAATGACCAAGACTTCATTTAGTGGACATAATGAAAGGACAACAGAGTTATTAGGACTCATACACACTGATGTATGTGGACCTATGACAACTCAGGGCAAGGGTGGATACTCATATTTCATCACATTCACTGATGATTTTTCAAGGTACGGATTTGTGTATCTAATGAAACATAAGTCCGAAGCTTTTGAAAAATTTTTAGAGTATCAAAGTATGGTAGAGAAACAAACAGGAAAAGTATTAAGATCCTTCGATCAGATAGAGGAGGTGAATACTTATCCATCGAGTTTCTTGATCACCTTAAACAAAAGGGAATCATCTCTGAATGGACTCCTACTTACACACCATAATTAAATGGTGTTGCTGAAAGGAGAAATCATACTTTATTAGATATGGTACGGTCCATGATGTACTTCACAGACTTACCTATTTCTTTCTGGGGATATGCCTTGGAAATAGTGGCTAATATTTTGAATAGAGTACCATCCAAATCTGTATCTAGCATTCCATATGAGTTATGGAGGGGAAAGAAACACAATCTTAAGCACCTTAAGATATGGGGATGTCCAGCTTATGTCAAAAGAAATTTTGGACAAAAGCTTGATGTTAGAGCAGAAAAATGTCTATTTGTTGGATATCCCAAAGATAGTATAGGATATCTATTCTACCACCCTACTGAACAAAAGGTTTTAGTCAATAGGCATGCCATTTTTATGGAAAAAGAATTCATCCTACAAAAGGGCAGTGGGAGAAATATTGAACTTGAAGAAGTTCAACAAGTAGATACATCTCAACAAAATCATAACATAGTTAGTATAGAACCTGAACACACCACTCCTATCCGTAAGTCTGATAGAGTGCGACATGCACCTGAAAGGTATGGGTTCATTATTGAAAATAATGAAGCCCGAATCATTGATAATGATGAGCCTCTAACATATACGGATGCTGTCATAAGTAGCGACTCAGACAAATGGCTGGAAGCCATGAGATCCGAAATGGACTCCATGTATGTCAACCAAGTCTGGACTTTGGTTGATGCACCAAAGAGTGTTAACCTTATTGGATGCAAATGGGTCTATAAGAAAAAGATTGGGGCAGATGGCCAAGTTGAAACTTATAAAGCCAGATTAGTGGCTAAGGGTTTCAGACAAAAACAGGGAATAGATTATGATGAAACATTTTCTCCTGTTGCCATGCTCAAATCTATTCAGATCATGCTTGCTATAGCAGCATATCATGATTATGAAATCTGGCAGATGGATGTGAAAACTGCATTCCTCAATGGTTTCCTTGAGGAAGAGGTTTATATGTCATAGCCAGAAGGTTTTGTCTTGGAGACTAAACCTAATCAGGTATGTAGGCTAAAGAAATCTATTTATGGATTAAAGCAAGCATCTAGGAGTTGGAACATCCGATTTGATAAGACAGTCAAAGAATTTGACTTTATCAAAAATGAGGATGAACCTTGTGTGTACAAGAAGACTAGTGGGAGTGCCATAGTTTTCTTGGTTCTGTATGTAGATGACATACTCCTCATTGGGAATGATATCCCAATGTTACAATCGGTCAAGGTATGGTTATCTAAACAGTTTTCCATGAAAGACTTGGGAGAAGCATCTTATATACTAGGCATCAAGATCTATAGAGATAGATCTAGGAGGATGCTAGGTTTATCCCAGTCTAGGTACATTGACCAAGTGCTAAAAAGATTTAGCATGGAGGAAAGTAAAAGAGGTTACTTACCTATTGGTCATGGCATACATCTTTCTAAGAAGATGTCTCCTAAGACACCTAAAGAAAGAAATAGAATGAATTCGGTACCTTATGCTTCGGCAGTAGGGTCTATTATGTATGCTATGTTATGTACTAGGCCTGATGTGGCATATCCCTTAGGTATAGCCAGCAGGTTTCAGGCTGATCTAGGAGAGGATCATTGGAAGGCTGTGAAAAATATTCTTAAGTACTTAAGAAGAACTAAGGATATTTTTCTAATATACGGAGGATCTGATCTTAAACTAGAAGCTTATTCAGATTCTAGTTTTCAATCAGATCCAGATGACAGCAAATCTATATCTGGATATGTTTTTATCCTTAATGGAGGAGCTGTAAGCTGGAAAAGTTCTAAACAGCAAACTGTAGCTGACTCAACAACTGAGGCAGAGTACATTGCTGTTAGTGAAGCTGCCAAGGAAGCTGTCTGGATGAAGAAGTTCATATCAGAGTTGGGCGTAGTTTCTAAGATTGAAGGTCCAGTATCACTTTACTATGATAATACGGGGGCTGTTGCTCAAGCAAAGGAACCAAGAGCTCATCACAAATCAAAGCACATTCTGAGACGCTTCCATCTCGTTCGAGAGATTGTCGAAAGACAAGAAGTCTGCATTAAAAGGGTAGAAACGAAGAACAACGTAGCAGACCCGTTCACTAAGGCTCTATCACAGCGAGAGTTTGATCGCCACCTTGATTGTATGGGGTTAAGATTTAAAGGCAATTGGCTTTAGTGCAAGTGGGAGATTGAAAGATTGTGCCCTGAAAGCCAATTGAAATATTGTAATTTTGATCCCAAAAATCAATGAATTGACATTTTATAAAGACATTATTTTCATCATTTGCTGTGTCTTTTTGATTTTATGATGAACCCCATAGATTAGGACTATGGTTCTAGGGTTATGATGAGATCATACCAGTGAGACCAAAAGCCTTAAAACCCTAATCTAAAATATTCCTGGTCGATGGGACATTGAGTTGGGGATCAATGTTTCCGGCAAGACCAGCACATCCTATATATGTTTTGTAATGAGGGTGACTGATCTCACAGTCACTTGTGTTTGACACTAATACTAGGATGTGAGTGTTCATTAGAGAATGAGTTCACTGAATTGATCCAGATTGAGAATATCTAATGGAACCTTATCTGTTTGTCAATAGATAATTCTCATAGTGGAAGTAGTGCATGTGGTCCTTTGACCTGAGACTACCATAGTACCTTATATATATGAATCCATACTTTGGTTCACAATCAATCATGACACTGAGTCATGCACGAGGTGATACTGGTTATGGTGGATTGTATATGAAGGTTGTGAGTAGGTCAACAAGGAATTGATCAGCCCTAGTAAGAGGGAATAGCATCCAGCTAATTTCAAATGATGGATTCAGGAAACCTTTGATCAAAGTATGAACATTAGAGTTATTTTCTAATGGTTAATTAATGAATCATCATTATAAAGATTGAGCTAGGGATGAATATGAAATTGGATTTGACAAGTATCCATATTCATAATCATATTCGGGATGCAAGTTGATCAAAGGATTGAATTGCCCGGTAACTCACCACTGAAGGGTATTTTGGTAATTCCACAAAAATTCCACATCTTCCGGGTAGACATGATACGTTGCTAGACGTCAATCTTGTTTTGTAGGTATATGATTGAGTCATGGTAATTCAAATCAGTTAATTTGAATTAGATTCTAATTGACCGAGTCGAGCTAGTTTGAGTTGACCTAAATCGGCTTAGTTGAGATCTAACCAAATTAAGTCAAATAGAACTCGGACCTACTGTTGGCTAGGTGTGGAACCCAATGGGTCACACACAAAAGAAAATTGATGAAGGATTTAATTTGGAATTAAATCATGTTTACAGGATAAACACACTAGCATGTGTTGTAGACCAAATTTTTATTCGAATCAGATTCGAATTTGATTCCGAATTGGGCTTAATTGGGTTCTAATTGAACCAGATTAAGGTCCAATTTATTTTTTAGGACATTGGGCTAACCCATGGCTGAACCCAAGTGAATTTAGTTCACTGAGACCCTCTCTCCAAGCTGCCCCCTCCCTTTTCTCACCTGCGCACGCCAAGAAAGAGAGTCCACGCGCGTGGACTTCTCTTAAAACGCATGAGAAAGAAAATAAATGTCGGAGAAATATCTGGAAAAGGGGCGATTCAGATCCTTGTCTGGCGCCCTTGGATCTGGATCTGATGGCGAGAAAAAATTAAGGAAAAGATCCGTCGCTTTTCGGTCGCAAATCCGTCTCCAAAAGTCGTGATTCTTCCTGAAGTTTTTCCGAGAGTCCTCCTCGTCGGAAAAATGAAAACTAAATCAGAGAATCATGATTTTTGGTTGAGGGGACGCGTGAGGAATGAGGGATCGTGATCCCTGGAGTTTCAGAGGGTTGCGTTGTTTCGAGATGACACCCCTCTGAGATCTATAAATAGGGTTGGGTTCTCGGGGGTTTTCACAAAACATAATTCAGAGATCCAATTCCCTTTCCTCCTCTCCAGAATACTCCTTCCCCTTGTTCTTGTTGGGTATTGTTTCCCTTACAGAGGTATCCTCTGTCGAAACTCTGACCCTAAACAAGAATAAGAACAAGGTCTTGAACGATAAAGGAAAGAAAAAGGAAAGGATCTGTTCTTCTTCTTTTCCTTCTTGAATTAAGACTTTGCCTGTCTTAATTTTTCTTCCAATTCAATTCAAGAAAAGGGATTCAAGAAAGGGAATTCTTGAAGAAAATTCAAGAAGAGGAAAGAAGGAAGAAAAGAAATTTTCAAGAAAGAAAATTTTAGCCTAAAAGTCCAAGAATTGAATTCTTGAAAAAGAATTCAAGAAGAGGAGCCAAGAACTAGAAATTGTTGTCTTCATCTTTTTCTGTGTGGATCACCATTGGAGGGTGAACATTTGGGCACCTGGTGGAGATTCAGAGTTTGGATTTTGTGATACAGGTTAGTATCTTAATTTGAGATTAAATCTTATATATACATTTTATATGTTTTAATTCTTTTAAGGAGATCTTGGGTTAAAGGTTTGGTGAAGATTTCAAAAGATAAAAATAAAAATTTTGAAATCTATGTTTCCTCCTTGCCATCAAACCCTACACCCTCCCCCTATCAAGCTCTTTTCCAAACATAGGTGGCCAACCAAGGAAGGTCAAAAGGAGTTAAAGTTTGGAGAATTCAAATCCCTTGCTTCAAGCCTCCTATCAAGCTTTCTTCCCAAACTACTTCAACTTTGGAAGGAATAGCAAGATCCATGGGCGCCTCCACTTCCCACTCCCCATATTGTGCCTTATACCAAAGGTGGAAGCACAACCAAGGAAAGGAGGAGGACACAAGCCTCGATCCAAGCCTCACTTCAAGCCACATTCATGGTCGGCCAAGAAGGAAGAATTTTTGAA
Organism: Areca catechu; assembly: GCA_021397845.1. Lineage (NCBI taxonomy): Eukaryota > Viridiplantae > Streptophyta > Magnoliopsida > Arecales > Arecaceae > Areca > Areca catechu. The sequence goes on from CM038045.1 coordinate 66,521,221, forward strand.
TTTTTGGATGCCCCATCAAGAAAAGATTTGTAATTTTCATTTGAAATTTAAATGGCACCTAAGGTGCCTATAAAAGGGACCTTACCCCTCCTTTGTAAAGCTAATTGATGATGAATGAAAAAAAACACAAGTTTTTGAGAGCCAATTCTCTTTAGTTGCCTTCGTTCATTAGGAACATCGATCTCCATGAGGAAGCACCTTCGCCTTCGGGCGTCGAGAGGTGTGAGGCCTCATGTTACTATCTCTTCCGCAAATCCATCATCCAACTTCGAGTCGGAGTCCATTGGGATCATCCAACTGGGCACCTAGCAAGAAGAACCCCATCCATCACCACATCAACTCTCTTTCCATCATCTCTTGCTTTCTTTTTTTTTTTTATTGAATCCTAACTCTTCTCTTGAATGCCCACAGGTCCTCTAGGTGCCACGAACACGGAGTCAGTTACCCTTTCCATCGTGACCTTCGAACAGGAAACCGGCACATCCACGGGGGTTGAATGCTCGATCATCCAGGCCACATCCGCGAGAGCAAATGAACTCGGCATTGGGCACTTTGGATCTTTGAGGTTTGCCACCCTGACTCTTAAGTAGGTATTGATCTGAGAGCTAAGTCCTACGGGGTTTCTCAATCCCGGAGTCCTCTTTTTATTCTTGTTTAGGGGCTAATTCACATGCCAGTAATTCTTATTATTATTGAATCCCTAGATCTACTCTTGGTTTGTCTTCGGGAATCATAACTTATAAAAAAACCCTAAAAATCACAAAGGAACAAATCACCTGCATCATTTCATCCTGGCATCTAGTTAGTCCTGCATCATTTCTGGTATCAGAGCATGGTTAGGACTTAGCGCTTCTTAAGTACCTGGATTAGGTGCTTCACCAGGCCGTCCAGTCTTAGGAGAATAGTAGGGTTTCAAGACCCTCTCTTCCCATTCCACGGGGATCTCCTAAGGTGTGTACAGGTGCCACTGTGATTGACCTTCGAAGGGGAATACAAGAAGAATAGATTTGAAAAAAAAAACTTGCATCATCAGATCTCATTGTCTTTTAATTTCTGCATTTTTTCCTTTCCAAATATGGTCTATTTTTTCTAGTATTTATATTTGTAGGAATCTCTAAATTTTCTAATTTTTGTTTTGTTATATCACATGTAATTGATAATATTTTTTTTAATTTTCTCAGATTTTATTGCAGCTTGTATAATTTTTACAAGCTGGAATACTACCTGAGAAGAAATTCTGTCCTGAGAATTTCAGCAAGTGCATTTTCTTATGTTTTCATTTCTTAGATAGTTTAATTTGAATTTAGCTTCATCTTTTGTCATTTCCTTCATCTCATTTCTGCTATCAAACATCAAAATCCAAAAAAAAATAATAATTTAGAGACATTTCATTAGATCATTTGTTTGCCATCATTCTCATAAATCATCTTAAGAACAACAATTTGACATAGGGTCGGGATTTCATTACCTGTCCCTAGCCCAAAAATCACCACCCGACATATCAAACCCAACCTCTAATTAAAATTGAATAGATACTTAATTGCTTTAGTGAGCTAGGGACATCCACGAAGTCGGGTCGAACCAAGTGTCAAGCCAAGTTAGACAGTTGGTTTGTGTGTGCTTGAGTAGCTGGTGTCTAGGCAAGTGGTTCAGGGACAAGAGCCCGAAGGAAGGTGGGTTGGTTTGCTTACCTGGCCAATTTCAAATTGATGTATAAGGCAAGCAAAGAGAAACCTCCACCAACCTTACACTTACCTGGCCAGGTGTCAAGTTACTACTACCGAGTTAGTCTTCTTGACCTAATAATTGGTTTGATCTTTTAAGTCTAGCAAACCCATAGCATCTTCCGTTGTGTGTGCATGTTGACCATATCCGGATTCCCATATCACCCCCATCTTTCCCAATCAGGTGAGCCCATGGAAAACACCCAAGAAGATCAATTAAAGGTCATCATGGAACAATTGATTAAGATGAACAGTAAGCTTGATCAACTTGATGAAAGAATTGGAGCCTTAGAGAAGAATAGTCCTAAACCATCTATTGAGCCTGAGTCTGGATCACCTTTTCCCCCTAGGGATTACCCTTATCATGAACCATTCATAGAGGCTGAACCTAAGAAAATTTCCCATTTTAACCCAGCCCAAGAGATTCACCCTAGGAGACCTAATCAGGAGTTCCTAGACCAGGAAGAACTGCAGGAGTCTGATGACCTGTTAGGAGTAATTAGGTGCATCCTTACCCAGGGCATAGTGCAAGAAGATTGGCATAGGACTAACATCCTACAAACCTTTGCCATACTAAGGAATAAGGTATGCAAGATCATAGTTGATAGTGGGAGCTGTGTCAATGCCATTTTTCAAGTACGGCCAAATCCCTAGGATTGATCCCAGTTTCTCACCCTAACCCTTATAAGATATCGTGGATTGATTCAACCTCCATACCCATAAAGTCTAGGTGCCATGCCAAGTCTTGATCAAGTTGCAATCATATGAAGAGATGATTTGGTGTGATGTCCTTTCCATGGGCATCAGTAGCATTATCTTAGGTCGACCTTCGCTGTACGATCATGATGCCACCCTTCATGGTCGGACCAATAGCTATACCTTCAACCACTATGGGAAGAAATTTACTATTAATCCAGTTCAGCCTAAGGACCAGGTTAAAAGAGAATCGAGTAGCCTTAAGGAAAAGAAACCTGAAGTCAACCTGATTAGTGACAAGGAGTTAGAGAAGGGGAATACTGAGGGAACCCCTACCACTAGTGAAATTCATGAGTTGACCCAGAGAGAACCCCCAAAAGAGGTGTTGAAGCCCTGAAAGTGAAAGAATTTGATGACATATTTCTCAATGAGTTAACTAATCAACTTCCACCTGATGAGACTACTAAGGGAACCCCTATTACTAAAGAGACTCATGAACCAACCCAGAGAGAGGAACCTTCTGAAGAATTTCAGGAAAAAAGATTGAGCCCACTAAGAATCTAAGTGAAGAAACCCCTGAGCCTACTGATGAATCCAAAGAAGACATCTCGGAATCAAGTCTAGTGGTGAAGTGTGATGTAGATGGACCCAAGGCTGAAATCACTAAGGAACTCATAGAAAAAAATCCTGAACCCACTATAAAATTTGAAGGAGTAACTAAGCCAGGATCGAACATAGTAGAGGAAGTTGAAGGTTCTCGAGTATTGCCCATAGAGAAGGTCCAGGAACAAGAAGTAGATATTAGTTTAGAGGACTTTCAAGATAAACTTTCCAAAGACCTTCCTGATGACCTTCCACATTCTAGGAGCACCCAGCCTACCGTAGAACTTGCACCTATAGTCCTCCTAGTACTAATCATGAGGTTAGGACAAGCATACCCATAGACCAACATTCACACATTAAAGTCAGTCTCTTTAACTTTGAATCAGTCCCTGAGTCTCCTTCTTAGTTCCTACCCTTCCCTGAGCCTCCTCACATTTTTAGAGCCATGGGGTTACTTTTTGTTGAGATTACCAGAATGCAGGACTCCTTAGAGCCCATCCCTTTTGCCATCTACTTCTGGTATACCTTATGGCATTTGCTAGGGATCCATGGTAATTTTTCTTGTGCATACCAGACCATGGCCAAACCTAGAGAGTCAATAGTCTGTTAGGTTTAGACCCTAGGAGTCCAATAAAATTCCTCTTAATAGGAATGCTTAGTTGAGTCTGCATTTTGCATCATGTTAGAATTCTGCATCAAATACAATTTTTAAAATAATTTGGTTGATTCCCGGAAATGAGCCAATGAGTTTGAAATTAGGGATTCTATAATGGTTAGGCTTAGGCCTGAACGGTTTTCACCAGGAACCGTTAAGAAACTTCATGCTCGTGTAGCTGGCCCCTTTAGAGTGATAAAGAGAGTTGGTCCTAATGCCTACGTTCTTGAGCTTCCCCCGGATTTTGGCATTAGCTCGACTTTCAATATCTTAGACTTAGACGAGTACAGGGAACCAGCAAACATACCTAGCGAGCCATTTGGGCCTGACCTTTCTTTTAAGAGTGAACCCAAATCTGAGTGTCCACCTCCAATTTTACCTGAGAGAGGAGAGCGGATCGAGCATGCCCTGGATGACCAAGCTATTACCACCCAGGGCAAAGGTTATCAACATTTCTTAGTCTAATAGCAAGGCCGACCTAAGTCCGATGACTCGTGGATTACCTAGGAGGACTTGCAACGCCTCGATCCCGACCTTCCGGATGAGAACCTAAGCCAACTCAACTCTTACTCGACAGGGTCGAGTTCCTCCCACCCTGGGAGAACTGGTGTGGGCACCAAAATCCGACAGAGGCTCCTCAACCCTCTGTGGATGTCCAATTAGGGTTCCGACTTTTCGAGTCTTGTAATAAGGCTTCAAGCCTAAACCGTGTAATTTTCCTTAGCTTTGAATTGAGTCTCAAATGTCTATGTCTAGTCCTGTATTTTGACCAAGTTGGTCAAGTCGAGTCCTGTACTGAGTCCAGTCCCATAATGAGTCTAGTCCGAGTCTGTTTGAAGCAAGATTGGTCTTGAAGTCTAGTCACTTTTTGAGCCAAGCCATGAAGGATGCCAACTCAGCTTAGGGGACCACCTCTTCATCCTATGTGGCGCCACTTCACCTTGCCATATGGGTGGCACAAAATCAAATTTTTGGAGGCATAAAGGGGACAACAACACTTGATACATTCCCTCCTTCCCTCCCCCTATCAAGCTCTTTTCCAAACATAGATGGCCGGCCAAGGAAAGTCAAAGTGGTGCGGACACATGAGGCACCAGAATAAGACAGAGGCTTTTCAACCCTCTGTAAATTGTTCAATAATTTATGAGTCCATCTGTAATAAGGGCTTAACTCATCTGAGTCCATTTTAGTTGTTATTTGAGTATTTTGAGTTGTTATTTCAGTTCTGTACTAGTCAGCTCATGTTGAGCTAGTTCAGTCCAATGCTAGTCAGCTCATGTTGAGCTAATTTTATTTTTTTTGAGTCCTATCCAAGCATACTGAAGACTCAAGACCACATCATACAAGTAAATACCAAGTCCAACTAGATTTAAGACATGGAAGTTTAGCCCAAGTCCAACCCAGCTTGAAGATTTGAAGACCCCAGGAGGAAAATCAGAAACCCTGATTCCTTGCAGATGCCCTCCAGATGCCCAGATTTCCTTCCAGATGTCAAAGTATATTCATATATAAGGGCATCCATGATTCCAGAGGTCCATCTGCATCCTAGCCCAAAGAAATCAAGCCCAGGGACCAAGCCCAAGCCCCTAAGAAGCAAGATACCAGGGAATATTCCTGCTACCTGGCTACCAGGCCACCCCAGCATCCAGAGGCCCAAACCCATGCACCTGGGCCCCTTTGGGCTGGCCCCTTGCTGCTCTTAGAAGCCCAACACTCCCCCTTAGGTGTCCTTGGAGTGTTGGCCAAGTCAAGAGAAATTTTAGGGATTTTTTCTACCTAATGTTTCCTTATTTTCTAGCTAGGGTTTGAGAGGGAAAATGATTCTCATGTAAAGACTAATGTGCCCTTACTTGGAGCCCAAGGTTAAGGGTCTATTTAAGGGACCCTAGCCTCTTGTATGAAGGGAGAATTTTTTGATGAATGAAAACCTTGAGTTCTTCTATTGAGTTGTGTGATACCCTGCTGTGTGCATAAAGGGGTTTGTGAGAGTTTTTCTTCCCAGTGCTGCAATCATCTTCCTGCTGCCAACAAGCCTCTCAGATCCCTGGATGCCCACTCCAAAAGAAGCCTTCCCTTGCTATTTTCCCTTTATTTTCTTGTTCCTTTGTGAGTTTTCTAACGCCTGACAGGTCGTTTGCAGGTCCCCGAGTTCCTACGAATCCAACGACTCCAGCCAAGCCTCAATCGGACCACCGAGCAGAAAGCCGGGTATCCGCGGGTCATTGGCTCGGTTTTCCAGGCCGCATCCGTTGAGGAACGAGAGACCCCTTCGCTGCGATCTTCACAGACATTGTCAGGTACACCCCTCTACCTCCAGTAGTTTTATTGTAGGAGAACTTGCCCTAACTGAGGCTTCTCAGCCCTGGCGGTCCTTCTTTGCTACTTTTCTAGGTCCTAATCTGCATGCTGATATTCAAAAATTCATACAAAATTCCCTACAAATAATTTTGATCTGAGATTCAGGAATTAATCACCTAACTCAACATGTAAAACATAAAAAAAAATTGCATGCATATTAGTTCCCCATCATTTGGTATCAGAGCTTAGATTAGGGCTTGTTTTCTGCAATTTTTTTATCCGTATATGCTCTGTTAGTTTAGTTATTCCTCACTAATAAAAACTCCAAAAATTCTGAAATTTATTTTTATAGATTCATAATAATTCGCAGTAATTTTAAAATTTTCGTAGATTTTATTATGGCCTGTGAATTTTCTTCAAGCCGAAATACAGAATGGAAATTTTCAGCTCTATTTTTTTCAGCAAGACAAGTTTGGAAGTTTTAGGGTTTTGTTTAGCATCTTTTGCATATCTTTTAATTTTAGTATATTTCTTTCATATTAGGCCATGATTTGCAAGTTTTCTTCTATTTAAAAAAAATACCAAAAAAAAAATACATATTCTCCAAAAATACCAAAAAACATCAAAACCCTAATTTGCATCCTCATCTGCCTGCCATCATTGCATAATTTACTTTTAAGGGCACTCTTGCTATATCAGATGGGGGTAGGATTTGATCACCTCTCCTTAGCCCAAAACCACATCCCTTGCATTCGGTTCCAAGCCTTAACCTAAAATTAACTAAACTTAATTTGCCCTAGTGGGCTAGGGACACCAACTGGTCGGGTCCGGGCTAGTGTTAAATCACTGTGTCAAGTTAACCTGTGTGTGCCTTGTGCTCAGTGTCTAGAACGGTGGTTTAGGGATTCAATCCTGAAGGGCTTGTGTGCTGGTTCGCCTACCTGGCCAATCTCTGATTGGTGTCTAGGATTGGCAATCAGGGACCTAACACTCCCCTTACACCTGCCTGGCTGAGTATAGGGTTACTATAGGCTAGTTTCCCACCCTGATTGAGCATCTAGTTTGGACTCTAGGTCTAGTCAGCTATAGTCGGTCTGATCGAGTCTTGCATGAGCACTAGATTAGGAGTTTTATATCACCCACCTCCTTCACAAATGTCTGAACCCATGGAAAACTTACAAGCCCAAATAAAAGCCCTAGCTGATCAAATGGCCCATATGGCTACCCAGATAACTACCCAATTGACTACCCAGTTAACTCAGTCTAGTACCCAAACCAATAATAGAATTGACCATCTTGCTGATAGGTTTGGCCAGTTAGAAGGCCATGTAGGGTGGTGCGGGCACCAGACTCAGAAGAAGACTTCAGAGCTCCATCTGGATCTCTGATTAACCTTGCCCGAAGAATTAGGATTTTTTTGGATTGTAATAAGGGTTGACTTGATCAACTCAATTTTAGCTTGAGTCTGTATTACCTGCATTTTATTTTGTTGAGTCATGTTGACTCAGTAGTGGTCTAGGACTTCAACCTGGGATGTCATATTTTCTCCAAGGCCAAGCAAGTCGGCGCCACACTCCCAGCCACACGCCTGAGTCCAGGGGGTGCCACATCTTCATCTAGTAGACTTTGGTCCCCACACCACAGATAGCAGCTCCATTCTTTCATGCACCAATTGAGGAGAGAGCAACCAAGGATCCACAAAACAAGGGGGTGGCCCAAGACTTTCCATAAGAGCCAAACTATGAATGGGAAGAAAGTTTCTTGGAGAGAACTTCAAGGGAGGCACCCATTACCTGCCAAAAATACCCAAAGCAAAGTTAGGAAGAACCATAACTTGGGAAGAAAGAAAAGGAGGTATCCAAAAAAAGGTTGAGCCATGGAAGGAAGGAGATTTCTCTTGAAGAGCAAGGTTAGGAGGCGCCCTAGTCATTCCAAATAAAGCCAGATATAAAAGGAAAAAAAATTTCTCTTGGAGAGCAAGGTTAAGAGGCGCCCAAACACTTCCAGATAAGGCCAAGCATAGAAGGAAAAAAATAATTTTCTTGGAAGTCAAGACAAGGAGGCGCCACCCACTTTCCTTTTTTGAAGCCTCAATCATCTTATGAAATTATTTGGCCGGCCATATGAGTAGGGATTGATCCTACAATCCTAATGTGAAGATCCCCTCTTTTAGTCCCACATGGGAAGATGTAAAACCCTACTCTCTTGTAATGTCCTATAAATTAAACCCCCATGTAAGTTTGAAATCAATGAGATGAATAAAACCAACTTTTTATTGTGAGCAAACTTTATGTTTTCTCTCTTCCGCACTTGCATACAGGTGTTGAGCTCCATGAGGGAGTAAATCCGGGTTCCCCAGGAACCTTGAGGAGGTGTGAGATCTCCAAACCCCAAACCCTAGGTTAGCCACTCCTACTCCAAAACCCTAGCCACCCATCATCCACTTCAATCCACCAAACCCTAGCCTATCCCACCTCCCACGGCCTCTCTCTCCAAGTCCAGGCTGACCACCAGCATCCAGCTCCAGTCCAGATACTTCAGATCCAAAGCTCTTTTCTGAGAGAGTCGAATCAGCCTTCAAGAGAATCCGGATCTCAGCGACATCAGCCTTCAAGTTCTTCGAACTGGTAAATCCTTTCCTGAGTCTCTGAATCCATCACTTGTTTTCCTTCTTCCCAGATCTTGAGTTCAGGAGAAGCCGACCCAGCCATGAGACCAGTATTGGAGGATCCATTACGAAGATAGCCGAATCTGAGGATCCAACAATCTGCCCGAGAGAGTTCTTCCACCCAAATTCTGTGAGATCACTGTCTGGTTGGTAACCATCTCTTTTCTTTATTTCTGTCCTGTTGAAAGTTCAGAGCGAAACCCTAGGTTTGGGAGTTTCTCAACCCCCAGCGATCCGTTACTTCTGAACTACTCTGATAACTTAGCTTCTTCAAAATTGTGCTTTCAATCCTTACCTAGTTTCCATCAATTTAGTTTAACTTTTCTTTGAGTTGAAGCCGACTTCTGAAATATTCAAAAAAAAAATAACAAAAAAAGAATTAGTCTTAATTTACCTCCGCATCGCATCATCCTCTTTCATTCTGCATCATTTTTGGTATCAAAGCCCTGTCTAGGGTTTCTGACTTGCTTGCATGTTTTGAGTGTCTCTCTTTTTTACTTTGTCTGCTCGAATTAGACTCCCCAGGATGTCCGGTCCTAGGAATGAAGTGAGGTGCAAGCCTCCTCTTCCCATTCCATGGGATGTTCCTAGGGCGTGTAGGGGATCTGCTGGGTTACAACTTCGTAGCAGGAATTGTAAACGGGGGAAGCATTCTGTTTTTAGTCTGTAACTACTCTGTTGCAGGAATTGTTTCTTATTGTAGGTAATTCCAAATTACATGATTTTTATTTTGCTGGAACCAGTATAATTAAAACTTTTGTACATAATTTTACTGTGATTTATTGGTTTCCTTGAAATTTCTGAGAGTTAAATTACAGCAACTCTGTTTCTGTGTTTCTGCATTTTAATTTTTTTTGAGTGATCATCTCCTAATTCATCTTAAGGGCAATTGAGCATCTAAGATAAGGGGAGGAGTTGATAACCTCTCCTTAGCCCAAAACCACCACCCATTCATTCGATCCTAAGCCTAATTTTAAAATTTATTAGACTTAATTTGCCCTAGTGGGCTAGGGACACCAACAAGTCGGGTCTAGGCTAGTGTTGAGTCAGTTTGTCTAGTTACTCTGTGTGTGCTTTGTACTTAGTGTCTAGAACGATGGTTCAGGGATTCTATCCCGAAGGGCTTGTGTGCTGGTCCGCCTACCTGGCCAATCTCTGATTGGTGTCTAGGATTGGCATTTAGGGACCTAACACTCCCCTTACACCTGCCTGGCTGAGTCTCGAGTTACTACAGGCTAGCTTGCCACTCTGATTGGGCATCTAGTTTGGGCTCTAGGTCTAGTTAGCCCGTAGTCGTTTCAGTCGAGTCTTATTTGGTACGTTTGCTTGCATCATCATGTCTACCCAGAATGGAGTACCCTACCAACCTGGTCAGACCCAACCTGATTTAAAGGCCATGGTTAGAGCTCTTACTGAAAGTATGAACAAATTGAGTCAGGATATGAATGAGAATTTTACCCAGCTTAGGGATCGAGTCCAAGTAGTTGAGAAACGTAGACATCAAAATTGGACCCCTGATCCAAAATTTAATAGGCCCCAACCTCACCCACGCCAGGAGCCTAGGAGGACCTTATACCGTGATCCCGAGCATAACCCTAGGAAGCCTAACCATGATATCTATAGTGTGGATCGTGTCTATGAGAGGACCTTACAATATTCTAGACCAGTCACTCAACAACCCAAGTCTTCTAGATCAAACCATTTAGATCCACACCCATGTCCAAGTAAGGTCTCTACTAGCTTGAAACCCAGTGTGACCCAGGTTCCTATATCGCAAGAATGTTTGTTTGGTGGAGAAAGAGGCCATAAATCTAGTCAGTGCCCATGCATAGGACTGGCTTGTGCACAGCTAAGTGGTAAGAATCCTAAGGATGACATTAATGAGGGAGAACCCAAGCCTACCAATGAGGAAGAAAGGTTAGGTATGACAAGCCTAGAATCAGTTGACCTGATTACCACTGACCCGAAACCCATTGAAGATGGCATCGAGGAAGTATATGATGCTGGCTTGAGTCTAGTTGATGAATATGAGGGGGAAGAACTTGAAGAATGTGACATCGATACTATTGGTTGCTTACCTGAGGAGACCTTGGAGAGCAACCAAGTGGTAGGACCTAGTTCAGAAATTCAAGAGATTTGTGAGAATCAGGTTCCTTTAGTCAAATACCCCCAAGAAGAACTCATAGTGTTAGCCCGAGCTATCAGTTCGTACCCTCTAATGATAGTCATTCCCCAAGTACCAATTGAAGATCTTTGCACTGAACTGTTTAAGTTTGCCCACCCTATGGTAGATCCTCTCCTTGGGATGACTGAATCAAGCCTCTTACAATTGGACCTTGTCCCATGCCCAGCCACTAAGGTCTCTCCCATAATCTCAGTTGAACATCCTTGTCTTGAGCAGATTGATTCACCCAGTCCTGTAGAAGTCCTCCTTATGGCCCCAGACCCCTTCCTTCGTATGACTGACCTACCCTTCTATAGAGTATACCTTTCCGCACCCATAGGTCAAATTTCAAGTCTTGAGGTCATCATCCATAGGCCCTCCCATGAATCATTCTCTAATCCAGTTCTTGAGAAAGTGGATCATTATTTGCTTAGAGAACAAACCTTAACTATTGCAATCACATGTCCTAGGCTACTTCCCGAACCATCTCTTGATCCATTCCTGGGAGTAGCAAACTTTTCCTTTCGTAAGGATGACCAGTTGACACTCATAGATCACCATTCAAACCTTCAGGTCACCACCTTTAGTCAGCAGGTAATTCGAGACTCCACCTCATATTTCCTCCCTTTCTCTACGACTTCCAAATCTTCTTACACCATCCAAGTATACTTTGTCGAAGTCTTTAGAGTGAACCACATGTCAGAACCTATTAGGTTTGCCACCTACTTCTGGAAGACCTTATGGCACCTACTAGGCACCCATGATAAGTTTTCATGCTCTGCATGCCATCCTCCGACCCAAGGTCAAACCTAGAGAGCCGTAGTTTGTTAGGTTTAGGGTTCCTTTGAATAAAGTCCATTCTTTAGGAATGCATCGTCAGTCGAGTTTAGGACATTGTCTCAGATTTTGGTTGAGTGAGAATACCATGAATTGGGATTTGTACTTACCTAGAGCTGAATTTGCATATAATGACTCGATCAATAGGTCTACGGGTAAGAGTCCATTTGAAATTGTGCATGGTTACAAACCTCACACACCTCTTGACCTAGCTCCTTTACCAGTCCACACACGAGTCTTCGAGTCTGCTGAAGTTTTTGCACAGCATATAAGAGACTTGCATAAAGAAATTCAAGCCAAAATAAATTTAAGTAATGAAACTTATAAGAAGTTGGCTGATTCTCAAAGGCGAGTCAAAACTTTTGATGAAGGAGACTATGTAATGATTAGGTTAAGGCCTGAACGGTTTCCTCCTGGAACCGTTAGAAAGTTACATGCTAGAGGAGCTGGACCATTTAGAGTGGTGAAGAGAGTAGGATCCAATGCCTATGTGCTCGAGTTGCCTCCAGAACTAGGCATTAGCTCCACTTTCAACATTACAGACCTAGTAGAGTATAGAGAGCCAGCTGTGATTCCCAGTGAGGCTTTTGAACCTAATCCTGCTCTTGAGAGTGAACCCAACCCTGTGTGTCCACCAACAAGCTGGCCTGTGAGGAAAGAGCAGATTGAAAAGATCTTGGATGATCAGGTTATCTCTACTCATAATCGAGGATACCAAAGATACCTGGTCCGCTGGCAAGGAAGGCCAGATTCTGATGACTCTTGGATCTCCCGAGAAGAATTACAAGAATTGGACCCAGACCTCTTAGAGAGATACCAGAGCCAACTTGATCCATACTCGACAGGGTCGAGTTCCTCCCACCCTGGAAGAATTGGTGTGGGCACCAGACTCAGAAGAAGACTTCAGAGCTCCATCTGGATCTCTGATTAACCTTGCCCGAAGAATTAGGGTTTTTTTGGCTTGTAATAAGGGTTGACTTGATCAACTCAATTTTAGCTTGAGTCTGTATTACCTGCATTTTATTTTGTTGAGTCATGTTGACTCAATAGTGGTCTAGGACTTCAACCTGGGGTGTCACATTTTCTCCAAGGCCAAGCAAGTGAGCGCCACACTCCTAGCCACACTCCCAGCGACACGCCTGAGTCCAGGGGGCGCCACATCTTCATCCAATAGACTTTGGTCCCCACACCACAGATAGCAGCTCCCTTCTTTCATGCACCAATTGAGGAGAGAGCAACCAAGGATCCACAAAACAAGGGGGTGGCCCAAGACTTTCCATAAGAGCCAAACTATGAATGGGAAGAAAGTTTCTTGGAGAGAACTTCAAGGGAGGCGCCCATTACCTGCCAAAAATACCCAAAGCAAAGTTAGGAAGAACCATAACTTGGGGAGAAAGAAAAGGAGGTATCCAAAAAAAGGTTGAGCCATGGAAGGAAGGAGATTTCTCTTGAAGAGCAAGGTTAGGAGGTGCCCTAGTCATTCCAAATAAAGCCAGATATAAAAGGAAAAAAATTTTCTCTTGGAGAGCAAGGTTAAGAGGCGCCCAAACACTTTCAGATAAGGCCAAGCATAGAAGGAAAAAAATAATTTTCATGGAAGTCAAGACAAGGAGGCGCCACCTACTTTCCTTTTTTGAAGCCTCAATCATCTTATGGAATTATTTGGCCGGCCATATAAGTAAGGATTGATCCTACAATCCTAATGTGAAGATCCCCTCCTTTAGTCTCACATGGGAAGATGTAAAACCCTACTCTCTTGTAATGTCCTATAAATTAAACCCCCATGTAAGTTTGAAATCAATGAGATGAATAAAACCAACTTTTTCTTGTGAGCAAACTCTATGTTTTCTCTCTTCCGCACTTGCATACAGGTGTTGAGCTCCATGAGGGAGTAAATCCGGGTTCCCCAGGAACCTTGAGGAGGTGTGAGATCTCCAAACCCCAAACCCTAGGATAGCCACTCCTACTCCAAAACCCTAGCCGCCCATCATCCACTTCAATCCACCAAACCCTAGCCTATCCCACCTCCCACGGCCTCTCTCTCCAAGTCCAGGCCGACCACCAGCATCCAGCTCCAGTCCAGATACTTCAGATCCAAAGCTCTTTTCCGAGGGAGTCGAATCAACCTTCAAGAGAATCCGGATCTCAGCGACATCAGCCTTCAAGTTCTTCGAACTGGTAAATCCTTCCCTGAGTCTCTGAATCCATCACTTGTTTTTCTTCTTCCCAGATCTTGAGTTCAGGAGAAGCCGACCTAGCCACGAGACCAGTATTGGAGGATCCATTACGAAGATAGCCGAATCCGAGGATCCAACAATCTGCCCGAGAGAGTTCTTCCATCCAAATTCTGTGAGATCACTGTCTGGTTGGTAACCATCTCTTCTCTTTATTTCTGTCCTGTTGAAAGTTCAGAGCGAAACCCTAGGTCTGGGAGTTTCTCAACCCCCAGCAATCCGTTACTTCTGAACTACTCTGATAACTTAGCTTCTTCTAAATTGTGCTTTCAATCCTTACCTAGTTTCCATCAATTTAGTTTAACTTTTCTTTGAGTCGAAGCCGACTTCTGAAATATTAAAAAAAAAAATAACAAAAAAAGAATTAGTCTTAATTTACCTCCGCATCGCATCATCCTCTTTCGTTCTGCATCATAGGGATCATAGAAAGAACCCATGGGTCACAGTCTGATCAGATCCTCAGTCCCCTCATCCTGACCCGTACTACAATCCTGAACCTAGGAGGACCCCAAACCCTGATCCCTACCGAGAGGTTGAACCTAGGAGAGCCCATCGTCATGACCCATACTATGATACTGAACCTAGGAGGACCCCAAACCCTGATCCATACCTTGAGGCTGAACCTAGGAGAGCCCATCGTCATGACCCAATCCCTAAGGTTAGTCCTAAAAGACCCAATCAGGATTTTATAGACCAGGAAGATAGATCCTATTTACCCTCTCCCTATAAGCCTAGTATACCCACAACCTATAGATCTTATGACTCCAAATCCTATGAACCTAGAACCTATGAATCCATAACCTATGAACCTAGATCCTATGACTCTAGATCCCATGATCATAGATCCTATGCACCCATACCCTATGAGCCTAGTAAACCCAACACCCAATATTCTGACCCATATAGGGAGTCCAACCCTAGGAGAACCCAATATTCTGACCCATATAGGGAGTCCAACCCTAGGAGAATCCAATATCCTGACCCATATAGGGAGTCCAACCCTAGGAGGACCCCATACCATGATCCATCCTTGGAACCTGACCATAGAGCTAACCCAAAATCCTATGACCCCAGATCCTATAATCCCATGACCCATAGATCTGCACCCTTGTCCTATGAGCCTAGAAAACCCATAACCCCTAAGTATTAATCTAGTACTAGTCAGGTTTCCCTTAGTCAACTTGAACCCCATAGGATTAGTATCCCTAAATATGAGCCCAGTAGTGAGCCACTACCCCTTAGGCAACCTGAACCTACTAGGATTAGTGTCCATAATCAGAAACTATGACCTAGCCAACTTTCCCCTAGCCAACCTTCTCCAACCATTCCTGAGATTGACAAGGCTTACATTAACGCGGAAGTGTATGAAGCTGATGTGAGCCTAGTGGATAAGTATGAAGGAGAAGAGGAGACACCTTTAGTAGACCTAGAATTAGCTGACCCAGTAAATACCCAGGTAGAAACCAACCCAGAGCTAGTTGACCTTGACCACATCCAACCTAAAGCTATAATGGAAGAACAAATAGAGGAAGAGAACCTAGGTACTGCTGCTAGAGCCTTACCTGAGGAAACCATAGAGGAGAGCCAAATTATAGAGTCTAGTCCAAAAATACAAGAACCAGAAGAATTTATTAAGGACCTGATCTCTTTGAATCAATACCTTCAAGATGAGTCCCCTCCTATAGTTCCCATTAAGGACCTCTTCCTCGAAATTGGTAATCCATCCTTCCATTATGCAAACCCCATAGATATACCGCAACCTCGTAAGGTTAGCCTCATTAGTCTAGGATTAGTCCCAGACATGCCTTCTTTTATCGAACTTTATCCAACTAACCTTGAACCTTTTTCCCTACCCTACCAAACTACTTCTGAACCCACTTCTTATTTTCTACCATTTCCTGACACCTCCAGCATTTCTAGGATCATTAGATTGCATTTAGCTGAGATTAGCATACTGCATGCATTCATCACACATGTTAGGTTTGCATCTTACTTCTGGCATACTCTTTGGAATTTGCTAGGAGTTCACTGTAAATTTTCATGTGCATGTCAAGCTAGGATCAAACCTAGAGAACCCATAATCTATTAGGTTTAGATCCAAAGAGTTCAATAAAATTTCCTTCGATAGGAATGCATAGTCGAGTCCGTTAGGTGTCAGTATGAGTCCTTTGCATCATTTGTTAGGAGTCTGCATGTGCCTAGCATGTTCATCACCCACACTAATCTTAAAATAACTGGCTAATTCCCAAAGAAGGGTCAAAAAATTTGATGTAGTGGATTCTATCTTAGTTAAGCTTAGGCCTAAAAGAAGCTTCATGCTCGCAGAGTCGGACCTTTTAAAGTGATAGAGAAGGTTGGATCAAATGCCTAGGTGTTAGACTTGCCTTCGAATTTGGGCATTAGTTCAACCTTCAATATTACAGACCTATTGAGTATAGGGAACTGGCAGCGATACCTAGTGAGGCCTTTGGACCTATTCCTTTTCATTGTGAGTGACCCTAACCCAGAGTGTCCACTAACAAATTGGCCTGAGAGAGGAGAACGGATTGAGTGTATCCTGGATGATCAAGCCATCATGACCCGGAGCTATGACTATCAATGCTTCCTGGTCCGATGGCAAGGCCAGCCAGAGTCGGATGATTCATAGATTTCTCGAGAGGACTTGTAACGCCTCAACCCAGACCTTCTCGAGAGATATGTGAGCCAGTATGATCTTCACTCGACAGGGTCGAGTTCCTCCCACCCCGGGAGAATTGGTGCGGACACCTGAGGCACCAGAATAAGACAGAGGCTTTTCAACCCTCTGTAAATTGTTCAATAATTTATGAGTCCATCTGTAATAAGGGCTTAACTCATCTGAGTCCATTTTAGTTGTTATTTGAGTATTTTGAGTTGTTATTTCAGTTCTGTACTAGTCAGCTCATGTTGAGCTAGTTCAGTCCAATGCTAGTCAGCTCATGTTGAGCTAATTTTATTTTTTTTTTAGTCCTATCCAAGCATACTGAAGACTCAAGACCACATCATACAAGTAAAGACCAAGTCCAACTAGATTTAAGACATGGAAGTTTAGCCCAAGTCCAACCCAGCTTGAAGATTTGAAGACCCCAGGAAGAAAATCAGAAACCCTGATTCCTTGTAGATGCCCTCCAAATGCCCGGATTTCCTTCCATATGCCAAAGTATATTCATATATAAGGGCATCCATGATTCCAGAGGTCCATCTGCATCCTAGCCCAAAGAAATCAAGCCCAGGCGCCAAGCTCAAGCCCCTAAGAAGCAAGATACCAGGGAATATTCCTACTACCTGGCTACCAAGCCACCCCAGCTTCCAGAGGCCCAAACCCATGCACCCGGGCCCCTTTGGGCCAGCCCATTACTGCTCTTATAAGCCCAACACTCCCCCTTAGGTGTCCTTGGAGTGTTGGCCAAGTCAAGAGAAATTTTAGGGATTTTTTCTACCTAATGTTTCCTTATTTTCTAGCTAGGGTTTGAGAGGGAAAATGATTCTCATGTAAAGACTACTGTGCCCTTACTTGGAGCCCAAGGTTAAGGGTCTATTTAAGGGACCCTAGCCTCTTGTATGAAGGGAGAATTTTTTGATGAATGAAAACCTTGAGTTCTTCTATTGAGTTGTGTGATACCCTGCTGTGTGCATAAAGGGGTTTGTGAGAGTTTTTCTTTCCAGTGCTGCAATCATCTTCCTGCTGCCAACAAGCCTCTCAGATCCATGGATGCCCACTCCAAAAGAAGCCTTTCCTTGCTATTTTCCCTTTGTTTTCTTGTTCCTTTGTGAGTTTTCTAACCCCTGACAGGTCATTTGCAGGTCCCCGAGTTCCTAAGAATCCAACGACTCCAGCCAAGCCTCAATCGGACCACCGAGTAGAAAGTCAGGTATCCGCGGGTCATTGGCTCGGTTTTTCAGGCCGCATCCATCGAGGAATGAGAGATCCCTTCGTTGCGATCTTCACAGACATTGTCAGGTACACCCCTCTACCTCTAGTAGTTTTATTGTAGGAGAACTTGCCCTAACCGAGGCTTCTCAGCCCCGGCAGTCCTTCTTTGCTACTTTTCTAGGTCCTAATCTGCATGCTGATTTTCAAAAATTCATACAAAATTCCCTACAAATAATTTTGATCTAAAATTCGGGAATTAATCACCTAACTCAACATGTAAAACATACAAAAAAAATTGCATACATATTAGTTCCCCATCACAAAGGGAGTTAAAGTTTGGAGAATTCAAATCCCTTGCTTCAAGCCTCCTATCATGCTTTCTTTCCAAACTACTTGAACAACTTTAGAAGGAATAGCAAGATCCATGGGCGCCTCCACTTCCCACTCCCCATATCATGCCTTGTACCAAAGGTGGAAGCACAACCAAGGAAAGGAGGAGGACACAAGCCTTGATCCAAGCCTCACTTCAAGCCACATTCATGGTCGGCTAAGAAGGAAGAATTTTTGAATTTTTGGGTGTCCCATCAAGAAAAGATTTGTAATTTTCATTTGAAATTTAAATGGGGTCCTAAGGCACCTATAAAAGAGACCTTACCCCTCCTTTGTAAAGCTAATTGATGATGAATGAAAAAAAATACAAGTTTTTGAGAACCAATTCTCTTTAGTTGCCTTCGTTCATTAGGAACGTCGATCTCCGTGAGGGAGCACCTTAGCCTTCGAGCGTCGAGAGGTGTGAGGCCTCGTGTTACTATCTCTTTTGCAAATCCATCATCCAACTTCGAGTCGGAGTCCATTGGGATCATCCAACCGGGTGCCTAGCAAGAAGAACCCCATCCATCACCATATCAACTCTCTTTCCATCATCTCTTGCTTTCTTTTTTTTTGATTGAATCCTAACTCTTCTCTTGAATACCCGTAGGTCCTCTAGGTGCCATGAACACGGAGTCGGTTGCCCTTGCCATCGTGACCTTTGGACAGGAAATCAGCGCATCCGCGGGGATTGATGAAAGGATTATGCCCTAAAGGCCAATCGAAATGTTGTATTTCGATGGGATTTTCTTTAGTATCCCAAACCAGTGTATTGACATTATCAATTAATAAAGCCATTTTATTTTCATCGTACGCTATGTCTTATTAATTTTATTAAGATATGATGAACCCCATAGATTAGGGCTATGGTTCTAGGGTTATGATGAGATCATACCAGTAAGACCTAAAATCTTAAAACCCTAATCTAGAATATTCCTGGTCGATGGGATATTGAGTAGGGGATCAATGTTTCCGGTAAGACCAGCACATCCTATGTATGCTTGGTGAAGAGGGTGACTGATCTCACAGTCACTTGTGTTTGACACTAATACTAAGATATGGGTGCTCATTAGAGAATGAGTTCACTGAATGAATCCAGCTTGAGAATATCTAATGGAACCTTATCTGTTTGTCAATAGATAGTTCTCATAATGGGAGTAGTGCATGTGGTCCTTTGACCTGAGACTGCCATGGTACTTTGTATGCATGAATCCATACTTTGGTTCACACTCAATCATGACACTGAGTCATGCATGGGGTGATACTGGGTATGGTGGATTGTATATGGAGGTTGTGAGTAGGTCAAAATGGAATCGATCAACCATAGTAAGAGGGAAGCGCATCCAGATGATTTCAATCAAATGAAGATTCGGAAAATCTTTGATCAAAGTATGAACATTAGAAATAGTTTCTAATAGTTCATTAATGAATCATGATTATCAGATTGAGCAAGGAATGAATATGAAATTGGATTTGACAAGTATCCATATCCATAGTCATATTCAGGGTACAAGTAGATCGAAGGACTAAATTGCCTGGTAACTCACCATTGAAGGATATTTTGGTAAATCCATCAAAATTTTTCATCTTTCGGGTAGGCATGACACGTTGCTAGACATCAATCTTGTCTTGTAGGTCTTCATGAACTAATTGACTTGGTTTCATGAGTCAATTCGATGTGTGATTTGAATTGGATAATTAGGTGAGCCAATTTGACCTAATTAGGTCAATCGGGTTCGATCGGATCGAATCGGCTCAAACCTAAACCTACTGCTGGCTAGATGTGGAATCCAATGGGTCACACACAATAGAGACTTAGCCAAGGAAGTCATTCATGATTTAATTAGGATCATAGGATCCTAATTGGTTAGCTGGATTACATACTAGCATATTTAGGCTAACCAAATTCCTAACCCAATTGGATAGGGTCCGGTTGCTTGCTAATTGGGCTAACCTAATTATGAGAAACCTAAATTAGGTTGAGTCCTAAGTGGGGCTAGCCTAATCAGAGCTAAATATGATTTTAATTTGGATTTAAGGGCATTTTAGGCACTATACATGAAGAGTCCCAATGGCATGGGACTCTTGGTACCTAAATGATACCTTAACTTCAAAAGGGCATAGAATGAGCTATAGATCTCTGATTTGAATATAATTTATATGGTCAGAATGGAAATTTTATTCTCTTTCCAATGACACCCATATTGCCTATATTTTGACTGGTCAACATTCTTTGAAATTTGCATGGAAGAAGGATGGCGCGCGTTGCATGAAGAGTTGCAACTCTTCATGTGGCGCGCGGTTCTGATAGAGAGTCCTTCTGCTATCAGGACTCTTCATAATCTCCGATGTTTGGAGATTGAAGAGGTGCCTCTTGGCTTCCTAGGGACTGGTAATTGACATGTGGCAAGTGAAAATTCATCCAGATAAAAAAAGGGATGTAAATAAGGCCTTCGGTGCATGAATGCGCTTATTAGATATGATTTTTCAAGCCAGATAACTTCTCTTCGGTCTTGAAAAATCATATCTGATAAGTTGATGGGAGGACATATCACACGTCCCTCTTGTATCTATAAATAGGGGGCGGTGAAATGAGTCTTATATAAAAAAATAAGAATTCCACCGAAGTATTATTCTGAGTGTCTCTCTCTCCCTCTTTCTTTCTTTAAGACAAGACTTGTCTTGTTAAGACAAGGTCTTTTCTAATAGGACAAGGCTTTGTTTTAGGATATAAGTCTAAGGGGTCCTAGTGGAGGGTTGTCCTAAAACCAAGAGTGGTTTAGGAGAGTGTCTTTAGTGCCCTACAGTAGGACAGGGTGTCCTATAGTGGTCAATAGATCAAAGGCTGCCGAAAGAGTTCCACTTATCCAAGCAACTTGAAGAAGTAGTTTTTCCTTGGTCTGAGTTTCATGTGGATCACCGTTGGAGGGCGAACGTTTGGGCACCTGGTGGAGAAGAAGGCTGAATCAGGGTTTTCTTCATCGGATTGGATACTAGCGGTTCAGGTTGGTGCTTAAACTCTAGTTTATATTATATATGTATGTTTGTATGTTTTAATTCCTAGTAAGGAGGTCTTGGATTAAGGATTTGGTAGTGGTTTCATAATAAAATTTTAAAATCCATGCTTCCGCCCTGGTCACCAAAACCCTTATAGTTGAATGCTGGATCATCCAGGCCGCATCCGCGAGAGCGAATGAACTCGGCATCGGGCACTTCGGATCTTTGAGGTTTTCCACCCTGACTCCTAAGTAGGTATTGATCTGAGAGCTAAGTCCTACGGGATTTCTCAATTCCGGGATCCTCTTTTTATCCTTGTTTAGGGGCTAATTTACATGCTAGTAGTTCTTATTATTATTGAATCCCTAGATCTACTCTTGGTTTGTCTTCGGGAATCCATAACTTATAAAAAAACCCTAAAAATTACAAAGGAAAAAATCACCTGCATCATTTCATCTTGCATTTAGTTAGTCCCCATCAGTCGCACCTCTAGGGCATCTCACCCATCCCACTACATGTAGTCTAGGGCATGCCACCCATCTCACTACATGCGGAGCCTAGGGCGTCCCATCCAAATCGCTACCTGGGGTCGTAAAGGAGAAGCTCCAAAATCATAGAGGGGACTCAACAAAGGAGAAGATAACTAGGACCTCGCTCCCCTCGATGCTCGAAAGTGAAGGAAGTGGGGTCTCACACCCCTCGACACCTGCAGGTGAAGGAAAGACAGGCCTCATGCCCGGAGGCAGAACCAAGAACACTTTTTTTCAAAAATTCATAATCATTATCATTTTATTTAAGAGAGGGGGTGCCTTTATATAGGCTTACAAAACTTGGGGCCCAAGAAAATAATACAAGGCATGCAGCCCAAAAAAAGTGATAACCCAAACCTGCTTTGCTTGTAGCCTAAAAACATGATAAAAAACTAAATACAATCCTCCCCATATAATGGAAAAATCAAATTAATCCTAATCTAAAAGTAATTTAAGTAATTTCCTAACTGGTCCATACATCCATATTTAAAACAAATAAAATAAAATCCAAATTCATCAAGATCCATGCTGAGTTGCTTTGAAATATGTGCAGGCTTGATGACTGTGCAAAAAATTCTTGCTCTGAAAAGTGTGCACTCTGAGATCCGTGCAAAATTGTTCTGCTCTGAGATCCGTGTAGGAAAAAAACTCCATGTGACCTGTGACCGTGGAACAGGGGCGACGCACGGAGGTGTGGAGATGGCTTCATGGGCGAAAGTTCGGCGGGGATGGCTCGGGCAGCGGCGGACGGTGGCTCGGGCAGTAGTGGACGGCGACGTGGGGGAGAGGAGCACATGGGCGGAGTCGCAGGGGTGGACGGCCATGGGAGAAGCCGCAGGGGGCACGACCACAGGCGGTTCCATGGGATTCGCCGGCATTTTCATGAGGAGATCGATGCCGGGGGAAGGTGGACAGCCATCGAGGCTGGCGCCGGAGGTCGAGCATGGCGGATCCAGGACAAACGGGAAGAAAAAAATCAAAAAAATGGAGGTTCTGGGAGGTTGAAGATGATAGGGATAAACGAGGAATAAGTCGGGAATAAAATGTGGATAAAGTAAGGATAACGGGAATAGGTGGAATAATTGGTATAAATATTTTTAAACTAAAATAAAAAAATCTGAAAAAAGGAAAAGCAAAACTCGGATGGGTTTTGATGTCCCCATCATGAATTTTTGATAAAAGGTGTTCTTGGTTCTGCCTCCAGGCATGAGGCCCGTCTTTTGTTCACCTGCGGGTGTCGAGGGGTGTGAGACCCCACTTCCTTTACTTTCGAGCGTCGAGGGATGCAAGGCCCTAGTTTTCTTCTCCCTAGCTGAGTTCCCTCTATGATCTTGAAGCTTCTCCTTCACGGCCCCAGGTAGCGATTTGGGTGGGACACCCTAGGCTCTGCATGTAGTGAATGGGTGGGACACCCTAGACTGCATGTAGTTGGGTGGGTGAGATGCCCTAGAGGTGCGACGTCTCTCCATGAAGGTAATTCCCAAGTCCATAGAGTATCCATATTTCTTGCCCCCACATCTTTTTTTCCCGCCTTTTTTATCCTAATCACAGGAGACTTCTTAGCTCTCCAACGATCCTCCTAGTTAGCCCTCCCTTTGTCCCGCATCAATTTTGGTATAAGAGTAGGAGAGGATTAGGGTTGAAAAAAAAAGTTGAAAAAAAAGAGAGAAAAAAAGTAGAGAAAAAAAAAGAAAGAAAAAAAAATTACAGCGAGCCTAACTTGATGGAGTCGAGTTTTCCCCACCCCAGGAGAATGATGGGGACATCAAAACCCATCCGGGTTTTCCTTTTATTTTTTTAGATTTTTTTTATTTTAGTTAAAAAATATTTATCCGAACTATCCCACCTATTCCTGTTATTCCAGATTTATTCCAGACTTATCCACATTTTATCCCTCTACTATTCCAATCATCTTCAACCTACCAGACAACTCCCAGAACGCCAACTCAATGTCTAAATACAAAACTCAAATGACTAACATAGGAAAATTATTGGACTCAAAGATAATTTGCATCATGGCTAGGGGCTCAAAACTCAGGGACCCATAGTAAACCAGGGTTGACCTGAAGTCCCCATCACTTTAGTTTCTTATTACCAGACAACTCCCAGAATGCCAACTCAAGGTCCAAATACAAAACTCAAATGACTAACATAGGCAAATTATTGGACTCAAAGATAATTTGCATCATGGCTAGGGGCTCAAAACTCAGGGACCCATAGTAAACCAGGGTTGACCTGAAGTCCCCATCACTTTAGTTTCTTATTTTCATATAGAACCCTTTACATCGATACTTGGTCTGATCTTCGAGATTACAACTTATAACTTATAACTCAATCTTGCCCCGAAATTGATCGAAATAATCTCCAATCCATTGATCTAGTGGTGTTCTTGATTTCTTTCTCCTTCTCGGGTTCCAATCCCAGGGTCAATTCTATCTTCTTGGAATCGGAGATCTAGATCCAGTGGATCAGGATTGGCATGGCGGCGATGGCGTCGTGGTGACTCCGGGATCTATAGGCCCCGCCAGGGAACAAGACGTGCATGGACTTTGCTTAGAAGAACCCGCAGTGGGCCTCTGTATCCTATGGCATCTTCATGTGCCTCGAATGCTCTGGCAAGCATCGCGACCTCGAGGTCCATATCAGTTTCGTCCGCTCCGTCATGATGGATTCTTGGTCTGAGATCCAGCTTAAGAAGATGGAGGCAGGTGGCAATGAATGTGTCAACGCCTTCCTCGCTCGGTACGGTGTCCCTAAGGAGACCGACATCCTCGCCAAGTACAACACCAAGGCCACCGCCGCCTCCACTGCCGCCCTACCGGACGGTCTTCGGCCAGCTTCGACGCTGGCGAACTCCTCCATCGCTCCTCTCCCTGGTTCAATCCATGAGGAAGAGAGGGACCGCACGAACGTGAAGGCAAATGCCTTCACTGTTGCCGACTTCAATGCATGATTTCTAGAGTAGCACACTTTCTGGAGCAGCACGGATCTCAGCATTGCATAATCTTCAAAGCCGCACTTATCTCAGAGCAACCAATAAAAAAAAATTGGAGGAACAAAAAGAAAGAAAGGTAAAAAAAAAATGAAACTAGCCTCTTTGCTTTGATTTGCTTAGTTTCGGTTCCATCAACCTCGCTGAGCCTGACTCAATGGAGTCGAGTTCTCCCCACTCCAAGGGAATGATGGGGACCAAAAGTCTATTTTATTTTATTTTATTTGAGTCCATTAATCCTGTAATAACGTGAGATAACTGAGTCCAGTTGAGTCCACTTAGTCGGGTCCAGTTATTTTCAGCCCAATCGAGTCCAATTGAGTCCATGTAATTTTCATTCAAGTCATGTTCAAGAGGAGAGTCCGCAGATCCGGAGATTCACCAGGCCCACCAACCAGAGCTGGACTTCATGCACCTGGGCCCTTTCTTGCTACCAAGCCTACCAGAGAGAGCTCCAGTCCAAGACGAAGGCCCGCTGTTGACTAGGTCCACTAGGGTTTCTTGGCCCACAAGTCAGGGTTTCTTGGCTCTCAAGTTATGTACCCTGGGGTGAATCTGTAAATACCCCACCCCCTCTTGTATTTTTTCAATGAATGATGAATGAATATGATTTCTTGAGTTATGTGTGAACTTTTCAGAGTTTCTGTGTGATCCCTAGGGCATCTGTGTGAGCCCTTTGCTGTGTGCTTGTCCTCCACGGGGAATCTGTATGAACCCCAGTTACCTCTTCTTTCTTCTTTCCCACAAATCCTAATCTCTGGTGACTTTTACGCTCACCAGCGATCCATCCCCGATCTTTGTCCCACATCATCTTTTCTAAGATTGACCTTAAGAGTGCTATCATCAAGTGAGAAATAGACTTGGTGATGAATGGAAGACTTCATTTAAAACTAAGGATGGTTTATTTGAATGGGTAGTGATGCCATTTAGATTGTCCAATGCACCTAGTACATTTATGAGGATCATGACCCAAGTCCTACGAGCTTTTATAAGAAAATTTGTTGTGGTATACTTTAATGACATTTTGATTTACATTAGGACTAAGGAAAACCACTTAGACCACCTTAGGCAAGTGTGTGCAACTCTTAGGAAAGAGAATCTCTATGCTAATTTGAAGAAGTATGAGTTCATATCCATAGAGTCACTTTCCTAGGTTTCATTATCACCCCTGATGGAGTTTCGGCTGATCCTGAAAGATCAAATCCATAGTTGAGAGGCCTGTTCCCAAAATTGTTCATGATATTCATAGTTTTCATGGCCTAGCCACCTTCTATAGGAGATTCATTCGAGGCTTTAGCTCCATTGTCATCCCAATAACTGATTGTGTTAGGAAGGATAGTTTTGATTGGACCAAAGCAGCCAATAGAGCCTTCCTAGAGATAAAAGATAAAATGACACAAGCATCAATTCTGAAGTTACCTGACTTTTTCAAAGTATTCGGGGTCGCTTGTGATGCATCCGGAGTTGGAATAGGTGGAGTTTTAAGCCAGGAGAGCTACCCCATAGCTTTCTTTAGTGAAAAGTTAAATGAGGCTAAGCTTAAATATTCCACCTATGATAAGGAGCTCTATGCGGTAGTGCAAGCTTTAAGGTATTAGAGACACTATCTTCTACCGCAAGAATTTGTTATATTCTCTGATCATGAGGCCCTTAGATTTCTTAGTTCCCAGAAAAAGCTGAATCCTAGGCACACCAAATGGGTAGAATACATCCAAGCCTACACTTTTGTCCTGAAGCACCGTGTCAGAACTGAGAATAAGATAGCTAATGCTTTGAGTTGTAGAGCCTTGCTTATAAATTCGGTTAGTACTGAAGTCGTTGGATTTGAAAAACTTAAGGATGAGTATGAAACCTGTCCAGACTTTAGTGAAATTTACCAGGCTTTAAGTTAAGGACTATCTAGTGATCATAGTGAGTATACCCTTCTAGATGGTTATCTGTTTAAGGAGAGCAAGCTCTATGTTCCCAAACTTCTTTGAGAGATTTTCTAGTTTGGGAGACCAATGCTGGAGGTTTAGATGGTCACTTTGGTAGGAATAAGACCATTTTAGTTGTTGAAGACCAGTTTTATTGGCTAGGACTTAAGAGACAAGTTGCCCAAATAGTGGCCAAGTGTCGAACTTGTACTGTTGGCAAACAGCAAAAGCAAAACACTGGACTCTATACACCCTTACTTGTAACCGATTGCCCCTGGCAGGATCTTAGCATGGACTTTGTATTAGGCCTACCTAAGATACAGCGAAAACATGATTCGATATTTGTTGTGGCCGATAGGTTCTCAAAGATGGCTCATTTCATTCCTTGCTCCCAAACCTTTGATGCCTCTAAAGTAGCCCAAATTTTTCTAGACGGAGTGGTTAGATTACATGGCCTTCCTAAAAGCATAGTGTCCGATAGGGATGTTCGATTCACCAGTTACTTTTGGAAAATCCTATGGCATTTATTAGGAACCAAATTAAAATTTTTCACTGCCTACCACCTTCAGACTAATGGACAAACCAAAGTCATAAATAGAAGTCTAGGGAACTTATTCAGATGTCTTGTAGGAGAAAGTCTAAGAAACTGGGATTTGCTATTACCTTGTGCTGAATTTGCTTACAACAGCTAAGTCAATAGGTTTACTAGTAAAATTCCTTTTGAGATTATCCATGGTTATAAACCTAGGAGACCTATCAACCTCATTCCATTACCCTCACATGCACGAGTATCTGAGTCTGCCGAGTCATATGCACAGTATATTAAGGAATTGCATAGGAAAATTTGTAAAAAGATTCAAATGAGCAATGAAGTCTATAAGCATATGGCTAATTCACATAAATGAATGAAAGAATTTAATGAAGGGGACTCTGTAATGATTAAACTTAGACCTAAAAGGTTTCCACTTGGAACTATGAAGAAACTGCATGCCTAGGGAGCTGGACCTTTCAAAGTAAAAAAGAAAATTAGACCTAATACGTATGTGTTAGAGTTACCACCAGATTATGGAATTAGTTCAACATTTAATATTTCTGATATGAAAGAATATAAAGAGTCGGCATTAATTTCTAGTGATTCTTTTGGGCCTTATCCTGCCTTTGAGAGCGAAACCCTACCTGAGTGTCCACCAGTAATTCCACCAGAGCGAAAAGATAGAGTTGAACGTATCTTGGATGACCAGGTGATTATCACTAGAAGTAAGGGCTACCAACATTATCTGGTTTGTTGGCAAGGTCAACCAGAATCTGAGGACTCCTGGATCACTCGAGAGGATCTACAGCAAATTAACCTAGACCTACTAGAAAGGTATCACAGTCAGACCAATCCTTACTCGACAGGGTCGAGTTCCTCCCACCCGGGAAGAATTGGTGCATGCACCAGGCTTAGGAAGAGACTTCAACCAATACAGATTAAGCTAGATTCTTTATGGATGGAAGATTGAGAGTTTGAGTCCTGTAATAAGTTTTAATTGGGTTTATTAGTCCTGTATTTATTTCATTTGGATAATTGAGTCCTGTATTTTTTTTAATTGGGTTCTTTATTGCAATTGAGTCAAAAAGAGTTCAGTTTAAGTCCAATCTAGTTTCAGCACAATCAAGTCAAGAAGGCTATTGGTGGATGGGTGCATGGACCATGGGATCACCAACTTGGAAACCACTTCATCATTCCACCTTGCCATATCACCAAGACACCTCACCAAGGATTGCCGCCCAAGAGAAGATGGAGTTTGAATTGGCCCACAATTTTCTCCATAATCACCACCCCTCTTCATGGGATGCCCCATTATTTTCTCCTTGCAATGTGGTGTAGTTTGAATTTGAAAAGGCTTGGTGGTCTATAAAAAAGAAGGCTCTAACCTTCTTGTAATCATCATGAATGAATGAATTATTTTCTTGAAAGAAAAATTTCCTTGCTTGTTAGCTTGGTCCCTTGTGAGAAGGTAGGCGTGAGGCCTAGAATGATTTCCTTTCCATCACCACACATCCAACATATTTTCCTCTCCTTCCATCTTATAAACCATTTGGCCAATCAAAGAAGCATTTTAGTCCATGCCTAGTTCCGATCCCCTCCATTTCCAATGAATCCAATCCTCCAAGGTGTTCTTCACACAATCAAATAAGGAGTTATCATTTCCAAAGAAGCCATAGAAAATCCATGCTAAGACTACTCCATGCTTCCTTTCTTCATTTCAAAGATTCTTCCCCTTCACTTTTCCATTTCAATCTCTCTATCCTATAATCCCTCTACATCTCTTTGTTGCAGGATCCCTAGCTTCCAGGCTCCAAAGGAGAAGGTTTACCATGTCAAGAACCAGATGTAAGAGGCTTTGCAATCCAGAGGAATCTCCTTGTCATCCAGGAACTTCCTCTTTGAGTGTTTCCATTCCTAAACTTTGGAATATCGATTGCCGGGTACCCTTCTTTAAAAAGACTTTCAAATCTAAAATATTAGATTAGACTTAGCCCTAACCTGAGTGGTTTCTTAGCCACAAAGGTCCTCTCATTAACTTTGAAAAAGGTTTTATTTTAAGTCATGTTTAGCATTTAAATTCCTCTCATAGAAATTCTACTTCTTTTACATTGAATAGCAGCATATATTTACTTCATTTTTCATTTAGTCATTTACTAATTCCATTAAGGATACATCATTACATCATCGTTCCCCATCAGGAATGCTGCCACCTCAAAAGAGAGATTGGAGATCTGATAAGGAGGGGCTATCTCAAAAAATTTATGAGGGGCAAGGCCCCGACAGAACCTCAAGCACTTGCAGCTCTTCCTCCTATCCCTCCAGTCAACAACCGACCCACCGAGAAGCCTGTGGGTATGATATGCTGGGGAATAAAGTGCGTTTCTAAGAGGGCCTGGGGGGGAGAGGTCAGAAAATGTACTCTCCTTTTTGAGGGAGGAGGGATCTGGGAATGAAAATATAAATAATGATACCATGGTGATCGAGATGATGATTGCCAGGCATCCTGTAAAGCGGATTATGGTCGATAGTAGAAGTTTGACTGATATCCCTTCTTACGATGCCTTCTCCTGGATGAATTTATCCTTTTCTCAACTAAAGCCAATGCAAACCCCCCTCGTTGATTTTACTGGAGACTTTGTGGGGGTTGAAAAAGAGATCACTCTCCCTGTTACTACCGGATCACCACCTCGACAGAGCACTATGATGATGACCTTCATGGTCGTTAGGCTCCCTTTGGCCTACAATATGATCCTTGGCTGCTCCGGGCTCAATCTGCTCGACGTGGTCATCTCTACCAAGTGGCTACTGGTATAGTTTTCCACTCCTCATGGCATAGGAGAGATGAGGTGGGCACCTCAGCCAATCTAACACTGTTTTCAAGCTGTCCTAGGGGCCAGAAGTGTTAAGGAGGATCCCAACATTGACAACCTCGACCAAATGGTGCAGGACCTCAAGGGAGGCCCAGTTGAGCATCTGTTGACGTATCCCCTCAGCACGGACCCAACAAAGATGGTGCAGATCAAGGCCCAGCTGCAAGAAGAAGAGCAGCCTGCCTATTGAGTTTCTTCCAGGCGAATGCGAACGTGTTTGCCTGGACTACGATATACATGCCAGGGATTTCCCCCAATATTATTACTCACAGGTTGAACATTGATCTGAAGTACTGCCCGATCCAATAGAAAAAGAGATGCTTTGTCTTGGAGAGGCAACGAGCAGTCAACGAGGTGGAGAAGCTCCTCCGGCCAGTTTTGTTCATGAAGTGCAGTATCACAGCTGGCTGAAGAACATGGTCATGGTCAGGAAAAATAACGAGAAATGGAGGATCTACGTGGATTACACTGATCTCAATCGAGCCTACTCGAAGGACAGTTCGAAGATCGACCAGCTGGTGGATGCCATCTCGGGACATCGCTTGCTCTCTTTTATGGATGCATTCTCTGGGCACAATCAAATCTGGATGCATCCAGAAGATGAGGAGCACACTACCTTCATCATTGACAGGGGAATGTACTGCTATCGAATGATGCCATCGGCTTGAAGAACGCTGGCACCACATACCAACGACTGGTCAACAAAGTCTTCAAGGACCAGATCGGCTGCAACATGCATGTTTATGTGGACGACATGCTCATCATGAGCAAGTCGAGGTCAGACCATGTCGCGGACTTAGAGGAGGCCTTCTAGAATCTTTATCTCGATCAAATAAAGTTGAACCCGACGAAGTACGCTTTTGGCATGGCAGCTAAGAAGTTCCTGGATTTCATGGTCACCTAGAGGGGGATCGAAGCCAATCCTGAAAAGGTTCAAGCAATTATCGACATGGAGCATCCCACCTCAAAGAAGCAAGTCCAGCACCTCACGGGCCAAATCATAGCCCCGAGTCGGTTTATCTCATGATCTGCTGACCACTGCCTACCTTTCTTCACGGTGCTATGCAAGGTGCATGACTTCACCTGGAAGGAGTGTCGAGAAGCCTTCGAAGAGCTGAAGAAGTTCTTGGCATCACCATTGCTACTCTCCAGGCCAGAAGATAGAGAGGAGCTCCTGCTGTACTTGGTGGTTATCCCAAGAGCCGTCAGTTCGATCCTTGTCTGCATAAATGAAGATAGAGCTCAGAGACTGGTGTACTATGCCAGCAAGCTCCTCTAAGATGTGAAGATCAGGTATACCCGCTTCGAGAAACAAATTTTTGCACTCATAATGTCTACTCAATGCCTCAGACCATATTTTCAAGCATATTCAATCATCGTCCTAACGGACCAACCGTTGAGGGCCATAATCAGCCGCCCTGATACGTCCGGCTGCCTAGCCAAGTGGGATTTGAAGCTCAGTGAGTTTGACATTTCCTACCAACTGAGGTCATTCTAGAAGGCCCAGGTGTTGGCCGACTTCTTGGTCAAGTGCTTAGGAATGGGTGAGGAGCTAGAGGACTCCCTCCCAGAGCACAAAATGGAGCCCAAAGTCGAGGAGGAGGTCTGGGTCCTCCATGTGAATGGTGCATCCAAATCTAGAGGGAGCGGAGGAGGCCTCATTCTCACTAATGGCGATAGGGTCATACCTGAGTGCACACTCTGCTTCCAATTTGTGGCCACCAACAATCAGGCGGAGTACAAGGCACTCTTTGTAGAACTGAGTCTCCCATGAACTAGGTATACCCAACCTGAAGGTCTTCATTGACTCTCAGCTGGTGGCTGGACAGGTCTCAGGAGAATTCAAGGTCCGAGACCCCCAAATGTCAAAGTACTTGGAGAAAGTACACTCGAACATGGCAAGCTTCCAGCACTTCAGCATCTCCCATATTCCTCATGGCGAGAATGCTCATACCAATGCCCTCTCCAGGATCGCGACCTTGCCGATCTCATTGCTTGGGTGCGACTACGTTGAGTACCTGGTGTGGGCACTAGACCTCTGATTAGGGTTTCAATTTTTGGGTCCTGTAATATGGCTTCAATCCTATGCATTGTAATTTTTAGTCATGAACTTAGTCTCAATTATTTTTGTTTAGTCCTGTACATTGACCAATTGGGTCAAGTTGTGTCATGTATTGAGTCCAGTCCTGTAATGATTCCTGTCTGAGTCTGTTTGAAGATTGGGCCCAAGCCGGAGTGGTCTTTGAGTCTAGTCCAATTTGTAATGGGTCAAGCCATCTTCCAAGCCATGAAGGATGCCACTTGGCACCACCTCATCTATCCCATGTGGTGCCACATCACCTTAACATGTGGTAGGCCAAGGCAAGAAGGGGATGCTAGAATTTATGGGTGCCATTCCTTGATTTTTTCCTCCCTTCCCTCCCCCTATTAAGCCTCTTTCCAAAGGAGCTATTGGCAGCCAAGGAAGGTCAATAGGCAATGAAGGCATGATCCTTGTTTCAAGCCCCATATCAAGATTTCTTCCCAAAGTGCTTGGTTGGCTATGGAAGAAAATCAAGAAGACAACTCCCTTGTTTCAAGCCCCATATCAAGCCATCTTCCTAAAGTGCTTGGTCAGCTATGGAAGAAAATCATTGACCCTCAAATCAAGGAGACAACTCCCATCTTTCATGCCCCAAATCAAGCCACAAAACCTTGGAAGAAGAAATTTGAATTGGGTGCCCTCTTCATGAAGCTTTGTATTTTTGAAATTTGAATGGGTTTTAAGATGCCTATATAAAGGGCCTTACCCCTCCCTTGTAAAGTTTAATATTGATGAATGAAAAAAAAGATATTTTAGTGTTATTCTTCTTAGTTACCTTCGTTCCTTAAGAACGTTGATCTCCGTGGGGGAGCACCTTCGCCTTCGGGCGTCAAGAGGTGTGAGGCCTCAAGTTACTATCTCTTCTGCCAATCCATCTTCCATCTTCAAGTTCGTAGGTCAACTGGATGATCCATCTAGGCACCTAGCAAGAAGACCCTCAATCATCATCAACTACAACCTTTCTTTCGTTATTTCTTCCTGCTACTTGTGATCCCTAATTCCTCCCTTGATTGCTCGCAGGTCCTTTAGGTACCATGAATATAGAGTCAATTTTTTTTGCCTTTGGGACCTTCGGACAGAAAGCCAGTGCATCCGCGGGGGTTGAAGGCTCGATCATCCAGGCCGCATCCATGAAAGCGAGCGAACTCGACATCGGACGCTTCAGAGCTTTTAAGGTTTGCAACCCTAAAACTCCTAAGTTGATATTGATTTGAGAGCTAAGTCATACGGGGTTTCTCAATCCCGAGGTCCTCTTCCTATCTTGCTTAGGGACTTACTTGCTTGCTTGAATTTTTTATTATTGTAGAACCCTAGATCTATTTTTTGTCTATCTTCGAGAATCCTAAATCCTAAAAAAAACTAAAAAAATTACGAAGAACAAAATCACCTACATCATTTCATCCTGGCATCTAGTTAGTCCTGTATCATGTTTGATATTAGAGCATGCATCTCTTAGTTCTACATCATGTTTGGTATCAGAGCATGGTTAGGACTTAGCACTTCTTAAGTACTTGGATTAGGTGCTTCACCAGGCCGTCCGGTCTTAGGAGAAAAGTAGGGTTTCAAGACCCTCTCCTCCCATTCCACGGGGATCTCCTAAGGTGTGTAGGGGTGCCACTGTGATTGACCTTTGAAGGGGAACACAAAAAGAAAAGTTTTAAAAACCCAAAAGAAAATTTTTGCATCATTAGATCTCATCTTCTTTTAATTTCTACATTTTTTTCTTTCCGTACATGGTCTGTTATTTTAGGTATTGCTATTTGTAGGAATCTCCAAACTCTCTAATTTTTAGTTTGTTAGATCACACATAATTAAAAGTGTTTTTAATAATTTTCTTAGATTTTATTGCAGCATGTAGAATTTCTACAAGTCAGAATACTACCTAAGAGCAAAACTTGTTTCGTGATTTTTCAGCAAGTGCATCTTTTCATGTTTTCATTTTTCAAGTAGTTTAATTTTGCATTTAGTGTCATCTCTTGTCCTTTCCATCATTTTATTTCTGCTTTCATCCATCAAAAACATCCCAAAAAAAAAAAACATAAATTAGATCCATCTCATTAGATCATTTGTATGCCATTATTTTCATAAATCATCTTAAGGGCATCAATTTGACATAGGGTCAGGATTTCATTACCTATCCCTAGCCCAAAAAATCATCAACCTGCATAACAAACCTGATCCCTAAGTAAAACAGAGTAGACACTTAACTTGCTCTAGTAAGCTAAGGACACCCACGAAGTCGGGTCGAACCAAGTGTCAAGCCAATTTAGACAACTTGTTTGTGTGTGCTTGAGTATATGGTGTCTAGGCAAGTGGTTCAGGGACAAGAGCCTGAAGGAAGGTGGGTTGGTTCACTTACCTGGCTAATTTTAAATTGGTGTCTAAGGCAAGCAAAGAGGAACCTCCACCAACCATACACTTACCTGGCCAGGTGCCAAGTTACTACCACCAAGATTGTCTTCTTGACCTAACATTTGGTTTGATCTTTTAGGTCTAGCAAACCCATAATATCTTTCGTTGTGTGTTGCATGTTGACTAGATCAGGAGTTCCATATCACCCCCATCATTCCCAATCAAGTGAACCCATGGAAAACAATTATGAGGATCAATTAAAGGTCATCATTGAATAGTTAGCTAGGATGAACAATAGGTTTGATAAGTTTGATAAATTTGTAACAAGGCTAGAAACTCTAGAGAGGACCCGGGAGCCTCACACTAAACCAGAGTTTGAATCACCTCCCCATCCTAGGAGATTCCCTCAACATGAGCCCTCCTTAAAGGCTGAATCCAGAAAAGTCCCACATCTTAAACCAGCCCGAGAGGTTTACCCTAGGAGACCCAATCAGGAGTTCATGGCCCAGGTTAAAAGAGAATCAAGTAGCCTTAAGAAAAAAAAACCTGTAGTCAACCTGATTAGTGACAAGGAGTTAGAGAAGGAGAATACTGAGGGAACCTGGTGCGGGCACCAGACTCAGAAGAAGACTTCAGAGCTCCATCTGGATCTCTGATTGACATTGCCCGAGAAATTAGGGTTTGTAATAAAGGTTGACCTGGTCAACCAGTTTATTTATTTTTATTTATTTCTTGAGTCACCATTTAAATTTTGTTGAGTCATGTTGACTCGGTGCAAGTCCCGATGTGGTTTCAATTTGGTCCAAAATGGTGCCACATTTGTCTTCCAATCAAATCAAGGTTCAAGCAAGTGGAGGCCCCACACTCCAAGCCACACACCCAGCCACACTCCGAGCACACGCCAGAGTCCAGGAGGCACCACAGAGGTATCCCAGTGTCATGGTCCCCACACCCAAAGAAGAAAAAATCAAATTGGAAGCTAATTTAAAGGAGGCGCTCATACCTGCCTATTTTACCTAAGCAAAGAAGGAAGAAAACTTCTCTTGGAGAAGAAATCAAAGAAGGACATCCAATTGAAGTTCAAATCAAAATCAAAGAGCTTAACTTGGAGTGGAAGAAAAGAAGAAATGCCATAAGAAGAGGAGGACTCCAAATCCAAATCCAACTCCAAAGGAGGCGCCATAAAAATTCCAAAAAAAAAAATTCCTTTATGGCCGTCCCAATTTTTTTGAAGTCTTGGTCGGCCAAGAGAGGGGGTTTTCTACCTAATCTAGAGGTTGGAAGAGTTTAGTCCCACATGGGAATTTGTACAAGCTAGGAGAAAATTTTAGGTCTATATAATAGACCTCTCTTTGTAACTTTGAAATCAATGAAGAAAATTATTTTTTTGCTATTCTCTTGTGTTGAGTGACCTAGGTTTCTCTTCTTCCGCACTATTCTAAGTGTTGAGCTCCGTGAGGGGGTAATCCGGGTTCCATTGGAGCCTTGAGGAGGTGAGAGATCTCCATCTTTATCCAAAACCCTAGGTTAGCCACTTGAAATCCCAAAACCCTAGCCACCCTTCATTATTTTCAATCCATCAAACCCTAGATCCATCCATCTCCCACGGCCTCTCTCTCTCTACAAGTCCAGGCCATCCACCTTCATCCGGATCCAGTCCGGCTACTTCAGATCCAGAGCAAGTTCCAAGGAAAATCACATCAGCTTCCAGGAGAATCCAGTTTTCAGCAATTTCAATCCTCAAGTTCATCAACCTGGTAAATTTCTCCCTTGACTCTCTGATTCCATCAATTGTTTTTCTTCTCTTCCAGATCTTGAGTTCAGGAGAAGCCAACCCGCCAAAGGACCAGTATTGGAGGATCCATTGCGAAGAAATCTGAATCCGAGGATCCAACAATATGCTCGGGAGAGTTCTTCCACCAAAATCTGTGAAGATCATTGTCTGGCTAGGTAAACCATCTCTTCTCTTTATTTCTGTTCTGTTGAAAGTTCGGAGTGAAACCCTAGGTCTGGGAGTTTCTCAACCCCCAGCGATCCGTTGCTTCTGAACTACTCTGATACTTTAGTTCCCTTAAATTGTGCTTTCAATTATCATATTAGTATCTTTCAATGTTAGGTTAACTTTTCTTTGATTTGAAGCCAACTTCTACAAACATATAAAAACAAAAATAAAAAATTAGTTAATCTTAATTTACTTCCGCATCGCGTCCCTTTATTTGTTCTGCATCATTTTTGGTATCAGAGCCCAGTCTAGGGTTTCTGATTTGCTTGCTTGCTTTGATTGTTCTCTTTTTATTTTGTCTGCTCGAAGTAGACTCCCCAGGACGTCCGGTCCTAGGAACTAAGCGAGGCGCAAGCCTCCTCTTCCCATTCCACGGGGTGTTCCTAGGGCGTGTAGGGGATCCATTGGGTTATAACTTCGTAGCAGGGATTATAAACGGGGAAGACAATCTAGTTGCAGCCCGTAATTGCCCTGTTGTCTAAATTATTTCTCCCTGCATAAAACTCCGAATTACATGATTTTTGTTTCGTTGAAACCAGTATAATTGATCCTATTTTCCATAATTTTTCTGTGATTTATTGATTTTGGTAAAAATTCTGAGCATTAAAATACAGTAACTCTGTTTTTTGTATTATGCAATTCAATTCTTATTGGAGTGATCATCTCATAATTTACTTAAGGGCAATTGAGCATCTAAGATAAGGGGAGGAGTTGATTACCTCTCCTTAGCCCAAAACCACCATCCAATCATTCGAACCTAGACCTAATTTAAAATCAATTAGACCTAATTTGTCCTAGTGGGCTAGGGACACCAATTGGTCGGGTCTAGGCTAGTGTTGAGTCAGTTTGCCGAGTTATTCTGTGTGTGCTTAGCACTCAGTGTCTAGAACGGTGGTTCAGGGATCCATTCCCGAAGGGCTTGTGTGCTGGTCCGCCTACCTGGCCAATCACTGATTGGTGTCTAGGATTGGCAATCAGGGACCTAACACTCCCCTTACACCTGCCTGGCTGAGTCCTGAGTTACTACAGGCTAGCTTGCCACTCTGATTGGGCATCTAGTTTGGACTCTAGGTCTAGTGATCCAGTAGTCGATTTAGTCTAGTCTCATTTTGTGTGCTTGCTTGAATCATCATGTCTACCAGAAACGGAGTGCCATATCAACCTGGTCAAACCCAACCTGATTTAGAGGCCATGGTTAGAGCTCTTACTGAGAGCATGAACAAGTTAAGCCAGGATTTGACTGCTACTGTTACCCAGTGTAAAGAACAAGTCCATGAGAATTTTACCCAGCTTAGGGATCAAGTCCAAGTCCTTGAGAAACGTAGACATCAAAATTGGATCCCTGATCCAAAATTTAATAGGCCCCAACCTCATCCATACCAGGAGCCTAGGAGGACCTTATACCGTGATCCCGAGCATAACCTTAGGAAGCCTAACCATGATATCTATAGTGTGGATCGTGTCTATGAGAGGTCCTTACAATATTCTAGACCAGTCACTCAACAACCCAAGTCTTCTAGATCAAACCATTTAGATCCACACCCATGCCCAAGTAAGGTCTCTACTAGCTTGAAACCCAGTGTGACCCAGGTTCCTATATCGCAAGAATGTTTGTTTTGTAGAGAAAGAGGCCATAAATCTAGTCAGTGCCCATGCATAGGACTGGCTTGTGCACAGCTAAGTGGTAAGAATCCTAAGGATGACATTAATGAGGGAGAACCCAAGCCTACCAATGAGGAAGAAAGGTTAGGTATGACAAGCCTAGAATCAGTTGACCCGATTACCACTGACCCGAAACCCATTGAAGATGGCATCGAGGAAGTATATGATGCTGGCTTGAGTCTAGTTGATGAATATGAGGGGGAAGAACTTGAAGAATGTGACATCGG
This sequence comes from Areca catechu, assembly GCA_021397845.1. NCBI lineage: Eukaryota > Viridiplantae > Streptophyta > Magnoliopsida > Arecales > Arecaceae > Areca > Areca catechu. Next base: position 66,559,524 of record CM038045.1, read on the forward strand.
TACTATTGGTTCCTTACTTGAGGAGACCTTGGAGAGCAACCAAGTGGTAGGACCTAGTTCAGAAATTCAAGAGATTTGTGAGAATCAGGTTCCTTTAGTCAAATACCCCGAGGAAGAACTCATAGTGTTAGCCCGAGCTATCAGTTCGTACCCTCTAATGACAGTCATTCCCCAAGTACCAATTGAAGATCTTTGCACTGAACTGTTTAAGTTTGCCCACCCTATGGTAGATCCTCTCCTTAGGATGACTGAATCGAGACTCTTACAATTGGACCTTGTCCCATGCCCAGCCACTAAGGTCTCTCCCGTAATCTCAGTTGAACATCCTTGTCTTGAGCGGATTGATTCTCCCAGTCCTGTAGAAGTCCTCCTTATGACCCCAGACCCCTTCCTTCGCATGACTGACCTACCCTTCTATAGAGTATACCTTTCCTCACCCATAGGTCAAATTTCAAGTCTTGAGGTCATCATCCATAGGCCCTTCCATGAATCATTCTTTAATCCATTTCTTGAGAAAGTGGATCATTGTTTGCTTAGAGAACAAACCTTAACTATTGCAATCACATGTCCTAAGCTACTCCCCGAACCATCTCTTGATCCATTCCTGAGAGTAGCAAACTTTTCCTTTCGAAAGGATGACCAGTTGACACTCATAGATCACCATTCAAACCTTCATGTCACCACCTTTAGTCAGCAGGTAATTCGTGACTCCGCCTCATATTTCCTCCCTTTCTCTAGGACTTCCAATGCTTCTTACACCATCCAAGTATACTTTGTCGAAGTCTTTAGAGTGAACCATGTGTCAGAACCTATTAGGTTTGCCACCTACTTCTGGAAGACCTTATGGCACCTACTAGGCACCCATGATAAGTTTTCATGCTCTGCATGCCATCCTCCGACCCAAGGTCAAACCTAGAGAGTCGGAGTTTGTTAGGTTTAGACCTAGGGTTCCTTTGAATAAAGTCCATTCTTTAGGAATGCATCGTCAGTCGAGTTTAGGACATTGACTCAGATTTTGGTTTGATTGAGAGCACCAGGAATTGGGATTTGTATTTTGTTCAGGGCTGAAATTGCATTCAATGTTTCGATCAATAGGTCTATAGGCTAGAGTCCATTTGAGATTGTACATGGGTACAAACCTCACACACCTCTTGACCTAGTCCCTTTACCTGTCCACACTCGAGTCTCCGAGTCTGCTGAGAATTTTGCACAGCATGTAAAAGACTTGCATAAAGAAATTCATGCCAAAATAAATTTAAGTAATGAAACTTATAAGAAGTTGGCTGATACTCAAAGGCGAGTCAAATCTTTTGTTGAGAGAGACTATGTGATGATTAGGTTAAGGCCTGAACGGTTTCCTCCTGGAACCGTTAGAAAGTTACATGCTAGAGGAGCTGGACCATTTAGAGTGGTAAAGAGAGTAGGATCCAATGCCTATGTGCTCGAGTTGCCTCCAGAACTAGGCATTAGCTCTACTTTCAACATTACAGACTTAGTAGAGTACAGGGAGCAAGCTGTGATTCCTAGTGAGCCTTTTGAGCCTAACCCTATCATTGAGAGTGATCCCGACCCTGTGTGTCCACCAACAAACTGGCCTGTGAGGAAAGAATAGATTGAAAAGATCCTGGATGATCAGGTTATCTCTACTCGTAATCGAGGATACCAAAGGTACCTGGTCCGCTGGCAAGGAAGGCCAGATTCTGATGACTCTTGGATCTCCCGAGAAGAATTACAAGAATTGGACCCAGACCTCTTGGAGAGATACCAGAGCCAACTTGAGCCTTACTCGACAGGGTCGAGTTCCTCCCACCCCGGGAGAATTGGTGCGGGCACCAGACTCAGAAGAAGACTTCAGAGCTCCATCTGGATCTCTGATTGACATTGCCCGAGAAATTAGGGTTTGTAATAAAGGTTGACCTGGTCAACCAGTTTATTTATTTTTATTTATTTCTTGAGTCACCATTTAAATTTTGTTGAGTCATGTTGACTCGGTGCAAGTCCCGATGTGGTTTCAATTTGGTCCAAAATGGTGCCACATTTGTCTTCCAATCAAATCAAGGTTCAAGCAAGTGGAGGCCCCACACTCCAAGCCACACACCCAGCCACACTCCGAGCACACGCCAGAGTCCAGGAGGCGCCACAGAGGCATCCCAGTGTCATGGTCCCCACACCCAAAGAAGAAAAAATCAAATTGGAAGCTAATTTAAAGGAGGCGCTCATACCTGCCTATTTTACCTAAGCAAAGAAGGAAGAAAACTTCTCTTGGAGAAGAAATCAAAGAAGGACATCCAATTGAAGTTCAAATCAAAATCAAAGAGCTTAACTTGGAGTGGAAGAAAAGAAGAAATGCCATAAGAAGAGGAGGACTCCAAATCCAAATCCAACTCCAAAGGAGGCGCCATAAAAATTCCAAAAAAAAAAATTCCTTTATGGCCGTCCCAATTTTTTTTGAAGTCTTGGTCGGCCAAGAGAGGGGGTTTTCTACCTAATCTAGAGGTTGGAAGAGTTTAGTCCCACATGGGAATTTGTACAAGCTAGGAGAAAATTTTAGGTCTATATAATAGACCTCTCTTTGTAACTTTGAAATCAATGAAGAAAATTATTTTTTTGCTATTCTCTTGTGTTGAGTGACCTAGGTTTCTCTTCTTCCGCACTATTCTAAGTGTTGAGCTCCGTGAGGGGGTAATCCGGGTTCCATTGGAGCCTTGAAGAGGTGAGAGATCTCCATCTTTATCCAAAACCCTAGGTTAGCCACTTGAAATCCCAAAACCCTAGCCACCCTTCATTATTTTCAATCCATCAAACCCTAGATCCATCCATCTCCCATGGCCTCTCTCTCTCTACAAGTCCAGGCCATCCACCTTCATCCGGATCCAGTCCGGCTACTTCAGATCCAGAGCAAGTTCCAAGGAAAATCACATCAGCTTCCAGGAGAATCCAGTTTTAGCAATTTCAATCCTCAAGTTCATCAACCTGGTAAATTTCTCCCTTGACTCTCTGATTCCATCAATTGTTTTTCTTCTCTTCCAGATCTTGAGTTCAGGAGAAGCCAACCCGCCAAAGGACCAGTATTGGAGGATCCATTGCGAAGAAATCTGAATCCGAGGATCCAACAATATGCTCGGGAGAGTTCTTCCACCAAAATCTGTGAAGATCATTGTCTGGCTAGGTAAACCATCTCTTCTCTTTATTTCTGTTCTGTTGAAAGTTCGGAGTGAAACCCTAGGTCTGGGAGTTTCTCAACCCCCAGCGATCCGTTGCTTCTGAACTACTCTGATACTTTAGTTCCCTTAAATTGTGCTTTCAATTATCATATTAGTATCTTTCAATGTTAGGTTAACTTTTCTTTGATTTGAAGCCAACTTCTACAAACATATAAAAACAAAAACAAAAAATTAGTTAATCTTAATTTACTTCCGCATCGCGTCCCTTTATTTGTTCTGCATCAGAACCCCTACCTACCACTAGAGAAACTCATGAATCGACCCAGGGAGAAAAGTCTTCAGAAGAACTTCTGGGAGAAAAGATTGAGCCCACTGAGAATTTAAGTGAAAAAACCCCTGAGCCTATTAAGGAATCCCAAGAGGAAATCCCTGAATCAAGTTTAGTGGAGAAGTGTGATGAAGATGGGCCCAAAGTTGAAATCATTAAGGAATCATGGGATTATGATCTTGAACTCACTACAGAATTTGAAGAAGAAATGACCAAGTTAGGATCAAACAAAGTCGATGAAAGTGAAGGTTCTCAAGTAATGCCCATATAGAAGGTTCAGGAATAAGAAGTCGACATTAGTTTAGAGGACTTTCAAGATAAACTTTCCAAAGACCTTCCTGATGACCTTCACCTTCTAGGAGCACCGCACCTATCCTAGAACTTGCACCTATAGATCCTCCTAGTACTAATCATGAGGTTAGGACAAGTGCACCCATAGACTAGTGTCCAAATTTTAAGTTCATCCTGAATAACCAAGGTCTATTTCATGCTACCCATAGATTGCCCCAAGACTCCGACTCCTATTTCCTACCCTTCCGTGAGCCTTCTTAAGTTTTTAGAGCCAAGGGGTTATATTTTGTTGAGATTACTAGGTTGCATAAATCCTTAGAGCCCATCCCATTTGCTACATACTTCTGGTATGACTTATGGCATTTGCTAGGGATCTATGATAATTTTTCATGTGCATACCAGACTAGGGTCAAACTTAGAGAGTTTATAGTCTATTAAGTTTAGGCCCTAGAGAGCCCAATAAAATTTCTTTCAATAGGAATGCATAGTTGAGTCTGCATTTTGCATCATGTTAGAATTTTGCATTAAGTACAAATTTTAAAATAATTTGGCTGATTCTCGAAAGAGAACCAAAGAGTTTGATCAAGGAGATTCTGTAATGATTAGGCTTAGGCTTGAACGATTTCCACCGGGAACCGTTAACAAACTTCATGCTTATGGAGTTGGCCCCTTCAGAGTGATAAGAAGAGTTGGCCCTAATGCTTATGTGCTTGAGCTGCCCCCAAATTATGGCATTAGCTCGACTTTCAATATCCTGGACTTAGTCGAGTATAGGGAACCATCAAACATACCCAGCGAGCCATTTGGACCTAACCTTTTATATGAAAGCGAACCCGACCTAGAGTGTCCATCTCCAATTTTACCTGAGAGAGGAGAGTGGATTGAGTGTGTCTTGGATGATCAAGCTATGACCACCCGAGACAAAGTCTTTCAGCGTTACTTGGTCCGATTGTAAGGTCGACCGTAGTTCGACAATTCGTAGGATACCCGAGAGGACTTGCAGCACCTCAACCCCGACCTTCTGGAAAAATATCAAAGCCAAATCAACCATTACTCGATAGGATCGAGTTCCTCCCACCCCGGGAGAATTGGTGTGGGCACCAGACCTCTGATTAGGATTTCAATTTTTGGATCCTGTAATAAGGCTTCAAGCCTATGCATTGTAATTTTTAGTCATGAAGTTAGTCTCAATTATTTTTGTTTAGTCTTGTACATTGACCAATTGGGTCAAGTTGTATCCTGTATTGAGTCCAGTCCTGTAATGATTCCTGTCCAAGTCTGTTTGAAGATTGGGCCCAAGCCGGAGTGGTCTTCAAGTCTAGTCCAATTTGTAATGGGTCAATCCATCTCCCAATCCATGAAGGATGCCACTTAGCACCACCTCATCTATCCCATGTGGTGCCACATCACCTTGACATGTGGATGGCTAAGGCAAGAAGGGAATGCTAGAATTTATGGGTGCTATTCCTTGATTCTTTCCTCCCTTCCCTTCCCCTATCAAGCCTCTTTCCAAAGGAGCTATGGGCAGCCAAGGAAGGTCAATGGGCAATGAAGGTATGATCCTTTTTTCAAGCCCCATATCAAGACTTCTTTATAAAGTACTTGGTTGGCTATAGAAGAAAATCATTGACCCTCAAATCAAGAAGATAACTTCCTTGTTTCAAGCCCCATATCAAGCCATCTTCCTAAAGTGCTTGGTCGGCTATGGAAGAAAATCATTGACCCTCAAATCAAGGAGACAACTCCCATCTTTCATGCCCTAAATCAAGCCACAAAATCTTGGAAGAAGAAATTTGAATTTGGGTGCCCTCTTCATGAAGCTTTGTATTTTTGAAATTTGAATGGGTTTTAAGGTGCCTATATAAAGGGACTTACCCCTCCCTTGTAAAGTTTAATGTTGATGAATGAAAAAAAAGATATTTGAGTAGTATTCTTCTTAGTTTCCTTCATTCCTTAAGAACGTCGATCTCCGTGAGGGAGCGCCTTCGCCTTCGGGCATCGAGAGGTATGAGGCCTCAAGCTACCGTCTCTTCTGCCAATCCATCTTCCATCTTCGAGTTCAGAGGTCAACTGGATAATCCATCTAGGCACCTAGCAAGAAGACCCTCAATCATCATCAACTACAACCTTTCTTTCATTATTTCTTCCTGCTACTTGTGATCCCTAATTCCTCCCTTGATTGCTCGCAGGTCCTCTAGGTACCACGAATACGGAGTCGATTTTTCTTGCCTTCGGGACCTTCGGACAGAAAGCCGGTGCATCCACGGGGGTTGAAGGCTCGATCATCTAGGTCGCATCCGCGAGAGCGAGTGAACTCGGCATTGGGTGCTTCAGAGCTTTTGAGGTTTGCAACCCTAGAACTCCTAAGTTGATATTGATTTGAGAGCTAAGTCCTACGAGGTTTCTCGACCCCGGGGTCCTCTTCCTATCCTGCTTAGGGACTTACTTGCTTGCTTGAATTTCTTATTATTGTACAACCCTAGATCTAATTTTTGTCTATCTTCAAGAATCCTAAATCCTAAAAAAAACTAAAAAAATTATGAAGAACAAAATCACCTACATCATTTCATCCTAGCATCTAGTTAGTCCCGCATCATGTTTGGTATCAGACCATGCATCTCTTAGTTCCACATAAGTACCTCCAGGCTCCAAGTTACAAGCTTCCAAAAAAGTCCAGTAAGTCATCCCGGAACATAGTTGGATGGACCGGTATATCAGATATATCACCGATGGTACCCTACCCAAAGACCGCACAGAGGCCGGCCTTGTCAAAAAGAATGTTGTGCGCTTTGTGCAGATGGATGGGCAACTCTATCGTAGGTCCTACTCTTATCTACTTTTGAAGTGCTTGAGACCCTCGGAGGCGGCCTTTGTACTCCAAGAAATACACGAGAGCCTCTATGAAAACCATGTGGGGGGCTGGACATTAGCATACAAAGCCCTCCACCAAGAGTACTACTAGGAGACCATGAAAAATGATGTAGCCGACTTCGTGAAGAGGTGCGACCGCTACCAGCACCATGCATGCATACAATGTCAACCGGCTGCGCCACTCTCTCAGCTCTCCACCCCCTGGCCATATACTTAGTGGGGGATGGACATCCTTGATCCCTTTCCTCCCGCATCCGGGTAGCACAGGCTCCTGATAGTATCCATCGATTACTTTACCAAGTGGGTAGAGGCTGAGCCGCTAGCATGGATTATCGAAGCCAAGGGCAGCCAATTCTTCTGGAAATTAATTATTTGTCACTTTGGACTCCCCCACACCATCATCACTGACAACAAATGATAATTCGACAATCGGGAGTTCGAAGAGTTCTGTGCTAGTCTTAACATTCATCATCGCTTCACCTCAATGGCTCACCCTCAGATCAATGGAGAGACCAAGGTGACCAACCGGACCATCCTCCAGAGGCTCCAAGGCAGGCTAGACCAGGCCAAGGATAGGTGGGCCGAAGAACTCTTTAGTGTCCTCTGTGTTGAGTCTCGTGTGGTGTATCCAAGGCATCTGGAGTCAAGTTTTGGATCTTTGTCATGTTGGTCATGATGTTACTAGGTCTAGGAGTGAATACGGTAAGAGTCCTAGGTGATAGACTGTGTTACAATGTTTATTATTCAGTTTGTCTGTTCGAGTCAGCTCGATGGTTCTTCGAGTCGACTCGATTTCTAGGAGTCGACTCTAGTTCTCAGGATAGGTATGAAGACACTCTGGTCAAGTCAACTTGGATGGATTAAAGTCGACTCGGATGGATTATAGTCGGCTCGGATGCATAGTAAGGAAAACCTACAATCAGGACAAGTCGACTTGGATGGATTTGAGTTGACTCGGATGACAGGTTTGCTATTTTGACGATATTCTGATTGGGAGTTGGTTCAAGGGGCTAGGTTTGGTTTAACCTAGAGATATATATATATTGTACGGTCTTGAGAGAGGAGAGGTTCGAGTCATTTAAGAGGTCCTGTAAGCTATTCACACAGGAGATAATATAAACCCTTGTTTTTTCTCCCTAAACTTCTTCTCAATCTTGATATGTTCTTTGGTTGATCTTCTTTACCCCGATCTCCTAAGATTCATGGTATAGAGTTCACATCAGGCTTGTTGCTTCCGCTATAGTTTCTTCATGGTGATTCGTGCTTGAGATGGTGCAAGTGGTCCGGACGGGGTGATCTCATCCAGTGTGTCACGACAATTTGGTATCAGAGCCTGGGTTGTGTGAAGGAAAGAAGATCACTGTTGGGATCAGGTGCGGAATAGTTTTTTGATCAAAACATCAAGATGAGTAGTTGGTGTTGTTGATTTGATAAAATCTGTTGATATAGCATCTAGTAGTATCAAGGCAGACTTTGGAAAATTCGATGGCAAGGGAAACTTCACCCTTTGGTAGCAAAGGATGAAAGATTTACTCGTACAGAATCGGATCTATAAGGTGTTAGTATGAAAGAAGCCAGAGAAGGTTAGTTTGGAAGAATGGAAGGAATTAGAAGAGATAGCATTCAGCACAATCAGGATGTGCTTGGCTGATCAGGTTCTACCTAAGATCAGTGGAGAAACTGCGGCGAAGGATCTTTGAAGGAAATTGGAGAACACATACTTGGGCAGGAATATGATGAACAAGTTGTGGTTAAAGAAATAACTGTACAGCTTGCGGATGCCTGAGGGAGGAGATCTAATTGCTCATATCAAGAAATTCAATCAAGTGTGCTCGGCGTTATGAGTCATGATATGAAGATAGATGAGGAGGATAGAGCTCTCCTGTTGCTATGTTCACTTCTAGTATCATATGACGGTCTCATTACAACTTTGGTGTATGGAAAGGAGACATTAAACTTTGAAGAGGTGGTTGGAGTTCTCAGGTCTAATGAACAGCGGGAAAAGCTATGTAAAGGGAGTTCAAGTTTAGAGGTTCTTGCCGTGAATGAGAGGCAAGGAAGGTCAAGGGATAGGACTCGAGGAAAATCAAAAGGTAGGTCCAAATCTCGAGGTAGTCAGCAGGGCTGGAAGTGTTTTAAATGTCATCAGCCTGGTCATCTGAAGAGAAACTGTCCACTTCTGAAGAATGAGAAGGAGAAGGTTTTTTCCAAAGGAGATTTGACCAGTGAGAGTGGTGCACATTCATCTGAGGACAGTGATGGTGATTTACTGGTTGTATCAGATGGAGCCATGGAGTATGACAGTGAATGGACATTGGACTCAGCCTGTTCTTTTCATTACACTTCACACAGGAATTGGTTTGCTTATGCCAAAGCAAATGGTGGAAGTGTGAGTCTCGGTGATGATCACCCATGTAAGGTTGTGGTGTTGGTACAATTAGGGTAAGAATGTATGATGGAGTCATACGGACGCTTACCAATGTTAGGCATGTGCCGGAGTTGAAGAAGAACTTGATTTCCCTAGGTTATTTGGAGAAGCAGGGGTATGCCTTTAGCTATTCACCGGGTAGTGGATGCTTGAAGATAACCAAGGGCGCCTTGGTGGTGATGAGAGGAAGGAGACTGAGCAACAACCTTTATAAGATGGAAAGCTCAGTTATGATAGATAGTGCAGAAATCCTTGCTGCAGCACAGGAAGAGCAGCTTACCTACCAGCTATGGCACTATCGGATGGGTCACATGAGTGACTGAAGACTCATGGAACTCTCCAAGAAGGGTCTAATCCCAGCACTAAGGAAAGAGGGAGATGATCTATGTGAGCCTTGTATTTATGGCAAACAACACAGAGTAATGTTTGCCAGGAGTACCAAGCTAAGTGAAGGAGTTTTGAAGTTAGTTCACTCGGATGTTTGGGGGCCGGCACCCATATCAGCTAGGGGTGGAGCAAAATACTTTGTTACCTTCATCGATGACTTCTCTAGGAAGGTGTGGGTATATCTGATCAGGGAAAAATCAGAGGTATTTTCTCGATTCAAGGCTTGGAAAGCTAAAGTGGAAAAGAAAATAGGAAAACTAGTCAAGTGCCTGTGGTCTGACAATGGAGGAGAGTACACGAGCTTTGAGTTTAGAAGCTACTGTGAGGAGAATGGCATCAAACGCTAATTCACAGTGAAGATGACTCCCCAACAAAATGGTGTAGCTGAAAGAATGAACCAAACATTGACAGAGAAGGCCAGGAGCTTGAGGCTGCAAGCATCACTGCCCAAGATTTTTTGGGGTGATGCTATAACCTTTTTCTTGTTTTCTTGTAAACAGGTCTCCAAATAGAAGAATCAATGGAGGCATCCCAGAGGAGGTCTGGAGTGGGAAGAAGGTGGAGCTTGGTCACCTAAAAGTTTTCGGCAGTCCAGCATATGCACTGGTGGAAGGAGCCAAAAGAAATAAATTGGACCCAAAGTCACGCAAACTGGTATTCATTGGATACCCAAGGGACGTGAAAGGATACCTAATGGTGGATCCTCACTCTCAGTGGTTCACAATCAGTAGGAATGTTATCTTCAATGAGAGGAGCCTTCTAAGGAAGATCGGTGTTGCAACTAGAATTGAGAGGTCTGTGGAGGATAACAGATCTTGGTTTCTATAGTCAGGAGATGAGCCTTTAGTTTCAACCTCAAAATAGATTCACTTTGAGGCGGTGAGTCGCAGTTACATTCCCACACATGTGGAGGATCAGCGAGGGGGGACTTCTGACTAGGAGGATGTGCAGGAGGAGTCAGAAAATGTAGATTTACAAGATAATCTAAGAGGTGTAGCACTGCACAAGCCCAAGAGGAACATCCAGAAACCGGTGCAGTATAGCATAGATGAGACCATCTCATATGCTCTCATCTCTGCCAATGGAGATGTAGAAACATTTGAGGAGGCCATGGATAGTTCATATGCAAGATCATGGATGCAAGCCATGATGGAGAAGATGGACTCTCTTTGAAAGAACAAGACATGGCAGCTGGTGGATCTACCAAGAGGGAGTCAACCCATTGGCTCCAAATGGGTCTTTATAAGGAAGGAGGGAAGTTCAGAGCAATGTGGAGTGAGGTACAAGGCTAGGTTGGTAGCCAAGGGGTACTCACAAAAAGAAGGCATTGACTACTCTGAGATCTTCTCTCCTATTATCAGGCATACGTCATCAGGGTGCTGTTAAGCATTGTAGCAGCTCAGGATTTGGAGCTAGAGTAGATGGATGTGAAGACAGCATTTCTCCATGGACATCTTGAGGAGAGTATCTACATGGAGCAGCCACAGGGGTTCCGGGAGCCTGGATCAAAGGAGAAGGTATGCTTGTTGAAGAAATCATTGTATGGGTTGAAGCAGTCACCAAGATAATGGTACAAGCGATTTAATACCTTCATGAGAAGCATTGGACTTTCCAGATGCAATTTTGATCCATGTGTGTATATAAAATCTCTGGAGGATGGATCCAAAGTATATCTACTCTTGTATGTGGATGACATGCTAATAGCATGCAAGAGTAAGAGGACAATGTAGGATTTGAAGGCAAGCCTATCTCGGGAGTTTGAGATGAAGGACTTGGGGGCTGCATGGAAGATTTTGGGTATGGAGATTTTCAGAGATCGTGCCAAGAAGCTTCTGCATTTATCTCAGGGAGGATACATTCGAAAGGTGCTGGAGAGGTTTGGAATGAAGGAGGCCAAACCAGCAGCGTTGCCACTTGCAGGACATTTCAGACTTTCGAAGAGTATATTACCACAGACTGAGGTGGAGGCTCAGGAAATGGAGAGGGTGCCTTATGCATCTGGCATAGGAAGCTTAATGTATGCTATGGTTTGTTGTAGGCCGGATCTAGCCCATGCAGTGAGTTAGGTGAGTAGATTCATGGCACAGCCTCGTAAGGAACATTGGCAAACACTGAAGGGGATCTTCAGATACTTGATGGGATTAGTTGGAGTGGGCATCTGCTATGGATAGCGTGGAGGTGCTGTGGAACACTCTAACATAGCCAAGATTGCCCAAGGGTAGATGGAAGGCTTTGTGGATGCAGACTTTGGTGGAGATGTGGATACCCATCATTCCATAACAGGTTTCATATTCAGTATGAATGGAGGACCTGTGTCTTGGAGGTCTTGTTTGCAGCCTATAACGGCGTTATCCACTACTGAAGCAGAGTATATTGGCATCACGGAGGCAGCAAAGGAGGCTCTATGGCTGAAGGGATTAGCTATGGAGATGGGCTGCAAATAGGAGGCTATCAAGGTGTATTGTGATAGCCAGAGTGCATTGTTACTTGCACATAATTCAATGTATCATGCCAGGACAAAGCACATCAACATCAGATACCATCGGATTAGAGAGCTGGTGGAGGAAGGCGAAGTGGAGCTGGAAAAGGTTTATGCCAAGGAGAATCTAGCTAATGCACTGACAAAGGTTCTTCCAAGGGATAGCTTTCACAAGTATATGGGATTGATGCAGTTGATAGACAAAATGGAGTTGACGGAAGCCTTGAAACACCAAGATGGAGATTGTTGAGCCTCGTGTGGTGTATCCAAGGCATCTGGAGTCAAGTTTTGGATCTTTGCCATGTTGTTCATGATGTTACTAAGGCTAGGAGTGAATCCGGTAAGAGTCCTAGGTGATAGACTGTGTTACAATGTTTATTGTTCAGTTTGTCTATTTGAGTCAGCTCGATGGTTCTTCGAGTCGACTCGGTTTCCAGGAGTCGACTCTAGTTCTCAGGGTAGGTATGAAGACACTCTGGTTGAGTCAACTCGGATGGATTAGAGTCGACTCGGATGGATTAGAGTCGTTTCGGATGCACAGTAAGGAAAACCTGCAATCTGGACGAGTCGACTCGGATGGATTTGAGTCGACTTGGATGACGGGTTTGCTATTTTGACGATGTGCTGGTTGAGAGTTGGTTCAAGGGGCTAGGTTTGGTTTAACCTAGGAATATATATATATATATTGTACGGTCTTGAGAGAGGAGAGGTTCGAGTCTTTCAAGAGGTCCTGTGAGCTATTCACACAGGAGATAATATAAACCCTTGTTTTTTCTCCCTAAACTTCTTCTCAATCTTGATATGTTCTTTGGTTGATCTTCTTTACCTCGATCTTCTAAGATTCATGGTATTGAGTTCACATCATGCTTGTTGCTTTCGCTATAGTTTCTTCACGGTGCTTCGTGCTTGAGATGGTGCAAGTGTTCCGGACGGGGTGATCTCATCCGGTGTGTCATGACACTCTGGCCTACCACACAACATCTCGAATGACCATGGATGAGATGCCCTTCAACCTCGTCTTCGGCGCCGAAGCCGTAGTCCCGATGGAACTTGGTTTGCCCATGCTACGGGTGGAACAATATGATGAGACTGAAAATCCACCTTGCATTCTACTTAACTTGGATATCCTTGAGGAGACAAGAGACAAGGCTCAATTCCGGATGGCAACCTACTGATGGTGGGTGGCCCGGCACTACAACTCTTAGGTAAGGCCAAAGACCTTCCACCCGGGTGATTTAGTACTGTAATGGGCCGAAGCCTCTCAACCTCGGGAATGTGACAAGCTCTCCCTGAACTAGGAAGGCCCTTACAGGGTAGTTAAAGCCCTTCCCCATGGAGTCTACTATCTCGTCAAACTTGATGGTGCCCAGTTCCCACAAACTTGGAATGCCAACAATTTGAGAATGTACTACCAATGATATAAGGCTTCCTCTCAGTAATGAAAGAATTCCTTTCGATGCAAATTATCTTTGCCTTGCATGAATATTGCTGCCTAACTCCAGGTCTGATGGTCGAAGCCAGGAAACTCCAGAAGCCCCGCATCTCGAAGCCAAAAAACTCCAGAAGCCCCGTACCTCGAAGCCGAAAAACTCCAAAAGCCCCACATCTCGAAGCCAAGAAACTTAAAAGCCCCGTAACTCGAAGTCGGGAAACTCTAGAAGCCCCGTACCTTAAAATCGAAAAACTCAAAAGCCCCGCAACTCGAAGCCGAGAAGCTCCAGAAGCCCCGTACTCAATCTGCTCAAGTCCCAGTTCGGCGAAGAGACCTTCGGGACTTCTCAGCTAAGTCCCCTAGCTCAATGGCATTTCGAGCACCCGGAGACGGTATCTCTCTAGGCCACTAAGGCCCCCTCGAGCCACTCACCAGCTCTTGACTCTACCAGAAAGTTCCTAGGATATACAATCAGCTCTGAGAAGATGCGTGGAGTCCTACAACCAGGCTTCCAGCATGGTGGAAGTAACTTGCAAAGCTCCTGACTTCTCTTCCTGACTACCAACTATACTTGGAGCACTGCCAAGGACGACTAAAAGCCTGATATCTCAAGGCAAAGCACTATAGCAGAAGTATACGCATGGGAAATTGCAGTTACAAAAAGAAGAGAAGGTTTTTTGGCAACTGAAAGCATCAGAATAGGGGAGTTCAGTAAAAAGAAGAGGTATTCCATTGAAGTTGAATTTGGAAGACTACATCATCAAAGGACCCCCGACAGGTCGAGCGGTCCTGAAATAGACGAAATATACAAAGAAGAAAAGAAGACTAGAAGAGGACCTTATCCTAAAGGCTACTGCTCTGCCGGCTCCTTCCCGGGATGATGATGGGGCACACTGGCATCTTCTCAAACCTCTGCCGGAGGGGCTACTTCCATGATGGCCGCAGGCTCTGCCTCCTTCTCTTTGGCCATGACCTCGTCTGAACACCCACCTGGAGCTTCTGGAAGAGTAAGCTCGTCTAGTTTTAGCTCTGAAAAAAGTTGGGCCACTCGAGATTGTGAGAACCCATAGCCCTTGATGAATGAGTCCGTAGCCGCCTCCCAGACTTCATCGGCATATTCCTCCGAGGCCTTGAACTTGGGCACTACCTTGAAAGCCTCCTTCTTGGTGGCTTCCATCAAGACCACCACCCCAGCGGCCTTCTCCTCAGCCATCGACGCCCGCGTCTGCACCACCTCCAGCTGGGCTTGGAGGGCCTGAGATCGCTCCTCCACCCAGGCCGCCTCAGCTTTGAACTCCTCCACCCAAGCCACCTCGGCTTTGAGCACCTCAGCTCGGTGTTTGACCCGATCCTTCTCTCGGGCCAAGGATGCTTTGAGGTCTGTGATCTGCCTCTCGGTGTCGACCACCTCAGCTTGGAGGGCTTTGCACTTCTTCTCTACAGCCTGGGCCCTATCATTTTTCTCCTTGGCCACGGTCGCTAGCACCATGAGCTCCTACTCCTTTTGATCCTCCCTCTTAGCCCATTGGGTGCAGTAGTCACGGATAAGGAGGAGATCCATCTCGACCTACACTAATGAAGATGTCAGCCATGTCAAAATAAAAGAGAAGAAAGAAAGAAAAGAATAATAAGATAAAGGGACCTACCATAAATAGATGAGGAAAAGTGCCAAGGATGGCCTCCGGCAATGACCTACCTCCCCTTTCGCGCCAATCGTGCGATTGGATGGTGAATTCCATCATGCATTTGGCCATCGAGCGGTCCTAATGCGTGACTAAGATATGCATGCAAGTGATTTTTTATTTTTGTGTTTTATATTTTAATGAATTGGCAAATTCTCGAAATCAAGCTAAGAATAGATCTAGAGAGTCGCATAATGACAAGAAATTTCTAGCATGCAGACATAGACCCTAAACAATGATAAAGAAGGATCCCAAGATTGAGAAATCCCGATAGGACTTAGCTCTAAATCAATACCCTACTCAAGAGATTTGGGAGTGCAAACCTTTTGAAATTCTGAAGCGCTCAATGCCAAGTTCGCTCACACTCAGCTAGGATGATCAAGCCCTCGATGATCGGATCTCGACCCTGCGGATCCGTTGGCTTTTTGTCAGATGGTCCTGAAGGCAAGGTAGGCCTACTCCTTTGTCCATGGTACTAAAAGAACCTGCAAGCAACCTAGAAATGAGTTAGAAAACAAAAAGGAATGGGAAGGAAAAGAAACAAGAGAGGGGGTAAAGTGAAGGTGGCGGTCAAGAAGGGCTCTTCTTGTTGGGCATCCAGGAGGAGCTTCTAGTGGGGCATCTAAGCTTGGGAGATGGATTACTGGCTTGCATGGGAAGAAGATAACTAGGGCCTCACACCCCTCAATGCTAAGTAGCAAAGGATCAAGAAGATAACTAGGGCCTCACACCCCTCAATGCTAAGTAGCAAAGGCTTACTCTCTCACAGAGTTCCAAGTCACAAGACAAGGGCTAGAAGAAAAATTTTAGAACTTCATTCATTGATTCATTATCTTTACAAGAGGGTTAGGGCCATATTTATAAGCTCCCTAGTCCTCATTTGAATTCAAATTGAAAGAGAGTACAAGCTTGATTTGTGGAGTGGAATGAGGGTGGTAGCTTGCATGAGTCATGGGAGGTTTGAATTTGAATTTTTTTCATGGAGCTTGGCCACCAAATTTGACTTGGCCTTGGTGATGTGGCACCTTGGAATGACGGTGGTAGTTTGCATGAATCAAGGGAGGTTTGAGTTTGAATTTTCTTCATGGAGCTTGGCCACCAAATTTGTCTTGGCCTTGGTGATGTGGCACCTTGGAATGAGGGTGGTAGCTTGCATGATCAAGGAAGGAGTTTGAATTTTCATGAAGCTTAGCCACCAAATTTGACTTGACCTTGGTGATGTGGTACCTCTCATGATATGTGACATTGGTGATGTGGCGTTCCCATAACTTGGAAGATGATTTGGCAATCCAACTTGGTATGGAAGAGAAGTGGCTTGATCCTTCTTCAATTAGTCTTGACTTGTTTGCTCATTTATGGACCCATCTTCAGATTAGCTTGAATATGTGAACGCATCTTCAAATTGACTTGAATATATGAATTTACTTGGCTAACTATAGGACCAATTGATCCTAACTTGACTCAATTTGGCTAAATTATAAGACTAAATGAAAATTGAAACTAATTAGATACTAATCACATGACTCAAATGTAAATTACTTAGGCTTAAATATCTTAAGCCTTATTACAGCACTCAATAAAGACTTAGAACCCTAATTTGACATCCACAGAAGGTTGAGAAGCCTCTGTCTAATCTTGGTGCCCGTACCAATTCTCTCGGGATGGGAGGAACTCGACCCTATCGAGTAAGGATTGACTTGGCTTTGGTATTTCTCAAGAAGGTCGGGATCGAGGTGCTGCAAGTCCTCTCGAGTAATCCACAAATCATCGAACTCCGATCGACCTTGCCAACGAACCAAGTAATGCTGATAGCCTTTGTCCTGGGTTGTGATAGCTTGATCATCTAGGACACGCCCAATCTGTTCTCCTCTCTTTGGTAAAATTAGAGGTGGATACTCAGGATCGGGTTCACTCTCAAAGAATAGGTCAGGCCCGAATGGCTCGCTGGGTATTGTTGCTGGCTCCCTATACTCGACTAAGTCTGAGATATTGAAAGTCGAGCTAATGCCATAATCCAGGGGTAGCTCAAGCACATAGACATTAGGGCCAACTCTCCTTATCACTTTAAAGGGGCCAGCTCCACAAGCATGTAGCTTCATAACGATCCCTAGTGGGAACCGTTCAGGCTTAAGCCTAATCATTACAAAATCTCATATTTTAAATTCTTTGGTTTGCTTTCGGTAATCAGCCAATTTCTTGTATGTATTATTACTCAGATTAATTTTTTTGGCTAATCTTTTAAAGCATGCTGTACGAATGACTCTACGAACTCTGAGACTCATACTGACACCTAACAAAATACAGACTTAACTATGCATTCCTATTAAGGAAAATTTTGTTCTACTCTTTGGGCCTAAACCTAATAGACTATAGACTCTCTAGGTTTGATCCTGGTTTGGTATGCACACAAAAATTTACAATGGATTCCTAGCAATGCCATAATGATGCAGGATAAACGGGGATAGGATCGTTGGTGAGCCTAAAAGTCACCTAGATTAGGATACTTTCTTTTTTTTGGATTTTTTTTTTAGGAGGGTGGTGAAGGAATAATAGGATGAAGGACTTGAGGTTTGGAACTCATGGGCTTTGGAACTTGTTGCCCAGATATGGTGCCCAAGAGGGGGGGTGAATTGGGTCTTTCTTCATTTTTTAAAATAAAGTAATATATGTGCTATCAATTTCAAATGTGAAGAGTGATAGTGTTCAAGTAATTGTGCAATAGAAGCAATGAAAGATAACAATAATTAAAGAGCAATAGAGAGTAAAGCAATGCAAATACACAAAACGTATAGTGGTTCGGTGCACCTAGCACCTACATCCACTACCCAAGCTCCACTCAGGAATTTCCGCTATAATCTTCTCTAGATTACAGCCGACTTGTTTTACAAGGCTCACAAGTCAAAACCTAAGTTAGTTTTGTTACCTAGGCTCACCAACAAACCTTACACACTTGTTTTGGCTTCGGACTTACAAGCAACTGTTAGATATTAGAATAATAAAAATTAACCCAATTTTATTTGATTAAAATTGATACTTTTTATGATATTTTGCAGGAATTGACTCCATAAACGTGTAGATCTTGATTTTAGGAGTCCAACGATGCAAACAGAATGTAATTCAGACTTCAAACGGGCCCAAAATGGATTTTAGAAGGTTTTAGCATGGATTTCAGAGCTGCACGATTTTTGGAGCGCCCTTAAAATCTTTTGTTTGGCTCACGGTGGACCGGCTCAATGGTCCACCGCATGAGCTGCCGGTCCACGGCAGCCATTGTTGCCGGTCCACGGGCGGAGCCGTGGACCACCGTGCTCCGATCGCGTCGAAACTTGCCGGAAAGCTTCCCCCGGCACCGCCGAAGTCGCCGGCAACCTTCCCGCCGACCGGAGAGCTCCCGTTCGGCCAGAAAAATGGCCGGAATGCCTCTGCCCCTTTGCTCCACCCGCCGCCTGCTGCTGCGCGCCTCCACGGCCACGCCGCCCGCAGCACCATCCGTCCACGGCCTTCTCCGCCTCCGCCCCTTCGCCACGAGCAACCAGCACCGCCGACGTCGCCCAAGTCTGCGAGCACGTCCGCCCAGCCATCCGCCTCTGCTGCGGCATGCCGCCCAGCCGTCCGGCCATGTCTCCGCTCTCCGCTGCCAGCTGAAGTCCGTCCGCGAGCCACGTCTCTGCTCTGCAGCTGCCTCCGTTCACCGCCTGCAGCGCCCGTCTACCCGTGCGAAGCCGCCTCCGTCCCCGAGCCGTGTTCCACAGTCGCGTGTCCGCATCCGCCAGCGAGCAGCGTCTGCCCAGCTGCTTGTCACCATCATTCAGACCGGGATGTTCGAAAACAAGGAAACATCGGAACGAGAAGAGATGTCGGACGACGCTGGACGGACGCGGAATTGTGCGATAGGATTTTTAAGTTTAATTTTTGAGATGGAGATATGATCGCGAAGGAGTTCAGATGAGAAGATAGCGATAAGTTTCAGAAGCAGATTGAGATGAGGAAATCATCGCGGTTCCCACACGGGCCCGACACGGTATTTCCCATCTATAAATATCTCGGGTCATTCTACGCTCGATGGGGGATTCGGGAGAGACTTTACCCCATTTCACTTCCAATTCTCGTATTTCTTTTCTCGGGATTCCACTGTAGTGCTTGGCACAGGGGATTTTATTATTTTTTTAATCTTTTGTACTCTTTTTCTATGAAATAAAAGAATTTCTTGTCAATATTTTTTTTATGAATTATTATTAGGTATAGTTTATATTCTTGGGACAAGCTGTATTCACGATAGGAACAGTTTGTACTCTTGGAATAAATTATTTCTAAAAAGGATTTTATTAATTTGCATGTGTCTGATTTTTGACTAATCTATATTCCAGGAGAACGGGCCATGATCGAATAGGTACGGGTCGTCATCATCAAGAATAGGTTATATCTGGATCGGAACGTACAAATTTCATAGAAGTTGAGTGCCAGCCCACCTAACAAGTAACCAGTTGGAGTTTCAAGATTTTATCTTTGTTTTATTATTATCTATTTTAGTTAGTTGATTTATACTTTCATGTTAATATTGAAAAATTCTTTTTCAAGATAACCCCAAAGTCTCTGTGGGATCAACCCTTACTCCCGCTATTCTACCCTTTAGAGTAGTGAAATTAAGGTTCTAAATCGGTGCATTACGACACGCATCAGATTTTTGGCGCCGTTGCCGGGGACTTTTGGCGTTATTCTGAAAAAAAAATTCAATAATCCAAAAATCCACAACAAAAAAAAAAAAAAAAAAAATCAATTTTCAAAATTTTACATTCAAATTTTTAATTTTTGATCTTGAGTGCCCTGACATAAGGTTGCCCTGGCATAACTGGGAGGTTATGTTGAATGGTTGTCCTAAGGTACAAAAAGGTTGAACACAAAAATTTTTTTAGATTCACTTAGGTAAATTTATTTTTTTTTGCAAAACCAAAAAAATATTACGCAGACATTTCATAATTTATTAGGATCAGATACTTAATCATCAAAATTTTTAAAAAAATTAAGTTTAATTTTGTTTGTTTATAACTTTTTGGACACCTTAGCTGTTGCATTTCATAATTTTATAATCTATCTTAAGGGCACAACCCATTAATCAGATAAGGTGGGGAGATCAATACCCTTCCTTAGCCCACAAATCATTAATTCAGCATCTGCATTGACCCAAGCCTTTAATTTTAAAATTAATTAGACGTCAACCTTAAGGATTTCGAGCTCAATAGGACAAGAAAACCCTAGAGTTGGACCGGGTTCAGATCATTTAATTCCTTGGTGTCTAAGGAAAGTGGTTCAGAGACTAGAGCCCGAAGGGAAGTGAGTTGGTTCCGCTTACCTGGCCAATTTTTAATTGATGTCTAAGGCAAGCGATAAGGGAACCTTCACCCACCTTACATTTACCTGGCCAAGTCAGTTAATTGATCTTGGACTTGGAGTGCTCGAAGGTAACCTTGGATCAGTTAGGAGCTGTCTAGATCCAGGTTAACCCTAGGATAGTAATTTTGATTTGTTTCACTTGTTTGAAACATTAAAAAATAAAAATAAAAATAAAAATAATAATAAAATATTTTTTTCTTCTCTTTAGTTTAGGACTCTCTTAGAAGTTTTTCCTTTAAACCTTTTCTTTCCTTCCTTATTCTCTTTTTTTTTAAAAAAAATAATAAAAATATAAAATATAAAAATACCCAACCATGTACCAATTTTCTGAGTCTAGGTATGAACAAATTTATCAAGATCAAACACATATGGCATATAGACCAGGAGAAAATTTTGATGTTTAAAACTCAGGTTGGGGGGCTCAATTTGATTTTTCATGGCAACCACACCCAGTAGTTGCCCCGGTACCCCAGTTAGATTTTTCATGGCAACCACACCCAGTAGTTGTCCCGGTATCCCAAAGACCTTCGTTCGTAGATGCTTCTTATTACGATCTCTCTTATTCAAATTATCAACATTTTCCTAGTATTTATAGCATATTTCTTCAAGAAAAGCTTTTACAAGTACTAGACCGGCTTGAAACTAGTCAGAACCTACAATTAACCCAGATAAAGTACCATCAGGATGGGATAATGTCAAGCCATATCATATCTAAGAATGGGATTAGGGTAGACCTTTCTAGAGATAGAAAATTTTTTAAGCCCCCGCCCCCACTCTCGGCCCAACCTATACACTCCCTTCTTACTCTTCAACAAAATTGTTCCAAAGTTTTTCACTTTTGGTCTAGCTGTATTTTCTGGATCAAGGATAATCATCGTCATAGGATACTTTACGAACGTTTTTCTGCCATGTTGACAAGGCCTCCTGATTGGCCTGTCTTCTAAAATTTTCTTGAGGGATGTGCCTAAATTCAATATCAGTAATACTCCCTCTTAGTGTCTGGCTGAAGACGTTAAACTTAGCGCTCCTGGGAGGCAACCCAGCTCTTTCCTTAGTTCATATTTTAACTTCTAGTTCTTTATTTTTAGAATAAATGGAGTAATAAAAGAAGATTGCGGGAACATGGTGATAGAAGGACGTCCAATTCCATACCCTACCAGGTTGTATCCTTCCATGCCATTTAGTTATTAATATTCTCTTCCATTAGGGACAATGGAAATTAAGTTTGGGGGGTGAGGTAATTAATTAAATCAAATCCTCGAGTAAAATCTTAATCAGTTTTGTGTACAAAAATTCATCTTGAATTGAAAAAATCAAGCTCACTAAATGAGGAGTGATTAATGGTTTAGAAAATTTTAGAGATACTGAGGGATGATTTATCAAGAAAACCCTATAAGTGGTAGAGTGTAGTCTAGAAAATTTTAGAAGACTAATTCCAGACCCTTCGGCCTATTGATCTTAATAATGAATCTTACTTATTTTGGTATAGGCATTATAAAAAGTCCCCAGTTAAAAATTTCTGAGGTTAATAAAGATTTTTAGCATCTCTCACTGAGTAACCGGACCCCTTCGCCTAAGTAAGCGTTATTGTTCGCGTCAAAAGGTGAGGATGTAACGAAATCTTTCGTAAAGTTAGTCTTGACTTAGCCTTTTTAACTCGAGTCATAAGCCCGAGGGGTGTTTTACACCTAATGCCCTAAAGCCAACTGGTTTGGGAGTCATTGGCTTAAAGCTCGCTACAAGGGTTAATTAGAAAGCAAGGTGTCAGGACATTGCATTGACTTTACATTAAAAAAAAAAAAAAAAAAAAAAAAAAAAGTGGGGACTAAATATTGCATCAAAACCAAACTAAGTTGGAAGATTTAGATAGTGAGATAGAAAGTTGGGAACGAAAAAATTCTTAAAACTTCTATGGACTTTATTCTACTACTAAATGGGTAGAATTGGTAATCCAATGAAGTACCCTTTTAATAGTCTAACCATGTATCCTTTGATTTTAGGGTTAGTACAATAATTTTCATTTCATAGACCATCTTAGTACATAAGACTCATCCATTTCCTCGAGGACGAGCAAAGTTTAAGTTGGGGGGTGTGTTAGACATTAGAATAATGAAAATTAACCCAACTTTATTTGATTAAAATTGATATTTTTTATGATATTTTGCAGGAATTGACTCCATAAACGTGTAGATCTTGATTTTAGGAGTCCAACGACGCAAACGGAATGTAATTCGGACTTCAAACGGGCCCGAAATGGATTTTAGAAGGTTTTAGCATGAATTTCAGAGCCGCACGATTTTTGGAGCGCCCTTAAAATCTTTTGTTTGGCTCACGGTGGACCGGCTCAATGGTCCACCGCATGAGCTGCCGGTCCACGGTAGCCATTGCTGCCAGTCCACGGGAGGAGCCGTGGACCACCATGCTCCGATCACGCCGAAACTTGCCGGAAAGCTTCCCCCGGCACCGCCGAAGTCGCCGGCAACCTTCCCGTCGGCCGGAGAGCTCCCGTTCGGCCGGAAAAATGGCCGGAACGCCTCCGCCCCTTTGCTCCACCCGCCGCCTGCTGCTGCGCGCCTCCACGGCCACGCCGCCCGCAGCACCATCCGTCCACGGCCTTCTCCGCCTCCGCCCCTTCGCCGCGAGCAACCAGCACCGCCGGTGCCGCCCAAGTCCGCGAGCACGTTCGCCCAGCCGTCCGCCTCTGCTACGGCACGTGGCCCAGCCGTCCGGCCACGTCTCCGCTCTCCGCTGCCAGCCGAAGTCCGTCCGCGAGCCACGTCTCCGCTCTGCAGCTGCCTCCGTTCGCCGCCTGCAGTGCCCGTCTGCCCATGCAAAGCCGCCTCCATCCCCGAGCCGTGTTCCACAGCCGCGTGTCTGCATCCGCCAGCGAGCAGCGTCTACCCAGCTGCTTGTCACCGTCATTCAGACCGGGATGTTCGAAAACAAGGAAACATCGGAATGAGAAGAGATGTCGGACGACGCTGGACGGACGCGGAATTATGCGATAGGATTTTTAAGTTTAATTTTTGAGATGGAGATATGATCGCGAAGGAGTTCGGATGAGAAGATAGCGATAAGTTTCAGAAGCAGATTGAGATGAGGAAATCACCGCGGTTCCCACACGGGCCTGACACGGTATTTCCCATCTATAAATATCTCGGGTCATTCTATGCTCGATGGGGGATTCGGGAGAGACTTTACCCCATTTCACTTCCAATTCTCGTATTTCTTTTCTCGGGATTCCACTGTAGTGCTTGGCACAGGGGGTTTTATTATTTTTTTTATCTTTTGTACTCCTTTTCTATGAAATAAAAGAATTTCTTGTCAATATTTTTTTTATGAATTATTATTAGGCATAGTTTATATTCTTGGGACAAGCTGTATTCGTGATAGGAACAGTTTGTACTCTTGGAATAAATTATTTCTAAAAAGGATTTTATTAATTTGCATGTGTCTGATTTTTGACTAATCTATATTCCAGGGGAACGGGCCGTGATTGAATAGGTACGGGTCGTCATCACCAAGAATAGGTTATATCTGGATCGGAACGTACAAATTTCATAGAAGTGGAGTGCCAGCCCACCTAACAAGTAACCAGTTGGAGTTTCGAGATTTTATCTTTGTTTTATTATTATCTATTTTAGTTAGTTGATTTATACTTTCATGTTAATATTGAAAAATCATTTTTCAAGATAGCCCCAAAGTCTCTGTGGGATCGACCCTTACTCCTGCTATTCTATCCTTTAGAGTAGTGGAATTAAGGTTCTAAATCGGTGCATTACGACACGCATCAGCAACCCTAGTTGGTTTTATCAATTGGCTCACCAACAAACCTCACACTAGTTTCAAATTCCCTTGAAACTAGGCTAGCACAAATAGAGTATGAATACAATGAATAAAACAAGACAAACTCCTTTTTGAGCAAAAAATAATTCGTTGTAGCTCTTGCTGGAGACTCTTCATGTCTTCCTCTTAGAATCTTGGACCTTACTAAATGCCAAAGACTTGAAAGCTGGATTCCTCAAAAAATGGAAAGCTTTTGGCTAAGGAATCTCTTGGATTTTTTCTCTTTTTGGCTTAGGATTGATTGAAAGCTTTGTACTTTTGCTCTTTTCTTTTTCACTTTGTCTCCTTCACTTTTTTGAAGTTAGGTGGAGGTTAAATACTTCATTCAAGCTGAAACAACTCCACAAGACTGTTAGAATCAAAAATATGGCCGTTTATGGCCGTTAGAAATCAAATCAAAAGTTCAGAAAAATTAGCCGTTATGACATGAGTCAACCTCATGAGTCGACCTCTGGGTCAGGTGTCGACCTCCAGTTTACCTTAGGCAAAAATCCAGAAAACCATAGTTCTGCCTAGTTTGAGTTCTCAAGCGATGAGTCGACCTCTGGTGTCGACCTCTGGATAGGTGTCGACCTCAGGTGGTGACCTTTGAAGCGTGCTACTAAAATTTTGCCGTGCCGGCCTTGCTGAACTTTTCTTTTCTTCATGAGTCGACCTCTGGTGGTTGACCTTTGGTAAGGTGTCGACCTCTTGGGGTCGACCTCTGGTCTGAAATTTTCTGAAACTCTGAAGAGGTGCGTGCCATGCTTGAGTTTCTCTAAGCCTTTGTTTCTTTTGTCAATTACTTCTTAATATGAAGGTCCAATATGAGAAATTTGATCTTGTTTAAGGTAGAAGAGCTTTTTTCCAAATCAAGCAAGCTTAGTTTCATCATTGTACTCTTGATAATCTTTTTGAATAACCTAAGGCCTGAAACTTTATCTTAAAATGAAACATTAGTCCAAACATATACTCAACCTTTTGTTAATCATAAAAACTAAGGAGCCAAAGCCAACAATCTCTCCCTTTTTGATGATGACAAAACCTTGAGTATATATGCAATTAAGTCCAAAAGCAAAATATAGCATTAAAAAATTTTCAAAGAAACCTCATCATAAAAATTTACTTTTCATCTACTCTCCCCTTTTTTGTGAAAACATTCTCATGAGTCAAAAAGTTAAGAACCATACAAGCTTTACTCTACTCTATGAAAGAGTCATAAGAACCATATATACTTTACTATAACCATATATACTTTACTATACTCATATATACTTTACTATACTCCCCCTTTTTGTCAAGAATCAAAAAGTGCATTCTTTGTAGTAAAAGATATACTAAAGAAAATTATGTTCCATTGCAATGAAGTACTTAGTTGCATAAAATACATGCTCCCCCTCAATTTGTGAATTCGATATAGCAAAGACATTCTAACTTGAGGGTTTAAAAAGATAAATGCTAAGAGCTGGCATCAGACAGTAAATTACCACAATGTAGATAAATATATAAATGAATGTATTCAGTTACAAAATTGCTTACATAGTAAGCACAAAACACTGATACATCAGAACATATAAAGCAAACTAGTATCTCAGTAAACATCATATATCAAGCAAATCTATGAGGCTACTCCTCATCAGAAGGTACATCAAAAGAGATAGGAGCCGAGATCCTAGATGAGGATTTTGGAGTCCTATGAGTGAGACTCCGAGTCCTCAGAGAGGGACCATACCTAGGGGTAGTCCTACGAGATCTATAGGTCCGTGGAAAAGACTCCGAAGGTGTCCTAACATAAGTAGTAGCAGTAGGAGAAGGTGGATCAGTATGCTAAGTAGACTGAGCTGGAGTGTGCCTGCTGACAAGCTCATAAGCAGTGGGATCATCAATATCAGTCTTTGTATGCTCCACTATATCATCTGGAATGCCTGTAATAGTCTCAAAGAGTGACTCAGTAATCTTAGTATCTACTGGCACATCTGTAGCTGGAGGATCAGTACTAGGAAGATCAGTAGAAGGAGGATCAGCAAAAGGGGGAATCTATGGAATCGGATCAACAGGTGGAACATCAGAGCTACCTGCTCCAGGCTGATCTCCATCACTGTCACTGTAGCCACTGGAGTCATCATCATCATCATCAGCATCATCATCATCATCATCATCATCAACATCAGAATGTGGAGGAGGCACTATCGGATCTACAGTCCCTGGTGGCAATGCCAATCTCAGTAAGCTGAGGATCTGTCGGAATCCTATATCGACAGTAGCTGACAGAGCTCCAATGCGCATGTCTGTGTGGATCCGCAAACCATGTAGCTCCTATCGTACACCAGCAATCTCTGTCCGGACCTCCAAAATGTGATCAGTCACTCTCTGCTCAAAGTCCGATGTGCTCGCTGTAGTCCTCTATGGTGTAGCAGTAGCAGAAGGTGCTGGAGCTGATGAGGGTGGTGGCATGAATAGCTCAGGTTCCGCAGTCTCTAACTCTGGTGCTGGACGAGGAGGTGTACCATGATCAGTAGGCTCTGAAGGCCCTGCCTCAGCTGCTCGAATCTCCTCCTCCTCATCTAGCTCCTGGCCAGACTCACGTCGCATCCATCGATCACCAATCAGTCGAAATCCCATCCTATATAGGGATTTCTCTCCGTATGTGTCAGTATAATGCAGCTGACTGAAGGGTATACCGTCAAATGATACTCCATACTCCCTGAATAACTGTGTCAGCCCCATGCCATATGGCTGAACTAGTCTCCTATGAGATGCTGCCTCTCCCATCTGCTGAAGCATGATCCTGGGAAGGTTGATGGGAGTCCGCTGTCTCAGGGACACCATCAACACTAGCTCACGTTCAGTAATAAAGTCGAATCTCCCGCTCTTTGGAATCAAGATGCGGGCGATGATATGATGCAGCACTCTCATCTCCAATGATAGCTGGTTAGCGGCTACTGTGGAAATGCCGCTAACATCCTCGTGCTCTAAGATACATCTGAAGGCACTCTCTCGGTTCGCTAATAGAAGTGGCGGCTATGCCATGAAGTGGAATCCTCCAAACATGACTGATGACATCCGGTGTCACTGGAATCTCGATCAGACGAACAGTAGCAGACCATCTAATGCCATCAGTGGCCATGGATGCATAGAACTCCTTGATGAGGTCTGGGTAGAATCTCTCAGTCATCGTGCAGAAGTGAACCAGACCTGCATCCCTCAGTACATCTCCAATAAAAAAGTGATGCTGATCCCAGAAGGGTATATCCACACGTCTCCCGCTCGCAATGCTCTTCCGTACTAAGCTGGCTGGCACTGGTGCAGGTCCCTCTGGGGACGGCTCACGCTCATGTCTAGTCTTTCTTCGTCACTCAGTACTATCTTGGCCTTGTTCCAATCTCCTTTTCCTTACAGCCAACTGCTTCCTTGGACCTACATGGATGGAAGGGGATAATTTAGGGAGAAGTAGGATAATGCAGTGCTAAGAAAGAGGAGAACCAAGAAATTTGGAGAGGAGAAAAGGAATTCACAGTTGGGCGAATGAAGGAACCGTGAAAAGGTAAGTGAGGGTTTGTGAAATTGACAAAAAAAAGAGAGCAAATAGAGGAAATGCACGAAATGGAGGGAAGAAATGATTGTTTTCAATCAAATATCAACCGATAATTGAGGGTAAATAGAGGCAAAAACCTATGGTTGCCCAAAAAACAAAGAACATGGTAAAAACTGGTTCGGTCCAAGAAAAACCGTGAGGGAAGGAGAAAATTACCCAAAAGGAGGAAGGAGAGGGTTGGAAATCAACTGTTCAGTGTTTAGGAACGTTGGAGGGGGACCACACGAAGGAGAAAAGGAAAGAAATGGAAGAAAAAAAGGGCTCGCAGATGGGTTTTAAAAATAGGTTTTTCGTCCAAGTGTCGACCTCTCAAAAATTTCAGGGGTCGACCCCAAGTGTCGACCTCCAAAATTTCAAGTGTCGACCTCCGAAAATGAATTAGTCAAAATAAAATTTTGGTAAAAATTGATAAAATTTAGAATGAATTCTTAGAGAAGCTTTAAATATTTTTGAGAATTTAAAATTCATTTTTGAGGAATTTTGAAGGAAATTGAAGAGTTTCAAGCAAAAGGATCAATGACTCCCAATTCTCTTCTGATCATGCAAAATCTATCTTCATTCAGTGGTTTTGTGAATATATCAGCCAATTGATAATCAGTACAAATAAATTCTAACAACACATTAGAGTTTTGAACGTGATCTCTTATGAAGTGATGTCTTATTTCAATATGTTTGCTTCTTCAATGTTGTACAAGATTTTTTGTTAAATTGATTGCACTAGTATTATCACATCTTATGGGTGTCTTAGTTAGTTTGATGCCAAAATCCTCGAGTTGTTGTTTGATCCATAAAATCTGAGCACAACAGCTTCCAGCTGCTATATATTCGGCTTCCGTCGTAGATAGAGTAACCAAATTCTGTTTCTTGCTGCTCCATGAAATCAAATTAACTCCTAGGAATTGACAAGTTCCACTAGTACTTTTACGATCAAGTTTACACCCAGCAAAATCAGCATCAGAATAAGCAATCAATTCATATGATGACTCTCTAGAGTACCAAAGACCAATTTCAATTGACCTAGATAAATATCTAAATATATGTTTTACAGCTAAGAGATGTGATTCTTTAGGAGCAGACTGAAAACGTGCACAAATACAAATACTAAACATTATATCTGGTCTACTGGCAGTTAGATATAGCAATGAACCAATCATGCCTCTATATAATTTTTGGTCTACTGATTTACCACATTCATCTTTGTCTAATTTACATGAAGAGCTCATAGGGTTACCTATTGGTTTGGTTGTCTCCATCCCAAACTTTTTCAATATTTCTTTTGTGTACTTGGCTTGGTTGATGAAGATCCCCTCTTTGCTTTGCTTAATTTGGAGTCTGAGGAAGAAGTTGAGTTCTCCCATCATGCTCATCTCGAACTCACTCTGCATTAACTTTGCAAACTCTTGACAAAGACATTCGTTAGTAGCACCAAAAATAATATCATCTACATAGATTTGTACTACTAAGAGATCATCATTTTTCTTTTTCAAAAATAATGTATTATCTACATTACCTCTAGAAAAATCATTTTTCATCAAAAATGAACTTAATCTATCATACCAAGCTCTATGAGCTTGCTTTAAACCATACAATGCTTTATGCAATTTAAAAACATGGTTAGGAAATTCATGATTTTCAAAACCAGGAGGTTGTTCAACATAAACTTCCTCTTCAATAAATCCATTTAAAAAGGCACTTTTAACATCCATTTGAAATAACTTGAAATCCATAAAACAAGCAAAAGCAAGTAAAAGTCTAATTGCTTCCAGCCTAGTAATAGGAGCAAAGGTTTCATCAAAGTCAATCCCTTCTTCCTGGTTGTAGCCTTTAGTAACAAGTCTAGCTTTGTTTCTAGTTACAATACCATGTTCATCAAGTTTATTTCTAAAAATCCATTTTGTGCCAATTACAAAAACATTAGGGGGTCTTTCAGTTAAAGTCCAAATGTTATTTCTTTTAAATAGATTTAGTTCATCTTACATGGCATTAATCCAGTTACAATCTTTTTCAGCTTCTTCAATTGACTTAGGCTCTATTTGAGAAATAAAAGCTAAATAATCACAAACATTTCTGATAGAAGAGCGTGTACTTACTCCCTTTGACGGATCACCAATAATTAGCTCTTTGGGGTGTCCGTGTGCATACCTCCATTCTTTAGGTAAAGATTTTGGTGAAGTTGCATTGATCTCTTGAATTTGATCTTCATTTTCTTGATCATCATTTCCTTTGGGCACATCTTCATTGATTGTCAATTGTTCAAGCTTCTTTGTACCTGTTTCATCATCAATAGAATCTTCTTTTTTAGAAGATTTTTTGTTATTTTCATCAAACACTACATGAATTGATTCTTCAACTAGAAGAGTTCTTCTGTTGAAGACCCTATATGCCTTGCTAGAAGTAGAATATCCTAAGAAGATACCCTCATCTGACTTGGCATCAAATTTACTGATATTATCTTTGCCATTGTTTAATATGAAACAGCGGCAACCAAATACACGAAAATATTTAAGATTAGGTTTTCGGTTTTTTCAAAGCTCATATGGTATTTTCTTCAAAATAGGTCGAATTAAAACATGATTTAAAATGTAACAGGAAGTATTAATGGCTTCTGCTCAAAAATATCTAGGTAAATCATTTTCGCAAAGCATTGTGCATGCCATTTCTTCAAGAGTCATGTTTTTTCTTTCTACCACCCCATTTTGTTGAGGTGTCCTAGGTACAAAAAAATTGTGACTAATACCATTATCATTACAAAAAACTTCAAAATCATGATTGTCAAATTCAGTTCCATGATCACTACGCAAAGAAACAATAGTGAGATCTTTTTCGTTTGAAACCCTTTTATGAAATTTAACAAAAGCTGAAAACGTTTCATCTTTATGAGCTAAAAATATTATCCAAGTAAATCGTGAGTAATCATCTACAATTACTAGCCAATATTTCTTACCTCCCAAACTAGTTGTTCTGGTTGGTCCAAAGAGGTCCATATGCAATAATTCAAGGGGTCTAGTAGTAGATACTACTCCTTTAGGTTTGAAAGTAGATTTAGTTTGTTTTCCAAATTGACATGCAGCACAAATCTTATCTTTTTCAAATGTGAGTTTTGGCAATTCTTTTACAAGATTCTTTTTGCTTAATTTTGAAATCAAATGCATACTAGCATGCCCTAGCCTGCGATGCCAAAGCCAACTAGTTTCACTTGCCTTGGCTTCCCTAGCCACTAGGCATTGACCACTTTCCATGGCTAGATCATCAAGATCAACCATGTAAATGTTTCCATGCCTATGGCCAGTGAACTTGATGCCATCGACATCTAGACTAGACACCATGCACAAAGATAATTCAAAAATTACTTTAAAACCCTTATCACAAAACTAGCTAATGCTGAAAAGATTATGCTTCAAGCCATCAACAAATAATACATTATCTACATAAGCATTAGGGGTCATATGGATTTTACCAATTCCGATGATTTTACCTTTTCCATTATCACCAAAAGTAACGTTTCCACAATTTATAGCTACTAGTGATGAGAATTGCTTCACATCCCCAGTCATGTGCCTTGAGCAACCACTGTCCAGATACCACATTCTTCTTTTATTTTTGGTTGCAAGACACACCTGCAGAAATTGATTAAGTTGAAACTTTAGGTACCCAAGTCATCTTGGGTCCTTTAGGGTTAGACAAATTGGTTCCTTTTGGAATCCAAATCTTTCCAAAGGTACTTGATTTTCTTCTATTACAAATATATGATTTACGTCCTAACATACCACATGCATAGCAGGTAATATTAGTAGATGCAGGTATGAAAAAGTTTTTGAAAAGTTTTTGCTGATTCTGTGGCTTAAATCCAAGTCCATCTTTGTTAAAAATTGCATGTTGACTGTTTAAAAGCATACTTAATTTTTCTGAACTATAAGTAAACTTTTCTACAAAAGGTTTCACTTTTTCTAATTCTTCTTTGTAATTCTTGTTTTGAAACAACAGTTCTTTGTTTTGTTTTTCAATTTTCTCATTAGTTTCAAAACTTCTATTATTTTTCAAAGAGTCCTTTTCTTTTATAAGATTGTCCTTATCATTTTTCAAGGTCTTTACATGTTCAGTTAATTTCTTGTTTTCTTGAATTAAATCTTCAATTTCAGTTGAAAACTTGTCTGAACTTTTGGTAAGCTCTTAATTTAGCTTTCTTAATTTCTTATTTTTCAGTTTTAGTTTTTCATACTCCATAACTAAATCATCAAAAGCATCATGTAATTCATTAAAAGTAAATTCATTTTCAGGTTCAGAATTTACCTCATCATCTTCATTGGCCATGAAACACAGGTTGGTGACTTCCTGCTGCTCTTCACCACTGCTGGAGTCCTCACTCTCACTCCAGGTAGCCATCATAGCTTTCTTTCTCAACATCCTTCGACTCTTTTTAAGCAAAGGGCAATCCATTTTATAATGTCCAAGCTTCTTGCACTCGAAGCAGATGGGTGGATCCCTTTTTTTTTCTTTTTCTTTATCTTTATTGTAATCACCTTTTTATGGCCTTTTCTTGTAGAAGCCCTTCTTCTTTCTCATGAATCTTTTGAATTTTCTTGTAATGAGGGTTGTCTCATCATATCAGCTTCTTCTTCTGATTCATCACTTGACTCTTCCTTTGTAGTGGACTTGAAGGCTATGGCTTTCTTTTTCTTGTCATTGTCCACTGTCTTCTGTTTTAGTGAAAGCTCATAAGTCATCAGTGATCCAAGAAGCTGCTCAAGAGGTAGAGTATTGACATCCTTGGCTTTTTCTATAGCCGTTACTTTCGCATCCCATGAAGCCAGAAGAGACCTGAGAAGTTTGTTAACAAGTTCACCATTAGATATAATCTTTCCCAAACTCCTCATACCATTTACTATATTAGTAAATCTAGTGTACATCTTACTAATACTTTCAGTTGGTTTCATTCTGAACATCTCATACGTATGAATGAGCATGTTCACCTTTGTGGTCTTCACTTGGTGTGTACCCTCATGGATAACCTCAAGTGTATCCCAAATTTCTTTGAGGGAAATAAAATTTGATATTCTGTTAAATTCACTTGGATCAAGTGCACAGAATAGCAAATTCATCGCCTTAGCATTTAACTCAGCTTGTTTGATGTCATTGTCATCCCATTCTTCTTCAGATTTTGGGGTGATAATGCCATTAACCAATTGAGTGGGCTGATGAGGCCCTTTAGTAATTACTCTCCATATATTATAATCTACAGCTTGTAAATAAATGCGCATACGAGTTTTCCAATATGTGTAGTTTGTGCCATTAAAGAAAGGAGGGCAATTTGATGCTTGACCTTCAACTACACCCATTCCAATTGGGGTGGCCATGATCTTTCACTCAAGATCGTTGGACCTACAAGAGAGTACCGGTGCTCTGATACCACTTGTTGCCCAGATATGGTGTCCAAGAGGGGGGGTGAATTGGGTCTTTCTTCATTTTTAAAATAAAGCAATATATGTGCTATCAATTTCAAATATGAAGAGTGATAGTGCTCAAGTAATTGTGCAACGGAAGTAATGAAAGATAACAACAATTAAAGAGCAATAAAGAGTAAAGCAATGCAAACACACAAAATGTATAGTGGTTCGGTGCACCTAGCACCTACATCCACTCCCCAAGCTCCACTTGGGAATTTTCACTATAATCTTCTCTAGATTATAGCCGACTTGTTTTACAAGGCTCACAAGTCAAAACCTAAGCTAATTTTGTTACCTAGGCTCACTAACAAACCTTACTTGTTTTTGCTTCGGGCTTACAAGCAACCCTAGTTGGTTTTATCAATTGGCTCACCAACAAACCTCACACTAGTTTCAAATTCCCTTGAAACTAGGCTAGCACAAATAGAGTATGAATACAATGAATAAAACAAGACAAACTCCTTTTTGAGCAAAAAACAATTTGTTGTAGCTCTTGTTGGAGACTCTTCAAGTCTTCCTCTTGGAATCTTGGACCTTACTAAATGCCAAAGACTTGAAAGCTGGATTCCTCAAGAAATGGAAAGCTTTTGGCTAAGGAATCTCTTAGATTTTCTCTCTTTTTGGCTTAGGATTGATTGAAAGCTTTATACTTTTGCTCTTTTCTTTTTCACTTTGTCTCTTTCACTTTTTTGAAGTTAGGTGGAGGTTAAATACTTCATTCAAGCTGAAAAAACTCCACAAGACCATTAGAATCAAAAATATGGCCGTTTATGGCCGTTAGAAATCAAATCAGAAGTTCAGAAAAACTAGCCGTTATGACATGAGTCGACCTCATGAGTCGACCTCCAGTTTACTTTAGGCAGAAATCCAGAAAACCATAGTTCTACCTAGTTTGAGTTCTCAGGCGATGAGTCGACCTCTGGTGTCGACCTCTGGACAGGTGTCGACCTCAGGTGGTGACCTTTGAAGCATGCCATTGAAATTTTGCCGTGCCGGCCTTGCTGAACTTTTCTTTTCTTCATGAGTCGACCTCTGGTGGTCGACCTTTGGCAAGGTGTCGACCTCTGGTCTGAAATTTTTTGAAACTCTGAAGAGGTGCGTGCCATGCTTGAGTTTCTCTAAGCCTTTGTTTCTTTTGTCAATTACTTCTTAATATGAAGGTCCAATATGAGAAATTTGATCTTGTTTAAGGTAGAAGAGCTCTTTCCCAAATCAAGCAAGCTTGTTTTCATCATTGTACTCTTGATACTCTTTTTGAATAACCTAAGGCCTGAAACTTTATCTTGAAATGAAACATTAGTCCAAACATATACTCAACCTTTTGTTAATCATCAAAACTAAGGAGCCAAAGCCAACAGAACTCATACTCACAGAGAGATCTCTCACCTCTAAGGCATCTTACCCACCTCACTAGTGGAGCCGTTAGGATAAATCTCAAAGGATATGAGGGTGGTAAGGAAGATGGAATCAAGGAAGGGGATAACTAGATATGACCTCACATCATGCCCTAGGGTTGGGCCTCACACCCTCTCCTTAAGGAGCAAAAGAAGAATCACTCTTCTCTAAAGAAAATTTTTATTCATCTTTAGCATCCTTTTACAAAGAGATTAGGGGCCTATTTATAACCTTCTAAGTCCCATTTGAAATTCAAATTTTACATGAAAAGAGGGAGAAATGTAGTTATAAATTTGAATTTCAAATTTCATGAAAAGGGGTGGCAAAATGCATGGGTGCCAAGTGTCTCCTTGTGGTTGCTAGGTATCCAAATCTGAAAATCTGTATGCATGGGCGCCACTTGGCATCATGTGGGCATTCTTGTGTCTTCATGTGTTGAGCACCACTTGGCATTCATGCAGGCATTCATGTATTGGGCGCCACTTGGCATTCATGTGGGGACCTTCTTATGTGGTGGATGAAATGATCCTTAAATTTATTTGCATCGCAATTCATATTGTATCATGATTTGCGCTACTTCGGAATTCATGTTGCTCCGAGATTCATGCAACTTCAAGATTCATGTTTGCTCCGGGATCTGTGCTGGTGATGTCCCCATCATATAAGGTCTTTCAAAAGTAGGTCACAAACTTAACATACTCAAAGAATTGGTGCAACCGAATGACCTTAACATAGTGTGATTTGAAAGTTTAGGGAACATTGGAAGCCTTAGGGTATGACAGGAAATAGGAATCAGAGTCTTGGTACAATCTATTGGAAGCATGAAACAGACCTTGGTGACTTGGGATGACCTTAAGATTTGAATATTGATCTATGGGTCTCATATGGTTCACTTGTTTCTGTAGTTCTTGGGGCTCAATGGGGTTCATCCCATAGTGAGGAAGGATTGGTAACCAGGATTCTGAGACCAAGCTTATATCATGCTGGATGTCCCTAAGGGATGGTAGTTGATCAGGTAACTCATCGGGAAACACATCCTCAAATTCTTTCAAAGCCTCAACTACTTCTTGAGGGTGTTCTCTTTGGGTCGGCTCTTGGACCTCTTTAGTGGCAAGGGTTCCCTCAGTAATCTTATCGGGCGGTAGTTAATTAGGTAACTCATCAGGAGGTATATCCTCAAATTCTTTCAGTGCTTCAACTATTTCTTAAGGATGTTCTCTTTGGATCGGTTCATAAATCTCTTTAGTGGCAGGGTTAGGATGTGGGACTCTTCTGGGCTCAGCCTCTAAGGGGAAATCATGTTGAGGGGAATCCCTAGGATATGGAGGTGACTCAAACTCTGGTTCAGTATGATGCTCCTGGACCCTCTCTAGAGTTCCTAACCTGGTTTCCAAACCATCAAATCTTTGGGTCAACTTGGCAAGCTGCTCAGTGAGGAGCTTAATTTGATTCTTGAGGTTGTTCTCCATGGGTACACCTGATTGAGTGTGATGTGGGTGATACGGGACTCCTGACCTAGTTGACATGCAACACACAAAGGAAGGTGCTACGGTTTTGCTAGATCAAGGAGTTCAAAAAGAATGGGTTAACTTAGATGACACACAGCACAACAACTAGCCCTTTCACTAGCCAGGTAAGAGGTGGAAGTGTGGGAGGCCCCCCTGCTATTCATAGGGACCCAATTAAAGAACCACAACACCAGGTCATTTGACACTAGACCTCTTGCCTTAGATACCAGCTTCCTGGTATTAATTGAAGGATTGCATGCACTAGCTTTCCATGATGGTTAAACCCGACTCGTTGATGTCCCTAAGCTATTAGGTTGCTAATAGATTTTAAGTTAGGCTTAGGTTTGAAATGCAAAGGTGATGGTTTTCGGGCCAAGGAAAGGTAATGACATCCTTCCCTTATCTTATGATATTATCGCCCTTAAAGTAAGTTATGCATATGATGGCATACACATGAAACCTAATGAAGTGTACTAAAGTTTTTTTTGTTTTTTGATGTGTATAGACAAAAATATGAGTTGCTGAAAATTAAATGAGATGAGCCTAAGTACAGAAATTAAACTATGCATAAATGAAAGTATGCTGAAATTGGACTTGCTAGAATTTCAGGATAAAAATGTTCTCAGGTAGTAATCAGGTGTGCAGAAAATTTATAGATTGAAATAAATTCTGATAAAATTTTGAAAAATACTACCAATTACGTGGAATCCAGTTAAATAAGAACCAGTGGTTTCTGATTTCTTACATGTAGAAATAATTAAAACAATAGACTATGTATTGGGTTGGACATGATGTAGAATTTCAATGTTGCTGAAATCTAATGATGAAAAACTTAGTTAATCCGAAACTTTCATTAGGACCTAAGATACTTATCCCCTTGTTTTCTTCTTCAAAGGTCAATCACATCGGCACCCCAACACGCCATAGAAAATTCTCTTTGAATGAGATGTGAGGGTCTTGCAGCCCTACCTTTTCCTATGACTGGACAGCCATGGTGAAGCACCCGATTCGAGTACTTAAAGAAAAACTAAGTCCTAACCATGCTCTAATACCAAACATGATGCGGGACAGTGATATGCATGCAAGTGATTCTTTGTTTTTGTGTTTTATATTTTAATGAATTGGCAAATTTCCGAAATCAAGCTAAGAATAGATCTAGAGATTCGCATAATGACAAGAAACTTCTAGCATGCAGACATAGACCCTAAAAATGATAAAGAAGGACCTCGGGATTGAGAAATTCCGGTAGGACTTAGCTCTAAATCAATACCCTACTCAAGAGATTTGGGAGTGCAAACCTTTTGAAATTCTGAAGCACCCGATGCCGAGTTTGCTCACACTCACGGATGCGGCCAGGATGATCATGCCCTCAACCCTACGGATCCATTGGCTTTCCGTCAGATGGTCCTGAAGGAAAGGTAGGCCTACTTCTTTGTCCGTGGTACCGAAAGAACCTACAAGCAACCTAGAAACGAGTTAGAAAATAAGAAGGAATAGGGAGGCAAAGAAACAAGAGAGGGGGTAAAGTGAAGGTGGTGGTCAAGAAAGGCTCTTCTTGTTGGGCATCCAGGAGGAGCTTCCAGTGGGGCGTCTAAGCTTAGGAGATGGATTGCTGGCTTACATGGGAAGAAGATAACTAGGGCCTCACACCCCTCAATGCTATGTAGCAAAGGCTCACTCTCTCACAGAGTTCCAAGTCACAAGACAAGGGCTAGAAAAAAAATTTCAGAACTTTATTCATTGATTTATTATCTTTACAAGAGGGTTAGGGCCATATTTATAAGCTCCCAAGTCCTCATTTGAATTCAAATTGAAAGAGGGTACAAGCTTGATTTATGGAGTGGAATGAGGGTGGTAGCTTGCATAAGTCAAGGGAGGTTTGAATTTGAATTTTCTTCATGGAGCTTGGCCACCAAATTTGACTTGGCCTTGGTGATGTGGCACCTTGGAATGAGGGTGATAGGTTGCATAAATCAAGGAAGATTTGAATTTGAGTTTTCTTCATGGAGCTTGGCCACCAAATTTGACTTGGCCTTGGTGATGTGGCACCTTGGAATGAGGATGGTAGCTTGTATGAATCAAGGGAGGAGTTTGAGTTCTCATGGAGCTTGGCCACCAAATTTGACTTGACCTTAGTGATGCGGCACCTCTCATGACATGTGGCATTGGTGATGTAGCATTCCTATGACTTGGAAGATGATTTGGCAATCCAACTTGGCATGGAAGAGAAGTGGCTCGATCCTTTTTCAATTAGGCTTGACTTGTTTTCTCATTTATGGACCCATCTTCAGATTAGCTTGAATGTGTGAACCTATCTTCAAATTGACTTGAATCTACGAACCTACTTGGCTAACTACAGGACCAATTGATCCTAACTTGACTCAATTTGGCTAAATTACAAGACTAAATGAAAATTGAAACTAATAAGATACTAATCAGATGACTTGAATGCAAATTACTTAGGCTTTAATATCTTAAGCTTTATTACAAGACTCAATAAAGACTTAGAACCCTAATCAGATATCCATAAAAGGTTGGAAAGCCTCTATCTAATCCTGGTGCCCGCACCAGGTCCTTGGTGACCGAGGAGTTTGGCGTCACCTTGATTGACGCCCTTCGGATGATAGTTCTCGACTTTGTTTTGACTGCCACCGTGCCTTAGAGAGGTGTAGCCGAAGACATCTTCGAATTCTGGGTGGAGCTCGCCGCCATGCTCGACGGCACCGCTGGTGGTCGCTCCCTTCTCTCTTCACTCCCCGCATCCACCTTGATGACTTATGGGGGGTGGACCATGGTGGCAGCAGCAGGCCGGGTCCATGCACTCGCATCAGACTCTTGGGCCGGGGGTTGGGTCTACTGCCTCAATGAATCGGGGGCCAGTTTGGTCACCCTTCCCCCTGGGCCAGAGGCTGCAACGGGCCCAGGCCTTTAGCTGGGCTCAGTCCGGGCCCTCTTTGGTGGGGTCTCCTTGGGCCCCGCCGATGCGCTCCTTTTCTGGGTAGATCCAGGAGCTGTTCTACGGAAAACTTCATGCCTGTAGGAAGAGAGAAATGAAGGTCAGCCTCAAACCTAAAAAGACCCACAGAAGGAGAAGAAGAAGGGTTATTCCGAACTCACCCAACTCCCATATTGGGCTGACCCCGGCTTCGAATAGGTTCTGCTATAACAGCAGAACCTCAAGAGAGGGGATCTGGTCGGAAATAAGCTAGTCATATACTTCTCGATCAGTCGCTTCGACCTGAGAGTTTTGATTTGGAGTTTGGTCTGGATCACTCCAGACCCAATCGACTCCGTCGATGGTGGCAAAAAAGTATTTGCTCTTCCATCCTTTGATGGAAGAGGGGAGTTCAAACTTGATGCCCTTCGGATGAGGAGACACAAACCACCACCCATCTTCAGTCGGGTGGTGTTTCAGCATGAAGAAGGCCCTGAATAGGGAGAAACGGGCAATGATTCCATGGAAGTGGCAGAAGATAATGAAGTAGTTAATGGTTCTAACTGCATTCAGGGCCAACTTAGCAGGGATGAGGCGATAATTGCTGAGCATGAAAAGGAAGAAAAGATGAAAGGGTAAGCGAAGACCCCCCATGAAGAACTCCTCATAGAGGGCGATCCGACCAGGGCCATTAGAGGTGACCCATTCCCCTGGTCCTGGGATCGAGATTCAGATGGAATTTGGGATCCCGTAAGCATCCCGGATCACAGAGAGGTCCTCTCTGGTCATTGTTGACATGACGCCAGAGGGCCCGGTCGGACGGGAAGACCTAGAAGGAACCTCAAAAGCAGAAAAAACAAGAAGGGGAGCCCTAGGTTCTCCTATAACTATGCCGGTCGGACGAGGACCCCTACGGACATAGAGAGGAACCTCCTCTTCCTCATCGGAAGATAGAGTCCTCGATCGAGAGGGCCCTGCCTCATCTGGGTTGTTGGAGAGACGATGGCTCCGACCCGAGGGAGCCATCTTAAGACAGAACAAGGGAGAAGAAGAAAAATGATGTTGGGAAGGTTCTAAAGGTGGACTCGACCTAGCCGAAGAAGGAAAAAAGGACTAAGGAAGACAAACCTGGTGGCCTTGAAGGTAAAGGATAGCAAGGGGAGGAAGAAGACTCTGGTCCGTCGACAGGCATGAAGGATTTGAAAGAGATGATTTGATGAAAGTTTTCTTTCTTTTCAAAACAAACCAGATAGTGACCATGCATCCCCTCAGGACTCCCCCCATTGGATGGGCGCCGCATGTTGAGATTAGCCAGAAGCGATGCCTCGATTCACTAAAAATCATTTCAAGTCCTGCATCGGTCAGAATTTTTTCTCGGACTCACTGACATGGCATTCCCGCATTGGCCTCAAGGCCTGATTCGCGAAGTGGCGGTGATCGTGGTATTAATGGTACCAAATTTTCACCTTTCCATGTCAGTTTTGCATTTACTCCTTTCACCCCGAACATGATGCTCCACCGGGACTTGGGAGTGGGAGGCAAATGATGTGGCAGGATCGCTGATGTGGAGTCCCCTTCGAATCTAGTTGGCAGCCGTGCTGGCAAATGTCATCACTTAAGTCCTCCTCTTCGAGCTCCTTCACTGGGTGGCTCTCCCGAGGTCGAGCCCGCCTTGGACGAAGTTGAGCTCCCTCTCTTCGAGCTCCTTCGCCGGGCGGCTCCCTCGAGGTCGAGCCCACCTTGACTGAAGTCGAGTTCTCCCTCTTCAAGCTCCTTCACCGGGCAGCTCCCCGGAGGTCAAGCCCGTCTCAACCGAAGTCGAGCTCCCTCACTTCGAGCTCCTTCGTCGGTGGCTCCCTTGAGGTCGAGCCCACCTCGGCTGAAGTCGAGCTCCTTCTCTTCGAGCTTCTTCGCCGGGCAGCTCCCTCGAGGTCGAACCCACCTCGATCGAAGTCGAGTTCCCTCTCTTCGAGCTCCTTCATCGGGTGGCTCTCTCGAGGTCGGGCCCATCTCGGTCGAAGTTGAGCTCCCTCTCTTCGAACTCCTTCGATAGGAGGCTCCCTCGAGGTCGAGCCTGCCTCGATTGAATTTGAGTTCCCTCTCCCTAGACCAAGCACCCTCCAGCGAAAAGGTCTGCCTGCCCAAGGCTGTCCCAATGGCCAAAGTCCACTGTGCCTCAGAGAACCCCAAAGCAAGGAGAAGGGGACGTCACTACACCCCTCGGGCAGCAGGATGCCACCCAAGGCCTACGAAGGAAAAATGCGCTGGCCTATAGAGGGGCGCCCCCCAAGGTGGCAGGATCTCTTCCGCTATTATTTATACCAGGTAGGAAAGGGCGCTCCAATCAAGGCACTGCACTTCCCAGCTGACCGTTTGCACCGCCCGGAAGAAGAAAGTCATGCCAGGGGATTCAAACTTGGGAGCGGCCACCCCCAGATTAAGGTCTTGCCAAATTTTTCAAAGTATGGCGACTAGCCAGGGGGGTCAGAATCCATGACGTAACTCCCCACCATGAAGGGAGAGGGCACCAAGGCACGCCCCACGGGGCACTGCTGGTCATTGACCTTCGAGCACCCCCAAAGGGGGGAGAACCCGAGGTGGGTAGTTGAGCAGATCCATGGCCTAAAAGGAAGTCCCAAGGGCCTCC
This sequence comes from Areca catechu, assembly GCA_021397845.1. Classification (NCBI taxonomy): domain Eukaryota; kingdom Viridiplantae; phylum Streptophyta; class Magnoliopsida; order Arecales; family Arecaceae; genus Areca; species Areca catechu. The sequence continues at coordinate 66,601,326 of CM038045.1, forward strand.
AAACAAGGTAAGCAAGAGCAAGCAGAAGGGGAGTGAGCGAAAGAGAGCACTTTGAGGCTACCGGAGAACTCGCTTGAAGAGTCTCGATGGACAAAGCCACCATAGCTCAAACACTCCTCTTCCACTACTATTTCCACTCTACTCTTTCCTTTGAAAACTAAACCTCCTCCATGTGTGGAGACCAGACAGGGATCCATCGAGGAGGATCTGTTCTCCTAGATCGCCTACTGACTTGATCGTCGGAGTGCCCCTGCCGTGATCCCCGACCCGGATCTCTTCTTTTTTGTTGCAGGTCCGGGCACACGCTGGATTTTGGGTAACGAGGCTGATGTCCGGCACCATCTTCGTGCTACAGGCCATGGCGGTATAGGCGGCAACAATGTAGAACAGGATTCAAAAAAAATTGGCAAAATAAAATAGAAAAAAAATTAAAAATATGGAATGGAAGGAATATAATATGAAAGAGGATTAGCAAGAAATCACTAAAAATAAAATAGAAAAAGAAAATTTGAAAATATGATGGAAGCAATATAATGAAGAAGATGATTCAGAAGAAATTACTAAAATAAAATGAAAAAGTGTAAATTTTGATATTACAACGCCGAAGAAAAAATCTAGAAATAAAAAAATTTACAAATCATAGTATAGGAATGCTTCGAAAAAAAAAATTAATGATAAAAATATTTTAAATATTTTAAATAGAGAAGTGTTGCCGACCTTACCGCTGTGGCTTGCAGCTGTGAGTTGGTGCCGGACTGCGGCCCCCTTTGGTTCGGAATCCTACGCTCCCGGACTTGCAAAACGAGGTTAGAGACCCGGGCCGGGATCCCGGCGGGGGCACTCTGACGGTTAAGTTAGAGAGCGGTAAAGTGGAACAGATTTACTAAGATGGATTCTCGCTGGGTTTTCATGCTTAGAGGAATGTTCGATGAAGAGATGAATGAGAATGAGCGAGAACGAGAGGGGTCAGCACTCCGGTTCTAGCAACTGAGCTCGCCAGACTCACTCCTGCAAGTCCCATCTGAGTCTCTGTGGTGTGGGCACCAGAATCCAACAGAGGCTCCTCAACCCTCTGTGGATGTCCAATTAGGGTTCTAACTTTTCGGGTATTGTAATAAGACTTCAAGCCTAGCCTCAACCTTGTAATTTTCTTTTGCTTTAAATTAAGTCTCATGTCTAGTATGTACTTTGATCAATTGGGCCAAATTATGTCCTGTACTGAGTCCAGTCATAATTCGAGTCCAGTCTAAATTTGTTAGAAGTATGGGCCCAAGCTAGATTGGTCTTGAAACCAAGTCACTTTTGGGCCAAGACATGAAGGATGCCAAATCAACCCTGGGATGCCACATCATCATCCTATGTGGCGCCACTTCACTTTGCCATGTGGGCGGCACAAAATCTGAATTTTGGAGGCATAAAGGAAGACAACATCACTTGACACTAGCCCTCTTTCCCTCCCCCTATCAAGCTCTTTTCCAAGTAAAGGTGGTCGGCCAAAGGAAGGTCAAAGGGGAGTTGAAGTTTGGAATTCAAATCCCTTGCTTCAAGCCCTCCAATCAAGTTTTCTTCCCAAATTATTTGAACCTCTTTGGAAGGAAGGGCAAGATCTATGGGCGCCTCCACTTCCCACTCCCCATGTCATGCTTTGTACCAAAAAGGGATGCACAACCAAGGATGGAAGAAGAACAATTGTCTTGCTCCAAGCCTCACTTCATGTTTTCTTCCAAAACAAAGGAGCTACATTCCAAGTTCATGGCACCAAGATCTCTCTTCCAAACCTTACATCATGCCACGCCCAATCAAGACCAGCTTCTTGGTCGGCCAAGGAGAGAAGAAAATCAGAATTTTTGGGCGCCCTTTTAAGAAGACTTGTAACTTTTCATTTGAATTTCAAAAAGGGGGCCTAAGGTGCTTATTTAAAGGACCTAACCCCTCCTTTGTAAGGTTAATCTTTAATGAATGAAAAACTAAGTTTCTTGAGATCCAATTTCTCTTTAGTTGCCTTCGTTCATTAGGAATGTCGATCTCCGTGAGGGAGTGCCTTCGCCTTCGGGCATCGAGAGGTGTGAGGCCTCAAGTTACCATCACTTCCGCAACTCCATCCTCCAACTTCGAGTCAAGAAGAACTCCGCCATCACCACAACAACTCTCTTTTCTTCTTCTATTGCTTTCTTCCGATTGAAACCTAACCCTTCTTTGAATGCTCGTAGGTCCTCTAGGTGACACGAGTATGGAGTTGGTTGCCCTTGCCATCGAGATCTTCGGATAGCAAGCCGGTGCATCCACAGGGTTAACGGCTCGATCATCCAGGCCGCATCTGCCAGAGTGAGTGACCTTAGCATCGGGCGCTTCAGATCTTTGAGGTTTGCCCCCTGACTTATAAGTAGGTGTTGATCTGAGAGCTAAGTCCTACAGGGTTTCTCAATCCCGGGGTCCTCTCTTTATCATTGCTTAGGGACTACTTGCTTGCTTGATAGTTTTTATTATTATTGAATCCCTAGAATTACTCTCTCTTATCTTCGGGAATCCTCAACCTAATTTAAAACACTAAAAATCACCTACATCATCCTAGCATCTAGTTAGTCTTCCATCATTTCTGGTATCAGAGCATGGTTAGGACTTTAGCTCTTCTTAAGTACCTGGATTAGGTGCTTCACCAAGCCATCCGGTCTTAGGAGAAAAGTAGGGTTTCAAGACCCTCTCCTCCCATTCCACGGGGATCTCCTAAGGTGTGTAGGGGTGCCATTGTGATAGTCCTTTGAAGGAGAATACAAGAAGACTAGGTTTAAAAGAACAAAAAGATTTTGCATCTTAGATTTCATCTTGTAATTTCTGCAGTTTTTCTTTCCGTACATAGTCTATTGTTTTAGGTGGTACTACCTGTAGGAATATTTAAATCTTGTGATTTTTATTTTGTTAGATCACATATAATTCAAAGTATTTTTAATAATTTTCTTAGATTTTATTGCAGTTTGTAGAATTTCTACAAGCTGAAATTTTACCTGAGAGCAAGTTCTATTCTGAGAATTTCAGCAATTGCATTTTCTTAAGTTTTCATTTATCATATAGTTTAATCTTGCATTTAGGGTCATATCATTTTATTTCCATCATCTTATTTCTGTTATCATACATTAAAAAAACTTAAAAATATAATTTAGAGACATCTCATTAGATCATTTGCTTGCAATCATTTTCATAAATCACTTTAAGAGCGGCAATTTGATATAGGGTCAGGATTTCATTACTTGTCCCTAGCCCAAAAAAATTACTAACCTGCATCACGAACCCAAGCTCTAATTAAAATCAAGTAGACACTAATTTTGCTCTAGAGAGCTTAGGGACACCAACTGGTCGAGTCAAGACTAAGTGTCTATTCTTGGCATCAGCCCATTCTGTGTGTGCTGTTGCTATTGGTATCTAGGCTTGGTGACTCAGGGCTTGTGAGTTGGTCCGCCTATCTGGCCAATCTCAGATTGGTGTCTAAGGTTGGCGTTCAGGGACCTCCACTCTCCTACACCTACCTAGCCAAGGACAAAGTTACTACAGACTGGTTTGCCACCCTTACTTAGGCAACTGGTTGAGATTCTAGGTCTAGTAGATCATAGACGATTTTCCGTGCTTGACCCATGTCAACTAGATCAGGAGTCCCTTATCATCCCCACCATTCCCAATCCAATGAACCTATGGAGAATGAGAGAGAAGATCAACTTAAGGTTATTCTTCAGCAATTGGCTAGGATAAACAGTAGGCTAGACAAGCTTGATAATAGAGTTAGAGCCATAGAAAAGAATAGTCCTAGGCTATCTGTCGAGCCTGAGTCTGAATCACCTTTTTTCCCTAGGGATTACCCTCATCCTGAACCATCCATAGAGGCTGAACCCAGGAGAATTCTTCATTTTAACTGAGCCTAAGAGATTCACCCTAGGAGACCTAATCAGGAGTTCCTGAACCAGGAAGAACAGTTTGAATCTGAAGACCTATTAGGAGTAATTAGGTACATCCTTACCCAGGACATAGTACAAGAAGATTGGCGTAGGACTAGCATCCTACAAACATTTGCCAGACTAGGGGATAAGGTATACAAGATCATAGTTGATAGTGGGAGCTGTGTCAATGCCATTTCTTCAAGTACTGCCAAATCCCTAGGATTGATCCCAGTTCCTCACCCTAACCCTTATAAGGTCTCGTGGATTGATTCAACCTCCATACCCATATAGTCTAGGTGCCAAGTCTTGATCAAGTTGCAATCTTATAAAGAGATGATTTGGTGTGATGTCCTTCCCATGGGTGTCAGTAGTATTATCTTAGGTCAACCTTGGCTGTATGATCATGATGCTACCATTCATGGTCGGACCAATACCTGTACCTTCAACCACCATGGGAAGAAGTTTTTAATTAATCCAGTTTAGCCTAAGGATCAGGTTAAAGGAGGATCAAGTAGTCTAAAGGAAAAGAAGCCAGAAGTTAACCTAATCAAGGACAATGAGTTAGAAGAAGAGATTACCGGGAAAGTACCCTTTAAAGAATTTCAGGGAGAGAAGGATGAACATTTTGAGAATTTGAATGCAAAAACCCCTGAGCCCATTGAAGACTTTAAGGTTGAACCCATTGAAAATCTAGGGAAAGAAACTCTTGAGCTCATTAAAGAATTGAAAGAAAACATCTATGAGTCAAGTTTAGTAGAAGATGGGCCCAAGGTTGAAATCATTGAGGAATCAAAGAAAAAAGATCCTGCACCCACTAAAGTAATTGAAGAAGAAATGACCGAGCCAGGATCATATTTAGTAAATGAATAAGAGGGTTCACCAGTCTTATCCACAGAAGGAGTTTAGGAACAAACCCTTAATGAACCGACCCAAAGAGAACATCCTCAAGAGATAGTTGAAGCTCTGAAGGGATTTGAGGATGTGCTTCCCGATGAGTTACCTGATCAACTTCCATCCCTGAGAGACATCCAGCATACTATAGACTTGGTCTCAGGATCCTCTTTAATAGACCTTCCTTACTGTGGGATTGACTCTAGCGAGCCCCAAGATCTACCAGAACAAGTGGACCATATGACACCTATAGAACAATGTCCAAATTCTAAGGTCATCCTGAATAACCAAGGTCTGTTTCATGTTTCCTATAAGCCACCCCAAGACTCTGATTCTTATTTCCTACCCTTCCCTGAGCCTTCTCACGTTTCTAGAGCCATGGGGTTACATTTTGCTGAGATGTCTAGGTTGCATGAATCTCTAGAGTCCATCCCATTTGCTACCTACTTCTGGTATACCTTATGGCATTTGCTAGGGATCCATGGTAATTTTTCTTGTGTATACCAGACCTGGGTCAAACCTAGAAAGTCAATAATCTGTTAGGTTTAGGCCCTAGAGAGTCCAATAAAATCCCGCTCTATAGGAATGCTAAGTTAAGTCTGCATTTTGCATCATGTTAGAATTATGCATTAAATATAATTTTTAAAATAATTTGACTGATTCCCAGAAATGAGCCAAGAGTTCGAAATTAGGGATTCTGTAATAATTAGGCTTAGGCCTGAATGGTTTCCACCTGGAACAGTTAAGAAACTTCATGCTCGTGGAGCTGGCCCCTTTAGAGTGATAAAGAGAGTTGGCCCTAATGCCTACGTTCTTGGGCTACCCCGAATTATGGCATTAGCTCGACTTTCAATATCTCAGACTTAGTCGAGTACAGGGAACTAGCAAACATACCTAGCGAGCCATTTGGGCCTGACCTTTCTTTTGAGAGTGAACTCGAACCTGAGTATCCACCTCCAATCATACCTGAGAGAGGAGAGCGGATCGAGCATGTCCTAGATGACCAAGCTATCATTACCCGGGGCAAAGGTTATCAACGTTTCTTAGTCCGATGGCAAGGCCGACCTGAGTCTGATGACTCGTGGATTATCCGGGAGGACTTGCTGCGCCTCGATCCTTACCTTCTGAAGGAGTACCTAAGCTAACTCAACTCTTACTCAACAGGATCGAGTTCCTCCCACCCCAGGAGAGATGGTATGGGCATTAGAATCTGACAGAGGCTCCTCAACCCTCTATGGATGTCCAATTAGGGTTCCAACTTTTCGAGTCTTGTAATAAGGCTTCAAGCCTAGCCTCAACCTTGTAATTCTTTTTGCTTTGAATTAAGTCTCATGTCTAGTTTGTACTTTGACCAATTGGATCGAATTCTGTCCTGCACTGAGTCCAGTCATAATTCGAGTCCAGTTTGATTCTGTTGGAAGTATGAGCCCAAGCTAGATTGATCTTGAAACCAAGTCACTTTTGGGCCAAGACATGAAGGATGCCAAATCAACCCTGGGATGCCACATCATCATCCTATGTGGCGCCACTTCACTTTGCCATGTGGGCAGCACAAAATCTGAATTTTGGAGGCATAAAGGAAGACAACATCACTTGACACTAGCCCTCTTTCCCTCCCCCTATCAAGATCTTTTCCATGTAAAGGTGGTCAGCCAAAGGAAGGTCAAAGGGGAGTTGAAGTTTGGAATTCAAATCCCTTGCTTCAAGACCTCCAATCAAGTTTTCTTCCCAAATTATTTGAACCTCTTTGGAAGGAAGGGGCAAGATCCATGGGTGCCACCACTTCCCACTCCCCATGTCATGCTTTGTACAAAAAAGGGATGCACAACCAAAGAAGGAAGAAGAACACATGCCTTGCTCCAAGCCTCACTTCATGTTTTCTTCCAAAATAAAGGAGCTACATTCCAAGTTCATGGCGCCAAGATCTCTCTTCCAAGCCTTACATCATGCCACGCCTAATCAAGACCAGCTTCTTGGTCGGCCAAGGAGAGAAGAAAATCAGAATTTTTGGGCGCCCTTTCAAGAAGACTTGTAACTTTTCATTTGAATTTCAAAATGGGGGCCTAAGGTGCTTATTTAAAGGACCTAACCCCTCCTTTGTAAGACTAATCTTTAATGAATGAAAAATCAAGTTTCTTGAAATCCAATTTCTCTTTAGTTGCCTTCGTTCACTAGGAACGTCGAACTCCGTGAGGGAGCGCCTTCGCCTTCGGGCGTCGAGAGGTGTGAGGCCTCAAGTTACCATCACTTTCGCAACTCCATCCTCCAACTTCGAGTCACGAAGAACTCTACCATCACCACAACAACTCTCTTTCCTTCTTCTATTGCTTTCTTCTGATTGAAACCTAACCCTTCTTTGAATGCTCGCAGGTCCTCCAGGTGATACGAGTATGAAGTCAGTTGCCCTTGCCATCAAGATCTTCGGACAGCAAGCCAGCATATCCACAGGGTTGACGGCTCGATCATCCCGGCCGCATCCGCCAGAGTGAGTGACCTCGGCATTGGGTGCTTCAAATCTTTGAGGTTTGCCCCCTGACTCCTATGTAGGTATTGATCTGAGAGTTAAGTCATACGGGATTTTTCAATCCTAGGGTCCTCTCTTTATCATTGCTTAGGGACTACTTGCTTGCTTGATAGTTCTTATTATTATTGAATCCCTAGAATTACTCTCTCTTATTTTCGGGAATCCTCAACCTAATTTAAAACCCTAAAAATCACCTGCATCATCCTAGCATCTAGTTAGTCCCCCATCACTCTATCTCAGAGTTGCCTGTTCACTCCCTCCACATGCTTGCCCTCTTGATTGCTTACCTTACTTCTTGCCCGTGGTGCCCTTTCTAGATCGTTCCGCCCTCTTGTTCACCTCTCCTCATGGTTGGGAGTTAAGTGGCCAGCTTGTCTCGCCCGCTGCACTGTCACGAAAGGGAAAACTAGGTGGGATCTCGATCCGAGCGCGGGCACCCTTGGGTTCGAGGCGTTGACCGTGGCCCTCCCCTTCGGGGGGTTCCAGGTCACAGGCCACTGGACCTGGTTCCTCAACGAGGTGCCCCTCCTAAACTAGTGCAAACGAGGCTCCGTGCACTGTTACAGGTCTGGAGACACCGTACTAGACACGCCATCCTGTGTGCACCGTCCTCAGCAGCATCCTCGAGGCTTACGCCCTCGATCATGTGGATGCTTCATGGAGGGGGCTCGACTTCGACCGAGGTGGACTCGTCAAGGGGCGCCACTTGGTGAAGGAGCGGAGATGCCAGGCTCGACTTCAGCGAGGTGGGGCCATCAGGGGGCACCACTTGGCGAAGGAGTAGAGGCAGGCCCACTTCGACCGAGATGGATCCATCAAGGGGTGCCACCCGGCGAGGGAGCAGAGGTGCCAGGCTCGACTTCGACGAGGTGGGCCCATCAAGGGGTGCCACCTAGCGAAGGAGCAGAGGCAGACCCATTTTGGCCGAGGAGGACCCCTCCTGGGTCGACACCTGGCGAAGGGATAGAGGCAAGCTCGACTTCGATCGAGGTAGACCCTCAAGGGGTGCCACCCGGCGAAAGAGCAGAGGCAGGCCCACTTCGGCCGAGTTGGACCCCTCCTGGGTCGACACCTAGCGAAGGGGCAGAGGCAAGCTCGACTTCGACCAACGTGGATCCATCAAGGGGTGCCACCCGACAAAGGAGCAGAGGTGCTAGGCTCGACTTCAGCGAGGTGGGCCCATCAGGGGGTGCCACCTGGCGAAGGAGCAAAGGCAGGCCCACTTCGGTCATGGTGGACCCCTCTTGGGTCGACACCGGCTGAGGTGGACCCATCAAGGGGCGCCAGCCAGTGAAGGAGCAGAGGTGCCAGGCTTGACTTCGGTGAGATGGGCCCATTAGGGGGTGCCACTTGGCGAAGGAGCAGAGACAGGCCTACTTCAGCTGAGGTGGACCCCTCCTGGGTTGACACCTGGCGATGGGGCAGAGGCAGGCTCGACTTCGGTCGAGGTGGACCCATCAAGTGGCACCACCTAGCGAAGGAGCAAAGGCAAACTCGCTTCGACCGAGGTGGACCCCTCTTGGGTCGATACCTAGCGAAGGGGCAGAGGCAAGCTCGACTTCGACCGAGGTGGACCCATCAAGGGGCGCTACTTGGTGAAGGGGCAGAGGTGCCAGGCTCGACTTCGGCGAGTTAGGCCCATCAAGGGGCGCCACCTGGTGAAGGAGCAGAGGCAGGCCCACTTCGGCCAAGATGGGCCCCTCCTGGGTCGGCACCTGGCGAAGGGGCAGAGGCAGGCCTGCTTCGATCGAGGTGGACACCTCTTGAGTCGACACCTGGTGAAGGGTCAGAGGCAGGCTCGACTTCGATCGAGATGGACCCATCAAGGGACGCCACCTGGCGAAGGAGCGAGGTGCCATGCTCGACTTCGACGAGGTGGGCCCATCAAGGGGTGCCAGCTGGCGAAGGAGCAAAGGCATGCCCACTTCAGTCGAGGTGGACCCCTCCAGGGTCGAAACCTGGCGAAGGGGAAAAGGCAAGCCCACTTCGGCCGAGGTGGACCCCTCTTGGGTCGATACCTGGCGAATGGGCAGAGGCAAGCTCGACTTCGACCGAGCTGGACCCATCAAGGGATGCCACCTGGCGAAGGAGCAGAGACAAGCCCACTTCGATCGAGGTGGACCCCTCTTGAGTCGACACCTGGCGAAGGGGCAGAGGCAAGCTTGACTTCGACCGAGGTGGATCCATCAAGGGGTGCCACCCTGCGAGAGAGCAGAGGTGCCAGGCTCGACTTCGGCGAGGTGGGCCCATCAGGGGGCGCCACCTAGCGAATGAGCAAAGGCAGGCCCATTTTGGTCGAGGTGGATCCCTCCTGGGTCGACACCTGGTGAAGTGGCGAGGCAAGCTTGACTTCGACCGAGGTGGACCCATCAAGGGGTGCCACCCGATGAAGGAGCAGAAGCAGGCCCGCTTCGGCTGAGGTGGACCCCTCCTGGATCGACACTTGGTGAAGTGGCAGAGGCAAGCTCGACTTCGGCCGAGCTGGACCCATCAAAGGGCGCCACCCGACGAAGGAGCATAAGTGCCAGGCTCAACTTCGGTGAGGTGGGCCCATCAGGGGGCATCACCTGGCGAAGGAGCAGAGGCAGGCCCACTTCGGTCGAGGTGGACTGGTGGGGACACCTGAGGCACCAGAATAAGATAGAGGCTTTTTCAACCCTCTGTAAATTGATCAATAATTTATGAGTCCATCTGTAATAAGGGCTTAGCTCATCTGAGTCCATTTTAGTTGTTATTTGAGTATTTTGAGTTGTCATTTCAGTTCTGTACTTGTCAGCTCATGTTGAGCTAGTTCAGTCCAATGCTAGTCAGCTTATGTTGAGCAAATTTTATTTTTTTGAGTCCTGTCCAAGCATACTGAAGACTCAAGACTATATCATACAAGTGAAGACCAAGTCCAACTAGATTGAAGACATGGAAGTATAGCCCAAGTCCAACCTAGCTTGAAGATTTGAAGATCCCAGGAGGAAAATTCAGAAAACCCTGATTTCTTGCAGATGCCCTCCAGATGCCCAGATTCCCTTCCAGATGCCAAAGTATATTCATAGATAAGGGCATCCATGATTCCAAAGGTCCATCTGCATCCTAGCCCAAAGAAATCAAGCCCAGGTGCCAAGCCCAAGCCCCTAAGAAGCAAGATACCAGGGAATATTCCTGCTACTTGGCTACCAGGCCACCCCAGCTTCCAGAGGCCCAAACCCATGCACCCGAGCCCCTTTGGGCCAGCCTTTTGCTGCTCCTAGAAGCCCAACACGCCCCCCTAGGCATCCTTGGAGTCTTGACCAAGTCAAGAAAATTTTTAGGGATTTTTCTACCTAATATTTCCTTATTTTCTAGCTAGGGTTTGAGAGGGAAAAGGATTCTTATGTAAAGACTTATGTACCCTTACTTGGAGCCCAAGGTTAAGGGTCTATTTAAGGGACCCTAGCCTCTTGTATGAGGAGAATTTTTGATGAATGAAAACCTTGAGTTCTTCTATTGAGTGGTGTGATACCCTGCTGTGTGCATAAAGGGGTTTGTGAGAGTTCTTCTTCCCGGTGTTTGCAATCATCTTCCTGCTGCCAACAAACCCTCCAGATCCCTGGACGCCCACTCCAAAAGAAGCCTTCCCTTACTGTTTTTACTTTGTTTTCTTGTTCCTTTGTAAGCTTTCTAATCCCTGACAGGTCGTTTGCAGGTCCCTGAGTTCCTACGAATCCAACGACTCCAGCCAAGCCTCAATCGGATCACCGAGCAGAAAGCCGGGTATCCGTGGGTCTTTGGCTCGATTTTCTAGGCCGCATCCGTCGAGGAACGAGAGACCCCTTCGCTGCGATCTTTACAGACATTGTCAGGTACACCCCTCTACCTCCAGTAGTTTTATTGTAGGAGAACTTGCCCTAACCGAGGCTTCTCAGTCCCGGCGGTCCTTCTTTGCTACTTTTCTAGGTCCTAATCTGCATGCTGATCATCAAGAAATTCATACAAAATTCTCTACAACTTATTTTAATCTCAAATTCGGGAATTAATCACTCAACCCCACATATAAAACATAAAAAAAGAATCACATGCATATTAGTTCCCCATCATTTGGTATCAGAGCTTAGATTAGGGCTTATTTTCTGCAATTTTTCAGTCCATATATACTCTATTATTTTAATTATTTCTTCCTGATAAAAACTCCAAAATTCTGAAATTTATTTTTCTGGATTCATCATAATTCACAGTAATTTTAAAAATTTTTGTAGATTTTATTATGGCCTGTGAATTTTCTTCAAGCCGAAATACATCCTACAAATTTTTGGCTCTATTTTTTCAGCAAAACAAGTTTGGAAGTTTTAGGTTTTTGTTTAGCAGTTTTTGCATATTTTTTAATTTTAGTATATTTCCAGCATATTAGGCCATGATTTGCAAGTTTTCTTCTATTTAAAAAATACCAAAAAAAATTACATATTCTCCAAAAATACCAAAAAAAATATCTAAATCCTAATTTGCATCCTCATCTGCCTGCCATCATTGCATAATTTACTTTTAAGGGCACTCTTGCTATATCAGATAGGGGAAGGATTTGATCACCTCTCCTTAGCCCAAAACCACATCCCTTGCATTCGGTCCCAAGCCTTAACCTAAAATTAATTAGACTTAATTTGCCCTAGTGGGCTAGGGACACCAACTGGTCGGGTCCGGGCTAGTGTTAGATCACTGTGTCAAGTTAACCTGTGTGTGCCTTGTGCTCAGTGTCTAGAACGGTGGTTTAGGGATTCAATCTCGAAGGGCTTGTGTGCTGGTCCGCCTACCTGGCCAATCTCTGATTGGTGTCTAGGATTGGCAATCAGGGACCTAACACTCCCCTTACACCTGCCTGGCTGAGTACAGGGTTACTATAGGCTAGTTTGCCACCCTGATTGAGCATCTAGTTTGGACTCCAGGTCTAGTCAGCTATAGTCGGTCTGATCGAGTCTCGCATGAGCACTAGATCAGGAGTTTCATATCACCCACCTCCTTCATAAATGTCTGAATCCATGGAAAATTTACAATCTCAAATAAAAGCCCTAGCTGATCAAATGGCCCAAATGGCTACCCACATAACTACCCAGATAACTACCCAGATGACCCAGTTAACTCAGTCTCATATTCAAACCAATGATAGAATTGACCATTTTGCCAATAGGTTTGATCAGTTAAAAGTCCGGGTAGGGACCCCAGAAAAAAACCATGGGTCACAGTCTGAGCCAGATCCTGATTCCCCTCAACCTAGGAGGACCCCAAACCCTGATCCATACCTTGAGGCTGAACCTAGGAGAGCCCATCATCCTGACCCAATTCCTAAGGTTAGTCCTAGAAGACCCAATCAGGATTTTGTAGACCAGGAAGATAGATCCTATTTACCCACATCCTCTAAGCCTAGTATACCCACAACCTATAGATCTTATGACTCCAAATCCAATGAACCTACAACCTATGAATCCAGAACCTATGAACCTAGATCCTATGACTCTAGATCCCATGATCATAAATCCTATGCACCCACACCCTATAAGCCTAGTAGACCCAACACCCAATATTCTGACCCATATAGGGAGTCCAACCCTAGGAGAACCCAATATTCTGACCCATATAGGGAGTCCAACCCTAGGAGAACCCAGTATTCTGACCCATATAGGGAGTCCAACCATAGGAGGACCCAATATCCTGACCCATATAGGGAGCCCAACCTCAGGAGGACCCCATACCATGATCCATCCTTAGAACCTGATCATAGAGCTGACCCAAAATGCTATGACCCCAGATCCTATAATCCCGTGACCCATAGATCTGCACCCTTGTCCTATGAGCCTAGAGAACCCATAACCCCTAAGTATCAACCTAGTACTAGTCATGCTTCCCCTAGTCAACTTGAATCCCATAGGATTAGTATCCCTAAATACGAACCCAGTAGTGAGCCACTACCCCATATACAACCTGAACCTACTAGTAGTACCCATAATCAGAGACCAGAACCTAACCAATTTCCTGCTAGCCGACCTTCTCCAACCATTCCTGAGATTCACAAGGCTTACATTAACGCGAAAGTGTATGAAGCTGATGTGAGCCTAGTGGATGAGTATGAGGGAGAAGAGGAGACACCTTTAGTAGACCTAGAATTAGCTGACCCAGTAGATACCTAGGTAGAAACCAACCCAGAGCTAGTTGACCTTGACCATATCCAACCTAAAGCTATAATGGAAGAACAAATAGAGGAAGAGAACCTAGGTACTGCTACTAGAGCCTTACCTGAGGAAACCATAGAGGAGAGCCAAATTATAGAGTCTAGTCCTAAAATACAAGAACCAGAAGAATTTATTAAGGACCTGATCTCTTTGAATCAGTACTCTCAGGATGAGTCTCCTCCTATAGTTCCCATTAAGGACCTCTTTCCTGAGATTAATAACCCATCCTTCCATTATACAAACCCCGTAGATATATCGCAACCCCATAAGGTTAACCTCATTAGTCTAGGATTAGTCCCTGACATGCCTTCTTTGATTATACTTTATCCAACTAACCCAGAACCTTTTTCTCCACCCTACCAGAGTAATTCTGAACCCACTTCCTATTTTCTACCCTTTCCTGAGTTTTCTCATGTGTCTAGAACTATTAGGTTACATTTTGTTGAGGTTGCTAGGTTGCAAGGATCCATAGAGCTCATCCCATTTGCTACCTACTTTTGGCAGACCCTCTGGCACTTATTAGGAGTTACTAGCAAATTTTCTTCTGCATGTCATCCATCAACCACGACTCATGCCCCCATGCCCAAGTGGTAGTTAAGACCTAATAAACCTCTTTAGTCGAGTCTGTTAGGTGTAGGTTTGAGTCCTTTGCATCATCTTGTTAGGAGTTTGCATGTGCCTAGCATGTTCACCACCCGTACTAATGTTAAAACAACTGGCTAATTCCCGAAGATGGATCAAAAAATTTGATGTAGTGGATTTTATCTTGGTTAGGCTTAGGCCTAAAAGAAGCTTCATGCTCGCAGAGCCGAACCTTTTAAAGTGATAGAGAAGGTTGGATCAAATGCCTAGGTGTTAGACTTGCCTTCAGATTTGGGCATTAGTTCTACCTTCAATATTACAGACCTGGTTGAGTATAGGGAACCGGCAGCGCTACCTAGTGAGGCCTTTGGACCTATTCCTTTTCATTGTGAGTGACCCTAACCTAGAGTGTCCACAAACAAATTTGGCCTGAGAGAGGAGAACGGATCGAGCGTATCCTGGACAATCAAGCCATCATGACCCAGGGCCATGACTATCAACGCTTCCTGGTCTGATGGCAAGGCCGGCCAGAGTCGGACGATTCGTGGATTTCTCGAGAGGACTTGCAACATCTCAACCCAGACCTTCTCGAGAGATATGTGAGCCAGTCTGACCTTCACTCGACAGGGTCGAGTTCCTCCAACCCCGGGAGAATTGGTGGGGACACCTGAGGCACCAGAATAAGACAGAGGCTTTTCAACCCTCTGTAAATTGATCAATAATTTATGAGTCCATCTGTAATAAGGGCTTAGCTCATCTGAGTCCATTTTAGTTGTTATTTGAGTATTTTGAGTTGTCATTTCAGTTCTGTACTTGTCAGCTCATGTTGAGCTAGTTCAGTCCAATGCTAGTCAGCTCATGTTGAGCTAATTTTATTTTTTTGAGTCCTGTCCAAGCATACTGAAGACTCAAGACTATATCATACAAGTGAAGACCAAGTCCAACTAGATTGAAGACATGGAAGTATAGCCCAAGTCCAACCTAGCTTGAAGATTTGAAGACCCCAGGAGGAAAATTCAGAAAATCCTGATTTCTTGCAGATGCCCTCCAGATGCCCAGATTCCCTTCCAGATGCCAAAGTATATTCATAGATAAGGGCATCCATGATTCCAAAGGTCCATCTGCATCCTATCCCAAAGAAATCAAGCCCAGGTGCCAAGCCCAAGCCCCTAAGAAGCAAGATACTAGGGAATATTCCTGCTACCTGGCTACCAGGCCACCCCAGCTTCCAGAGGCCCAAACCCATGCACCCGAGCCCTTTTGGGCCGGCCTTTTGCTGCTCCTAGAAGCCCAACACGCCCCCCTAGGCATCCTTGGAGTCTTGACCAAGTCAAGAAAATTTTTAGGGATTTTTCTACCTAATATTTCCTTATTTTCTAGCTAGGGTTTGAGAGGGAAAAGGATTCTTATGTAAAGACTTATGTACCCTTACTTGGAGCCCAAGGTTAAGGGTCTATTTAAGGGACCCTAGCCTCTTGTATGAGGAGAATTTTTGATGAATGAAAACCTTGAGTTCTTCTATTGAGTGGTGTGATACCCTGCTGTGTGCATAAAGGGGTTTGTGAGAGTTCTTCTTCCCGGTGTTTGCAATCATCTTCCTGCTGCCAACAAACCCTCCAGATCCCTGGACGCCCACTCCAAAAGAAGCCTTCCCTTACTGTTTTTACTTTGTTTTCTTGTTCCTTTGTAAGCTTTCTAATCCCTGACAGGTCGTTTGCAGGTCCCTGAGTTCCTACGAATCCAACGACTCCAGCCAAGCCTCAATCGGATCACCGAGCAGAAAGCCGGGTATCCGTGGGTCTTTGGCTCGATTTTCTAGGCCGCATCCGTCGAGGAACGAGAGACCCCTTCGCTGCGATCTTTACAGACATTGTCAGGTACACCCCTCTACCTCCAGTAGTTTTATTGTAGGAGAACTTGCCCTAACCGAGGCTTCTCAGCCCCGGCGGTCCTTCTTTGCTACTTTTCTAAGTCCTAATCTGCATGCTGATCTTCAAAAAATTCATACAAAATTCTCTACAAATAATTTTGATCTGAAATTTGGAAATTAATCACCTAACTCAACATGTAAAACATACAAAAAAATTTGCATGCATATTAGTCCCTCATCATGGACCCCTCTTGGATCAACACTTGGCGAAGGGGCAGAGGCAAGCTCGACTTTGGCCGAGGTGGACCCATCAAGGGGCGCCACCCGGTGAAGGAGTAGAGGTGCCAAGCTCGACTTCGATGAGGTTGGCCCATCAGGGGGTGCCACCTGGCGAAGGAGGAGAGGCAGGCCCACTTTGACCGAGGTGGACCCCTCCTAGGTCGACACCTGGCGAAGGGGCAGAGGCAGGCTCGACTTCGACCGAGGTGGACCCATCAAGGGGCGCCACCTGGCGAAGGAGCAGAGGCAGGCCCACTTTGACCGAGGTGGACCCCTCTTGGGTCGACATTTGGCGAAGGGGCAAAGGCAAGCTCGACTTCAGTCGAGATGGACCCATCAAGGGGCGCCACCTGACG
The DNA here is from genome assembly GCA_021397845.1 of Areca catechu. Lineage (NCBI taxonomy): Eukaryota > Viridiplantae > Streptophyta > Magnoliopsida > Arecales > Arecaceae > Areca > Areca catechu. Next base: position 66,617,942 of record CM038045.1, read on the forward strand.
AAGGAGCAGAGGTGCTAGGCTTGACTTCGACGAGGTGGGAACATCAGGGGGCTCCACTTGGTGAAGGAGCAGAGGCAGGCCCACTTCGGCCGAGGTGGACCCCTCCTAGGTCGACACCTGGAGAAGGGGCAGAGATAGGCCCACTTCGATCGAGGTGGACCCCTCCTGGGTCGACACCTGGTGAAGAGGCAGAGGCAGGCCCACTTCACCGAGATGGACCCCTCCTAGGTCGATACTTGGTGAAGGGATAGAGGCAGGCTCGACTTCGGTCGAGGTGGACCCATCAAGGGGCACCACCTGGCGATGGAACAGAGGTGCTAGGCTTGACTTCGATGAGATGGGCCCATCATGGGCCCCACCTGGCGAAGGAGCAGAGGCATGCCCACTTCGATCGAGGTGGACCCCTCTTGGGTCGACACCTGGCGAAGGGGTGAGGCATGCCCACTTCGATCGAGGTGGACCCCTCCTGGGTCGACTCCTGGCGAAGCGGCAGAGACAGGCTCAAGTTCGGTCGAGATGAACTCATCAAGGGGCGCCACCTGGTGAAGGAGCAAAGGCAGGCCCGCTTCGACCGAGGTGGATCCCTCTTGAGTCGATACCTGGCGAAGGGGCAGAGGCAAGCTCGATTTCGACCGAGATGGACCTATCAAGGGATGCCACCCAGCGAAGGAGCAAAGATGCCAGGCTCGACTTCGACGAGATGGGCCTATCAAGGGGTGCCACCTGGCGAAGGAGCAGAGATAGATCCGATTGATCAAGATAGACCCCTCCTGGGTCGATACCTGGTGAAGAAACAGAGATGCCAAGCTTGGACCGAGGTTGGCCAACCACTTTTTGAGCCACATGGTAGGAGAGCTATTGAAAAAAAAACCGTGCAGCATTGACGAGCTGCCAATCTTGACCTTGCCATATCAAAAAGGATAATATCATATAAAAATATTGTATTAACATAAATCTTAAATAAAGAAGCTGGAGTCAGATATTTAGCCGACATGAATCATTTGTTAAAGTAGAGTCAACATATCGGGTTAGGAATTACATTTTCCTTTATTTTTTTTTTAAATTTTTTTGTCCAATCGCAAACAAAAGTCCAAATTGCAAGGATGATATCAATTCCCAATTGTCCAGGTCCCTCCGACCTCGGGCAAAGCTTTTATTAATTCCCATTTCTCCGTTCCCCCTCACTCCTAATGGCGAATTTCCAGGGCTCTCGTCGTCAACCCGTCCACCTCCTCCTCGTCCCGCTTCCGGCTCAGGGCCACCTCATCCCCCTCCTCGACCTCGCCCACCACCTCTCCAACCGCTTCGCCGCTTCAGGCACTGCCCTCTCCCTCACTGTCCTCGTCACTCCGGCCAATCTCCCCCTCCTTGACTCCTTCCTCTCCGCCGTCCCCTCCGCCCGCCCCCTCGCCCTTCCCCTCCCCGTCCACCCTTCCCACCCCACCGGCGTCGAGCACATACGCGACCTCCCTCCCAAGGCCTCGGTCGCAGCCCTCATCCGGGCCCTCTCCCTCCTCAGCCCCGACGTCCTCCGCTGGGTCCGGTCTCATCCCCAACCCCCCTCCGCCCTCCTCTCCGACTTCTTCCTCGGCTGGACCAACCGCCTCGCCGCCGACCTCGCAGTCCCAAACCTCGTCTTCTACTCCTCCGGCGCCTTCGCCGTCTCCATCATCGACCACCTCTGGCCCCGCATGCCCCGCCGCGAGGACGGCGACGGCCCCGCCGCCCTCACCGTCCTCTCCGACTTCCCCTCTTCCCCGGTCTTCCCCTTCGACCACCTCCCCGGCGTTTGGCGCAGGTTCAGGGCCGGTGACCCGGACTGGGAGTTCCTGCGGGAGTGCTTCCTCGCCAACACCACCGGCAGCTGGGGGGCTGCCATCAACACCTTCGACGCCCTCGAAGGCCCCTTCCTCGCCCACCTAAATCGGGCCTACCGCCGCGTCTGGGCGGTGGGGCCCATCTTCCCGGCCGGTCCCGCGGTGGGGCGCGGCGGCCGGAGCTCCGTCCCGGCGGAAGACGTGGCAGCTTGGCTGGATGCTTGCCCGCCGCGGTCGGTGGTGTATGTCTGCTTCGGGAGCCAGTACACGCCGACTGCGAAGCAGGTACTGGCGCTGGCGGCGGCGCTGGAGCGCAGCGGGGCGCGGTTCGTGTGGGCCGCAGGCAGCGGTGCAGCCGTGGTGCCGGAGGGTTTCGAGGGGCGGGTGGCGGGGCGAGGGCTGGTGGTGCGGGGCTGGGCGCCGCAGGTGGAGATACTGAACCACAGGGCGGTGGGGGCGTTCGTGACGCACTGCGGGTGGAACTCGGTGCTGGAGGCGGCGATGGCGGGGGTGGCGCTGCTGGCATGGCCGATGGGCGCGGACCAGTTCGTGAACGCGAGGCTGGTGGTGGAGGAGTTGGGAGTGGCGGTGAGGGTCGGGGAGGGAGTGGAGGGGACGCCGGAGCCGGAGGAGCTGGCGAGGGTGATGTCTGAGGCTGTGGCGGATGGGGCGTGGCCGGAGATGAGGGCCCGGGCGGCGGAGCTGGGGAGGAAGGCGGCTGAGGCGATGGCAGAAGGGGGAAGCTCGTACCGGGATCTGGATCAAATGGTCAAGGAGCTTTCCGAGCTGCGTACGTGGAACTGAAATGGTCTTTTAAGTTCAACTTATATCGAAGAATTGGTACGGGCACTTGTTTCAGAAAAAAATATCAATGTCCAAATTTTTATGGACGGAAGATTTAGAATTTAAGTAATCCATAAATTCTGTACTTATTTTCATTTAAATAATTGAATCCTGTTTCAATTTGAAATCTTTCTCAAGTTCAATCAAGGTTGAATTGGTTTTATATTAAGTAAGTATAAGTAGTTGCATTCCAGAGCTATTTGATTACGGTTTCAATTGAGCAAGATTTAGTGCAACCAGCTTCACCAATAAACCATAACTACTTTGAGCACCACATCATCAATGCATCATGCTATCTAGAAGAACAAGTCATGCCAACTTGAAAGACAAGTCATGCCATATTTCAACCATGAATTTCATCCAAGACATACAAATTTGAATTAAGCTTCCACTCCGAAAGTTAAAAAGGGCTTTTGCAAATGCCTACTCTAAGCATGCAAGAGCATGGAGCAGGTAAGTATTTTAAAATAATTTTAAAATGAACAGCAAAAAAAACTGCTCCGTGCAGGATCTAACACGATCCGGAAGCATGTACAGACTAAAAATGTCATAATATGGGCATGTGATATTTATAAAATATTTTAAATACTCAGATCTACGTATGCATGAACAAAAACTATACCTTATTCCAACTTGGAATAAGTCTGGAATAGTGCTGGAATTGCAGGGATAACAAGAATAACTTTATTCCTGTTGTCTTCCTCTTCAACCGTTAGAATGCTCTGTTTCTCTTTTCAAAAACTGCAGCAAATCCAAGAACCAATGGCTATTGTCTTGGTCCCTTCTCTTTCACCAACAGCAAGGACTCCTCTTGCTTCAAATGGAGAAGGAAAAGGTGTCAATCTTCAACGGTTTTAAGCTGCATTTCTTCTCCAATTTCAACAATAAAACCTGCAACAGAAATTAGAAACCAGCAACAAAAGCAAATGAATCTGGCTCCCAAGTGCTCAAGTAAGCACTCTCTAGAGGGGAGACACGCGCGGAGCTCCCCAGATCCGATTTGCAGGCGATGCTAGTCGCCCGAAAATTTTGGGACGGTGGGAAGAAGAGCACAGCGTTATTTCTCCAAAACAGAGCTGCTGAACCTTATTTAATTGAGCACTCTCTACAGGTTGGATCTCTCCCAATCGCTCAACAAGAATGAGGCCAAAGAACAGCCAATGGATGAAAGGAAGAGGCTCTCTCAGGGATGTAAGAAGAGCCGGTGGAGCTTCAGCATTTTTCTCACAGTTTTTTCTTTTTTTTTCAGAAAGGAATAGCATGCAGAATTTATAAGCACGAAGCAATGCATTCAACCGGTGGAATGGGGAGCCAAAAGGATGGCAGGGAAAAGGAAGAGGCAGCAGGTTTTGGGATCCAAATAAATTCGTTCACAATGAAGAAAAAACGACCATTAAATGGAGGTTTAATACTACCCAAAACCAAAGAAACGGAAGAGGAGAAGATGCTGGTGAAAAACAGTTCGCCCAAGCCGGCAATAAACCGTGATGACCGGTTCAAAGGGTCAAAAACCAGTTCAAAAGGTTTTAATAAAAAACCCAATGGTTCAAAAAAGGTTCATCCATATAATTAGATCAAAATCTAATTATCAGAAGGCTTGGTCTAGTCCTGGTTAACCAGAAAATAATTCCTGATAAATCAGAACAAATTCTGATAGACCCAAACCCAAGTCAATCCAATGTGCTCAATCAAACCGTCACCGATAAGATTCCTAATCAAATACCGGTACCTGGATCAGGGAGTAATCCTCTATGGCATGTGACCTCATAGGTTCGAACCTAGGCGGTAGCACTAGAACAATTCCAGTACCAGCACAAGATACCATCTAGCAATGGGTCTCGGCGTCCGGATAGGTCGAAGATGCGAGAGCAATCAATCAAACCTCTGGCATATGGTTACCGTATAATTCATCCATTTGACCTCCAATGCTCAGGATGACTGAGATTAGACTGCCAACCCAGACTAAGTCAGTCCACTACGTGTCTCAACCTTGCAAGCCCAGTGACTCTTCACTTGGGCTACCCCGGCCGAGGATTTGCTAAATTGAGATACTGCGAGACATTCAATCCAAACTATTTGGACAGGTCAATTCCATATTGGTCCATCACTGCTCCACAAGTACTTGCCTGTACCTAGAACCTTCCGTCACCGGATTAAAAATCCGGGTAGTCTGGCACCAAAGCATAGGGAGTTGCTTGCAAGCTACCGTGATGACCTCAGGTCAGAGGGACACATATACCCATATCCAATCATGAGTTTTCCTTTGGCAGAGAGGGGCTACACGGAGTCACGTTCAATGAGATACCACATATCCCACTTGTAGATCACATCAGTGTCACCACACTCATTTGGTCAAGAGGACAACCAAACGATGTGAACTGCAACAACCTATACTTGATATATTGCCGTCCAGTATAATATATCATTTGGTTGTGAACAGGGTTTAAGGACCACTTAATACATCCTCTCTGTATCGAAGTCAGTGTAGTCCTAAGGACTTCATCACATGAAAAGAGTTCATTTCAGGGAAATACGATATATGATGAGCTGCCATAAAATAATATTTTATTAATTCATAAAAAGAATACAATACTGAGCTTAACCGCCTACAATCCAGGCGATTGGCTTTTGGACACAATTCCCAACACACTCTTCATGGGACGCTCAGGAGTTTTGAATTTTGAAAGGGCCATTCCTCTCTTCATGGGACATCCCTTGATTTTCACCATGAAAGGAGATGTAATTTGAATTTGAAAGAGAGCTTAAGGTCTATCAAAGGCTCCTAAACCCTCTTGTAATTGGGATGATGAATGAAATGAATTTCTTTCTTGAAAATTTCCTTTGCTTTGATAGCTAAATTCCCTTGAGAGAAGGTAGGTGTGAGGCCTAGGTTGCCTTGTTCCAATCAAGCATTTAATCCCTCTTTCCATCCCCCATTCGACCAACCTTGAAGACTGTTTTTCAAGCCACACCAAGCTTGTCATCCTCCTCTTCCAAAGAGTTTCATCCACAATGAAGTTCTCCATGCCATCAAGTGAAGAAGGTTCATGCCAATGGTGCCAAAGGAGATCCACTTCAAATCAATCCTAAGCCTCTTTCTTCTATTTCAAAACTTTCCTCCTCCATTCCTTCAACTTTCCATTTAAATCTTCTAATATCTCCATCTATTTGTGCAGGATCCCCGAGTCTCCAAGTTTCCAAGGTGAAGGTCTACTGTGCTAAAGAATCAGATACAAGGTGCCATAAAACCTAGAGTAATCCCCTTGCCATCCTAATACTTCTTATTGAGTGTCCCCTTTGCCACATTTCAGAGTATTAATGGCCGGGTAACCATCTTTAAAATCTTTCTTTTCAGATATGAAATATTAGAGTAAGCTAGCTCTAACCTGTGTGGTTTCTTAACCACAAAGGTCCATTCTTAATTGCTTTGAAATGGCTTTTTTCTAGTCATGTTTTTTACTTACGTTCCTTTCATGTAATTCCGCTTCCTTTACGTAGAATAGCTGCATACATATTTGCTTCCTTATCGTTTAGTCTCTTTAATTCTTTTAGAAATGCATCATTTGATATTTGTTCCCCATCATCTTGGTATCAGAGCATGGTAGGTTAGGGATTAATTTGAATTTCTGCATTTAGGTAGGCTACTGAAATTTTCTGCATGCATAGCATTCAAACTTGCTACATAGTTATCTTTTAAATCCAATCCAGATTTAATATTCATGCCTCCTGAGCGGGTGTACACTAGTACACTGTCACGACCCACAGGAATAATGAGCTCCTGGCTGGACGTGAATATTTAGGTTGAAGTTTGGTATGTAAATACCTTTGTTTGTTTAAATTCTGCTTGCTGTATTTCTGAGTAGGCTGACTGTGATTTGCATAAAAGTTTGAATGAAAGTAGTTAATTTTTCGTTGAGATAATTTTCTTCCTACTCCATATTAAGTTAGTTATCAGCACATAAAATTTTATCCTCATAAAAAAATCATAAAAAAATGAAAATTCCTGCACTCCATCACTGTTGCTGAAATTCCTGTATGTTTTGTTACGTTTTTTTTATATTATCTAACTTTCAGTATCTACTCAGCATAGCATAGATTTCATCTTTAATTTTTTTCTCATATGGCATATCATCTAGAAGTTAGCAGTCTTCTATGAATTTTTCAAATCTTTTTGAAACTATTACACAGCACTTCTCAGCCCCACTTTGAACTGCAACACACAAAATTTCTGTTACTGAGATTAGGGTTTATATGCATGTTTTGCATCATCTCATGGCAAATCACTCTAAGGGCATCATTATGACATGGGGGCAGGATTTCATCACCTGTCCTTAGCCTAAAATCACCAACCTGTATAGCGAACCCAACCTTTAATTAAAACTAAGTAGACATTTAATTTGCTCTAGTGAGCTAGGGACACCCACAAGGTCGAGTTGAACCAAGTGTCAAGCCAACTTAGACAACCTGTTTGTGTGTACTTGTATATCTAGTGTCTAGGCAAGTAGTTCAGGGACAAGAGCCCGAAGGAAGGTGGGTTGGTTCGCTTACCTGGCCAATTTCAAATTGATGTCTAATGCAAGCAAAGAGGAACCTCCACCAACCTTACACTTACCTAGCCAGGTGCCAAGTTACTATAACTAGGATTGTCATCTTGACCTGAGAACTCTAGGTCTAGCAAACCTCTAGCCCGAGTTTGAGTCCATGTGTGCATGGCAAGTAGATCAGGAGCACCTTACTAGCAAACCCTAGCTCAATCAAGTGTAACCATGGACCAAAATTTTGAGAACTTGATGAAATCTTTGAATGACCAAATGACCCGACTAAACCAAAACCTAACTGATCAATTGGTCTAGACCAACCAAAACATGATTGATCAGATAACCCTCATCACTGCTAGGTTTGATCGATTAGAAGCTCGTACCCTTGGAGGAACTCATGAAGTCTAGAATGAGTTAGAGCTTGAACCTGAGTTTGAGACACCCATCAACCCTAGAAGGGCTCTTCATCAAGACCATTTCTTTGAGCCAAATCCTACGAGGCCCAATCTTGATCGAGTCCATGACCCGAACCCTAGGATAGCATACCATGACCCAGCCTATGAGCCAAACCCTAGGAGACACAATCAGGATCAAACAGACCGTGACGAGCGAACCCTTAGAATTATTAGGTTGGAAGCACTAACATTTGATGGAAATGTGGATCCTAAGGTTTACATAGATTGGGAGGGAGAGATGGATCAATACTTCGATTGGTATGACATGACGAGGAGAGAAAATACAAATTTGTAAAGCTTAGGTTAATTCGTCAGGCCAGACTTTACTAGGGAAACGTCGAGAGGTTCATCAGACAAAGAGGTGATGTTCCCATAATAACCTGGAGGGTAATGAAACTTAGGCTTAGAGAGAAATACCTTACCATATCCTACCACCAGAGACTTCTAGACCAGGGGCAGAGATTGACCCAGGGAACCAATAGTGTAGCCGTATACATTGAAAAATTTGATGAGTTTGTAATGAGATACAATGTAGATGAATCCGAATCGGTTATCTTGTCTAGGTTTAGGGCAGGATTGAGAGAAGAGATCCAGAAGGAGTTATTCTTGAGAGAAGTCCATGACTTAGAGCTAGCTTACCGGGTAGCACGAGATGCCGAGAGATTTCATAGGGGACCACTTTATCGTAGACCCGAACCCCCTAGAACTAGTGCACCTAGTCAGCAGCCAGGATCGAATCAGATGCGACCCAGCCGACCCAACCCTAGCACCCCTCTGACCCATAGAGATGATAGGGGTAAAGCACCATAAGTTCAGAGGACTCCAAACCCTAATGTTGCTTCCTTCAGATGTCATAAGTTAGGCCATTATGCTAGCAATTGCCAACTAGGGCCTTACACATAGGAGAATTAGAAGAGAATGAGTTTGAACCCATAGAGCCCCTAGGTGATAGTGTTGAGGAGGTATATTAGGCCGAGGACAATTTGGCAGATGAGTATGAAGGAGACAAGGATCATGTAGAGCCTGACCTTTTGGGAGTAGTTAGATGCATCCTTACCCAGACTAAGACCTAGGAAGATTGGCGTAGGACTAATATCCTACAAATCTTTGTCAAGTTAGGGGATAAGGTATGTAAGATATCATCGATAGTGGGAGTTGTGTGAATACCATATCCACTAGCTCAGTCAAGACCCTAGGATTAGTCACAGCCCCCCATCCAAATCCCTATAAGGTTTCTTGGATAGACTCCACCTCAATTCCTGTTAAATTTAGGTGTCTAGTCAAAATCCAATTTCAGTCCTATCAGGAGAAAGTGTGGTGTGACGTCCTACCTATGGGAGTGAGTAGTATCATCCTAGGTCAACCCTAGTTGTTTGACCATGACGCAACCCTTTATGGTCGATCTAACTCTTGCTCATTCATGCACCAAGGAAAGAAATTTGTGATCAAACCCACCCCACCTAAGGACACTGATGAGAGAGGATCGAGCCACCTAAAGGAGAAAAAGAATGGAGTCAATCTAATAACTGCAAAGAAAACTGATAAAGAGCTCACTAGGGGTACACCTGTTTGGGTTTTAACCACTAAGGAAATTCAAGAGCCATCCCAGAAAGAACACCCTTAGGAAGTGGTTGAAGTGTTAGAAGACTTTAAGGATATATTTCCAGATGACCTACCTGACCACCTTCCACCACTTAGGGACATCCAACATGCCATTGATTTAGTCCCTGAGCAACCTTACCCAATCTCCCACATTATAGGATGAACCCTATCAAACATCTAGAATTACAAAGACAAGTAGGGGACCTCCTTAGGAAAGGATTTGTTAGGAAGAGTTTGAGTCCTTGTGTAGTCCCAGATTTACTGACACCTAAGAAAGATGGCACCTAGAGAATGTGTGTTGATAGTCATGCCATTAACAAAATCACCGTGAAATATAGATTTCCTATTCCCCGATTAGATGACTTGTTGGATATGATGGCTGGAGCTACTATCTTTTCTAAGATCGACCTTAAAAGTGGCTAACACCAAGTGAGGATTAGACCAGGGGATGAATGGAAGACTGTATTTAAGACTAAGGATGGGTTATTTGAATGGGTAGTGATGCCTTTTGGATTGTCTAATGCACCAAGTATATTTATGAGGATCATGACCCAAGTCCTACAAGCTTTTATGGAAAAATTTGTTATGGTTTACTTCGATGATATTTTGATTTATAGTAGGACTAAAGAAAGCCACTTAGACCACCTTAGGCAAGTATGTTCAGCCCTTAGGAAAGAGAGTCTCTATGCCAATTTGAAGAAGTGTGAATTCATGGCCCCTAGAGTCACTTTCCTAGGTTTCATTATTACCTCTGATGGAGTTTCAGTTGATCCTGAAAAGATCAAATCCATAGTTGAGTGGCCTGTTCCCAAAACTGTTCATGATGTTCGTAGCTTTCATGGTTTGGCTATCTTCTATAGGAGATTCATTCGAGGCTTTAGCTCCATTGTCGTACCAATAACTGATTGTATTATGAAGGGTAATTTTGATTGGACTAAAGTAGCTAATAGAGCCTTCCTAGAGATAAAAGATAAGATGACCCAAGCACCAATTTTGAGGTTGCTCGATTTTTTCAAAGTATTCAAGGTCACTTGTGGTGCATCTGGAGTCGGAATAGGAGGAGTTTTAAGCCAGGAGAGCCACCTCATAGCTTTCTTTAGTGAAAAGTTAAATGAGGCTAAGCTTAAATATTTCATCTATGATAAAGAGCTCTATGCGGTAGTGCAAGCTTTAAGGTATTGGAGGCACTATCTACTGCCACATGAATTTGTCCTGTTTTCTGATCACGAGGCCTTTAGATTCCTTAGTTCCTAGAAAAAGCTGAATCCTAGGCACGCCAAGTGGGTAGAATACATCCAAGCCTACACATTTATCTTGAAACACCGTGCCAGAACTAAAAATAAGGTAGCCGATGCATTGAGTCATAGAGCCCTGCTTTTGAACTCGATTAGCACTGAATTTGTTGGATTTGAAAGACTTACGGATGAGTATGATACCTATCTAGACTTTAGTGAAGTTTACCAAGCTTTGAAATTAGGACCATCTAGTGACCACAGTGAGTACACCCTTTTAGATGGTTATCTGTTTAAGGAAAATAAGCTTTGTGTTCCAATGACTTCTCTGAGAGACTTTCTAATTTGGGAAACCCATGTTGGAGGTTTGGCCCATTTTGGAAAAAACAAGACCATATTGATAATTGAGGAGAAATTTTACTGGCCAGGCCTTAAGAGACAGGTAGCCAATATTGTTGCCCGATGTAGGACATGTGCGGTTGCCAAACATCAAAGACAAAACACTGGGTTATACACTCCTTTACCTGTGCCGGATTGTCCATGGCAGGATCTTAGCATGGACTTTGTTTTAGGACTGCCCAAGACCCTTAGAAAACATGATTCAATCTTTGTAGTGGTCGATAGATTTTTGAAAATGGCCTATTTTATACTTTGCTCCCAAATTTTTGATGCCTCCAGGGTAGCCAAGCTTTTTCTCGATCAAGTAGTCAAGTTACATAGGTTACCTAAGACCATTGTTTCTGATAGGGATGTCCATTTCATAAGCTACTTTTAAAAAATCCTTTGGCACCTACTAGGAACAAAACTAAAATTTTTAACTGCTTACCACCCTCAGACTGATGGACAAACCGAGGTTGTAAATAGAAGTCTAGGGAACTTATTGAGGTGCCTTGTTGGAAAGAGTATGGAAAATTGGGATTTACTTCTACCTCGTGTTGAATTCGCGTACAACAGCTCGGTCAATAGGTCTACTGGCAAAAGTCCCTTTGAAATTGTCCATGGTTATAAACCTAGAAGACCTATCGACCTCATTCCTTTGCCCTCACATGCACACATATCTGAGTTTGCCGAGTCATATGCATAGTATCTTAAAGAATTACATAAGAAAATTAGTAAGAAGATTCAAATAAGTAATGAAGTTTATAAGCATATGGCTGATTCACGTAAATGAATAAAAGAATTTAATGAAGGGGACTGTCATGATAAAACTTAGACCTAAAAGGTTTCCACCAGGGACTATGAAGAAATTGCATGCCTGGGGAGCTAGACCTTTCAAAATAATTAAGAAAGTTGGATCTAATGCATATGTGTTAGAGTTACCACCTGATTATGGCATTAGCTTCACATTTAATATCTCTTATCTAAAAGAATATAAAGAACCAGCATTAATTCCTAGTGAGCCTTTTGGACTTCACCCTACCTTTGAGAGAGAAACCCTACCTGAGTGTCTACCAGCAATTCCACCTAACCAGAGAGACAAGATTGAACGTATCTTGGATGACCGAGTGATTACCACTAGAAATAAGGATTATCAATGTTATCTGGTTCATTGGCAAGGCCGACCAGAATCTGAAGACTACTGGATCACCCGAGAGGATCTACAACAAATTGACCCAGATCTATTAGAAAAATATCACAGTTAGACCGATCCTTACTCGACAGGGTTGAGTTCCTCCCACTTGGAAAGAATTGGTGCGGGCACCAGGCTCAGGAAGAGGCTTCAACCAATGCCAAGTTCTTTATGGATAGAAGATTAAGAATTTAAGACCTATAATAAGTCTATGAGTCTTGTACTTGTTTTCATTTGAATAATTGAGTCCTGTTTCAATTTGGGTTCGTTCTCAAGTTCAATTAGAGTTAAATTGGCTTTGTATTGAGTAAGTATAAGTAGTTGGGTTCAAGAGCTACTTGATTTGGATTTCAATTGAGCAAGATTGAGTGCAACTAGCTTCACCAACAAACCATAACTACTTGGAGCACCACATCATCAATGCACCATGCCATCTTGGAGGACAAGTCATGCCAACTTGGAGGACAAGTCATGCCACATCACCAAGATACTTCAACCATGAATTTCTGATGCAGAACAAAGAACAAAGAAGCGTATGCGGAAGTAAAATTAAGATTAATTCTTTTTATTTTTATTTTTATTTTTTTTATATATTTCAGAAATTGGCTTCGACTCAAAGTAAAGCTAAACTACGTTGAAGAAAACTAGGTAATGATTGAAAGCACAGTTTAGAAGAAACTAAATTATCAGAGTAGTTCAGAAGTAACGGATCGCTGGGGGTTGAGAAACTCCCAGACCTAGGGTTTCGCTCTGAACTTTCAACAGAACAGAAATAGAGAGGAGAGATGGTTTACTAACCAGACAGTGATCTTCTCAGGATTTTGGTGGAAGAACTCTCTCGAGCAGATTGTGGGATCCTCGGAGTCGGCTATCTTCGCAATGGATCCTCCAATACTGGTCTCGTGGTTTGGTCGGCTTCTCCTGGACTCAAGATCTGGGAAAGAAGAGGAACAAAAGATGGAATTTAGAAACTCAAGAAAAGATTTTACTAGGTTGAAGAACTTGAAAGCTGAAGTTGCTGAAATCGAATTCTCCTGGCGGCCGATCTGACTTCCTCTTAGAATTGTTGTAGATCTGCAGTATCTGGACTGGGGCTGGATGCTGGTGGTCGGCCTGGACTTGGAGATGGTGGTCGTGAGAAGAGGAATAGACTAGGGCTTGGTGGAAAGAGAAGGGTGATGGCGGCTAGGGCTTGGGAGTGGAGTGGCTAACCTAGGGTTTGGGGTTTTGGAGATCTCTCACCTCCTCAAGGTTCCAGGGGAACCTGGATTTACTCCCTCACGGAGCTCAACACCTGGAAGCAAGTGCGGAAAAGAGAAAACACAAGTTTGCTCATAAAAAAATTTCTTTCATTCATCTGATTTTTTAAACTTACAAGACAGGTTTAATTTATAAGGCTTTACAAGGGAGGAGGGTTTCACATCTTCCCATGTGGGACTAAAGGAGGGGATCTACAAATTAGGGTAAATCATACACATATGGTCGGCCAAGGTACCAAAAAAATTAGATTTGGGTTATAAAAGGCAGGTAGATGGCGCCACCTTGCTTGGATCTTCAAGAAAAATTTCTTCCCTTCCATGGATCAACTCTTTTGGACTCCTCCTTTTCTTCCTCCCTAAGTCAAGGTCCTTCCCATCTTTGTTTCGGATGTCTTTGGCAGGTAGTGGACGCCCCCTTGAAGTTCTCTTCCAAGAGAATTTCTTCCCTTCTTTGCTTTGGGTTTCTTGGGAAAGTCTTGGCCGCCCCCTTGATTTGTGGTCTCTTGGTGGACTTCTCTTTATCTGGCGCATGAGAGAAGGAAGTTGCCATCTGTGGAGTGGGGACCAAAGGCTGCTGGATGTAGATATGGTGCCCCTTGGACTGGGAGTGTGGCTGGGAGTGTGGTGTCCACTTGCCTGGACTTGGGAGAAAATGTAACATCCCAGTTTGAAACCCTAGTCCACTACTGAGTCAACATGACTCAACAAAATAAAATGCAGGTAATGTAGACTCAAGCTAAATTGAGTTGATCTAGTCAACTCTTATTACAAACCAAAAACCCTAATTCTTCGGGCAAGGTTAATCAGAGATCCAGATGGAGCTCTGAAGTCTTCTTCTGAGTCTGGTGCCCGCACCAATTTCGCCCAAGACAAATACAAATTTGAATTAAGCTTCCACTCTTCATGGGACGCCCACCTTGTAATTAGGAGTTTTGAATTTTGAAAGGGTCATTCCTCTTTTCATGGGATGCCCCTTGATTTTCTCCATGAAAGGAGATGTAATTTGAATTTGAAAGGGAGCTTAAGGTCTATAAAATGCTCCTAAACAATCTTGTAATCGGGATGATGGATGAAATGAATTTCTTTCTTGAAAATCTCCTTTGCTTTGATAGCTAAAGTCCTTTGAGAGAAGGTAGGTTTGAGGCCTAGGTTCCCTTGTTCCAATCAAGCATTTAATCCCTCTTTCCATCCCCCATTCGACCAACCTTGAAGATCCTTCTTCAAGCCACACCAAGCTCGTCATCCTCCTCTTCCAAAGAGTTTCATCCACAATGAAGTTCTCCACACCATCAAGTGAAGAACATTCATGCCAAGGGCGCCAAAGGAGATCCACTTCAAATCAATCCTAAGCCTCTTTCTTCCATTTCAAAACTTTCCTCCTCCATTCCTCCAACCTTCTATTTAAATCTTCTAATCTCTCCATCTATTTGTGCAGGATCCCCGGGTCTCCAGGTTTCCAAGGTGAAGGTCTAATGTGCTAAAGAATCAGATACAAGGTGCCATAAAACCTAGCGTAATCCCCTTGCCATCCTAATACTTCTTCTTGAGTGTCTCCTTTGCCACATTTCAGAGTATTAATGGCTGGGTAACCATCTTTAAAATCTTTCTTTTCAGATCTAAAATATTAGAGTAAGCTAGTCCTAACCTATGTGGTTTCTTAACCACAAAGGTCTATTCTTAATTGCTTTGAAATGGCTCTTTTCTAGTCATGTTTTTCACTTACGTTCCTTTCATGTAATTCCGCTTCTTTTACATAGAATAGCTGCATACATATTTGCTTTCTTATCCTTTAGTCTCTTTAATTCGTTTAGAAATGCATCATTTGATATTTGTTCTCCATCACTTATGATGATCGATGGAAAGAAAAATCTGGCCGACCCCTTCACTAAAGCCCTCAGAATCAAGGAGTTCGACTATTGTAAAAGGAAAATGGATATTAGATACTGTTCTGATTGGCTTTAGTACAAGTGAGAGTTGTTGGAAATTGTGTTCCAAAGTCAATCGCCTAGGCTATAGGCGGTTGTGCTCAGTATTGTAATTTGTATATGAATTGATAAAACTTTATTTTGGCAGCTCATCACATTATTCATTTTCTTGTAATAAACTTTATTTATGTGATAAAGTCCTTAGGACTGCACTAACTATGATATAGAGAGGATATATCGAGTAGTCCTTTAAAAGGTTCACAACCAAAGGATACATTGTACAGGACGGCAATGTATCAAGTGTAGGTTGTTGTGGTTCACATCGTTTGGTTGTCCTCTTGACCAAAGGAGTGTGGTGACATTGATGTGATCTGCAAGTAGGATGTGTGACATCTCATTAAACGTGATTCCGTGGAGCTCCTTTCTGTCAAAGGATTGCTCACGATTGGATATGGATATATGTGTCCCTCCGACCTGAGGTCACGATGGTAGCTTGCAAGCAACTCCCTGTGCTTTGATGTTGGACTACCCGGATTTCTAATCCGGTGATGAAAGATTTCTGGGTACAGGCAAGTACTTGTGGAGCAGTGGTGGACCAAGATGGAATTGACCTATCCAAATTGTTTGGATTGAATGTCTCGCAGTGTCTCAATTTTAGTAAATCCTCGACCGGCGTAGTCCTAGTGAGGAGTCATTGGACTTGCAAGATTGAGACATGTTGTGGATTGACTCAGCTAGGGTTAGCAGTCTAACCCTAGGTCATCTTGAGCATTGGAGGTCAAAAGGATGAATTATACGGTAACCATATGCCAAAGGTTCGATAGATTGCTCTCGCATCTTCGGCATATCCAGACGCCAGGATCCATTGCTAGATGGTATCTTGTACTGGTACTGGAAGTGTTCCAGTGCTACCGTTTAAGTTCGAACCTATGAGGTCACATGCCATAGAGAATTTCTTCCTGATCCAAGAGCCGATTAACGATCAGGAATCATTTAGGTTTTTAGGTCAAATGGTTTGATTGAGCACACATTGGATTTTTCTTAATTTAATCTGGTCTGATTTGGATCGGCCAGGATTGGTTTGGGTCAACTAGGAACTATTCCTGGTAGACCAGGACTGGACCCATTTTTTTTTCTGATCGGGTTTGGTCAGACCGAGGTTTTTATCGAACCGGTTTTATTATATGGTTTATTTACACCGATTTTCTCCCAACATTTCAAAGAAAATAAAACACTGGTTTGATGGTTTCCCCTGCTCACAGTTTCACCGATTGAATGGGATAAGGATTGCTTGATGTTCGGATGCTGCTTGGGATATCTAATCCTTAGCACCGTGATCTGAAATTGGGTCTCAGGGTGATCTTTTCCCCTCGTATTTCCTACCTCTCTCGATCTCGATTTTCATGGTGTTTTGTTCTCTTCCAGCCAGCGATTTCCAAGCTTCCCTAACTGATCAAAAGCCTTTTTCAAATGGTTTGGTTTTATCTCATCACCTTTCACGATGTCTTTCTCGCCTTGATGGGTGTTCTCAGCCTCTATTTTTCTGGGTTATTAGCCATGTGATGAGAGGGAGGGGAAAGAACAGAGTATGTGATTAGCAAGGAGCAGTGAGTGATTCATTGTGAGAGGGGTTGTAATAGGGAATAAGAGAGGAGCAGAGAATGAGAGTTTTTGGATGGATTTCTGAGCCGAAAATTTGTTCAGCACCCGTGTATTCCTTCCCTGTTCTTCACGATGCCTTTTGTGTGCTCTTGGTGGAGTTTGGGCGGTCTTGGAGAAGACCGTCCGTGAGGATTTCTTTTCGGTTTTCCCTGCTCCACATTTCCGTGACCTTTCTTTGATTCCTGGAGGACTAGCATCCATCCGGGAGTTGGATCAGCAAGAGCTCGCACATGGATACTCTAGAGGGTGGACATTTGGACACCTTGAGAGGAGTCTTGTTGCTGCCTTGATTTGCTGTTGAGGGAGTTCAACCTGCTAATCTATTTTGCTGTTGAAGAGAGTCGACTTCTTCCTGCATCAATCCAATTTCAAAACAAAAGGAAGCTCCTTAAGGTATGTTATTTACTTTTTGTTTTCATGCATGTTCAGATCTTGATTTTATCATATTATTTATAATTATTGCACTTGCTTATACATGCCCATGTATCTGTTTCATGCATCATGTTATGTTAAATCCTGTGCATGAGTAGATTTTTTTGTATGCATGTTTAAAATTTTAATTATGCAATACCTATTTCCTAGTGTAGCATGCCTAGAGTAGGCGTCCGTTACACTATTTTTCCTTTCACTTTATGCTTCAGGAAATAAAAGATTATTTATTTTATATTGATCTATGTTTTATTCTTATTGAAGCAGTATAATTCGGGATTAACGTACATAAATCAAGCTTATGAGGTAAGTTTCCTTTTCTAGTGAAGAAATTCTTGACTGATCTATACCTAAGGGATGGGCCGTGATCTACGGGTACAAGCCGTACTCTCAAGATAGATCATATCTTGGTTGTCTTTATGGGTAATTATTTTTTTATCTCCGTTATTTGCATTAGTTTATTTTAGTTTATTTTTTAAGGAAAAGAAAATTCTTTTTCGAAATAACTCGAAAGTTTTTGTGGGTTCGACCCTTACTCCCACTATTCTATTATTAAGAGTAGTGAAATTAAGGTTTTAAATCGGTGCACAGTGATGCACACCAACCGCCCCAGGGTCTGAATCCTCTAGCATGACCTCTTATTTGTGGATGGTGCAGACGGCGGACTGGGGAGCGCTGTACCTTGAGAGGGACGCTCCTTGATCGGTGTGAGCTAGGGTCTGAGAGAATCCTAGTGCTCCAACGAGGCACCTTCGTCTGCAGGCCGCACACGGTGGGCTACTGCCTGTTAGTTATACTATCTCAGAGGTGGGGTCTGGGTGAAGGCAACCCTCTTTTTTGCCATGATTTGAATCTCTGTTGCCTCCCGTTCTTGGCTTGGTGGCATCTTGAGTTCGACCTTGACTAAGGACTGACCTCGGTAGGGGATTCACTTCGGCTTCTTGCTTGGATGCCAGGCTTAGGTGGTGCCTTTATTTGCTGACTGACAACTGGTACCTAGGTGGGTTTCATGTCAGTGGATATAGCTGTATCAGTACTCAAACATACTTAAATATTTTGTTAATCATCAAAATCAATAATGGAGTCAATAATCTTTTCCTTTTTGATGATGATAAAATCTTTAAGTATATTCCATATGATAAGCTCTTAAAATTTTTCAATAGTATAAAGCTTAATGCAATTTGTATCAGAGTAAAGAAAAAAGGTAAAAAGTTTAAGTCAAGAAACTCATTTGAATTGAATTTGAACTATAAGGAATATCAGAGCTAAAATTATATGAACCATGATACTCTAAATGCATATCAAGGTTAAATCAAACTTGAAGAATAAGAATTTTAGCATTGAAACATAATGAATGTAGTTAACAGAAAAATTCTTTGAACAAGAGATTGAAGAGTATGGATACTCTTCCTCAAAAGGTGATTCAAAAAACTGAATTTCAAAGAATTTTCATAAATTGAAAAATTGATTTCAAAGATTTTGCAAGAAATTTTAGCAAACTGATTACTCCCCCTTACTCATTGCTCTAATTTTACTTTTCTTTTACTCTTACTCTTATTTTTCTCTTTCACATCAAATTACTTTTCATTTAATTCTCCCCCTTTATCATTTACCAAAAAATAATTTATCCTTTTCTCCTTTATCTCTCACTTATCTTTAACTTATCTCACTTATCTCTCCCCCTTTTTGTCATTATTAAAAAAAAGGTTAGAGGGAAGAAAGGATGATAATTATAGAAATTGAGTAGAAAAGACTAAACATTGAATTTAAGAAGTAATATGCATAGACAAAACATTGAAATGAAAATTTCATTCATTGAATTCAAAATTACATTGATACAAGCATAGGTACATACAAGAAGTGCTGAAAAGTAAACTAATTAATATAGAGACTATCCTAAGAAGAGTGCTCCTTATCAGAGGATCCAATCTCAATTGGTCTAGTAACTCTAGAAGGTCAGGATCGTGGCCACATGGGTCGAAGATCAGAGAGTCTGGTCTGAGTCGGTCTCGATACATCACGATGGCCTCGTCCTCTATGTCTGACATAAGCTCTGCCTCTGGCTTATGCAGAAGAGATAGAAGCTACATAGTAGCAGGAACAAAATGGACCGTAGTAGTGGTATTAAAATCAGTAGAAAGGGGGGTATGATCGAAAATGGGTCCAAAGTCAAGATGCTGGAAACTAGGAGTATAAAATCCTAGTTCTCTGATAAGGGAAGATGTATGTAAAGGTGGAGAATGTATCACTAGAGTATGAAAAGATGGAATGATAGGAGTAGGTGTAGGAATAGAAGTGTGATCATCAGGTCTGGAGAGAGGAGTGGGTAAGATCAGAGTTTGAAATGATCAGGGTGTATCAGAAATGGGACTCCTAGAAGTGTCGGCTGTAATCTTCGGCTCTGGCTCCGTCACAAAATTTATCACATCAAACTTTGCGGAGTTAAACTGATCATCTGCCATGTCAGGTCTTGGAATAGGTGGTGCTGGAGGTGTATCAGATGGAGCTGAAGGAGCAGGAGCTTTGCCTTATGAAGGTCTAGCTAATGCAGCTAAAATGGCAGAGATGCCATCACTCAATCCTCGATGGCTCTCCCTCATCTCCATATGTATCCTGTCAACTTGCTGATGAATAATCATCACCTCAATCTCAATACAAGCGATCCTTTCCTCTAAACTGTCAGTAGCATCGGGGATATCTATCCATGCAGGAGTGGCTGGCTCAGGCTAAGGAGTAGGCTCTAGCTATGCCGAAGGCTCGGGCTGGACCTCAGGTATATCACTATGTGGCTCTGAGGGCCCTGCCTCACCTGAAAAGATATGCTTCTCTGCCATATCATCATCTCTATCAGTGGCCTGACCAGATATACATTGTCTCCACTGGCCTTTGACAAGCTAGTAAACCATCCAGTGTAGTGATATGATGTCATAAACGTTTGTGTATAGTAGCTACCTGTAGGGCTCATCGTCTATGACTACTCCATAAGCTCTAAATAGCAATGTCAATTCCATCCCCTAGGGCAGACACAGTCTCTGGCTAATCGATGCCTTAGTCAACTGATGTACCATAAGCATAGGGAGGCAAACTGGAGTGCACTTACCAGAGAAACCATGACCAAAAGCTCACGCTCTGTGATGAAGTCGAATTGTTTGGTCTTTTACAAAAGAATCTGGGCTACGATGTGGTGCAGTAACCTCATCTTAGGTGACAATCTCAAAGTGACCATAATGGCTCCCTGAGGTAGATCATCTGTCTCAAAAATGCATCGAAGACTACGGAACCTGTCAACTAATACATCCACAACAGATCCTCTCATGGGAATGTCCCACACTCTACTCAGTATCTATGCAGATACGGGAACATCTCTCCCATGGACTTGTGCAATCCAGCCATCGCTATCTTGGGCAAGTGAACCGTAGAACTCTCTAATCAGTCTCGGATAGAATCTCTCAAACAGTGAACAAAATGCTACAAGACTTGCATCCCCCAGCCACTGGCCTATCCTGAAGTGCTGCTGGTCTAGGAAATCGAAGTCCACATGATGTCCTTCGACGATGGTCTTCGATCCCATCCGATTTGCTGTAGAAACAGGGGGTCTAGCAGGAATATCAGGCACATCTGCTACTCTATCCTTATGCCTGGCCTTCGTTCTTCTCTCTTCTTCCTAAATGGACAGTCTAGGATGCCGGACAACTTGTTTTTTAGGTCCCATTGCAAGGAAACAAGGTAGGAAAGCAAGAAGGGAAGAAAACCTAGCATTTCTACGGTGCAAACATAGTGAAATAGGATAATAAGTAGTGAGAAAACAAAGAGAACCTATCCCAAACAAAGAATCAAGTAGTTCAATTCGAGATTGGAGGGAAGAGGATGGTGGAGCTTGGTTAGGGGATGAGTCAGCTCGAACTGGAGTGAGAAATATGAAGAAAAACCATATATTTTTCCTATTTTAGCTTGGTCCATCGCTGTTCAAGTGTCGACTCATGACACAGAGTCAAGTGTCGACACTTCCAGGTGTCGATACTTCCAAGTGTCGACAATTCGACTTAAAATTGAGAAAAAATGAGAAATGGACCAATGATCAAAATAGGAAGGATTTCAAGGAATTTAAAGAATTTAAACAAGATTAACAAGCAATTTTGATCAAACAAAGGTCAAAGATCGTGAAGAGATGGAAATTTCAATCAAAAGGGTTGATAACCCCTAATTCTCTTCTAATCATACTGAATCGTTCCTCTTGGAGAGGTTTAGTCAATATATCAGCTAGTTGCATTTCAGAACACAAATTCAAGCATAATATCATCATTTTTAACATGATTTCTAATAAAATGATGCCTAATTTTAATGTGTTTACTTCTAGAGTGATGAACAAGATTTTTAGTTAAATTTATAGCACTAGTGTTATCACATCTTATGGATGTCTTAGTTAGTTTAATTTCAAAATCTTCAAGTTTTTGCTTAATCCACAAGATTTGAGCACAACAACTTCCTGCTGCAATATACTCAGCCTCAATTATGGATAGTGCAATTGAAGATTATTTCTTGCTAAACCAGGAGATTAAGTTAACTCCAAGAAATTAGCAAGTTCCACTTCTATTTTTTCTATTTAATTTACACCCAGTAAAATCAGCATCTGAATAACCAATTAAATCAATAGATGAATCTCTAGAATACCACAAGCCAATATCAATTGTACCAGATAAATTTTTAAATATGGCTTAATAGCCAATATATGAGATTCTTTTGGATCAGACTAATATCTATTACACATACAAATACTAAACATGAATTTGGTATACTAGTAGTCAAGTATAACAAAGAGCCAATCATTCCTCTATATAATTTATGATCAATAGACTTACCACGTTCATCTTTATCAAGTTTACAAGAGAAGCTCATAGGTGTACTTATTGATCTGATAGTCTCCATCCCAAACTTCTTTAAGATTTTTCTTGTATACTTATCATGGTTGATGAAGATTCCATCTTTGGTTTGCTTGATTTAGAGTCCGAGAAAAAAGTTAAGTTCACCCATCATGCTCATTTCGAACTCTCCCTGCATAAGCTTGGCAAACTCTTGACAAAGAATTTCATTAGTAGCACCGAATATAATGTCATCAACATAAATTTGTACTACTAATAAATTATCATTTTTCCTTTTTAGAAATAATGTAGTGTCAACATGGCCTCTAAAGAAATCATTTTCAATTAAGAACTTGCTGAGTTTTTCATACCATGCTCGGGATGCTTATTTTAAACCATAGAGTATTTTGTAGTTTAAAAACATGATTAGGATGTGCATAATTTTCAAAACCAGGTAGTTGTTCAACAAATAATTCTTCAAAAATAAAATCATTTAGAAAAGCACTTTTGACATCCATTTGATATAATTTAAAATTCATAAAATGAGCAAATGCTAACAATAATCTAATGGCTTCAATTCTAGTAACAGGTACAAAGATTTTATCAAAATCAATGTCTTTTTCTTGGTAATAACCTTTAGCAACCAATCTAGCCTTGTTCCTAGTAATAATACTATTTTCATCCAATTTTGATGCGGAACTAATATGCATGCAATTATTTTTGTGGATTTTATATATAGGGTGAAGTGATTAAACCCTGAATATTGGATCAAAATAAGTTGTAGGAAATTCTATATAAATTTTAGAAACTAAGCATGTAGATTAAGGCCTAAGAAAGCAGTAAAGATGGATTGTTGGGGCTGAGAAGCCTCGGTTAGGGCAAGTTCTCCTACAATAAAATTACTGGTGGTAGAGGGGGTGTACCTGGCAATGTCTGATATGCCCGATGAAGATCGCAGCAAAGGGATCTCTCGTTCCTCGATGGATGCAGCCTAGAAAATCGAGCCAAAGATCCACGGATACCCAGCTTTCTGCTCGATGGTCCGATTGAGGCTTGGCTAGAGTCGTTAGATTCATAGGAACTTGGGGACCTGCAAACGACCTGTCAGGGATTAGAAAACTCAGAGGAGATAAAGAAAATAAAAGAAAATAGCAAGGATGAGGTATCTTTTGAGTGGGCAGCTAGGGTTTTGGAAGGCTAGCTGGCGATAGGAAGATAGTTGCAACACCGGGAAGAAGAAAACTCTCAAAATCCCTTTATGCACACAGCAGGATAACACACAAAAGTTGAAAGAAACTTAAGTATTTTTCATATATCAAGATCAATCCTTATACAAGAGACTAGGGTCCTTTAAATAGACCCTTAGTCTTGGGCCCCAAGTAAGGGTACATTAGACATTACATAAGAATCCTTTTCCTTCTCAAACCCTAGCTAGGAAAGTAAGGAAACCTGGGTAGAAAAATCCCTAAGAACTCTCCCACACTCCATGTCTTGGTCGGCCAAGGGGGTGACCCTAAGTGGCCGACCAAGAGGTGGTCACCATAAGGCCAAGGTGCCTTAGCTCCCTCCTGGGCCTGGGCTGGCCCAGTTTGCTTCCGGCGTCTAGGGCTTCAGGGTTTCTAAATTTTCCTCCTGGGTTCTTCAAATTCTCAAGCTAGGTTAGACTTGGGCTATACTTCCATGTCTTCACTCTGGTTGGACTTGGTCTTTACTTGTATGATGTGGTCTTGAGTCTTCAGTATGGTTGGACAGGACTCAAAAAAAATAAAATTAGCTCGACATTAGCTGACTAACACTGGACTGGACTAGCTCAACATGAGCTGACTAATACAGGACTCAAATAAAGACAACTTAGCTGAACTAAGCTTTATTACAATGGACTCGAGTATTATTAAGTGATCCATAGAGGGTTGAGAAGCCTCTGTCTTATTCTGGTGCCTCTGGTGTCCGCACCAATTCTCCCAGGGTGGGAGGAACTCGACCCTGTCGAGTGAAGATCAGACTGGCTCACATATCTCTCGAGAAGGTCTGGGTTGAGGCATTGCAAGTCCTCTTCAAAAATCTATAAATCGTCCGACTCTAGCCGGCCTTACCATCAGACCAGGTAGCATTGATAGCCACGGCCCCGGGTCATAATGGCTTGATCGTCCAGGATATGCTCGATTCGTTCTCCTCTCTCAGGCCAATTAATTGGTGGACACTCTGGGTAAGGATCACTCTCAACAGAAGGGATAGGTCCAAAAGCCTCACTGGGTATCGTTGCCAGTTCTCTGTACTCAACCAGGTCTGTAATATTGAAGGTAGAACTAATGCCCA
Source organism: Areca catechu (assembly GCA_021397845.1). NCBI lineage: Eukaryota > Viridiplantae > Streptophyta > Magnoliopsida > Arecales > Arecaceae > Areca > Areca catechu. The sequence goes on from CM038045.1 coordinate 66,642,449, forward strand.
TATTCGAAGGCAAGTCTAACACATAGGCATTTGATCCAATCTTCTTTAATATATTAAAAGGTCTGGTTCCATGAGCATGAAGCTTCTTAACGGTCCTGGATGGGAACCGCTCAGGCCTAAGCCTAATCATGACAGAATACCCTACATCAAATTCCTTGATCCTTCTTCGGGAATTAACCAATTTTTTATAAGTTTCATTGCTTAGGTTTATCTTTTGACTAATGTCCTTGTGCAAGTCTCTAATATGCTATGCAAATGACTCTGCAGACTCTGAGACTCGTGCATGAATAGGTAAAGGAATCAGATCAATGGGATGATTAGGCTTGTACCCATGGACTATCTCAAAAGGACTCTTACCCGTTGTCCTATTTACTGAACTGTTGTAGGCAAACTCTGCTCTAGGGAACAATAGATCCCAAGTTCTAATATGTTCACCTACCAGGCATCTAAGGAGGTTTCCTAAACTATGGTTCACCACTTCAGTTTGGCCATCTATTTGAGGGTGGTAGGCTGTAGAAAACTTAAGCTTGGTTCCTAACAGGTGCCATAAGGTCTTCTAGAAATAACTGGTGAACCTAACATCCCTATCAAATATGATGGTCTTGGGTAGGCCATGGAGTTTAACCACATGATCTAAGAAAAGCTTGGCTACTTTAGATGCATCAAAGGTCTGGGAACAGGGGATGAAGTAAGCCATCCTAGAAAACCTATCGACCACTACAAAGATAGAATCATGTTTCTTCTGGGTCTTAGGTAATCCTAACACGAAGTTCATACTTAGGTCCTGCCAAGGATGATCAGGGACTGATAAAGGTGCGTAGAGACCAGTGTTTTGCTTCTGCTATTTTGCAATAGCACAAGTTCTACATCTGGCTACAATCTGTGCAACATGCTTTTTCAATCCTAGCCAAAAGAACTGGTCCTTTATCGCTAAGATTGTCTTGTTTCTACCAAAGTGACCAGCTAAACCTCCAGCATAGGTCTCCTAGATTAGGAACTCTCTAAGGGAAGTTTTAGGTATATAGAGTCGATTGTTTTGAAAAAGGTAGCCATCCTGAATGGTATACTCACTATGGGTACTAGATGGTCCTAGCCTGAGGGTCTGGTAAATGTCTCCAAAGTCTGGGCAGGTTTTATATTCATCCTTTAACCTATCAAACCCTATGATTTGGGTGCTAACTGATCCTAACAGCAAAGACCTACAGCTCAGGGCATCTGCTACCTTATTTTCAGTACCGGCACAGTGCTTCAGGACAAAAGTGTAAGCCTGAATGTCTCAATCCATTTACCGTGCCATGGGTTCAGTTTCTTTTGGGAGTTCAGGAACCGGATTGCCTCATGGTCAGAAAATAAGACAAACTCATGTGGTAGTAAGTAATGTCTCCAATATCCAAGGGCTTGGACTATCGCATAAAATTTCTTGTCATACGTAGAGTACTTAAGTTTAGCCTCATTCAGCTTTTCACTGAAGAAGGCTACAGGATGATTCTCTTGACTTAGTACCCCACCTATTCCTACTCCCGAGGCATCGCAAGCGACCTCAAACACCTTAGTGAAGTCAGGTAATCTAAGGATGGGTGCATGGGTCATCTTATCCTTAAACTCTAGGATGACCTTATTAGCTGCTTTGGTCCACTCAAATGTACCCTTCCTAATGCAATCAGTGATGGGTGCAATGACTATAGTAAAACCCCTAATAAATCTCCTGTAAAAGATTACTAGGCCATGGAAACTACGCACATCATGGATGCTAGAGGGTGTAGGCCACTCAATAATTTTCCTAACCTTTTCAGGATCTGCAGAAACTCCCTCAGGGGTGACAACAAAACCTAGGAAGATAACCCTATGTGTCATGAAATCACACTTCTTAAAGTTGGCATAGAGGCTATTCTCCTTAAGGGTCTGGCATACTAGTCTTAGATGACTAAGGTGGTCCTTCTTAGTCCTGCTATAAATCAAGATATCATCAAAGTAGACCACAACGAATTTTCTGGTAAACTCTTTCAGGACCTGGGTCATAATCCTCATAAAAGTACTTGGTGCATTGGAAAGTCCGAAAGGCATTACAACCCACTCAAACAGGCCATCCTTAGTCTTGAAAGCAGTTTTCCACTCATCCCCAGGTCTAATCCTAACATGATGATAGCCGCTCTTAAGGTCTATCTTTGAGAAAACTCTGGCTCCGGCCATCATGTCTAACATATCATCCAATCGGGGGATGAAAAACCTATACTTCACAGTTATCTTGTTGATAGCTCTACTATCTACACACATCCTCCAGGTACCATCTTTCTTAGGGATCAGTAGAGCAGAGACTGCACATGGACTTAGGCTCTCCCTAATGAAACCCTTCTTAAGCAATTCTCCCACTTGTTTTTGTAATTCTTGATGCTCACTGGGGTTCATTCTATAGTGAGGAAGGTTTGGTAAAGTGGCTCCTGGGACTAAGTCTATTGCATGTTGGATGTCTCTAAGGGGTGGTAATTGATCAGGTAAATCCTCAGGGAAGACATCCTCAAATTCTTTTAGAGCCTCAACAATCTCTTTAGGGTGTTCCTTTTGGGTCGGCTCATGTATTTCCTTAGAGGTCAAGATCCAAATAGGGTTACTCTTAGCAATCTCCTTTTCTAACTCCCTAGCCTTAATCAGGTTAACTCCAGGTTTATTGTCCTTAAGGCTAGTAGAACCCCTCTTAACTGGGTCTCTAGGGGGAGCTGGATTGATAATAAACTTATTCCTATGGTAGTTAAAAGCACAAAAATTGGTTCGACCAAACAGGGTTGCATCATGATCAAAAAGCCAAGGTTGACTTAGAATGATACTACTCACTTCCATGAGGATGACATCACACCAAATCTTTTCCTCATAGGTTTGCAATCTAATTAAGATTTGGCACCTAGCTTGAATCTGGATGGAGGTGGAATCTATCCAAGAAACTTTGTACGGGCTAGGATGGAGAAATGTGGTCAATCCTAAAGATTTAACTGCATTGGCAGAGACAGCATTGACACAACTCCCACTGTCTATGATGATCTTAAGAACCTTACCCCCTACCTTAACAAAAGTCTATAGGATGCTAGTCCTATGCCAATCTTTCTTAACTGGGGTTTGGGTTAAGATGTACCTAACCACTCCTAATTGGTTCTCAGACTCAGGTTCCTTCTCCTCACCTTCATACTCATCTATTAACTGATCATCAGCCTCATAAACCTCTCCCTCAGGTTCCACTATGGGTTCAGACTCTTCTTCCACTAGCTCACCTAAGTGGAGGGCACAAACTAGGCATTGGCTCATTAAGTGGCCTAGTTTCTTACATCTAAAACAGGTCTTCTAGGGACGGTAACTCTTATTGACCTCTACAGATTTACCTCGATCATCGCTACAGGTCAAAGAAGTACTAGGCTGGGGTCGATTCGGGCCTGGCTGACTAGGACTGGGTCGACTCAGGCTAGGTCGGCTGGGCATGGTCAGCTCTGGTGGGGCTGGCTAGCTCCTGCATACTGACTAGGATATCTAGTGGGCTCAGGTCTACGGTAACGGGCCCTCTCTGAAAATGCTCATGATCCCTAGCAATCTGGTAAGCATGGTCTAGGTCTCTAACCTCTCTCATACAGAGCTCCTTCTTAATGTCATCTCTCAGTCCAGCCCTAAACCTAGATAAGACAACATCCTTAGACTCCCTCAAATCACATCGCATGGAATACTCATCAAATTTCACGATGTACTCATCTATACTCCTGTTACCCTGATTAAATCATTGCCACTGATCCAGTAAACCACTATGATATGAAGGTGGAACGTATCTTGTCCTAAGCTTACCCTTCATGGCCCACCATGTGACTATAGGATCATGCCCTCCTAGTCTAAGGGTTCTCTCAACATTAGCCCAATGTAACCTGGCTTCCCGAACCATTATCTTAGCAAACCTAAACTTACGCTCCTTCGTCATATCATATAACTCAAAATATTGATCCATCTCTCCCTCCCAATCTATATAGACCTTAGGATCAAGACTACCATCAAAAGTGGGGGCATCAAGCTTAATATGTCTATAGGATCTGTCTTCCAGATCTACAAACTCTTGATTGGGCCTTCTAGGACGAACCTCAGGGATTGGGTCAGGACGATGGTCTCTCCTAGGTTCAGCCTCATGGTATGGATCAGGGTTTGGGGTCCTCCTAGGTTCAGGATTATAGTATGGGTCAGGATGATGGGCTCTCCTAGGTTCAACCTCACGGTATGGATTAGGGTTTGGGGTTCTCTTAGGGTCAATATCATAATAAGGGTCAGGGCGAGGGGTTCTCCTAGGATGAGAGGACTCAGGATCTGGCTCAGACTGTGACCCATGGGTTTTCTCTAAGCTCCCTATCCTATTCTCCATCTGGTCAAACCTCTAATTCAGCTGAGTGAAGGATTGGGCTAGTTGATCAGTAAGGGCTTTCATTTGGGCTTCAAAATTATCCATGGGTTCAGCCAAATGTGGAGATGGTAGGTGATATGATGCGCCTGATCTAGTGCTCATGCAAGACTCGATCAACCCAACTACAGCTCCCTAGACCTAGAGTCCAAAACTAGATGCTCAATCAGGGTGGCAAACTAGCCTATAGTAACCCTGTACTCAGCCAGGCAGGTGTTAGGGGAGTGTTAGATCCCTGATTGCCAATCGTAGATACCAATCAGAGATTGGCCAGGTAGGCGGACCAGTACACAAGCCCTTTGGGATTGAATCCCTGAACCACCGTTTTAGACACCAAGCACAAGGCACACACAAGTTAGCCTGACAAAATGATCTGACACTTAGCCCAGACCCGACTTGTTGGTGTCCTTGGCCCACTAGGACAAATTAAGTCTAATAAATTTTAAGTTAGGCTTGGGACCGAATGCAAGGGTGTGGTTTTGGACTAAGAAGAGGTGATCAAATCCTCCCCTCATCTGACATAGCAAGAGTGCCCTTAAACATAGTTTATGCAATGATGGCAGGAAGATGATGCAAATTAGGATTTAAGTAATTTAGGTAGCTTTTAGATATGTAAATTTTTTTTTCCTTTTTTTTTTTTAGAAATATGATTTGCAGCCAATGACCTAATATGCTAAGAACAAACTAAAACTAAAAGATATGCAAAGAGATGCTAGACAAAACCCTAAACCTTCCAAAATTGTCTTGCTAAAAAAAATAGAGTCGAAAACTTACAGGCTATATTTTGGCCTGCAAAAACTGCACAAACTGAAACAAAATCTGAAAAAATTATGTAAAATATTTTGAATTACAATGAATCTAGCAAAATAAATTTCAGAACTTTTGGAGTAATGAACAAGGATAAATAACTAAAAGAACAGATCATATATGGACAGAAAAGATGCAGAAAACAAGCCCTAATCTAAGCTCTGATCCAGATGATGCGGGACTAATATGCATGCAATTATTTTTATGGATTTTATATATGGGGTGAAGTGATTAAATCCAAAATATTGGATCAAAATAAGTTATAGGGAATTCTATATGAATTTTAGAAACTAAGCATGCAGATTAGGATCTAAGAAAGCAGTAAAGATGGATCGCCGGGGCTGAGAAGCCTTGGTTAGGGCAAGTTCTCCTACAATAAAATTACTGGTGGCAGAGGGGGTGTACCTGGCAATATTTGATGTGCCCAATGAAGATCGCAGTGAAGGGATCTCTCATTCCTCGATGGATGCGGCCTAGAAAATCGAGCCAAAGACCCGCGGATACCCGGCTTTCTGCTCGGTGGTCCGATTGAGGCTTGGCTGGAGTCGTTGGATTCATAGAAACTTGGAGACCTGCAAACGACCTGTCAGGGATTAGAAAACTCAGAGGAGATGAAGAAAATAAGAGAAAACAGCAAGGATGAGGTGTCTTTTGAGTGGACGGCCAGGGTTCTGGAAGGCTGGTTGGCGGCAGGAAGATAGTTGCAACACCGGGAAGAAGAAAACTCTCAAAATCCCTTTATGCACACAGCAGGGTAACACACAAAAGTTGAAGAAAACTCAAGTATTTTTTATATATCAAAATCAATCATCATACAAGAGACTAGGGTCCTTTAAATAGATCCTTAGTCTTGGGCCCCAAGTAAGGGTACATTAGACTTTATATAAGGATCCTTTTCCCTCTCAAACCCTAGCTAGGAAAGTAAGGAAACCTAGGTAGAAAAATCCCTAAGAATTCTCCCACACTCCATTTCTTGGTCGGCCAAGGGGGTGACCCTAAGTGGCCGACCAAGAGTTGGTCACCATAAGGCCAAGGCGCCCTAGCTCCCTCCTGGGCCTGGGCTGGCCCAATTTGCTTCCGACTGGTCCAGGGCTTCAGGGTTTCTAAATTTTTCTCCTGGGTTCTTCAAATCCTCAAGCTGGGTTGGACTTGGGCTATACTTCCATGTCTTCACTCTTGTTGGACTTGGTCTTCACTTATATGATGTGGTCTTGAGTCTTCAGTATGGTTGGACAGGACTCAAAAAAAATAAAATTAGCTCGACATGAGCTGACTAACACTGGACTGGACTAGCTCAACATGAGCTGACTAATACAGGACTCAAATAAAGACAACTTAGCTGAACTAAGCTTTATTACAATGGACTCGAGTGTTATTAAGTTATCCACAGAGGGTTGAGAAGCCTCTATCTTATTCTGGTGCCTCTGGTGTCCGTACCAAATTTATTCTTAAATATCCATTTTGTGCCAATAATTAAAATATTAGATGGTCTTTCTATTAGAGTCCAAACTTTGTTTCTTTCAAACTGATTTAATTCTTCTTGTATTGTATTAATCCAATTAGGATCTTTTCAGCTTCTTCAATACATTTTGGTTCAATTTGAGAAATAAAAGCAATATAGTCACATTCATTTCTAATTGAAGATCTTGTTCTTATCCCTTTTAATGGATCACCTATGATTAATTCCTTAGGATATCCATGAGCATACATCCACTCTTTGGATAGATCCGGATGCTTTGGTGTGGATTGTATGACTTCTTCTCTTTCATTCTTGCTTTGATCTTCTTCATTCTCTTAAGAGGGTTGATTATTCAGTGTCAGCTTCTTTAGTTCTTCAGTACCTGCACATGCATCAGAAGTATCCTCTTTTCTAGAAGATTTGTTAGCAGATTCTTCAAATACTATATGAACAGATTCCTCTACAACTAGAGTTCTCTTATTAAAGACTCTGTATACCCTGCTTGATGTAGAGTATCCTAAAAAGATACCTTCATCAAACTTGGCATCAAATTTGTCCAAATTATCTTTACCATTATTTATAATAAAATATCTACAATCGAAAACATGAAAATACTTTAAGGTAGGTTTTCTTTGTTTCCAAAGCTCATAAGAAGTTTTCTTTAAAATTGGTCAAATTAAAACATGGTTTAAAATATTGCATGTGGTATTTATGGCTTCATTCCAAAAATATCTTGGCAAATCATTTTCGCAAAGCATAGTGCATACCATTTTTTCTAAAGTGCAATTTTTCCTTTCTACTATCCCATTTTGTTGAGGTGTCATAGGTGCAGAAAAATTTGTTCAATTCCTTTCTCATTACATAAGTTTTCAAAGTCTTGATTTTCAAATTCAGAACCATGGTCACTACGAATGCAAATAACTAAAGTACCTTTTTCGTTGGAAACTTTTTGATAAAACCTTATAAAAGCTGAAAATGATTCGTCTTTGTGAGATAGAAATAAAATCCATATAAATCACGAGAAATCATCCACTATAACTAATCCATATCTCTTGCCTCCTAGGATAAATATCCTAGTTGGTCCAAAGAGATCTATATGGAGAAGTTCTAATGGTCTAGTAGTTGAAATAAAACCTTTAGGTTTGAAAGATATTTTTATTTTTTTTCCAAATTGACAAGCTTCACAAACTTTATCTTTTTAAAAACTAAGTTTTGGCAAATCTCTTACTAAATCCTTTTTACATAATTTAGATAGCAAATACATACTTGCATGACCTAATCTATGATGCCACAGCCAACTAGTCTAATCAATAGTGAAATTCATTGTAACTAGGTATTCACCATTAGGCAAAGATAAATTATCCAAATCACTAGATAGACATTACCATGATTTTTTTCATTGAATTTCACTCCATTAATTTTAGGACTAGCAATTATGCAAAGAGATGATTTAAAAATAACTTAAAAATCTTTATCACAAAATTGGCTAATACTAAGTAGATTATGTCTCAAACCGTCAACTAAAAGAACATTATCAATCCAACTAGAAGGGGAGATGTGAACCTTACCGATACTAATAATCTTTCCTTTATCATTATCATCAAAAGTTACACTCCCTTCATTTAGTGCTTCAATAGAGGTGAATTGCTTCACATCTCTTATGATGTGTCTTGAGCAACCACTATCGAGAACCACAGTCTTTTCTTTTCTTTGGTTGCAAGACACACCTCATCTTCATGTTGTACCATGAAGCAAAGATTTATGACTTTAATTTGTTCTTCATTTGAGCTGGAGTCTTCACTGTCACTCAAAGTCGCCATCACTACTTTCTTTCTAAGCTTTTTCCTTAACTTCTTTAGGAGAGCAGTCATACTTGTAATGTCTAGGCTTTTTGCATTCGAAGTATGTTGGTAGCTCCTTCTCCTTATCCTTTTATTTCTCCTTTTCTTTTTCGTTTTCTTTGCTTGGTTAAAACTTTTTCTTGTAAGGATATTTCTTTCTCCTCATAAATTTTCTAAACTTTCTTGCTAAAAGTGCTTCATCACCCTCATTCTCTTCTTCTTCTTCTTTTGATTCTTCATCTGAAGATTCTTCTTGTGTTGTGGACTTGAAAGCTATGCCCTTCTTCTTCTTGTCCATATCCATAGATTTTTGTTTCAAATTCTGCTCATAAGTCATGAGCGAACCTACTAGCTGCTCCAATAGAAGTTTATCAACATCTTTGGCTTCTTGGATGGCAGTCACCTTTGGATTCCAAGATGTTGGAAGAGACCTAAGAATTTTGTTCATAAGATCGGAATTAATCATAATTTTATCTAAGCTTCTCTTGCCATTTATAATATTTGTGAATCTAGTATACATATCAGTGATTGATTCATTAGGTTCCATTCGGAACACTCATAAGTGTGTACAAGAATATTGACCTTAGTGTTTTTTACTTAATCGGTACCCTCATGGGTAGCCTCAAGTATGTCCCATATTTCTTTGGCTGAGTTGCAAGTGGAGATCCTATTAAACTCACTATAATCCAATGTACAGTAAAGGAGATTCATTGCTTTCGTGTTGATCTCGGATTATTTAATATCATTTTTATCCCAATCCTCTTCAAGATTTGGAATGGAAACACCATTAACCATAACCAAAAGAATATGAGGACCTTTATCAACTACTTTTTATAAATTATAATCTGTAAAATGCATGTAAATTATCATTCTAGTTTTTCAATATGTATAATTAGAGTCATTAAAATAAGGTGATCTATTTGAGGCTTGTCCCTTAACTATACTAGTACCAAGGGGGGCTGATGCGGGATGGATGCAAAGACTAATCTAACAATTAAGAGCTTAAATTTGATGAGCAATAACAGCAAACTCATATAAGTTATCAAATTAATTTAATGAAGATAGACTAAGTCTCTACTAGCTACCTATAATTTAATCAGTATGCAATCACATAAAGAACCTTGGATCCGATGATTGAGAAACCACCGAAACTAGGAGTCTTGACTTCAAACAACCAGATCTAATGAGACTTAGATGGTTACTTACCAATAACACTTTTTCCTCCTCCATTTCAACATATATGGATTCAACTCACAAGATCTCACCATAGGATTGCAAACTTCAGTCCTTCGAAGCAGATCTCCCTGTTGATGGTTGGATGGCAGGAAAACCTCATCTTCTGATCGAGAACACTAGAGATCCTGCAAGAGAACTTTGATTAGAATGGTGAAAATGGAGTAGAAATCTGAAAAGAGAGTGAGAAAGAATGATGGTCGGCTTGGATTGGATATGGATTGGATGTTGAAGATGGTGGTGCCTGACTTCTTGGATCTTGGACTCGGGAGATAACTAGGGCTTCAGCACCCCACACTCACGAATACACTGCTTAACCAGTAGAGCACTCTCACACTATAATTACTTAACCAGCAATTGCACTCTCAACGCTTACCCAGCAATTGGAGAAAAATCGATAGAGTTTCATTAGTGAATCATAAGATGGTTTACAAGAGGGGAATGGGATGGTATTTATAGACCCCTTACATAGTAGCTTAATAAGAACAAATTCATGGTAGCAAGATAAGAAACAATTCTTTTGAATACAAGATTAGGGTAGATAAAATGGCCTTCTATCTTCTTCTTAAATTCAAACTAGGTTGACTCCCTTGCACTTGGACTCTTCCATGGAATGGGTGATGAAACAAAGATGGGTGACAAAATGAGATGGCATCCCATTCTTTCATAGTTAGTGCTAATCCTTTTTTTTTCTTGGCATGAACTCCTTCCTAGTTTTCTTACATTTTAATTTTGAATGGTAGATAAAAAAAGGCCCTCCATTTGAATTGGACTCCTTGAATTTAAAAGTAGATAGATGATGACTCCTTTGAATTTGCAAGTAGATAGATGAAAACTCCTTGCATTTGAATTCTTTTGGATGACCAAGAGAAGCCTCATAAAGGGTGACAAGAATGATGAGCCCTTTCTTATTACTCTTAAAGTGGGTGATGATTTGAATAGCATTTAAATGGGCAATAATTTATGAGTGGCACTAAATGGGAGGAGAATACTTCCATTTTACTTCCCTTAAATGGCATTCTCCTTAGATTTAAAATGGGCGATGAGAAGGGAATTTGTTGGTGCCTTCTTTGGATAAACTTGAATCCCAAAATTGTCCCGATGTCTCAATGTCCCGATGTCCCAATATCCCGATTCCCGATGTCCCGATGTCCCAATGTCTCGATATCTGGTAAAAATTTTGGACAATCTTCTTTTAACATGGAATTGATCCACCAAGGTGATGTGGCATGATGATATGGCATGGTGACATGGCTTCAACAACTGGGCTTGGTCTTGGCTAACAATTGAGATTGAATCTCATTCAATTATAAGACTCAACTTCGAGCAAACCTAACTTGACTAATTTGCAAAATAAAGCAAACTAATGTTATTTATAAGACTCAAGCTGAAATTAAAATAGAACAACTACTCATTGGTGATCCACAATGAGCTTGGAGGGTTCTGACATCTTTTCCTAGCTCTGGTGTCCTCACCAATTCTCTCAGGATGGGAGAAACTCGACCCTATCAAGTATGGGTTGACTTTGCTCTAGTAATGTTCTAGCAAGTCTGGGTTAATTCTTTGCAGATCCTCTTGAGTGATCCATGAATCATCAAAATCCGGTCTACCTTGCCATCGAACCAGGTAATGCTCATAATTCTTACTCCTAGTAGTGATAGTTTTGTCATCCAAAATTTGCTCGATCTTATCTCTCCATTCTGGTAATTTGGATGGTGGACACTAAGGGGTAGGGTCACTCTCAAAGATGGAATCATGCCCAAATGGCTCACTGGGTATCGTTATTGGCTCCTTATACTCAACAAGATCTGATACATTGAAGGTTGGATTAATACCTGATTCAGGTGGTAAATCTATCACATAGGCATTAGACCCAATTTTCTTTATGATCTTGTATGGTCTTGCACTATGGACATGTAGTTTCTTCATGGTTCCAGGTAGAAACTGTTGCCGCCAAGATTGCCATGGCCCGTAGCTGCTGCTGGCATCGGAGTGCGCTCCCTTCGCTGCCTGGCGATCCTGTGGTCCTGGACCTGCAAAATAGAGATCAGTGACCCGGGCTGGGGTTTCTGGCGAGGGCACTCCGACGGTCAAGTCAGTGATGATCCAGGGGAACAGATCCTCCTGGTCGAGCCTCTTTTGATTGACTCCATGCTAGGAGGAGTGAATGGTATGAGAATGAAAATGAAAACGTAGCAGGGGAAGAATGACGGTGGGGCCAGAGGGGTTCTCTGCTTGGCCGCCTCCCCTTGTTCCCCTGCTTTTTGCTTCAATGGTGGTGGTGGTGGTGCTCTGCCCTCCTGGTTAAGCTTGCACCGGTGATCCGTTCTTTTTTTTTGTGTTGTTGTTGTTGTAGTTGTTACCTTCCCCCTTTCAGGGGTGTTAATCATTCTTTGTAGTCGAAAAAATGACCGTTAGACACTTGCCTTGGGATCCTCGTTGGACTGGCAAGCACGTGCGGCGAGATACTGTGCCATGGACGGGACGTTTTTCCTAACATACGGTGAGGAAAACTTTTATTCACTCTGACATCCTCTCCGATCATCTTATTCTGGGAAGCTTGGCAGAGCCTCGATCCAGGGGCCGCCGCCCTCGGGGTTCATGCTATCTAACTGGCCCATCCTCCTGGTAGTATGGGCGGACAGGCAGTTATTGCAATATGGCAGGTGATGTGTGTCGTAATGCACCGATTTAGAACCTTAATTCCACTACTCTAAAGGGTAGAATAGCGGGAGTAAGAATCGATCCCACAGAGACTTTGGGGTTATCTTGAAAAAGGATTTTCTTTTGATTTAAAATAAACTAAAACTAATGCAAAAAAAATAGATGCAAATAATAAATTTGTGGAAATAATTCAGATATGACCTATCTCAAGAGTACGGCCCGTACCCGTGGATCACGGCCCGTCCCTTAGGTATAGGTCAGTCAAAATTAATTCACTATGACTTACCTTGAACGCTAATCCAACATGACTCCAGCATAACTAAAATAAAAATAAACAAACATGGATTAATATAAAGAAAATAATTATTTATTCCATAAAAGATTGGGGTACAGAGAAAATAAAATAAAAGCAAGGGAACAAGGATCCCTTTCTCCCTTTTTATCCGACTCTGACTCTCTGTCACAGCAACAGGTGGAACTACGGACAACAGGTGGAACCTCCCTAAAAATTCTTCTCCCCGTAGAAGAGAATCACCGAGGTATTTATAGAGAAAAATACTGTGTCGGGTCCGTGTGGAAAGTGCGGTGATTTCCTCATCTCAATCCGATCTCCTTATCTGATTTTTTTGCGATCATCCCCATCTCAAAAATCAAACTCAAAAATTCTATCGCACAATCCCGCGTTCATCCAGCGTCATTCGACATCTCTTCTCGTTCCGATGTTTCTTGCTTTTGAACATCCCGGTCTGAACGACGGTGACCAGGGCAGACGGCGCTGCGGGCAGAGAGGCGCGGTTGGGGCGGAGACGGACACGGCAGCGGGCGGACGCGCGGCTTCGGACGGTGCTGCGACGTGGAGTGGAGATGGCATGCGGACGGTGGCATGGACGGAGCTTCGAACGGCGCTGCGGACGGCGTGGACCGTGGACACGGGCGCGGAGGCTGGCTGAGACGGGTGTGGCGCAGGGGCGGCGATGGGGCGGACACGGCTAGGCAGTGGAGACGGACATGGCGCAGGGGCGGCGACGGCTTCGGACGGGCAGCGGACGGACGCGCTGTGGGCGGCGAGCACGGCAGTGGGCGGAGAGCGCTGCAGGCGTGGCTCGCGGTGGCGGAGGCGCTGCGGCTTCGGCTGGGCACGACAGCGAGCGGAGAGGCGCGGCGCGCGGACAGACGGCGGAGAGGCACAGCTCGGCGGCGTGGCTTGCGTGGGCGGACGTGCTGTGGGCGGCGGCAGCAGGTTCCAAACATTTTTCTGGCCGAACGGAAGCTCTTCGGCCGGCGGGAAGGTTGCCGGTGGCTTCGGCGGTGCCGGGGGAAGCTCTCCGACAAGTTTCGGCGCGATCGGAGCATGGTGGTCCACGGCTCCGCCCGTGGACCGGTAGCAATGGCTGCCGTGGACCGGCAGCTCATGCGGTGGACCATTGAGCCGGTCCACCGTGAGCCATTAAAAATTTTAAGACAATGCTCCAAAAACCATGCAGCTTTGAAATCCATGCTTAAATCTTCTAAAATCCATTTTGGGCCCGTTTGAAGTCCGAATTACATTCCGTTTGCGTCGCTGGACTCCTAAAATCAAGATCTACACGTTTATGGAGTCAATTCCTGCAAAGTATTACAAAATGTATCAATTTTAATAAAATAAAGTTGGGTTAATTTTTATTATTCTAATGTCTAACACACCCCCCAACTTAAACTTTTCTCGTCCTCGAGTAAAGGAAATGGATGAATCTTATGTACTAAGATGGTCAATGAAATGAAAATTATCGTACTAACCCTAAAATCAAAGGATACATGGTTAGACTATTAAAAAGGTACTTCATTGGATTACCAATTCCACCCATTTAGTAGTAGAGTAAAGTCCATAAAAGTTTTAAGAGTTTTTTTCGTTCCCAACTTTCTATCTCACTATCTAAATCTTCTAACTTAATTTGGTTTTGGTGCAATATTTATTTAGTCCCCACTTTTTTTTTTTTTTTTTTTTTTTAATGTAAAGTTAGTGCAATGTCCTGACACCTTGCTTTCTAATTAACCCTTGTAGCAAGCTTTAAGCCAATGACTCCCAAACCAGTTGGCTTTAGGGCATTAGGTGTAAAACACCCCTCGGGCTTACTGACTCGAGTTAAAAAGGCTAAGTCAAGACTAACTCTACGAAAGATTTCGTTACATCCCCATCTTTTGATGCGAACAACAACGCTTACTTAGGCGAAGGGGTCCGGTTACTCAGTGAGAGATGCTAAAAATCTTTATTAACCTCAGGAATTTTTTTAACTGGGGACTTTTTATAATGCCTATACCAAAATAAGTAAGATTCATTATTAAGATCAATAGGCCGAAGGGTCTGGAATTACTCTTCTAAAATTTTCTGGACTACACTCTACCACTTATAGGGTTTTCTTGATAAATCATCCCTCAGTATCTCTAAAATTTTCTAAACCATTAATCACTCCTCATTTAGTGAGCTTGATTATTTTCAATTCGAGACAAATTTTTGTACAAAAAAACTGATTAAAATTTTACTCGAGGATTTAATTTAATTAAATTAATTAGATTACCTCACCCCCCAACTTAATTTCCATTGTCCCTAATGGAAGAGAATATTAAAAACGAAATGGCATGGAAGGATACAACCTGGTAGGGTATGGAATTGGACATCCTTCTATCACCATGTTCCCGCAATCTTCTTTTATTACTTCATTTATTCTAAAAACAAAGAACTAGAAGTTAAAATATGAACTAAGGAAAGAGCTGGGTTGCCTCCCAGGAGCGCTAAGTTTAACGTCTTCAGCCAGACTAAGTTCATCATCACAGTAACACTGGTTGTTCAAGATCAAGAGTTTCAACAACTTCTCCATCACTGATTCCTTCAATATATGGTTTCAAACGCTGGCCATTCACCTTAAAAATATTCCCTTGCTTAGGATCCTTAAGTTCAACAGCTCCATGGGAAAATACTTGAGTTACTACAAAAGGTCCATCCCATCGTGAGCGGAGTTTTCCGGGAAAAAGACGTAACCTAGAATTGTAGAGCCACACTTTTTGATTAGGCTCAAATGATTTTCTATTAATGAATTTGTCATGATAAGCCTTTGTTCGAGCCTTATAAATTTTCGAACTCTTATACGCCTCATTTCGTAACTCCTCCAACTCACTTAACTGAAGTTATCTATGGGAACTTGCATTCTTCATGTCAAAATTAAATTGCTTGATAGCCCAAAATGCACGGTGTTCTAATTCAACAGGTAGGTGACAAGCCTTTCCAAACACTAACCGGTACGGAGACATTCCTAGAGGGGTCTTGAAAGCAGTTCGGTAAGCCCACAGAGCGTCATCCAAACATTTGGACCAATCTTTCCTATCGGATCGTACCATTTTCTCAAGAATATGCTTGATCTCTCTATTCGAAACTTCAACCTGACCACTAGTCTGAGGATGATATGACGTGGCTACTTTATGGGTAATTCCATACTTTTTCATTAGTCCGTCAAAGTGTCTATTTGTGAAATGCGCACCCCCATCACTAATAATGGCCCTTGGGCACCCAAACCGACTAAAGATGTTATGTTGAATGAACTTGATCACAACTTTGTGATCATTAGTTCGAGTTGCCACAGCTTCAATCCATTTCGAAACATAATCGACTGCTACCAAAATGTACTCAAATCCAAAGGAAAGAGGAAATGGTCCCATAAAGTCAATACCCCAAACATCAAAAATTTCAACAACTAAAATGGGGTTTAGGGGCATCATATCTTTTCGTGAAATATTTCTCCTTTGTTGACACTTGAGACAATTACGACCAAATTCATGTGCATCTTTAAAGAGAGTTGGCCAATAAAATCCACTTTGCAGCACCTTTGCTGCAGTTTTTCTCCCACTAAAGTGTCCCCCACATGCAAGAGAATGACAAAAATTGAGTATACTCTTGAATTCACTCTCAGGGACACATCGCCTGATTACTTGATCTGGACAGTGTTTAAACAATTCAGGTTCCTCCCAAAAGTAATATTTGATTTGCGAAAAGAACCTATCTTTTTCTTGTTGTGACCAGTATGGAGGAACTTGCCCTATTACCAGATAATTCACAATATGGGCAAACCAGGGGAGATTGCTGGTAGAAAAAATTGAGAATAGCTGCTCATCAGGAAACCTATCTCCAATAATTTGCTTGTTGTATTCTACTAAGATCCTAGAAATGTGATCTGCTACCATATTTTCGGAACCTTTCTTATCCAAAATTTCTAAGTCAAATTCCTGTAACAAAAGGATCCATCGAATCAGTCTAGGCTTGGTATCCTTTTTGGATAGCAGATGTCTTGATGCAGCATGATCAGAGTAAACTAGGACCTTAGACCCTAATAAATATGATCAAAATTTTTCTAGGGCGAATACAACTGCTAGTAACTCTTTTTCAGTAGTGGTATAGTTCATTTGTGCATCTGAAAGAGTTTTACTAGCATAGTAAATTGCATGGGGTTCCCTATTGAGCTTCTGTCCTAAAACTGCTCTTACAGCATAATCAGAAGCATCACACATGATTTCAAATGGCAGAGTCCAATCTAGAGGCTTGATTATAGGTGTAGTGGTCAAAGCAGTTCGAAGAATGTCAAAAGCGGTCAAACATTCTTTACTAAAATCAAAGGTCTTGTCTTTGGCAAGTAAATCACACAATGGTCGAGAGATTTTGCTGAAATCCTTGATGAATCGTCTATAAAAGCCAGCATGGCCAAGGAAGGATCGTACTTGTCTAACTGAGGTCGGGGGAGGCAATTTCGAGATTAATTCAACCTTAGCCTTATCAACTTCAATCCCTCGCTCAGAAATAATATGTCCGAGTACAATTCCCTCATGAACCATAAAATGGCTCTTCTCCCAACTTAAGACTAAGTTGGTTTCTATACAGCGTTTCAATACCTTAGCCAAATTATGGAGACAGTCCTCGAATGAAGATCCAAAGACAGAAAAATCATCCATAAACACTTCAAGGAAATGACCAACCATATCAGAGAATAAGGCCAACATACATCGTTGAAAGGTGGCTGGTGCATTACAGAGACCAAAAGGCATACGCCTGAATGCAAACGTTCCAAAAGGGCAAGTAAAGGTGGTCTTTTCTTGGTCTGTAGGAAATACTGGAACCTGGTTGTATCCTGAATATCCATCCAGGAAACAAAAGAAACTCTGCCCTGCTAGTCGTTCTAGAATTTGATCAATAAAAGGCAGAGGGAAATGATCTTTCCTAGTAACAGCATTCAGTTTCCGGTAATCTATACACACTCTCCAACTAGTGGTTGCTCGGGTAGAAATTGACTCACCCTTTTCATTTTGAATGACAGTAATTCCTGACTTTTTAGGTACTACCTGAGTTAGACTGACCCATTGGCTATCCGAAATTGGGTAAATAATGCCAGCATCCAACCATTTAACCACTTCTTTTTTAACAATTTCCCGCATGTTTGGATTTAGCCTCCATTGCATGTCCCTATGTGGTTTAGCTTCTGCTTCACAGTGAATGAGGTGCATGCAAACAGAAGGGTGAATTCCCTTAAGATCAGCTATTGTCCATCCTATTGCCTCTTTATGTTCCCTGAGTACATCCATCAATTTTTGTTCCTGATCAGAGGTCAAAGTAGATGCAATGATTACCGGAAGGGTATCATTGGATCCAAGAAAAGAATACTTTAACTTGTCAGGAAGAGGCTTCAATTCCAGATTGGGTGGTGCTTCTAAGGATGGCACTAAAGGGCTTGATTGAGTGGGTAATGATTCATATTTCATAGTCCAAGGAGGAATGGTGCTAAACTTCGGTGGCTCTAACAAAGCATTCACTTCATTTGCATATTCATCAGCATCAAAATCGTCAGTTCCAAAATGTGTCAAACATGCTTGCAAGGGATCCGAATCAAGCAACACAGGAAGATTCCTATTTACTACTTCTTCTATCATATTTACTTCGTTATGATCATAAGAGGGTGGTCCTTGGCATGCATTAAAAATATTCAACCGTATTTTCTTATTCCCAAAAGAGACGTCCATAACCCCCTGTTCTGTAATTTATGCAAGCATTAGCGGTAGCTAGGAAAGGTCTTCCAAGAATGATAGGTATCTGACTAGGGTTACCGCTAGATTCCATGTCCAAAACAAGAAAATCAACCGGGAAGTAGAACTCATCTACTTTTACCAACACATCCTCGAGCATTCCACGGGGTGCCTTGATGGATCGATCAGCTAACTGTAAGGTCACCGTCGTGGGTTTTAATTCTCCGAATTTAAACAGATCATACACTGAGCCTGGGAGAAGGTTTACACTTGCACCTAAATCTAACAAGGCTTTCTTAATTGTAAGGTCCCCTATGACACAAGAGATAATTGGGGTACCTGGGTCTTTGAGTTTGGGTGGAGCTATTTGCTGAAAAACTGAGCTGGCTTGCTCAGTTAAGAGGATTTTCTTAGGGATATGTGCCTTAGATTTTCATTTTTGAGTGCACAAATCCTTAAGAAATTTGGCATAAGCCGGTACTTGCTTGATGGCATCGAGGAGAGGTAAATTGATTTGGACTTGCTTGAATATTTAAAGCATCTCATTCATTTTTAAATTTTTCTTATCCAATGGTAAAGGTGATTCCAAAGCACTAGGGAATGGAGCCTTAGGTACAGGTGCTTTACCAATGGATTTTTTCTCCTCTTCATTCTTTTTCTCTGGCCTAGCCAGTTCTACATCTTGGGTCGGGTCAGGTTGATCTAATGTTTTTCCACTTCTTAAGGTTATAACAGATTTAGCGTGTTCAGGAAAATTTTCAGGTCCAGTGGAACTCTCAGCCATGTATTGACCCTTGGGATTGATAATGGGCTGGCTAGGCAACTTACCCTCTTCTCTCCGATTGAAAGCTGTAGCTAGCTGACCTATCTGAGTCTCTAGCTTGGCAATGGATTGGGTATGGGAGTGAAGGATTTGGGTATTCATGTTCAGCCCCTCCTTCAAAGTTTGAAGGATCTTCTCTTGAAAGGAAGGATCAAGATTGCTTGGCGGAGGTTGTGGAGGCTGTGGGGCATTTTGATATTGTGGAAATTGCATGCTTTGAAATTTGGTCTCCTGATAGTTTGGCCTAACGGAAGAATTGATTCCGGGTTGGGGTTTCCAAGAAAAATTCGGGTGATTGCGCCAGCCGGGATTGTATGTGTTCGAATAAGGATTGTTTCCTGGTCTAGGAGCCATTCGGGATTGAGCTTGATGAGCTTGCTCTTGAAGAAGCTCAGGAAATTGGTAAGCTGATGGACAATCACCTAAGGTGTGGGTGGAACTCGAGCAGATAATACAGACTTCATGAGTAGGATGAGAAGAGGAGGAATTATTTCTAGCTTGCAAAAGTTGGTCGAGCTTCTGAGATAGCTCATCAACCTTGCTGTAGATGTCTACAGCACGACCAACTTCATACATACCTCCTCTCTTGGGTTCTACAGGTCCTGTGGGAGGATCTCTACGGGCAGCTGACATATGATATAGAGAATTTTCACTTAACGTTTCAAACAACTGCCATGCCTCATGTTCATTTTTAAGCATGAACGTTCCTCCACATGAGGCATCCACCATTTGCTGGTGCCTTTCTGACAAACCGTCATAGAAGCACTGGACTAATTGCCATTTGGGTATGGCATGGTGAGGACATTTTCTAATTAGCTCTTTCAATCTCTCCCAGGTTTCATGAAACATTTCTCCATCTAATTGGAAAAAACTAGTAATGGCTTTTCTAATTTGATTCGTCTTTCTTATGGAAAAATATTTCTTAAGGAACTCCTTCTGAAGTTGATCCCAAGTTGAAATTGTCACAGTGTCTAGGGAATTCAACCAATATTTGGCTTTATCTTTCAGGGAAAAAGGGAATAACCTAAGCCTTAAAGCATCGTCGGAGAAATTTTGGATCTTAACAGTGGAACAGATTTCTAGAAATTCATCTAGATGTTTATATGGGTCTTCAGTCGCAAGTCCGTAAAAAGAGGGTAACATCTGAATCACACTGGACTTGATTTCATACTGGATGGCATTTACAGGGGGTACTTGGATACAAGGTGAATAAGTGTATTTTGAAGGAGTGAAGTACTCCTTCAGCGGAGGGTCAATTCCTTGATTAGGATCCATAGTACCTGGGGTGGTTGCTCTACTGGAGCCTTCGATTTTTGGATCTAGGGATATATGTTTAGGTTCTCGAAGTCGATGCCTAGAATATACTAACATACACCCTCCCTCCTAAAGCAAACAGCAATCAAAGATTTTTTATTTTTTATTTTTTTAATTGGAAAGCGGAAGAATGAGAAGAAGTCTAAAGAGAAGTTCATAAGAGAGTCCTAAACTAGAGAGAAAAGTTAATTAATTAATTTTTTTTTTCAATCAAACAAGTGAAACAAATCAAAATCACTATCCTAGGGTTACCCTGGATCTAGACAGCTCCTAACTGATCCAAGGTTACCTTTGAGCACTCCAAGCCCAAGATCAATTAACTGACTTGACCAGGTAAGTGTAAGGTTGGTGAAGGTTCCCTTATCGCTTGCCTTAGACACCAATTAAAAATTGGCCAGGTAAGCGGAACCAACTCACTTCCTTTCGGGCTCTAGTCCCTGAACCACTTTCCTTAGACACCAAGGAATTAAATGATCTGAACCCGGTCCAACTCTAAGGTTTCCTTGTCCTATGAGCTCGAAATCCTTAGGGTTGACGTCTAATTAATTTTAAAATTAGAGGCTTGGGTTAATGCAGATGCTGGATTGATGATTTGTGGGCTAAGGAAGGGTATTGATCTCCCCACCTTATCTGATTAATGGGTTGTGCCCTTAAGATAGATTATGAATTTATGAAATGCAACAGCTAAGGTGTCCAAAAAGTTATAAACAAACAAAATTAAACTTAATTTTTTTTTAATTTTGATGATTAAGTATCTGATCCTAATAAATTATGAAATGTCTGGGTAATATTTTTTTGGTTTTGCAAAAAAAATAAATTTACCTAAGTGAATCTAAAATTTTTGTGTTCAACCTTTTTGTACCCTAGGATAACCATTCAACATAACCTCCCAGTTATGCCAGGGCAACCTTATGTCAGGGCACTCAAAGATCGAAAATTGAATTTTTTTTTTTAATTTGAATGTAAAATTTTGAAAATTGATTTTTTTTTTTTTTGGATTTTTAGATTGTTGATTATATATATATATTTTTTTTAGAATAATGCCGAAAGTCCCCGGCAACGGTGCCAAAAATCTGATGCGTGTCGTAATGCACCGATTTAGAACCTTAATTCCACTACTCTAAAGGGTAGAATAGCGGGAGTAAGGGTCGATCCCACAGAGACTTTGGGGTTATCTTGAAAAAGAATTTTCTTTTGATTTAAAATAAACTAAAACTAATGCAAAGAAAAAGATGCAAATAATAAATTTGTGAAAATAATTCAGATATGATCTATCTCAAGAGTACGGCCCGTACCCGTGGATCACGGCCCATCCCTTAGGTATAGGTCAGTCAAAATTAATTCACTACGACTTACCTTAAACGCTAATCCAACATGACTCCAGCATAACTAAAATAGAAATAAACAAACATGGATTAATATAAAGCAAATAAATATTTATTCCATAAAAGATTGGGGTACAGAGAAAATAAAATAAAAGCAAGGGAACAAGGGTCCCTTTCTCCCTTTTTATCCGACTCTGACTCTCTGTCACAGCAACAGGTGGAACTACGGACAGCAGGTGGAACCTCCCCAAAAATTCTTCTCCCCGTAGAAGAGAATCACCGAGGTATTTATAAAGAAAAATACCGTGTCGGGTCCGTGTGGAAAGCGCGGTGATTTCCTCATCTCAATCCGATCTCCTTATCTGATTTTTTTACGATCATCCCCATCTCAAAAATCAAACTCAAAAATTCTATCGCACAATCCTGCGTCCATCCAGCGTCGTCCGACATCTCTTCTCGTTTCGATGTTTCTTGCTTTCGAACATCCCGGTCTGAATGACGGTGACCAGGGCAGACGGCGCTGCGGGCAGAGAGGCGCGGCTGGGGCGGAGACGGACACGACAGTAGGCGGACGCGCGGCTTCGGACGGTGCTGCGGCATGGAGTGGAGACGGCATGCGGACAGTGGCGTGGATGGAGCTTCGGACTGCACTGCGGACGGCGTGGACCGTGGACACGGGCGCGGAGGGTGGCTGAGACGGGCGTGGCGCAGGGGCGGCGATGGGGCAGACACGGCTAGGCAGCGGAGATGGACATGGCGCAGGGGCGGCGACGGCTTCGGACGGGTAGCGGACGGACGCGCTGTGGGCGGCGAGCACGGCAACGGGCAGAGAGCACTGCAGGCGTGGCTCGCGATGGTGGAGGCGCTGCGGCTTTGGTTGGGCACGGCAGTGGGCGGAGAGGCGCGGCGCGCGGACAGACGGCGGAGAGGCGCGGCTCGGCGGTGTGGCTCGCATGGGCGGATGCGCTGTGGGCGGCGGCAGCAGGTTCCGGCCATTTTTCTGGCCGAACGGAAGCTCTTCGGCCGGCGGGAAGGTTGCCGGCGGCTTCGGCGGTGCCAGGGGAAGCTCTCCAGCAAGTTTTGGCACGATCGGAGCACGGTGCTCCACGGCTCCGCCCGTGGACCGGCAGCTCATGCGGTGGACCATTGAGCCGGTCAACCGTGAGCCATTAAAAATTTTAAGACAATGCTCCAAAAATCGTGCAGCTTTGAAATCCATGCTTAAATCTTCTAAAATCCATTTCGGGCCCGTTTGAAGTCCGAATTACATTCCGTTTGTGTCGCTGGACTCCTAAAATCAAGATCTACACGTTTATAGAGTTAATTCCTGCAAAGTATTACAAAAATTATCAATTTTAATAAAATAAAGTTGGGTTAATTTTCATTATTCTAATGTCTAACAGCAGGCGCTGCCCCATAGTCTTTGGGATGATGGTACCGTCCTCCCACCTTTATCCAGGATAGAGGCCGAGCAGGGGAGGTAGGGCTCGATCTGACGGAGGACAGGTGGTGGCTTTATCCTAGAGGGCTCAACCTTAGAGAGAGACTCCATGTGGTGGTGAGGGCTGAGCTCGACTCCGACCACAGGACTTGATCTCGAGGGGCTCGATCTGATGGAGGACAGGTGGCGGCTCCGTCCCAGAGGGCTCGACCTCGGAGAGAGACTCCATATGGCGGGTGAGGGCTGAGCTCGACTCCAACCACAGGGCTCGATCTCGAGGGGCTCGATCTAATAGATGACAAGTGGTGGCTCCGTCCCAGAGGGCTCGACCTCGGAGAGAGACTCCACGTAGCGGGGGAGGGCTAAGCTCGACTCCAACCAAAGGGCTCGATCTCGAGGGGCTTGATCTAACGGAGGATAGGTGGCGGCTCCATCCTAGAGGGCTCGACCTCGGAGAGATACTCCACGTGGTGTTTGACAGCTGCTCCATGTCAGCAACCTTGCCACATCATTTGCCCCCCACTCCTGAGACTCGTTAGTACGCGGCTTTCAAGTTGAAGGGAGTAAATGCACCCCTAACGTGGAAGGGTGAAGATCCGGTGCAATGATGGTCATGATCGCTGGCACTTTGCGGAACGATCCCTAGGCCATTATGGAGGTGCCACGTGGCCACGTCCGAGGAGTAGTTAGTGCTGGTGCAGAATTCGGAGTGGCAGGGATGCTTTCCTTATCGATGGCTGACACGCGTGGGGATCCATTGGCGGAGGGGTCATAACGGTATGGATTTGATGGGTCTTTTCGAAGTGAAAAGAAGTTTTTTATCCAAAACTTCTATTTTTTCAAATCCTTTGCACATGTTGCAATGCTTGGACTCTTTCTCCTTCACGATCCACTTCCGTCCTTCCTCTCTCTAAGGAACCAGGTCGGTCCCCCCTTCTTCCTCCTTTCCCTTTGTGGTAGGGTTCCTCTTTCGAGCTTAGGGCCTTCCGCAAATTGAGTCCAATCTTTCTTCCATCCTTCCTACCAGGGCAAAGTCGATCCTTCCGTGTAGGGGCCAGCATCTTCCTCCTTTGATGAGGAGTCGGAGGGGGCACGATTCGAGTACAGTAGGAAGCTGGCCCTCCCACTTCACCCCGTGTCCATTAGGGAACTGGGGGTCGCTTCTTCTCATCCTTCTTGCCCTCCTCCCCCACCCAAACCAGTTTCCGAGCCTGTTCGGTCAACAAGTCCTGGTGGGATCATTTCGACGATTTTTACTGTGGAGCTGGGGACCATTCGGGATGTCTATGGCATCCCGCACTCTGTCCAGCTTCTGGTCCCCCGACCCAGGGATAGGGTTACTTTGAGTGGCCCGGGCCGGATTTCCTTCTACGAAGAGACCTTCTCGGGAGGGCTTCATTTTCCTTTCCACCCCTTCTTCATGTCCGTGCTGAGCAACTACCGCCTGGTCCCTGCTCAGCTAGTCCCTAACGCCATTAGGACTATCTTTTCCTTCATCATCCTCTGTCATGTCCACCGGTTTGTCACCCGGTTCTCTTTGTTCAGGGTGTTCTTTGTCCTGAAGTGCCATCCCATGGAGAACAGGTGGTGGTCCTTATCTTCCCGCCTGAAGGGCATTAGGTTCAATCTCCCCTCTTCCATCAAGGGATGGAAGAGTAAGTTCTTCTTCGCCACCATCGAGGGGGTTGACTGGGTTTGGAGTGATCCAGACCAGTCCCCCAACCGAATCTCTACGGTTGATGCAGCTGACCGAGATGACTATGAGCAGCTTTGCACCACCCAGATCCCTTCCCTTGAGGTTCTGCTGTCGGAGCAGAACCTCTTTGATTCCAGGATTAACCCGACGAGAGGGTCGGGTGAGTCCGGCCTAGATCTTTCTTTCATACATATGTGTTCCCTCTCTCTCCTTTTTGTTTTGGGCTGACTTTCCCGGCTTCTAACCCATGGTTGATCTATGTGCAGAGATGATATTCTTGGAGAGCGATTTGCTGTCAATCACCAATAAGAGGCCGCCCACCAGGATGGCCAATGAGCCTCCTCCGATGTGGGCCCGGGTTGAGGGAGTGTCGGTGGCCGCCCCCACTGCGCCGGTCGCCTCGAGGAGGAGGGAGGCTGAGGAGGCTCCTGTGCCATCCGCGACACCAGGGCTGAGTCAGCGGGTGGTTTGGAGAGTCGAAGAGCGAACGAGGCCATGGCTCGAGTCCCCAGCTCCGAAGCTCAAGGCGGTCGTCCGGGCTAGGGCTGCTGCTGTTGCCGCATCCTCCTGCTCCCTGAGCCCGATGGTGATTGAGGTTGAGGAGGGGGAGGTTCGCGCTGGAGCTCCACCTACGATGGTGCCGGATCCTCGACCGGTCCCTGGGGGTCCCACTGCTGGTGGGATGGGCACACCCACTCCCCTAGAGAGTAGGAGGGACGAGGCGAGGTGTCATCTCCCATTCAAGCTAGGACCGGAGAGCTCCTTGCTGGGCATCTTTATCCTGGCCGAGCGCATGATGGATTTCTACATCCAACCATGCGATCGGCAGGAGATGGCTGGGCTACAGCTGGGAGATGTGGTTGGTAGCATCTTCCCCTAGCTCTATACGTTGAGCAACTTCAACATTTTCTTTCTCCTCTCCCCCTCTCTTTTCCTTTTTTTTTATCTTTACTAACCTTTTATATGGTGCAGATTGATGCCGAGCCCTCTTCATCAGGGGCTGCTGTCAAAACTGGAAGCGTGCTGAACAGCAGTAGGTGACCGAGATCACGTCACTGAAGGTCGATCTGAAGAAGAGGGCTGACTTCGACGGGGTGCTTGACCGACGGGTCAAGGACCTCGAGAAGTAGCTTGCCGGCTCTGAGGGGCGAGCAAGGGAGCTCCAGGAGAGCCTTGATCGGGAGCAGGGCCAGTTGAGGAAGAGGACCGAGGAGCTCACCGATGCCGAGCAGAGGCTGGGAGTATTCAATGCCGAGGCAACCCGGCAGAAGAGGATCGCTCAGTCCCTCCAGGCCCGGCTAGCGATGGAGAAGGAGAAGTCGACCGCGATCCAGAAGGTGGCCAAGGAGGCGGTCAAGTTAGCTAGGGATGCTAGATGTGAGGCTGCCATAGTGAAGAAGGAGGCTGAGGAGGTGGTCGCAAGGTACAAGACCTCGGAGGAGTTCCTCACCGAGATCCAACAAATGGCATCGGACTCCTTCTATAAGGGCTTCATGTACCTGCACCGCCAAGTTGAAGGGTTCGTCTTGGATGAGGGTCGCAGCTACCTCAGTTATCCCGGAGCTTCAGACCGGGAGGGGGTGCTGAGGAAGCCGTCGCTCCTGAGCCTTCAACGCTAGCCGAGGATGGGGTTGTACCACCCGAAATCAGAGCCGCACAGCTGGAGGTCCCCGCGGATGGAACCCTCAGCCCTGCAGCCCAGTTGAGGGGTCAGCCAGCAGGTAGTTCTTTCCCTTTTCCCTTGTATTTGAGTCAGGTTGCCCGACATGTCGGGGGCTCGAGGGTGCTTTGTAAAGACTCTTTGTTTAATGGAAGCAAATTTTCAAACCACCTTGTCCTGTGTCTTCATTGCTTATCCTCTCCCTCTTTTCTCCCCTTATTTTTTTTTTTTTTGAAAGTATATAGTGAGAAAAGGGGGAAGGGTTTCATCTCGTCTTAGATCTGGTGATAAGGCTTCAACGTCAGCTAGTTGGGCTCAGGACTTCGGTAGTGGGGAGCAGCTAGGCTCAAAGATCCCTTGGACGGAGGGCTAGCCCTAGTCCAAGGTGCCTGAGGGCTTCTTAGGTCTTGGTGCAGGAGGACTTTTCTCTGATCTTGGGTCCTTGAGGGCTTCTCAGATCTTGGATGCCTTGGAGCTAGGCTCGAGGCTTACCTGCCAGAGAGCTGGGCTCCAGGGTAGTTGGTGTCTTGGAGCTGGGCTCGAAGATATTGGTGATTGAGAGCAGCTTGGCTCGAAGATCCCTTGGCCAGAGAGCTGGGCTCCAGTCTTGGGTTGCTTGAGAGCTGGGCTCAGGTCTTGGCACCTCGGAGCTGGGCTCGAAAGCATTGATGATTGAGAGCGGCTTGGCTCGAAGGTCCCTTGGCTGAAGAGTTGGGCTCCGGTCTTGGGTTGCTTGAGAGCTGGGCTCAGGTCTTGGCACCTCGGAGCTGGGCTCGAAGGTGTTGATGATTGAGAGCGGCTTGGCTTGAAGGTCCCTTGGCCAGAGAGCTGGGCTCTGATCTTGGGTTGCCTGAGAGCTAGGCTCAGGTCTTGGCACCTTAGAGCTGGGCTCGAAGGCATTGATGATTGAGAGTGGCTTGGCTCAAAGGTCCCTTGGCCGGAGAGCTAGGCTTCGGTCTTGGATTGCCTGAGAGCTGGGCTCAGGTCTTGGCACCTCGGAGCCGGGCTTGAAGGCATTGATGATTCAGAGCAGCTTGGCTCGAAGATCCCTTGGCCGGAGGGGTGGGCTCCGGTCTTGGGTTGCCTGAGAGCTGGGCTCAGGTCTTGGCACCTCAAAGCTGGGCTTGAAGGCAATGATGATTAAGAACGGCTTGGCTCGAAGGTCCCTTGGCAAGAGAACTGGGCTCCGGTCTTGGGTTGCCTGAGAGCTGGGCTCGGTCTTGGCACCTCGGAGCTGGGCTCGAACGTGTTGATGATTGAGAGCGGCTTGGCTCAAAGATCCCTTGGCTAGAGGGCTGGGCTCCGATCTTGGGTTGCTTGAGAGCTGGGCTCAGGTCTTGGCACCTCGGAGCTGGGCTCGAAGGTGTTGATGAGGTTTTCCTGCAAGATTGATAAATTCTTGCGCAAGGAAAAACCATTGTCATTATTATTAATGGGAAACCTTACATTATTGATAGTATTTCTGCAAGTTGCAGGCATTCCATGTTCGAGGGAACCTGATACCACCGAGATCTTCATGGTAATAGGCCCTTTGTGAGAGGACTTCAGCCACTTTATAGGGGCCTTTCCAGTTTGGTGAGAGCTTGCAACACTCCCGGGGTTGAGATGCCTCTGCCCGCCATAACACCATGTCTCCAAGTTTGAAAGCTTTTTGCATGACCCGGGCGTTGTAGTACCAGGCTACCCATTGCCGGTAGGCCATCATTCGTAGCCTGGTTTTATCCCTTGCTTCTTCGAGGAGATCCAGGTTGAGCAGGAGGTGCATCGAATTTCGTGCCTTGTCATACTGCTGCACTCATAGCGTGGGCATGCCGAGCTCGATCGGGATGACCGCCTTGGCATCGAAAATAAGGCTGAAGGGTGTCTCATTGATCGCTGTTCTGGGCGTTGTGTGGTAGGCCCATAGAACACTTGGGAGTTCTTCTGCCCACCTGCCCTTAGCTTGGTCCAGCCTTGTCCTGAGTCCTTGGAGGATGGTCCGGTTGGTCACCTCGGCTTCTCCATTTGTTTGAGGGTGAGCCACCGAGGTGAATCGGTGTTGGATGCCATGTTCGGCACAGAACCCTTCAAACTCCCGATTGTTGAACTGTTGCCCGTTGTCTATGATGACACAACGGGAGAGTCCAAAGCAGCAAATGATTGACTTCCAGAAGAATTGGCGGACATTCACTTCTGTGATCCGGGCCAGTGGCTCTGCTTCGACCCACTTGGTGAAGTAGTTGATCGCCACTAGCAGGAATCTTCGCTACCCTGGTACGGGGGGAAACGGTCCCAAGATGTCCATTCTCCACTGGGCAAAAGGCCAAGGGGCTGAGAGTTGGGAGATCGGCGCCACTGGCTGGTGCTGTATATTCACGTGGTGTTGGCACTTGTCGCACCTTTTAACAAAGTCGGCGGTGTCCTCCCTCATGGTCTCCCAGAAGTATCCCTAGCGAAGAGCTTTATAAGCCAGCGTTCTCCCTCCCACATGGTTCCCGCAGAGGCCTTTGTGTATCTCTTAGAGCACAAAGGTTGCCTTGGTGGGCCTGAGGCACTTTAGGAGTGGATAGGAGTAGGATCAGCGATAGAGCTGGCCCTCCATTAGAACGAACCGGGAGGCCTTCTTCTTGACGAGGGCAGCTTCTACGCGGTCCTTGAGTAGGGAGCCGTCAGTGATGTACCTGATGTACTTGTTCATCCAGCTCGGCTCGGGGGTGACTTGATGCACCTCCTTCGAGCTCTCGTAGTTGGGACTTTTGTGATACTCAATGTAGGCACGTCCCAGTGACGAGTCCAGCAAGGTCGCAAGCCTAGACAGTGCATCCGCGCGCACATTCTCCCCTCAGGGAATGTGAAAGATGTTGAAATGTCGGAGGCCTATCGTGTTCACGCGGACCTACTCCAGGTACTTTATCATCTGGGTGTCCCTTACTTCATGCTCTCCGGAGACTTGTCCGGCAACCAACTGGGAGTCGGTGAAGACTTTTAGATCCTACACACCCAACTCGCGGGAGACTCTTAGGCCTGCTAGGAGTGCCTCGTACTCCGCTTGGTTGTTTGTCGCGGTGAACTTGAAGCGGAGGGTGCGTTCTGCCACAACCCCATCGCTGTTGGTGAGGATGAGGCCTGCTACGCTCCCGCCGGAATTGGATGCTCCATCAACGTGGAGGATTCAAGGTTCCTCTCCTGGTCCAGGCTCCGTTATTATCTACTCTAGCTCCTAAGGAAACCCGGTGCACTCGACCACGAAGTCAGCTAGGACTTGGGCCTTCTATGAAGACCTCGATTAAAGTATGGCTTAGTGTGCATAAGGAACCATGGTGATCTCAGGTCTGAAGATCACATGCACAACTTCTACTCTAGGACCTATCTTTTGACAATGAGTAAGACTTCCATAAGATAGTCCCGGTGTGGATCAGTTCAGTGTACTCATAAACTAATGAGCACCCTTATCCTTGTATTAGTGTCTCTACACAAGTGGCTGCGAGTCCAACCACCCTCATCAACTAAGCATACATAGGATAAGCTAGTCTTTCCGGATTCATCGATCCCCCAATCGAGGTCCAATGACTATGAACATTCTAGATTAGGGTTTATAGGAATTCGGTCTCACTGTTATTTTATCATAACCCTAATTTCATTGCCCTACTCTATGGGTTCATCATAGTCAAAAATATGACACATCAGTATATGATGAATCAAATGCCTTTATTATAAATAATGATATCATACATGAGTTGGAAGTTTACAAAAAGGCCCATACAATGATTGGCTCTTAGGGCATTTTTTTATCAATAGGATCTAAAGGCTTTCTAGGTTTATACCCATGGACAATCTCAAATGGACTCTTGCTTGTAGACCTATTGATTGAACTATTATAGGCGAATTCAGCTCTTGATAGTAAAAGATCCCAATTCCCAGTGTTTCCACCTACAAGACATCTAAGAAAGTTCCCCAGGCTTCGGTTTACTACCTCCGTCTGACCATCTATTTGGGGGTGGTATGATGTAGAAAATTTGAGCTTAGTTCCTATCAAGTGCCAAAGGGTTTTCCAAAGGTAACTTATAAATCTGACATCCCTATCAAACACTATGATTTTAGGAAGACCGTGTAACCTAACCACGCTATCAAGAAAAATTTTGGCTACCTTAGAAGCATCAGAATTTTGTGAACATGGTATAAAATGTGCCATCTTAGAGAACCTATCGCTACACAGATGGAATCATATTTTCTTAAAGTCTTGGGTAAACCTAACACAAAATCCATACTAAGGTCTTGCCAAGGACAGTCTGGTACCGGTAAAGGGGTATACAAGCTAGTGTTTTGCTTTTGCTACTTTGTAACAGCACAAGTTCGACACCTAGCTACAACTTAAGCTACATCCCTTTTTAAACTTGGCCAATAAAATTGGTCCTCAATAGCTGGAATGGTCTTATTTTTATTAAAGGGACCAACTAGACCTCCTGCATGGGTCTCCTAAATCAAAAATTCCTTAAGGAAGGTTCTAGAAATATACAACCTATTGTCCTTAAAGAGGTAGCCATCATTCAGGGTATACTCACTATTTAAACTAGAGGGTCCTTGTTTGACAGGCTGATAGGTCTCACTAAAATCAAGACAAGTTTCAAACCGATCCTTCAGTTTGTCAAATCCTACAACTTCAGTACTAACTAAGTTAAGGAGTATAGATCGTCTACTAAGAGCATCAGCAACCTTATTCTCAGTACCATTATGATATTTTAGCATAAAAGTATAGGCTTGAATGTATTCTACCCACTTTGCATGCTGATGGGGGACCCGAAACCCATCTGGATTTTCTTTTAATTTTCTATTTTTTTTTTATTTTAGTTTAAGTTTTTTATCCCTGCTATTCCATCTATTCCTATTATCCCAGTGTTATTCCAAGTTTATTCCCGTGTTATTCCTCTGCTATTCTTATCATCTTCAACCTCCAAAACCTCCCAGAAATCCTATTTTTCTTCATTTTTTCTTCCCATTTGTCCCTCTTTTCCACGCCCGACCACCGGATACCCCCCCCAAATGGCTGTCCACCTCCCAGCGACAACCTCCTCGGGGGAATGCCGGCGAATCCCATGGCCGCCCCCCCCCCCCATGTAGCTCCACCCATGATGCCCATGTCCGTGATGCCCCCCTTATCCGCGCCCGATGCCCCTCTGCCCGGAGATGCCTCCAACCAGCAACCCTGTGCCTCTTGCGATGCCCAGCCACCGTCGTGCCCAGCCATGCTGAGTTTCTTCCAGCCGGGACCACCCTACTGCATTTTTTTTCTCAAGACAGGGAAGGAGACTGTCTGTGATCCACCCATGCTACCGTCCACCTCCCGCCATGACAACCTCCACCGCCATCTCCACGGTCGCTGGATCCCAGTTGTTCGGGCCAAGATCCGAGAGCTCTTCATGCTGGCTTCTGATCCATGGGCATCGCCCGCAGGACGTAACGATTGCCGCCCGCGGGATGTAACGGTCACCGCTGGCCCTGTGATCCACTTGAGCTGGAGGTCGGAATTGCCAGAATATCTCATGGTGTGGTCGATCCCGCAGGCATCGTAGATCACCTCCCAGGACTTGGCCCCGATCTGCGCCCAAAACCAAGTTGGATCCAAACCCATCGCCCGCTCAATCTTCTCTTCCACGGTCACAGGAGATAAACATGCATAGATTTCAGAGTAGGAGAATAAGCACAAATCTCAAAGCTACATGATTTAGGATTAATAAAATAAAATAAAATAAAATTTTCATGTATGTCCTACTTGGTTCCTAAGTCTTGTAAGCCTATAAAAAGGCACCCCCCTCTTGTAATAAATGAGTTAATGAAAATAAATTTTTGAAGGATTTTTTTCACTTGTTTGTGGTTCTGGGCTGAGGCCCGTTTGCCTTCAACCCAACTTCTCACAGACCTAAACACCAGTGCAATAATACACCATATCCTTAGTTTCATGATGCCCCACAACCTTCTCCTTGTATTATAGCTCTAATTTTGAGGAAAAAGTTTTACAAGCTTTGGCTAGACTAGAAACCAACTCTCAGACCTTTGACTCCCACACATAATCTATAGCTAAACAAGAGTCCCAAATCGATCAACTAGCTACAGCCATCTGTAGGAGGGAGGAAGCGAACCTAACTAGCCAACCTATTAGTAATCCAAAGGAGTAATACAATGCTAAAAGCTCCAACAATCTTGAACCTTGTCCTGAGTATGCCAAATCTATAATGACCTTGAGAAGTGGAAAGATTTTGGAGGAACCACTAATGATCAATATGTCAACCCAAAACAAACCTGATGTACCGAATGCTAAGGAAAACCTTAAGGAGAGGAATGAACCAATTTTTTTAGCACTTGTGATTAGAGTTCTATACCCAAGTACTCTAAAAAAACTCTACCTTCAGACAAGATGGGGGGCAAGATGAATAAAATACTTGGGTTATTCCAACAAGTCCATATCAATCTTCCACTCTTAGATGCCATGAAGCAGGTCCTAACTTATGCTAAATTTTTGAAGAATTTGTGTACCCATAAATGTAGATCTCGGGCACACATTCCAAAGAAAGTTTGCCTTACTGAGCAAGCTAGCTTAGTCTTTCAACATGCAACTCTACCCAAGCTCAAGGATCTTGGTACCCCTATCATTTCTTGTGTTATATGGGGCCTAAACATTAAAAAAGCCTTACTGGACTTAGGAGCAAGTGTCAACCTCCTTCCAAGTTCAGTATATAAAAATTTTGGGCTTGGAGCACTAAAGTCCATGTCAGCAACCCTACAACTAGCTGATAGATCTCGTAAGGTACCACTGGAAATAGTTGAAGATGTATTAGTCAAGGTGGACAAATTCTACTTTCCTGTAGACTTTATTGTATTAGATATGGACTCATGAAGCGACCCTAGCCAAATCTCAATTATTTTAGGCCGACCTTTCCTTGCAACAGCCAATGCTTGTATAAACTGTAGGACGGGAGCCATGGACATATCATTTGGGAATAAAAAGCTAAGGTTGCATATATTTAATGCAATCACGGGATTACAAAGTGATTGGTTTGATGAAGTAAATGTGCTGGAGGAACTTGTAGAAGATACCACTCCTATCACGCCCTCGTAAGACCTTCTACAAGCCTGTTTAGCCCATTTTGATATGGACAGCTTTGACATGGATGGGTATATGGATGAAGTGAATGCATTATTAGAACCACCCAGTTCTACTCCTCCATAGACCATAAAATATGAGTAGATGGCCCCTTCCTTTGATAGACCAATAGCTCCCTCATTAGTAATCTTACCTACACTGGAACAAGAGCCATTCTTAGTCATGGATCCTTTCTTTGAACATGATGCAACCCCTAACAAGGAAATCCAACTCGTAGGTTTACCGAATGAATCCAAAGAAGCTATTGGAAAAATAATCTTGGATCCACCAGTAGACTACCTAACCAAATTATCATTTCAAGAACTAAGTAATGTAGTCTTTAAATATAATAGCCCTGACAACTTTATTGAGGACCTATCCTGCAAATATCTAAATTGTACTAGAACATATAACGTGAAGAAGTTAAGTGACTTATTAGATCCACCTTGGATACCATAGTGGGAGCAATTTATTATGTCCTCCAATTTTTACCTTGCCCCTATACTAGAACCATCATCTACTTTGCACACCATGCCATCTCCTGGTACCTACTATTTGGAGATATATCTTATAGACACACATAAAAGAAATTTGGTGTGGAACATCACTGACTAGACTTTGTCCAACCACCCTCCATGGCTAGGTATACCTAATAATTTAATAGATGTATCAACTGGTATAATTTAAAAGATCCACTAAGTCTGGCTAAAGATGTTAAACTTAGTGCTGGTTGGGAGGCAACCCAACAATCTCATCTTCTTTTTAGTATAATTACAGAAACTTAGGTGAAAGAATAAGAGCTTGCTACTTCGGGAAACCCTCTTCAACTTCCAAAGCACACTCCCCTAGGTATATTCTCTCTTTTTCTTATATGCTTATTTTCTTTCCTACTCTATTGAGGACAATGTCGATTAAGTTAGGCGAAAAAACTTAACTTGCATAGATCTTCGAGTACGGTTAGAAATGATTATATTATGTGTACCTAAGTATTGTCTTGAATTGGAGTTACATATGCACCTTAATCAATGATTGATTAATGGACTAGATAATTCTAGAGATGTTGAGGGATAAACTATTAGAAAAAAAACTTAATAAATGATAGAGTTTAGATCATAAATAATTTCATGGAGTAATTCCAAAACCTTCTGACCATTGATCTTAATGAAGAATCTACTTTATGGAAATATAAATCAAAAGGTCAAATAAGCTAAAGTTTTTCCTCTGAAAAAATAGAAAAAAAAAAAGAAAAAGAGTTAGTCCACCTCACAGCTTTGCTTGAACTCTTTCTGAGTAACCAGGCCCCTTCGCCTAAGTAAGCGTTGTGGTTCACATCAAAAGATGAGAAGGTCAAGAAATTTGTTAAGCAATGGTACCTCCCTGAGTAATGGACCCCTTCGTCTAAGTAAGCATTGTGGTTTGCATTAAAAGGTAAGAATACTAATACTTAAGAGGCTAGGACATGTCACTATACTTGCAAAAAAAAAGAAAAAGAAAAGAAAAGAAAGGAGAAGAAAGTGGAAAACTAGCTGGCAAAAAGGTACTTCACCAAATCCATTGAAAGTTAGAGGATTCAAAGAGTTTGGTGGAAAGTTGGCAAAATAAGAACTCTAAAAATTTTTATGGGCTCTACCCGATCACTAATTGAGTTGAATTAATAATTCGATGAAGTATCTCAGTAATGATCTTGCCACGTATCAATTATCTTTAGGATTGCCTTAGTTAACATTCAATCAAGGATAGGTTGATACACATAGCTAATTTATTTGCTTTACTCGAGGACGTACAAAGTTCAAGTTAGGGGGTGTGATAACTATAATATATACCTATATAAAAGTATTAATTTAATACTTAAATTATATTTATTTATTTTAAATTGATATTTTTATATATTTTTTGTAGGGAAGAATATCATCAACATGAAGAGCTTGATTTATGTGTTCAAACGAAACAAGTTTGAAGCAAATCTGATTTAAGATAAGCCCATAATCAATTTTTGAAAAATTAATGAAAGAATTGCATAGAATTTAAAGCAGTTATTCCATGGTGGATCGGCTATCCAGTCTACAAGATGCCTTGTGGTCTATGGGTGGCCATGATCAATGGTCCATGGTGCAGACTCGTGGACCATGAAGCATTTTTTTGGCCGATCTCGTCGAAAATAGTGTCTCGTCGCCATTAAGACCACCTGTATCGCTTCCTTAGCCTGGAGAGCCACCATGTGGCCATTCCTTAGCCTGAAAAAGGTGCTAAAAGCCATTCATATTCCATCATCTTCATCGGCTACTCTCCCTTCCACTTGTTGATCGAGAACCCCATGTAATCTACCCATCTCTGCCTTATTGTCATCATCTTCGGTCCGGGCCACTAAAACCCAACCAACCCATCAATCATCCTCTTTGCCATGACCTGCCATCACCCTCCATGACCAAATCTCCCTTTTCCCCTGCTAACCAACATCGGCCCATCTTCTTTCACCGACGGTGGCTCTCGGTGGCTTGCGAGCAAGTACAGCGAAGTCCGATGTAGTTCCCATTGGTGGCGACTGCGGCCCAAGAAAAGATGGTGGTGGTGCTAGGCGTTTGACCGATAGCAACCGAGCTTGATGGACATGCATGAATCTCAGAGCAACCAATGAAAGGAAGAACTTGTATGGATCTCAGAGCAACCTATGGCCTAGGTTGATTTCACATGATTTCTAACCCTTTGATCTAGATCCAAGAGCTAGGAGAAAGTTGACCGGTCAAATACCAATTGGACCAGGAGATAAAAGCCTAATACTACCAGGACTAGGCATATTCATGATGGGTTTCGGTGGTACAGCGAAAGAATGGATTTAAAAAAAAAATCATTTTGAAACTCCAACAACTAGAAACCCTAAGCCCAAGATCCCTTATTCATTACAATTAACAAGTCATTCAAACAAGGTTTGAAAAAATACTTAGAACACTAATTCCTTTTTCTTTCCACTAGGAACATAAGTGCATGCCCTCCAGAAGTAATCTACATAAGAAATGAACCAAGGAACCACTCCTTAGTAGGTTGCTTAATCCATTAGGACTCTTTTAATGGCCTTTCTTTCTTTGGCAACCTCTCCTTCCTTGCTCAGACCCTTGCTCTCCAGTAGAATACTCTGAGCCCTCTCCTAAACCTTTCTTTACTCTCTTTATCACATCCTAATTCTCTTCCTATGCCCTTGTCTTAGAATAGTGGACTTGTCTTAAAGAAAGACCTATGTCCTAACAAGGGAAGGAAGAGACAAGGAGGATAAAGTGGTAGAGTGTAAGAGTACAAGAAAGAAAGGAAAAATGTGATCCTTCATCATAAACACCGATGGCTATAAATAGGAGATGGGGAGGCACCAAATATGGCTCTTCATCAACCGTTGATCTCTCAAATAACAGATCATATAAAATCCTTCATTAAGAAGGAGTCTTATCTTAAAATGTCAAGACCCTTCTTGCGCTAAAGGCCTTATACGTGTTCTCTAGATTATTTTGGCATTTTGTCCTCATGCCATGTGGCTTGTAACTGGCATATAGGACTCTTAGATGGTGTGGAATAATGTGGCTTATCCAAGAGATCAAGTCCCTTCATAAAGAAGGACTCTTGGTTTGAATTTTTTGCGGCAACCATGAAGGGACGCAACCCTTCACTTGTGCATGTCAATCCTTCTCACCGCCCATTCCTTTTTCCACCGGTAATAAGCTAAGACATTCAGACATGGGATAAGCCTAGGGATGCCTTGTTTCATGTGGAAACCAAAATGTTTCATGTGGAAACCAAATCCCATAAGCAGGCATGCCAACATATCTCACGCACAAACCAATTGGCACCAAGAGTCCCTTCAACTTAGGACTCTTCAAATAAATTAGATAAAGGCTGAATAAATTTGGATAAAACTAGATAATTGCTGTCCCACTTTGGACTCAACATAATCTAGGATTTCCTCAAATTAGTTAGCCCATTAAGCAACCTTATAGACCTAATTCAATTGGGTTAGGAGTTAGGTTAGTTTACACATGCTAGTATGTAATCTAGCTAACCAATTAGGATCCCATGACCCTAATAAAATATCCATTGACTTCCTAGGCCAATTTCCTAATATATATGACCCTTTGGATTCCACATCTAGCCAGCAGTAGGTCTAGGTTCAAGCCAATTCGATCCAATCGAACTTGATTTGACCTAATTAGGTCAAATTGAGCTGACCTAAGTTGCCAATTCAAACTAGCTTCCGAATTGAGTCATGAATCCAATCGAATTGATTCATGAAAATCTACAAGACATGATTGACATCTAGCAACATATCATGCCTACCCAGAAGATGAGAAATTTGGTGGAAAGTACTAAAATACCTTTTAGTAAAAAGTTACCATGCAATTCAATCTTTCGATCTTTCTTTATCCCGAATAAGTGATGGGTATGGATAATTGTCAAACCCTAGCACTTAGTCATTTCGAATCTCACTTTGATAATGAAGACTTTGCTGATGATGAATTAGAAAACACTTCTAATCTCATCCTGTTTCAATCAAAGACTTCCTGAGTCATCGATTGAAGAGATTACTTGGGATAGCATTTCTTCTTACTAGGAATGATCGATTCCTTATTTATTCACTCACATCCTTTATACACCTTCCACCATATCTGAGAACACTCGGTACATGACTCAATGCCGTGAATGAGTATGAACCAAAACATGGCTTAGTATGCATAAGGAACAATGGTGATCTCAGGTCTAAAGATCACTTACACAACTCCCACTATGAGAACTATCTCTTGACAAGTAGAAAGACTTCCATAAAATATTCTTAGTGTGGATAAGTTCAGTAAACTCATACCCTAATGAGCACCCTTATCCTTGTGTTAGTGTCTCTACACATATAGCTGTGAGACCAACCACCCTCTCCATCCAGCATACATAGGATAAGCTAGTCTTTTCGGAAGCATCGATCCCTGAATCGATGATCCAACGACTAGGAACATTTTAGATTAGGATTCATAGAAACTTAGGTCTCACCATTATGATCTCTATCATAACTCCAATTTCTTTGCCCTAACCTACGGGGTTCATCATAATCTTTAAATAAGACAAGCAGTATGGTAAAACAAAATGTCTTTTATTAATACAATAATGTCATACTAGAGTTGCAAGATTACAAAAATATCCTTACAAAGATTGGCTTTTAGGATATTTTTCTTTCAATCTCCCACTTGCACTAAAGCCAATCACCCTTGTATTTTATACCCATACAATCTAAGTGGTGATCAAACTACTGCTGAGGTATGCTTTAGTGAATGGGTCTGCTATATTTTTTTTTGTATCAACTCGTTTGATGATAACATCTTGTCTTTCTATGATTTCTCGAACGAGGTGAAGACATCTTAGGATGTGCTTGGACTTATGATGAGACCTTGATTCCTTAGCTTGCGCAACAGTTCCAGTGTTATCACAATATAGTGGCACTGGTTATATTTTAGGAACCACGTCTAATTCTATGATGAACGTCTTCATCTAGATAGCTTCCTTTACGGCTTCACTTATAGCTATGTATTCTATCTCAGTGACTGAGTCAACTATAGTCAGTTGCTTTGTACTCTTTCAACTCACTGCACTACCATATAGGATGAAGACATACCCTGATATGGATTTTCTATCATCTAGATCTGATTAAAAACTAGAATCTTTATATCTTTCTAGTTTTAATTTTGATCCACCATATAGGAGAAAAACATCTTTAGTCCTTCTCAGGTACTTAAAAATATTTTTTATAGCTTTCCAATGATCCTCTCCTGGATCTGTCTGGAACCTGCTTACTATGCCCAAGGCATAAGTAACATCAGGCCTAGTACATAACATGGCATACATAATCGATCATATAGTCGAAGCATAAGAAATCATAGCCATCCTCTCTCTTTCTTTTAATGTCTTAGGAGACATTTTCTTGGAGAGATGTATGCCTTGACTCATAGGTAAGTAACCCCTCTTATTTCCATCCATGTTGAATCTTTTCAATGCTAAGTCAATGTACTTGGATTGGGATAAGCCTAGCATCCTCTTAAATCTATCTTTATAGATCTTTATCCCTAATATATAGGATACCTCTCCCAGATCCTTCATGAAAAACTTTGATGATAGCCAAGTTTTGACCGATTGTAATATTAGAATATCATTCCCAATGATAAGTATGTCATCGACATACAGAACCAAAAAGATAATTGCACTCCCATTTGTCTTTTTATATACACAAGGTTCATCCACATTTTTAATGAAACCAAACTCTTTGATTTCTTCATCAAAATGGATGTTCCAACTCTGCGATACTTGCTTTAATCCATATATGACTTTTTAAGTTTGTATACTTGGTTTGGTTTGAGCCAAACCCTTCTGGTTGTGATATATATAGGGATGGCAATGGGCCGGGTTCGGGTCGGGTTCATAACTATCCAAACCCAAACCCGAATACTAAATAAACTACCTAAACCCGGCCCAAACACTATCAGGACTTGGTTTTTTTTATCCAAACCCTTCTCAATCAGGAATTGGATAATTCGAGTTTACTCGGCCCGAACCCAATTAAGTCATATTAAATATTTTTTTATTTTTTTAACTTTAAAATCATCTACTATTTTATAAATCATACATATATTAAATAAATAAAATTTAACTACTTTTTTAGTTTAACACCGATCCGAGAGAAGGAAGATCTATCGAAGAGGAAGAGAGGAGCTAGAGATTAATCAAGGTTTACCGATTACAAATTATAATTTACAATTCCCTTATTTATGAAAAATAATGATTAGGATAAAGGGTTTTAATATTTTAAAATTTAATAACTAATAAATAATAATTAATAAAATATATTTTATATAATATATATTAATTATATATATTTAAATATTAAAATAATTCGGGTCGGGTTCGGGTCGGGTGTATATCTACCCAGTCCCAGCCCAAACCCAAAGTTAAGCATTCAGGTTTTACCCAAACCCGGTCCAAACCCATTCAAAGCATTGATTACCTGGTCCAATCGGGTCGGGCCGGGTCAGGTACCCATGGGTTTAGGTTTTGTTGCCATCCTTAGATATATAGACTTCTTCCTCAAGATATCTATTGAGAAAAGCAGTCTTTATGTCCATCTGTCAAATTTTATAATCATAGTATGCAGCTATTGCAAGCAAAATCCCAATGGACTTGAGTATTTCTACTGGTAAAAAAGTTTCATCATAGTCAGTACCATATTTTTGTTTGAAATCTTTTGCCACTAGCTTAGCCTTGTAGGTATGTACTTGGCCATCTGTTCTAATCTTCTTCTTGAATACCCATTTACATCCTATTTGGTGTGGACACTAGGGCCAGAAAACATCGATAGGTTGAACCCACATCCCTGTGGATCACCTGTGAATAAAGCCCTGAACCCAACTCCTTTTACTATGTAAATATTTTATTTTAATTTTTATTATTTTGGACTAGTTAGGGTTAGCCCTTTTTACCAACTGTAATTAGGGTTTTGTTTATTTAGCCTTTTGGGCTAAACCCTTTTTACCACATTGAGTCAAAATCCCATTTATCAGTTGTGTCAAACCCTATTAGGCCAACCCTGTTTACCAAATTTATTCTTTTTTGTTGCATGAGGTTATGCCTTTTGATCAATTGATCAAGTGGGGCTTAGTTATTTGGTTGGTTTAATCTTGAGTCTTACAATAATTAGTATTGAGTCCTGTAATACAAGAGGGGATCCAAGTCAACATCCCATGTGTACCCAATTGAAGACCCATGTGACTTCATGTGCATTCAAATCAAGACCCATGTGCACCTAAATCAAGACAAGCCATGTGACTCCATGTGACCCCATGTGCTAGCTCAAGATAAGCCATATGATTCCATGTGCTAGCCCAAGTCACTTGTCATGTGCTAGCCTAACCAAGTCTTGGCACCATCTTTTCAAGATTTTGGACATCATCACATAACATGTCACTTATGTTTTAGACATCACTTGCCATATTATCGGGACATCATCACATGCCATGTCATTTATCTTGGTTGGCCAATTTTATGTCAAAAAAATGGTTGTCTTTATTTTTTTATCGAGACATTAAGACATCCGGACATCCAGACATCCGGACATTTAGACAACATGCAAGCTTATTCAAGGAGGGTGCCTCATTTAAAGTCCAAGCCAATGGTTTTAAGAGAAGTAAAGCAGAAGGAGTCGCACCCATGTTAGCACCACTTCTCATTCTTTTGTCGCCAATTCCAAAAGAATTCGGCCAAGCATTCTTTCTCAAAGGGACGCCTATCATGATGAATTTCAAATCTGAGTTCCATTTTAAATTCAAAGATAAAATGAGTTCTTATCTATCCTATCTTGAAGAGTTTCAAATCCAAGAAAGATCAAGGTTTATTCAAGAGTTCAAATTGAAGGAAGGTTACTACAAGGACTCCAAGAAGAATTGGGGGTCCATCTCATCAATTGTCATCAATTCAAAATGCATAGTGTCGCCACTTTTAAGATGAGTAAGAGAGAAGGACTTCTCCTCTCTCCCACTCTTTTATCGCCCAAATGGAATGAAATGCCTTATTGTCGCCCACTTTGATGATGTTAATTCCAAGATGTTGCCCAT
Source organism: Areca catechu (assembly GCA_021397845.1). Classification (NCBI taxonomy): domain Eukaryota; kingdom Viridiplantae; phylum Streptophyta; class Magnoliopsida; order Arecales; family Arecaceae; genus Areca; species Areca catechu. The sequence continues at coordinate 66,684,909 of CM038045.1, forward strand.
TATGGATAAGGCCAAAGAGAGGTCCAGATCAGCCCAGAGACAAGAGTCCAGGATGCCCAGAGCCAGAATTCCAAGAGTTGTAGTCTAAGGAAGAAAGAGTCTAGTCTTTGAATTCCTTACACCACTGGTTGAGGGTCTATAAATACCTCATCAACCTCCCTGTAATTCATCATTATTATTATTCATCAATAAAGAAAGTTATTCTGCCGAATTTTCTTTCTTTGTTGTGTGCATCGCGGGGTGGAGGCCTTTTTCCTTTGTTCTTTGAAATATCACGGGGTGCGAGGCCCTAGTTATCCTACCTATCTAGCCGACAAGAAAACCTAGCCACTTCTTCTAACCCTTCCCTTTCATTTATTTTCCTTCCTTTGCTGCTTCTTGACTTTAATTTTCTTTGTTGAGTGTTTGCAGGTGATCTGGAATCAAAGACAGGTATTCTTGCTTGGGAACTGGCATCGGACGGAAGATCGGAGCACAGGATCAAGATCTTGAAACCCTGCTGCAGAATCTTAAGAGTCCAGCCAGATCTATTTCAAAGGGGCGATTTTCGTTGGTAAAACTGAAAACTTATTCTCTTCTCTTTAATTTCTGATTAGTTGAAAGTAAATCCTAGTTTACGATGGTTTCTCAACCACTAGGTCCTGGTTTCTAGTTATTTTGTAGGTTTACTTGTGCAGATAGTTAACTAGAACTAGTTTTCTTAATTTCATATTTTAAGTCTTCTTTAAAAATCTAAAAAAATATAAAAAATTATTCTCTAATTTTCTCATATAAATAGGTCTTAATAATATTAATTTAGTTTTAATTATTGTCCCGCATCAGTTTTGGTATCAGAGTAGGTTAAACTAGGATTTAATCGCTCTTGTGCTAAAATTTATGCATATCAGGTTAGGACTTAGTTTCTCTTTAAGTACTCAGATCGGGTGCTTCACCATGGCCGTCTGGTCATAGGAGAAAGTAGGGCTACAAGATCCTCATATTCCATTCAAAGAAGATTTTCTATGGCATATAGGGGTGCCGCTATGATTGACCCTTGAAAAAGAAAACAAAGTGATAGGCATCTTTAGGGTTAATTTTTTACATCACGTCTATCTCAGTATATGGTCAGTTATTTTAATTATTTATGAATATAGAAAGATCAAAACATTTTGATTCTTATTTTTCTAGATTTCTTGTAATTGATAGTATTTATCATAATTTTTTCATAATTTAATTCAGATTTTAAGTTATCTGAATCTCTAATTTACTGCCTGAGAATAGTTTTGCCCTGAATTTTCAGCAATTCTAGTTTAGGGTTCTTTTTGCATAAATTTTGCATATTTTAATTTTCTGTATATTTTCTACATATTAGGTACTTTTTTGCAAAATATATCTTTGCTAAAAAAAACTTGGAAACTCTAATTGCATCTTCATATACTTGCTATCATCATTCAAACATAATCTTAAGGGCACTTAATATATACATAAGGGAGGGATTTCATCACCCTTCCTTGGCCCACAACCACCACCTTTACATCGATCCTAACCTAATTAAAATCAATTAGACTTAATTGCTTTAGTGAGCTAAGGACACCAATAGGTCGGGTTCCAAGTATTGTGTGTAAGCTAGTACACCCAATCCTGTGATTATCACTTGAATCTGGTGTATAAGATTAAAGGTCCAGAGGCAAATGCCCTAAGCAGTATCATGATTTTTAATTAGGATCCTTTGAGAGCAGGGGGAGCCTCTCATAACCCCACCTCATACCTGGCCAGTGGACAGGGTAATTATTGAATTGGCTGTAATTTGAGCTGACCCATTCTACTTGAGCTCTAGGTCTAGGAAACCCTAGTCTGAGTCAAGTTCTGTGTGATTGCATTGCATGGCTACTAGATTAGGAACTCCATACTGTTGGCTCCACCCAGTGATTTTGATGAATAACAAAACATTGAGTGCATATTGTATACTAATATGGATTTCAAGTTATGAGTTTTCAGGAAGAAAGCACCTCAAAATTTCAAAAACTTATGGTTCATGGCACGTAATGGCACGGAGCATTTCTCATGAATCCGAACATCCTCTTCATTGAAAAAGGGCATCTAAATGTTTATATATTATGTATTTATGATTTCAAGAATTATATTTATGTTTTCAAAGCTGTTTACACTTGAATCTGAGATTTTCAGTCTCAAGAGTCGACACTTGGAAAGTCAAGTGTTGACACTTCAGCATTTGGCACGGACAAAAATCCTTGGCACGCCAAGTGTCGACACCCAGAACCAAGTGTCGACACCAAGTGTCGACTCAAGGCTTGAGAATTTTGAAAATACAAAACTTTATAATTTGAGAATTTTTGTGTCAAGTGTCGACACCTGTGCATCAAGTGTCGACACTTGAAAGTTCAAGTGTCGACACCTGACAGCCAAGTATCGACACTTGCAGCCTGACAGCTCTAACGGATCTATTTTTCTGGCTTGCAGAACTTGCTTTTCAAGCTCCAAACGGCTATTTCCGAGGTTCCAATGGTCACAAACAGTCTTTTGGAAGGTTCTTGGTGTATTTAACCTCCACCAACCTCATTTTAAAGAGAAGGAAGCATATTGAAGTGCATTCAAGTCTACTCAAAAGCCAAAAAGCCTATATTCTCTCAAATACTTCACATCAAAAGCCTCTTATAGTTTGATTCTTTAAAAAGCCTACAAGCTCATCCTTACTTCATTCCAAAAGAGGTACTTTGAAGGAGATTCCAAGGAAGAGTCAAGACAAAGCATCAACTTGAGCTTCAAAGATTCCATTCTACTCTTGAAGAGAGTTTATTTTAGTTTTAAATTGTATATCTATTTTTACATTGTGATTTGACCTTGCTTTCAAGGGTGTCTTGAAAGAAGGTTATTGTGGTTTGTTGGTGAGCCAAAGGGATAAAACCGACTAGGGTTAACTTGTGAGCACGAAGACAAAACAAGTGTTAAGGTTTGTTGGTAAGCCTAAGTGACAAAACCAACTTAGGTTTTGACTTGTGAGCCTTGTAAAAAACAAGTCAACTGTAATCTTGTTTGGATTATAGTGAAATTCCCAAGGATGGCTTGGGGAGTGGATGTAGGTGCTAGGTTTGCACCGAACCACTATAAACCTTATGTTTGTGTGTGATTGCTCTCTTCCTCTCTTTCTCTTTTGTTTATTGCTATTGCTTTGAATATCTTGCATTTAATTCATCATTTTTCACTAGCACCACTAGTCCCTCTCATTATTGTCTTAAATTTTTAAAAGACCCAATTCACCCCCCCTCTTGGGCTCCATTTCTGGGCAACAAGTGGTATCAGAGCCCCGGTACTCTCTTGTAGGTCCAAGGATCTTGAGTAAAAGATCATGGCAGCCCCAATAGGAATGGGTATTGTTGAAGGTCAAGCTTCAAATCATCCCCCACTTTTTAATGGCACAAATTACACATACTGAAAGACACGCATGCGCATATTTATTCAAGCTCTTGATTATAATTTGTGGAGGACAATTGTAAAAGGTCCTTATTAGCCTACGATGTTGATTAATGGCATTCTCACTCCAAAGTTGGAAGATGATTGGGATGAGAATGACATTAAGCAAATCGAGCTTAATGCTAAAGCTATGAATCTTTTATTCTGTTCTCTTGACCCAAGTGAATTTAATAGAATATCTAATTATCTCTCGGCCAAGGAGATTTGGGATACACTTGAGGTTATCCATGAGGGTACACACCAAGTGAAAACCACCAAGGTCAACATGCTTATTCACACATATGAAATGTTTAAAATGGAACCTACTGAGTCTATTAGTGAGATGTACACTAGGTTCACAAATATTGTGAATGGCATGAGAAGCCTAGGAAAAATTATTTCTAACGGTGAACTTGTGAATAAACTCCTCAGGTCTCTACCAGCTTTGTGGGATGCAAAAGTCACAGCAATTGAAGAAGCTAAGGATGTCAATACTCTCCCACTGGAACAACTGTTAGGTTCTTTAATGACCTATGAGCTCTCCCTCAAACAAAAGAATGGAGAGGTCAAAAAAAAGAAGAAGGTAATCGCGTTCAAATCTACTACTAGAGACGAATCAAGCGAAGACTCCGAAGAAGATGATGAAGAAGATGAGACGGCTCTGTTAGCAAGAAAATTCAGAAGGTTCATGAGGAAGAAAATGTTTAACTACAAAATGAAACCTCTTGAAGGTGAGCCGAGTAAAGAGAAGGACAAAGAAAAGGAGAAGGAGCAGCCTACTTGCTTTGAGTGCAAAAAACCCGGCCATTTCAAGGTAGACTGCCCCTTGTTAAAGAAAAGCATAAGAAAGCTGAGAAAGAAAGCCATGATGGCAACCTGGAGTGAAAGTGAAGACTCCAGTTCTGAGGAAGAACAGTAGGAGGTAGCGAACTTCTGTCTGATAGCCGATTATGATGAGGTATGTTCCAAAACAGAAAATAAATTTACTTTTGATGAGCTTCATGAAGTTTTTGACGAATTAGTCATAGAATTTCAGAAATTAAAATCAAAACATAAAGATGTAAAGAAGTAAAATTTGGATCTAGCCAAAACAAATAACAAGCTTTCAAATAAAAATGAGTGCCTTCTTATTCAAAATAAAAAATTGAATGATAAGATTGTAGCACTTGAAAAAGAAAAAGATGTCTTGAAAAGAAAAGTGACTTTTAAATGAAAATTTGTCAAAACAAAGCAAAGAAATTTTAAATGAAAACAAAAGATATAAAGAAGAAATTGAAAAACTAAAACCTTTTGTAGAAAAAATTACTTACAGTTCTGAAAAATTGAATTTACTCTTAAATAACCAAAGAGCAGTATTTGACAAAGCAGGTTTAGGATTCAGAACTCATAAGAAACAAAAACTCTTTAAAAATTTCTTTGTGCCTGCATCTTCATCCATTACTTGCTATACTTGTGGTATCAAAGGACACAAATCTTATATGTGCAACAAAAGAAGACTAAGTAACACTAAGAAAGTTTGGGTTCCAAAAGGAACCAATGCCACTAACCAAAAAGGACCCAAGATGGCTTGGGTACCTAAAGTCTCCACTTGATCTTTATTGCAGGTATGCCTTGCAACCAATAAGAAAAGGATGTAGTACCTTGATAGCGGTTGCTCAAGGCATATGACAGGAGATGTGGAGCAGTTCTCATCACTTGTATATCAAAATGGTGGTAATGTAACTTTTGGTGATAATAGAAAGGGCAAAATTATCGGTATTGGTAAAGTCCATATCACCCCTACTTCTTATATTGATAATGTTTTATATGTTGATGATTTGAAAGATTACTTGCTTAGTATTAGTCAGTTTTGTGACAAAAATTTTAAAGTTGTTTTTGAATCTTCCTTGTACATTGTTTCTAGTCTAGATGACAATGGCATTAAGTTCATTGGTCATAGGCATGGCAATATTTATATGGTTGATCTTGATGATCTTCCTATTCAAAAAGGTCAATACCTAGTGGCAATGGAAGCCAAGATTGATGAAACTAGTTGGCTTTGGCATCGCAGACTAGGACATGCAAGCATGCATTTAATTTCAAAACTTAGCAAAAAGAACTTGTTAAAAGATTTGCCTAAACTAAATTTTGAAAAAGACAAGATCTGCAGTGCATGTCAACTTGAAAAACAAACCAAATCATCTTTCAAACCAAAAGGAGTAATCTCTACATCTAGACCTTTGGAATTGCTTCACATGGACCTCTTTGGGCCAACTAGAACATCTAGTTTGGGAGGTAAGAAGTATGGTCTAGTCATTGTAGATGATTTCTCATGATATACATGGGTCATGTTTTTAGCACATAAAGATGAAACTTTTTCTGAATTCATTAGATTTCATAAAAGAGTTTTAAATAAAAAAGGTGTTTCAGTCATATCTTTGAGAAGTGATCATTGAATTGAATTTGAAAATGCTGATTTTGATAAATTTTGTATTGAAAATGGAATTCATCACAATTTTTCTGCACCTAGGACACCTCAACAAATTGGGGTAGTAGAAAGAAAAAGTAGAACTCTTGAAGAAATGGCACGCACCATGCTTTGTGAAAATGATTTACCTAGATATTTTTGGGCGGAAGCCATAAATACTGCATGCTATGTTTTAAATCGAGTTTTAATTCGACCGATTTTAAAGAAAACACCTTATGAGCTTTGGAAGGGTAGAAAACCCTCAATTCATTATTTTCATGTTTTTGGATGCCGTTGTTTCATCTTAAACAATGGTAAAGATAATTTAAGTAAATTTGATGCCAAATCAGATGAGGGAGTCTTTCTAGGCTACTCCACATCTAGTAAGGCATACAGGGTCTTCAACAGAAGAACACTTGTTGTTGAAGAATCCATACATGTGGTATTTGATGAAACTAACCAAAAATCTTCAAGAAAAGAAGATGTACTTTCTGATGAAACAGGTAGCAAGAAAACTAAAGAAATAAACAACAATGAAGGGCTTACCAAGGAACAGAACGATGACCAAAACACTGAAGGAGATCAAGCACAAGGTGATGAAAATACATCAACTGTTGATTCATTACCAAAAGAATAGAGGTATGCTCATGGACACCCAAAAGAACTAATTATCTGTGATCCATCTAAAGGTGTAAGTACTCGATCATCCTTTAGAAATATCTGTGATTACTTAGCTTTTGTGTCTCAAATTGAACCTAAAACTATTGAGGAAGCTGAATGTGATAGTAATTGGATAAATGCTATGCAAGATGAACTTAACCAATTTAAAAGAAACAATGTTTGGACTTTAGTAAATAGGCCTTCAAACACTTCAATTATTGGTACAAAATGGGTTTTTCGAAATAAACTTGATGAAAATAGAGTAGTTACTAGAAATAAGGCTAGACTAGTTGCCAAAGGATACAATCAAGAGGAAGGAATAGATTTTGATGAAACCTTTGCTCTTGTGGCTAGACTTGAGGCAATTAGGCTATTGTTGGCTTTTGCTTATTTCATGAATTTTAAATTATATCAAATGGATGTTAAAAGTGCCTTTTTAAATGGTCTAATTGAAGAAGAAGTTTACGTTGAACAACCCCCTAGTTTTGAAAATTCTAAATTTCCAAATCATGTTTACAAACTTCATAAAGCTTTGTATGGATTGAAACAAGCTCCAAGAGCTTGGTACGATCGTTTAAGCTCTTTTTTGCTCAAAAATGATTTTACTAGAGGTAATGTAGATAAAACTTTATTTTTAAAGAAAAAGAATGATGATCTCTTAGTAGTACAAATCTATGTAGATGATATAATATTTGGTGCTACTAATGAATCTCTTTGTCAAGATTTTGCAAAGTTAATGCAAGGTGAGTTCGAGATGAGCATGATGGGAGAACTGAATTTTTTCCTCGGACTCCAAATAAAGCAAACCAAAGAGGGGATCTTCATCAACCAAACAAAATACACAAAAGAAATACTCAAGAAGTTTGGGATGGAGAACACTAAGCCTTTAGGTACCCCTATGAGTTCTACTTGTAGACTTGACAAGGATGAATTAGGTAAGTCTATAGACCAAAAATTATATCATGGCATGATTGGTTCATTGTTATATCTTACTGCCAGTAGGCCAGATATCATGTTTAATGTCTGTATGTGTGCTAGATATCAGTCTAATCCTAAAGAGTCTCATCTTTTGGCTGCTAAACGCATACTTAGACATCTATATGGTTCAATTGAAATTGGTTTATGGTACTCTAGAGATTCTTCATTTGAATTAATTGCTTATTTTGATGCTGACTTTGCTGGATGTAAACTTGATCGTAAAAGTATTAGTAGAACCTGTCAGTTTCTTGGAGTAAATTTGATCTCTTGGAGTAGCAAAAACCAGAACTCATTTGCTTTATCTACGGCGGAAGCCGAATATATAGCAGCTGGAAGCTATTGTGCTCAAATCTTTTGGATCAAACAACAACTCGAAGATTTTGGCATTAAACTAACTAAGACACCCATAAGATGTGACAATACTAGTGCAATCAATCTATCTAAAAATCCTGTGCAACATTCAAGAAGTAAACACATTGAAATAAGACATCATTTCATAAGAGATCATGTACAAAACTTTAATGTTATTATTGATTTTGTATGTACTGATGATCAGTTAGCAGATGTGTTTACCAAGCCTTTGAGTGAGGATAGGTTCTGTCTGATTAGAAGAGAGTTAGGTGTCATTGATCCATTCTCCTAGAACTCTCTTAGTTTTAATTGTACCTAAATCATAGAGCTCAAAACCTCTTCCTAAAAGTCCCAAAAATCTGATTGAATTATTTCCTATTTTTGTCTAAAAATTTTTCAGATTTTATCAATTTTTTTGGCCAAGTGTCGACACTTGGAAATTGTCAAGTGTCGACACCTGACCAAGTGTCGACACTTGACACATTCTAAGTGTCGACACTTACGAAACAGAAACTATTTTTAAAAGGGCCGACCGAGGATTTTTGTCATTTTCTCCACCCGTTGATTTCTTGCAACAGTGGTCCCCTCTGTCCAAATCCTTCCATTTACTCTTTAACCCATTATAAATCAAGTATTTCCCCCTTCTATTTTTACTTTATTTTCACTCTTTTTCATTTTATTTTTGACGTTTTCAAATCGTGCAACAGTGAATAGATTTTTTCCGGATATTTTTCAAGATTCTAACCAGATTTTTATATGTTTCAATGGATTTCTAAAACTCCATTTGAGGGAATAGTGATTTAAACGTATTTTTCTTGGATTTCCCTCATTTTTTGGTCATTTTCATGCTTATTTCACCCATTTTTCAGAAAAATACTACTTTATTGATTTTAGCCGAAATAATTTGGGTTTTCATCTAAATTAAATATACTAAATCCATTTATTGTTGATTTAGAAAGGTTTTTCATGATATGTTTGTGACATTTTCACTTCTTTGCTAAAACCCTAAGTGTTTTAGACCCAAATTTCATGGGTTTTGATTTTTAGGCCTTACAAAAAATATTTTCCAAAGGTTCAAATGTGTTTTAATGAACAAAAATATTTTCTATAAATATATGTTCGGAATATTGTCATTTAATCAAAGTATAAGTTGTAAAAATCTCACCTTAAATTGATTGACAGTTTTTCAAACGTTGTTTGATGTATTTTATAACCCAAAATTGGTTTAAATTCTGGTTTTCAAAACCTATATAAGACATGAAACTCTCCTTATCTCAGTCTGTAGCCAGTCCCATAGTTCTAAGCCTTTCTTCCTTCTTCCCTGGTCAGCTTGCTGTAATGGGTCCCAGGAAGAGACTTGCAGTTAGGGAGAGGCCTAGTCGTGGTGTTGAGAGGAGGTCGAAGGCCAGATTTGACACAGCACAGGCTAGCAGTGCAGCCACACCGAGTTCCCCCCTGCAGAGAGGATGGCAGGGAAGTTAGTAGCCTCAGGGAGGAGAGTCGACTTAGAGTGTTTTGACAAGCACCATTTCAGTATTCGACAGGTGCTCACTGATGCAGGATTAGTACCATTCTGTACTATGCAGGAGAGGTACTATCCTCACCTAGTGAGAGAGTTCTATGGTGCGCTGGATTGTCAACGACTTCTGTGGACTACGACAGTCAGAGGCATTCAGATTTCACTGACAGATGAGCTTTTGGGCAGAGTATGGGAGATCCCCCATAGGGGAGTCTGTGTCTTTTCGGTAGATGACAGAGAGGCTGCGTTTAGGTGCATTCTTGAGAGAGAGGATGTTCGCGGTATATCTGTAGTTACCGCGAACCAGTTATCTTTGGAGATGCGCCTATTGCACCACATCACAGCATGCATACTTCTATTGAAGACTGGGAGATTTGACTTCATCATTGAGAGGGAGTTGATGATGATGACGAGCCTGATTGAGAGGAGACATATTGATCTTCCATCCCTGATGCTTACTCAGATGCATGATGCTACGACACAGCGCCGTCACTGTTTACCGTATGGCATGGCACTGACCAGACTATTCAGAGCATGTGGAGTATCACTGGAGGGGGAGATCCCTAAGGAGATACTACACATAGATGTGTATGACGAGAGATCTTTGCACCGTATGGGATACAGATTAGTTGGAGGTCGATGGGTGCGCAGAGAGTCTGGCCAGGAGCCAGATGAGGAGGACGAGATTCGAGAGGCAGAGGCAGGACCATCTGAGCCAGTCGATCTTTCTCCCATTGATATCCCATCGACACAGGCAGAGCACTTGACTCCTGATACTTCAGCTCCTCCACCATTTTCTACTGGACTACCATTTGAGGAGCATGCCAGAGAGCAGTTCACTGAGATCAGGGGTGAGATGACTCAGCTACGTAGCGAGGTTGAGCTTCTTCGAGCACATACTACCTCAGAGTATGCTGAGCTTCGTAGATCTATGGAGGAGGGATTCTCTCGTATTGAGGATCTGTTGAGATCCCTTATACCTCCTGCAGCCCCTGTAGTTGTACCATATGATGATGATGATGATGATGATGATGATGATGATGATGATGATGATGATGGCGGCGATCACCAGAGCGACCATGCTGATTCTGTTGAGGGTGGTGATCGGGATGACGATAGAGCTACAGAGGTAGTGGGCCGTGACAGTGATAGTGATGACAGTGCTGATGATTATGAGGTGGTCAGTCACGATCCTCCCTCTACACCAGCTCCTCCTACTGCCTTGGCTGATTCCACACCAGACCTTGTTACACCAGCTGATCTTCTTTCCCCCCCTTCCATTAGATCATCTAGGGTTGTACCCGCCTTTGGTCCTTCTGGCCGCACTAGGAGTCGTCGAGCTTTAGCACCTCCTAGGGCCTTAGCCACTAGATCGAGGATCTATGCCCCATTCAGTCTTGAGGTTCCATCTGATGAGGATTAGCCTCACAGATGTCTGTTATAGTTCATATGTTGTATATCGGATATTTATATGACTCTGATGATATCTATATGTTTCAGTTCTTGCTGATGACTCAGCAAATTTTGTACTGAAAACTTATCTTTTATATATATTTCAGTTCAGTGCTCATTATTTGTGTTTGAATGGTTCAATTTACCCTCTTTAGCTGTGATACTCTTTTATCTTGGTATATCTTTAGCTCTGATACTCTTTTATCTTGGTATATTTTTGGCTCTGATACCTATTCTCTACCATCTTTTTGTCTCCATGCTCATTGTGAGGGGGAGGTTATTCCCCTTTCTAATGATTGACAAAAAGGGGGAGAAATAGTGTTGATTCATAAATTTGTTGAGAAATAATGGATTCATAAATTTGTTGAGAAATAATGGATACATAAATTTGTTGAGAAATTGTATTGATTGTATTGATTGTATAGATGCATAATTTTTGAATTTTTGTGGTTTCACCTTGTAAGAATCTTTGAAGTTTACCTTAATAAGAAGTATCTAATTAAGGGAGAGATTGATTCTTCCTAACTATGAAGTTTTTGCCTCTCTTATGGACTTAAATTCATATTCATAAATTATAATAGTTAAAGTTTGAAATGTATTGCCATTTTACTCAAGATTTTGTCATCATCAAAAAGGGGGAGATTGTTGGCTCCACCCAGTGATTTTGATGAATAACAAAACATTGAGTGCATATTGTATACTAATGTGGATTTCAAGTTATGAGTTTTCAGGAAGAAAGCACCTCAAAATCTCAAAAACTTATGGTTCATGGCACGTAATGGCACGGAGCATTTCTCACGAATCCGGACATCCTCTTTATTGAAAAAGGGCATCAAATGTTTATATATTATGTATTTATGATTTCAAGAATTATATTTATGTTTTCGAAGCTGTTTACACTTGAATCTGAGATTTTCAGTCTCAAGTGTCGACACTTGAAAAGTCAAGTGTCGATACTTCAGCATTTGGCACGGACAAAAATCCTTGGCACGCCAAGTGTCGACACCCAGAACCAAGTGTCGACATCAAGTGTCGACACTTAGGTTTCCAAGTATCGACTCAAGGCTTGAGAATTTTGAAAATACAGAACTTTGTAATTTGAGAATTTTTGTGTCAAGTGTCGACACCTAGAAATCAAGTGTCGACACTTGACAGCCAAGTGTCGACACCTGACAGCCAAGTGTCGCACTTGCAGCCTGACAGCTCTAACAGATCTATTTTTCTGGCTTGCAGAACTTACTTTTCAAGCTCCAAACGGCTATTTCCGAGGTTCCAACGATCACAAACAGTTTTTTGGAAGGTTCTTGGTGTATTTAACCTCCACCAACCTCATTTTAAAGAGAAGGAAGCATATTGAAGTGCATTCAAGTCTACTCAAAAGCCAAAAAGCCTATATTCTCTCAAATACTTCACATCAAAAGCCTCTTATAGTTTGATTCTTTGAAAAGCCTACAAGCTAATCCTTACTTCATTCCAAAAGAGGCACTTTGAAGGAGATTCCAAGGAAGAGTCAAGACAAAGCATCAACTTGAGCTTCAAAGATTCCATTCTACTCTTGAAGAGAGTTTGTTTTAGTTTTAAATTGTATATCTATTTTTACATTGTGATTTGACCTTGCTTTCAAGGGTGTCTTGAAAGAAGGTCATTGCGGTTTGTTGGTGAGCCAAAGGGATAAAACCGACTAGGGTTAACTTGTGGGCCCGAAGACAAAACAAGTGTTAAGGTTTGTTGGTAAGCCTAAGTGACAAAACCAACTTAGGTTTTGACTTGTGAGCCTTGTGAAAAACAAGTCAACTGTAATCTTGTTTGGATTATAGTGAAATTCCCAAGGGTGGCTTGGGGAGTGGATGTAGGTGCTAGGTTTGCACCGAACCACTATAAACCTTGTATTTGTGTGTGATTGCTCTCTTCCTCTCTTGCTCTTTTGTTTATTGCTATTGCTTTGAATATCTTGCATTTAATTCATCATTTTTCACTAGCACCACTAGTCCCTCTCATTATTGTCTTAAATTTTTAAAAGACCCAATTCACCCCCCCTCTTGGGCTCCATTTCTGGGCAACACATACCAATAGTCTCACCCAAACGCAACCCAATTTAATCATGGATCCCAATTTTGAGATCTTCCTTAGGACTTTCACTGAACAATGTACCCAAATAAACCATAAGTTTGATCGACTGGACCAACGATTGAGGAACCTAGAGAAAACCTGTAAGACCCATCTTGAACCTAAATTTGATACATATCCTAACCCATTCCTGGAGCCCAATCCTAGGAGACCCCCATACCATGACCCATCTGGGAGACTAACCATAAGATACCCAATTATGATTCCATAGACCAGGATGAGAGAGCCACTAGGAATTTTAGGGTAGAAGCACCTAAATTTGGTGGTGATCTTGATTTTGAGAATTTTATTGATCGAAAAGAAGGTATGGATCTATATTTTGAGAGGGAACTAGTGTCTGAGGAAAGAAAGTTTAGGATTGCTAAGCTTAAGTTAGTACGCCATGCTAGAATTTATTAGGATGATGTTGAAAGAATGATCAAACAAAGAAGAGACATATCTATAACTACCTGGAGAGACATAAAACTTAAACTTAGGAAAAAGTACCTACCCAGATCATATGAACCTAGTTCCTATGCTCCCAGATCCTTTGAACCCAGCTCCTACGAATCCAGATTCATGGCCCATAGGTCTAAACCCATATCCTATGAGTCCAAGGAACCCAAAACCCCTAGGTATCAACCTAGTGCTAGTCAGGTTTTGCTTAGTTGGCTAGAACCCATTAGGATTAGTACTCCTTATCAAAAATTAGGATCTAGTCAAATCCACCCGAGTTGACCCAATTTTCACCCGAGCTGACTCAACCTATTCCAAGTCAACCCACCCCTGTTACCCCAGATACTAGTTAATTTCTCCTTAACCAACCTACTCCTACTACCCCATTGGTTCACAATGATAACATTGAAGAAGAAATGTATGAAGTTGATGTGAACTTAGTGGATGAGTATGAGAGAGAAGATGAATACAAATGGCTGACCTAGAATTAGCTGACCCGATAGGTACCCAGGCTGAAGCCAGCCCAGTGTTAGTTGACCATGACTGTACCTAGACTGAAATTGTACTGGTAGGACCCTTAGAAAAAGAGAACCATAAGGAACCTAACCCTACTGCTGAAACTTTGCCTGAGGAGAAATTAGAAGAGAGCCAAATCATAAAGCCTGGTCCTGAAAATCACGAACCTAAAGTAATCGGTGAGGACTTGATTTTCCAAAATCAACACCCTCAGGAAGAGTTCATCCCATTAGTCCCAATTGAGTATCTCTTTCCTGAGATTCTTGATTCATCCTTTTTTCAGGCTGACCCTTTATTACATGTGGACATAATTCAGTGTCCAAACCTTAAGATCAACCCCATTAGTTAGGGATTGTTCTATGAGCTCTTTTCTTATTTCCTACCCTACCAAGTTACCCCCGAATCTACTTCTTATTTTCTACCCTTTCTTGAAGCTTCCAGCATTTCTAGGACTATTAGTTTGCATTTTATAAAGGTTAGCAAGTTACATACATCCTTTGAGTATATTAGGTTTGTCACTTACTTTTGGAAAACCCTATGGCATTTAGTGGCAATCCATGCACCATTCTCATCTGCATGTCACCCACCAACCAAGGGTTAAACTCAGTTGTAGTTTAGGATTTAATCAAGTATGTAGTCCATTAGGTATTATTATTAGTCATTTACATGCATGTCATTTGGTAAAAAAAAATGAAAGCAATGAATTTTTCAAAAAAAAAGACTCAAAGAAATTCAATGAAGGAGACTTTGTTATGGTTAGACTACGACCTGAACGGTTCCCACCTGGATCCATGAAGAAGTTACATGCCCATAGTAGTGGACCATACAAACTAATTAGGAAAATAAGATCTAATGCCTACGTGCTTGAGTTACCACCTAAACTAGGTATTAGTCCAACTTTCAACGTTTCAGACCTTATTGAGTATAAGGAGTCAACATTGATTCCTAATGAGCCATTTGGTCATAATCTAGTCCTTGAGAGTGAACCAACCCAAGTGTGTCCACCTACCATACCACCAGCCCAGAGAGATAAGATCGAACGGATCTTGGATGACAAGGTCATTGCTACCCGGTGCAAAGATTACCAGCGATATCTGGTTCGTTGGCAAGAACGACCTGAAACTGATGATTCTTAGATCACCAAAGAGGACTTGCAGAGAGTTGATCCAGACTTGCAAAAATGTTGTCATAGTGACGTTGATCCATACTCGACAAGGTCGAGTTTCTCCCACCCGGGGAGAATTGGTGTGGACACCAGGACTAGAAAATAATGACAAGTTGAACCCACATCCCTGTGGAGCACCTATGAATAAAGCCCTGAACCCAACCCCTTTTACCATGTAAATATTTATTTTAATTATTGTTATTTTGGATTAGTTAGGGTTATCCATTTTTACCAACTGTAATTAGGATTTTATTTATTTAGCCTTTTGGGCTAAACCCTTTTTACCACATTGAATCAAAACCCCATTTATCGGTTGTGTCAAACCCTATTGGGCCAAACCCTATTGGGTCCCCTTTTGATCAATTGATCAAGTGGGGCTTAGTTATTTGGTTGGTTTAATTTTGAGTCTTGTAATAATTAGTATTGAGTCCTGTAATACAAAAGGGGACCCAAGTCAACATCCCATATGCACCCAATTGAAAACCCATGTAACTTCATGTGCATTCAAATCAAGACCCATGTGCACCTAAATCAAGATAAGCCATGTGACTCCATGTGACCCCATGTGCTAGCTCAAGACAAGCCATGTGACTTCATGTGCTAGCCCAAGTCACTTTTCATGTGCTAGCCTAACCAAGTCTTGGTGCCACCTTTTCAAGATTTTGGACATCATCACATGACATGTCACTTATGTTTTGGACATCACTTGCCACATCATCGGGACATCATCACATGCCATGTCATTTATCTTGGTTGGCCAATTTTATATCAAAAAAATGGTTGTCTTTATTTTTTTATCAAGACATTAAGACATGTGGACATCTAGACATCCAAACATCCGGATATTTAGACAACATGCAAGCTTGTCCAAGGAGGGCGCTTCATTTAAATTCCAAGCCGATGGTTTTAAGAGAAGTAAAGCAGAAGGAGTCCCACCCATGTTTGCACCACTTCTTCTCATTCTTTTGTCGCCAATTCCAAAAGAATTCAGCCAAGCATTCTTTCTCAAAGGGATGCCTATCATGATGAATTTCAAATATAAGGAGTTCCATTTTAAATTCAAAGATAAAATGGGTTCTTATCTATCCTATCTTGAAGAGTTTCAAATCCAAGAAAGATCAAGGTTTATTCAAGAGTTCAAATTAAAGGAAGGTTACTACAAGAAGGACTCCAAGAAGAATTGGCGCCCCATCTCATCAATTGTCGCCAATTCAAAATGCATAGTGTCGCCACTTTTAAGATGAGTAAGAGAGAAGGACTTCTCCTCTCTCCCACTCTTTTGTCGTCCAAATGGAATGTTTGTCACCCACTTTGATGAAGTTAATTCCAAGATGTCGTCCATTATAGATGAGGCCAATGAGAGCTCCAGATCAGCCCAGAGACAAGAGTCCAGGATGCCCAGAGCTAGAATTCCAGGAGTTGTTGTCCAAAGAAAAAAGAGTCTAGTCTTTGAATCCTTTATACCACTGGTTGAGGGTCATAAGTATCCCATCAACCCCCCTATAAGTCATCATTATTATTTTTCATCAATAAAGAAAGTTATTCTACTGAATCTTCTTCCTTGGTTATGTGCATTGCGAGGTGTGAGGCCCTTTTTCTTTATTCTTTGGAACATCACGGGTGCGAGGCTCTAGTTATCCTCCCTATCCAGTCGACAAGAAAACCTAGCCACTTCTTCTAACCCTTTCCTTTCATTTATTTTCCTTCCTTTGCTGCTTCTTAACTTTAGTTTTCTTTGTTGAGTATTTACAGTTGATCTGGAATCAAAGACATGTATTCTTGCCTCGAAACTGGAATCGCATGGAAGATCGAAGCCCGGGATCGAGATCTTGAAATCCTGCCATAGAATCTTGAGAGTCCAGCCAGATCTATTTCAGAGGGATGATTTTCGTTGGTAAAACTAAAAAATTATCCCTTCTCTTTAATTTCTGATTAGTTGAAAGTAAACCCTAGTTTACGGTGGTTTCTCAACCACCAGGTCCTGCTTTCTAGTTACTTTGTAGGTTTACTTATGCGGGTAGTTAACTAGAACTAATTTCCTTAATTGCATATTTTGAGTCTTCTTTAAAAATCTAAAAAAATATAAAAAAAATATTCTTTGCTTTTCTTAGATGAATAACTCTTAATAACAGTAATTTAGTTTTAATTATTGTCCCGCATCACTATTGGGTTAACTCCTTCAGGTGGATCTACCAAGGTCCAAACCTGATTGGAATACATGGAATCCATTTCAGATTTCATGGCATTCAGCCATTTATCAAAGTCTTTACTCTCGATAGCTTCCATATAAGTCATAGGATCATCATCCTAAATGATACTGGCCTCATTGTCATTCCCAATGATAAAGCCATATCTGAGAGGTGCACTCTACACCCTCTCTGACCTTCAGAGAGGAGGTGTATGTTATGGCTGTTCATGATCAACAAGAACCTTTGGTTGAGGAATTTCATTTGAAGACTCTTCAGGAATTGGTTGTTGGTTCTGAACTTCACTAAGTTCAAGTATTGTTCCACTACTTCTTTCTTGGATAAATTATTGCTCCAAGAATGTTGCATGTCTACTGACAAATACCTTTTGTTCAGTAGTATGATAAAAGAGGTATCTAATACTCTCTTTGGGATAACCAATGAACCTGCATTTGTCAGCCCTAGCACTTAACTTATGTCCAAAATTATTCTTGACATAAGCATAGCAACCCCAAATCTTCAAGTATTTAAGATTTGATCTTTTATCATTCCATACCTTATATGGAGTGCTAGTCATTGACTTTGATGGTACCCTGTTCAAAATATAAGCAGCAATTTCCAAGGCACATCCCCAGAAGGAAATAGGAAGATCTATGAAGCTCATCATGGACCTCACCATGTCTAACAAGGTGCGATTTCTCCTTTCTACCACACCATTTAATTGGGGTGTATAAGGAGGAGTCTATTCAGAGATTATGCCTTTATCCTTAAGATGGTTTAGAAACTCATTAGACAAGTATTCTCTTCCTCGATCAGAACAAAGAATTTTAATACTATGTCCAGTTTATTTCTTAACCATACTTTGATACTCTTTAAATTTATCAAAGGCTTCGGACTTGTGGTTCATCAGATACACATGTCCAAACCTAGATAAGTCATTAATAAATGTGATGAAATAAGAGTATCCACCTCTAGCCTGAGTTGTCATAGGTCCACATACATCAGTATGTACAAGACCTAATAATTCAGTTGCCCTGTCTCTATGTCTAGTGAATGGAGACTTGGTCATTTTACCTATGAGGCAAGACTCACAAGTTCCTAATGATTGAAAATCATAATGATTAAAGTAATTATCTTTGACTAACTTATTTATCCTTGACTCACTTATATGACCTAATCGACAATGCCAGAGAAATGTGACATTGACAGTATCTCTCTTTTTTTTCTTATTATCATCAAGTAATATTTTATCATAGAGTTTTAAAGTTAAAAGACCATTAATAAAATAACCATGTTCAAATATTTTATTAGAATAAAGAATAGAGCAACCACTTCTCTTTACATTTATTTCAAATCCTTGTTGTAATAACAAGGGTACAGAAATAATATTTATTACAATATTTGGGACATAGTAACAATCTTCTAACTTTAATACATTACCTGAAGGTAATAATAGAAGATAGGTGCCCATAGCTTCAGCGTACATGGCTTCACCACTTGCACCATTGATGGGGACATCTCAAGCACGGATCTTGGAGCAAGCATAATTCTTGGAGTGGCACAGATCTAGAAGCATTTTTGGAATAAATTTATTTAGGATTTATCTTTTGTTTAAAATTTGAATTAGGATTTGGTTGGTTAGGATTGATATATGGATAGGCTTATCTTATCCTATCTTATATTTGAATTTGATTCGTTCTTATCTTTTTATCTTGTATTCAAATTCAAATGAGGGTTGGAAAATCTATAAATACCACCCTCAGCCTTTTGTAATAGGGGGATGGATGAATAAAATTTCTATTGTTCTATGTGAAGGAACTGTGTGATCCTAGGATATCTGTATGATCCCTTCTCCATCTTCCCAGGATTTCTGTGTGATCCCTGATTTTGGGCATCTGTGTGAGCCCAGGGCATCTATGTGAGCCCCTTTGCTATGTGCTTGTTCTTCTAGGGCATCTGTGTGAGCCCCTCTGCTATGTTCTTGTTCTGCTTGGGGAATCTATGTGAACCCCAGTATTTTTTTTCATAACTCTGCACCCTCTTCTTTCCTCCTTCTTTGCAAATCCTAATCTCTGGTGACTTTCATGCTCGCCAGCGATCCAGTCCAATCCCTGTCCCACATCAAATGGTATCAGAGCTAAAGGATTAGGATTTTTCTGTTTCATCACCGGCCCACTATTCTCTTTCTTCCCTATTTCAAATCTCGTCCACGGATCCTTCCCCAACATCGACGTCGGACCACCCTCCCCCCAGCCGGTCACCCACCACCATTCCTCCCTTCCAGCCCTCACCCCTGTTTTCTGCTTCGTCTATGCCAAGCTCTCCAAGAACTGCCTGCAGCCCATTTTCAAAGCACAGATTTCAAAGCACACCGATCTCAAAGCCACACCATTTTCAAAGCAAAGTTGATTAAAAAATATATATATATATCATGGTTATGTCAAGCTAAAAGTTTGGAGTTCTCGGAGCTGAAGTCAAGCTGAAGCTGGAGCCTGACCCAAACTCGACAGAGTCGAGTTTTTTCCCCACCGTAGGAGAATGATGGGGACATCTCAAGCACGGATCTTGGAGCAAGCATAATTCTTGGAGTGGCATAGATCTAGAAGCATTTTTGGAATAAATTTATTTAGGATTTATCTTTTGTTTAAAATTTGAATTAGGATTTGGTTGGTTAGGATTGATATATGGATAGGCTTATCTTATCCTATCTTATATTTGAATTTGATTCGTTCTTATCTTTTTATCTTGTATTCAAAGTCAAATGAGGGTTGGAAAATCTATAAATACCACCCTCAGCCTTTTGTAATAGGAGGATGGATGAATAAAATTTCTATTATTCTGTGTGAAGGATCTGTGTGCTCCTAGGATATCTGTATGATCCCTTCTCCATCTTCCCAGGGTTTCTGTGTGATCCCTGATTTTTGGCATCTGTGTGAGCCCAGGGCATCTATGTGAGCCCCTTTGCTATGTGCTTGTTCTTCTAGGGCATCTGTGTGAGCCCCTTTGCTATGTGCTTGTTCTTCTTGGGGAATCTATGTGAACCCCAGTATTTTTTCTTAACCCTGCACCCTCTTCTTTCCTCCTTGCAAATCCTAATCCCTGGTGACTTTCATGCTCACCAGCGATCCAGTCCAATCCCTGTCCCGCATCAACCATATAGCTCGAAGTCATCTTTCTTCAAACTTCTAATTCTATGGAGTCCTTGCAATGACTTACAAGTATGAGACCCACATGCGGTATCCAATATCCATGAATTAGAAATAGAAGCACTCAATGATAAATTTGTTTGTATCATGTGCAAACCTTTAGATGCTCCTTCAGCATCTTGCTTCACACTTGCAAGATTTGTCTTGCAATTTTTCTTCTAATGCCCCTGCTTGTTGTAGTGGAAACAGGCTCCATCATTAACAGCCTTCTTTGCTTTCTTTTTCTTCTGGATGCTCCTTTTAGGGTTGAATTTCTTTTTCAAACCCTTTTTCGTTGCCTGTTTCTTCTTCCCATCAACAAGAAAAAGATAAGCCTTATCTTTCTTAGAATGGCTCTCTATTGTCTTAAGCATGTTAAGCAGCTCAGGCAAAAAAAAATTTAGTTTGTTCATATGATAATTCAAAACAAACTGAGAGAAGGAATCCGGGAGTGACTGTAGGATCAAGTCCTAGTTGAGTTCACCATCCATTACAATTCCTAATTGACTTAATCGGGTAATTAAGTCAATCATTTTCAAAACATGGGCTTGAACTGATGAACCCTCACTCATGCATGCATAGAACAACTGCTTCAATATCTCGTATCGAGCAGACCTACTTTGCTCTCCATAAAGCTCCTTATGATTGAGCAATATGAACTGAGATTCTATCCCGTTATGTTGTCTCTGAAGATCATTGCTCATTGAGGCCAACATGATGCACCTGATAGTCATGCTATCATTTAGCCACATTTTATGTATGGCTATTTCCTCCTCAAAAGCATCCTCTCCGATCGGCTTTGGATCCAGAAAATCAAGAATATAAGAAAGCTTCTCCTGAGTTAATACTATTCTCAAGTTCCTCAACCAGTTTGCATAATTGGGACCGATCAACTTATTGGCATCTAAAATGCCTTGCAGTGATAAACTTGAAGCCATAATAAAACCTATATTTAATAAAGAACAGTATAAATAGACCACTCAAGATGACATTCATAACTAGATAAGGACTTTATATCTAATTATATCTCCCACTATTTTATTCGAATACCATAACCCTCACCTATGGTAAGCGAGAAACCTTACCAGGTTTGTTTAGTGGGGTTGAGATCCCAATTCCTCATAAGTGTCTTGTGTTACACAACAAACACTTATGAGTTCAAAGGTAGGAATTTCTTTCCAATTGCAACCAATGCAATTCTCAACAAATGAACTGCCTCTAAGACACCTATAGTCTTATGTTACACAATAAACTATAATGTCTTAGTTTAGTCAGACCCTTCATTTCCATATAGACATGATCGAATAATATTATCCTTGTGTTACATAACAAAGCAACACTACCAAACATACTATAAAGCATAAACTTTACTAAGATAATTCATATTTAACATTAGGATAGGCCTTGTGTTACACAACAAACCTACTATAGTTGTTAATATGAACTATACCTAGCATGAAGGAAGGCAAACTGTAGTTTATTAATTCAATTTGCATATTCTATTTAAGGTCCAGATATAGCCAAATTGGCAGGTAAGTGGAAGAGATGAGGGGATCACCCCGTTGCTTTCCTTAGATGCTAAATTAATTGGCCAGGTCAGACAATGGAACTAATTAAAAACCTCATACCCTTTACTTTCCCAGAACCACTTGCCTAGACACCAATTGACTAATCATATAACCCTAAATGAATTTGCTTCTTGACTAACTTACACTATGACTAAATATTTTAATTATGAGGGCTTTTAGTGGTCTCAAACACATCCTATGTAAACATGATATTCATGTCATCATTTAAGAATATAAGACCTAATATGCATAACATAGCATAATTATGATAATAATCCGTTCACCTCACTTGTTCATGGGATATGGCTACAGCAGCACCCCTACATGCCATAAGAGATCCCATTGAATGGGAAGAGAAGGCCTTTAAACCCTACTTAGCTCCTATGACTGGATGGCTATGGTGACTAATCCAATCCAAAGCAGTCACTAGGATATAACATATCATAATGTATTCATAATGCAAAACCATGCACATATGATATGATACCAAATATGTGCTATGTGTGTCATCATTCTATGATAACCTTACAGCATAACAGACATCTACTGTTATGTTAGGACAACCCTATTTCAGAATGTGACTAAATAGTATAGACATATCTTTATGTAGATTAGGGTTTAAGTGTAAAAACCCCTAACCAGTGGCAAGCATCATACTATGATTGCCATATATGATAATATTCACTATCATTCAATAGCAAGCACCATACATGATAATATTCACCATCATGTAATCTTTCAATAATTCAAATGACCATTTATTGAATGAAATAAGGGGGCTCTGATATCACTATTAGGTTTCGGTGGCATAGCAAAAGATTGGATTTCAAAAAAAAACTCATTTTGAAACTCCAACAATTAGAAACCCTAAGCCCAATATCCCTTATTCATTACAATTAATAAGTCATTCAAACAAGATTTGGAAAAATACCTGGAATGCTAATTCATTCTTCTTTTCACTAGGCATACAAATGCATGCCCTCCAGAGGTAATCCACATAGGAAATGAACCTAAGAACCACTCCTTAATAGGTTGCTTAATACACTAGGACTCTTCTAATGGCCTTTCTTCCTTTGGTAGCCTCTCCTTCCTTGCTCAGACCCTTACTCTCCAATAGAACACTCTGAGCCCTCTCCCAAACCTTTCTTTACTCTCTTTCTCACTTCCTAATTCTCTTCCTAAGCCCTTGTCTTAGAATGGTGGACTTGTCTTAAAGAAAGACCTATGTCCTAAAAAGGGAAGGAAGAGATAAGGAGGATAAAGTGGCAAGTGTAAGAGTGCAAGAAAGAAAGGAAAAATGTGATCCTTAGGCATAAACACTGATGGCTATTATTGCCGCCTACACAGCTATGGCCTGTAGCTTGGAGAAAGGCACCGGCTATCGATCTCATTGTCTGAAACCCAGTCCACATGCCCAAACCTACAAAAAAGATGAGACCCGGGCCAGGGATCCCAGTGGGGGCACTCCGATGATCAAGTTAGTAGCGATCTAGGAAAACAGATCCTTCATTATGGGTCCCTTGGTCCAACTCCATGCTAGGAGGAGGAAATTTTGCTTTAGAAAGAAAGAGTAGGGTGAGAGAGGCAGCGGTGGAGGAAAGCTTGAGATATGGTGGCTGTGTCCATCGAGACTTTTCCGGCGAGTCTCCGGTAGCCTCAGAGCACTCTGCCTCTCGATTACTTTTCTGTTCACTTGCCTTTTTTTGCTTACCTTCTTCGAAGATCTTTGGAAGTTCCTTTTAGGCCATTAATCCCCCCAGCAACCTACCTTGGGTTCCTCCCTCTTTGCAGGTGTCGGAAGGTCAACGTTCAGTAGCTCTCCATGCCGTGCACCTGGGTGTCTTTCCCCATCCATGATAGGGAGTTATGTTGCAAGCTCTAACCTCCTAGCCAGTCACTCTACTTTGAAAATTTTGGCAAGGCCTCGATCTGGGAGCAACCGCTCTTTGGTTTGAATCTTCTATCATGGTTTCCTCTTTCAGGTGGTGCAAATGGTTGGCTGGGAAGTGCGGTACCTTGGCCGGGGTGCCCTTTTCCATCTGGTGTAAATAGTAGCGGGAGTAATCATGGCATCCTGGGGGGTTCCCTTCCGTGGTCCTTGGGCGGTGCACCACCACCCAAGGGAGGTGGTGACATCCTCTTCCTCCTGCTTCTGAATCTCCCGAAGTGCTATGGGCTTTGGCCATGGGGATGGCCTCTGGCTGCTGGTCCTCTTGTCTGAAGAGAGCTTGGTCCGAGGAGAAGGATGTCGACTTCGGTTGAGGTAAGCTCGACTTCGATCGAGGTGGGCTCAACCTCGAGGGAGCCACCTAGTGAAGGAGATAAAGAGCAGGGGCTCAACTCCGACCAGGGCGGGCTCGATCTCGGGGTGCCACCCGGTGAAGGAGCTTGAAGAGCGGGAGCTCGACTTTGACCTGAGACTTGTACGGCCACCAGCTGAGAGTCGGTGAAGACCTTCAGGTTGGGTACACCTAGCTCGTGGGAGACCCTCAGTCCCATGAGGAGTGCCTCGTACTCTACCTAGTTGTTGGTTGCTGCAAATTAGAAATGGAGCACGCACTCAGCTACAACCCCATCACCGTTGGCGAGGATGAGGCCTACTCCACTCCCTCCCAAGTTGGATGTGTCATCTACATGGAGGACCCAGACCTCCTCCTCAGTTTTGGGCTCCATCCGGTGCTCCATGGGGGTCTTCTCTGGCTCCTTACCCATGCCTACATTCTGGACCAGGAAATTAGCCAACACCTAGGCCTTCTGAGATGGTCTCGATCAGTACATGATGTCGAACTCACTGAGCTTCAGGGCCCACTTAGCCAGACATCCGGAAGTATCAGGGTGGTTGAGTACGGCCCTCAAAGGTTGGCCATCATGACCATGATCGGGTGCGCTTGGAAGTATGGCCTAAGATGCTGGACAGATATTATAAGGGCAAAAATTAGTTTCTCGGATTGGGTGTACCTGATCTCCGTATCTCGAAGGAGTTTGCTGGCATAATACATCGGTTTCTGAGCTTCGTCCCCATCTATATGGACAAGAACTGAACTGACAGCCCCCGGGGTGATCGCTAGGTACTATAAGAGTTCCTCTCCATCCTCCGGCCTCGAGAGTAGTGGCGGTGATGCTAAGAACTTTTTTAGCTCCTTGAATGATTCCTTGCACTCCCCTGTCCATGTGAAGTCATGCACCTTACATAGCACCTTTAAGAAAGGCAAGCAGCGGTCAGCAGATCGTGAGATGAACCAACTCAAGGCAGCGATCCGGGCCATGAGATGCTGGACTTGCTTCTTCGAGGTGGGATGCTCCATGTCAATAATCATCCGAACCTTCACAAGGTTGGCTTCTATCCCCCTCTGGGTGACCATGAAGCCTAGGAACTTCCCTGAGGCCACCCCAAAAGTACACTTCGCCAGGTTCAGCTTCATCTAGTACAGGCAAAGGTTTTGGAAGGCCTCCGCCAGGTCGATGATGTGATTTGACCTTGGCTTGCTCATGACGAGCATGTCATCCACATAGACTTGCATGTTTCAGTCGACCTGGTCCTTAAAGATCCGATTGACCAGCCATTGGTATGTGGTGCCAGCATTGTTCAAGCCAAAAGGCATCATCTGGTAGCAGTATATCCCTCGATTTGTGATGAAGGCAGTATGCTCCTCGTCCTCTTGGTGCATCTGAATTTGATTGTACCCGAAGAATGCATCCATGAAGGAGAGTAAGCGGTGCCCCAAGGTGGCATCTACTAATTGGTCGATCTTCAGAAGCAAGAAACTATCCTTTGGGCAGGCTCGATTGAGGTCGGTGTAGTCCACGTAGATCCTTCACTTTTCATTATTCTACTTGACCAGACCACGTTCACCAGCCAGCAAGGATACTGTACTTTGCAAACAAAGCCAACTACGAGAAGCTTCTCCACCTCCTCGTTGATCGCCCTTTGCCACTCCGGGATGAAGCATCTCTTCTTCTATTGGACAGGATGGTACTTCGGGTCGATGCTCAACCTATGAGTGATGATATCGGGAGGAATCCTGGGCATGTTTATCACTGTTCAAATAAACACATCCACATTCACCTGGAGAAAACTCAACAGGTGGGCCCGTTCCTCTTCTTGCAGCTGGGCCCTAATCTGCACCGTCTTTGTCTGGTATGTTTCGAGTGGATATGTTAACAAGCACTCGACTGGGCCACCCCTAGGGTCCTGCATCCTTTGGTCGAGGTCATCGATGCTGGGGTCCTCGGAACTTCTAGCTCTCGGGATAGCTTGCAGACATTGTTGAATCGGCCGAGGTGCCCCCCTTATTTTTTCCGCACTGTAAGGGGTGGGGAATTGCACCAATAGCCCAAGATGGCCAAGGATCATATTATAGGCCAAAGGAAGTCTAACAACCATGAAAGTCATCATGACATGCTATGCCGAGGTGGTGACCTGGCAATAACAGGGAGAGTGATCTCTCCTTCAACTCTCACGGAGTCTCCGATAAAACTGACAAGGGGGTGTGAACGGGTCTCAATTGAGAGAGGGATAGGTTCATCCTAGAGAAAGCATCGTAAAAAAGGACATCAGTCAAACTTTCATTATCAACCATAATCTATTTTACAGGATGCTAGGCAATCGTCATCCGATGACCACGGCATCATTGTTTATATTTTGGTTCCTAGATCCCTCCTCCCACATAAAGGGGAGTACATTTTCCAAACTCTCTCCCTCATGAGCCCTCTTAGAGGTGCACTCTATTCCCTAGCATATCATACCCACAGGCTTCTTAGTGGGTCGATTATCGACTGTAGGGGAAGGAGGAAGAGTAGCAAGCACCTGAGATTCTGCTGGGGTCTTGCCCTGCTCTAATTTTTCGAGGTAACCCTTCCTTATGAGATCTTCAATTTCTCTCTTGAGGTGGTGGCATTCCTCGGTGTCATGGCTATGGTCGCGGTGAAACTAGCATTACTTTATCTTGTCATGACTGTTGGATGGTCTTAACAAGGGAGGGCGGTGCAAGTAATGTTTGCCCTTGATCTCCATGAGAATCTTTGACCTCGGATGAGGAGAGGTGTGTATCTTTCTTTTGGGATGGGGTCGCTCTTCAGCTTCGGCCCCGATCAAAAATTTGAGGTCAGTCCAGGCTTTTGCATTCCGGACATCTCCCCCAGAGGTTGCTTCTTCAGTGGCTTCCTGTCTAGCTCCCTCCTCGTGCAATCCATCTCCTTGGCGTGGATGTACTTGTGAATGCAGAGGAGGAGGTCGGAGTACGTCTTTGATGGCTTTTTGTCCAGGGAGTAGGTCAGATGGGAGGTCTTGAGTCCTCTCTTCAGTGCCAACATGGTGACTGGTTCATCCAAGTTGTAGATCTCTAGCATGGCATTCTTGAAGTGGGTCATATAGTCCCACAAGGATTCATGATCTTGCTTCCTGACGAAGAAAAGACTGTCTACTTTTCATGGCACCTTCTAGCAGGCATTGAAATGAGCCATGAACCTCCTTTCTAGCTGCACGAAGAAGCTAATGCTTTCAGGCTCAAGTCAGGTAAACCAGACCCGAGCGGCCTTCCGAAGAGTGGCTGGGAAGGCAATGCAAAAGAGGGCATCAGTTGCCCCTTGGACTCTCATAAGAGCCTTGTAGCTCTCAAAGTGGTCCAGAGGGTCGGTGGTCCCATCGTAGGGATCCACCTATGGTATGTGGAATCAATTGGGAATCGGCTCCTCTTGGATTTCTCGGAAGAAAGGGGGACAGGCATCATAGCCCGCCGGCTAGTGGGAGGAGCCCTGCAAGTTTGTGAATGGCGAGATAGTTTCGCCAGCTTGCACTCCTGCTCCTCCAAACGCTTCTCAGCCATGCACCTGATGGCCTCATCGATGGAGCCTTCTGCCAAGGCTGTCGAAGGAGATGAAGATGACAATTGATGGGGGTCACAATAGGGGACCTTGCCTCGATGGCCTCGGCGACACTTAGTAGCAGCCTGCTTGAGGGCCGGAGATCGGCTCTCCCGATTGACAGACCTGGTCCATTGCCTCTTTGTCGGGGTTCGGTGGCTTTTCTTAGGGTCAGTCATGGCCTGTAGTAGTAATGGCCTTCCTTGGAAGGAATACAGGCTATCGCGGGGTGCGGCAGCTTGGGCCACAGGGGTCTCTAGCTATTGGTGGGTAGCCAGGGACCGGTGTTGATGTTGTAGCTGTTGCACCACCACAATCAGAACTTGCATTTGCTGGGCGAGTGTAGCCAACTGGACATCCATCGGAGGTGGTTGCGGTGGAGCAGGGGGCTCCCTTTCTGGACTGTGCGGGCCCCTATAAGAAGGAGGGTCTCCTGCATGATTGGTGGAGACCTCCCATGCGCACATCATCACCATGCTTTAGGTGGAGTTGCATGTAAGGGGATTAGGTTGAATCAGACTAGGTCTTGCCCCCTTCCTGGCATGCCAATCTATTGCCTGCTACACCGCCATGGCCTATAGCTTGGAGATGGCACCGGCTGCCGACCTTGTCATCGAAACCCAGTTCACGTGCCCGAACCTATAAAAAAGAGGAGACCCAGGCTGGGGATTCTAGTGAAGGCACTCTAACGATCAAGTCAGTGGCGATCTAGGGGAGCAGATCCTCCCCTATGGGCCTCTTGGTCGGACTCCATGTTAGGAGGAGGAGATTTTGCTTTAGAAAGAAAGAGTAGGGTGAGAGAGGTAGCGGTGGAGGAAAGCTTGAGCTATGGTAGCTGTGTCTATCGAGACGTTTTCGATGAGTCTCCGGTAGCCTCAGAGCGCTCTGCCTCTCGATTGCTTTCCTGTTCATTTTCCCTTTTTTGCTTACCTTCTTCGAAGACCTTTTTTGCTTACCTTCTTCGAAGACCTTTTTTGCTAGGCCATGGATCCCGCTAGCAACCTTTCTCAGGTTCCTCCCTCTCTGTAGATGCTGGAAGGTCAACGTTCAGTAGCTCTCCGTGCCGTGCACCCAAGTATCTTTCCCCATCCATGATAGGGAGTTTTGTCACAAGCTCTGACCTCCTAGCCAGTTGCTCTACTTCAGAAAATTTGGTAAGGCCTCGATCTAGAAGTAGCTGTCCCCTGGTTTGAATCTTCTGGCATGGTTTTCTCTTTCGGGTGGTGCAAATGGTCGGCTAGAAAGTGCAGTGCCTTGGCCTGGGTGCCCTTTCCTATATGGTGTAAATAGTAGCGAGAGTCATCATGGCATTCTGGGGGGTACCCCTCTGTGGTCCTTTGGTGGCGCACCACCGCCCAAGGGAGGTGGTGACGTCCTCTTCCTCCTACTTCTGAATCCCCTGAAGCGCTGTGGGCTTTGGCCATGGGGATGGCCTTCAGCTGCTGGTCCTCTCATTCAAAAAGAGCTTCGTCCGAGGAGAAGGAGCTTAACTTCAACCGAGGTGGGCTCAGCCTTGAGGGAGCCACCTGGCAAAGGAGCTCGAAGAGCGGGGGCTCGACTCTGGCTAGGATGAGCTCGATCTCAGGGGAGCCGCCTGGCGAAGGAAATTGAAGAGCGGGAGCTTGACTCTGACTAGGGCAGGCTCACCCTCGGGGGCGCTGCCCGGTGAAGGAGCTCGAAGAGCAGGAGCTCGACTTCGTCCAGGGTGGGCTTGACCTCGAGGGAGCTGCTCGATGAAGGAGCTTAAAGAGAGGGGGCTTGACTTTGGCCAGGGTGGGCTCGACCTCGAGGGAGCCACCCAGCAAAGGAGCCCGAATAGAGGGTCTGACATGGTAGCTTCTGCCAATATGGCATCCGGCTGGATCTAACAAGGATCCCACGTCAATGATCTTGCCACATCATTTATCTTGCCACATCAACTATAAATAGGAGATGGGGAGGCACCAAATATGGCTCTTCATCAGCCTTTGATATCTTAAATAATAGATCATATAAAATTCTTCATTAAGAAGGAGTCTTATCTTGAAAAGTCAAGACCCTTCTTGCGCCAAAGGCCTTATACATGTTCTCTAGATTATTTTGGCTTTTTGTCCTCATGCCATGTGGCATGTAACTGGCAGATAGGACTCTTAGATGGCATGGAATAATGTGGCTTATCCAAGAGATCAAGTCCCTTCATAAAGGACCCTTGGTTTGAATTGTTTGCGGCAACCATGAAAGGACACAACCCTTCACTTGTGCACATCAATCCTTCTCACCGCCCATTCCTTTTTCCATCGGTAATAAGCCAAGACATTCAGACATGGGATAAGGCTAGAGACACCTTGTTTCACATGGAAACCAAATCCCATAAGCAGAAGGACTCTAGGTCCTTTTGCGCGCCAACATATCTCATGCATAAACCAATTGGCACCAAGAGTCCCTTCAACTTAAGACTCTTCAAATAAAATAGATAAAGGCTAAATAAATCTGGATAAAACCAGATAATTGCTGCCCCACTTTGGACTCAACCCAATCTAGGATTTCCTTAAATTGGTTAGCCCATTAAGCAACCTTATAGACCCAATTCAATTGAGTTAGGAGTTAGCTTAGCCTACACATGCTAGTATGTAATCTAACTAACCAATTAGGATCCCATGATCCTAATAAAATACCAATTGACTTCCTAGGCCAATTTCCTGATGTGTGTGACCCTTTAAGTTTCAAATCTAGCTAGCAATAGGTCTAGGTCCAAGCCAATTCGATCCAATCGAACCTGATTTGACCTAATTAGGTCAAATTAAGCTGACCTAAGTTGTCAATTCAAACTAGCTTCTGAATTGACTCATGAATCCAATTGAATTGATTTATGAAAACCTACAAGATATGATTGACATCTAGCAACATATCATGCCTACCTAGAAGATGAGGAATTTGGTGAAAAGTACTAAAATATCCTTTAGTGGAAAGTTACTGTGCAATTCAATCTTTCGATCTCCCTTTATCCTGAATAATTGATGGATAGGATAATTATCAAACCCTAGCACTTAGTCATTCCAAATCTCACTTAGATAATGAAGACTCTACTAACGATTGATTAGAAAACACTTCTAATCTCATCCTGCTTTGATCAAAGACTCCTTGAGTCATCAATCAAAGAGATTACTTGGGATAACATTTTCTCTTACTAGAAATGATCGATTCCTTGTTGATCCACTCATATCCTTTATACACCTTTGACCATATCCGAGAACACCTCGTATATGAATCAATGCCGTGAATGAGTATGAACTGAAACATGGCTTATGCATGAGGAACTATGGTGATCTCAAGTCTAAAGATCATTTACACAACTCCCACTATAAGAACTATCTTTTGACAAGTAGTAAGACTTCTATAAGATATTCTCAGTTTGGATCAATTCAGTGAACTCATATCCTAATGAGCACCCTTATCCTTGTATTAGTATCTCTATACAAGTGGCTGTGAGACCAACTACTCTCTTCATCGAGCATACATAGGATAAGCTAGTCTTTCCAGAAGCATCAATCCCCGAATCGATGATCCAATGACTATGAACATTTTAGATTAGGGTTTATAGGAACTTAGGTCTCACCGTTATGATCTTCATCATAACCCTAATTGTTGCCTTTATCCCTTGATTTTAATGACTAACAAAATGTTGAGTACATATTTTATACTAATGTTTCAATTGGAGTTATGAGTTTCAGGATACAGGCACCTCAAATTCTCAAAATAAAAGTATCATGGCACTCATTGGAAGCTGAGCAATTTTCATGATTTAAGAAGTCTTCTCATCTAAAAAAGGCCTCAATTTAGATTAATTATGCTTTATATAAAGTATATTAAAGTTTTATTGAAGATCATTTTGAATTTGGAAGGTTGGCACATATTTTTGACAAGTTGTAGAGTCAAGTGTCGACTCATGGTACACCAAGTGTCGACACTTCAGAAACTGACACACAGAGATTTTCTCTGGCATGCCAAGTGTCAACTCACAGAAACCAAGTATCAATTGATGGAACACAAGTATCGACTCAAAGATTTCAAATGTCGACTCAAGGCCTAAGACTTTTGAAGATACAAACCATGTCTTTTTGAGAGGTTTTCAATCAAGTGTCGACTCAAGAGACTCAAGTATCGACTCAGGAGATTCAAGTGTCGACTCAAGGATTTTAAGTGTCTTTGAAGAGATTCCACTTCCAAAGCCAAAGAGAAGAGATTCCATTGAAAAAGCTTACAAGCCTTTCATTTCAGCTTTCCAAAAGTATCTTTGAAGAGATTCCAAAGAGAAGACAAGATAAGCAATCTTCAAGAGCTTCAAAGCTTCCATATTTCACTCTATAAGAGAGTTTGATTATGCTCTTATTCTTATATCTTTAACTTTATTCTTTGCTGACCTAGCTTTCAAGGTCTTTGAAAGTAGGTTGTTAAGATTGTTGGTGAGCCAAAGGTGTAAAACCAACTAGGGTTTAACTTGTGAGCCCGAAGACAAAACAAGTTGTAAAGGTTGTTGGTGAGCCTAGGTGACAAAACCAACATGGGTTTATACATTTCACTATAAAATTCTGTTTTTGTGTGTGATTGCTCTCTCTACTACTTGCTCTTTATTACTTGCCTTTAATTTGCCATTATCCATTGCATATTCATTTTGAGTTTAATCACTTTGCTTTACAAACACATCAAGACCAGCACATAGTTGTTTAAATTTTTAAAAGATCCAATTCACCCCCCTCTTGGGTTTCATTTCTGGGCAATAAGTGGTATTAGAGTATCGGTACTCTACTTGTAGGTACAATAATCTTGAGTATAAGATCATGGTTGCCCCAATTAGTATGGATGTTGTAGAAGGTCAAGCCTCTAACCATCCCCCATTATTTAATGGCACCAATTACACATACTGGAAGACATGCATGTGCATGTACATTCAAGCCATTGATTATAATATTTGGAGGACTATTGTTTAGGGTCCTCATCAACCTACTATCTTTATTAATGACATTTCCACTCCCAAAATGGAAGATGATTGGGATGAGAATGATATTAAGCAAATAGAGCTTAATGCAAAGGCTATGAATCTATTGTTTTACGCTTTGGATCCAAGCGAATTCAATAGAGTCTCAAATTATCTCTTCACAAAGAAAATATGGGACACACTTGAAGTTACCCATGAGGATACTCATCAAATGAAAACTATAAAAGTTAACATGCTCATTCATACATTGAAATGTTTAGAATGGAACCTTCTGGATCTATTAGTGAAATGTATACTAGATTCACTAATATCATAAATGGCATGAGAAGGTTAGGAAAAGTTATTTCTAATGGTGAACTTGTTAATAAACTTCTCAGGTCTCTTCCGGCTTCTTGGATGCTAAGATCATTGCTATAGAAGAAGCCAAAGATGTAAACACAATTCCACTTGAGCAGCTTTTGGGCTCATTGATGACTTATGAGCTCTCCTTGAAACAAAAAATAATGGACAATGATAAGAAGAAGAAAGTCATTGCCTTCAAGTCTACTACCAAAGAAGAATCAAGTGATAAAACTGAAGAAGATGATGATGAAGATGAAATGGCTCTTATAGCAAGAAAGTTTAGGAGATTTATGAGAAAGAAGAAATACAATTTCAAAAAGAAACCTCAAAAGGGAGAGCCTAGAAAAGAGAGAGAAAATGAGTAGCCCACATGCTTTGAGTGCAAGAAACTCGGCCACTTTAAGATGGACTGCCCCCTACTCAAGAAGAGCAGAATGAGATTAAGAAAGAAAGCAATGATGGCAACCTGGAGCAACAGCGAGGACTCAAGTTCCAATGAAGAGCAGCAAGAGGTTGCAAATTTCTACTTAATGGCTAACAATGATGAGATAATATCAAAATCTGAAAATGAGTTTACCTTTAATGAATTGCATGAAGTTTTTGATGAACTAGTAGTTGAATTTCAAAAACTTAAATTGAAGCACAAGGAACTAAAGAAGCAATATCTAGATTTGGTTAAAACAAATGATAAGTATTTAATTGAAAATGATTGCTTACTCCAAGAAAACAAAAAGTTAAATGATAAAATTATCCTTTTGGAAAAAGAAAAGGAAGATTTGAAAAAGAAAAATTCTTTTGCATCAACGGAAAATTTTACAAAACAAAACAAAGAGATTTTGTAAGAAAATAAGAAGTACAAGAATGAGCTTGAAAAACTAAAATCTTTTGCTGAAAAATTTACTTACAGTTCTGAAAAACTCAATATACTTTTGAATAACCAAAGAGTTGTTTTTAACAAAGCTGGATTAGACTTTAAAATCCAAAAACAACAAAAGTTTTTCAAGAATTTCTTTGTGCCTGCTTCATCTTCTATTATTTGTTATTCTTGTGGCAATGTAGGACATAAATCATATTTGTTCAATAAAAAGAAATTGAGCAAAGTTAGAAAAGTTTGGGTTCCAAAAAGCACCATTACTACTAACCTTAAAGGATCCAAGATGACTTGGATATCTAAAGTCTCCACCTGATTTGTTATTGTAGGTGTGCCTTGCAACCAACAAAAGAAGATTGTGGTACCTAGACAGTGGTTGCTCAAGGCACATGACTAGAGATGTGGAGCAGTTCTCCTTACTTGAATATCAAAATGGTGAAAATGTGACCTTTGGTGATAATGAAAAGGGCAAGATTGTTGGAATTGATAAAGTCCATATCACCTCCTCTACTTATATAGATAATGTTCTTTATGTTGATGGTTTAAAGCATTATTTATTTAGCATTAGCCAGTTTTGTGACAAAGATTTTAAAGTTGTTTTTGAATCTTCCATGTACATTGTTTCTAGTCTCAATAATAATGGCATAAAGTTTATTGGTCATAGGCATGGCAATATTTATATGGTAGATCTTGATGATCTTCCTGTTTAAAATAGTCAATGCCAAGTGGCAATAGAAGCCAAGATCAATGAAACTAGTTGGCTTTGGCATCGTAGACTAGGACATGCTAGTATGCATTTGCTTTCAAAACTTTGTAAAAAGGATTTAATAAAAGACTTGCCAAAACTTAGTTTTGAAAAGGATAAGATTTGTAGTGCTTGCCAACTTGGAAAATAAACTAAATCTTCTTTTAAACCTAAAGGAGTAGTCTCTACATCTAGACCCTTAGAATTACTTCATATGGACTTCTTTGGACCAACTAGAACATTTTGTTTGGGAGGTAAAAAGTATGGTCTAGTTATTGTAGATGACTTCTCATGTTTTACATGGATCATGTTTTTAGCTCACAAAGATGAAACCTTTTCTGCATTTATTAAATTCCATAAAAGAGTCTCAAATTAAAAAGGTGTTTTAATTATGTCTTTAAGAAGTAATCATGGCACAAAATTTGAAAATCATGATTTTGAAAGAATTTGTAGTGAAAATGGCATGCACCATGCTTTACGAAAATGATTTGCCTAGGTATTTTTGGATGAAAGCCATAAATACTGCTTGCTATGTTTTAAATCATGTTTTAATCCGACCTATTTTAAAGAAAATACCTTATGAGCTTTGGAAAGGTATGAAACCTTCAATTAAATATTTTCATATTTTTGGATGCCATTGTTTCATTTTAAATAATGGCAAGGATAATCTAAGCAAATTTGATGCCAAGTCAGATGAGGATATCTTTGTAGGCTACTCTACATCTAGCAAGGCATACAGGGTCTTCAACAGAAGGACACTTCTTGTTGAAGAATCCATCCATGTTGTGTTTGATGAGACTAGTCAAAATCTTCTAGAAAAGAAGATGTTCTTGATGATGAATCAGGTATCTAAAGAACTGAAGAAGTGAACAACCATGAAGAGTGGTGTGGACACCAGAAGCCGAAAGAAACTTCACTCCAACAAGGTTAGCCTTATCCCAATTTGGATCGAAGATAATTAGGTTACCTTGTATCCTTTAGTTCAAAAATATTTTATTTTCAAGAGTCATTTCCTTTTCAAGAGTCCTGTAATTAATTTTGAGTTTCAAATCAAGAGTGTTTATTGAGTCCTGTAATTACTTTTAAAATTTCATTTCCTGTAAGTCCATTTCAAGTTTTAAAGTCTAGGTCAGTCAAGTCAGTTCAGTTGAGTTAAGTCTAATTCAGTTGAGTTAAGTCTAATCAAGTCTTAAAGCCATGAAAGACAGCAACAAGACTCAAATTCTAGACCCCAGAATTTGACCACATGAAGAAGAGAAGACACATCAACCAAGCAAGAGAAAAGGACCATCAACTAGGACCACTGGGCACCACATGTCATTCTTATCCAAGTAGAAGACCACCACACCATGCCACGTCATCAGGTGCCACTTCACCAGCCACCTCATCACCCTTTGGGCGCCAACAAGGGAGATTCAAATTCAAGGAGGTTGGCCACATCCCTCCAAGTCCTCCACCAAATCCTCCAACCCCCCCCACATTCCTCCAAACTCTCCACCAAATCCTCCAACCCCCCTTGTAATCCTCCTCGATTTGGGGAGTTTTTAAATTTCAAAAGCTAGATTTGTGAGGCTATTAAAAGCCTTGGACGCCCATTGTAAAGGAGATTGATTTTGGAAATGAATGAAGTTTGAAGTGAAGTTGTCTTGAGTTTTATGTGTGAAATTTTTCTATCTTCTTCTTCCACGCCCAAAGCCACTCTCTTCCCTAGCAATTCATCATCCAAGCTCAAGGGTCCTTCGAAGTCCTTGAGTTGTGAACAGGGTTCCCCTTGACAATGAACCAACAAGCTGAAGCCCAAGTCCAGGGTTCTGATCACTGTTATCCAAGTTCTCCAGTCCAGAGCATCAGTAGTTTCAAGTTTTGAATCATAGGAAGGTTGGAAAACTCATCAAGGTAAGTCCTGAATCATTAGCCCCTATTGTCTAGATCTTCTTCCTTCTTAGTTTTAGAGTTGTGTCTAATCATGTAATAGTCCCTTTTCATATAATCCTGAAATCTTATTAAGATGAGTACAATGCTAAGTATAATTAGGTTTCATTGCTCTACAAACACCATATTCAAAATATTAATCATATGCGTGCCGCATCAAAGAGCCTTCCAAGGAGCAATATGATAATCAAAACAATAAAAGAGATCAAGTACAAGGAGGTGAAAACACATCAACACTTAACCCTCTACCTAAAGAATGGAGGGTTGCCGCCAAGATCGTTGTGGCCCGTAGCTGCTGTCGGTGCCAGAGTGTGCTCCTTTCACTTGCTGGTGGTCCCGTGGTTCCAGACCTGCAAAACAGAGGTTAGTGACCCGGGCCGGGGATTCCGACAGGGGCACTCCGATGGTCAAGTCAGTGACCATCCAAGGGAACATATCCTCCTGGTTGAGCCCCTCTTGATGGACTCCATGCTAGGAGGAGTGAGTAGTGTGAGAGTGGGATGCAAGTACGTTGGGAGAATGGTGACCGGGCTAGAGGGATTCTCTAAGTGGCCTTTTCTCCTTCCTTTGACTTGGTTTTCTGGTGGTGCTTTGCCCTCTGGTTTAGCTTGCACTTGTATTTATGTCTTTGATTCGCATACCTCCCCCCTTTCGGGGGTGTCGAACATTCTTTGTAGCCAAGGTGGCCGCTGGGCGCCCACTTCGAGACCTTTACTGGGTTGGCAGGCATGTGTGGCGATGTCCCGTGCCATGGACGGGACGTCTTACTGGATTCGTGCTAAGAGATATTATCATGTGTTCTGACATTCCTCCTTGTTGCCCCATTCTGTGAAGCCTGGCAGCACCTCGATCAAGGGGCCACAGCCCCCGGGATTCAAATCTCCTGGTTGACTCCCTCTTTTGGATGGTTCAGGTGGTTGGTGAAGGGCATGGCACCTCGATCGGAGGGCTCCTCCCCTTTCTGGTGCAAGTGGGAGCCGCGAGCAGTTATTGCGGCCTGGTGGGTGTCTTGCTATGATCCTCGAGCAGCTCGCTGGTGTCCTATGGTGGTGGTGCCGTTTCTCTGTTTGCCAGTGTCTTTGCTCGAGCTGGGGGCTGAGCAGAAAAGGTAGGGCTTGATCTTGGCAGAGGGCAGAGCATGGCTCCAGCTCAGAAGGCTCGACCTCGAAGAGACTCCACGTGGTGGAGGAGGGCTGAGCTCGACTCCGGACCACAGGGCTCGATCTTGAGGGGCTCGATCTGGCGAAGGGCAGAGCATGGCTCTAGCTCAGAGGGCTCGACCTCGGAGAGACTCCATATGGTGGAGGGCTGAGCTCGACTCTGGACCACAGGGCTTGATCTCAAGGGGCTCGATCTAGCGGAGGGCAGAGTGTGGCTCCGGCTCAGAGGGCTCGATCTCAGAGAGACTCCACATGGCGGAGGAGGGTTGAGATCGACTCTGGACCATATGGCTCAATCTCGAGGGGCTCGATATGGTGGATGCTGCTCGGCTCCAGCCTAAGCATCCCTGATGAGGGACAAAGGGGTAGGACCATTGGTGAGCCTAGAAGTCACCTAAATTAGGGTACTATTTTTTTTGGTAATTTTTTTTTCTAGGGGTGGCGAAGGAATAGTGGGGATTATGATAGGGATCTGGATCTCATGGACTTTGGGACTCACCCTAACGAAGAAACCTCTCACCTCTAGGGCATTACACCCTCCTCGATACTTGGAGGTGCTAGGATGGATCTTAAAGGCCATAAGGGGATAGAGAAGATGGAATGGGAAGGGGATAACGGGGCATGACCTCACATCATGTCCTGGGGTTGGGCCTCACACCCTCTCCTCACGGAGTGAAATAAAAAAATAACTCTTTTCTAAAACTTATTTTCATTCCCAAAACTTGACTAAACTCTATTTTTACAAAGGACTGAGGGTGGTATTTATAGACCTGTCCAACCCTCATTTGAATTTGAATACGAGATAAAAAGATAAGAATAATTCAAATTCAAATACAAGATAGGATAAGATAAACCTATCAATATCTAAATCCTAACCAACCAATCCTAATTCAAATTTTAAATAAAAGATAAATCCTAAATAAATATTCTTTCAATTTATTTGCTGCTTCAAAATTCATGCTGCTCCGAGATTTATGCATAGCGATGTCCCCATCATTCCCCTGAGATGGGGGAAACTCGGCTCCGTCGATTTAGGCTCACCAATGGTCCTACCCCTTTGTCCCTCATTAATCCCGGGCTTATGGGCCCGACCTGGTGGAGGATGGAGATTGGCTTCGGCGAGCTGCCCCCTTACACTATGGGAGCTCAGCCCGGTGAAGGAGCCCGAGTAGAGCATCTGACATGGCATCTGATAGTTACTCCATGTTAGCGATCGTGCCACATTATTTGCCCCCCACTCTCAAGGCCTGTTAGTGCACGACGCTCAGGTCGAAGGAGTAATTGCGTCGCTGATGTGGAAAGGTGAAGATCCAGTGCAATTATGGCCATGATCGCCGGTGCTTCGCGAGATGGCTTCCCAGGCCATTACGTGGGCACCACGTGGCCACATCCGAGGAGTAGTTATTACCGGCATAGAACCTAGAGCGGCTGGGATGCCTTTCTCACCGATGGCTGGCACGTGGCGAGAATCCGTTAGCAGAGAGGTTGTAACGGTACGGATGCATCGGGTTGCTTCGAAATGAAAAGAGGTTTTTATCTAAAACATCTATTCTTTCAAATCCTTCATGCCTGCTACAGAACCCTGGCTTCCTTCTTCCTGATTGTCCCAGTTCCCGTAAGGAACCAGGTTAGTCTAGGAGGGCCTCGACCAGGAGCAGGGCCTGTCGAAGAACAAGGTCGAGGAGCTCGCTAATGCTGAAAGAAGGCTAGGTTTGTTCAATGCCGAGGAAGTCCAGCAGAGGAAGATTGCTCGATCCCTTCAGGCCGAACTGGCGACGAAGGAGAAATTGGTCGTGGCTGAGAAGGTGACAGAGGAGTCAGCCAAGTTGGTGAAGGCGGCCAGGGGGGAAGCCGTCGAGGCAAGGAAGGATGTTGAAGAGGCTGTGATCATGTACAGGGCCTCGGAGGAGTTCATTATCGAGATTCATCAAACGGCGTCGGACTCCTTCTTCAAAGGCTTTATGTACCTACGCGGTCGGGTTAAGGGGTTTGTTCATGACAAGGGCCGCGGCTGCCTCAGCTATCCTCAAGCCTCGGACATGGAGTCGGGCCTAGAAGCTATCATCGAGGAAGCGACTACTCCCGAAGCTTCTCCATCAGCCGAAGCCGGAGTCGGGTCACCTGAGGCCGGAGCTGCCCCATCGAAGGTCCCCGAGAATGAGACCTCATAGCCTCACGGCCCTACCGGGGGGTTGGCCAGAGTGGAGTAGTCTTCCATATATTTTTGTATTTGATTTGAGTCGCCCGGCATGTCGGGGGCCCAAAGATGCTTGTTGTAAACACCTCCTGTTAATGAAGTAGAAATTTTCTTTCCATCTATCCCCGAGCATCACTTGACTCTTCCCTCTTCTCTTTCTTTCTTCCTTTTATTTTTTTGGAGTTTGCAACGAGATCAGAGAAAAAAGTTTTGTCTTGTCTGGGGCTTGATCTTCAAGCTCTAGTGTTGGCGAGGCGAGCTCAGGACTTTGGTGGTTTGGGAGCAGCTAGGCTCTAAGATTCACTGGCTGGAGAGCTGGGCCCCAGTCCAGGTTGCCCGAGAGTTGGGCTCAGGTCTTGATGTCTCGGAGCTAGGCTCAAAGACTTCTCAGCCGGAGAGCTAGGCCCCGGTCCAAGAGCTACCTGAGAGCTGGGCTCATGTCTTGGTGTCTCGAAGCTAGGCTCGAAGACTTCTTCTTCGGAGAGCTGGGCCCGGTCCAAGAGTTGCCTGAGAGCTGGGCTCAAGTCTTGTCTTGGAGCTAGGCTCGAAGACTTGCCATCCAGAGAGTTAGGCCCCGGGTCTTGTTCTCCTAAGAGTTGGGCTCAGGTCTTGGTGTCTTGGAGTTAGGCTCGAAGACTTCTTTGCCGGAGAGCTAGGCTCTGGGGTTGATAATGTCTCGGAGCTAGGCTCGAAGACATCTTGGCCGGAGAGCGGGGCTCCGGAGTTGTTGGTGTCTTGGAGCTAGGCTCGAAGACTTCTTGGCCGGAGAGCTGGGCTTTGGGGTTGTTGGTGTCTTGGAGCTGGGCTCGAAGACATCTTGGCTGGAGAGCGGGGCTCCGGAGTTGTTGGTGTCTTGGAGCTGGGCTCGAAGACTTCTTGGCCGGAGAGCTAGGCTCTGGAGTTGTGGGTGTCTTGGAGCTGGGCTCGAAGACATCTTGGCTGGAGAGCTGGGGTCCGAAGTTGTTGGTGTCTTGGAGCTAGGCTCGAAGACATCTTGGCCGGAGAGCTGGGCTCCGGAGTTGTTGGTGTCTTGGAGCTGGGCTC
Organism: Areca catechu; assembly: GCA_021397845.1. Classification (NCBI taxonomy): domain Eukaryota; kingdom Viridiplantae; phylum Streptophyta; class Magnoliopsida; order Arecales; family Arecaceae; genus Areca; species Areca catechu. The sequence continues at coordinate 66,726,075 of CM038045.1, forward strand.
AAAGACTTCTTGGCCGGAGAGCTGGGCTCTGGAGTTGTGGGTGTCTTGGAGCTGGGCTAGAAGACATCTTGGCCGGAGAGTTGGGGTTCGAAGTTGTTGGTGTCTTGGAGCTAGGCTCGAAGACATCTTGGCCGGAGAGCTGGGCTCCGGGGTTGTTGGTGTCTTGGAGCTGGGCTCGAAGACTTCTTGGTCGAAGAGCTGGGCTCTGGAGTTGTTGGTGTCTTGGAGTTGGGCTCAAAGATATCTTGGCCGGAGAGCTGGGCTCCAGAGTTGTTGGTGTCTTGGAGCTGGGCTCGAAGACTTCTTGGCCGGAGAGCTGGGCTCCGAGGTTGTTGGTGTCTTGGAGCTGGGCTCGAAGACATCTTGGCTGGAGAGCGGGGCTCCGGAGTTGTTGGTATCTTGGAGCTGGGCTCGAAGACTTCTTGGCCGAAGAGCTAGGCTCCGGGGTTGATGGTGTCTTGGAGCTAGGCTCGCAGACATCTTGGCCGGAGAGCTGAGCTCCGAAGTTGTTGGTGTCTTAGAGCTGGGCTCGAAGACTTCTTGGCTAGAGAGTTGGGCTCTGGAGTTGATGGTGTCTTGGAGCTGGGCTCAAAGACTTCTTGGAGATTTTCCTGCAAGGCAGATAGCTATTTGTGCAAAAGAAAATCTTTATTATTACTGGAAGAAAACCTTATATTATTGATAGTATCTTCTCAGATTGCAAGCATTCCACATTCGAGGGAACCTCACGCCGTCGAGATCCTCGAGGTAGTAGGCCCCATGTGAGAGGACCTCGACCACATTGTTGGGGCCTTCCTAGTTTGGTGAGAGTTTGCCACACTCCCGAGGCTGAGACGCTTCAGCTCAGCGTAGCACCAAATCCCTGGGTCTGAAGACCATTAGCCTTACCCGTGCATTGTAATACTGGGCCACTCGTTGCTGGTATGCCGCCATCCGGAGCCGGGCTTTGTCCCTTGATTCTTCGAGGAGGTCTAGGTTGAGTAAGAGATGTGCTGAGTTCTATGCTTCATTGTATTGCTGCACTCGTAGCGTGGGCACGCCGGCTCAACTGGAATGACGGCCTCGGATCCGAAGACAAGGCTGAAGGGCATCTCATTAGCCTCCATCCTGGGAGTTGTGTGGTAAGCCCATAGGATGCTTGGAAGTTCTTCCGTCCATCTGCCTTTGGCTTGATCCAACCTGGTTCTGAGCCCTTGGAGGATGGTCCAATTGGTCACCTTAGTGATGGGGGACAGATGGTAGGATCGTTGGTGAGCCTAGAAGTCACCTAAATTAGGGTACTATTTTTTTTTGGTATTTTTTCTATAGGGGTGGTGAAGGAATAGTGGGGATGTAGGATAGGGATCTGGATCTCATGGACTTTGGGATGACTCACCCTAACGAAGAGACCTCTCACCTCTAGGGTATTACACCCTTCTCGATACTTGGAGGTGCTAGGATGGATCTAAAAGACCATGAGGGGATAGAGAAGATGGAATGGGAAGGGGGATAACTAGGGCATCATGCCCATGCCCGAAGGTGAAGGCAAGAAGAATCACTCTTCTAAAAACTCAAGTTTTTTTTTTTCTCAAAAACTATCTTTTTACAAAGGACTGAGGGTGGTATTTATAGATCTGTCTAACCCTCGTTTGAATTTGAATACAGGATAAAAAGATAGAGATGACTCAAATTCAAATACAAGATAGGATAAGATAAGCCTATCCATATCTCAATCCTAACCAACCAAATCCTAATTCAAAATTCAAATAAAAGATAAATTCCAAACTAATTTATTAAAATATATGCTACTCCGGGATCGATGCTGCTCTGGGATTAGTTCTGCTCCAGGATCAGTGCGGCTTCGAGATTAGTGCTGCTTCGAGATCAGTGCTGCTCTGAGATCCCCATCATTTCCCTGAGATGGGGAAAACTCGACTCCATCGAGTTAGGCTGGCTCTAGGATGCACATGACTATATTTTTTTTTAAACTCAACCCAAATTGAACGGGCTTATTCCAATCAAGAATAAGGCTGGGATAAGTGCAGAATAGCAGGAATAGCTATTCCCGTCTTCTTTCAACAGTAGATCGTCAAATTTTCTTCTTGCATGCTTCTTGGAATAGGAGCTTTGCACCGAACTGAAGGAGGTGTTCGGGCGAGATCTCCGAGGAGAGGTGGTCCGGAGAAGAGGCCGGCGTTGGGGATGTCCGAAACTACTGTGCTGAGCCCGAGGAGAAGGGAGGTGAACCGAGCTCGGGGATGACCAGATGAGGGCGGTCGAGTGATGGTGGACTGAGAGGAAGCTTACGGACAGCAGGAGACCGGAGGTGGGGGGACTTTCGGACAACAGGAGACCGGAGGGGCTTCCGGACGATGGGAGATTGGGGGCGGGAGGTTTGGGCGACAGAGCATAAGGAAAGAGGCTCCGACGTCATGGGGAAGCCGGCTTCCGGTGAAAAAAATGGTAGCAGTCATCCGGGGAAGAGGCCGCATGCTCGGGAGCAGGTAGAGGAGGATCCGGGACGTGGGCGGAAGCTCAGTTGGGGGGGTTGGTCCGAAGAAGGAGCTTGGCAGCGGGGATGTCCGGAAGTGTTGTTCATGAGCCCGAGGAGCAGGGGAGGTGAGCTCGGTTTGGGCACAACATCCATGGAGGGCTAGCATCGCGGCGATCTCTAGGAGGAGTGAGATCCAGCGAAGGAGGACCAGAGGAGGGCATCGGGCGATGGGATCCGGTGGAGGGATGTCCGGTGACAGTCAGGAAGATCGAAAGAAAGAGGATCTAGTGGCTTGGGTCATCTAGAAGAATGCTGAGATGTATGGGAACTCCGTTGGGTTAAGAACGGAGCTTCTCGGTGGTGATGGGGTGATGTTCAGGGGAAGACGGAGACGGCGTTGTCAGTCGACGGGGACTGAGAGGATTGTGGAAGGAAGATCAGACGGGAATTGATAAGCCGATCATGGACGGGATGATGCACGATGGGATCGGCTGTAGGGAGCACCTGTGGGAGGCTAGCGGATGAAGGTGAAATTGCTGCTGTGGGGGCACCGATCTGATGAGCTTCGGCCGCAACGATCAGCTATTTCTGTTTACAGGCGGAAGGGACTGGTGGCCGACAGGGAGCAGGGAGGATCCAACGGGGAGGTGACCAAGGGGTGCTGGACCGGGTTGAAGATGGAGGACGGGGACGATGAGGGCTGGCAGGAGAGAAGGGAATATGGGGTGATACAAAGGTACCCTAATTTACTGAGCTCTGATACCAAAATTGATAGGGGATAGATGGTAGATTCTTTGGTGAGCCTAGAAGTCACCTAAATTAGGGTACTATTTTTTTTTTATATTTTTTTCTCTAAGGGTGGTGAAGGAATAGTGGCGATGTAGGATAGGGATCTGGATCTCATGGACTTTGGGACGACTCACCCTAATGAAGAGACCTCTCATCTCTAGGGCATTACACCCTCCTCGATACTTAGAGGTGCTAGGATGGACCTAAAAGACCATGAGAGGATAGAGAAGATGGAATGGGAAGGAGGATAACTAGGGCATCACGCCCATGCCCGAAGGCGAAGGCAAGAAGAATCACTCTTCTAAAAACTCAAATTTTTTTTTCTCAAAAACTATCTTTTTACAAAGGACTAAGGGTGGTATTTATAGACCTGTCCAACCCTCGTTTGAATTTGAATATAGGATAAAAGATAGAGATGACTCAAATTTAAATACAAGATAGGATAAGATAAGCCTATCCATATCTCAATCCTAACCAACCAAATCCTAATTCAAAATTCAAATAAAAGATAAATCCCAAACTAATTTATTAAAATCTGTGCTACTCCAAGATCGGTGCTGCTCTGGGATCAGTTCTGCTCCAAGATCAGTGCGCTTCGAGATTAGTGCTGCTTTGAGATCCCCATCACTTGGCCTCCCCATTTATTTGGGGGTGAGCTACCGAGGTGAATCGATGTTGAATGCCATGCTCGGCGCATAACTCTTCGAACCCCCGGTTGTCGAATTATTGCTCGTTATTGATGATGATGCAGTGAGGGAGTCCGAAATGGCAAATAACGGACTTCCAGAAGAATTGGCGGACATTGGCTTCGGTGATCCGAGCTAGCAGTTCCGCTTCGACCCACTTGGTGAAGTAGTCGATCGCCACTAGCAGGAATCTCCGCTATCCAGATGCAGGGGGAAATGGTCCTAGTATGTCCATTCCTTACTGAGCAAAGGGCTAAGGAGATAAGACCTGGGAGATCGGTGCTGCCGGCTGGTGCTGTATGTGGGCGTGGTGCTGGCATTTGTCACACTTTCTGACGAAGTTGGTTGCATCCTCCCTCATGGTCTCCTAGAAGTACCCCTGGCGAAGCACTTTATAAGCCAGTGTTCTCCCTCCCACATGGTTCCCACAGAGGCCTTCGTGTATCTCTTGGAGCACGAAGGTTGCCTCTGCAGGCCTGAGGCATTTCAGGAGCAGGTAGGAATGAGACCGGTGGTAGAGCTAGTCTTCCATCAGAACGAACCGGGAGGCCTTCTTCTTGATGAGGCCCGCTTCCATGCGGTCCTCTGGCAAGGTGCCATCAGTAATGTATCTGACATACCTGTCCATCTAGCTTGGCTCAGGAGTGACTTGGTGCACCTCCTCTGGGCCTTCACAGCTCGGATTCTCAAGGTACTCGATGTAGGCGCACCCCAATGATGAGTCCGGAAGGGTCGCGAGCCTCGATAGTGCATCCGTGCGCACGTTCTCCCCTTGGGGGACATGGGAGATGGTAAAGCATCGGAAGCATGCCATGCTGGAGTGGACTCGATCCAGGTACTTCATCATCTGGGGGTCCCTGGCCTCATATTCCCTGGAGACTTGCCCAGTGACCAGTTGGAAGTTGGTAAAAACTTTCAAGTTCTTCATGCCTAGCTTGCAGGAGACTTTTAGACCTGCGAGGAGCACCTCGTACTCCGCCTGGTTATTCGTCGTGGTGAACTCGAAGCGAAGAGCACACTCCGTCACCACCCCATCGTTGTTGGCGAGGATGAGGCATGCTTCGCTTCTGCCAAAGTTGGATGCGCCATCCACATGGAGGATCCAAGGATCCTTCTATGGTCTGAGCTCCGTTTGGAGCTCCGTTACTGTCTGCTCTGGCTCCTCTGTGAGCCCGGTGCATTCGACCACGAAGTCGGCTAGGACTTGGGCCTTCTATGAAGACCTCGATCGATATGCTATGTCGAACTCGCTGAGGAGCAGGGACCACTTCACTAGTCTCCCGAAGGTTTCAGGGTGGCTAAGTATGGCCCTCAGTGGTTGGTCCGTCACGACCGCGATCGGGTGTGCTTAGAAATAGGGCCTGAGATGCTTAGCAGACATTATTAATGCAAAAATGAGTTTCTCGGAGTGAGTATACCTGATCTCAGCATCGCGGAGGATTTTGCTGGTGTAGTACACTGGCTTCTGGGATCCATCCTCGTCTGCATGGACGAGGACCGAGCTGACGGCTCCAGGTGTGACCGCCAGATAAAGTAGAAGCTCCTCCCCTTCTTCCGGTCTGGAGAGCAGAGGGGAGAAACCAGGAACTCCTTCAACTCCTCGAAGGCCATCCTGCACTCCTCCGTCCAGGTCAAGTCGTGCATCTTGCACAGTGCCTTGAAGAAGGGAAAGCAGCAGTCGGCTGATCTCGAGATGAACCGGCTCAGGGTGGCGATACATCCCGTCAAGTGCTGGACCTGCTTCTTGGATGTCGGGTGCTCCATGTCGACGATCGGCTAGACCTTTTCCAGGTTCGCTTTGATGCCCCTTTGAGTGACCATGAAGTCGAGAAATTTTCCTGCTGCCACTCCGAAGGTGCATTTTGCTAGGTTTAGCTTCATCTGGTGTTGCCGAAGGTTGTAAAAGGCTTCAGTAAGGTCGGCAATATGATCTGAGCTTGGCTTGCTCATGACAAGCATGTCGTCCACATACACTTGCATGTTCCGGCCAATCTGGCCCGTGAAGACCTTATTGACCAGGCGCTGGTACGTGGCACCAGCATTCTTTAGACCAAAGAGCATCATCCTGTAGCAGTATGTCCCCTAGTCGATGATGAAGGCGGTATGCTCCTCATCCTCAGGGTGCATTCGGATCTGATTGTATCCAGAAAATGCATCCATGAAGGAGAGTAGCCTGTGTCCCAAAGTGGCGTCCACCAGCTGATCTATCTTTGGCAGAGGGAAGCTATCCTTTGGGCATGCCTTGTTGAGGTTGGTACAGTCTACATAGATCCTCCATTTGTCGTTATTCTTTTCCACCATCACCACGTTCGCCAGCCAGCTCAGATATTGCACCTCCCAAACAAAACTGACGGCGAGGAGTTTGTCCACCTCCTCGTTGATGGCCGCTTGTCTCTTCGGGGCAAAGCTCCTCTTCTTCTGTCAGACTGGCTTATGCTTCTGGTCAATGCTCAATTTATGGGTGATGATATCAGGGGGAATACCTGGCATGTCTGTCACTGTCCAGGCGAACACGTCTACGTTTGTCCGTAGGAACTCCAACAGCTGAGCCCTCTCCTCCTCAGGTAGCTAGGCTCCAATCTGCACTATCTTCATAGGATCATTCCCAAGTGGGTAAGAGAGTAAACACTCGACTGAGCCTCCCCTGGGATCTTGAACTCTTTGGTCGAGGTCGTCTACCTTGGGGTCGCCCTCGGGGGCCTTGGCCCCAAGAACGGTTTGGAAGCAATGTTGCACCGGCTGGGGTGCTCCCCTCATCTCCCTGACACTATAAGGAGTTGGGAACTATACAAGTAGCCTCTTAGTGGAGATGATGGCATCGAGCAGGTTGAGTCTGGATCGGCCCAGAATCATGTTGTAGGCTAAAGGAAGCCTGACAACCATGAAAGTCATCATGACGGTGCTCTGCCGGGGTGCGGTCCCGACAGTTACTAGGAGTGTAACTTCTCCCTCCACCCTTACAGAATCACCTGTGAAACCAACAAGGGGTGTGTATATAGGTTTAAGTTAAGCATGAGAAAGATTCATCCTGGAGAAAGCATTGTAGAAAAGTACATCTGTGAAGCTTCCACTATCAACCATGATGCATTTTCAGGATGCTTCGCGATCGTCATCTCGACGACCATGGCATCATTATTTACAATTTTCCTTCGTCTTTCCCTTCCCTCATAAAGGGGAGTACATTTTCAGAATACCTTGCCCCCTGGGCCTTCTTGGTGGCACGCTCGACCCCCAGCATATCATCCCCACTGACTTCTCGGTAGGACGGTTGTCGATTGTTGGACCCGGTGGGAGAGCAACGAGCGCCTAGGGTTCTACTCGAGGTCTGCCCCCCACAAAACTTCCGAGGTAGCCCCTCTTGATGTGCTCTTCGATTTTCCACTTGAGGTTGCGGCATTCCTTAGTGTCGTGGCCGTGGTCACGGTGGAAGCAGTAGTACTTTATTTTGTCATGGCCAGAGGATGGCTTCATCGGAGGCGGGCACCGTAGGTAGGTCTCACCTTCGATATCCATGAGGATATTCATCCTCGGGGTGAGGAGGGGGGTGTAACTCTCCTCAGGAATGGGAGCACCTCTCGGCCTTGGTCCTTGCTGGGAGCTCCGAGCCGGGGGTTCCGGCTTCTGCACCCCAGATGTCTCGACGGGGGCCGGCTTTTTCATGGCTTCCCGTCGAGCTCCCGCCTCGTACGATCCACCTCCTCGATGCAGATTTACTTCTAGACCCGGAGGAGGAGCTCGGAGTAGGTCCTTGGGGGCTTCTTGTCGAGCGAGTAGGTCAGGCGGGAGGTCCTGAGTCCTCGCTTCAGAGCCAGCATTGCAACCGACTCCTCAAGGTTGTAGATCTCCAACGCGATAGCCTTGAAGAGAGCCACGTAGTCCCACAATGGATCGCAGTCCTGCTACCTAATGGAGAAGAGGCTATCTACCTCTCATGGCATCTTCTGATAGGCGTCGAAGTGGGCCATGAACTTCTGTCCCAACTGGATGAAGGAATTAATGCTCTCCGGCTCCAAACAGGTGAACTACACCCGAGCTGCCTTTCGGAGAGTAGCATGAAAGGCGATGCAAAGGAGTGCGTTGGTGGCCCCCTGGACCCTCATGAGTGCCCGGTAGCTTTCCAGGTGGTCCAGGGGGTCGGTGGTCCCGTCGTAAGGATCCACCTGTGGCATACAGAACCGACCTGGGATTAGCTCCTCTTGAATTTCCTGGGAGAACAGGGGATGGGCATCGTTGCCCGCTGGATCGCTAGTGGAGCCTGGTAGATTGGCAAACCGGCGGGATAATTCTGCCAGCTTACGGTCATGCTCCTCCAGGTGCTTTTCTGACACGTGCCTGATGGCTTCATTAGTAAACCCCTCCATCGAAGGAGACAGAGAAAGTGACATGGGTGCCTGGTGCCCATGGTGGGGGGTTTTGCCCTTTCTACCTCGACGAGGCTTAGATGCCGCCTGCTCGAGGTTTGGTGAGCGGCTCTCCCAGTCGGTAGACCCAGCTCGTTGTCTTTTCACCGGAGTTTGATGGCCACCCTAGTTGTCAGTGATGGCCCACGGCTACGAGGGCCTTCCTTGGAAGGAACACAGGCTATCACGAGGAGCTGCGGCATGTCCCATGAGGGTCCTTGGCTGCTGGTGAGTGGCTAAGGACAGGTGCTGATGTTGAAGCTAGCGCATTGCTATGGCAAGGATCTGCATCTATTGGATGAGTGCGGCCAACTGGGATTCCGACAGAGGTGGTTGAACTAGAGCAGATGGCTCCGCCTCTGGGTCGCGTGGGTTTCCCCGGGAGGGGGAGTCCCCCGCACAACTGGTGGAGACCTTTCTTTCCCTTGTCGTCACCATCCTTCCATCAGACTACTTGTAAAGAGGGGGGGGGGGGGTTAAAGGTGGATTAGAGATCACTTCTCTCGCCCCCCTTCTTGGGTGACAATCTGTTGCTGCCAAGATCGTCATGGCCCGTAGCTATTGTCGGCACCGGAGTGCACTCCTTCTGCTTGTTGACGGTCCCGTGGTTTCGGACTTGCAAAACAGAGGTTAGTTACCTGGGTTGGGGATTCCGGTGGGGGCACTCCGACGGTCAAGTCAGTGATGATCCAGGGGAACAGATCCTCCTGGTCGAGCCCCTCTTGATGGACTCCATGCTAGGAGGAGTGAGTAGTGTGAGAGTGGGATGCAAGTGCATTAGGAGAATGGTGACTGAGCTAGAGGGATTCTCTAGGTGGCCTTTTCTCCTTCCCTTGACTGGGTTTTCTGGTGGTTCTTTGCCCTCTGGTTGAGCTTGCACTTGTGTTTGTCTTTGATTCGCATACCTCCCCCCTTTCGGGGGTGTCGAACATTCTTTGTAGCCAAGGTGCCCGTTGGGCACCCGCCTTGAGACCTTTGCTGGGCTGGTAGGTGCGTGCGATGGTGTCCCATGCCGTGGACGGGACGTCTTTCCGGATTCGTGCTAAGAAAAATTGTCATGTGTTCTGACATTCCTCCTTGTCATCCCATTCCAGGAAGCCTGGCAGCGCCTCGATGGGGGGCTGCCACCCCCAGGCTTCGAATCTCTTGGTTGACTCCCTCTTTCGGGTGGTTTAGGTGGTTGGTGAAGGGCGGGCGCCTTGATCGGAGGGCTCCTCCCCTTTCTGGTGCAAGTGGGAGTCGTGGGCAGTTATTGTAGCCTGGTGGGTGTCTTGCAGCGATCCTCGGGTGGCTCGCCGGCATCCTAGGGTGGCGGTGCCATTTCTCTGTTCGTCGGTGTCTTTGCTCGAGCTGGGGGTTGAGCAAAAAAGGTAGGGCTTGATCTTGGTAGAGGGTAGAGCACGGCTCCGGCTTATAGGGCTCGACCTTGGAGAGACTCAACGTGGTGGAGGAGGGCTAAGCTTGACTCCAGACCATAGGGCTCGATCTGGCGGAGGGTAGAGCACGGCTCCAGCTCAGAGGGCTCGACCTCGGAAAGACTCCACATGGTGAAGGTGAAAGGGATATGCCCTACAAGCCAATCTATGTTGTATCTCCCAAACCATTGTAATTGACAATATTCTAATAAAGGCATTATTTTTCATCATACGCTGTGTTTATATTATATGATGAACCCCGTAGATTAGGGCTATGATTTTAGGGTTATGATGAGATCATACCAGTGAGATCTAAAGTCTCAAAACCTTAATCTAAAATATTCCTAGTCAAAGGAACCCTGAGTAGGGGATCAGGGTTTTTCCGGTAAGACTAGCACATCCCATGTATACTAGAGAGGGTGACTACTCTCACAGTCACTTGTGTATGACACTAATACTAGGATGTGGGTGCTCATTAGAGAATGAGTTCACTGATATGATCCAACTTGAGAACATCTAATGGTGTCTTAGCTACATGTCAATAGAAGGTTCTCATAGTGGGAGTGGTACAAGTAATTCTTTGACCTGAGACTGCCATAAGTACCTTATGTACATGAACCCATGCTTTGGTTCAATTCTAATCATGACACTGAGTCATGCACAGGATTGATACTGGGAATGGTGAATTGGATATGAAGGTAATGAGTAGATCAACAAGGAATCGATCACTCTTAGTAAGAGGAGATTGCATCCAGCTAGTTATCAATCGGATGATGATTCAGGGAATCTTTGATCAAAGTAAAGATTTTAGAGATGATTTCTAATATCAAGATAATTGAATCATCAATATAAGATTGAGCTAGAAATGAATATAATATTGGAGTTGACATATTTCCATATCCATAATTATATTTTGGGTGCAGGCTGATCGAAGGATTTAATTGTATAGTAACTTTCTACTGAAGGGTAGTTTTAGTATTTCACCAGAATTTCCATATCTTCCGGGTAGATATAACACGTTGCTAGACGTCAATCTTGTCTTGTGGGTTGATTAAATTGAATGATCACTTATTAGGAAGAGTCCTAATTGATCATAATCGGGTAAGCCCGATTTGACCTAAATCGATTAGAAAGAGTTCTAATCAAATTAGGTCAACTTGTATTCGAACCCACTGCTGGCTAGATGTGGAACCCAATGGGTCACATACTTAAAAGAATTGATCAAGGGTTTAATTCTGTAATTAAATCATTTTGCATGATGACACTCTAGCAGGTGTTGCAAATCCTAGCTTCTATTCGAATTAGATTCGAATTAGGGTTCCGGATTGGTTCAAATTGGATTCTAATTGGATCTAATTAGACCCTAATTAAGTTTATAGGGATTATGGCTGACCCTATTGGCTAACCAAGTATTTAGGCTAGCCCCTCCACCCGCTCCTTTGAGTTTTCATGCCAAAATGCCAAGAGTCCATGCACTAATGGACTCTTGGCGCGCCATTTGGAAGAGTCCATGGCGCATGGACTCTTGGTGCGCTCCACTTAATTCTCTGATGAATTAAGATGGGGCGGCCTTTCTTTCTCACCTTAGCACCTCACTTGTCCTCCCTTGGATGGAAATCTAACGGGTGGTGGGGTTTTAAGAAAGAAAGAAAGTGTTGTTTCTTCCCGGTCGCGCGAAATAACATCTCTTCGGAGATTAAAAGTCGCGACTCCTTTCTATTTAAAACATCGTAATTTTTTCTTTCTGAAAGGTCATGGAATTTATCCGGAAGGCCGTGAGAAGGAAGGATGGGGCGTGAGAAAATAGGAAGGGGCGTGAGAAGTCTTTCACGAAGAGTTGTGTGTGCGACTCTCTGAAATCTATTTAAGGGGTCAGGAAAAATCAGAATCGGGTAATGCTTTTATTTTTCTTCTTCCTCTCCAAAAGACTCCTTCCCTCTTTTCTTGTTTTACATTGTTTCCTTTACAGAGGACTCCTCTGTCGAAACTTTGTTGCTAAACAAGAATAAAAGAGAAGGTCTCCGACGGTAAAGGAAAGAAGGAGTTCTGATTTTGTTCCTTGTTTCTTACATTAAGACATTCTTGTCTTAATTTCTCCTCCAATTTAAGACAAGCCTAAATCCCCTTAGGACAAAGTCTTTTCTTCAAGACAAGAGTGTCTTAGAGGGTCAAGGTCTTAGTGGAAGGAGGAGAAGAGATCAAAAAAAGGGAGGCAACCTCTTGTGTGGAAGAATTCCAGCCATAATTCGAAGAATTGAGTTCTAGGAAGAAGAACTCAATAGGAGGAACCAATGGACAAGAAGATAGTGTTTTTGATCAGTGCTCTGTGTGGATCACCATCGGAGGGCGGACACCTGGACGCCTGGTGAATTCAGTTAGCCCCTTCAACTTCAAGTTTGTTGGAATAAGCGATTACAGGTTAGTACCCTAATCCTAATTTGCATAGATATGCTTGTTATATGTTCTAGTCTTATTTAAGGAGTTCCTGGTTTAGGGTTTTTGGTGTGAATTTAGTTTCAATTTTGAAATTACCCTTCTGTTGCGTTGCACCGGAACCCAACGGTGGTATCAGAGCCACCTTAATTAGGACTATAATCTATGATAGTTTGTATGTTACATATTTGGGTTTTTAAATCCTAATATGCTACTATGCTTAGCATATCTTTGATTGCATATATGTTTTGATGTATGCCACTAGTTAGGGTTTTTCACTCAAACCCTAATTATTATAGAGATATGTTTAGTTTTGAAGTCATCATACTAAAATAAGGTTGCCCTGGCATAATGGTGGATCCATTATATGGTAAATGGTTGTCCTAGTATGATGACACACTTAGCACATATTTGTTTATTTATAAGAGTGATATGTTGATTGTGATACGTTCTATAAGAATGTGTTGGCAATTTATAAATCCCTCCTCTTAAAAATTATATTAAGTCTTAGTATATTTAACTAATAAGCATCACTAGTCATGATGTACAATTGATCATTTGGTGTCTAGAAAGGTGGTTCTGGGAAGGTAAAGAGAATTATGGTTTTTAATTGGTTCCGTTGACTGACCTGGCCAATTTTTATTGGTGTCTAGGAAAGCAACGGGGGGACTCCCACATCTCTTCCACTTGCCTGGCCGATTTGATTAAATTTAAATCTTGACTAAAATGCTTAGTGTTAAAAATACTATATATTGGCCTTCCTTCATGCTGGATCATTATTGTGTTATGAACCACATTAGGTTTGTTGTGTTATCTACAAGACCTAATATGGTGATTGACATAATACTAGTCTAGTGCATAGATATGCTTACAGTATATTCAGTATAATGCTTTGTTGTGTTATTTGCAAGGGCATTATATTTGAGTATTGACTGTATAGAAATGAAAGGATCTTGACTTAACTAGAACATTATGGTTTGTTGTGTTTTCTGCAAGACTAATAATGTTCTAGAGGCCAAGTTACTTCTTGAGAATTATATGAGATATAATTGGAAGAGTTTCCTACCTTTGAGCTTATAAAAGTTTTGTTGTGTTTTCTGCAAGATCTTTTATAAGTTATTAGGATCTCAATCTCACTAAGAAAAATCGATCAGGGTTCTCGATTATCATAGTGAGGGCTATGATTTTTGATAAAATAGTGGGAGACATAATTAAATTGAAGACCTAATTTAATTATGTAAGTCATTTCATGGTTGTTTGCTTATGTATTGTTCTTTATTAAATGTAGATAAATGGCATCTTCATTATCACTGCGAAGTATCTTAGATACCAATAAACTGACTGGTCTGAACTATGTGGATTGGTTGAGAAATTTAAAGATTGTGCTGAGTTTAGAAAAACTTTCTTATATTCTTGATACCCCTAGTCTTAATCTACTAGGGGACGATGCCACACAGGAAGATATGGTCACATACAAAATGTGGCAGAATGACTCCCTCACTGTCAAGTGTATCATACTAGCCTCTATGACCAATGAGTTACAGAGACAGCATGAAATCATGGAAACTCAATCCATAATGCTCAATTTAAAAGAGCTTTAGGAGGCTAAACCCTAAGGGTGGCATCAATAAGAATAAGAAAGGAAAGAAGGCCTCAAAACAGTCGACCTGTTTCTTTTGCGGCAAAGCTGGACATTGGAAAAGGAATTGCAAGGCTTACCTTGCAACTGTGAAGCCTGGTGCGTCAGATGCACCAAAAGGTATGTATGAGATACATGCTATATTGACATTAAATTTGTCTATATCAAATACTTGGGTATTGGATACCGCTTGTGGTTACCATATATGCAAATCTTTGCAGGACCTCCACAAGCTTAAAGTATTGAAGGAAGGTGACTTCAATCTCTACAGTGCTAGTGGTGATATCATCCAAGCAGAAGCTGTAGGGACCTATATTCTGAAGTTGCCTTCAGAGAAGATCTTGGAGTTAGAAAATTGTTATTATATGCCTAAGGTTATTAGGAACATTATATCTATTCCCTTGTTATTAAAACAAGGATATGTAATGGATGTAACGAGCACTGGTTGCTCGATAATGCTATCTAATGAATTTGTTTGTTCTGGCATATTTAGCAATGGACTCTTAACTCTTTCTTCTAATGATAGTGTTTTTCATGTCAATAATAAAAGAAAAAGAAAAGACTTTAATGATACTTTACTTTGGCATCATCGACTTGGTCATATTAATGAGTCTAGGATAAGCAAGTTATACAAGAAAAAATTCCTTGATCCTTATGAGTATGAATCATTAGGAACTTGCGAATCATGTCTCATGGGTAAGATGACCAAGACTCCATTTACTGGACATGGAGAAAGGTTAACTGAGTTATTAGGACTTATACATACTGATGTATGTGGTCCAATGACAACTCAGGCCAGAGGTGGATACTCAAATTTTATCACTTTTACAGATGATTTATCTAGGTTCGGATGTGTGTATCTTATGAAACATAAATCTGAAGCCTTTGATAAATTTAAGGAGTATCAAAGTATGGTCGAAAAACAAACCGGGAAAAGTATTAAAGTTCTTCGTTCTGATCGAGGAGGAGAATACTTATCCACAAAGTTTTTAGACTATCTTAAAGTTAATGGAATTATTTCTGAATGGACCCCTCCTTATACACCACAGCTAAATAGTATAGCTGAAAGGAGGAATCGTACCTTATTAGATATGGTATGATCCATGATGTGCTTCACAAATTTACCCATTTCCTTCTGGGGTCATGCCCTAGAAATTGCTGTTTACATTCTGAACAAAGTACCTTCTAAATCCGTTGCTAGTACTCCATATAAAATTTGGAGTGGAAAGAAACTGTATCTTAAATAATTTAAGGTATGGGGATGTCCAGCTTATGTTAAAAGAAATTTTGGACATAAGTTGGAATCTAGAGCGAATAAATGTCTATTTGTAGGATATCCTAGAGAGGGTAGAGGATATCTGTTTTACCATCCTACTGAACAAAAGATTTTTGTCAGCAAGCATGCCACTTTTCTAGAAAAAGAGTTCATTTTAGAAAAGGGCAATGGTAGAACTATTGAACTTGGAGAAGTACAAGAAACACAGATAGACAGTTCTCAACCATTAGAACATATAGTTAGGATAGAACCAGAACACAAAACTCCTCCCCGTAGGTCAGATAGAGTGCCACGGGCACTTGAGAGGTATGGGTTTATTATTGAAAATAATGAAGCCCAAGTCATTCAAAATGATGAACCTCTGACCTATACGGAAGCTATCTTGAGTACTGATTCAAATAGATGGCAAGAAGCCATGGAATCCGAGATAGACTCTATGTATGTAAACCAAGTATGGTCTTTGGTCGATGCACCAGAGGGTGTTAATCCTATTGGGTGCAAATGGGTCTATAAGAAAAAGATTGGGGCTGATGGCCAAGTTGAAACCTATAAAGTCAGATTAGTGGCAAAAGGTTTTAGACAAAAACAGGGAATTGATTATGATGAAACATTCTCACCTGTTGCCATGCTCAAATCAATCCAGATTTTACTTGCTATAGCAGCATACCACGATTATGAGATCTGGTAGATGGATGTGAAGACTGCATTCCTCAATGGTTTCCTTGAGGAAGAAGTCTACATGTCACAGCCAGAAGGTTTTATTTCAAAGAATAAACCTAATCAAGTATGCAAGCTAAAAAAATTCATTTATGGATTAAAGCAAGCTTCAAGGAGTTGGAACATCCGCTTTGATGAAACTATTAAAAGGTTTGGTTTTATCAAAAATATGGATGAACCCTATGTTTATAAGAAGACTAGTGGGAGTGCCATAGTCTTCTTGGTTCTGTATGTAGATGACATTCTTCTCATTGGGAATGATATCCCAATGTTGCAATCAGTCAAGGTTTGGCTATCAAACCAATTTTTCATGAAAGATTTGGGAGAAGCATCCTATATACTAGGTATTAAGATCTATAAAGATAGATCTAAGAGGATGCTAGGTTTATCCCAATCTAGGTACATTGACTTAGTGCTGAAAAGATTCAGCATGGATGGAAGTAAAAGAGGTTATCTTCCTATGAGTCAAGGCATACATCTTTCTAAAAGGATGTCTCCTAAGACACCTGAAGAAAGAAATAGAATGAATTCTATACCTTATGCTTCGGCAATAGGGTCCATAATGTATGCCATGTTATGTACCAGGCCTGATATGGCATATGCTTTAGGCATTGTCAGTAGGTTTTAGGCTGATCCAGGAGAGGATCATTGGAAAGCAGTTAAAAATATTCTTAAGTGCCTGAGAAGGACTAAGGATATTTTTCTGGTTTATGATGGTTCTGATCTTAAACTAGAAGCTTATTCTGATTCTAGTTTTCAATCAGACCCTGATGATAGCAAATCCATTTCGAGATATGTTTTTACCCTAAATGGTGGAGCAGTGAGTTGGAAGAGTACCAAGCAGCAGACTGTAGCTGACTCAACCACAGAGACAGAATACATAGCTATCAATGAAGCCGCAAAGGAAGCAGTCTGGATGAAGATGTTCATCATAGAGTTGGGTGTTGTTCCTGAGATTGAAAACCCAGTGCCACTTTACTGTGACAACACTGGGGCTGTTGCTCAAGCTAAGGAACCAAGAGCTCATCATAAGTCCAAGCACATTCTGAGACGCTTCCATCTCGTTCGAGAAATAGTAGAAAGACAAGATGTCTACATAAATAGAGTTGATACAAAGAATAATGTAGCAGACCCGTTCACTAAGGCTCTACCACAGTGAGAGTTTGATCGCCACCTCGAGTGTATGGGATTAAGATTTAAAGGCGATTGGCTTTAGTGCAAGTAGGAGATTGAAAGGGATATGCCCTACAAGCCAATCTATGTTGTATCTCCCAAACCATTGTAATTGACAATATTCTAATAAAGGCATTATTTTTCATCATACGCTGTGTTTATATTATATGATGAACCCCGTAGATTAGGACTATGATTTTAGGATTATGATGAGATCATACCAGTGGGACCTAAAGTCTCAAAATCTTAATCTAAAATATTCCTAGTCAAAGGAACCCTGAGTAGGGGATCAGGGTTTTTTCCGGTAAGACTAGCACAGCCCATGTATACTGGAGAGGGTGACTGCTCTCACAGTCACTTGTGTATGACACTAATACTAGGATGTGGGTGCTCATTAGAGAATGAGTTCACTGATATGATCCAACTTGAGAACATCTAATGGTGTCTTAGCTACATGTCAATAGAAGGTTCTCATAATGGGAGTGGTACAAGTAATCCTTTGACCTAAGACTGCCATAAGTACCTTATGTACATGAACCCATGCTTTGGTTCAATTCTAATCATGACACTGAGTCATACATAGCATTGATACTGGGAATGGTGAATTGGATATGAAGGTAATGAGTAGGTCAACAAGGAATCGATCACTCTTAGTAAGAGGAGATTGCATCCAGCTAGTTATCAATCGGATGATGATTCAGGGAATCTTTGATCAAAGTAAAGATATTAGAGATGATTTCTAATATCAAGATAATTGAATCATCAATATAAGATTAAGCTAGAAAAGAATATAATATTGGAGTTGACATATTTCCATATCCATAATTATATTATGGGTGCAGGCTGATCGAAGGATTTAATTGTATGGTAACTTTCTACTGAAAGGTAGTTTTGATATTTCACCAGAATTTCCATATCTTCCGGGTAGACATGACACGTTGCTAGACGTCAATCTTGTCTTGTGGGTTGATTAAATTGAATAATCACTTATTTGGAAGAGTCTTAATTGATCATAATCGGGTAAGCCCGATTTGACCTAAATCGATTCGAAAGAGTTCTAATCAAATTAGGTCAACTTGTATTCGAACCCACTGCTGGCTAGATGTGGAACCCAATGGGTCACACACTTAAAAGAATTGATCAAGGGTTTAATTCTGTAATTAAATCATTTTGCATGATGACACTCTAGCAGGTGTTGCAAATCCTAGCTTCTATTCGAATTAGATTCGAATTAGGGTTCCGGATTGGTTTAAATTGGATTCTAATTGGATCTAATTAGACCCTAATTGAGTTTATAGGGATTATGGCTGACCCTATTGGCTAACCAAGTATTTAGGCTAGCCCCTCCACCCGCTTCTTTGAGTTTTCATGCCAAAATGCCAAGAGTCCATGCGCTAATGGACTCTTGGCGCGCCATTTGGAAGAGTCCATGGCGCATGGACTCTTGGTGCACTCCACTTAATTCTCTGATGAATTAAGATGGGGCGACCTTTCTTTCTCACCTTAGCGCCTCACTTGTCCTCCCTTGGATGGAAATCTAACGGGTGGTGGGGTTTTAAGAAAGAAAGAAAGCGCTGTTTCTTCCCGGTCGCGCGAAATAACATCGCTTCGGAGATTAAAAGTCGCGACTCCTTTCTTTTTAAAACATCGCAATTTTTTCTTTCTGAAAGGCCGTGGAATTTATCCAGAAGGCTGTGAGAAGGAAGGATGGGGCGTGAGAAAATAGGAAGGGGCGTGAGAAGTCTTTCACGAAGAGTTGTGTGTGCGACTCTCTGAAATCTATTTAAGGGGTCAGGAAAAATTAGAACCAGGTAATGCTTTTATTTTTCTTCTTCCTCTCCAAAAGACTCCTTCCCTCTTTTCTTGTTTTACATTGTTTCCTTTATAGAGGACTCCTCTGTCGAAACTCTGTTGCTGAACAAGAATAAAAGAGAAGGTCTCCGACGATAAAGGAAAGAAGGAGTTCTGATTTTGTTCCTTCTTTCTTACATTAAGACATTCTTGTCTTAATTTCTCCTCCAATTTAAGACAAGCCTAAATCCCCTTAGGACAAAGTCTTTTCTTCAAGACAAGAGTGTCTTAGAGGGTCAAGGTCTTAGTGGAAGGAGGAGAAGAGATCAAAGAAAGGGAGGCAACCTCTTGTGTGGAAGAATTTCAGCCATAATCCGAAGAATTGAGTTCTAGGAAGAACTCAATAGGAGGAACCATTGGACAAGAATGGTGCGGGCACCAGAATCAGAAAGAGACTCCAACCAATTCAAGCCCATTCCGAATCTTTATGGTTGGACTAGAGAGTCCGGTAACCTTTCTTTATTTTGAGTCCAAAAGAATCATGTAAGTCGAGTCCATGTTGGGTCCTGTAATCTTTCTTTTGAGTCCAAAATAATCATGTAAGTCGAGTCCTTGTCGGGTCTAGTCTTAGTCCAATCCAAATGGGTCAACTAGCATCAAGCCTAAAGAATACTCATAATGTATACCCCAAATCAAGACCAAAGCCAACTCAATTGGGGACCACATGCCACATCACTTGCGCCACCTCAACTTGGGACCACATGCCATGTCAAGAGGGGACCACATGCCACCTCACATGCCACCTCACCACAAGAGGGCGCCATCCCAAGTTCAAATTCAAGGAAGTTGGCCAAGGAGGATTTCAAGCAAGAAAATCAGCCCTCTCCCCTTATATTACTCCACTTGTTTGGGAATTTGAAATTTCAAAATTTGTGAGGCTTTATTTAAAGCCTTGGACGCCCCTTGTAAAAAGCTATTGAGGAATGAATACAAATTTTTAGAAATTCTCTATGTGTTTCTATGTGCCTATGTGGATCTTTGTGCCTAAGTGAACCTCTTTCTCTCCTCCATCATTTCTTCTCCCTAATCCTTCTCTTTTACTCTTCATCTTCCAAGCAATCCTCTTCCTTCAAGACGAATTAAGGACATCCTCACAAGAAGAAGATCAACACCAACACAAGCTTCCACCATGGCGCCAAGGATCATTTCCAACAAACTCTCCTTTTGAGTTCCATCAATCTTCTCATTTCTAATTAAGCTTCTAATCATCTTGGTTTCTTTGTTGCAGGGTTCTCTAGGTTCCAGATCTAGGAGGAAGGATTACTTGCTACAAACCAGAAAGTTAGATGGCCCATCTTATGTGGTATGATCTTTCATTTAAGAAACTTAAGAGCGAATCCCTTGTGCTTGAGATTTCAATGCTTGAACTCCTAGTCTTTTAAGATCGGGATCATTAAATAGGGCTAGCTTGACTTGTGTGCGAATTCTAATCTTGTCTTATTTCTTTAAGATTTTGATAGTCCTCCTAGCTGGGTTTAAGTATAAGCATTTAGGGTTTCTTATTTAGATCTCCTTGATCTTATATGTTGAATCACTCATATGCAAGTAGGAATTGCTAGTTAAATTTTGGTTAATCTCTTTTAGAGTCACATGATTGCATCCTCATCATGCATACCACACCAATCTTGGTATCAGAGCATGGTAGAATAAGTTCCTGATTGCATAGCATTAAGTCCTTGAAGTACTTGGATCGGGGGCGTTACCAGGCCGTCCGGTCTTAGGAGAAAGTAGGGTTTAAACACCCTCTCTTCCCATTCCACGGGGGTCTCCTAAGGCATGTCGGGGTGTCATTGTGATTGACCCGTGAAAAAGAAAGCCAAAGGACTTCTTAGATTTCATTTGTGAATTTTGCAGTGGGCACGTTCTGTTTTTCTGCTTGCTGTATTTTCTGTAGGCTGACTGTAATCCGCCTGCAACTCCAAAGGCAAGTACCACATTCCTCATTGGAATATTTTTTTTCCTATTCCATTTTAAGTTGCTTATCACCGTTTTAAATTTCAATCTGAGAGAAAATTTACAAAAAAAATGAAAATTCCTGCAGTCCATCAGTGTTATTAGGGTTTCTGTTCTGTTCTGTTCCTTTTAATTATCTTCATTTCAGAATCTGCCTAGAATAGTACAGATTTTATTTTGAATTTTTGTTTCATCTGGTATGTCATCTAGAAGTTAGGAGTTTTCTGTGATTTCTTTAGATTTTTCTGACATTTTTTTTTCTGCACTTATCAACACCACTTTTAAACTGCAACACACTACTTCTGCATCTGAAATTTGAAATTTGCATGCATCTCATGACAAATCAAATTAAGGGCATGAAATTGACATAGGGTCAGGATTTCATCACCTGTCCCTAGCCCAAAAATCACCAAATTGCATATCTACCCAATCCCTAACTAAAATTGATTAGACATTAATTTCCCTAGTAGGTTAGGAACATCAATTTGGTCGAGCCCGGGTTATTGTCAACTTATTGTGTCAACTAGTCTTGTGTGTGCCCTATTACTTGGTATCTAGAATTGGGACTAAGGGCTTGGGTGCTGATCCGTCTATCGGGCCAATTCCACTGGGCCTAGGTAGGCCAGAGACAGGATCTCACACTCCCCTTGTTCTAAAACCTGGCCAAGTATAGAGTTACTACAATCTAGCTTGCCACCTTGATTAGGCAACTAGCTTGGAACTCTAGGTCCAGTTCAATTCAATTGGGAAAGCTTGTGCAACCCATTTCTTCATCTATTATTGAAAGCTGGTGTCAAGGATAGAGGTTAAGTGGCTCAAGCCTAAGCGATTCTTGTGGTTTTTAATTAGGATCCAGTGAAAGCTGGGGGAACCTCCCACAGACCCACCTCCTGACTGGCCAGTGGAAGAGAGTAGCTGTTGATTTGATTGTATCTAGTCAACTCAGTTTATTTGGACTAACCAGTTTAGAAAACTCGTAGTTCGGGTCTGAGTCTAATTGTTTGCATGACAACTAGGTCAGGCACACCTTACCACCCTTCACAAGCCCAACCTAGTTCATCCATGGATACTAGTATGGAAAGCCTTATGAGAACTATGATCGAGAAGATGGACCATTTGGATGCTAAATTTGGTCAGTTCGAGGAAAGGGTAGGAACCCTAGAAGAAGCTAGGTTGACCCCAACTGAACCACCTTCACCCAGATTACCTTCAGTTCATCCTAGAGCCCAACGACAGGAACACTCACCTGACCCAATTCAAAGAAGACTGCATCAGGATTATGTTGATCATACTCTAGAGCCACCTCCTAGAAGGCCTCACTATGATACTTTTGATCTGGATGATCGGGCCCTAAGGAACATCCGTCTAGATGCACCAACCTTTGAGGGAAGCTTAGATCCTAAGGTGTACACAGACTGGGAGGCTGACATGGACCAGTATTTTGACTGGAATGATATGTCTGAAGAGAGAAGATTTAAGTTTGCCAAAATCAGACTAGTTTGTCAGGCTCGGTTATATTGGAGAAACATGGAATGCATATCAAGGCAAAGGGGAGATTTACCTATAGCAACATGGAGAGATATGAAGAGGAAACTTAGAGAGAAATATCTGCCTATGTCTTATCAGCAAAGGTTATTAGATCAGTGGCAACGATTGACACAGGATAACAAGACCGTTTCTGAATACGTTGCTAAATTTGATGAGTTTGTGATGCGATGCAACGTAGTCGAGTCTGAAGCAGCCACTTTATCAAGGTTTAGATCAGGGTTGAATGATGATATAAAAGGGGAACTGTTTTTAAGGAAAGTCCATGATTTAGATCAGGCATACCAAGTTGCCACGGACTATGAGAGGTTTCAAAGGAGAGCTACATTTAGACGACCTGAACCTAGTAGGTTTAACCCTCCTATTAGCAGGCCTAGCTCAGTCCCTAGTCCCGCCAATAGAACAAGGTCCAGCCCGAATCCAACCCTTAGACCCAATCCGACCACCCCCTTAATTCCCAGAGGAGATAAAGGAAAGAGCCCTGAAGTTCCAGGTGAAAGAGAACGAGTTTGTTATAAGTGCCGCAAAACAGGCCATTTCATGAGCCAATGCCCCTCTAGAGCTTTACATATAGGGGAGGTAGAAGAAGAAGATTCAGAACCCCTAGAGTTTGGTGAAGAAGAAGTTTATGAAGCAGGGGATTATTTAGCTGATGAGTATGAAGAGTATGAAGGGGGTGAAGAGAACATAGACTCATCAGATTTGCTAGGAGTTATGAGATGTATCATGACACAGACCAAGGAGCAAGAAGACTGGCGTAGAACTAGCATCCTACACACATTTGTTAAGATAGGAGAAAAAGTCTGTAAGATCGTCATCGATAGTGGAAGCTGTGTCAATGCCATTTCCACTAACGCAGCCAAAAGTCTAGGATTACCCATTGTACCACATCCCAATCCATATAAGGTGTCCTGGATCGATTCCACTTCTATACCAATCAAGTCAAGATGTCAGGTTCAAGTCCAGCTTCAATCCTATCAGGAAAAGATCTGGTGTGATGTGCTTCCTATGGGGGTAAGTAGCATCATCTTAGGCAGGCCATGGCTGTTTGATCATGATGTGACCATCTTTGGTCGATCAAACTCCTGTGCTTTCAATTTCAATGGCAAGAAAATTGTCATTCATCCAACCCAGCCTAAGGATAATGTCAAGAGAGGAGCTAGCAGCTTGAAAGATAAGAAGACTGGATTAAATTTAATAGGTGCAAAAGAATTAGAGCAAGATATCATGGAAGGAGCACCTATTTGGGTAGTAGCTGCTAAGGAAATTAAGGACCACAGCCCTGTAGAATACCCTCAAGAGGTGGTCCAATTATTGAAAGAATTTGAGGATGTGTTTCCAGAAGATCTCCCCAATAACCTCCCACCTTTAAGAGACATAGAACACGCAATAGATTTAATCCCTGGAGCGACTTCACCTAATTTGCCTCACTATAGGATGAACCCAAATGAACACCAGGAACTGCAAAGGCAAGTGGGTGAACTTCTTAGGATGGGGTTTATTAAGGAAAGCTTAAGTCCATGTGCAGTCCCTGCTCTGCTGACCCCTAAGAAAGATGGCACCTGGAGGATGTGTATAGATAGCCGTGCCATTAATAAGATCACTGTAAAGTATAGATTCCCAATCCCAAGATTAGATGACATGTTAGATATGATAGCTGGATCGACAATTTTTTCCAAGATAGACCTAAAAAGTGGCTATCACCAGGTTAGGGTTAGGCCTGGAGACGAATGGAAGACCGCTTTTAAGACTAAAGATGGATTATATGAGTGGTTAGTCATGCCGTTCGGTCTGTCCAATGCACCCAGCACTTTTATGAGAATAATGAATCAGGTGTTAAAGGTTTTTATCGGAAGATTTGTAGTGGTCTATTTTGATGATATACTTATATATAGCAAAATAAAGGCAGACCACTTAACCCACCTGAAGCAAGTTTGTCAAGTCCTGAGAAAAGATAGTCTCTATGCCAATATCAAGAAGTGTGATTTCCTGACAAATAGAGTTATCTTTCTAGGATTCGTAGTCACATTTGAAGGGGTGTCCGCTGATCCTGAGAAAATTAAATCCATAGTAGAGTGGCCTACGCCTAAGACTATCCACAACGTTCATAGTTTTCATGGGTTATCCACCTTCTATAGAAGGTTTATTAAAGGATTCAGTACGATAGTGGCACCAATCACTGATTGTATTAGGAAGGGAAATTTTGAATGGACTAAAGCAGCAGGTAAGGCCTTCCTAACAATTAAGGAGAAAATGACACAAGCACCTGTCTTAAGGTTACCCGATTTTACCAAGGTGTTTGAGGTTGCTTGTGATGCTTCTGGGGTCAGAATTGGAGGTGTCTTGAGTCAAGAGAATCACCCAGTAGCATACTTCAGTGAAAAGTTAAATGAGGCGAGACTAAGGTACTCCACGTATGATAAGGAACTGTATGCTGTAGTTCAAGCTCTACGATATTGGAGGCATTATCTTCTACCCCACGAGTTTATCCTGTTCTCTGATCATGAAGCTCTTAGGTTCCTTAGTTCTCAAAAGAAATTAAATCCTAGGCACGGGAAATGGGTAGAATTCATACAAGCTTACACGTTCGTTTTGAAACATCGTGCCGGTACTGAAAATAGGGTTGCTGATGCGTTGAGCCGCCGTTCTATGTTGTTAACCTCTGTGAGCACTGAAGTAGTAGGGTTCGATAGATTGAAAGATGAATATCCCACATGTCCTGATTTTGGTCACATCTATCAATCCCTCCAACAAAGACCATCTAGTGAGCCTAGTGATTATACACTGTTAGATGGATACCTTTTCAAAGGAAATCAGTTGTGTATTCCCAAGACCTCTGTTAGGGAATTTCTGATCTGGGAAGTCCATGCTGGAGGTTTAGCAGGACATTTTGGCAGGAACAAAACCATCCTAGCAATAGAAGAACAATTTTTTTGGCCTGGTCTTAAAAAGAACGTTGCCCAGATCGTAGCTAAGTGTCGGACCTGTGCTGTTGCAAAACAGCAAAGACAGAACACCGGTCTGTACATGCCCTTACCTATCCCTGATGGTCCATGGCAAGATATCAGTATGGATTTTGTGGTAGGTCTACCTAAAACTTCTAGGAAACATGACTGTTTTTGTGGTTGTCGATCGTTTCTCCAAAATGGCGCACTTCATCCCGTGTTCTCAAACTTTAGACGCTTCAAAAGTGGCCAAGCTTTTCTTAGATCAGGTGGTTAAGCTTCATGGTTTACCCAAGACCATTGTGTCAGATAAAGATGTCAAGTTCACTAGCTACTTCTGGAAAACCCTCTGGCACATGTTAGGTACTAAGCTGAAATTCTCTACGGCCTATCATCCTCAAACCGATGTCCAAACTGAAGTAGTAAATCGAAGCTTAGGAAATCTCTTAAGATGTTTAGTCGGCGACAACCTAGGAAACTGGGACTTACTACTTCCTCGCGCTGAATTTGCCTACAACAGTTCGATTAATAGGTATATTGGGAAAAGTCCATTCGAAGTGGTCCATGGATACAGACCTAGGAAACCTTTAGACCTAATTCCATTACCAGTACATACACGAATATCTGAGTCTGCTGAGTCATATGCACAGCATGTTAAGGGTTTGCACAAGGAGATTAGTCAGAAGATTCAAACAAGCAATGAACTCTATAGGCATATGGCTAATTCACATAAACGGTTAAAAGAATTTAATGAAGGAGACTCTGTAATGATTAGGCTTAAACCAGAAAGGTTTCCTCCGGGAACTATGAAGAAACTCCATGCCCGGGGAGCCAGACCCTTCAAAATAATAAAGAAAATTGGACCTAATGCTTATGTAGTAGACTTACCACCTAGTTATGGCATTAGTTCTACATTTAATGTTTCCGATCTGAAAGAGTACAAGGAACCTGCATTGATACCAGATGAACCTTTTGGTCCTAACACTTCTCTTGAGAGTGAAATGCCAATTGAGTGTCCACCACCAAATATTCCTGAGCGAAAGGAAAGAATTGAAAGGATCTTGAATGACCAGATCATCACTACTAGAAATAAGGGCTACCAACGCTATCTGGTTCGATGGCAAGGACATCCTGAATCTGAAGATTCCTGGATCACCAAAGAGGACCTACAATAAATCGACCCGGATATATTAGAAACTTATCACTTGACAGGGTCGAGTTCCTCCCACCCGGGAAGAATTGGTGCGGGCACCAGAATCAGAAAGAGACTCCAACCAATTCAAGCCCATTCCGAATCTTTATGGTTGAACTAGAGAGTCTGGTAACCTTTCTTTATTTTGAGTCCAAAAGAATCATGTAAGTCGAGTCCATGTTGGGTCCTGTAATCTTTCTTTTGAGTCCAAAATAATCATGTAAGTCGAGTCCATGTCGGGTCTAGTCTTAGTCCAATCCAAATGGGTCAACTAGCATCAAGCCTAAAGAAGACTCACAATGTATACCCCAAATCAAGACCAAAGCCAACTCAATTGGGGACCACATGCCACATCACTTGCGCCACCTCAACTTGGGACCACATGCCATGTCAAGAGGGGACCACATGCCACCTCACATGCCACCTCACCATAAGAGGGTGCCATCCCAAGTTCAAATTCAAGGAAGTTGGCCAAGGAGGATTTCAAGCAAGAAAATCAGCCCTCTCCCCTTATATTACTCCACTTGTTTGGGGATTTGAAATTTCAAAATTTATGTGGCTTTATTTAAAGCCTTGGACGCCCCTTGTAAAGAGTTATTGAGGAATGAATACAAATTTTCAGAAATTATCTATGTGTTTCTATGTGCCTATGTGGATCTTTGTGCCTAAGTGAACCTCTTCCTCTCCTCCATCATTTCTTCTCCCTAATCCTTCTCTTTTACTCTTCATCTTCCAAGCAATCCTCTTCCTTCAAGGCGAATTAAGGACATCCTCACAAGAAGAAGATCAACACCAACACAAGCTTCCACCATGGCGCCAAGGATCATTTCCAACAAACTCTCCTTTTGAGTTCCATCAATCTTCTCATTTCTAATTAAGCTTCTAATCATCTTGGTTTCTTTGTTGTAGGGTTCTTTAGGTTCCAGATCCAGGAGGAAGGATTACTTGCTACAAACCAGAAAGTTAGATGGCCCATCTTATGTGGTATGATCTTTCATTTGAGAACCTTAAGAGCGAATCCCTTGTGCTTGAGATTTCAATGCTTGAACTCCTAGTCTTTTAAGATCGGGATCATTAAATAGGGCTAGCTTGACTTATGTGTGAATTCTAATCTTGTCCTATTTCTTTAAGATTTTGATAGTCCTCCTAGCTGGGTTTAAGTATAAGCATTTAGGGTTTCTTATTTAGATCTCCTTGATCTTATATGTTGAATCACTCATATGCAAGTAGGAATTGCTAGTTAAATTTTGGTTAATCTCCTTTAGAGTCACATGATTGCATCCTCATCATGCATACCACACCAAAGAAGATAGTGTTTTTGATCAGTGCTCTATGTGGATCACCATCGGAGGGCGGACACCTGGACGCCTGGTGAATTCAGTTAGCCCCTTCAACTTCAAGTTTGTTGGAATAAG
This sequence comes from Areca catechu, assembly GCA_021397845.1. Lineage (NCBI taxonomy): Eukaryota > Viridiplantae > Streptophyta > Magnoliopsida > Arecales > Arecaceae > Areca > Areca catechu. Next base: position 66,753,977 of record CM038045.1, read on the forward strand.
CGATTACAGGTTGGTACCCTAATCCTAATTTGCATAGATATGCTTGTCATATGTTCTAGTCTTATTTAAGGAGTTCCTGGTTTAGGATTTTTGGTGTGAATTTAGTTTCAATTTTGAAATTTCCCTTCTGCTGCATTGCACCGGAACCCAACAGAAGGAGGGCTGAGCTCGACTCTGGACCACAGGGCTCGATCTCGAGGGGCTCGATCTCGTAGAGGGCAGAGCACGGCTCTGGCTCAAAGGGCAGAGCACGGCTCCATTTCAGAGGGCTCGACCTCGGAGAGACTCCACGTGGTGGAGGAGGGCTGAGCTCGACTTTGAACCATAGGGCTCAATCTTGAGGGGCTCGATCTGGCGGATGCCGCTCGGCTCTGACCTAAGCATCCCGGGCTCACGAGCCTGACCTGGCAGATGATGGAGCTCGACTTCGACAGGCTTCCCCCTTACACTATGGGAGCTCAGCCCGGTGAAGGAGCCCGAGTAGAGCATCTGATGTGGTGTTTGATAGCTACTCCACGTCAGTGATCATGCCACATCACACATCAACACTTAACCCTCTACCTAAAGAATGGAGGTATGCTCATGGACACCCCAAAGAACTTATTATTCATGATCCATCAAAAGGGATAAGTACTCGTTCATCTCTTAGAAATGTATGTGATTATTTAGCTTTTGTTTCTCAAGTAGAACCAAAATCTTTTGAAGAAGCTGAAAATGATTGTAATTGGATAAATGCTATGCAAGATGAACTAAATCAATTTAAAAGAAATAATGTTTGGACTTTAGTTGAAAGATCCTCTAATGTTTCAATAATTGGTACAAAATGGGTTTTCAAAAATAAGCTTGATGAAGATGAAATAGTCATTAGAAATAAAGCTAGGCTAGTTACCAAAGGATACAATCAGGAGGAATGGGTTAATTTTGATGAAACCTTTGCTCATGTTGCTAGACTTGAGACAATTAGGCTATTATTGGCATTTGCATGTTTTATTGATTTTAAATTATTTCAAATGGATGTCAAAAGTATCTTTTTGAATGGTTTTATTGAAGAAGAAGTTTATATTGAACAACCCCCTGGTTTTGAAAATCATGAGTTTCCAAATCATGTTTTTAAGCTTCATAAAGTTTTGTATGTTTTGAAACAAGCTCCAAGAGCTTGGTATGATAGATTGAGTTCTTTCTTGCTTAAAAATAACTTTTCTAAAGATAATGTAGACACTACTTTGCTTTTGAAAAAGAAGAATAATGATATCTTTGCTTAAAAATAACTTTTCATGTTTTGGGAATTGTGTCCCAAAGCCAATCGCCTGGGTTGTAGGCGGTTGAGCTAAGTATTGTACTCTTTTTTTGAATTAATAAAATATTTTTTGGCAGCTCATCACATATTGTATTTTTCTGAAATGAACTCTTTCCATGTGATGAAGTCCTTAGGACTACACTGACTTCGATACAGAGAGGATGTATCGAGTGGTCCTTAAACCCTGTTCACAATCAAATGATACATTATACTGGATGGCAATATATCAAGTATAGGTTGTTGTAGTTCACATCATTTGGTTGTCCTCTTGACCAAATGAGTGTGATGACACTGATGTGATCTACAAGTGGGATATGTGATATCTCATTAAACGTGACTCCGTGCAGCCCCTTTCTACCAAAGGGATACTCACGATTGGATATGGGTATACGTGTCCCTCTGACCTGAGGTCATCACGGTAGCTTACAAGCAACTCCCTATGCTTTGGTGCCGGACTACCCGGATTTTTAATCCGGTGATGGAAGGTTTCTGGGTACAGACAAGTACTTGTGGAGCAGTGATGTACCAAGATGGAATTGACCTGTCAAAACAGTTTGGGTTGAATGTCTCGCATTATCTCAATTTAGCAAATCCTCGGCCGGGGTAGTCCTAATGAGGAGTCACTGGGCTTGCGAGGTTGAGACACATAGTGGACTGACTCAATCTAGGTTGGCAGCCCAATCTCAGTCGTCCTAAGCATTAGAGGTCAAAGGGATGAATTATATGGTAACCATATGCCAGAGGTTTGATAGTTTGCTCCCGCATCTTCGACCTATCCGGATGCCGGGATCCATTGCTAGATGGTTTCCTATGCTGGTACTAGAATTGTTCTAGTGCTACCGTTTAGGTTCGAACCTATGAGGTCACACGCCATAGAGGATTACTCTCTGATCTGGATACCGATTACAATTAAGAATCGTCTCGGTTTTATGGTCACAGTATTTTTTAGCACTCTTTTCCCCGTCTTGCCCTTGTCTATGTCAACCAGAAATTGTTTCGGGTTGACCAGGTCTGTGCCAGGATTTTTCTGAATCAGTTTTGAACTGATTCAGAGTTCGTTTCGGCCTTCAATTGGTTGTGAACCAACTTTGAAATTCCTTGAACCAAATTCAATTGGTTTGGACCAATTGGTTTAAAAGGAAATTGGACCGAACCGGTGTTCCCTCTCCACGTGACCGTTTACACGTTAATTTGCTGACTTTTCGCTGGGAGGAATTTCTTGCGTCCGTTGAAGGCCAAACATTCGAAGTCGAACTCGCTGGGCGTCTCTTCACCTCCCTCCACCCAACCTTTTAAACCTTGTTTAATGGCTGATTAAATTAGATCAATTGCCGCCGGTGACTTCTTGGCTTCCCAGCCTCTCCAAATTCCTCTCCCTGTAGCCTATAAAAACCTACAAACCCCCCCCCCCCCTATTTCGGTGGTTAGTTTTTCACCGTGAGAAGAAAAGAAAACACTTAGTATATTCTTCCGTTTGAGAGGCTGAAATCTGGGTCTTTGAGGCTTGATCCATTCTCCCATCTAGTATTCTTTTTGGGGTGGGTTTAGGAGTGTGTGATGGAGAGAAAACCCGTTCTTTCAAGTGCTCAAACCAGCACTGCAGCAAAGGAGTATTGCTGCAGTCCACTATGGCCGCGAATCATCTTCCAGTGGCTAGCACCGCATGTGGAGAAGGATCGGAGAGCCCCCGATGAGTCTCCCCTCTAGAGGGAGTACCCTTCTACTCCTGGGAGCAAGCAAGGCGAGCTGAATTGCTGCTGCTGCTCCTTAATGCAGGGATAAGCTGATGTTCCTGTTCTGCTGCAAAAATTATGGCAGCAGGTTTTGGCCGAATTGTACACCATTCTTGCTGACTTTTTCTTGCAGATTTCTGTTGAAGATTGAAGTACACTCGATCACCTTGCTGTTGCTTCGATTTGGGAGCAAACGGAGGTCCGGAAGGTGGCGTTTCATCACTATTTTTCAAGCTCAAAACAGACTGTTCAAACGTCCCAAGGAAGAAGACAACTGGAATAGATTTATCCCTGCTATTCCAGCCTATTCCAGATTTATTCCAGGTTTATTCCAGAGTTATTCCAGCCGGAATAAAGGTATGGAAAAATTATTTTTTAATCATGCATAAATATATCTTTATATTTATATATTTTGCAAATATTTTTATATCATGATACATGCCTACATGCAACATGAATAGATTAGGTTCTGGGTGGAGCAGATTTTCGCTGCACGATTTTTTAAAAATATTTTTTAAAATCCATTCTGCTCCCGTAGCTGTTTGCATGCCTAGTGTAGGATCATGTCAAACCACCTGCATCATTTTCTTTCAGTGGTATCAGAGCAGGTTGCATGTGTAATCTATTCCTGTATGCATGTTTATAGATTAAAAATTGTTTAATCTAAAAATGTATCCTGATTTCTTTTTGGAACCTAGTTGAGACCTTCACCATGACCGTGTGTCTTTGACACGATGTGGATCGTCTGTGTTGGCCTCTTCAGAAGGATCCTTAAAGAATATTAAAATTAAAAAAGTTTTAATTTGTTGATACATGGTTTTGGGCATGTTTTATATGAAATATTTGTAAAATATTTGAATCTAGATGCATGATTGGTTTATGTAAAAATTGTTTTACATAGTGACTTAATTAAAAAATATTTTAATTAAGTGTTTGGCTTATTAAAAATTTTAGGTTTATGAAATCTAAAACATTGCATAAGCCATTTTGGGTTAAATTGGGTTAGCTGACTAGTTGGGTTCATCACTGGGTTAGACCTAAGTTTAGTTGAACCGGATTACAAGAAGATTAAACAAAAGTTGTTTAAGGCTTTTCTTTAGAACTATCTAATAGTTAGATTAGTTGATCCATTCATCTAAAATGGATCCAATTAGTGGCTCAGTGGACGCCCGAGTCTTTAGGCTAGTCTGATCGAGTTTGGTAAACCGACTGGTGTCGAGATAGGTTTGGCATTGTGACAATGGTTGTATGAGGCTACCTCTTTCCTGGCCAACATGGTTGGTGTCTAGGAAAGATGGTTAATGGCGGATACTCACCCATGATCTCACCTACCTGGCTAGTCGAGTCGACCAGAACTGATTGGAAAAGTTCAATGACTCGAGTTAACCCATGTCACCCAAGTTGATCGGTCTGATTGATCTATAGGTGCCCATGGATCATTTGTTGATTTATTTCAACCCTCCTGAAATCTGATTGATTCAGTGGGAGGATGATCCATGTCCTTGTCTTTTTCTTCTGTCATAACTAAAAAAAAAAAAATTATCTAAAATTATTAGGTCCTTAAAAAGACTAAGTCAAAGAGTTGACAGTATCTTAGCCTCCCATTAAGTTGGATAGAAATGTGTCCACTAGCTTGGTGTGCATCGGCAGTTCCAAAGAACGGGTGTACATCTGGCGACTGGAATTTCTATCTGATCGATGATGGTTCAGTGCAACCTCCTTAACAGGACCAGGTGGACCGGCCAAAGTCGGGCTTGGTCTTTAGTTAGCTGGAAGCATTGGATTTGTCATTTTGATGGTTGGACCTAACCAGAGACCCGCAATAGGAGGCCCCAAGGCCGATTGGGGTGTTCTCTGGGGCAAAATGAAATACTGAAAATTGTTTAGGAAATAATTGGTTTACGAACCTACCTTTAGGCTCGTATGGGTGAGCTGGCCATAGTCGGGCTCATGCGTAGCCTATTGGATTTCAGTACCCACTTGAAAAAGTGTTTTCACGGATTGGAGTTAGAGGCTACCAATCTGAAAAATTAGTGGGAGAAACCTTTAGACTAAAGCTCAAGTCTTTTGGTTAAATTATTAATTCATACACTAATTTGGTCTTATTTTCTTTTCAGATGTCTTCCAATTTATCGCTCCAGTCACTTCTCGATAACGAGAAGTTAAAGGGTCACAACTTCGATAGTTGGTATCGAAGATTGAGAATCGTTCTGGAGCATGAACGGATCCTCTATGTGATAACGGATCCGGCACCTGAAATCCCTCTCGCTAATGCACGGAGTGTGGTCAGAGATGCTTATCTGAAGTGGGTCTCTGATCGGACTACTGTCCGATGCATTATGTTAGCGGCGATGAACGACGAGTTCAGTCGCAAATTCGAAGAGGCCCAACTTGATGAAATCCTTCAAAAGTTGAAGGAATCCTTTGGCACCCCGGATGATGTAGAACGGTACAAAGTGTCTTGTGCCATCTATAATTCCAAGATGCCAAATGGCGGTTTAGTCACTGATCATGTACTGTACATGATCGAGCTGATTGAAAAGTTGGGCAAACTCGGATGCCCCTTGCACGAGCAGCTCGGCAAGGATGCGATCCTGAATTCTCTTCCCTCCTCCTATCTTGATTTTCTCGATCATTATAGAATGAACAAGCCTGCAGTCAACTACCATGGTCTTTTGGTGTTGCTGCAGACTTTCGAGAAAGACCACCAACTGAATAAGGGGGTGGTGAATTTAGTGGGAGGTAGTAGAGGTCGTCATCCCTTTAAGAAAGGGAAGAAGAAAATAAATAAAAAGGGAAAGAAGGTGCAGAATGCTCCTGGCCCTAGTCAGACCAGGAAGTATAAGGCTGATCAGTCTTTTGCAGAGTGTTTCTACTGCAAGAAGAAGGGACACTGAAGAGGAACAGTCCTCTTTATATTGCGTCTCTTGATCCGAACAGGCCGAGGAAGTAGAAGTCTGTTGAACAAGGTATTTATATGATAAAACCTTGTAATTACTCTATTGTTGATACTGCTAACTGGGTATTGGATACTGGTAGTCCAATTCACGTTTGTAATTCGTTACAGGGACTTCTAGTTAGTAGAAGATTTGAAGATGGAGAACAGTTTCTGAGCATCGAGAATGGAAATCATGTTCCAGTACTGGCGGTCAGAGTCTTGCGTCTTGTCTTTGAGTCTTGTACTGTCGAACTAGTCGACTGTCACTATTGTCTTAGTTTCATTATGAGCATAATCTCTATAGGCCTTTTGGCCAATTGTGGTTTTGAACTATCAATAAAAGGAGATTTTTGTTATGTTATTTTGAATAACTCTGTGATAATGAAAGCTAGATTAAATAATAGCATATATGTACTATCAAGGCCTGTTAATGTAATGTACACTTCTAGCAAACGCTCAAGATTAGATAATGTCAACGATTTGTATCTTTGGCACTGTAGGCTAGGTCATATTAACCAAAATAGGATAAACAAGATGCGAGGAGATGGACTCCTCGAGGTCAGTGATTCTGAATCACTGCCCACTTATGAATCATGTTTACTTGGTAAAATGACCAAGTCACCTTTTACTGGAAAAGGTGAACGAGCTACAGAACTTCTAAGTCTAATACATACTGATGCATGTGGACCGATGACAGTTAGTGCTAGAGGAGGATACAAATATTTCATTACTTTTACAGACGACTTTTCAAGGTTCGGTTATGTCTTTTTAATGAGACATAAGTTTGAGTCGTTTGAAATGTTCAAACGATACCATAATGAAGTAGAAAAGCAAACTGGAAAAAGTATTAAAACCCTTCAATCTGATCGAGGTGGTGAATACTTATCTGGTGCATTTTTGACATATCTTGAGGAGAATGGAATTCTCTCTCAGTGGACTCCTCCAGGTACACCACAGTTGAATGGTGTGTCCGAAAGGAGGAATCGAACCTTGTTGGACATGGTTCGATCCATGATGGGCTTTGCAACTCTGCCGCTATCCTTTTGGGGATATGCGCTTCAAACAGCCTGCTACTTGTTAAATGATGTTCCAAGTAAGTCTGTTGTCTCCACTCCGTATGAGATGTGGACTGGACGTAAACCCTCAATCTCATACCTTCGGGTCTGGGGTTGTCCGGCTTACATAAAGCATTTAGACTCAGACAAACTTGGTCCAAGGTCTGATCGATGTTTATTCATTGGTTATCCTAAGGAAATCAAAGGGTATTTCTTCTATTTGGAGAATGAACAAAAGGTGTTTGTTGCTCTTAGAGCTATCTTTTTGGAAAAGGAGTTCCTTGGAGAAGGAACTATAACCTCTAAGATTGAACTTGATGAAGTTCAGCCAATAGAAGAACCTGCACGCTCTAAGGATATCGTAGAACCGGCTGTGATTGAATCACACCCAGAATCCATTAGGAGATCTGGTAGAATACCGCGTCAACCGGATAGATACTACGGTTTCTTGGTCCAAGACAGCGATCCCATTGAGCTCGATGAGAACAATAAGGATCCGATCACCTATATGGATGCTCTTCAAAGATCTGACTCTGAGGCATGGCTTGGAGCCATGCGATCCGAAATGGAGTCCATGGAAATCAACAATGTTTGGACATTGGTTAATCCGCCTAAAGGAATAAAACCCATCGAGTGTAAATGGATCTTCAAGAGGAAAAGGGGTGCAGATGGAAAAGTAGAGACCTATAAAGCCCGTCTGGTTGCCAAGGGGTATCGTCAGTGATATGGTACTGATTATGACAAGACTTTCTCCCCTGTGGCAATGCTCAAGTCCATTCGGATCATGCTTGCTTTGGCAGCATATTTTGATTACGAGATCTGGCAGATGGATGTCCGAACCGCTTCCTAAACGGGGAGCTGGAAGAGGAGGTGTATATGATACAGCCTGAAGGGTTCACATCCACAGATGAATCAAAAGTATGCAAGTTACAGAGGTCCATCTATGGACTCAAGCAAGCATCTCAAAGTTGGAACTTTCGGTTTGATAGATGTATCAAATCATATGGCTTCGTTAGGAACGGAGAAGAACCATGCATCTATAAATGGATTAATGGTTCTGTGATTGTATTCCTAGTACTGTATGTTGACGACATTCTCTTAATCAGGAATGATGTCGCAGCATTACAAGGAATAAAGGTCTGGTTATCATCTTAGTTCTCCATGAAGGACTTGGGTGAAGCTTCTTACATACTAGGTATGAAGATCTATAGGGATAGATCTAAGAAGCTTTTGGGACTGTCCCAGTCTACGTACATTGATATCATGCTGAAATGGTTCAGCATGAAAAATTCCAAGAAAGGCTATCTCTCGATAGGTTCTGGAATTACTCTTTTCAAGAAGGATTGTGCGACAACTCCTGAGGAAAGAGAACGCATGAGTAGAGTTCCTTATGCTTCTGCAGTAGGCTCTATCATGTATGCTATGACTTGTACCAGACCAGACGTGGCATACTCACTAGGAGTAGTGAGCAGATACCAGTCTGACCTAAGTGAGGCGCATTGGAAGGTGGTTAAGTCCATCCTTAAGTATTTGAGAAATACTAAAGATCAATGGCTGATTTATGGAGAACCTGACTTGAAACTTGTGGGGTACTCTGACTCTAGTTTCCAGTCAAATAGAGATGATAGCAAGAGTGTGTCAGAGTTTGTATTTACCCAGAATAGAGGAGCGATCTGCTGGAAAAGTTCCAAGCAAGCAACTGTTGCAGACTCGATATGCGAAGCAGAATACATTGCAGCATCAGATGCAGCAAAGGAAGCTGTATGGTTGCGGAAGTTCCTTGGAGAACTAGGGGTGGCACCTTCCCTAGATGGTCCTGTTCCGGTGTATTGTGACAGCACTGGAGCCATTGCTCAAGCTAAGGAGCCTAAAGCTCATCACCGCACCAAGCACATACTGCGGCGCTACCACCTCGTACGAGAAATCATGGAACGAGGTGACATGAATCTTCTGAAGATCGATGCAAAAGAAAATTTGGCCGACCCCTTCACTAAAGCCCTCGGAATAAAAGAGTTCGACTATTGTAAATGGGAAATGGGTATTAGATACTCTTCTGATTGGCTTTAGTACAAGTGGGAGTTGTTGGGAATTATGTCCCAAAGCCAATCGCCTGGGTTGTAAGCGGTTGAGCTAAGTATTGTACTCTTTCTTTGAATTAATAAAATATTTTTTGGCAGCTCATCACATATTGTATTTCCCTGAAATGAACTCTTTCCATATGATGAAGTCCTTAGGACTGCACTGACTTCAATACAGAGAGGATGTATCGAGTGGTCCTTAAATCCTGTTCACAACCAAAGGATATATTGTACTGGATGGCAATATATCAAGTATAGGTTATTGTAGTTCACATCGTTTGGTTGTCCTCTTGACCAAATGAGTGTGGTGACACTGATGTGATCTACAAGTGGGATATGTGATATCTCATTGAACGTGACTCCGTGCAACCCCTTTCTGCCAAAGGGATACTCACGATTGGATATGGGTATATGTGTCCCTCTGACCTGAGGTCATCATGATAGCTTGCAAGCAACTCCCTGTGATTTGGTGTCGGACTACCCGGATTTTTAATCCAGTGATGAAAGGTTTCTGAGTACAGGCAAGTACTTGTGGAGTAGTGATGTACCAAGATGGAATTGACATGTCCAAACAGTTTGGATTGAATGTCTCGCAGTATCTCAATTTAGCAAATCCTCGGTCGGGGTAATCCTAATGAGGAGTCACTGGGCTTACGAGGTTGAGACACGTAGTGGACTGACTCAGTCTGGGTTGGCAGCCCAATCTCAGTCATCCTGAGCATTAGAGATCAAAGGGATGAATTATACGGTAACCATATGCCAGAGGTTCGATAGTTTGCTCCCGCATCTTTGACCTATCCGGATGCCGGGATCCATTGCTAGATGGTTTCCTGTGCTGGTACTAGAATTGTTCTAGTGCTACCATTTAGGTTCGAACCTATGAGGTCACATGCCATAGAGGATTACTCTCTGATCCGGATACCGATTATGATTAAGAATCGTCTTGATTTTATGGTCATAGTATTTTTGAGCACTCTTTTTCCCATCTTTCCCTTGTTTGTGTCAACCGAAAATTGTTCCGGGTTGACCAGGCCTATGCCAGGATTTTTCTGAATCAGTTTTGAACTGATTCAGAGTTCGTTTCGGCCTTCAATTGGTTGTGAACCAATTTTGAAATTCCTTGAACCAAATTCAATTGGTTTGGACCAATTGGTTTAAAAGGAAATTGGACCGAACCGGTGTTCCCTCTCCATGTGACCATTTACACGGTAATTTGCTGACTTTTCGCTGGGAGGAATTTCTTGCATCCGTTGAAGGCCAAACGTTCGAAGTCGAACCCACTGGGCATCTCTTCTCCTCCCTCCACCCATCCTTTTAAACCTTGTTTAATGGCTGATTAAATTGGATCAATTGCCACCAGTGCCTTCTTGGCTTCTCAGCCTCTCCAAATTCCTCTCCCTGTAGCCTATAAAAACCTGCAAACCCCCCCTATGTTTCGGTGGTTAGTTTTTCACTGTGAGAAGAAAAGAAAACACTTAGTATATTTTTCTGTTTGAGAGGCTGAAATCTAGGTCTTTGAGGTTTGATCCATTCTCCCATCTAGTATTCTTTTTGGGGTGGGTTTAGGAGTGTGTGAGGGAGAGAAAACACGTTCTTTCAAGTGCTCAAACCAGCACTGTAGCAAAGGAGTATTGCTGCAGTCCACTATGGCCGCGAATCATCTTCCAGCGGCTAGCACCACGTGTGGAGAAGGATCGGAGAGCCCCCGGCGAGTCTCCCCTCTAGAGGGAGTACCCTTCTACTCCTGGGAGCAAGCAAGGCGAGCCGAATTGCTGGTGCTGCTCCATAACGCATGGACAAGCTGATGTTCCTGTTCTGCTACAAAAATTCTGGCAGCAGGTTTTGGCCGAATTGTACACCATTCTTGCTGACTTTTTCTTGCAGATTTCTGTTGAAGATTGAAGTACACTCGATCACCTTGCCGCTGCTTCGATTTGGGAGCAAACGGAGGTCCGGAAGATGGCGTTTCATCGCTATTTTTCAAGCTCAAAACAAAGTGTTCAAACATCCCAAGGAAGAAGACAGTTGGAATAGATTTATCCCTGCTATTCCAGCCTATTCCAGGTTTATTCCAGAGTTATTCCAGCCAGAATAAAGGTATGGAAAAATTATTTTTTAATCATGCATAAATAGATCTTTCTATTTATATATTTTGCAAATATTTTTATTTCATGATACATGCCTACATGCAACATGAATAGATTAGGTTCTGGGTGGAGCAGACCGCTGCGTGATTTTTTTAAAATATTTTTTAAAATCCATTCTGCTCCCGCAGCTGTTTGCATGCCTAGTGTAGGATCATGTCAAACCACCTGCATCATTTTCTTTCATCATGGAGTAGCAAGAAATAGAATTATGTTGCTCTATCTATGGCAGAAGCCGAATATATAGCAGCTAGAAGCTATTATGCTCAAATCCTATGGATCAAACAACAACTCAAAGATTTTGGCATCAAATTAACCAAGACACCCATAAGATGTGATAATACTAGTGCAATCAATCTAACTAAGAATCCTGTGCAATATTCAAGAAGCAAATACATTGAAATAAGATATCACTTCATAAGAGATCATGTGCAAAACTCTAATGTGATGCTTGAATTTGTTTGTACTGATAATCAAATTAGTCGATGGTTTCACCAAACCCTTGAGTGGAGAAAGATTTTGCATGATTAGAAGGAGAAATTCTATCCTCATCTAATCCAAGAGTTTTATGGGAGCCTGGATTGCAGCAAATTGATATGGAGTGCTATTGTTCGTGGCATATAGATAGCAATCTCATAGGAGATTCTGAGTAGAGTATGGGAGATTCCCCATCGTGGGATTGTCATGAGCCCTGTTGAGGACAGAGAGGAGAATTTTTGATGTATTCTTGAGCATGATGATGTTCGCAGTGTGGCCATAATCACCGCAAATCAACTATCAGTTGAGATGCGCCTCCTACACCATTTCATTTCCAGGATATTACTATCGAAGACAGGACGATTTGATTTTATTATAGAGAGAGCTGATGCTGAGGTTTGTCTGACTCAGAGGATAGCTGTAGACCTCCCTGCTTTGATGATGGCATAGATGAGAGAGGCTACGACCTAGCGATGACTTTGTCTACTATACAGGATGGGTTTGACTCGTATTTTCAGAGCTTATGATGTACCTTTGGAGGGGGAGGCCTCCAAAGATATTTTGCATACTGACATATATGACGAGCACTCTCTTCATCGTATGGGATATCGAAGGCTGGCTGGTAGATGGGTGCGTCGAGAGTCTAGTCAGGAGCTAGACGAGGAGGATGAGATTCGAGCCACCGAGGCAAGTCCTTCTAAGCCTGCTAAGCAATTGACACCTCCCAGACCGGCACCTGCTGCAGCTTCTGGGTCTGAGCCCGTCACACCTACTGCCGCTCCTCATGCATCTACCAACTTATCTTTTGAGGAGCATGGGAGACATCAGTTTGCTAAGATCAGGAGTGAGATGATTGGACTGGGAGTCCGGACCACTCAGCTCCGTCTTGAGATTGAGGGACTTAGAGCCCATATTGTTGAGTAGCATTCTGAGATTCGTTGGACGATGGAGGCAGGCTTTGCATGTATCAAGGAGATACTGATAGCATTGTTGCCTTCCGGGTCATCAGGACCACCTCCTCCTCCTCCGGCAGATGATGACAACCACCCAGATAGACATGGTGATACTCCTCCTGGTGGTAATGGTCATGGACATGATGGCAGTGGTGGTGGTGGTACAGATGTTATTGATAGTGACAGTGATGGCAGTGATGACAGAGCTGGAGACTACGAGATAGTCAGCAGAGAGGCTCACACTCCAGCTTCTCCCACTGTTCCTCCTACAGATGATTTGCTTGCCTCTACACCCATCTTTTGACACCTGTGGAGACTCTTCCTCCACCCTCTACTAGATCATCTATGTATTAGCTTATTAGTCTCATTTCTATTGTACTTGCATTTCAATTTATGTATTTGTGTTTGCTTATCAGCCTTGTATTAGTTTATGTATTATACTGAAACTCTGACATTTATGAAAAAGTTCACTTTTATCTTATGGTTACTTCCTACTTTGTCCATTTGCTCTGATACTGGTGTGGGCACCAGGATCTGACAGAGGCTCCTCAACCCTCTGTGGATCTCAGATTAGGGTTTCCCTTTCTATGAGTCCTGTAATAAGGCCTTGAGCCCAAAAACATTGTTATAATTTCTTGTCAAAGTTGTTTAATCCTGTACCTTGGCCAATTTGGGTCAAGTTAGATCTTGAGTCCTGTATTTGTTCAAGTCTGAGTTTGGTCTGGGCCCAAGCCCAATTGAAGTCACTCTGGTTTTCTTCTCCAACTCAAGTTCTGGTGGGCCAACCCACCCCTTCTACTTGGGATAATGCCAACTCAGGTGCCACCTCAGCTACCTACGTGGCGCCACATCAGCTGCCACTTGGGCATCCAAGAAGGGAAACAAAGTGGCCTCCTCTTGCTTTTCACATGCCTTGGACAACATCCCCCTCTTCCCTCCCCCACATCACGCCTTGTTCCATCTAAAGAGGGCGTTGAAGATCTTTGAAGGAACCAAGCCCCAAAGCAAGCCTCCTCCCAAGTTTTCTTCCCAAAATGCTCTTGCAAGGAAGGAAGGTCACAAGATACACTCCCCTCTTCAAGCCTTCAACCATGCAATGAAGGAAGGTCACAAGATACACTCCCCTCTTCAAGCCTTCAACCATGCAATGCCCCATGGAGTTCACCCTTGGTCGGCCAAGAATCAATCCTAGAAGATGGCGTGAAGAGCCCAAGGGAACACATCCCTCCAAGCAAGCCATGCCCCACTCCTCTTTCCAAATTAAGCATGCTAAGGAAGGAAGTCAAGGGACCAATCCCCCTCTCCAAGCCTTTGCTCATGCCACACCTAACTCCAAATATTTGGTTGGCCAAAGAAATAGGGATGTGGAAATTTTTTGGCGCCACCATGAGATTTGTATTTTGAATTTCAAAAGGGCCTTGGGTGCCTATTTAAAGGACCCAATCCCTCCCTTTGTAGAACTAATGAATGAATGAATGGATGAATGAAAAATTGAGTGATTGAGTTTGAGTTTCTTCCACCCTCCAACCATTATCTCTTAGGCTAGGTTCAAGTGGAATTGCCTTCGTCCCCAGGGACGTCGAGTGGTGCGAGGCCACCTGTTTGTCGCCCCAAGGCGGCGCGAATCCTTCGTCCTCCAGGACGTCGCGTGGTGTGAGGCCACATTCCTTCGTCCTCCAGGATGTCGCGGGGTGCGAGGCCCCAAGTTATCTCCTACTTCGACTTCGAAATCCAGCCGGACGCCGGGCTCGAAGCCCCTTCCCAACTCCAGTTCAATTCCTTTCCGTACATCTCCACATTCCACTAACCTTTCTTTTGTTTGCCTACAGGTCCTCCTTGGAATCTCGAGCATTGGAGACAGTTAGCTTTGCCATCGCGACCTCCAGACCCAAAGCCAGAGCTCCCACGGGTTTGACTGCTCAGGCATCCAGGCCGCATCCGTCGAGTTGAGCGATCTCTGCACTGGGCGCTTCAGAAGTTTGAGGTTTTCCTTCTCTATATCTCCTAAGTAGATATTGTAGGTCGAGCTAGTCCTACCGAGGTTTCTTAATCCCGAGGTCCTGTTCTCGTTCTTACTTTTAGGGCTTTGAACTGCTAGCGTAAGCTTCCCTTACTGCTCTTCATATTTCTTATCTTTGCTTGTGATCGGGAATCGAAACCCTAAACAACAAAGAAGAACAACAAGAAACATAACAAAAAAAAAATCATCAACCCTAAAACAAAAAAAAAAAAAATCCTTGCATCATAAGCATCCATCCCAGCATCCCTAGCCCTAACCCCCTTGCCCTCCCACATCAGATACCTGTTGATTTTTGCTAATCTAATCTTGTATCATGGCCCCTAACCAAATTTCTATGCCTTAATGCATTAATTCAGGGGGAGTTTACTCCCTTTAATGTTTAATGTTGATAAAAAGGGGGAGTAAGATATGAGCATTTCTTTCTAAGTTTTTTTTAGTTGGTTCATAACTTAACTCACATAGGGGGAGAGAAAATTAACTTCAACACTTAATTTGTACCTCTCCTTTATTAAAATTGTGTTATATGAGTTTTAAGTTCATGATTATGGGATATAATATCTAAAATTGAATTTGAATGCTTATATACTCAAGATTTTGTCATCATCAAAAAGGGAGAGATTGTTGGCTTTAGTCCTTGATTTTGATAACTAACAAAATATTGGATACATATTTTATACTAATATTTCAATTGGAGTTATGAGTTTCAGGATACAGGTACCTTAAATTCTCAAAATAAAAGTCTCATGGCACTCATTGGAAGCTGAGCAATTTTCATGATTTAGGAAGTCTTCTCATCTAAAAAAGGCCTCAAAATAGACCAATTGTGCTTTATATAAAGTATATTGAAGTTTCATTGAAGATCATTTTGAATTTGGAAGGTTGGCACATGTTTTTGACAAGTTGCAAAGTCAAGTGTCGACTAATGGTACACCAAGTGTCGACACATCAGAAACTGGCATGCAGAAATTTTCTCAGGCATGCCAAGTATCGACTCACAGAAACCAAGTATCGACTCACAGAATACAAGTGTCGACTCAAAGATTTCAAGTGTCAACTCAAGGCCTGAGACTTTTGAAGGTACAGAACATGTCTTTTTGGAAGGTTTTCAATCAAGTGTCGGCTCAGGAGACTCAAGTATCGACTCAGGAGATTCAAGTATCGACTCAAAGATTTTAAGTGTCGACTCAAGGCCTGAGATTTTTGAAAATACAGAACTAGACCATTTGAAGGTTTTTGACTCAAGTGTCAACTCAAAAAAATCAAGTGTCGACTCACAGAAATCAAGTGTCGACTCATGAAGACTCAAGTATCGACTCACAAATGTCAAGTGTCGACTCATGGGTTCTGACAGCTATAATGGCTATATTTTCTGAGAGACGAAATTCATCCCTACAAGCTCCTAATAGCTAGTTTTGCTCCTCCAACGGTCTTAAACAATTTTTTGGAAGTTTTTGAAGTATTTAAGATTTGCCAAACTCATTCATGAAGCATTGAATACATTAGAGACAAATATTTTTTAAGAACTTTACTTCCAAAGCTAAAAAGAAGAGATTCCACTGAAAAAGCTTACAAGCCTTTCATTTCAGCTTTCCAAAAATGTCTTTGAAGAGATTCCAAAGAAAATATAAGACAAGCAATCTTCAAGAGCCTCAAAGCTTCCATATTCTACTCTATAAGAGAGTTTTCAAGATCTTTGAAAGTAGGTTGTTAAGGTTGTTGGTGAGCCAAAGGTATAAAACCAACCAGGGTTTAACTTGTGAGCCCAAAGACAAAATAAGTTGTAAAGGTTGTTAATGAGCCTAGGTGACAAAACCAACTTGGATTTTGACTTGTGAGCCTTGGAAAACAAATCGGCTATAATCTTGAAGAGATTATAGTAAAAATTCCAAGGAAGGCTTGGGGAGTGCATGTAGGTGCTTGGATTGCACCGAACCACTATAACTCTATGTTTGTGTATGATTGCTCTCTCTACTACTTGTACTTTATTACTTGCCTTTAATTTGCCATTATCTGCTGTATATTCATTTTGAGTTTAATCACTTTACTTCATAAACACATCAAGACCAGCATATAGTTGTTTAAATTTTCAAAAGACCCAATTCACCCCCTCTCTTGGGCTCCATTTCTAGGCAACACTAATTCCTTTGCCCTAACTTACGGGGTTCATCATAATCTTTAAATAAGACACAGCAATATGAAGAAACAAAATACCTTTTATTAATTTAATAATATCATACAAGAGTTGGAAGATTACAAAAATATCCTTACAAATATTGGATTTTAGGGTATTTTTCTTTCAATTCATATCTAACCGTTGAGTCCTATAATAATAAATCCTAGCCACTCCTTTGGTTCTTTAGTTTAGTCCCACATCAAAAATTCATGAAAACATCTCTCCTGTTAAACCCTATAAAAAAGCTCCTATGCCTCTACCTGGAATCAACTCCCTGGAGTCCCTCTAAAGCCTTGGCATAGAAGGAGAGGAAGGGAAGAGCATGAGCAGCCAAGGAATTTCCATTTTTGGGGAGTAGATGAGGTTTCTTGTATTTATATTTTATATTTTTTTTTTTGTAATTAATGCTTGATTATAATGATGCGAAACTATATATGCATGCAATAATTTTTTTTGTATTTTTTTATTAAGTTATAAGTTATAATCTCAAAGATCAAACTAAGGAACAATGTAAAGAGTTCTATATAAAAATAAGAAACTAAAGCATGCATAATAGGACCTAAAAGTAACATAAAAGAATGATCATGAGGCTGAGAAATATGATAATTTTAGAGTGAAATCAACAATGATTGAGTTAGATTTATCATAATTAAGGTCGAATTGATCTAGTTTGAGTCAAATAAAAAGAAAATTTAATCAAAAGGATTGATGATCCAGAGCTCAATTCTAATCATACAGAATTGATCTTCTTGAAGAGGTTTAGTCAAAATATCAGCTAATTGAAACTCAGTACTAATAAATTCAAGCATAACATCATTATTTTCTACATGATCCCTAATAAAATGATGTCTAATTTTAATATGTTTACTCCTAGAGTGTTGAACAGGATTTTTAGTCAAGAAAATGGCACTGATATTATCACATTTAATAGGTGTACTAGCTAACTTGATTCCAAAGTCTTCAAGTTATTGCTTAATCCATAAGATTTGAGCACAACAACTTCTTGCTGCAATATATTCAGCCTTAGCTGTGGATAGTGCAACTGAGGTTTGTTTCTTGCTAAACCATGAGATTAAGTTAACTCCAAGAAATTGGCAAGTACCACTAGCACTCTTCCTATCCAATTTACAATCAGCAAAATCTGCATCAAAATATCCAATCAATTCAGCAGATGAATTTCTAGAATACCATAAACCAATATCAATAGTACCAGATAGATATCTAATAATGGGCTTAACAGCCATAAGATGTGATTCTTTAGGTTCAGACTGATATCTAGCATACATGCAAATATTGAACATTATATCTGGTCTACTAGCAGTTAGATACAATAAAGAGCTAATCATACCTTTGTATAATTTTTGATCTACTAATTTACCATGTTCATCTTTATCAAGTCTACAAGAGGGGCTCATAGGTGTACCTATTGCTTTAGTAGTCTCCATCCCAAACTTCTTGATAATTTCTCTTGTATACTTAGCTTGGTTGATGAAGATATCATCTGGTGTTTGCTTGATCTGGAGTCCGAGAAAGAAGTTGAGTTCTCCCATCATGCTCATCTCGAACTCACCCTGCATTAGTTTAGCAAACTCTTGATAAAGAATCTCATTAGTAGCACCAAAAATGATGTCATCAACATATATTTGTACTACTAATAAATCATTATCTTTCTTTTTCAAAAATAGTATTTTATCAATATTTTCTCTAGAAAATTCATTTTCAATCAGAAATTTGCTGAGTCTCTCATACCAGGCTCGAGGTGCTTGCTTTAATCCATAAAGTACTTTGTGTAATTTAAAAAGATGATCAGGATGTTCATGATTTTCAAATCTAGGTGGTTGTTCAACAAAAACCTTTTCAGTTATAAAACCATTTAGAAAAGCACTCTTAATATCCATTTGAAATAATTTGAAATTCATACAACAAGCAAATTCTAATAATAGTCTAATTGCTTCAAGTCTAACAACAGGAGCAAAAGTCTCATCAAAATCAATCCCTTCCTCTTGATTATAGCCTTTAGCAACTAGCCTAGTCTTATTCCTAACAACAATTCTATTTTTATCTAATTTATTCCTAAATATCCATTTAGTGCCAATAATTGAAACATTAGATGGTCTTTCTATTAGTGTCCAAATATTATTTCTGTCAAATTGAATTAGTTCATCTTGTATAGCATTAATCCAGTTAGGGTCTTTTTCAACTTCTTCAAAATATTTAGGTTCTGCTTGAGATACAAAAGCTATATAATCACATTCATTTATAATTAAGGCTCGAGTTCTTACCCCTTTAGATGGATCACCTAAGATTAATTCTTTAGGATGTCCATGAGCATACCTCCACTCCTTAGGTAGGTCTTGATGCTTTGGAGTGTCATCACCTTTCTCATTCTTGTCTTGATCTTCTTCATTTGGCTAAGGTTAATCATTTAGTGTCAACTTTTGAAGATTGTCAGCACCTGCACATTCATTAGATGTATCCTCTTTTCTAGAGGATTTGTTAGTAGATTCTTTAAAAATAATATGTATTGACTCTTCTACAACCAAAGTTTGTTTATTGAAAACTCTGTATGCCCTGCTTGATGTAGAGTATCTTAAAAAGATACCTTCATCTGACTTGGCATCAAACTTTCCAAGATGATCTTTTCCATTGTTCAAAAGAAAACATTTGCAACCAAAAACTCGAAAATATTTCAAAGTCGGTTTTCTTTGGTTCCAAAGTTCATATGGAGTTTTCTTCAAAATAGGGTGGATTAAAACTCGATTTAAAATGTAACATGCTGTATTAATAGCTTCAAGCAAAAAATATCTTGGCAAATCGTTTTCACAAAGCATAGTGCGTGTCATTTCTTCCAAAGTACAAATTTTCCTTTTTACTATCCCATTCTGCTGAGGTGTTCTAGGTGTAGAAAAATTATGTTCTATTCCTTTTTCATTACAAAAGTTTTCAAAATCTTGATTTTTAAATTCAGTTCCATGATCACTACGAATGCAAACAACTGAAACATCATTTCGTTTGAAACTTTTCAATAAAACTTTATGAAAGCTAAAAATGATTCATCTTTTTGTGCTAAAAAGAAAATTCATGTAAATCTCGAAAAATCATCCACTATGACTAATCCATATCTCTTGCCTCCTAGACTTGATGTTCTAGTTGGTCCAAAGAGATCCATATGAAGTAGTTCAAGTGGCCTACTAGTAGTTACAAAATCTTTTAGTTTGAAAGAAGTTTTAACTTGTTTACCAAATTGACATACTTAATAAATTTTATCTTTTTCAAAACAAAGTTCAGGTAAATCCCTAACTAAATTCTTTTTGCAAAGTTTTGAAAGAAGATACATACTAGCATGCCCTAATCTTCTATGCCATAGCCAACTAGTATCATCTTTAGTAGAATTCACTGCAACAAGGCATTCACCATTAGATAAAGATAGATCATCTAGGTCTATCAAATAAACATTTCCATGCTTTTTTCCAATGAATTGTACTCCATTTATATCCGGATTAGCAATCATGCAATATGATGATTTAAAAACTACTTGAAAGCCTTTATCATAAAATTGACAAATGCTAAAAGATTATGTTTCAAACCGTCGACTGGAAGTACATTACTAATACTACTAGAAGGAGTTATATGAACCTTACCAATACCAATGATTTTTTTTTACCATTATCATCGAAGGTCACACTCCCTCCATTCAAAGCTTCAAGAGAAGTGAATTGCTTCACATCTTTAGTCATGTGCCTTGAGCAACCACTATCAAGATACCAAAGTCTTTTGTTCTCCTTGGTTGCAAGACATACCTGCAATAAAATCAAGCTTTGTTTTTAGGTACCCAAGCCAACTTGGGTCCTTTAGGGTTAGTATTCAAAATGGTTCCTTTTGGAACCTACACTTTACCAAAAGAATTGATTTTTCTTAAGTTACATTGAAATGATTTATGACCTAACTTTTTGCATGAAAAACAAGTAATGCTAGATGATGCAGGTATAAAAAAGTTTTTGAAATACTTTTGTTGCTTTTGTGGCTTATATCCTAATCCTGCTTTATTATAAACTGCTCTTTGATTGTTTAGAAGTAAGTTTAACTTTTCTGAGCTATATGTGAATTTCTCAATAAAAGGTTTTATTTTTTCAAGTTCATTTTTGTACTTAACATTTTCAAGTTCTAAATCTTTGTTTTTTTAAAAAAGATCATTGTTTGAAATAACATTTTTATGTCTTTTCAAAACTTCATTTTTCATAGATAAAGCATTGTTTTTCTTTTCTAAAACATCCAATTTAGATTTTGAAATACTAACATCATTTAGTAAAGAAATATTTTTAAAAGGGAAACTATTTGCATGCTTTTTCAACTTTTTATTTTCACTCAAAATTAGTTTGTAATCATGCATGAGTTCATCAAAGGCATTCCTAAGTTCATCAAATGTAAAATCAATCTTGGTGTCGGAATTTATCTCATCATTATCTTGATGTGCCATTAAGCAGAGATTTGCAACTTCAGTCTGCTCTTCTTCAGAACTGGAGTCTTCACGGTCACTCCAGGTGGCCATCATTGCTTTCTTCCTTAGTTTCTTTCTAGATTTTTTAAGGAGAGGACAATCAAACTTATAGTGTCCCGGCTTCTTGCACTCGAAGCATGTAGGTACTTCCTTCTCCTTCTCCTTTTCTTTTTCTTTCTCATTTCTTTTCCTTTTTCCTTTGATTGATATTTCTTTTTATAAGAAAATTTTTTCCTCTTCATAAATCTTCTAAATTTTCATGCAAGGAGAGCTTCTTCACCTTCATCTTCCTCTTCATCTTCGAACTCATCTATTGAGGATTCTTCTTGTATGTTTGATTTGAAAGCAATCCCCTTCTTCTTCTTGTCCATGTCCTTTGATTTTTGTTTCAGATTAAGCTTATAAGTCATGAGCGATCCAACCAGCTGCTCAAGGAATAACTTGTCAACATCCTTGGCTTCTTGAATTGCGATCACCTTCGAATCCCATGATGTTGAAAGTGACTTGAGGATTTTATTCACAAGATCAGCGTTAGACATAACCTTTAAAAGACTTCACATACCATTAACAATATTTGTGAATCTTGTGTACATATCTGTGATTGATTCATTAGGTTCCATACAGAACATCTCATAAGTGTGCACTAACATATTTACTTTAGTATTTTTCACTTGATTGGTACCTTCATGGGTAACTTTAAGTGTGTCCCATATTTCTTTAGCAGACATGCATGTAGATATCCTATTGAATTCACTAGGATCTAATGCATAATAGAGGATATTCATTGCCTTGGCATTGATCTCAGATTATTTAATATTATTTTCATCCCAATCCTCTTCGAGCTTTGGGATGGAAACACCATTAACCACTACTGAAAGAATATGAGGACCTTTATCTACAACTTTCCATAAATTATAATCAATAGAATGCATATAAATTCTCATCCTAGTTTTCTAATAAGTATAATTTGATCCATTGAAAAATGGAGGTCTATTTGAGGCTTACCCCTCAACTATGCTAGTACCAATTGGGGCTGCCATAGATCTTTACTCAAGGCGGTAAAGCCTATACACTGAGAACAGGGCTCTGATACCACTTGTTGCCCAGTAAGTAACCCAAGAGGGAGGGTGAATTGGGTCTCTAAAAATTAAAATTCCTTTACTTGATACTAAGCAATGCAATCCAATTCAACAAGTAAATTTGCAAGGTACCATTAATTCAATTGTAATGCTCTAAAATAAAAGTGTAGCAAAAATAAAGAGCAATAAGTATTAAGTAAGAAGAGAGATCAAGCAATCACAAAGACCAAGAAATATAGTGGTTCGGTGCTATCCAATGCACCTACATCCACTCCCCAAGATCTCCTTAGAAATTTACTATAATCATACCCGATTATAGTTGATTAGTTTTGCAGGCTCACTAATCAAAAACCCAACTTGTTTTTACAAGGCTAACAAGTCAAAACCTCACTTGGTTTTACGGGCTAACCAAGAACCTAATTGGTTTTCAAAGGCTAACCAATAACCTAATTGATTTTCAAAGGCTAACCAAGAATCTTAGTGGTTTTGCGGGCTAACCACCAATCTAATTGGTTTTACAAAGGCTCACCAATAACCTCACTTAGTTTTACAATAGGCTAACCAAGAACCCTAACAACAAATAAAGTTTAGAAGTAATAAACCAAAGTAAACTTTCTAAAACAAAGCGGGTATCTCTTTGAAGCTCGATGTAGAGATGCTTTAAACTTGTTGAAGCCTCTGGAATTCTCAAGAATGGATGATCTTCAATGCTCTTGAATGCTTGGAGGCTTGCTTTAGCTTAAGAGTGGTTGAAACTTCAAATAATAGGAGTTAAAGCTCACTTTTCTTCTCTCTTCTCAAAACTCTTTAATGGTCTTCAATAGTTTTTGTTTTGATTTGATTTAGAGCATACAAATACTTCCCAAAGGCCTCAAATCTCATTTCTAGCTGTTAGACTTGAAAAACTAGCCATTGGAGGGCAAAATGGATGAGTTCTGTGCTTGAAAAACTAGTCATTACTATTGTAAGAACTATATGTGTCGACACTTTAGGCTATAAGTCGACACATAAGGTCGACACTTGAACTTCTTGAGTCGATATCCAGTTCAAATTGCTCCAATCTGATTCTCTGGAAATCTCAGATGTGTCGACACTTACTTAGTTGAGTTGACACCTTGAGTCGGCACCTTGAGTCGACACCTTGCTTCCATGTGTCGACACTTCAGCTGTTCCTTCAATTTCTACAAGTTTTGTGGCTTGAAAATCTTAGACGATGTATTGATCCATGTGTCGACATTTTGGGTTGACACTTCAGGTCCATGTATTGACACTTCATTTGTGCCATTTGAAACATTCTTGCATACCGGCCTGAGCCGATACTTCACTTCTATGTGTCAACACTTCGTGTCATATGTCGACATTTTGAGTCGATACTTCTCTGAAAACTTCACAGAAAGGCCTGAACTTTAACTAAAACATATCTCCATTTAACTTAACCATCCAATCAACCAACTCTTGAGTGTCCAAGTCTTCTTTGAGCAATCTTTTTCATTCAAACTTGGCTTTTTTAAACAATTGAGCTTCTTCAAATTCGTGAGCACATTTTTCAACAAAAACATACTTAAAGGAAATCATTAGTCCTCAACTTATACTTAACCATTTTGCTTATCATCAAAATCAATAACGGAGTCAATAATCTTCTCCTTTTTGATGATGACAAAATCCTTAAGTATAAATTGCTTAAACAGGGCTTTTAAAAGAAATCATCAAGGTGCATACAACTGAAAGAATTAAGTGTATCAACATAATTTTCATTAATGATATGACATTTCAGAACAAAAGTAGTAGTGTTAGAGCTTGTTATAATGATTGAGAGTATCAGAGTTTTAGGATACATTTAAAACATAGAAAACACATATCATGATACTCTACAAGAAAATTTCAGCAAACAACAAAGCTCCCCCTGAATCGATGATCATAAAATAGTTTGTAAATTTCTTTTTTTAAAAACATTTAAAGAGGGGTTTTAAGATGAAATTCACTTTAAAAGGATTTTCAATGAAAATAAAGTAAAGCTCCCCCTTTCTTAAGAAATTTTGTAAACAATTTTCAATTCAGGTTTTCAAAAATTTGTGTTTACCCTTTGCATATCACAAATATAACACAAATTATATTGCATTTATACTCATTTATACTTAAATTTCATTATTCTACTCCCCCTTTTTGTTATCATTAAAAAGGTAGGAAAACAAATAGATTGAGTAGACAAGATATTGAGTTATTCTACTTTCCCTTTAAGAAATTCATTCATTCATTCACGAGTGAAGACATTGAAGAACTAAGAGTAATTCAAGACATTTCAATCATTTCCATCAAAGACATAAAGATGTAGAACAACAAGGATTTTCATTTAAAGTTAGAACTTGCACAACAAGACATACAAAGGATACATAAGAGTGAACAACAAAGACAAAAATACATAGAAGCATAAAAATAAACCATCTAAAAATATATAAAAGTTCTAATCCTCATTCATGTCAGTATCATCAGAAGATGAATCGATATCAATCAGTCCTGAATTAATAGAAGATCGAGCTCGCGGCCTCATTGATCTAAGATCTCTGAGTCTGGTCCTGGTCAGCCATGGAGGGGTACGACAACCACGTCCTCTGCGACGAGCATATGTCTGACCTCTGGCTGGAGCAGTAGAGGTAGAAGCTTTGTCCTCCACAGGAACGAAACTGATCGGGTCAACAATCTCAGCAACTGCTGGAAGAGGTATGCGATCAAATAAAGGACCTGAGTCACGATACTGAAAGCCGGGTGTATAATACCCAAGCTCTCGGATAAGCAAGGATGTGTGAAGTGTGGAAGTATTAACAATCTGGGTGTCAAAGATAGGAGTAACAACTGATGATACAACAGGTGTATCAAGAATAGAAGTATCAGCTATAGAATAACTGGTATGTCTATAATCGATGTATCAACAATGGGGGTCTCAATAATAGGTGTATATATAACAGAAGTATCAATATCAGGAGAATCAATAATAGGTGTCAGGATAGGAGTATCAATAACTTGAGAGAGAATAGGAATAGGAATAGGAATGTGATCATCTGATCTAAAAGGAGAAGATGGAATTGGAGTCTGGGCAGGTGAATAGGAAGGGTTATGAACAGGACTCCTAGGCAAGTTAGCCATCACATCCGCAACTAGCTCTGAAGTAAGATTTGTAAAGTCAAATCTATCTGAGTCAGTCTCCTCATCGTCTCCATCATCATCTCCAATATCTCCAACAATAGTATCACCAACAGTAACACCATCTCCAATAGTAGTATCAACACCAATATCAATATCATCAATATCATCAACAGGTGCAGGAGCAGATGCATGAGCAGGTGTAAGATCAGTATCAGCAACCAGAGCACTCGCTGAAGATCTGGATAGTGAAGAAAGTATAGCTGAGATACCATCACTAAGTCCAGTATGGCTCTCTCTTGTCTCAGCTATGAAACAGTAAAGACGCTGCCTCATGATAAACATGTCAATCTCGATGCATCTGACTCTGTCCAATAAGCTATCTGATGTGCCTGAAGTCTCTGTCTGAGCTGGCTGAGGCTCTGCTAAAGTAGAAGGATCAGACTGAGAAGCAACCGCTGCCTGTGCCACTATCTCAGGCTGACTCTCGCTGTGTCCTGCCTCGTCAGAGAGGATGCACTCCTCCTTTACTGCATCATCATCATCAGCTTTGTCCTCGGCCTGACCAGATATCCTGCGAGTCCACTAGCCTCAGAACAAATGATAGCACATCCGATGTAATGACCTGATGTCATACACATCAGTATGAAGTAATGTACGGTAGGGCTCATCCTCAAAGCTGATGCCATACTCCCTAAACAAAACTGTCAGTCCCATACCATAGGGTAGGCAGTCATTGGATAGTCGACACCTCCATCATCTGGTGAACCATAAGTACTGGAATACAGACAGATGTGCACTGAACCAAAGAGACCATCACGAGCAACTCCCGCTTAGTGATATAGTCGAAACGTCCGGTCTTCGGCAGAAGAATCCGGGCGATGATATGATGCAATAGTCTCATCTCTGTAGATAATCTGGATGCTGGTACAGTGGCTCCCTCAGGTAGAATGTCGACTAAAAGATGCACTGAAGTCCACTGACTCTATCCATCAAACTATCTACAACAGATCCTATCATCGGTATATCCCATACTCTGCTCAAAATCTCTGATGTAACAGGGATATCACGTCCTCTGACTTATGCTAACCATCCATCTATCCTACGGGTGAGTGATCCATAAAACTCTCGCATAAGCCCTGGGTAATACCTCTCGCTGAGTGAACAAAATGAAGTCAGACCAGCCTGTCGAATCCACTCTCTAATCCGAAAATGCTACTGGTTGACAAAAGCAAAATCCACTCATCGTCCTCCAACTATAGTCTTTGAGCTCATCCGGCTAGACGATACAAATAGTGGTCGTGCAGGTGGATCAGGAGCTCTAGACTCATGTCTGACCTTCGTCCTTCGCTCCTCTTCCTGATTTGACTGACGAGGTTGACGGACAACTTGCTTGTGAGGTCCCATTGCTTGGATTAAAGAATTGGGCAAGGTTTTGGTTGAAATCTAGGGTTTCTAGGGTTTAGAAATCAAATGCTAGGAGAAATCCAACCAAAAACTAGGCTACTGAGTGTCCAAATCAAGGAAACAATGGACAAAAATTCGTAACTGAGAATGGAAACAGTGACGATACATTAAAACCTTGTGTCGGCTCGAAGAAAAGAAGAAATGGGGAGAAAAACGGTTCAAAAAACCCTTTATTCTCAGTCTGCTGTCGTTCATGTTTCGGCTCACGCATGTGCCGACACATTCTAGTGTCGACACATCGATGTGTTGACACATCAACTTAAAGATCAAAATTTGGATATTTCAAGGACCGATCAAAATCACTAGAAATAGGATAATTTTAGAGTGAAATCAACAATGGTTGAGTTAGATTTATCATAATTAAGGTCAAATTGATCTAGTTTGAGTCAAATATGAAGAAAATTTAATCAAAAGGATTGATGATCCCAAGCTCTCTTCTAATTATACAGAATCGATCTTCCAGAAGAGGTTTGGTCAAAATATCAGCTAATTGAAACTCAGTACTAATAAATTCAAGCATAACATCATTATTTTCTACATGATCCCTAATAAAATGATGTCTAATTTCAATATATTTACTCCTAGAGTGTTGAACAGGATTTTTAGTCAAGCAAATGGAACTGGTATTATCACATTTAATTGGTGTACTAGCCAACTTGATTCCAAAGTCTTTAAGTTGTTGCTTAATCCACAAGATTTGAGTACAACAACTTCCTACTGCAATATACTCAGCCTCAGCTATGGATAGTACAACTGAAGTTTGTTTCTTGCTAAACCATGAGATTAAGTTAACTCCAAGAAATTGGCAAGTACCACTAGTACTCTTTCTATTCAATTTATAACCAGCAAAATCCACATCAGAATATCCAATCAATTCAGCAGATGAATTTCTAGAATACCATAAATCAATATCAATAGTACCAGATAATTATCTAATAATGTGCTTAACAGCCATAAGATGTGATTCTTTAGGTTCAGACTGATATCTAGCACACATGCAAATACTAAACATTATATCTGGTCTACTAGTAGTTAGATACAATAAAGAGCTAATCATACCTCCGTATAATTTTTAATCTATTGATTTACCATGTTCATCTTTATCAAGTCTACAAGAGGGGCTTATAGGTGTACCTATTACTTTAGTAGTCTCCATCCCAAACTTCTTGATAATTTCTCTTGTATACTTAGCTTGGTTGATGAAGATACCATCTGTAGTTTACTTGATCTAGAGTCCGAGAAAGAAGTTGAGTTCTCCCATCATGCTCATCTCGAACTCACCCTGCATTAGCTTAGCAAACTCTTGATAAAGAATCTCATTAGTAGTACCAAAAATGATGTCATCAACATATATTTGTACTACTAATAAATCATTATCTTTCTTTTTCAAAAATAGTGTTTTATCAACATTTCCTCTAGAAAATTCATTTTCAATCAGAAATTTGCTGAGTCTCTCATACCATGCTCGAGGTGCTTGCTTTAATCCATAAAGTGCTTTGTGTAATTTAAAAAGATGATCAAGATGTTCGTGATTTTCAAATCCAAGTGGTTGTTCAACAAAAACCTTTTCAGTTATAAAACCATTTAGAAAAGCACTCTAAATATCCATTTGAAATAATTTGAAATTCATAAAACAAGCAAATACTAATAATAGTCTAATTGCTTCAAGTCTGTTAACAGGAGCCAAAGTCTCATCAAAATCAATCCCTTCCTCCTAATTGTAGCATTTAGCAACTAACCTAGCCTTATACCTAACAATAATTCCATTTTCATCTAATTTATTCCTAAATACCTATTTAGTACCAATAATTTAAACATTAGATGGTCTTTCTATTAGTGTCCAAACATTATTTCTGTCAAATTGAATTAGTTCATCTTGCATAGCATTAATCCAGTTAGAGTCTTTTTTAGCTTCTTCAAAATATTTAGGTTCTGCTTGAGATACAAAAGCTATATAATCATATTCATTTCTAATTGAGGCTCGAGTTCTTATCCCTTTAGATGGATCACCTAAGATTAATTCCTTAGGATGTCCATGAGCATAGCTCCACTCCTTAGGTTGGTCTTGATGCTTTGGAGTGCCATCACCTTTCTCATTCTTGTCTTGATCTTCTTCATTTGGCTGAGGTTGATCATTCAATGTCAACTTTTGAAGCTTGTCAGCACTTGCACATTCATCAGATATATCCTCTTTTCTAGAGGATTTGTTAGTAGATTCTTCAAAAATAATATGTACTGACTCTTCTACAACCAAAGTTCATTTATTGAAAACTCTGTATGCCCTGCTTGATGTTGAGTATCCTAAAAAGATACATTCATCAGACTTGGCATCAAACTTTCCAAGATGATATTTTCCATTGCTCAAAATAAAATATTTGCAACAAAAAACTCGAAAATATTTCAAAGTCAGTTTTCTTTGGTTCCAAAGTTTATATGGAGTTTTCTTCAAAATAGGACAGATTAAAACTCGATTTAAAATGTAACATGCTGTATTAATAGCTTCAGCACAAAAATATCTTGGTAAATCGTTTTCACAAAACATAGTACGTGCCATTTCTTCCAAAGTATAATTTTTTCTTTCTACTATCCCATTCTACTGAGGTGTCCTAGGTATAGAAAAATTATGTTCTATTCCTTTTTCATTACAAAAGTTTTTGAAATCTTAATTTTCAAATTCAGTTCCATGATCACTACGAATGCAAACAACTGAAACACCTTTTTTGTTTGAAACTTTTCGATAAAACTTTATGAAAGCTGAAAATGATTCATCTTTTTGTGCTAAAAAGAAAAACCATGTAAATCTCGAAAAATCATCCACTATGACTAATCCATATCTCTTGCCTCCTAGACTTGATGTTCTAGTTGGTCCAAAGAGATCCATATGAAGTAGTTCAAGTGGCCTACTAGTAGTTACAAAATCTTTTGGTTTGGAAGAAGTTTTAACTTGTTTACCAAATTGACATGCTTGACAAATTCTATCTTTTTCAAAATAAAGTTCAGGTAAATCCCTAACTAAATTTTTTTTGCAAAGTTTTGAAAAAAGATACATAATAGCATGCCCTAATCTTTTTGCCATAGCCAACTAGTCTCATCTTTAGTAGAATTCACTACAACAAGGCATTCACCATTAGGCAAAGATAGATCTTCTAGGTCTATCAAATAAACATTTCCATCCCTTTTTTCAATGAATTGTACTCCATTTATATCAAGACTAGCAACATGCAATATGATAATTTAAAAACTACTTGAAATCTTTTATCGCAAAACTAACTAATGCTTAAAAGATTATGTTTCAAACCATCGACTAGAAGTACATTACTAATACTACTAGAAGGACTTATGTGAACCTTACCAATACCAATGATTTTTTCTTTACCATTATCACTGAAGGTCACACTCTCTCCATTCAAAGCTTCAAGAGAAGTGAATTGCTTCACATCTCCAGTCATGTGCCTTGAGTAACCACTATCAAGATACCAAAGTCTTTTGTTCTCCTTGGTTGCAAAACACACCTGCAATAAAATTAAGCTTTGTTTTTAAGTACCCAAGCCAACTTGGATCCTTTAGGGTTAGCATTCAAAATGGTTCCTTTTGGAACCCATACTTTACCAAAAGAATTGATTTTTCTTAAGTTGCATTGAAACGATTTATGACCTAACTTTTTGCATGAAAAACAAGTAATGCTAGATGATGCAGGTACAAAAAACTTTTTGAAATACTTTTGTTACTTTTGTGGCTTATATCCTAATCCTGTTTTATTATAAACTACTCTTTGATTGTTTAGAAATAAGTTTAACTTTTCTGAGCTATATGTGAATTTCTCAACAAAAGATTTATCTTTTCAAGTTCATTTTTGTACTTAACATTTTCAAGTTCTAAATCTTTGTTTTTTTTAAAAGATCATTGTTTGAAATAATATTTTTAGATCTTTTCAAAACTTCATTTTTCATAGATAAAGTATTGTTTTTCTTTTCTAAAACATCCAATTTAAATTTCAAAATACTAATATCATTTAGTAAAGAATTGTTTTCAAAAGAGAAACTATTTGCATGCTTTTTCAACTTTTTATTTTCACTCAAAATTAGTTTGTAATCATGCATGAGTTCATCAAATGCATTCCTAAGTTCATCAAATATAAAATCAATCTCATTGTCGGAATTTATGTCATCATTGTCTTGATATGTCATTAAGTAGAGATTTGCAACTTCGATCTGCTCTTATTCAGAACTGGAGTCTTCACTGTCACTCCAGGTGACCATCATTGCTTTCTTCCTTAGTTTCTTTTTAGATTTCTTAAGGAGAGGACAATCAAACTTATAATGTCCCGGCTTCTTGCACTCGAAGCATGCTTCTTTAGTTTCTTTTTAGATTTCTTAAGGAGAGGACAATCAAACTTATAATGTCCCGGCTTCTTGCACTCGAAGCATGTATGTATTTCCTTCTCCTTCTCCTTTTCTTTTTCTTTCTCTTTTTCTTATCCTTTTTCCTTTGATTGATTTTTTTTTTTAATGAAATTTTTTCCTCTTCATAAATCTTCTAAATTTTCATACAAGGAGAGCTTCATCTTCCTCTTCATCTTCGGACTCATTTATTGAGGATTCTTCTTGTATGTTTGATTTGAAAGCAATCCCCTTCTTCTTCTTGTCCATGTCCTTTGATTTTTGTTTCAGATTAAGCTTATAAGTCATGAGCGATCCAACCAGCTGCTTAAGGAATAACTTGTCAACATCCTTGGCTTCTTGAATTGCGGTCACCTTCGAATCCCATGATGTTGAAAGTGACCTGAGAATTTTATTCACAAGATCAGCGTTAGACATAACCTTTCCAAGACTTCTCATACCATTAACAATATTTGTTAATCTTGTATATATATCTGTGATTGATTCATTAGGTTCCATACGGAACATCTCATAAGTGTGCACTAACATATTTACTTTAGTATTTTTTACTTGATCGGTATCCTCATGGGTAACTTCAAGTGTGTCCCATATTTCTTTAGCAGACATGCATTTAGATATCCTATTGAATTCACTAGGATCTAATACATAATAGAAGAGATTCATTTCCTTGGCATTGATCTCGGATTGTTTAATATCATTTTCATCCCAATCATCTTCGAGCTTTGGGATGGAAACACCATTAACCACTACTTAAAGAATATGAGGACCTTTATCTACAACTTTCTACAAATTATAATTAATAGATGCATATAAATTCTCATCCTAGTTTTCTAATAAGTATAATTTGATTCATTGAAAAATGGAGGTCTATTTGAGGCTTGACCCTCAACTATTGATGCGGAACTATATATGCATGCGGATTATTTTTGTCTTCATATATTAAGTTATATTTTTGAATCCTGAAGATCAGACCAAGAAACTAAGTAGAAAGTTCTATATGAAATTAAGAAGCAAAAAGCATGCATAACAGGACCTAAAAAGCAATGGAAAGAGGATCGCCGAGGCTGAGAAGTCTCGGTTGGGCCAATTCATCTACAATAAAGCATCTGGCGGGCAAAGGGGGTGTACCTAGCAACAGTAGATGTGCTTGGTGCAGATCGTATGCGAAGAAGTCGCTCTCACTCCCGGATGCAGCCTGGAAAATCAAGCCAGAGACCCGCGGATTCCCGACTTTCTACTCGATGATCCGATTGCAGCCTGACTGGAGTCGTTGGATTCATTGAAGCCGAGGGACTAGCTAACAACCTTTCAGGGGTGAGGAAACAAAACAAGGATAAAGTAGTAACGAGAAAATAGCAAGGGAAAGAAGATTTTGAGATTGGGTGACCAGGGTTTGGAGAGTTGGATGGCGGCTAGAGACAGGGCGCAGAACACCAGGAAGAAGGAGGGACTTACACAGAATCCCCTTAGCACACAGCAAGTAGCACACATCAATTGGAAGTAATCAATTGTATTTCATAAATAAAAATTATTCAATCTTCATACAAGGGGTCCCTTATATAGAGTCATGAGACTTAGGGCCCAAGCAAAAGAAAACAAGGAAAATAAGAGGTGACCACTTTTTTCCTAAAGTGTGGGGTTGAATACATGGAAGAAAACACTCTCGTGCCATATAAAACCCCTCCATACAAGGTAGGTAGTGGACATCCAAAGGGGGGGACTACTTCTTTCCTAAGCAAGCTGGTATGAATCAAGGGATTCATGTTTATCCGTTTAAACTTTCCTTCTTGTCATACTGGGTGGTGTCCTTCACATGCTTGAGCCTTCTTTGACTGGGCTTGACTCAAATGGACTCAATATAACTGGACATGATTACAAGACTCGGCATGTGATTAGCTCAACATGAGCTGACTAGTACAGGACTCAAGTAAAAAAAAAAACTTAGATGAACTAAGCTTTATTACAAATGGACTTAAATGTAACTAAGTGATCCATAGAGGGTTGAGAAGTCTCTGTCTTAGTCTGGTGCCTCTGGTGTCCGTATCTATTCTCTCGGGATGGGAGGAACTCGACCCTGTCGAGTGAAAATCAAGCTAGCTCACATATCTCTCGAGGAGGTCTGGGTTGAGATGTTGCAAGTCCTCTCGAGAAATCCATGAATCGTCCGACTCTGGTCGGCCCTGCCATCGGACCAGTTTGTGTTGATAGCCACGGCCCCGGGTCGTTAAGGCTTGATCATCCAGAATATGCTCAATCCGTTCTCCTCTTTCAGGCCAATTTATTGGTGGACACTCTGGGTTAGGGTCACTCACAATGGAAGGAGTAGGTCCAAAGGCCTCACTAGGTATCACTGCTAGTTTCGTATACTCAACCAGGTATGCGATATTGAAGGTAGAACTAATGCCCAAATCCGGAGACAAATCTAACACATAGGCATTCGGTCCATCCTTCTCTACCACTTTAAAAGGTCTGGCTCTACGAGCATGAAGCTTCTTTTTTAGGCCTAAGCCTAACCAAGACAGAATCCACTGCATTAAATTCCTTGGGCCTTCTTCGAGAATTAGCCAGTTTCTTTCAAAATTAGTGCAGGTAGTGAATATACTAGGCACATGCAGACTCCTAACAAGTGATGCAAAGGACTCAAACTATCACCTAATAGACTAGACTATGCATTCCTATCGAAGGAATTTTTATTAAACTCTTTGGACCTAAACCTAACAGATCATAGGTTCTCTAGATTTGGTCCTAGCTTGACATGCACATGAAAACTTATAATTGGTTCCTAGCAAATTCCATAGGGTATGCCAGAAGTATAATGCAAACCTAACATGCATAATGAATGCATGCAGTATGCTACTCTCAACTAAATACAATCTAATGATCCTAGAAATGCTAAAAATAAATATATACAAATATTATACTAAAAAAAACCCTGAACTTTCCAAAATCGGGTTTGCTGCCAAAATAGAGTAGAATTGTTCTTAGGTAGTTTTTCAGCTAGGAAAAAATTCACATACCTAAATAATTCCCAAAATAATTCTTAAAAATACTTTGAATTATGAGGAATCCAGCAAAATAAATTTTAGAATTTTTTGAGTTCTAAGCAGGAAGAAACAATTAAAAAAATAGTATATATGCTGAAAGGCCAAAAATGAAAAAAATCCTAAAAGAACTCTTTGTGTTCTTCTTCAGGGATCAATTCACAGCGACACCCCTACCGCCATAGGAGATCCCATCGATTGGGAAAGAAGGTTTTGAAGCCCTACTAATCTCCTATGACCGGACGGCCATGGTGAAGCACCCGATCCAAGTATCCAAAGAGAATCGAGCCTAAAATAAGCTCTGATACCAAAATGATGAGGAACTATATATGCATACAGATTATTTTTGTCTTCATATATTAGGTTATATGTTTGAATCCCGAAGATCAGGCCAAGAAACTAAGTAGAGAGTTCTATATGAAATTAAGAAGCAAATAGCATGCATTACAGGATCTAAAAAGTAATGGAAAGAGGATCGCCGAGGCTGAGAAGTCTCGGTTGAGCCAGTTCATCTATAATAAAGCATCTGGCGGGCAGAGGGGGTGTACCTGGCAATGGTAGATGTGCCTGGTGCAGATCGTATGCGAAGAGGTCGCTCTCACTCCCGGATGCAGCTTAGAAAATCAAGCCAGAGACCCGCGGATTCCTGGCTTTCTACTCGATGATCCGATTGCGGCCCAGCTGGAGTCGTTGGATTTGTAGAAGTTGAGGGACCTGCAAACAACCTTTCAGGGATGAAAAAATAAAGCAAGGATGAAGTAGTAAAGAGAATACAACAAGGGAAAGAAGATTTTGAGATTGGGCGGCCATGGTTTGGAGAGCTAGATGGCGGTTGGAGACAGGGCGTAGAACACTAGGAAGAAGTAGGGGCTCACATAGAATCTCCTTAGCACATAGCAGGTAGTACACAGCAATTGCAAGTAATCAATTGTATTTCATAAATAAAAGTTATTCAATCTTCATACAAGGGGTCCCTTATATAGAGTCATGAGACTTAGGGCCCAAGTAAAAGATAACAAGGAAAATAAGAGGTGACCACTTTCTTCCTAAAGTGTGGGGTTGAATACTTGGAAGAAAACACTCTCATACCATATAAAATCCCTCCAAACAAGATAGGTATTGGACATCCAAAGGGGGGGACCACTTCTTTCCTAAGCAAGCTAGCATGAATCAAGGGATTCACGTTTATCTATTTTAACTTTCCTTCTTGTCATGCTGGCATGTGGAGCTGGTGTGCTTGGGGTGTGGAAGGGGTGTGCTGGCATGTGGTCATCAACTCCTCATGCATGGGCCAACTTCATGATCCTCCAAGTAATCCTAGGTGGCACAATCTAGGGTGTGACTGGGCTCCATGCAGCTACTGAGGTGGCATGCTGGGTGGTGTCCTTCACATGTTTGAGCCTTCTTTGACTGGGCTTGACTCAAACAGACTCAATATAACTGGACATGATTACAAGACTCAGAATATGATTAGCTCAACATGAGCTGACTAGTACAGGACTCAAATAAAAAAAAATAACTTAGATGAACTAAGCATTATTACAAATGGACTCAAATATAACTAAGTGATCCACAGAGGGTTGAGAAGCCTCTATCTTATTTTGGTGCCTCTGGTGTCCTCACCAACTATGCTAGTACCAATTGGGGCTGCCATAGATCTTTACTCAAGGCGGTAAAGCCTATACACTGAGAACAGGGCTCTAATACCACTTGTTGCTCAGTAAACAATCTAAGAGGAGGGGTGAATTGGGTCTCTAAAAATTAAAATTACTTTACTTGATACTAAGCAATGCAATCCAATTCAACAAGAAAATTTGCAAGGTACTATTAATTCAATTATAATGCTCTAAAATAAAAGTACAGCGAAAATAAAAAGCAATAAGTAAAGAGTAAGAAGAGAGATCAAGCAATCACAAAGACCAAGAAATATAGTGGTTCGGTGCTATCCAATGCACCTACATCCACTCCGTAAGACCTTCTTGGGAATTCACTATAATCACACTCGATTATAGTTGATTAGTTTTGTAGGCTCACTAATCAAAAACCCAACTTATTTTCATAAGGCTAACAAGTCAAAACCTCACTTGGTTTTATGGGCTAACCAAGAACCTAATTGGTTTTCAAAGGCTAACCAATAACCTAATTGGTTTTCAAAGGCTAACCAAGAACCTTAGTAGTTTTGCGGGCTAACCACCAACCTAATTGGTTTTACAAAAGCTTACCAATAACCTCACTTGGTTTTATAATAGGTTATTTTATAATAGGTTAACCAAGAACCCTAACAACAAACAAAGTTTAGAAGTAATGAACCAAAGTAAGCTTTCTAAAACAAAGCGGGTATCTCTTTGAAGCTCGATGTAGAGATGCTTTAAACTTGTTGAAGCCTCTTAAATGCTCAAGAATGGATGATCCTTAATGCTCTTGAAGGCTCTTGAATGCTTGGAGGCTTGCTTTAGCTTGAGAGTAGTCGAAACTTCAAAGAATAGGAGTTAAAGCTCACTTTTCTTCTCTCTTTTCAAAACTCTTTAATGGTCTTCAATAGTTCTTGTTTTGATTTGATTTGGAGCATATAAATACTTTTCAAAGGCTTCAAATCCTATTTCTGGCTGTTAGACTTGAAAAACTAACCGTTGGAGGGCAAAATGGGTGAGTTCTATGCTTGAAAAACTAGCTGTTATTGTTGTCAGAACTACATGTGTCAACACTTCAGTCTATGAGTCGATACATAAGGTCGACACTTGAACTTCTTTAGTCGACACCCAGTTCAAATTGCTCCAATCTGATTCTCTGGCAATCTCAGATGTGTCGACACTTACTCAGTTGAGTCGACACCTTAAGTTGACACCTTACTTCCATGTGTCGACACTTCAGCTGTTCCTTCAATTTCTGTAAGTGTTGTGGCTTGAAAATCTCAGGCGATGTGTTGATCCATGTGTCGACACTTTGAGTCGATACTTCAAGTCCATGTGTTGACACTTCATCTATGATATTTGAAAAATTCTTGCATACCGGCTTGAGTCGACACTTCACTTCCATGTGTCGACACTTCGTATCATGTGTCAACACTTTGATTCGATACTTCTCTGAAAACTTCACATAAAGGCCTGAACTTTAGCTAAAACATATTTTCATTTAACTTAACCAAACAATCAACCAACTCTTGAGTGTCCAAGTCTTCTTTGAGTAATCTTTTTTATTCAAACTTGGCTTCTTCAAACAATTGAGCTTCTTCAAATTTGTGAGCACCTTTTTCAACAAAAATACACTTAAAGAAAATCATTAGTCCTCAACTAATACTTAACGATTTTGCTTATCATCAAAATCAATAACATAGTCAACATTATTCTTCATACAAGAGACTAGGGCCCTTTAAATAGACTCCTAGACTTGCCCCCCCAAAGTAAGGCTAAAAAGGACATTACACAGGAGTTTTAATTCCCATCCAACTCTAGCTAGAAAATAATGAAAACTAGGTAGAAGAAATCCCTAAAAACTCTCCCCTCTCCTCTTTCCTTGGTTGGCCAAGGGAGGTGACCCTAGTGGCCGACCAAGGGTGGTGAGCATAAGTTCTTGGCGCCACTTACTCCTCTCCTGGGCCTGGGCTGGCCCAGTTTGCTTCAAGCTGCATTTCAAGGCTTCAAGGTTTTGGGCTTGTCTCCCGGGCTTCTGATTTCTTCTTCCAGGCTTGTGATTTTTCCTCCTAGGCCTTCCATGATCCTCATAGCTTCAGTTGGGTTGGTCTTCACTTGGACTGGCTTGGTCCTCACTTGTATGAGTCATTACTGGACATGTATTGAACTCTGAAAAATGACTAGCTCAACATGAGCTGACTAATACAGGACTCAAGTTATAAAAAAAAAAACTTAGATGGACTAAATCTTTATTACAAATGGACTCTGATGTTAATTGATCCATAGAGGGTTGAAAATCCTCTATCTTATTCTGGTGCCTCTGGTGTCCGCACCAATTCTTCCGGGATGGGAGGAACTTGATCCTATCGAGTGAAGATCAGGCTGGCTCACATATCTCTCAAGGAGGTCTGGGTTGTGGCATTGAAAGTCCTCTCGAGAAATCCACAAATCGTCTAACTCTGGCCGGTCTTGCCATCGGACCAGGTAGCGTTGATAGCCGCGACCCCGGGTCATTAAGGCTTGATTGTCTAGGATACGCTCGATCCGTTCTCCTCTCTCAGGCTAATTTATTGATGGACACTTTGGGCTAGGGTCACTCTCAATGGAAGGAATAGGTCCAAAGACCTCACTAGGTATCGCTACCGATTCCCTGTACTCAACCAGGTATGCGATATTGAAGGTAGAACTGATGCCCAAATCCGAAGGCAAATCTAACACATAGGCATTTGGTCCAACCCTCTCTATCACTTTAAAAGGTCCGGCTCCGCAATTATGAAGTTTCTTAACGATCCCGAGAGAGAACCGCTCAGGCCTAAGCCTAATCATGACAGAATCCCCTACATCAAATTTCTTGGCCCTTCTTCGAGAATTAGCCAGTTTCTTATATGTTCCATTACTTAAGTTTATTTTTTGGTTAATGTCCTTATGCAAGTCTCTAACATGCTGTGCGAATGATTCTGTAGACTCTAAGACTCATGCATGAACTGGTAAAGGAATCAGATCAATGGGATGATTAGGCTTGTACCCATGGACTATCTCAAAAGGACTCTTGCCCGTTATCCTATTCACTGAGCTATTGTAGGCGAACTCTGCTCTAGGCAACAATAGATCCCAAGTTCCAATGTGTTCACCTACCAGGCATCTAAGGAGGTTTCCTAAACTATGGTTCACCACTTCGGTTTGGTCATCTGTTTGGGGGTGGTAGGCTGTAGAAAACTTAAGCTTGGTCCCTAACAAGTGCCACAAGGTTTTTCAGAAATAACTGGTGAACCTAACATCCCTATCGAATATGATGGTCTTGGGTAGGCCATGGAGTCTAACCACATTGTCTAAGAAAAGCTTAGCTACTCTAGACGCATCAAAGGTTTGGGAGCATGGGATGAAGTGAGCCATCTTAAAGAACCTATCGACTACTACAAAGATAGAATCATGTCTTTTCTGGGTCTTAGGTAATCCTAACACGAAGTCCATACTTAGGTCCTGCCAAAGATGATCAGGCACTGGTAAAGGTGTGTAGAGACCAGTGTTTTGCTTCTGCTATTTTGCAACAGCACAAGTTCTATACCTGGCTACAATCTGAGCAACATGCCTTTTCAAACCTAGCCAAAAGAACTGGTCTTCTATCGC
Organism: Areca catechu; assembly: GCA_021397845.1. Lineage (NCBI taxonomy): Eukaryota > Viridiplantae > Streptophyta > Magnoliopsida > Arecales > Arecaceae > Areca > Areca catechu. Next base: position 66,793,726 of record CM038045.1, read on the forward strand.
TAAGATGGTCTTATTCCTACCAAAGTGACCAGCTAAATCTCCAGCATGGGTCTCCCAAATTAAGAATTATCTAAAGAAAGTTCTGGTATACATAGTCGATTATTTTAGAAAAGGTAGCCATCCTGAATGGTATACTCACTATGGGTATAGGATGGTCCTAGCCTGAGCGTCTAGTAAATGTCTCCAAAGTTTGGGCAAGTTTCATATTTATCCTTTAACCTATCAAACCCTATGACTTGGGTGCTGACTGATCCTAACAGCAAAGACCTATGGCTAAGGACGTCTGCTACCTTATTTTCTGTTCCAGCACGGTGCTTCAGGACAAAAGTATAGGCCTGAATGTACTCGATCCATTTACCGTGCTGTGGGTTAAGTTTCTTTTAGGAGTTTAGGAATCGGAGTGCCTCATGGTCAGAAAATAAGACAAACTCTTGCGATAGTAAGTAATGTCTCCGATATCTAAGGGCCTGGACTACCGCATAAAATTTCTTGTCATAGGTAGAGTACTTAAGTTTAGCCTCATTCAGTTTCTCACTGAAGAAGGCTACAAGGTGATTTTCTTGACTTAGTACCCCACCTATTCCTACTCCCGAGGCATCACAAGCGACCTCAAACACCTTAGTGAAATCAGGTAATCTAAGAATGGGTGCATGGGTCATCTTATCCTTAAGCTCTAGGAAGGCCTTATCAGCTGCTTTGGTCCACTCAAATGTACCCTTCCTAATGCAATCAGTTATAGGTGCGACGACTGTACTAAAACCCTTAATATTCTCTTGTAAAAGGTTGCTAGGCTATGGAAGCTATGCACATCATAGATACTAGTGGGTGTAGGCCACTCTACAATTGTCCTAACTGATGCGGAACTAATATACATGCAATTTTTTTTATATGTTTTATATGTGGGGTTGGATGATTAATTCCCGAATTTCAGATTAAAATAAGTTATAGGGAATTTTATATGAATTTTAGAAGATCAGCATGCAGATTAGGACTTAGAAAAGTAGAAAAGAAGGATCGCCGGGACTGAGAAGCCTCGGTTAGGGCAAGTTCTCCTACAATAAAACTACTGGAGGTAGAGGGGTGTACCTGACAACGTCTGTGAAGATCACAGCAAAAGGGTCTCTCGTTCCTCGATGGATGCGGCCTGGAAAATCGAGCCAAAGACCCGCGGATACCCGGCTTTCTGCTCGGTGATCCGATTGAGGCTTGGCTTGAATCGTTGGATTCGTAGGAACTCGGGGACCTGCAAACGACCTGTCAGGGGTTAGAAAACTCACAAAGGAACAAGAAAACAAAGGAAAAACAGCAAGGGAAGGCTTCTTTTGGAGTGGGCGTCCAGGGATCTGAGATGCTTGTTGGTAGCAGGAAGATGATTGCAGCACTGGGAAGAAGAACTCTCGCAAACCCCTTTATGCACACAGCAGGGTATCACACAACTCAATAGAAGAACTCAAGGTTTTCATTCATCAAAAAACTCCCCTCATACAAGAGGCTAGGGTCCCTTAAATAGACCCTTAACCTTGGGCTCCAAGTAAGGGTACATAAGTCTTTACATAAGAATCCTTTTCCCTCTCAAACCCTAGCTAGAAAATAAGAAAATATTAGGTAGAAAAATCCCTAAAATTTTTCTTGACTTGGTCAAGACTCCAAGGACACCTAGGGGGGCGTGTTGGGCTTCTAGGAGCAGCAAAAGGCCGGCCCAAAGGGGCCCGGGTGCATGGGTTTGGGCCTCTGGAAGCTGGGGTGGCCTGGTAGCCAGGTAGCAGGAATATTCCCTGGTATCTTGCTTCTTAGGGGCTTGGGCTTGGCACCTGGGCTTGATTTCATTGGGCTAGGATGCAGATGGACCTCTGGAATCATGGATGCCCTTATTTATGAATATACTTTGGCATCTGGAAGGGAATCTGGGCATCTGGAGGGCATCTGCAAGGAATCAGGGTTTCTGATTTTTCTCCTGGGGTCTTCAAATCTTCAAGCTGGGTTGGACTTGGGCTAAACTTCCATGTCTTCAATCTGGCTGGACTTGGTCTTCACTTGTATAATATAGTCTTGAGTCTTCAGTATGCTTGGACAGGACTCAAAAAAATAAAATTAGCTCAACATGAGCTAACTAGCATTGGACTGAACTAGCTCAACATGAGCTGACTAGTACAGAAGTGAAATAACAACTAAAAATACTCAAATAACAACTAAAATGGACTCAGATGAGCTAAGCCCTTATTACAGATGGACTCATAAATTATTGATCAATTACAGAGGGTTGAGAAGCCTCTGCCTTATTCTGGTGCCTTTGGTGTCCGCACCAATTCTCCCGTGGTGGGAGGAACTCGACCCTGTCGAGTGAAGATCAGACTGGCTCACATATCTCTCGAGAAGGTCTGGGTTGAGGCATTGCAAGTCCTCTCGAGAAATCTACGAATCGTCCGACTCTGGCTGGCCTTGCCATCGGATCAGGAAGCATTGATAGTCACGGCCCCGGGTCGTGATGGCTTGATCGTCCAGGATACGCTCGATCCGTTCTCCTCTCTCAGGCCAATTTGTTAGTGGACACTCTGGGTTAGGGTCACTCACAATGAAAAGGAATAGGTCCAAAGGCCTTACTAGGTATCGCTGCCGGTTCCCTATACTCAACCAGGTCTGTAATATTGAAGGTAGAACTAATGCCCAAATCCGAAGGCAAGTCTAACACCTAGGCATTTGATCCAATCCTTCTCTATCACTTTAAAAGGTCCGGCTCTGCGAGCATGAAGCTTCTTTTAGGCCTAAGCCTAACCAAGATAGAATCCACTACATCAAATTCTTTGACCCTTCTTCGGAAATTAGCCAGTTGTTTTAAGATTAGTGCGGGTGGTGAACATGCTAGGCACATGCAGACAAATGATGCAAAGGACTCATACTGACACCTAACAGACTCGACTATGCATTCCTATCGAAGGAAATTTTATTGAACTCTTTGGATCTAAACCTAATAGATTATAGGTTCTCTAGGTTTGATCCTAGCTTGACATGCACATGAAAATTTACAGTGAACTCCTAGCAAATTCCAAAGAGTATGCCAGAAGTAAGATGCAAACCTAACATGCGTGATGAATGCATGCAGTATGCTAATCTCAGCTAAATGCAATCTAATGATCCTAGAAATGCTGGAGGTGTCAGGAAAGGGCAGAAAATAGAAAGTGGGTTCAGAATTAGTTTGGTAAGGTAGAGAAAAAGGTTCATGGTTAGTTGGATAAAATAGGATAAAAGACGGGGTGTCAGGAACTAATCCTATACTAATGAGGTTAACCTTATGAGGTTGAGCTATATCTACAGGATTTGCATAATGGAAGGATGGGTCACTAATTTCGGGGAAGAGGTCCTTAATGGGAACTATAGGAGGGGACTCATCTTGAAGGTATTGATTCAAAGAGATCAGGTCCTTAATAAATTCTTCTGGTTCTTGTATTTTTGGACTAGACTCTATAATTTGGCTCTCCTCTATGGTTTCCTCAGGTAAGGCTCTAGCAGCAGTACCTAGGTTCTCTTCCTCTATTTGTTCTTCCATTATAGCTTTAGGTTGGATGTGGTCAAGGTCAACTAGCTCTGGGTTGGAATCTACCTGGGTATCTACTGGGTCAGCTAATTCTAGGTCTACTAAAGGTGTCTCCTCTTCTCCCTCATACTCATCCACTAGGCTCACATCAGCTTCATACACTTCCACATTAATGTAAGCCTTGCGAATCTCAGGAATGGTTGGAGAAGGTCGGCTAGCAGGAAATTGGTTAGGTTCTGGTCTCTGATTATGGGTACCACTCCTAGTAGGTTCAGGTTGTATAAGAGGTAGTGGCTCACTATTGGGTTCATATTTAGGGATACTCATCCTATAGGGTTCAAGTTGACTAGGGGAAGCATGACTAGTACTAGGCTGATACTTAGGGGTTATGGGTTCTCTAAGCTCATAGGACAAGGGTGCAGATCTATGGGTCATGGGATTATAGGATCTGGGGTCATAGGATTTTGGGTCAGCTCTATGATCAGGTTCTAAGGTTGGATCAAGGTATGGGGTCCTCCTAAGGTTGGGCTCTCTATATGGATCAGGATATTGGGTCCTCCTAGGATTGGACTCCCTATATGGGTCAGAATACTGGGTTCTCCTAGGGTTGGACTCCCTATATGGGTCAGAATATTGGGTTCTCCTAGGGTTTGACTCCCTATATGGGTCAGAATATTGGGTGTTGGGTCTACTAGGCTCATAGGGTATGGGTGTATAGGATCTATGATCATGGGATCTAGAGTCATAGGATCTAGGTTCATAGGTTATGGATTCATAAGTTCTAGGTTCATAGGATTTAGAGTCATAAGATCTATAGGTTGTGGGTATACTAGGCTTATAGGGAGAGGGTAAATAGGATCTATCTTCTTGGTCTATAAAATCCTGATTGGGTCTTCTAGGACTAACCTTAGGGATTGGGTCAGGATGATGGGCTCTCCTAGGTTCAGCCTCAAGGTATGGATCAGGGTTTGGGGTCCTCCTAGGTTGAGGATTGTAGTACGGGTCAGGATAAGGGGCTCTCCTAGGTTCGACCTCATGGTATAGATCAGGGTTTGGGGTCCTCCTAGGTTGAGGGGAGTCAGGATCTGGCTCAGACTGTGACCCATGGGTTTTTCTTGGGGTCCCTACCCGGACTTTTAACTGACCAAACCTATTGGCACGATGGTCAATTCTATCATTGGTTTGAATACGAGACTGAGTTAACTGGGTCATCTGGATAGTTATCTGGGCAATTTGATCAGCTAGGGCTTTTATTTGGGCTTGTAAATTTTCCATGGGTTCAGACATTTATGAAGGAGGTGGGTGATATGAAACTCCTGATCTAGTGCTCATGCAAGACTCGATCAGACCGACTATAGCTGACTAAACCTAAAGTCCAAACTAGATGCTCAATCAGGGTGGCAAACTAGCCTATAGTAACCCTGTACTCAGCCAGGCAGGTGTAAGGGGAGTGTTAGGTCCCTGATTGCCAATCCTAGACACCAATCAGAGATTGGCCAGGTAGGCGGACCAGCATACAAGCCCTTCGGGATTGAGTCCCTAAACCACCGTTCTAGACACTAAGCACAAGGCACACACAGGTTAACTTGACACAGTGATCTAACACTAGCCCGGACCCGACCAGTTGGTGTCCCTAGCCCACTAGGGCAAATTAAGTCTAATTAATTTTAGGTTAAGGCTTGGGACTGAATGCAAGGGATGTGGTTTTGGGCTAAGGAGAGGTGATCAAATCCTCCCCCCATCTGATATAGCAAGAGTGCCCTTAAAAGTAAATTATGCAATGATGGCAGGCAGATGAGGATGCAAATTAGGGTTTAGATATTTTTTTTTTTGGTATTTTTGGAAAATATGTATATATATATATATATATATATTTTTATATATTTTTTTAAATAGAAGAAAACTTGCAAATCATGACCTAATATACTGGAAATATACTAAAATTAAGAAATATGCAAAAACTCCTAAACAAAACCCTAAAACTTCCAAACATGTCTTGCTAAAAAAAACAGAGCCAAAGATTTGCAGGCCCTATTTCGGCTTTCAGAAAATTCAAAGGCCATAATAAAATCTGAAAAAAGTTTTAAAATTACTGTGAATTATGGTAAATCCAGGAAAATAAATTTCAGAATTTTTGGAGTTTTTAACAGGGAGAAATAATTAAAATAACAGAGTATATACGGACTAAAAATTACAGAAAACAAGCCCTAATCTAAGCTCTGATACCAAATGATGCGGAACTAATATGCATGCAATTTTTTTATATGTTTTATATGTGGGGTTGGGTGATTAATTCCTGAATTTCAGATTAAAATAAGTTATAGGGAATTTTATATGAATTTTAGAAGATCAGCATGCAGATTAGGACCTAGAAAAGTAGAAAAGAAGGATCGCCGGGGCTGAGAAGCCTCGGTTAGGGCAAGTTCTCCTACAATAAAACTACTGGAGGTAGAGGGGTGTACCTGACAACGTCTGTGAAGATCACAGCAAAAGGGTCTCTCGTTCCTCGATGGATGCGGCCTGGAAAATCGAGCCAAAGACCCGCGGATACCCGGCTTTCTGCTCGGTGATCCGATTGAGGCTTGGCTGGAATCGTTGGATTCGTAGGAACTCGGGGACCTGCAAACGACCTGTCAGGGGTTAGAAAACTCACAAAGGAACAAGAAAACAAAGGAAAAACAGCAAGGGAAGGCTTCTTTTGGAGTGGGCGTCCAGGGATCTGAGATGCTTGTTGGTAGCAGGAAGATGATTGCAGCACTGGGAAGAAGAACTCTCGCAAACCCCTTTATGCACACAGCAGGGTATCACACAACTCAATAGAAGAACTCAAGGTTTTCATTCATCAAAAAATTCCCCTCATACAAGAGGCTAGGGTCCCTTAAATAGACCCTTAACCTTGGGCTCCAAGTAAGGGTACATAAGTCTTTACATAAGAATCCTTTTCCCTCTCAAACCCTAGCTAGAAAATAAGGAAATATTAGGTAGAAAAATCCCTAAAATTTTTCTTGACTTGGTCAAGACTCCAAGGACGCCTAGGGGGGCGTGTTGGGCTTCTAGGAGCAGCAAAAGGCCGGCCCAAAGGGGCCCGGGTGCATGGGTTTGGGCCTCTGGAAGCTGGGGTGGCCTGGTAGCCAGGTAGCAGGAATATTCCCTGGTATCTTGCTTCTTAGGGGCTTGGGCTTGGCACCTGGGCTTGATTTCATTGGGCTAGGATGCAGATGGACCTCTGGAATCATGGATGCCCTTATTTATGAATATACTTTGGCATCTGGAAGGGAATCTGGGCATCTGGAGGGCATCTGCAAGGAATCAGGGTTTCTGATTTTTCTCCTGGGGTCTTCAAATCTTCAAGCTGGGTTGGACTTGGGCTAAACTTCCATGTCTTCAATCTGGCTGGACTTGGTCTTCACTTGTATAATATAGTCTTGAGTCTTCAGTATGCTTGGACAGGACTCAAAAAATAAAATTAGCTCAACATGAGCTAACTAGCATTGGACTGAACTAGCTCAACATGAGCTGACTAGTACAGAAGTGAAATAACAACTAAAAATACTCAAATAACAACTAAAATGGACTCAGATGAGCTAAGCCCTTATTACAGATGGACTCATAAATTATTGATCAATTACAGAGGGTTGAGAAGCCTCTGCCTTATTCTGGTGCCTTTGGTGTCCGCACCACTAACCTTTTCAGGATCTGCAAAAACTCCCTCAAGGGTGATGACAAAACCTAGGAAGATAACCCTATGTGTCATGAAATCATATTTCTTAAAGTTAGCATAGAGGCTATTCTTCCTAAGGGTCTGGCATACTAATCTTAGATGGCTAAGGTGGTCCTTTTTAGTCATGCTTTAAATCAAGATGTCATCAAAGTAGACCACAACAAGTTTTTCGGTATATTCTTTCAAGACTTGGGTCATAATCCTCATAAATGTACTTGGTGTATTGGAAAGTCCGAAAGGCATCACAACCCACTCAAACAAGCCATCCTTAGTCTTGAATGCGGTCTTCCACTCATCCCCAAGTCAATCCTAACCTGATGATAGCCGCCCTTAAGGTCTATCTTTGAGAAAACTTTGGCTCCGGCCATCATGTCTAACATATTGTCCAATCAAGGGATGGGAAACCTATACTTCACAGTTATTTTGTTGATGGCTCTACTGTCTACACACATCCTCCAGATACCAACTTTTTTAGGGGTCAATAGAGCAGGGACTACACATGGACTCAAGCTTTCCCTAATAAAACTCTTCCTAAGCAATTCTCCCACTTGTTTCTGTAATTTTTGATGCTCACTGGGGTTCATCCTATAGTGAGGAAGGTTTGGTAAAGTGGCTCCTGAAACTAAGTCTATTGCATGTTGGATGTCTTTAAGGGATGGTAATTGATCAGGTAAATCATCAGGGAAGACATCCTCAAATTCTTTGAGAGCCTCAACAATTTTTGGAGGGTGTTCCTTTTGGGTTGGCTCATGTATTTCTATGGTGGTCAAGATCCAAATGGGGTTACCCTCAGCAATCTCTCTTTTTAACTCCTTAGCCTTAATCAGATTAACTCCAGGTTTCTTGTCCTTAAGGCTACTAGAACCCCTCTTAACTGGATCTTTAGGGGGAGTTGGGTGGATAACAAACTTATTCTCATGGTAGCTAAAAGCAAAAACATTGGTTCGACCAAACAGGGTTGCATTATGATCAAAAAGCCAAGGTTGACGTGGAATGATACTACTTACTTCCATGGGAATGACATCACACCAAATCTTTTTCTCATAGGTTTGCAGTTTAACTAAGATTTGGCACCTAGACTTAATCTGGATGGAGGTGGAATCTATCCAAGAAACTTTGTAAGGGCTAGGATGGGGAACTGTGGTCAATCCTAAGGATTTAACTATATTGGCAGAGATGGCATTGACATAACTTCCACTGTCTATGATGATCTTAAGTACCTTACCCTCTACCTTAACAAAGGTCTATAGGATGTTAGTCCTATGCCAATCTTCCTTAACTAGGGTTTGGGTCAAGATGCACCTAACCACTCCTAATAGGTTCTCAGACTCAGGTTCCTCCTCCTCACCTTCATACTCGTCCAACAACTGGTCATCAGCCTCATAAATCTCTCCCTCAAGTTCAGTTATGGGTTTAGGCTCCTCTTTCTCAAGCTCACCTAAGTGTAGGGCACTAACTGGGCACTGGCTAGCAAAGTGGCCTAGTTTCCTCCATTTAAAATAGGACTTCTGGGGATTGGTACTCCTGTGGACCTCTACAGATTTTCCTCTATCATCTCTACGGGTCAAAGGAGTACTAGGCTAGGGTCGACTCGGGTCTGGGTGACTCAGGTTGGGTCGACTTGAATTAGGTCGGCTAGGGCTGGGTCGGCTCTGGTGGGACTAGCTAGCTCCTGGGTATTGACTAGGATATCTAATGGGCTCGGGTTTTCGATATATGGGCCCTCTCCTGAAATGCTCATAATCCCTAGCAATCTGGTAGGCATGCTCCAGGTCCCTAACCTCTCTCATGTAGAGCTCCCTCTTAATATCATCTCTCAAACCAGCCCTAAATCTAGACAGGACAACATCCACAAACTCATCTAGGTCACATCGCATGGAATACTCATCAAATTTTGCGATGTACTCATCTACACTCCTGCTACACTGATCCATTAAACCATAACGATAAGATGGTGGAACGTATTTCTCTCTAAGCTTACCCTTCATGGCCCTCCAGGTGACTATGGGATCATGCCCTCTTAGTCTAAGGGTTCTCTCAACACTAGCCCAATATAGTCTGGCCTCCCGGACCAACTTAAGCTTAGCAAACCTAAACTTACGCTCCTTCGACATATCGTACCATTCAAAATATTGATCATCCTCTCCCTCCCAATCTATATAGACCTTAGGATCATGACAACCATCAAAAGTGGGTGCATCAAGCTTAACGTGTCTATAGGATCTATCTTCCTGACCTATAAAATCCTGACTAGGTCTTCTAGGGCGAACCTCTAGGATTGGGTCTTGTCGATGGGCTCTCCTAGGTTCAGCCTCAAAGTAGGGATCAGGGTTTGGGGTCCTCCTAGGTTCAGCCTCATAGTATGGGTCACGACGAGGGGTTCTCCTAGGATGGGGAGGTGACACTAGATCTGGTTCAGACTGCGACCCATGGGCTCTCTCTATGGTCCCTAGACGGTCTTCTAACTGATCAAACCTATTGGTAAAATGGTCAAGTCTATTATGGGTTCGGGTATTGGACTAAGTCATCTGGGTATTCATCTGGACTAGCTATTCAGTAAGGGCTTTAATCTGGGCTCAAAGATTGTCCATGGATTCAGCTAAAAGTGGAGATGGTGGGTGATATGATGCTCCTGATCTAGTGCTCATGCAAGACTCAACACTGACTCGACTACAGCTACCTAGACCTAGAGCCCAATCAGAATGGGTTGACTCAACTTATACACAACTCAAATCCTAATCCTTCAATCTGGCCAGGTAAGAGGTGGGATGGTGGGAGGCCCCCCTTGCTCTCGCAGGGACCCAATTAAGGAACCACCGATCCGCTTAGGTTGTTTGACACTGTACTTCTTGTCTAGACACCAGTATCCAGTAATATAAAATGAATTGGGTGCATTAGTCGTCCCACAAAGACTTAACCCGACCGATGGATGTCCCTAGCCCATTAGGGCAAATTAAGTCTAGTTAATTTTAGATTAGGCTTGGGACCGAATGCAAGGGATGTGGTTTTGGGCTAAGGAGAGGTTATCAACTCCTCCCCTTATCTGGCATATAGAAAGTGCCCTTAAAGTAATTTATGCAATGATGGCAGGTAGATGAAGATGCAAATTAGGGTTTAGATGTTTTGGTATTTTTGAATATATGTAATTTTTTTTTGTTTTCAAAATTTTTATTAAATAGAAGATAATTTCAAATTATGATCTAATATGCAGGAAATATGCTAAAATTATAAATATGCAAAGATTATACTAAAAAAATCCTGAACTTTTCGAAATCGGTTTTGTTGCCAAAACAGAGTAGAACTGTTCTCAGGCAGTGTTTTGGCTGGGAGAAAATTCACAAATCGAAATAATTCCTGAGAGAATTTTGCAAATTAATTTGAATTATGAGGAATCCAACAAAATAAGTTTTAGAATTTTCTAAGTCTTTTATGGGAAGAAACAATTAAAACAACAGGATATATTTGAAAAGGTCAGAAATGAAAAAAATCTTAAGGAACTCTTTGTGTTCTTCTTCAGGGGTCAATTCACAGCGGCACCCCTACCACCATAGGAGATCCCATCGATTGGGAATGAGGGTTTTGAACCCCTACTAGTCTCCTATGATCGGACAACCATGGTGAAGCACCCGATCCAAATATTCAAAGAGAACTGAGCCCAAACAGGCTCTAATACCAAATGATGCGGAACTATATATGCATGCAATAATTTTTTTGTATTTTTTTATATTAAGTTATAAGTTGTAATCCCGAAGATCACACTAAGAAACGATGTAAAGAGTTTTATATAAAAATAAGAAACTAAAGCATGCATAACAGGACCTAAAAGTAATAGAAAAGAAGGACCGCCGAGGCTGAGAAGCCTTGGTTGGGCTAGTTCACCTACAATAAGGCTACTGGTGGTAGAGGGGGTGTACCTGGCAATGGTTGAAGCACCTGGTGCAGATCATATGTGAAGAGATCACTCTCACTCCAGATGCGGCCTGGAAAACCAAGCCAGAGACCCGTGGATTCTCGGCTTTCTGCTTAGTGGTCCAATTGCGGCCTGGCTAGAGTCGTTGGATTCGCTGGAGTCGAGGGACCTACAAACGACCTTCCAAGGGTTAAAAAACATAGTAGGAAAGAAGAAAACAAGAAAAAATAGCAAGGAAAAGTGGTTGTTTGAAGAGGGTGGCTAGGGTTTTGGAGAGCAGGATGGCGGTTGGAAGCAGTCGCAGGACACCGGGAAGACGAAGGGCTTACACAAAATCCCTTCAAGCACACAGCAGGTGGCACACTTCAGTTAGAGAATTCAAATATTATTTCATAATAAAATTGTTCTTCATATAAGAGACTAGGGCCTTTTAAATTGACTCGTAGACTTGGCCCCCAAGTAAGGCTAAAAAAGACATTACATAGGAATTTTAATCCCCATCCAACTCTAACTAGAAAATAAGAAAAACTAGGTAGAAGAAATCCCTAAAAACTCTCCCCTCTCCTCTTGCCTTGGTCGGCCAAGGGAGGTGACCCTAATGGCCGACCAAGGGTGGTGAGCATAAGTCCTTGGCACCACTTATTCCTCTCCTGGGCTTGGGCTTGCCCAGTTTGCTTTAGGCTATATTTCAGGGTTTCAGGGTTTCGGGCTTGTCTCCCGGACTTCTGATTTCTTTTCCTAGGCTTGTGATTTCTCCTCCTAGGCCTTCCATGATCCTCATAGCTTCAATTGGGTTGGTCTTCACTTGGGCTGGCTTGGTCCTCACTTGTATGAGTCATTACTGGACATGTATTGAACTCCGGAAAATGACTAGCTCAACATGAGCTGACTAGTACAGGACTCAAGTGATAAAAAAAATAACTTAGATGGACTAAATATTTATTACAAATAGACTCTGATGCTGCTAATTGATCCATAGAGGGTTGAGAAGCCTTTGTCTTATTCTGGTGCCTCTAGTATCCGCACCATATAATGTTTGCTTTTTATGAATAAAATTATTTTTCATTACTTCAAGTAGTATTTTGCATGTCTAGACTATAGTTAGATTTTAGAATAGCCTATGACTACATAGAGATGAGTCGTGATCCTAGAATACGATTCGTGCTCAGCAAGATAGGCTATGCTCGGAATTTGATTATAGAAAATTTTATTTCTATGATTAGAGACTTTAAATAGCCTATAGCTACGTAGAAGCGGATCAATATCCGTATCCAGTGAGATAGGCTATGCTCGAGGATCGATTATAATTTAATAATTACATATTGAACAAATACTTAATATAATACCAAATACCGAATCGAAACCCAAGACATCTTTCATATTGATTTCCTGCTTAGTTTAATTCTTGTTTTTAGTATACTTATATTCTTACTCTTCTATCTCTCTAACCTAATTAATCTCTAATAAAACAATCTTAAAAGTGAACATAACCCCAACTGATCCCTGAGGATACGATCCCGACTCACCCTAGCTATAGAATTGAGTTGGTGAATTATTTTTGACCGCCTACGATAGCGATCAACCTCGATAATCTCTTGGAGTGTCGCAGCCCTGATAACTCTAACCCTCACATGGAACCTCTCTAAGAACTACTGAAGCCGCTGGCCATGGCAGGGGATTCCAGGCCAGCCAATACCTTGCTTAAAAAGGAGAGATCACATGCCCAATCGATGAGACGATGAAGTCGGCACTGACTAGCCATCCCTGTAGAGCTATTTATTTTGCACACCAACTTCCTACTCGGGTCAACTAGCCAGTGCCCATAGGGCATCCCTTCGTGTGGTACCCGTCATTACACATACACCGACCGGTTGGTTACGCATGTTCTATAATCATGACTATCTTAGCATGGTTCGTAGGAGATCGAGTCCCGATACCATAACAAGAAAATTTTGATGGTGATGATGGGGGGGGGGCAGAATCTTGCCACCTCAGCAGAATCTTACCCCTAATACAAGCAAGGATGAAGCATTGGGCAACATTGGTGTCAGTGGAAGGGTCACATGGAGGCATTATCGGCCTTGAAGTTAAATTTGCCAGGATGTTGGCCACCTGAATTGACCATAGCAAAAGAAAGATTAAAAAAACCACTGCCCTCACGAATATACCTTAAAGAGAGATGTTGAAAACTACCTTCCCTCATTCCCCTTCGGACTTTAAGGGGTGACAGAAGCTGATGAAGGTAACTCATCAGCGATCACCGGAGTTGCACACGGGGTGGCCAAACTCATCTGACTTGGTGGTGGAGTTGCCCTTGCAAGGTGAGTCAGCCTTCTCAGCCTGGCTGAATCAGAGAGATGTGAGGATATAGGCCTGGCTTTGGGACCGACCCAATGTGACCTTCCAATGATGGACCTTGGCAAGCCCATCTGAAGAGGGCCCATAGTCTAGGGTCCAAGTGGAGGGGATCTGCTGAAATGGTGCCCAGGTCTGGCATTGTTTTAAGCCAGGGGAATGAGCCAAACCTATCATCCCCGACCACTCCTACTTCGATAACTGATCGGAGAAGGTCCTCGGATGGGGCTGGGCTCCTGGTGAGGGAAAAAGTGGCGACAGCGGCACGCTCCCCTTCTTCTATGGTGGTGGATTTAACGCTCAGTGGACTCGTTCAGGTGTGGGGTGGAAGCTCCTTGCCAGTGATGTCTGTGACTTCCAATCAAGCTGAACGTGGATCGGAGGCGAGAGAAAGAAGGAATCCAGCTAAGATGGTGGTCAGAGGTTTGGTGGATCATGGGGGGGCAGCGATGGGGTGCCAGGGGTGGATAAGGGGAAGCACAACATGGGGAGATCGTGTTTAGGTGTGGGAGAGGGGAGAATTGGTGGGTCGAGCCAGAAGGTAAATGAAGCCTATGGTGGAGAGGTGGTGCAGGAGTCTACTTCTCAACAGCATGAGGAGGTTGTCTCCCATGTTAAAAGTGCATTAAAAGAGGGGAGCTGTGGGGCCTCCCATGATGTGCATAAAGGGAGCAGGGCAGTATCCTCAAGCTACACTGAAAGAGCAGGGGTGGCCTTCCTTGATGTGATCTTTTTCGGTGAAAATTTTTGTGTGGGATGCAAGAGGGGTTGACAAGCCACCTTTTCAATGTATAGAAGGTTAGTGGATCAATATCATCTAGATGTGTGTATTTTGCTAGAGCCCTGATTGTTAAGGAGGGGTCTAGATCGAGTCATTCATTGCTTTCCGGCTTTTTGGAATTCTTTTATTATTGAGTCCCAGGATTTGGCAGGAGAGATGATTGTTGTTTAAAAGAAAGGGGATGCCAATATAGATATGATGCATGATTATAACCAATAAATTATGCCTGTTGTCCATTGTATCAATGAAAACCCCCTTGGCTCTTATGTGTTTATGCTAGTACTAACTACAGCCTTCGATGGATGTTGTGGGAGGACATCTCAAGGATGGTGGACCTGGGTTTTCCTTCTCTTGTCATTAGGGATTTTAATTTTATTGATGAACCCCAAGAGAAGAGGGGGGTAGACCATTCTCTAACAATATTGGTGCTCGGGAGTTGAAGGAGTTCACTACCTAGAATGGGCTGGTGGACCTTGGTTTTTCTGGACCCAAATTCACATGGTACAACAACCAACAAGGCAGTGCTTGGGTTTGGGAGTGCATTGACCAAGCCTTTGCTATAGTGAGCAGGGTGCAGTGCTTTCCCAATTATCAAGTACGCAATCTTCCAAGGATTGCTTCTGATCATTATCCCATTATTTTATCTATTGCCTTAGATATCTCCTGCCAATCACCATTCCAGTTTGAGAAGTTTTTTATGGCCTACCCCCATTCTTGGGATATCATGTGGGATATGTGGAGATTGTCGATCAGAGATAGTGTTATATACCAACTAACCTATAGACTAGAGATTCCCCATTGCAGACTCGGGAGATGCAACCGAGTGGAGGTGGGCAGCATAGTTAGGAGTTTGGAGGAGGTTGAGACCTCTATTTCTGTGCTTCAGGTGAGGAAGGATAGGGAGGGGGGTTATCAGCTGATGACCTTGCAGATCTCCGAACCAGGCTCGCCCAGCACTATTTCTTATTAGCCCGGCAAGAGATACTCTAGCACTAGAAGTTGCGAGTTCAATGGCTAAAGGAGGGAGATCAGAATACTAAGTTTTCCATTAAGCGACTATAGTTAGAAGACAAAGGAATTGTATCATGCCATCAAGGGTATCAATGGTCGATTGATTGACCGTGAGGAGGATATGACATGGGAGATCTTGAGCTTTTTTCATTCTAGGTGGATGGCAAGTCTAGGAGAGGATGGTCCTTTCTTACTTCTCCCCCTGTTTGCCAGCTCATTGATTCGGAGAGCACCCTACTGATGGTCGATGTGATTGTTGAGGAAATTCAGGTGGCCATATAGGCCATGGATGGAGGTAAAGTGACTAGGCCTGATGGGTTCCCCCCATTCTTCTTTCGATGATATTGGGCCCTCTGCTCATAGGGTGTAGAGGCAATTTAGCAATTTTTTAGCATGAAGTCGATGCCAAAGGCCTGGCAAAGAACCTTCATTGTATTGATTCTTAAGAGGAAGGATGCGAAGAAGCTAAATCACTACAGGCCCGTTAGATTGTGCATAACCATTTATAAGATTTGTGCTAAGATTCTAGTGGATAGATTGAAGCCAATTCTTCCCCGTCTGATCAATCTTGAGTAGAGGGCCTTTATTGGGGGGACGGTCCATTTCTAACAATATTCTGATAGCACAGAATTTTATGTATGATCTCCAGAGAGCCCCGGTCTGGAAGAGTCTTCTAGCCATCAAGCTTGATATGGAACGAACTTATGACAGGATCATATGAGAGTTCCTTCGTCAGTCTTTGGAGAGCTTTGGATTCCATTGCCAGTGGATCAGATGGATTAAAGGATGTGTGCATGCTCCATCCTTCTTAATCTTAATTAATGGCACACCCGTGTACTTCTTTCACAAATACCTTGATCTTCAATAAGGTTGCCCTCTGTCCCCCTATTTGTTCATTATTTATGCTAATGTTGTAGGCTCAGGTAGGCAACCCAAGAGGGGGGGTGAATTGGGTTTTATAAAACTTTTGAACTATTTACAAAGTGTGAAATAAAGCAAGTATGTGCTAATGCAATTCAAGTGCTTGTATATTTTAAATAAATGCAGCGAAAATAAAGAAATAAAAGCACAAGGAGAACAATCGCACAAATATAAAGATTTATAGTGGTTCGATGCCAACCAAGCACCTACATCCACTCCTCAAGCCATCCTTGGGAATTCCATTAAGTTTGGTTTTATAACTTAGGCTCACCAACAACCTTTACAACTTGTTTTATCTTCGGGCTCACAAGTCAAACCCTAGTTGGTTTCAAGGCTCACCAACAACCACCCTTGGTTTTATGGGATAACCAAGAACCTAAATAACTTGTTTTGGCTTCGGGCTCACAAGTAAAACCCTAGTTGGTTTCAAGGCTCACCAACAACCACTTTGGTTTTCAAAGGCTTACCAAAAATCTCTTTGGTTTTCCAAGGCTCACCAAAAACCTTAAGTAAAACAATGTAAGAGCAAGTATAAATGAATACAGTAAAAACTTTCTAAAATAAAGTAAATATCTCTTTGAAGCCCTTGATTGTTGATGAAGATCTTGTCTTCAAGATGATGAAGCCTTTGATTGATGCTTGTAGATATAGACTTTGAATGCTCTCTTTGAAACTTGGAAGCTTGAAGGCTTTTAATCACTAAACTTTGAATCATTTAAGAATATTCAAGAAACTCACCAAAGGATTGCTTCCCTATTTGATTCTTGATGTTTATATAGCCTCCCAACACTTAAATGAACGTTTATAGCCGTTAGGGAGGAAAATATGGTCGTTGGAGCCAAGTTGGAGAAGTTCTGCAACCCAGAAAACTAGCCGTTATTGTTCAAGTGTTGACACATCACCTCCAGGTGTCGACACTTCAGTTTCAAGTGTCGATACTTCATTCTCCAGGTGTCGACACTTCACTTCCAAGTGTCGACACTTCAGCTCCAGGTGTCGACACTTGTCTAAAAGTGCATTCTGAAGTTTTTTGTTTGTCTCAAGCCTTGAGTCGATACTTTACTCTTCAAGTATTGACACTTGATCCTCAAGTGTCGACACTTCATTTCCAGGTGTCGACACTTGCCTGTGCCATTGCTGAAACATCTTCAAATTAAAACTTTAACTTCTTCAAGTTCTTCCATATTAATTCCAAAGTCCATATACTTGATTTTCCATTAATTTAAGGACTTTTTTTAACTGAAATACAAGCATTTCTTCATTCAACATAGTTGAGTACTAAGATCTGAAAAATACAATTAAAATATAATTAGTACTCATATATACTTAAACATTTTGTCAATCATCAAAATCAAGATAGAGTCAACAATCTCCCCCTTTTTGATGATGACAAAATCTTTAAGTATATGAAAAGGGTAAGCTTAAAAAGATTAACAATAAGATAAACATGTAAGCTCAAAACAATAAGCACCAAGCTCCTCCTCAAAATATGATCCAAAAAAATCTTCAAAAATATTTTTCAAAATATGCAAAATTTTTAAATTTTTTAAATTTCTTCTTCTTACTAATTCTTCCCTTTAGATAAAAATATTTTATATTCTTCTCCCCCTTTTGCACTTTCTTTCATTTCTCAAATGATTTTTCATGTTTATCCAATCTTCCCATTTTCATACTTAACAATTTTCTCCCCCTTTTTGATATCATGAAAAAGGGTGAAAGGCAATACAAAGTGGGAATGAAGTTGGAAAGAATAGCAAGTCGGTCATCAAAATTAATGCATAAAATCAAATAATTATGATATCAATTGAATATGATACAAATTGAACATTATACCAATTGAAATATGATACCATTTGAATGTAACTCCCCTAAAAAATTTAGATTTGAAGACAAGGAGAAAGAGTATCAGAGCAATATAAGTGCAGCATAATATCAAGCAAAATATTCAAAGCATCAAATATATGATAACAAATCTTTAGATGCTCCCCCTGAATGTTATTCATTCTTTGAAAATATGCATTTATTTGAGGAATAAAACATGAAAGCTCATGCATCAAGATTTGAAATTTTTCAAGATATTCATGATTTTCAAAATACAAAGCATTTATGTCACTTAAAAAATTTTAGCATGATTTCAAATTCATTTTAAGATGATTTGATATCCATACAAATGCTAGAAGTAATATGATATCAAGTCTAGCTATTAGAGCAAGGGTTTGTCAATATGCATACCTTCTTCTTAAATGTAACCCTTAACTACCAGTTCTATACTTGATTCAAATCAATCAATTAAAATATTTTTCAAATCAATATGCATCTTTAAAAGCATTTTTCATGAAATAATTTAAGATACATTAATCAAAATCAAGTAAAGGTCTTACAATCATAAGTTTAATTATGATAGCATGAATTTCATCAACACCAAAAAGTTTATGATCATAGCCAATGATGAAAAGTCCAAACTTAATTCTAATTAACTATTTAAAATAATTTTTCAAAGTAATTGATGCAATAAAAAATTAATCTATATTTTTAATTATGGAAGGAGATGTTTAGAATTTACCAATATACAAAGTCCTTCCTTTTACCATTTAGTTCAAAATGTAGCTTGTCCACTTCTTTAAATTTTCTTGTACAACCTCTTTTCAAGAACTTCCTTTCTTCATGTTGGGTTGCAAGACATTCCTGCAAAACAAATTAAGTAGATATTTTTGATACCCAAACTTTCTTGGATCTTTTATGATTAGTAATTATGGTTCCTTTTGGAACCCAAACTTTTCTTAATCTAGAAGGATATGCATTAAAATCACATTTATAAGATAAATTGAAAGAAGCAGGAATAAATAAATTCTTCAAAGATTTTTGCTTCTTTTCCTCAACCAAAATATTTTTCTTATTCAAAACTTTATCACATAAATCTTTCAAAACAATATTTTCTTTTTCTAAAAATTATTTTTATTTAGAAAAATTATTCTTTTCATTTTCTAAAATATCAATCTTGGCATTTAAATCATCATTTTTATTTGCAAGATTGGTGTTGTCAAGAGAAAATGAATCTACATACCTATTTAATTTCTTGTACTCAATTTTTAGCAATCTATATTCATGCACAAGATCATTAGATGCATCATGTAGTTCATCAAAGATAAAATTATAATCATTTTCAGTACATACCTTTTTCTCATTTGCCATGAAACAAAGATGGGCAACTTCATCATCCGTACTTGAATCTTCGCTATCGCTCCAAGTTGCCATCATTGCCTTGAATTTCTTTTTGGCTTTGAAAGCTATTATCTTCTTTTCTGTATCAACTTCCATTATCCTTTGCCATAAGTTCAACTCATAGGTCATGAGTGAACCGATAAGCTCCTCCAAAGGTAAGGTTTCTATATCTTTAGCTTCTTGGATCGCCGTCACCTTTGGATTCCATGATTTTGGCAATGATCTAAGAATTTTGTTCACCAAATCAGCATTAGTATAGATTTTGCCAAGACTTTTTAATTCATTAATAATAGTCATAAATCTTGAAAACATATCAGATATAGATTCATAATTCATCATTTCAAAAATTTTAAAAGAATGTACAAGCAAATTAATTTTAGAATTCTTCACTTGAAGAGTACCCTCATGAGTAACTTCAAGTATGTCCCATATTTCCTTCGCCGATGTACATGTAGAAATTTTATTAAATTCATTTAAGTCCAATGCACAATAAAGCAAGTTCATTGCTTTAGCATTGAGTTCAGTTTGCTTAATGTCATATTCATTCCAATCCTCTTCGAGCTTTGGAATGGAAATGCCATTAACCAAAATGAAAGGAATATGAGGACCACTAATAATGATTTTCCAAAGATAATAACTAATAGATTGAATATGGATGCGCATGCAAGTTTTCCAAAATGTGTAATTTATGCCATTGAAAAATGGTGGTCTAACACTAATACCAACAAGGGTTGCCATAATCTTTAACTCAAAATCGTTAGATTTTCAATCAGAGCACCGAGCTCTGATACCAATTGTAGGCTCAGGTAGGCAACCCAAGAGGGGGGGTGAATTGGGTTTTATAAAACTTTTGAACTATTTGTAAAGTATGAACTAAAGCAAGTATGTGCTAATGCAAATCAAGTGCTTGTGTATTTCAAATAAATGCAGCGGAAATAAAGAAATAAAAGAACAAGGA
Source organism: Areca catechu (assembly GCA_021397845.1). Classification (NCBI taxonomy): domain Eukaryota; kingdom Viridiplantae; phylum Streptophyta; class Magnoliopsida; order Arecales; family Arecaceae; genus Areca; species Areca catechu. The sequence continues at coordinate 66,814,137 of CM038045.1, forward strand.
GAACAATCGCATAAACACAAAGATTTATAGTAGTTCGGTGCCAACCAAGCACCTACATCCACTCCCAAGCCACCCTTGGGAATTTCACTAAGTTTGGTTTTATAACTTAGGCTCACCAACAATCTTTACAACTTGTTTTGTCTTCGGGCTCACAAGTCAAACCCTAGTTGGTTTCAAGGCTCACCAACAACCACCCTTGGTTTTATGGGATAACCAAGAACCTAAACAACTTGTTTTGGCTTCGGGCTCACAAGTAAAACCCTAGTTGGTTTCAAGGCTCACCAACAACCACTTTGGTTTTCAAAGGCTTACTAAAAACCTCTTTGGTTTTCCAAGGCTCACCAAAAACCTTAAGTAAAATAATGTAAGAGCAAGTATAAATGAATACAATAAAAGCTTTCTAAAATAAAGCAAATATCTCTTTGAAGCTCTTGATTGTTGATGAAGATCTTGTCTTCAAGTTGATGATGCCTTTGATTGATGCTTGTAGATGTAGACTTTGAATGCTCTCTTTGAAACTTGGAAGCTTGAAGGCTTTTAATCACTCAACTATTGAATCCTTTAAGAATATTCAAGAAACTCACCAAAGGATTGCTTCCCCATTTGATTCTTGATGTTTATATAGCCTCCCAACACTTAAATGATCGTTTATAGCCGTTAGGGAGGAAAATATGGCCGTTGGAGCCAAGTTGGAGAAGTTCTGCAGCCCAGAAAAGTAGCCGTTACTGTTCAAGTGTCGACACTTCACCTCCAGGTGTCGACACTTCAGTTTCAAGTATCGATACTTCATTCTCCAGGTGTCGACACTTCACTTCCAAGTGTCTTCAGCTCCAAGTGTCGACACTTGTCTGAAAGTGCATTCTGAAGTTTTTTGTTTATCTCAGGCCTTGAGTCGACACTTCACTCTTCAAGTGTCGACACTTGATCCTCAAGTGTCGACACTTCATTTCCAGGTGTCGATACTTGCCTGTGTCATTGCTGAAACATCTTCAAATTAAAACTTTAACTTCTTCAAGTTCTTCCATATTAATTCCAAAGTCCATATACTTGATTTTCCATTAATTTAAGGACTTTTTAAAACTGAAATACAAGCATTTCTTCATTCAACATAGTTGAGTACTAAGATCTGAAAAATATACTTAAAATATAATTAGTACTCATATATACTTAAATATTTCGTCAATCATCAAAATCAAGACAAAGTCAATAGATGCTTTGTCTCGTACCTTATGATTGGCTACCCTTAGTCAAGTGATAGATCCCTATTGGCTAATACCTGGTGTATCATCAATTTTGCATTTATTCTTTGCGGATGATTCTCTTTTGTTGGGCTGGGCAAGTATCCAAAATGCGATGGCATTCAAATAGATTTTGGAAGCCTATTGTGCAACTTCGGCACAAAAGGTGAATCTGCTAAAGTCAGCTATATACTTCAGCCCAAAGACTAGAGTTCAAATCAGGCAGTTGATCAGGAAGATTCTCAGCATTATGGGGCATACTAAAGCTATGTACTATCTTGGGATTCCTATCTCTGAACATCATCTTCGGAAGGCTAACTTCGCTAAGTCATGGCTTTTATTCATGCTCATTTGGAGGGGTTGTAGTCCAGGGCTCTTTCGATGATGGTGAGAGTTACCCTTGTTAGGTCAGTCCTCAATGTTGTTCCAATTTATCCCCTATCTCATACTATTGTTCCCAAGTCTATACTGGCTTGTTGGAATAGTTGTTTAGGAACTTTTTTATAAGGAGACAGGGCATTCATATTCTTGCTTGGGATGTTGCTTGCCTTCCGATCAATGAAGGGGGCTTGGTATCTAGTCCTTACGGGCCTGCCATAAAGCTTTGATTTGTAGGCATGTAGTTAAATTCTTTCTACATCCTGACTATATGTCGAGTATGATGATGCATGTGAGGTATGGTGATTGGTGTACTAGGTTAGAAATTTGTGCTAATCGAAACAACTCTTTCATGAAAAAGGAGATTTGCATGCATGCTTCGGATGTTCTGGGCCAGATGTCTTGGGTTTTGGGAGATGGACAATTAATTAACCTCCTACAAGATAGCTGGCATGCTGACCTCCTTCTCAATCGATGGCCAATATTCATTAGCACCGATATTGATGACCAAGTTCGAGTGTCTAACTTGATCCACCCACAGGCCAGGGGATGGCTTATGCAACAGGTGACCTAGGTATTTGGGGATTTACTTTCTCGGAGAATTCTCTCTCTTGCGGTCCCTATTTTGTAAGGGCCAAATGTTAGGACTTGGCGGTCATCATCCTCCTCTAGATCGATAACCAGGGAGCTATATAACATTTATAGGGATGAGCCCACCAGAACTATGGATGGAGCTTGGATATGGAGATTCAAGATCCACCTGAGGGTGACTCTGTTTATTTGGAAGGTTGCTTATGGGCGATTGCCTACTAGATCACTATTGAAAGATAGAGGGATTGATATTCTGACTTCTTGTCCTTGTTGTGAGTCAGCAGAGTAGACTTTGGAGCATACTTCAGAGTAGACTTTGGAGCATACTTCTTTTCACTACTCGAGAGTGAGGCAGGTTTGGCGCTTAGCCATCCCGACTAAGGAGGCCTCTATTCAAACATTCATGGAGATTCTATAGCAGATTCGGAGCCTGATGCCATAGCTGTTGATGGAGGTAAAGCTGCATATATCGCTTATCAAATATGGTTTGCTTGAAGCACCAGTGTCTTTGAGGCGAAATGGCAGCTGGCGAGGTTGGTGGTGGAGAGGGCTTTGTCTTTCGCTATGGAGATTGTTCAAGCTTCACTACCGGATTCTATACTTGGGAATTGGGACATCTGGGATCCCCATCCTTCTCCCACTATCAAGAGGACAATATTTATCTACTGGGAGTCCCCACCCCCGACCTTCTTAAAGATTAATTTTGATGTAGTGTTACAGGCACAATAGCTAAAGCTGGATTCATTATTTGTGATCCGGATTCCATGCTTATTGCAACTGGGGTGTGCGCCTCATTGAGACTTCTAGCCCCATATAGAGCTTAGGACTGCTTAGAAGGGTATTATTTATGCTAGACTTGCTCTCCGGGCAGACTAACTGATCATGGAGGGGGACCAGTGTTGGTTGTGGGCTGGCTATAGGACTATAATGACCATGGTGCTGCTATTCATCTCCTTGTTCGGGATACTCGTGATCTTTTGATGGGTTGCATATCGTATGATATCCAGTATATTTATAGGGAGGCAAATAGTGCTGCATATTAGATGGCTTCTTTTGTTGCTTAGCACTCGGTTGGTAAGATCTGAGCTAATGCTATGCTTTTACTGATATCTTTGAAGAATATCCTTTTTTTTCTGATTTTTTGGAATGTATTCATATTCATCTTGAATAATTTATCTATCTTATAAAATCAAAAACTACCTTCCCCTCAATATAGGCAAGAGGGATTATTGTTTTCAGAAGAAATAAGGTAGGTAAGATACTTCCCCATCAATGATATTATATATATTAAAATAACTATAGTGATAACCTAGTCAATAATAGCAAGATGCTGATAAATACTAATATCGATGGGAAACACGGGTCCAGAGAGAGAAAGGTGGGCCTACAATTTTGTCATTTCTTATCAATGATAGCAAGATGCTAATAAATACTAATATCGATGGGAAACATTGGTTCGAAGAGAGAAAGGCGAGCCTAAGATTTTGTCCTTTCTTCTTCATGCATATGACCGTTGGATTAAAGGGATGATTGAGCGTGTTGGATAGGGATTTCTTGATGCAGCCTTATCACAAAGTTTGGCCACCCCTTGAAAATAGCTGACTCTTTAGTTGGGAAGGGTACACAAAAAAACTACGACCCGAATCGAACATAGCCTGGCGGGGTTGGGGCCTAGTGGGGGTAGCTACACCAGGATTTGTCCCTCCCTCTCCTTTTTTTTATCAAAAAAAAATAGCGGACTCTAAAGTTGTGAAAGGAGGGAGGAGTCTAACGATACAATCTATTCTTGTATTTTGTCCAATCTCCCATGAAGAAGAAAATCTGCCTAGCTTTTTGTTGCTCACAAAAAGCTTGCACTCTAAATATCCTATTACTCTGTTCAATCCATATACATCAAAGTATGATTGCCAGTAGGATATCCAAAGCTTCCCTGCTTAGGTTACAAAGGTGCTGTTGTCTTCACAAGTGCCAAAGATTGTGAATATCACTAGGAAGAGGGGTGTTTGTAAGGAAAAAAACTTCTTATAAACCTTATGGATCTTAGACAGAAGATTGGAATACAAACTATTTATCATATCTATAATCATAACATGTTAAAAGGAGTTTTTAGATACCAAAACCTGAAGAAATGTTCACATGAATATCGAAGGCAAAGTCCTCTCTTCAGGCTTCCTCAGAAAGGCAGCTCTCGATGGAAACGTATCAAAATTACAACTCACGTGAAATATATAAATAAAGGAAACGAAGAGGGAACCTAGCTAATAAAATGAAAATACCCTAACTGACCATCCCATCATGAGTCAAGTCGGACTAAGACCTACACTGCACTACCTCAACCATACCAAAGCATATGAGGTGCTCCAAGCCCAAACAATGATCACATAATAATGGGCTCAACCTACGTCTATCAACATGGACCATAAAATCAACCCGATTTTAACAAAAAAAAAATTTCAATTAATGTTAGCCCAAATTTAAAAAAAATTACATTCTCCCACTTAGGCTACATTAATTATAATTTTGAAAATATTTTATTTTAAAAATAATGCTTGGATTGAAAATAACATGTGGCCATCATATGATTCATGGACAACACTTACAAATGACTCGATCTAATAGTATCAATGATGCTGAATCATGGAATCGTTGTACTACTTATCCGATACGAGACTTATCCATGGTTACAATCATTATAAATACTATCGGCATGAATCTTGGTATGGTAGTGTAGTAAGCAAATAGTATCAAGGTGATCAAAATAAAATATGCTATTTTTCATTATCAGTTCTTCAATTTTTCTTCAACATGCTTAGAAATAAAATAAGCAAGAAAAATTTTAATGGCATCAAACAACAAGCTATTCTATCTCATATACTCAACAATGGTGTCAATGACGAGATAGTACAATATATCTGAAACTTAATACTTGATCTCAGTCAGGTACATAACCAAAAAAGATATCTCATAATCAAAATAAATTAAATATATATACTCTCAGTCATGATTTTTCTTTAACCACATGCTATATAACAAGCTAGAAAAATCTCACGACTTCAAAAAAAGTCCGTATATCTCCAAACATAATGAGATCTCATAATTATCAAATGAGAAATATCCATAGAACTGTCATTCTCAAGACAAAACACATTTTTAAGATACTATATTTTATTTTGTTATTCCACATGTAAACATAAACCATAAATCATATAGAAATGCAATCATCAACTATCATGTAAATAATATATATAAATACACATGATAAAAAAATTAAATAAAACCAAGCTTTATAATAATGAAGAACAAATATAAAGTCACTCCCACTAACCAAGCACAACAAAAGAGTTCAATATGTACATATTTTTAACATACTTAGTAAAGCATATGGGCTTCAAATATTTGGTCAGAGGATCAGCCAATATGAACTTTATTCATATATACTCGACACTTATGTGTCCTTGGATTACAAGCCAGCAATCAATAATAAATAAAATTTTGTCAATCAAGTTAATGTATAAATATCAAACTTTCACTAATCCAAAAAATCAAAAGATTTTTAAAATGCCTATTGTTGCCACCAAGATCATCATGGTCCATAGCTGTTGTCAGCGTCGAATCGCCCCTTGTCTCTTCAGGACCGGCCTGCTCTTCTGGACCTGCAAAATAAGGGTTAGAGACCCGGGCTGGGAATTCTGACGGGAGAACTCCAACGGTCAAGTCAGTGATGACCCAAGGGAACAGATCCTCCTGATCGAGCCCCTGAGATGGACTCCACGCTAAGAGGAGTGAATGATGCATGAGTGGGGTGCAAGCAAGCTAGGAAAGGTAGCGGCCGAGGTGAACTGGAGCTGGATGGCTGTGTCCGGGCAATCCTTTCCGTGGATCTCCGGTAGCCTTGAATTCTCAGTCTCCTTGGTGTTTCTCCTATGTGGCTTCTCCTCCCTCACTTGCTTGGGTGTTTTTCAGTTTAACTTGCTTACTTTCAACCTTGCTTTTTTCTTACTTCCCCCCGCTGGGGCTGTTGATGGCTCTTTTAAGTCTAGGTGGTTATTGAACGCCTACCTCGGGATCTCCCCCGTTCTAGCAGGCACGTGCGGCGGTGTTCCATGCCATGGACGGGATGCCTTTCCTGGTTCGTGATAAGGAAAGCTACCATGCACTCTAACATTCCTTCCGGTTGCTCCATTCTAAGAAACTTGGTAGGGCCTCGATCAGGGGATCGCTGCCCCCAGGATTCGAATCCCCTGGTTGACTTCCTCTTTCAGATAGTGCAAGTGGTTGGTGGAGAGCGTGGCACCTCGGTCAGGGAGCTTCTTCCTCTTCTAGTGTAAGTTGTAGCTGCAGACAGTTATACAGCCTGAATGGCACTTCCTTGCAATCCCTGGGTGGCTCACCGGCATCCTGGAATAGCGGCATCACTCCCTCGGTGGCCAGCACCTTTGTCCGAGGTGGAGGCCGAACTGAAGAGCTGGGGCTCGACTCGAGGGGCTTGAACTCGAAGGGGCTCCACTTGGCGGAGGAGGGCTAGGCTCGACTCCAGGCCAAGGGGCTCGACTTCGAGGGGGCTTGACTTGGAGGAGGACTGGGCTTGACTCCTGCACAGAGGGCTCAGCCTCGGAGGGGCTCGACCTGACAGAGGAGGGCTGGGCTCGACTCTAGCTCAGGGGGCTCAACCTTGGAGGGGCTTAATCTGGTGGAGGAAGGCTCGACTCTTGCACAGAGGGCTCGGCCTCGGAGGGGCTCGACCTGGCAGAGGGGAGCAGGGCTCGACTCCTACCTAGGGGCTCGGCCTTGGAGGGGCTCAATCTGGTGGAGGAGATCAATACGCAACTCCTGTCCAGAGGGCTTGGCCTCGAAGGGGCTCGACCTGGCGGACGAGGACTGGCCTCGACTCCGGCCCAGGGGGCTCGACCTCGGAGGGGCTTAATCTGGTGAAGGAGATCGCTTGGCTCTAGCCTAGGCATCCCGGTATTGTGGAAGCTGACCTGGCGGAGGATGGAACTCGGCTTCGACGGGCCACCCCGATATTCCAAGGGAGCTCAGCCCAACAAAGGAGTCCGAGTGAGAGTGTCCACCGTGACAGCTTTCTCTGACATGGCATCTGATAGGGACTACACGTCGGCTTCCTGCCACATCATTTCCCCCCACTCCCGAGTCCCGTTGGCACGGGGCACTCGGGGCAAAGGGAGTAAATGCAATGCTGACAAAGAAAGGTGAGAATGCGGTGCAATGATGGCCACGATCGCTGGTGCTTCATGGAGCGATTTCTTCAGCCTATCTGTGGGAGCCACATGGACACATCCGAGGAGTAGTTATTGCAGGCACAGAATTCAGAGTGGCCACAATCGAAACCAAAAACCAGCCTTGTCGATTGATGACACATGGCATGGATCCACCGGTGGGGGAGCTATAACGGTAAAGTCGGGCACCGGTCACTTCGAAAGGAAACATTTCTCAAAACATACCTTCTTTCAAATCCTGTGTGCCCGCCATCGTACCGAAGTTCTTCTTTCTCTCCCTCGGCCATTTTTGTCTTCCCAAGCTCACAGCATGTTAGTCTCCTTCCTTCCTGTCCCGGTCGAATAAGGTCTACCCTCTAAGGCCAGGTTCTTCCCTGGACTCTCATCCACCTTCTCCCGTCTTTTACTTCTTTCTATTTCTTTCCTTCATCTTCTTCTCCATGTCTCGCTTCAGACCAAACTTCCGCCCCACAACTAACCAGGGTGAGGCTGAGCCTTCCAGGCCAAGGTCACCTTCTTCTTCTTCCGATGAGGAGGATGTGGCATGCTTCGAGGTCAGCCGAAGACCCGCACCTAGAGGAATAGTGATTAGGGAACCCGCATCTTCCCCTCCACCTCGTCCTCTTCTTCTATTTGCTCCCGAACCAGCACCTGCTCCTGAACCTCCTCGGTCAACAGGTCCCAGCAGAATTGCTTCGATGATCACCACCATAGATCTCACGACCATTCAAGACACCTATGGTATCTCGGACTCCATCCAGCTCTTGGTCCCTCGACCGGGGGAACGGGTCACTTCCAGTGGCCCACGTCGGGTAGCCTTCTATGAGGAAACCTTCTTAGGGGGCCTTCGATTCCCATTCCATCCATTCTTTCTCTGTTTTGAACAACTACCATCTTGTTCCTGCCCAACTTGTCCCAAACGCCATTAAAACCATCTTTTGCTTCATTGTCTTATGCCATTTTCACAGGATAGTTGCTCATTTTTCCCTGTTCAGGGCCTTTTTCATCCTGAAATGCCATCCCACCGAGGAGGGGTGGTGGTCTCTTTCTTCTCGCCCAAGGGGCATTAGGTTCGAACTCCCCTCTTCCATCAAAGGGTAGAAGAGTAAGTACTTTTTTGGCTCGGTTGAGGAGGTCGACTGGGTTTGGAGTGACCCAGATTGGTCCCCTAACCAGAATTCTATGGTCGAGGCAGCTGACCTGGAGGTATATGACCAACTCCGCTCCGCTAAGATTCCTTCACTTGAGGTCATGCTATCAGAGCAGAATCTTCACGAGGTCGGGGTCAGCCCAAACATGAGTTGGGTGATTCGGCTCGAACTTCCTTTTTCTCTTTCTTCTCTTTTCTTCTTTTTCTTTCAGAACTGATGTATTCTTTCTTAGTGCAGGCATGAAGTTCTCCACGGATGAGCTCCACTCATTCACCAAGGAGAGGGGCCGAGCGGAGGGGGTTGGGGAGCCCACCTCGAAGAGGGCTCGGGTAGATGACGATGCGAGGGCCGTGCCTGCCGTGATAGCCGAGCCCGTTCCCGAGCCGAGGAGGAGGGTCGTTGAGCCCATCCCCAAGCCTCCGAGGCAGTGCAATCTGGCCCCGATGCTGGAATTTGAGGTAGTCGCTTGGGCCAGATCTGTTGCCGCTATCGCTGTAGTGGTGTCTCCTCCCTCGGAGATCATCGAGGTCGAGGAGGATGGAGAGCTGACAAGTGTGGGGCTGACATCAGCGGCACCATCCAAGATGGTGTCGAGCCCGCAGCCCACACCGGAAGCTTCTCCTGTCGATGTCACAGGTGATTCTGCAGCGGCAGTGAGCAAGAAAGATAGGGACTACCATCGGGCCCCCTTTAGGTTGGAACCCAACGTCTCCCTGATCAAGGAACCGACCCTTACCGAGCGGATGATGGACTTTTCCGTCCAGTCATGTGACCAGATAGAGAGGGGTGGGAGACTTCTGGGCAACGTCATCAGCACCTCTTTCTCCAACCTCTTCATTGTAAGTACCTTTCTGCTCTGCCTCGCTTCCTCCTCCCTTTCTTTATGGCTAACATCATCCCTGATGTAGCAAGGCGCAGAGCTCCTACTCATCTGGGACTACTACCGCACCTGGGCTAGGAGGGACAGAGAGCAAGAGGCGGAGCTCGAGTCCTTGAAGGCCGAGCTGAGACAGAAGAGTGATGAGGCCTGGGAGGCCAACATGAGGGTCAAAGGCCTTCGGGATGAAGTCGCTGGCACCAAGCGACTCTCGAAGGAGCTCGAGGAGGAGCTCAAGTCCAAAGGGGCTCGGTTGAAGGAGCTCTAAGCCAAGTTGGAGATGACAAAGGAGTGGGCTGCCTCCGTCGAGAAGAAGGTCACAGCTGCTGAGCAGAAGGCTACCGAGGTAGAGGGGAAGGTCTCTATCACCGTCAGTTCAACTGAGGATACGAAGAGAGAGGTAGCCAAGGCTGCCCGCAGGGCTGAGGATGCAAAAAAGGAGTCAACCGAGGTGGTCCATCGGGTGGAGGCTATCAGGAAAGAGTTCACCAAGGTGGTGGCCAGCTACAAGGCCTCCCCGGAGTTCAGACTCGATTTCAAGGAGGTCGCAATGGATTTCTTCTTCAAGGGGTTCGCATACTACCGGTCCCAGCTACGCAGCATTCTTTCAAACAAGTAGATGGCTGGCCTCCACCTTCCGGGCTCCACGGGGATAAAGTCTTTGACTCTCGCATCGACAGCAGTGGAGGAGGGTGCAGCTACGGCTGAACTGACCCCACCGGTGGCGGTGGCTGAACCAACCCCACCGGCGGTGGTGGCTGAAGGTGGTGCCCCAGCCTCGGAGGCTGGAGAGGGTGAGACCTCGCTCGGGCACTGTCAAGGAAAGGCATCGGTCAAGTATAGTAGGGCTCCTTTGCAGTTGTAACCTTTTCTCTTTTTTCTTTTTTGTCTTTAACCTGGGCTGCCTGTCATGTCGGGGCCCAGGAATAATGTAATGTTCTACAAGGTAATGAAATGTTCTTCACCAACTTGACCTACTTCTTCTTTTCTTTTGTTTGTATGATGCAAGACTAACTAGATGCTAGGATGAGAGGAATGATGCAAGTGTTTATGTTCTTTATGATTTTTAGTTTTTTTATGGATTTAGGATTCCTGAAGATAGACAAAAAGAAGATCTAGGGTTCTACAATGAAAAGAAATTCAAGCAAGCAAGTAAGTCCTTAAACAAGATAGGAAGAGGACCCCAGGATTGAGAAATCCTGTAGGACTTAGCTCTCGAATCAATAACCCCTTAGGAGTCTAGGGTTGCAAACCTTAAAGTTCTGAAGTGCCCGATGCTGAGTTCACTCGCTCTCATGGATGCGGCCTGGATGATCGAGCCTTCAATCCCCATGGATACGCCGGCTTTCCGTCCAAGGTCTTGAAGGCAAGGGAAATCGACCCCGTATTCATGGTACATGGAGGACCTACGAACAATCAATAGAAGGATTAGGAATCAATAAGTATCAGGAAGAAATAAGGGAAGAGAGGTTGGAGATGATGTTGATTGGGGTCTTCTTGCTGGGCACCTAGATGGAACATCTAGTGGCCTCTGAACTCGAATTTGGAAGATGAACTTGTGGAAGAGAAAGTAACTCGAGGCCTCACACCTCTCGACGCCCGAAGCGAAGGTGCTCCCTCATGGAGATTGACGTTCTTAAGGAACGAAGGCAACTACCAAAGAGAATGGCTCTTAAATATTTTCTTTTCATTCATCATCATTTTTTACAAGGGATGGGTAAGGCCCTTTATATAGGCACCTTAAAACCCATTCAAATTTCAAAAATACAAAGCTTCATGAAGAGGGTGCCCAAATTCAAATTTCTTCTTCCAAGATTTTATGGCTTGATTTGGGGCTTGAAAGATAAGAGTTGTCTCCTTGATTTGAGGGTCAATGATTTTCTTCCATAGCTGACCAAGCACTTGAGGAAGATGGCTTGATATGGAGCTTGAAACAAGGGAGTTGTCTTCTTGATTTGAGGGTCAATGCTTTTCTTCCATAGCCGACCAAGTACTTTAGGAAGAAGTCTTGATATGGGGCTTGAAACAAGGATCATGCCTTCATTGCCCATTGACCTTCCTTGGCTGCTTATAGCTCCTTTGGAAAGTGGCTTGATAGGGGGAGGGAAGGGAGGAAAGAATCAAGGAATGGCACCCATAAATTCTAGCATTCCCTTCTTGCCTTGGCCATCCACATGTCAAGGTGATGTGGTGCCACATGGGATGGATGAGGTGGTGCCAAGTGGCATCTTTCATGGCTTGGAAGATGGCTTGACCCATTACAAATTGGACTAGACTCGAAGACCACTCTGGCTTGGGCCGAATTTTCAAATAGACTCAGACTGGAATCATTATAGGACTGGACTCAATACATGACACAACATGACCCAATTGGTCAATGTACAAGGCTAAACAAAAATGATTGAGACTAAATTCATGACTAAAAATTACAATACTTAGGCTTGAAGCCTTATTACAGGACCCAAAAATTGAAACCCTAATCAGAGGTCTGGTGCCCACACCATTGTATCTTTGTATTGGAAATGCCTCCTCTCCACCTCTTAATCATCTAGATGCCTGGGTAAGTGAAAAGGTGAAGGTGGAGTACTTATATTGCTTGATCATGCCTAGATGGGGGGCGGAGTAGTTGTGAAGATCTCTCTGCTCTGCTCGATGTCAGGAAGCTTGGGTCTTGGTGTCGGAGGGGCGTGAGATCCAAACTTTGATTGCCAGGAAGCTAGGCTCCTGGTGTCAGAGCAGGGTCCGGTCTTTGGTGTTGGAGGGTTATGAGATCCGGGCTTAGAATGCCAGGAAGCTAGGCTCCTGGTGCCGGAGCAGGGTCTGGTCTTTGGTGCTGGAGGGTCATGAGATCCGAGCTTAGAATGCCAGGAAGCTAGGCTCCTGGTATTGGAGCAGGGTCTGGTCTTTGGTGCCGGAGGGTCGTGAGATCCGAACTTAGAATGCCAGGAAGCTAGGATTCTGGTGTCGGAGCAGGGTCCGTCTTTGGTACTGGAAATTCATGGGATCCGGGCTTTGCATGTCAGACCTGGGGTCGGGTGATGATTCTCCTGTAAGGCAAAAAGGGTTTGCACAAAGAGAATCTTGATTATTAGTAAGGAAGGACCTTACACTACTGATGCCGGAGAGCTGAGCCCCGGGCTTTGGTGCCAGAGAGTCCCCGGGCTTGAGCACGCCAGAGAGCTGGGCTACGAGCTTTCATATTGGAGAGTTGGGCTCCGGATTGAAGTGCCGAAGAGCTGGGCTACGGGCTTTGGTGCCGAACAGCTGGGCTCCGGGCTTTGGTGCCGGAGAGCTGGGCTCCGGGTTGAAGTGTCAGAGAGATGGGCTCTGGGCTTTGGTGCCAGAGAGCTGGGCTTCTTGTTGAAGTGCAGGAGAGCTAGGCTCCGAGCTTTGGTGTCGGAAAGCTGGGCTCCGAGTTTTGGTGCCAAAGAGCTGGGCTCCAGGTTGAAGTACCGGAGAGCTGGGCCCCGGGCTTTGGTGCCAGAGAGATGGGCTCCAGGTTGAAGTACCAGAGAGCTGGGCCCTGGGCTTTGGCACCAGAGAGCTGGGCTTCGGTCTTTGGTGCCAGAAAGCTGAGCTCTGGGTTGAATTTAAGCAAACAAAGGTATTTACATACCAAACTTCAACCTAATGATTCACGTTCGGCCAGGGGCTCATTATTCCCATGGGTCGTGACAGTGTACTGGTGTACACCTGATCAGGAGGCATGAATCTTAGATCTAGATTGGATTTACAAAGAAAACTATGTAGCAAGTATAAATGCTATGCATGCAGAAATTTCAGCAACCTACTTAAATGCAGAAATTCAAAATTAACCCTAACCTACCATGCTCTGATATCAAAAATAATGGGGAACAAGTATCGAATGATGCATCTTTAAGGATTAAAGAGACTAAATGTTGATGAGGCAAAAAGGCATGCAGCTATTCTATGTAAAAGAAACAGAAATTCATGAAATGAACATAGGGAAAACATGACTAGAAAGAAACTCTCTCAAAGTAATTAAAAAAGGACCTTGGTGGTTAGGAAACCACACAAGTTAGGGCTAGCTTACCTTTCTATTTCAGATCTGAAAGAAGTTATAAGAATGGTTACCTGGCTATTAATGTTCTGAAAATGGGGTAAAGGACACTTAAGATGAAGTACCTAAATGATAAAGGAATTACTCTAGGTTTTAAGGCCTCCTGCATCTGATTCTTTGGCATAGTAGACCTTCATCTTGGAAACCATGAGACCCGGGGATCCTGCACAAGGAGAAGGAAAGATTAACAGGTTTAGATGGGAGATTTGAGGAATGGATAAAGAGAATTTGGAATGGAGTAATGAGGATTAGGCTTGGCTTGAAGTAGATCTTCCTTGGCGCCCATAACTTAAACCTTCTTCACATGTTGGCATGGTGAACTTCTTTGTAGAAGACACCCTTTGGAAGAGGGGATAGATGAATTTTGGAGTGGATTGTAGGAGAGTCTTCAAGGTTGGTCAAATGGAAATGGAATATGGGCTAGAAGTTTGATTAGCTAAGTAACTTAGGTCTCACACCTTCCTTCTCTCAAGGGGCTTTGGCTAGCAAAGGAAAAAGCTTTTAAAAAAATTCTTCTTCATTCATCATTAACATTACAAGAAGATTCTAGGAGCTTTTATAAACCTTAAGCTCCTTTTCAAATTCAAAATGCAACACTTTTCATGGAGAAAATCATGGGGCATCCCAAAGAAAGTGGAATGGCCCATTTTACAAATTCAAACTCCTAATTTCAAGGTAGCATCCCATGAAGAGTGAACCTTCCTTCAATTTGAATTTGATTTGGGCAAAAATTCATGGGTGACTTGTCTTGGCGATGTGGCATGGTCTATCCTCCAAGTGGCATGACTTGTCTTCCAAGGTGGCATGGTTCAATGATGATGTGGTGCTCCAAGTAGTTGGTGAAGCTGGTTGCACTTAATCTGGCCTAATTGAAACCCAACTTCAAGAAGCTCTTGAATTTGACTCAATACAAAGCCTAATTGAACTCTAATTGAACTTTAGAATCCAAATTGAAATAAAATAGGACTCAACCAAATTGAAACAGGACTCAATTATTCAAATAAACATAAGTACATGACTCATATATTTATTACAGGACTAAAATTCCTAATCTTCTATGCATAAAGAACTTGGCATCAGTTGAAGCCTCTTCCTGAGCCTGGTGCCCGCACCAATTCTCCCCGAGTGGGAGGAACTCAACCCTATCAAGTAAAGATCGGTTTGACTATAGTATTTTTCTAATATATCTAGGTCAATTTGTTGTAGATCCTCTCGGGTAATCCAGGAGTCTTCAGATTCCGGTCGACCGTGCCAACGAATCAGATAACGCTGATAACCCTTATTTCTAGTAGTAATCACTTGGTCATCTAAGATACGTTCAATCTTCTCTCTCTGGTCTAGTGGAATTGCTGGTGGACACTCAGGTAGGGTTTCGCTCTCAAAGGCAGGGTGAAGTCCAAAAGGTTCACTCGGAATTAATGATAGTTCTTTAAATTCTTTCAGATCAGAAATATTAAAAGTAAAGCTAATGCCATAATCAGGTGGTAACTCTAACACATATGCATTAGATCCTATTTTCTTAATTATTTTGAAAGGTCCAGCTCCCCGGGCATGCAATTTCTTCATAGTTCCCGGTGGAAACCTTTCAGGTTTAAGTTTTATCATGACAAAGTCTCCTTCATTAAATTCTTTTATCCATTTACGTGAATCAGCCACATGCTTATAAACTTTATTACTCATTTGAATTTTCTTACTAATTTTCTTATATAATTCTTTAAGATGCTGTGCATATGACTCGGCAGACTCAGATACACGTGTGTGTGTGGGTAATGGGATAAGGTCGATAGGTCTCCTAGGTCTGTAACCATGGACAATCTCAAAGGGACTTTTACTAGTAGACCTATTGACCGAGCTGTTGTATGCGAACTCAGCACGAGGTAGAAGTAAATCCCAATTTCTCAGACTCTCTCCAATAAGGCACCTTAATAAGTTCCCGAAACTTCTATTTACAACTTCAATTTATCCATCAATCTGAGGGTGGTAAGCAGTTGAGAATTTTAGTTTTGTTCCTAGTAGGTGCCAAAGAGTTTTCCAAAAATAGCTTGTGAAACAGACATCCCTATCTGAAACAATGGTTTTAGGTAACCCATGTAACTTGACTACTTGATCGAGAAAAAGCTTGGCTACCCTGGAGGCATCAAAAGTTTGGGAGCAAGGTATAAAATGGGCCATTTTCGAAAATCTGTCGACCGCTTTAAAGATTGAATCATATTTTCTAAGGGTCTTGGGCAGTCCTAAAATGAAGTCCATGCTAAGATCCTGCCATGGACAATCCGGCATAGGTAAAGGAGTGTATAACCTGGTATTTTGTCTTTGATGTTTGGCAACTGCACATGTCCTACATCGGGCAACAATATTGGCTACCTACCTCTTAAGGCCTAGCCAGTAAAATTTCTCCTTAAGTATCAATATGGTCTTATTTCTTCCAAAATGGCTAGCCAAACCTCCAACTTGGGTTTTCCAAATTAAAAAGTCTCTCAGGGAAGTCTTTGGAACGCAAAGTTTATTTTTCTTAAAAAGATAACCATCTAAAAGGGTGTACTCACTGTGGTCACTAGATGGTCCTAATTTTAAAGCTTGGTAAACTTCACTAAAGTCTGGACAGGTATCATACCATCCATAAGTCTTTCAAATCCAACGACTTCAGTGCTAATCGAGTTCAGAAGCAGGGCTCTACGACTTAATGCTTATGCTACCTTATTCTTAGTTGTGGCACGGTGTTTCAAGACAAATGTATAGGCCTAGATGTATTCTACCCACTTAGCATGCCTAGGATTCAGCTATTTCTGGGAATTAAGGAATCTAAGGGCCTCGTGATTAGAAAATAGGACAAATTCATACGATAGTAGATAATACCTCCAATACCTTAAAGCTTGCACTACCGCATAGAGCTCCTTATCATAGGTGGAATTCTTAAGCTTGGATTCATTTAATTTTTCACTAAAGAAAGCTATGGGGTGGCTCTCCTGGCTTAAAACTCCACCTATTCCAACTCCAGATGCATCACAAGCAACCTCAAAAACCTTAGAAAAATTGGGCAATCTTAAGATAGGTGCTTGTATCATTTTCTTCTTAACATCTAGGAAGGCCCTATCAGCAGCTTTTGTCCATTCAAATTGGCCTTTCCTAATGCAATCCGTGATTGGTGCAACTATGGTACTAAGCCCCCGAATGAATCTTCTATAAAAAGTAGCTAGGCCATGAAAACTTCGTACTTCAAGAACACTTTTTGGCATTGGCCACTCTACAATTGATTTAATCTTTTCAGGGTCAGAAGAAACTCCGTCAGGTATGACAACAAATCCTAGGAAAATGACTCTATGGGTAAAAAAGTCACATTTCTTAAGGTTTGCAAAGAGACTATTTTTTCTAAGAGCTAAACAGACTTGATTCAAATGATCCAAATGATCCTTCTTGGTCTGGCTATATATAAGAATGTCGTCGAAGTAAACTACGACAAACTTTCCTATAAATAATCATAGGACTTGATTCATAATCCGCATAAAGGTACTAGGAGCATTAGACAGTCCGAATGGCATTACTACCCACTCAGAAAGACCCTCCTTGGTCTTGAATGTAGTTTTCCACTCATACCCAGGTCTAATCCTAACCTGATGATAGCCACTCTTAAGGTCAATCTTTGAGAATATTGTTGCTCCGGCCATCATATCTAACATGTCGTCCAAACAGGATATAGGAAACCTATATTTTATTGTGATCTTATTAATGGCATGACTATCAATGCACATCCTCCAAGTGCCATCTTTCTTTGGGGTCAGTAATGCGGGTACTGCATAGGGACTCAAACACTCTCTAATAAATCCTTTCCTAAGGAGATCCCCTACTTGTCTTTGTAACTCTAAATATTTGGTAGGGTCCATCCTATAGTGTGGAAGGTTGGGTAGGGTGGCTCCTGGGACTAAGTCAATGGCATGCTGGATGTTCCTAAGTGGTGGAAGTTGGTCAGGTAGATCATCTGGAAATACATCCTTAAAGTCTTCTAACACTTTAGCCACTTCCTGAGGGCGTTCTTTCTGGGAAGGCTCCTAAATTTCCTTAGTGGTTAAAATCCAAACATGTGTACCCTCAGTGAGTTCTTTCTCAATTTCCTTTTCAGTGATCAAATTGACTCCCATTTTCTTTTCCTTTAGGTGGCTTGATCCTCTCTTAACAATGTCCTTAGATGGTGTTGGGTTGATCACAAACTTCTTTTCTAGGTGCATGAATGAGCAAAAATTTGATCGACCGTATAGGGTCGCATCATGGTCAAATAACCAGGGTCGACCTAGGATGATACTGCTCACTCCCATTGGTAAGACATCACACCACACTTTCTCCTGATAGGACTGTAATTGGATTTGGACTAGGCACCTTTGTTTGATGGGAATTGAAGTGGAGTCTATCCAAGAAACCTTATAGGGATTTGGATGGGGAACTGTGGACAAGCCTAAAGTTTTGATAGCACTAGTGGATATGGCATTTACACAACTCCCACTATCTATGATTATTTTACATACCTTATCCTCTAACTTGACAAATGTTTGTAGGATGTTAGTCCTATGCCAATCCTCCTTTGTCACAGTGTGGGTAAGGATGCATCTAACTATTCCCAACAGATCAGGCTCTATTTGTTCCTCGTCACCTTCATACTCTTTAGCCAAATTGTCCTCAGCCTGATATACTTCCTCAACATTATCACCTAAGGGTTCTTTGGGTTCAGACTCACTTTCTTCTAATTCTCCTATGTGTAAGGCCCTGGTTGGACAATTGCTAGTGTAATGGCCTAACTTATGACATCTATAGCAAGCAACATTAGGGTTTGGAGTCTTCTGAACTTTTGGTGATTTACCCTTATTGTCTCTATGGGTCAAAGGGATTCTAGGGTTGGGTCGGCTGGGTCACATCTGATTCGATCCTGGCTGTTGACTAGGTGCACCAGTTCTAGGGGATTCGGGTCTGTGAAAAAGTGGTCCCCTATGAAATCTCTCGGCATCTCATGCTACCTGATAAGCTAACTCTAAGTCATGGACTTCCCTCAAGAATAACTCCTTCTAGATCTCCTCTCAATCCTGCCCTAAACCTAGATAGAGTAACTGACTCAGACTCATCTATATTGCATCTCATTACAAATTCGTCAAACTTTGCAATGTATTCAGCTACACTCTTGGTTCCCTGGGTCAATCTCTGCCACTGGTCTAGAAGTCTCTGGTGGTAGGACATAGGAAGGTATTTCTCTCTAAGCCTAACTTTCATTGCCCTCCAGGTTACTATGGGAACATCACCCCTTTGTCTAATGAACCTCTCGACGTTTTCCTAGTAAAGCCTAGCCTGATGAATTAACCTAAGCTTCGTGAACTTGCATTTTCTCTCCTCTGTCATGTCATACCAATCAAAGTACTGATCCATCTCTCCCACCCAATCTATGTAAACCTTAGGATCCAGATTTCCATCAAATGTTGGTGCTTCCAACCAAATACTCCTAAGGGTTCGCTCATCGCGGTCTGTCTGATCCTGATTGTGTCTCCTAGGATTTGGCTCATAGACTGGATCATGGTGTACTATCCTAGGGTTTAGGTCATGGACTCGATCGAGATTAGGCCTCCTAGGATTTGGCTCGAAGAAATGGTCTTGATGAAGAGCCCTTCTAGGGTTGATGGGTGTCTCAAACTTAGATTCTAGCTCCAACTCATTCTGGACTTCATGATTTCCTCCAGGGGTACAAGCTTCTAATCGATCAAGTCTAGCAGTGATGTGGGTTATCTAATCAGTCAAGTTTTGATTGGTCTGGGCTAATTGATCAGTTAAGTTTTGGTTCAACCTGATCATTTGGTCATTCAAAGATTTCATCAGACTCTCAAAATTTTGTTCCATGGTTACACTAGATTGGGCTTGGGTTTGCTAGTAGGGTGCTCCTGATCTAGTTGCCATGCACACACGGACTCGAACTCAGACTAGGGGTTTGCTAGACCTAAATCCCAAACCAAATGTTAAGTCAAATTGACAATCCGGGTTGTAGTAACTTGGCACCTGGCCAGGTAAGTGTAAGGTTGGTGGAGGTTCCTCTTTGCTTGCCTTAGACACCAATTTGAAATTGGCCAGCTAAGCAAACCAACCCACCTTCCTTCGGGCTCTTGTCCTGAACCACTTGCCTAGACACCAGATAAAGCACACACAAATAGGTTGCCAAAGTTGGCTTGACACTTGACTCGACCCGACCTTGTGGGTGTCCCTAGCTCACTAGAGCAATTAAATGTCTACTTCGTTTTAACTAGGGTTGGGTTCGTTATGCAAGCTGGTGATTTTTGGGCTAGGGACAGGTGATGAAAACCTGACCCTGTGTCAATTTGATGCCCTTAACTTGTTTTACCATGAAATGAATGCAACAAGCATATGGATCCAAATTTCAAGTGCAGAATTGATGTGTTGCAGTTCTAAAGTGGTGAAAAAAGTGTAATGTAATAGATTCAAAAAAATTTAAAAAATTTGTAGAAGACTACTAACTTCTAGATGATATGCCATATGAAAGGAGATTTAAAGATAAAATCTATGATATGCTGAGCAGATACTAAAAATTAGATAATGTAAAAAAAACAGGACTGAACATAAAGGAATTTCAGCGATAGTGATGGAATTCAGGAATTTTAATTTTTTTATGATTTTTTTCTAAGGATAAAATTTTATGTGGTGATAACTAACTTAATTAGGAGTAGGAAAAAGATTATCTAATTGAAAAATTAACTACTTTCATTCAGACTTTTATGCGAGTCACAGTCAGCCTACTAAAAAAAATAACAAGCAGAATTTAAGCAAACAAAGGTATTTACATACCAAACTTCAACCTAATGATTCACGTCCGGCCAGGGGCTCATTATTCTCATGGGTCATGACAGTGTACTGGTGTACACCTGCTCAGGAGGTGTGAATCTTAGATCTAGATTGGATTTATAAAGAAAACTATGTAGCAAATATAAATGCTATGCATGCAGAAATTTCAGCAACCTACCTAAATGCAGAAATTCAAAATTAACCCTAACCTACCATGCTCTGATACCCAAAATGATGGGGAACAAGTATCGAATGATGCATATCTAAGGATTAAAGAGACTAAATGTTGATGAGGCAAATAGGCATGCAGCTATTCTATGTAAAATAAACAGAAATTCATGAAAGGAACATAGGGAAAACATGACTAGAAAGAAACTCTCTCAAAGTAATTAAGAAAGGACCTTTGTGGTTAGGAAACCACATAGGTTAAGGCTAGCTTACCTTCCTATTTCAGATCTGAAAGAAGTTATAAGAATGGTTACCCGGATATTAATGTTCTGAAAATGGGGTAAAGGACACTCAAGATGAAGTACCTAAATGACAAAGGAATTACTCTAGGTTTTAAGGCCTCTTGCATCTGATTCTTTGGCATAGTAGACATTCATCTTGGAAACCATGAGACCCGAGGATCCTACACAAGGAGATGGAAAGATTAACAGATTTAGATGGGAGATTGGAGGAATGGATAAAGAGAATTTGGAATGGAGTAATAAGGATTAGGCTTGGCTTGAAGTAGATCTCCCTTGGCACCCATAACTTAAACCTTCTTCACTTGTTGGCATGGTGAACTTCTTTGTAGAAGACGCCCTTTGGAAGAGGGGATGGACGAATTTTGGAGTGGATTGTAGGAGAGTCTTCAAGGTTGGTCAAATGGAAATGGAATATGGGCTAGAAGTTTGATTAGCTAAGTAACTTAGGTCTCACACCTTCCTTCTCTCAAGGGGATTTGGCTAGCAATGAGAAAAGATTTCAAAAAAATTCTTCTTCATTCATCATTAACATTACAAGAGGATTCTAGGAGCTTCTATAAACCTTAAGCTCTTTTTCAAATTCAAAATGCAACACTTTTCATGGAGAAAATCATGGGGCGTCCCAAAGAAAGTGGAATGGCCCATTTTACAAATTCAAACTCTTAATTTCAAGGTAGCATCCCATGAAGAGTGGACCTTCCTTCAATTTGAGTTTGATTTGGGCAAAAATTCATGGGTGACTTGTCTTGGTGATGTGGCACGGTCTATCCTCCACGTGGCATGACTTGTCTTCCAAGGTGGCATGGTTCAATGATGATGTGGTGCTCCAAGTAGTTAGTGAAGCTTGTTGCACTTAATCTGGCCTAATTGAAACCCAACTTCAAGAAGCTCTTGAATCTGACTCAATACAAAGCTTAATTGAACTCTAATTGAACTTTAGAATCCAAATTAAAATAAAATAGGACTCAACCAAATTGAAACAGGACTCAATTAGTCAAATAAACATAAGTACAGGACTCATATATTTATTATAGGACTAAAATTTCTAATCTTCTATGCATAAAGAACTTGGCATCAGTTGAAGCCTCTTCCTGAGCCTGGTGCCCACACCAGGGGCCTTCCCATTCGATGAGAGCTTATCATACTCCCGGGATTGAGATGCTTCGGCTCGACGCAGCACCAGGTCACCAAGTCGGAAGACCTTTGGCCTTACCCGTGCATTGTGGTACCAAGCCACTCATTGTCAGTATGCTACCATCCATAGCCGAGCTTTATCCCTGGTTTCCTCAAGAAGGTCCAAGTTGAGTAGAAGGTGCATCGAGTTCTGCACTTCATCATATTGCCACACCTGCAGCGTGGGCACACCGAGTTCAACTGGGACAACTACCTCAGCATCGAAAACAAGGTTGAAAGGCATTTCGTCCGACGTCATTCTAGCATTGTGTGGTAGGCCCATAGAATACTTGGGAGTTCCTCCACCCATCTGCCCTTGGCTCGGTCCAGCCTGGTCCGAGTCCTTGAAGGATGGTCCGATTGGTTACCTCGGCTTTCTCATTTGTTTTGAGATGAGCTACCGAGGTGAAGCGATGTCGGATGTCGTACTCGATACAAAACCCTTTGAACTCTCGGTTGTCAAACTGTCATCTGTTATCGGTGATGATGCAGTGGGGGAGTTTGAAGTGGCAGATGATTGATTTCTAGAAGAATTGGTTGACCTTGGCTTCTGTGATCCATGCTAGTGGGTCCGCTTCCACCCACTTGGTGAAGTAGTCAATAGCCACCAGCAGAAATCTTCGCTGCCCCGGTGCAGGGAGAAAGGGCCCTAAGATGTCCATTCCCCACTGGGCAAAAGGAAAAGGGATGGAGAGCTGGGAGATCGGCACCGCTGGCTGACGCTATATGTGAGCATGGCATTGACATTTGTCACACTTCTTTACGAAGTTGGCGGCATCCTCACTCATGGTCTCTTAGAAGTATCCCTGGTAAAGAGATTTGTATGCCAGCATCCTTCCTTCCACGTGGTTCCCACAGAAGCCTTCATGTATATCTTGGAGTACGAAGGCTACCTCTATGGGTCTCAGGCACTTCAGGAGCGGGTAGGAGTAGGATCAGTGGTAGAGCTATCCTTCCATTAGGACAAACCAGGAGACTTTCTTCTTGATGAGGCCGGCTTTTGTGTAGTCCTCTGACAAGGTGCCATCAGTGATGTATTTGACATACCTGTCCATCCAACTCAGCTCCAGGATGACTTGTTGTACCTCCTCTAGGGCTTCATAGCTTGAATTCTCGAGGTACTCGATATAGGCACGCCCTAGTGACGAGTCTGGCAAGGTCGTGAGTCTTGACAGTGTATCCATGCGAGCATTCTCTCCATGGGGGATATGGAAGATGCTAAAGCATCGAAAACCTACCGTGCTTGAGCGGACCCGCTTTAGGTACTTCATCATTTGGAGATCTCTGGCTTCATATTCTCCGAAGACTTGTCCGACCACCAGTTGGAAGTCAGTAAAGACTTTCAAGCTTCACACACCCAGCTCTTGGGAGATCTTTAGGCCCACGAGGAGTGCCTCGTACTCTGCCTGGTTGTTTGTCACGGCGAATTTGAAGTGAAGAGCACATTCTGCCATGATCCTATCACTTTTGGCAAGGATGAGGCCTGCTCCGCTCCCACTGGAGTTGGACGCACCGTCCACATGGAGGATCTAGGGTTCCTCCTCTATTCTGGGCTTAACTTGATACTCCAGGGGTGTCTACTCTGGCTCCTCGGTGAGTCCCATTTACTCGACCAGGAAGTCGGCTAGGACCTGGACCTTCTATGACGACCTCGACCGATATGCGATGTCAAACTCGCTCAGTGTCAGGAACCACTTGGCTAGCCTTTCGAAGGTTTCGGGGTACCTGAGTATGGCCCTCAGCGGCTGATCCATCATGACCATGATGGGATGCGCTTGGAAGTATGGCCTTAGGTGCTTAGCAGACATTATTAGAGCAAAAATGAGTTTCTCGGAGAGAGTATACCTGATCTCCACGTTGCAAAAGATTTTGCTGGTGTAGTACACAGGCTTCTAAGATCCATCCTCATCTGCACGGACGAGGACTGAGCTGACGGCTCTAGGTGTGACCACCAGGTAGAGTAGGAGCTTCTCTCCTTCCTCCGGTCTAGAGAGCAGTGGAGGAGTCGCCAGGAACTTCTTCAATTCTTTGAAGGTTGTTATGCACTCCTCCATCCAAGTGAAGTCATGCATCTTATGCAGTGCCTTGAAGAAGGGAAGGCAGCGGTCAGTCGATCTTGAGATGAACTGACTCAGAGCTTTAATCCACCCCGTCAGGAACTAGACCTGCTTCTTGGATGTCCGGTGCTCCATGTCGACGATCACCTGGACCTTCTTCGAGTTTGCTTCAATGCCCCTCTGAGTGACAATGAAGCCGAGGAACTTTCCTGCTGCCACTCCGAAGGTGCATTTTGCTGGATTCAGCTTCATATGGTGTTTCCGGAGGTTGTTGAAGGCTTCGACGAGGTCGACGATGTGGTCCGAGTCTGGCTTGCTCATGACAAGCATGTCATCCACGTACACCTGCATGTTCTGGCTAATCTGATCTTTAAAGACCTTGTTGACCAGATGCTGGTACAAGGCCCCAGCATTCTTCAGACCAAAGGGCATCACCCTGTAGCAGTAAATCCCTTGGTCAGTGACAAAGGCAGTGTGCTCCTCATCCTTCGAGTTCATCTGGATCTGATTGTATCCAGAGAATGCATCCATGAAAGAGAGTAGTCGGTGCCTCGAGGTAGTATCCACCAACTGGTCAATCTTCGGTAGAGGGAAGCTGTCCTTTGGACATGTCTTGTTGAGGTCGGTGTAGTCTACACAGATCCTCCATTTGCCATTGCTCTTCTTCACCATCACTACATTCACCAGCCAGCTCGGATACTATACCTCCCGAACAAAGCTGGCAGTAAGGAGCTTGTCCACTTTCTCATTGATTGTCGCCTACCTCTCCGGGATGAAGCTTCTCTTCTTCTGCCAAACTAGTCGGTGCTTTGGATAAATACTTAGCTTGTCGATTTTGATGTCAGGGGAGATACCTGGCATATCTACCGCCATCCAGGAGAACACATATGCATTCACCCTTAGGAACTCCAATAGGTGGGCCCTCTCCTCATCTTGTAGCTGGGCCCCAATCTGCACCATCTTCGCTTGGCGACTCCGAGCGGGTAAGACAGCAAGCGCTCGACCGGGCCACCCCTAGGATCTTGTACCCTTTGGTCGAGATCATCCATCCTGGGGTCATCCTCAGGGACTTTGGCCCCAGGGAGAGTATGGAAACAGTGTTGAATCGGCTAAGGTGCATCCCTCATCTTCCTAACACCATAGGGAGTTGGAAACTGCACCAATAGTTACTTTATGGAAATGACTGCGTCGAGCAGGTTGAGCCCAAGTCGACCACGAATCATGTTGTAGGCTGAAGGAAGCCTAACAACCATGAAGGTCATCATAACAGTGCTCTACTAAGGTGGGGTCCCGGTAGTGACTGGGAGAGTAATCTCTCCCTCGACCCTTATAGAGTCCCCCGTGAAACCGACAAGGGGTGTGCGCGCAGGCCTGAGTTGGGTGGAAGAAAGATTCATCCTGGAGAAAGCATTGTAAAAAAGCATATCTGTAGAGCTTCCACTATCAACCATGATGTGTTTTATAGGATGTCTCGCGATCGTCATCTCGATGACCACGGCATCATTATTTACATTTTCCTCCCTATTTTCCCCTTCCCTCATAAAGGAGAGTACACTTTCAGAACACTCTACCCCACGGGGTTCTTGGAAGTGCGCTCGACTTCCCAGCATATCATCCCCACCGATTTCTCGGTAGGGCGGTTGTCGACTGCAGGGACTAGCGGGAGAGTGATGAGCGCTTGAGGTTTCACTAGAGGTCTGCCCCCCACGAACCTTTCAAGGTAGCCCCTCTTGATGAGTTCTTCAATTTCTTTCTTGAGGTTGCAGCATTCCTCATTGTCGTGGCCATGGTAGCGATGGTAACGACAGTACTTCATCTTGTCATGGCCAGTAGACGGCTTCATCAGAGGTGGGAACTTTAGGTAGGGCTCACCTTTGATCTCCATGAGGATCTTCATCCTCGGGGTGAGGAGAAGGGTGTACCTCTCCTTGGAATTGGGGCACTCCTTGGTCTCGACCCCTGGCGAAAGTTCGGTGTTGGGGGCCTTGGCTTCCACGTCCTGGGTGCCTCGGTGGGATTTGGCTTCTTCAACGGCTTCCCATCGAGCTCCCGTCTTGTGCGATCCGCCTCCTTGGCATGGATGTACTTTTGAGCTCGAAGGAGGAGCTCAGAGTAGGTCTTGGAGGATTTCTTGTCGAGCAAGTAGGTCAGGCAGGAGGTCCTAAGCCCTTGCTTCAATGCCAGCATGGCAACTAGCTCATCAAGATTATAGATTTCCAAGGCAGCAACCTTGAAGCGGGTCATGTAGTCCCGCAAGGGCTCGAGATCCTGTTGACGGATGGAGAAGAGGCTTTCTACTTCTCGTGGCACTTTCTGACAGGCATCGAAGTGGGTCACAAACTTTCGCTCCAACTAAGCGAAAGAGCCGATGCTTTCGGACTCGAGGCGGGTGAAACAAACCCGAGCTACCTTCTGGAGGGTTACTAAGAAGGCAATGCAAAAGAGGGCATCGGTGGCTCCCTGGACCCTCATGAGGGCCTGTAGCTTTCTAGATGGTCCAGGGGGTCGGTGGTCCCATCGTAGGAATTCACCTGTGGTATACGGATTCGGTTAGAAATCGGTTCCTCTTGGATCTCTTGGGAAAAGGGGGACCAGCATCATAGCCCGCTGGCTTGTAGTAGAGCCCTGCATATTTGCAAATTGGCAGGATAGCTCCACCAACTTACACTCGTGCTCCTCCAGGCGCTTCTCAGCTATGTGCCTGATGGCCTCGTTAGTGGAACCCTCCGCAAAGGCCAAACGAGATGGAGAAGGTGATGTGGATGGATAGTGTCCATGAAGGGGGGTCTTGCCTTTTCGACCTCGGTGGGGTTTGGTCGTTATCCACCTGAGGGTCGGGGACCTGCTCTCATGATCGGCAGATCCGGCCCATTGCCTCTTTACCGGAGTCTAGTGACTACCTCGGTGGTCGGTGATGGCCCCCAGTTGTGAAGGCCTTCCTTGAAAGGAACACAGGCTATCGCGGGGTGCTGCGACATGGGCCGTGGAGGTCCCTGGCTACTGGTGAGTAGTCAAAGACCGTTGCTGGTGCTGGAGCTAGCATACTGCCATGGTGAGAATCTGCATCTGCTGGGCGAGTGTGGCTAGCTGGACGTCCATCGGAGGTGGTTGAACTGGAGCAGGGAGCTCCCCTCCTGCACTATATGGGTCCCGATAGGAAGGGGGATCTCCTGCACGACTGGTAGAGACTTCCCTCGCCCGCGTCATCACCATCCTCCTGGTGAGCTACTTTCGAGGGACTTAGGTTGGATCAAAGTGCATCCTGCCATCCTTCCTGGCGTGCCAATCTATTGCCGCCAAGATCGTCAGGGCCTGTAGCTATTGTCGATGTCGGATCGCCCCTCATCTCTTCAAGACTGGCCTACTCTTCTGGACCTGCAAAATAAGGGTTAGAGACCCGGGCCAGGAATTCTGGCCAGGGCACTCCGACGGTCAAGTCAGTGATGACCTAGGGGAACAGATCCTCCTGGTCGAGCCCCTAAGATGGACTCCACACTAGGAGGAGTGAATGATGTGTGAGTGGGGTGCAAGCAAGCTGGGAAAGGTAGTGACCGAGGTGAACTGGAGCTAGATGCTTGTGTCCGAGCGATCCTTTCCATGGATCTTCGGTAGCCTTGAGTTCTCAGTCTCCTTGGTGGTTCTCCTGTGTGGCTTCTCCTCCCTCACTTGCTTGGGTGTTTTTTAGTTTAACTTGCTTACTTTCAGCCTTGCTTTTTTCTTACCTCCTCCCACTGTGATGTGGGCACTAGAATCAGGAAAAGACTCCAACCAATTCAGGTCAAGTCCGAGTCATTGTGGTTGGAGTAGCAAAAGAGAAGTCCTGTAATTTTTCTTTTTTTTGAGTTCAAATAATCTTGTAGTTAATTTTGAGTCCATGTTGGGTCTAGTATAATATCTTAGTTAACCCTGCAATTGAGAGTTGGGTCCAGTTAAATCAAGCCCAATCCATGAGTCCATGAAGCATCAAGACAAGAAGAAGCCACCTTATCAAGTGACCCCCACCTTGTGCCACATGTCAAAAGCTCCAATGGATGTCACCACCTCAACAAGTGATCCCCACTTTATGCCACATGTTAAGAGCTCCAAAGGACACCGCCATCTCATCAAGTGGTCCCCACCTTGCGCCACATGTCAAGCTTTGAAGGAGTTTCAAGCAACAAATGCCACCATATCCTCCAACTCCCCATATTTCAAGCAACAAATGCCACCATATCCTCCAACCCCCCCTTGTAATCCTCCTAATCCTATGGGTTTTCAAATTTTAAAAATGTTGTAAGGCTTCTATTTAAGCTATGGGATGCCCCATTGAAAGGAGGGTTAATGAATGAAGTTGGTATTTTTTTCTTCTATGTGTTTTTTCCTATGTGTCTATGTGGTAGCTTAGCCTTTCTCTTCCTCCACGCCAACCCTAATCTTTCCTTCTTCCATTCCCAATGCCAAAGACTTCCTCTTCTTTCATAACTTCAAACTAGCTCCAGCGTTCAAGGGTGAATCAAGAAGATCATCACAAGGCGACCAACCTACTCCACTTCAAGCATTCCACCATGACGCCAAGATGGATCTCCTTCAATACCTCTTCCACCCCTTTCTTTTCTCTAGTTGATTGCTTGTTAAGTCACTCATCGTAGGGTTTCTTTGTTGCAAGGTTCTCCGGGATTCCGGCTTCAAGAGGAAGGTTTACTTGCCATAGATCCAGAAAACAAGAGGGGCCTTCAGTGGTATTATGTTCATGTCATTCGGGAGACCTCTTCAAGAGTGAATCTATTCTAATTGAAGGGCCAATGTCAGGTATGTCTAGTGTTGATTAAGTCTGCAATGTTAAATTAGACCTAGCTTGGCTTGCGTGGTTCTCTTCTGGTCCTATTCCTTTCTTATTCTGAGAGTCTCGATCACTAGGTTTATGTTAGATCCTTCGAGCTGCTTCACTAGATCTCTTTGATAGTTTATGTTGAGTTGTTTATATGCAAATAGGGAATTGCTTGGTTAATCATTTGCTAATCTCCATTAGGGTTGCATAGTTTCATTTTACATTCTACACCACATTGGGGGTGTCGATGGCTCTTTTAAGTCCAGGTGGTTGTTGAACGCCTACCTTGGGATCTCCCCCGTGCTTGTAAGCGTGTGCGGTGGTGTTCCATACCATGGATGGGATGTCTTTCCTGGTTCATGATAAAGGAAGCTACCATGCGCTCTGACATTCCTTCCGATTGCTCCATTCCAAAAAACTTGGCAGGACCTCGATTAGGGGGCCGCTACCCCCGAGATTCGAATTCCCTAGTTGACTTTCTCTTTCGGGTGGTGCAGGTGATTGGTGGAGAGTGTGGCACCTCGATCAAGGAGCTTCTTCCTCTTTTGGTGTAAGTGATAGCTATGGCCAGTTATTATGGCCTGAAGGGCACTTCCTTGCAGTCCTTGGGTGGCTCGCCGATGTCCTGGAAGGGTGGCATCACTCCCTTGGTGGCCAATGCCTTTGTCCGAGGTGGAGGCCAAATTAAAGAGCTGGGGCTCGACCTTGAAGGGGCTCCACTTGGTGGAGGAGGGCTGGGCTCAACTTCGAGCCAAGGGGCTCAACCTGGAGGAGGAGGACTGGGCTTGACTCCTGGACCTCGGAGGGGCTTGACCTGATGGAGGAGGGTTGGGCTTGACTCTGGCTCAGGGGGCTCGACCTTGGAGGGGCTCAATCTGGCAGAGGAAGGCTCGACTCCTGCACAGAGGGCTCGGCCTCGGAGGGGCTCGACCTAGCGGAGGGGAGCAGGGCTCGACTGATTGGGAAAATCGATGGGGGACAGGGGTAGGATCGTTGGTGAGCCTATAAGTCACCTAAATTAGGGTACTATTTTTTCTTGATATTTTTTTCTCTAGGGGTGGCGAAGGAATAGTGGGGATGTAGGATAGGGATCTGGATCTCATGGACTTTGGGACTCACCCTAACGAAGAGACCACTCACCTCTAGGGCATTACACCCTCCAAGATACTTGGAGGTGCTAGGATGGATCTCAAAGGTCACGAGGGGATAAAGAAGATGGAATGGGAAGGGGAATAACTAGGGCATCATGCCCATGCCCGAAGGTGAAGGCAAGAAAAATCACTCTTCTAAAAAAATTCAAATTTTTTTCTCCAGAAACTATTTTTTTACAAAGGACTGAGGGTGGTATTTATAGACCTGTCCAACCCTCGTTTGAATTTGAATACAGGGTAAAAAGATAGAGATGACTAAAATTCAAATACAAGATAGGATAAGATAAGCCTATCCATATCTCAATCCTAACCAACCAAATCCTAATTCAAAATTCAAATAAAAGATAAATCCCAAACTAATTTATTAAAATCTGTGCTACTCCGGGATCAGCGCTGCTCTGGGATCAGTTATGCTTCGGGATCAGTGCTGCTTCGAGATCAGTGCTGCTCCGAGATCAGTGCTGCTCTGAGATCTCCATCATTCTCCTGAGGTGGGGAGAACTCGACTCCATCGAGTATGGATTAGCAGGACTCTAGTGAACCGCATCCAATCAAAGGAGGGCCGCTCTAAAAATGATGTAGCTTGGAGAGTGGTATGGCTTTGAGAAATGTACACTTTGAAATCGGTAAAGGGGACTTGAAATCGGCAACAGCAACTTGAAATCGATAGCAGGAATCGGCTTGCTTTGAGATGCATGCAGAGGAGAATGTCGGGTTTGCATTCATGTTCGTGCACTAGCTTCTCCTTTTCCTTCATGGACCGAACCAGGAACAGGCGGATTTTCGCCGGCAGGCCCTCCAGCGATGGTGCTGGGGAGGAGGACGGCAACTTGGGGATGAGGGCAACTTGGTGCTGGGGCTTCTCCTTCTTCTTCATGAATTGAAATCGAGGAACAGGGACTTCCGGCGAGGCTTCTGGTGGGCTTCGTCGGCAATGGCGATGAGAACGATGATGGTGGTACAGGTTGGGATGGCGTTCAGTGATGGAGGTGAGGCATCGGGTGTTGCAGCACAGATGCAGGGAAAGGGGGAAGGAGTTCAGCTGTTGGGGGGTTGGCGTCATTTATGAACGGAGGAGACGGCCGGCTGGACTTGGAGGCGATGCAGGGTTGCCGGCTTGGAAGCGATGTGACAGTGAGGAAACTACGGCATGGGGATCTGATCGGAAGGAGGTGAAGCCTGGTACCTCTCGTCCATTTGGATCCCTCTCGGAGCCATCTTATAAAGGAAGTGGTTGAGGCAGTGCTGGACATCGAGGAAGGCGGCGCGGACGCCCCTCCGGGCGGGGGCGAAGTCCCTGTTTTGAGCTGCCTGTGAGTTCAATTTCTCCCCCACCCCTTGGATCACCTTCCATGCAGCCACGGGCAACAGATCCCTCTTTGCCATCCGGCCTTTGGCCGTGTCCAGATCTGGCATTGGGAGCTATCGGATCGGAGACCTTTAGGGCTTCTCCGAGGGTTGCTATTTCGATTGACTGCAAGAGATGGCGTGGGATCGTTGGCCACCGTCAGGGTTAGCGAACACTGAAGCGGAGACGAGGACGTTGGCGAGGACCACACGCAATCAATGGAAGGCGGGTGCATTCGGACTGGATTGACACTCGCCAGTGCTGGGGAATCGGTTCAGACGATGTGGGGAGTCGATCTGAGGTGAGGACATCGGGCAGCACGGCAGCGTCTTTGGCTCCTGGCGTATCTATGTTCAGATAGGAGATCTGTTGCAATCTAGGAAACAGAGACTCTGTCAATGGATGGCACATGGGGAGACGATACGGGAAGCTTCACGGGTGGAGGCGGACACAATCTGGGCGATGGCAGTAGTTGCATCGTTGGGGTTTCGGGAAGAACGGCTGATGCTGTGGCATTGACGGACCAGAGCTGACCATGTTTGGGAAGGACGTCTTGCACGGGGTGGCGACGGAAGGTAGTTTGTGGTGGCAATCGGAAGGATTGGGAGTCGGGAGTTGAACAGTGGAGAGATTAGAACAGTGGGGCTAGTGAGGGAGAGGAATCTGGGATGATTCGGGAAAATGACACGTACCCTAATTTTCTGGGCTCTGATACCAAAATTGATGGGGGACAGGGGTAGGATCGTTGGTGAGCCTAGAAGTCACCTAAATTAGGGTACTATTTTTTTTTGATATTTTTTTCTCTAGGGGTGGCGAAGGAATAGGGTGGCGAAGGAATAGTGGAAATGTAGGATAGGGATCTGGATCTCATGGACTTTGGGACTCACCCTAACGAAGAGACCTCTCACCTTTAGGGCATTATACCCTCCTCAATACTTGGAGGTGCTAGGATGTATCTCAAAGGTCACGAGGGGATAAAGAAGATGGAATGGGAAGGGGAATAACTAGGGCATCACGTCCATGCCCGAAGGCGAAGGCAAGAAGAATTACTCTTCTAAAAAATTCATTTTTTTTTCTCCAAAAACTATTTTTTTACAAAGGACTGAGAGTGGTATTTATAGACCTGTCCAACCCTCATTGGAATTTGAATACAGGATAAAAAGATAGAGATGACTCAAATTCAAATACAAGATAGGATAAGATAATCCTATCCATATCTCAATACTAACCAACCAAATCCTAATTCAAAATTCAAATAAAAGATAAATCCCAAACTAATTTATTAAAATCTGTGCTACTTCGGGATCGATGCTGCTCTGAGATCAGTTCTGCTCTAGGATCAGTATAGCTTCGAGATAAGTGATGCTCCGAGATCAGTGCTGCTCTAAGATCCCCATCATCGATGCCAACCCAGAGGGCTCGGCCTCGAAGGGGCTCAATTTGGTGGAGGAGGTCAGTACGTAACTCCTGTCCAAAGGGCTCGGCCTCGGAGGGGCTTGACCTAGCGGAGGAGGGCTGGGCTCGACACTGGCCCAGGGTGCTCGGCCTTAGAGGGGCTCAATCTGGTGAAGGAGATTGCTCGGCTCTGGCCTAGGCATCCCAGTCTTGCGGGAGCCAACCTAGCAGAGGACGGAACTCGGCTTTGGTGGGCCGTCCCGATATTCTGAGGGAGCTCGGCCCGGCAAAGGAGTCCGAGGGGGAGTGTCCACCATGGCAGCTTTCTCTGACATGGCATCTGACAAGGACTGCACGTCAACTTCCTGCCACATCACCCATATTCTTGACATATTTTATAAAAAATATAGGTCTTATTCTTGATTAAGGGATTAACAAATATTGACTTTATATATTATACAAAATATCTTCCTTTTAATTATAATCTCTGACTGACAAAAATTCTATCTTTACATAGATAGAGATAATGAAAACTTTTATTATTTATTTAAAGAACATAGCTGCCTATGATTATAATAAATTACAAATAATTTTAAGACATAATCAATAATTATAAGATACATGAAAAAGTTTTATAATAAAAATAATATGAATTATGACTTTACAACATGCCACAAACTTTGCCTGTATATCCAAGAATGTCATTAGATTCTATTTTCAAGCCTTTCTAAAAAACAAAACCTCCAGTCACTTACATTATCATAATAAATGACATGCATCTATTTTCTTATCATATGATTTCTTTACTAGTGCTACATCAACTAATAATGAAGGTACTATAATTAGTTTATATATTTAATATTGCTCTTCACTATCGTTCGGTAGGATGAAATATAATATTTATATAAATAAGAGCAACAACTTATTTTTCTTCAATATCATACTTATAATATATAGAAGCATCTGATATTATACAAATCAGAATCTACAAATATGGCATGATTTGACTCAATATTCTTTATACCTCTATTAAGATAGTAAAATCTGTATTCATTTAAAATTATCTGGATAACCAAAATAAACAACATATTATTACAAAAATAAGGTTTATTCGTTGATAAATTATTAATGATTAAGTATTACAGGACAGCTCCAATCATAAAGATAAAAGATATTGAGCTTCCTAGCAATCTTAAACTCGAAAAGGTATCTTATATAACTATTTTATCAAGAATTTTATTCAAAATATAGATGGTAATTATTAGAGTTTTATACCAGAGATATCAAAGTAAATTGCATCTGCTCATCATACTTCATACCATATCTTTCAGAGTGCACTTTGCCTCTCAGTCACATCATTTTACTTAAAAAATTTAGGCATGGTGTATTAAACAACTATCCCATACTTATACAAATATTTAATAAAACTATTTATTGCCGCCTACACCGCCATGGCCTATAGCTTGAAGATGGCACCAGACACCGACCTTGTTACCTAGAATCCAGCTCGCGTGCCTGGACCTGCAAAAAAGAAGAGACCCGGGCCGGGGATCCCGAAAGGGGCACTCCGATGATCAAGTCAGTAGGCAATCCATGAGAATAGATCCTCCACAGTGGATACTTAGCCGGACTCCATGCTAGGAGTTTTAGCTTTCAAAGGAAAGAGTAGAGTGGGAATGGCAGTGGTGAAGGAGAGCTTGAGCTGTGGTGGCTATGTCTATCGAGTCTCTTCCGATGAGTTCTCTGGTAGCCTCAGAGTGCTCTCTCTTTCTTGCTAGCTGTCCTCTTGCTTGCCTTTGCTTTGCTTACCTTGTTCGAAGGCCCTTGGAACTTCCTTTTAGGCCATGGATCCTTTCAGCTACCCACCTCGGGTTCTCCCCCTTCTGTAGGTTCTCGAAGGTCAATGACCGGTAACGTGCTGTGCGGTGTGCTCCAATGCCCCCTCCCTTCATGGTAGGGAGTTATGTCATAAGTTCTGTCTTCCCGGTTGGTCGCTATACTTTGAAAAATTTGGTAAGACCTCGATCTGGGGGCAGCCACCCCCAGATTTGAATCCCATGGTATGGCTTTCTTCTTCTAGGTGATGCAAATGGTCGGTCAGGGAGTGCAGCACCTTGATTGGAGTGCTCTTTCCTATCCGGTGTAAATAATGATGGAAGAGATCCTGGTGCCCTGGGGGGCGCCCCTCCGTAGGCCTTGGGCAGCATGCCACCAACAAAGGGATGCAATGGTGTCTCCTCCTCTCTACCTTAGAATTTTTTAGGTACAGTGGGCCCTAGCCATTTGGACAGCTTCAGGTCGGTGGACTTCTCCACTGAAGAGAGCTTGGCATGAAGAGAGGGAGCTCGACTTCGATCGAGGTGGGCTCGATCTCGAGGAAGCCGCCCGATGAAGGAGCTCGAAGAGAGGGAGCTCGACTTCGACCAAGGCAGGCTCGACCTCAAGGGAGCCACCAGGCGAAGGAGCTCAAAAAGAGGGAGCTCGACTTCGGCTGAAGCAAGCTCACCACGAGGGAGCCAGCTGGCAAAGGAGCTCGAGGAGAGGAGCTAACGTGGCAATATGTGCTAGCATGGCTGCCAACTGGATCCGAAGGGGACTCCACGTCAGCGATCCTACCACATCATTTGCCCCCCTCCCAAGGCTGATGGAGTGTCACGTTCAGGGTGAAGGGAGTAAATACGGTGCTGACATGGAAAGTTAAAATTCTAGTACCATTAATACCACGATCGCCGTCATTTCATGAACCGGTCCTTGAAGCCAATGCAGGAATGTCACACTAGCGAGTCCAAGGAAGCATAATGACCGATGAAGGACCCAAGGTAGTTTCCAGTGAACCGAGGTGTCACTTCCAGCCGATCTCGATACGTGGTTCCAATCCGATGGTGGGAGTCCTGAGGGAATGCATGGTCGCTATCTGGCTACTTCAAAAAGAAAGAAAGCTTTCCTGAAAAATCATTTATTTTGAATTCTTCATGCCCACTGACAGACCAGAGCCTTCTTCCTCCTCCCCCCCAGTTATCCTTTACCTTCAATGGTGTGGGCACCAGACCTCTGATTAGGGTTTCAATTTTTGGGTCCTATAGTTAGGCTTCAAGCCTATGTAATTCTTTACTTTGAGTCATGCACTTTTGTTTTAGTCCTGTACCTTGGCCAATGTGGTCAAGTTAGGTCAATAAACCTTGTATTTAGTTGAATTGATCCAAGCCCGAGTCTACTTGAAGATTGGACCCAAGTCTATTTGAAGAAGAAGTGGACATCGAGTCTAGTCTAATTACTATTGGGCCAAGCCATGAAGGATGCCAATTCAGCCTTAGGGCGCAACCTCATCATCCCATGTGGCGCCACTTCACCTTGCCAAGTGGGCAGCACAAATCTAGAAGATGTGATGATTTCTTGGACACCATCAAGCCAAAGGGGACAACATCCCTAGATGCAAGCCTAACTTCCCTCCCCCTATCATGCTTATCTCCAAAGATGGGTGGGCGGCCAAGGAAAGTCAATGGGAGTTGAAGATTGTGAAGACAAGTCCCTTGCTTCAAGCCCCCCATATCAAGCCATCTTCCCAAAATACTTGGTCAGCCATGGAAGGTCAAAAGGAGTTAAAGATACGAAGAGACAAGTCCCTTGCTTCAAGCCCTCATATCAAGCTATCTTCCCAAAATACTTGGTCGGCCATGGAAGGTCAAAAGGAGTTAAAGATATGAAGAGACAAGATCCATGCTTCATGCCCCCACATCAAGCCTTTCTCCATAAAAGCTTGGATGGTCAAGGAAAGAAGCAAAGATCAAGGGGCACCCATGATTCTTGAAGACATGCTCCCCTCCTCACTCCCCGAATCAAGCTCTCCATCAAATCAAGATTGGCCAAGAGAGGATTCCATGAATCAAATTCAAATTTTAGGCACCTTGATGAAGACCTTTGTAGAAAATTTTTATTTGAATTTGAATGGGACCTGGGAGCCTATTTAAAGGGCCCTACCCCCCCTTGTAGAAGATTGATTGATTGATGATGAATGAAAAACATAAGTTTTTAAGAGCCAATTCTCTTTAGTTGCCTTCGTTCATTAGGAACGTCGATCTCCGTGAGGAAGCGCCTTCACCTTCGGGCATCGAGAGGTGTGAGGCCTCGCATTACTATCTCTTCCACAACTCCATCCTCCAACTTCGAGTCAGAGTCCATTGGGATCATCCAACCGGGCACCTAGCAAGAAGAACTCCATCACCACATCAACTCTCTTTCCTTCACCCCTTGCTTTCTTTGTTGAATCCTAACTCCCCTCTTGAATGCTCGCAGGTTCTCTAGGTGACACGAACATGGAGTCAGTTGCCCTTGCCATCGAGACCTTTGGACAGAAAGTCGGTGCATCCGCAGGGTTGACTGCTCGATCATCCAGGCCGCTTCCGCGAGAGCGAGTGAACTCGGCATCAGGCACTTTGAATCTTTGAGGTTTGCCACCTTGACTCCTAAGTAGGTATTGATCTAAGAGCTAAGTCCTACAAGGTTTTTTAATCCCGGGGTCTTCTTTTTATCCTTGCTTAGGGACTTACTTTCTTGCCTGAAGTTCTTGTTAGTATAAAATCCTAGATCTACTCCTACTTGTTTACAGGAATCCTAAACAAATCATTAAAATCCTAAAAGTCACCAAAGAAAAAGCATTTGCATCATTCTTCATCTTCGTATCTAGTTAGTCCCGCATCATTTCTGGTATCAGAGCATGGTTAGGACTTAGTGCTTCTTAAGTACCTAGATTAGGTGCTTCACCAGGCCATCCGGTCTTAGGAGAAAAGTAGGGTTTCAAGACCCTCTCTTCCCATTCCACGGGGATCTCCTAAGGTGTGTAGGGATGCCACTATGATTGACCTTTGAAGGGGAATACAAGAAGAATAGATTTTTTTAAAAAAAATTTGCATCATCAGATCTCATTGTCTTTTAATTTCTGCATTTTTCTCTTTCTGAATATAGTCTGTTGTTTCTAGTATTTCTATTTGTAGAAATTTCTAAATTTTCTAATTTTTGTTTTGTTCGTTCGCACGTAATTGATAATATTTTTGTTAATTTTCTCAGATCTTATTGCAGCTTGTAGAATTTTTACAAGCCAGAATACTACCTGAGAAGAAATTCTATCTTGAGAATTTCAGCAAGTGCATTTTCTTATGTTTTCATTTCTTAGATAGTTTGGTGTGGGCACCAGGTTAACAAAAAGACTTCAACCCATCCAAAAGTCCTTATGGTTGGAGTAACAAATCATGTCAATATTTTATTTCAAAATAAATGTAATCAAGGACAGGTTAGTCCGCTGTTGGGTCAGTCAATCCAGTCAACTCACTTTTGAAGACTTATCAAGAAGCAACTCGGGCTTCAAAGTACCACTTCATCACTTCACCACCAATGGAGCCCACACTTGAAGACACATCACCACCCTGGAGCCGACTCTTGAAGGCACATCACCACCACCTTGGAGCCGACTCTTGCCACCTCATCAGACACCTCACCACTAAAGGAGCTGACTCTTAATCAAGTCCCAAGGAGCCAATTCTTGAAGAAAGTCAATTAGTCAAAGTCCAAAGTCATGGAGATGGTCAAATTGTCAAAATCAAGAAGGAGGTCAAATCACCAAGTCCAAGCTTTTGAAGATGGTCAACCAAGTCAAGCCTTAGCATGTCATTTGAATTTAAATTCATGCTTGGCCGACCAAAGCTCTCCAAAGCAAGGGTGGTCGGCCAAAGTGAGGGGGGACCACTCCTCCAAATCATATCAAACCTATTCCCACAATTCTCTCCTTATTCCATGTAACTTCCCCATGATATCCTCCACCAAATTAGGTTAGTTTGAATTCAAATGTAAGTCTTTAAAAAGCCTTGGGCATGAGAAATGTGGGAGATTGATAAATGAATGAAAAAAAAAGCTCTTTCTTCTATGTGAAGGTCTTGGCTATGTGCCCCTCTTTGGCTTTGTGCCTAGGTTTCTTTTAGGTCTATGTGACCTTGTTTCTCTCTTCCTCTTCCTCCTCTTTTCTCCACTTCAAACACTTTCTTTCCATTGCATCTCTCAAAGAAGATCAAGTTCGCATCAAAGTTCAAGAAGAAATCAAGCCAAGAATCAAGTGATCAAGCAAGGAGCCGGTTCTCCAACCCTAGGAATCAGAAAGGAGTCGATTCCCTCAAGAAGAAGAAGCCTTCATCCATCCTTCAACCCATCATTCTTCCCTTCTTTAACTTGAGTTCTTTAGCTTGTTTCTAATCCCAGGTTTCTTTGTGACAGGGCCTCCGGAATCCAGACTTTAGAAGAAGGAACTTCTTGCCAGAACCCAGAATGCTGAGTGAGCCACCAAGTGGTGTATTTTGGTCATCCTAGAACTTACCTTGAGAGAAATCCTTTGGATTGATCAAGGTCAGGTAATCCCTAACTTCTTAGAGTTTGGATTATTAAAAAAGTAGGACTAGCTTAATTTAGATGGTTAATTTACTATGGTAGATCATTATTATTCTGTTTAGTCCACTCTAGATTTGCGTTTAATCATATTGAGTTGTGTTCATTAAATTCCTAGTCATTATAGTTCGATTAGCCATATGCTTAAGAAATTAATTAGATTGATCTTTAACTAATCTCCTTTAGAATATTTAGTCTCATTCCTTCATCTCATAAAGCTTTTTTTTTTCATTCCTTCTTCCCATCATTTTTGGTATCAGAGCAGGTTGATTAGGGCATATCTGTGTTTAGGGTTTGCATCGATTTATCTTTGGTGCTATAAGATTATAGCCAACCCTTGCATTGCAAAACCAAGATGAAATCAGGTTGTCCTACTATAAGGTGGATCCTTATAGTGTAAGGTTGTCCTATCTTGGTCATTGCTTTGGACTACATAGAAGAATTCTATGTAAGTCTGATTTTCCCCTGCTTGCTGTAATTAGGTGTAGGCTGACTGTAATCCGCCTGCAGCTCCAAAGGCAAGTAGTGCATTTTTCTTTGACATATTTTTTTTCTTGTTCCATTTTAAGTTGTTTATCACCGTTTAAAATTTCAGCTTCAGAAAAAAATACAAAAAAAATGAAAATTCCTGCAGTCCGATAGTGTCATTAGGTTTTCTGTTCTGTTCTTGAGCTTTTAGTGCCTTTATTCAGGATCTGCCTAGAACAGTCTAGATTTTATTTTGAAATTCTGCTTCACCTGGTATGACATCTATAAGTTAGGAGTTCTCATTAATTTTTTTCAATTTTTTTGACGTTTTTTACTGCACCTTCCAACATCGCTTTCGAACTGCAACACACCACTCTGCATCAGTAATTTAGTCATGCATTCATTTCATGATTAAGCTATCTAAGGGCATGAAATTAACATAAGGTCAGGAAGTAATTACCTGTCCTTAGCCCAAAAAAACCACCTCCCTTCATCATTCGAACCCAATCCTTAATTAAAATCAATTAGACCTAATACCCTAGTGGGTTAGGGACACCAACAGGTCGGGTTCGAATTAGAAATCAAGTTGATTGTATTAGCTAGTTAGTGTGTGCTTATTAACTTGGTGTCTAGGATTGGTGTGTAAGGGCTTGTGGTTTGATCCACCTACCTGGCCAATCTCTGATTGGTGTCTAAGGTTGGTATTCAGGGATCTCCAGCTCCCCTTCCACCTACCTGGCCAAGTGACATAAGTTACTACTGGTTAGTTAGTCTTTCAATTGGGTTCTTAACTTGTGCTCTAGGTCTAGGAGCCATAGTCGTTCGAGTGCATCATTTTCATGACCACTAGATCAGGAACACCATTCCACCGTTCACAAGATCAACCAAGTTCGTCCATGGACCCTAATATGGAGAGTCTCATGAAGTCTATGATAGAGCAAATGGCTACAATGAATGCTAAGCTTGATCGGGTCGAGGATAGAATAGGGGTCCTAGAGGAAGCTAGGTTAACTCCAACTGAACCACCATCTCCCAGATTACCTCCAGACCATCCCAGAGCCCAACGACAAGAACGCACTCCTGACCCAACCCATAGAAGGCCACAACACGATTTTGATGATCACACCCCTGACTTTAATCAAAGAAGGCATCACCATGAAAATTTCGATCAGGATGACCGGGCCTTAAGGAACATCCGTCTAGATGCACCAACTTTTGAAGGAAGCTTAGATCCTAAGGTGTATATAGATTGGGAGGCTGACATGGACCAGTATTTTGATTGGTATGACATGTCAGAGGAGAGGAGATTCAAATTCGCTAAGATCAGGCTGGTTCGACAGGCTAGACTACATTGGGGAAATGTAGAGCGCACGATTAGACAGAGGGGAGATGTACCGGTAAGCACATGGAGAGATATGAAGAGAAAACTTAGAGAAAAATACCTACCCATGTCTTATCAAGAGAGATTACTAGATCAGTGGCAACGGTTAACACAAGGAAACAAAACCGTCTCTGAGTATGTCACCAAATTTGACGAGTTTGTCATGCGGTGCAACGTGGTCGAGTCGGAGGCAGCCACTTTGTCTAGGTTTAGATCAGGGCTGAATGAAGACATCAAGGGGGAATTATTTTTGAGGGAAGTCCATGATTTAGAGCAGGCATATCAGGTTGCCATGGACTATGAGAGATTTCAGAGGAGATCTACTTTTAGGAAACCAGAGCCCTCTAGGTTCAGTCCACTTGCTAGTAGACCCAGTTCGGTTCCTACTCCCACAGCTAAGCCTAGGTCCAGCTCAAATCCAATTCCTAGGCCCAATTCAGCCACCCCATCTAGAGAAGATAAAGGAAAAGGGCCTGAAAGTCAAGGTAGGACAAGTCAAGTATGTTATAAGTGCCGTCAACCGGGTCATTATATGAGTCAGTGTCCCTCTAGAGCTTTACACATTGGTGAAGTAGAGGAAGAAGGCTTAGAGCATTTAGAGAATGGTGACGAAGAAGTGTATGAAGCAGAAGATTGCTTAGCTGATGAGTATGAGGGAGATGAAGAAAATTTGGACTCATCAGATTTACTAGGAGTCGTTAGGTGTATCATGACACAGACCAAAGAACAAGAAGACTGGCGTAGGACTAACATCCTACAAACATTTGTCAAAATTAAGGAAAAGGTCTGTAAGATTGTGATAGATAGTGGAAGCTGTGTCAACGCCATTTCCACTAGTGCAGCAAAGAGTTTAGGGTTATCCGTTGTACCACATCCCAATCCATATAAGGTATCCTGGATAGACTCTACATCTATTCCAATCAAGCTACGGTGCCAAGTCCAAATCCAAATTCAATCCTATCAAGATAAGGTCTGGTGTGATGTGCTTCCTATGGGAGTAAGTAGCATCATCTTAGGCAGGCCATGGCTGTTTGATCATGATGTGACCATCTTTGGTCGGTCAAACTCCTGTGCTTTCAATTTTAATGGCAAGAGAATTGTCAT
Source organism: Areca catechu (assembly GCA_021397845.1). NCBI lineage: Eukaryota > Viridiplantae > Streptophyta > Magnoliopsida > Arecales > Arecaceae > Areca > Areca catechu. The sequence continues at coordinate 66,856,298 of CM038045.1, forward strand.
TCATCCAAAAGAGCCTAAGGACAATGTCAGGAGAGGAACCAGTAGCTTGAAGGAAAAGAAAACTGGATTAAATCTGATAGGTGCAAAAGAAATAGAACAAGATATCCAAGAGGGAGCACCTATTTGGGTGGTAGCAGCAAAAGAGGTTAAGGACCACACACCTATAGAACACCCTCCAGAGGTGGTCCAATTATTAGAAGAGTATAAGGACGTATTTCCCGAAGATCTTCCCGATAGCCTTCCACCTTTAAGGGACATACAGCATGTCATAGATTTAGTCCCTGGGGCAACTTTACCTAATTTGCCTCACTATAGGATGAACCCAGCTGAACATCAGGAAATGCAGAAACAGATTGGGGAATTACTTAGGAAGGGGTTTATTAAGGAAAGTCTAAGTCCTTGCGCAGTCCCCGCATTGTTAACCCCTAAGAAGGATGGTACTTGGCGGATGTGTGTAGATAGCCGAGCCATCAATAAGATTACGGTGAAGTATAGGTTCCCGATCCCACGACTTGACGACATGTTAGATATGATAGCCGGAGCAACAATTTTCTCCAAAATTGATTTAAAGAGTGGCTATCATCAGGTTAGAGTTAGACCTGGGGATGAATGGAAGACCGCTTTCAAGACTAAAGATGGATTATATGAGTGGTTAGTCATGCCATTCGGTCTTTCCAACGCACCCAGCACATTTATGAGGATCATGAATCAGGTGTTGAAAGCCTTCATAGGAAAATTTGTTGTGGTCTATTTTGATGATATCCTTATATATAGCCAAACCAAGGCAGACCACTTAGATCACCTGAGCCAAGTTTGTCAAGTTCTTAGAAAAGATAGCCTCTATGCCAATATCAAAAAGTGTGACTTCCTCACACATAGAGTCATCTTTCTAGGATTTGTAGTTACTTCTGAAGGAGTGTCAGCTGACCCAGAGAAAGTCAAATCCATAGTAGAATGGCCTGTACCCAAGAACATCCATGAAGTACGTAGTTTCCATGGTCTAACCACTTTCTATAGGAGGTTTATTAGGGGATTCAGTACGATAGTGGCACCCATCACTGATTGCATTAGGAAAGGAAATTTTGAATGGACTAGAGCGGCTGATAAAGCTTTCCTAATGATTAAAGAGATAATGACACAAGCACCTGTTTTAAGGCTTCCGGATTTTTCCAAATTATTTGAGGTCGCTTGTGATGCTTCTGGGGTTGGAATTGGAGGAGTTTTAAGTCAAGAGAATCACCCAGTAGCATTCTTTAGTGAGAAGTTGAATGATGCGAGACTAAGGTATTCAACCTATGATAAGGAGCTATATGCGGTAGTACAAGCTTTACGCTATTGGCGTCACTACCTTTTACCGCAGGAATTTGTTTTATTTTCTGATCATGAAGCTCTTAGGTTCCTTAGTTCTCAGAAGAAGTTGAACCCTAGGCACGGGAAATGGGTAGAGTTCATACAAGGGTACACGTTCGTTCTGAAACATCGTGCCGGTACTGAGAATCGAGTTGCTGATGCATTAAGCCGTCGATCTATGTTGACGAATACTGTGAGGACTGAGATAGTAGGATTTGATAGGTTGAAGAGTGAGTATTCTACATGCCCTGACTTTGGTCATATCTATCACTCCCTCCAACAAGGTCCGTCTAGTGAACATAGCGATTACATTCTATTAGATGGATACCTTTTCAAGGAAAATAGGCTGTGCATTCCCAAAACTTCTGTTAGGGAATTTCTGATCTGGGAAGCCCATGCTGGAGGATTAGCTGGACATTTTGGTAGAAACAAAACCATCTTGGCTATGGAGGATCAATTTTTCTGGCCTAGTCTTAAGAAGAATGTTGCCCAGATAGTAGCCCAGTGTCGAACCTGTGCGGTAGCAAAGCACCAAAAACAAAACACTGGTTTGTACACACCTTTACCTGTCCCTGAGGGTCCGTGGCAAGACATTAGTATGGATTTCGTGACAGGTCTCCCTAGAACTCCCAAGAAACATGATTCTATCTTTGTGGTTGTCGATCGATTTTCTAAGATGGCGCACTTTATTCCGTGTTCTCAGACTTTAGATGCGTCAAAAGTGGCCAAACTTTTCTTGGATCATATCGTTAAGCTTCATGGTTTACCTAGAACCATTGTGTCAGATAGAGATGTCAAGTTCACCAGTTACTTCTGGAAAACCCTCTGGCACATGTTAGGTACCAAACTGAAATTCTCTACAGCCTATCACCCTCAAACTGATGGCCAAACCGAGGTTGTAAACCGAAGCTTAGGTAATCTATTGAGGTGTTTAGTTGGAGAAAACTTAGGGAACTGGGATCTTTTACTTCCTCGTGCTGAGTTTGCTTATAATAGCTCAGTCAATAGATCTATTGGGAAGAGTCCATTTGAAGTGGTCCATGGATATAAACCTAAGAGACCTTTAGATCTAGTCCCATTACCAGCACATGCACGGGTGTCGGAATCCGCCGAATCATATGCACAGCATCTTAAGGACTTGTATAAGGAGATTAGCCAAAAGATTCAAACAAGCAATGAATTTTATAAGCATACGGCTAATCTACATAAACGGCTTAAAGAATTTAATGAAGGGGATTTAGTAATGATTAAACTCAAACCAGAGAGGTTTCCACCCGGAACAATGAAGAAACTCCATGCCCGGGGAGCCGGACCCTTCAGAATAATAAAGAGAATTGGGTCTAATGCTTATGTAGTAGATTTACCATCTAGTTATGGCATTAGTTCTACTTTTAATATTTCTGACCTCAAAGAATACAAGGAACCTGTACCAATACCTGATGAGCTTTTTGGTCCTAGTGTATCCTTTGAGAGTGATGTCTCAAATGAGTGTCCACCACCAAATATTCCTGAGCAAAGAGAGAGTGTTGAAAGAATCTTGGATGACCAGATTATCACCACTAGAAATAAGGGCTACCAACGCTATCTGATTCGATGGCAAGGACGTCCTGAATCTGAAGACTCCTGGATCACCCGAGAGGACCTGCAACAAATCGACCCGGATATAATAGAAACATATCACTCGACAGGGTCGAGTTCCTCCCACCCTGGGAGAATTGGTGTGGGCACCAGGTTAACAAAAGACTTCAACCCATCCAAAAGTCCTTATGGTTGGAGTAACAAATCATGTCAATATTTTATTTCAAAATAAATGTAATCAAGGACAGGTTAGTCCGCTGTTGGGTCAGTCAATCCAGTCAACTCACTTTTGAAGACTTATCAAGAAGCAACTCGGGCTTCAAAGTACCACTTCATCACTTCACCACCAATGGAGCCCACACTTGAAGACACATCACCACCCTGGAGCCGACTCTTGAAGGCACATCACCACCACCTTGGAGCCGACTCTTGCCACCTCATCAGACACCTCACCACTAAAGGAGCTGACTCTTAATCAAGTCCCAAGGAGCCAATTCTTGAAGAAAGTCAATTAGTCAAAGTCCAAAGTCATGGAGATGGTCAAATTGTCAAAATCAAGAAGGAGGTCAAATCACCAAGTCCAAGCTTTTGAAGATGGTCAACCAAGTCAAGCCTTAGCATGTCATTTGAATTTAAATTCATGCTTGGCCGACCAAAGCTCTCCAAAGCAAGGGTGGTCGGCCAAAGTGAGGGGGGACCACTCCTCCAAATCATATCAAACCTATTCCCACAATTCTCTCCTTATTCCATGTAACTTCCCCATGATATCCTCCACCAAATTAGGTTAGTTTGAATTCAAATGTAAGTCTTTAAAAAGCCTTGGGCATGAGAAATGTGGGAGATTGATAAATGAATGAAAAAAAAAGCTCTTTCTTCTATGTGAAGGTCTTGGCTATGTGCCCCTCTTTGGCTTTGTGCCTAGGTTTCTTTTAGGTCTATGTGACCTTGTTTCTCTCTTCCTCTTCCTCCTCTTTTCTCCACTTCAAACACTTTCTTTCCATTGCATCTCTCAAAGAAGATCAAGTTCGCATCAAAGTTCAAGAAGAAATCAAGCCAAGAATCAAGTGATCAAGCAAGGAGCCGGTTCTCCAACCCTAGGAATCAGAAAGGAGTCGATTCCCTCAAGAAGAAGAAGCCTTCATCCATCCTTCAACCCATCATTCTTCCCTTCTTTAACTTGAGTTCTTTAGCTTGTTTCTAATCCCAGGTTTCTTTGTGACAGGGCCTCCGGAATCCAGACTTTAGAAGAAGGAACTTCTTGCCAGAACCCAGAATGCTGAGTGAGCCACCAAGTGGTGTATTTTGGTCATCCTAGAACTTACCTTGAGAGAAATCCTTTGGATTGATCAAGGTCAGGTAATCCCTAACTTCTTAGAGTTTGGATTATTAAAAAAGTAGGACTAGCTTAATTTAGATGGTTAATTTACTATGGTAGATCATTATTATTCTGTTTAGTCCACTCTAGATTTGCGTTTAATCATATTGAGTTGTGTTCATTAAATTCCTAGTCATTATAGTTCGATTAGCCATATGCTTAAGAAATTAATTAGATTGATCTTTAACTAATCTCCTTTAGAATATTTAGTCTCATTCCTTCATCTCATAAAGCTTTTTTTTTCATTCCTTCTTCCCATCATAGTTGAATTTGCATTTAGCTTCATCTCTTGTCATTTACTTCATCTCATTTCTGCTATCAAACATCAAAAAATCCAAAAATATATATATATAACTTAGAGACATTTCATTAGATCATTTGTTTGCCATCATTCTCATAAATCATCTTAAGGGCAGCAATTTGACATAGGGTCAGGATTTCATTACCTGTCCCTAGCCCAAAAATCACCACCCGACATATCGAACCCAACCTCTAATTAAAATTGAATAGACACTTAATTGCTCTAGTAAGCTAGGGACATCCACGAAGTTGGGTCAAACCAAGTGTCAAGCCAAGTTAGACAGCTGGTTTGTGTGTGCTTGACTAGCTGGTGTCTAGGCAAGTGGTTCAGGGACAAGAGCCCGAAGGAAGGTGGGTTGGTTCACTTACCTGGCCAATTTCAAATTGGTGTCTAAGGCAAGCAAAGAGGAACCTCCACCAACCTTACACTTACCTGGCTAGGTGCCAAGTTACTACTACTGAGTTAGTCTTCTTAACCTAACATTTGGTTTGATTTTTTTTAAGTCTAGCAAACCCATAGCATCTTCCATTGTGTATGCATGTCGACCAGATTCGGAGTCCCTTATCATCCCCATCATTCCCAATCAGGTGAACCCATGGAGAATGAACAAGAATATCCAATAAAGGTCATCCTTGAACAATTGGCTAGGTTGAACAGTAGGCTTGATAAGTTCGACGATAGAATTGGAGCCTTAGAGAAGAATAGTCCTAGACCATCTGTCGAGCCTAAGTCTGAGTCACCTTTTCCCACTAGGGATTACCCTCATCATGAACCATCAATAGAGGCTGAGCCTAGGAGAGTTCCTCATTTTAACCCAGCCCAAGAGTTGAACCTAGGAGACCCAATCCAGAGATCGTGGACCAGGAAGAACAGTTTGAATCTGAAGACCTTCTAGGAGTAGTTAGGTGCATCCTTATCCAAAACATAGTGCAAGAAAATTGGCATAGGATAAACATCCTACAAACCTTTGTCAAACTAGGGGATAGGGTGTGCAAAATCATAATTGATAGTGGGAGCTGTGTCAATGCCATCTCTTCAAGTACTGTCAAATACCTAGGATTGACCCCAGTTCCTCACCCCAACCCATATAAGGTCTCCTAGGTAGATTCAACTTCCATACCCATAAAGTCTAGGTGCTAAGTCTTGATTAAGTTACAGTCTTATGAAGAAAAGATTTGGTGTGATGTCCTTCCCATGAGCATCAGTAGTATCTTAGGTCGACCTTGGCTGTACGATCATGATGCCACCCTTCATGGTCGGGCCAATAGCTATACCTTCAACCACTATGGGAAGAAATTTACTATTAATCTAGTTCATCCTAAGGACCAGGTTAAAAGAGAATCAAGTAGCCTTAAGGAAAAGAAACCTGAAGTCAACCTAATTAGTTACAAGGAGTTAGACAAGGGGAATACTAAGGGAACCCTTACCACTAGTGAAATTCATGAGTCGACCTAAAGAGAACCCCCTAAAGAGATAGTTGAAGCCCTGAAAGTGAAAGAATTTGATGACATATTTCTCGATGAGTTAACTAATCAACTTCCACCCAATGAGACTACTGAGGGAACCCCTACTACTAAAGAGACTCATGAACCAATCCAGAGAGAGGAACCTTTTAAAGAATTTTAGGAAGAAAAGATTGAGCTCACTAAGATCTAAGTGAAGAAACCCTTGAGCCTACTGAGGAATCCAAAGAAGACATCTCGGAAGCAAGTCTAGTGGTGAAGTGTGATGTAGATGGACCCAAGGCTGAAATCACTAAGGAACTCATAAAAAAAGATCCTGAACCCACTATAAAATTTGAAGGAGTAACTAAGCCAGGATCGAACATAGTAAAGGAAGTTGAAGGTTCTCGAGTATTGCCCATAGAGAAAGTCCAGGAACAAGAAGTAGATATTAGTTTAGAGAACTTCAAGATAAACTTTCCAAAGACCTTCCTGATGACCTTCCACCTTCTAGGAGCACCCAGCCTACCGTAGAACTTGCACCTATAGATCCTCCTAGTACTAATCATGAGGTTAGGACAAGCACACACATAGACCAACATTCACACATTAAGGTCAGTCTCTTTAACATTGAACCAGTCCCTAAGTCTCCTTCCTATTTCCTACCCTTCCCTGAGCCTTTTAACATTTCTAGAGCCATGGGGTTACTTTTTGTTGAGATTACCAGAATGTAGGACTCCTTTAAGCCTATCCCTTGTGCCATCTACTTCTGGTATACCTTATGGCATTTGCTAAGGATCCATGGTAATTTTTCTTGTGCATACCAAACCAGGGTCAAACCTAGAGAGTCAATAGTCTATTAGGTTTAGATCCTAGGAGTCCAATAAAATTCCTCTCAATAGGAATACTTAGTTGAGTCTGCATTTTGCATCATATTAGAATTCTACATCAAATACAATTTTTAAAATAATTTGGCTGATTCCCGAAAATGAGCCAATGAGTTTGAAATTAGGGATTCTATAATGGTTAGGCTTAGGCCTGAACGGTTTCCATCAGGAACCGTTAAGAAACTTCATTCTTGTGGAGCTAGTCCCTTTAGAGTGATAAAGAGAGTTGGCCCTAATACCTATGTGCTTGAGCTACCCCCGAATTATGGCATTAGCTCGACTTTCAATATCCTAGACTTAGTCGAGTATAGGGAACCAGTAAACATACCCAGTGAGCCATTTGGGCCTAACCTTTCATTTGAGAGCGAACCCGACCCAGAGTGTCCACCTCCAATTTTACCTGAGAGAGGAGAGCGGATCGAGCGTGTCCTAAATGATCAAGCTAAGACCACCCTGGGCAAAGGCTTACATCATTACTTGGTCCGATTGCAAGAACGACCGTAGTTCGATGATTCGTAGGATACCCGAGAGGACTTGCAGCACCTCGACCCCGACCTTCTGGAAAAATATCAAAGCCAAATCAATCCTTACTCAACAGGATCGAGTTCCTCCCACCCTGGGAGAATTGGTGTGGGCACCTGACCTCTGATTAGGGTTTCAATTTTTGGGTCCTGTAGTTAGGCTTCAAGCCTATGTAATTCTTTACTTTGAGTCATGCACTTTTGTTTTAGTCCTGTACCTTGGCCAATGCGGTCAAGTTAGGTCAATAAACCTTGTATTTAGTTGAATTGATCCAAGCCCGAGTCTACTTGAAGATTGGACCCAAGTCTATTTGAAGAAGTGGACATCGAGTCTAGTCTAATTACTATAGGGTCAAGCCATAAAGGATGCCAACTCAGCCCTAGGGTGCCACCTCATCATCCCATGTGGCGCCACTTCACCTTGCCAAGTGGGCAGCACAAATCTAGAAGATGTGATGATTTCTTGGACACCATCAAGCCAAAGGGGAAAACATCCCTAGATATAAGCCTACCTTCCCTCCCCCTATCATGCTTATCTCCAAAGATGGGTGGGCGGCCAAGGAAAGTCAATGCATGTTGAAGATTGTGATGACAAGTCCCTTGCTTCAAGCCCCCCATATCAAGCCATCTTTCCAAAATACTTGGTCAGCCATGGAAGGTCAAAAGGAGTTAAAGATATGAAGAGACAAGTCCCTTGTTTCAAGCCCTCATATCTAGCTATCTTCCCAAAATACTTGGTTGGCCATGGAAGGTCAAAAGGAGTTAAAGATATGAAGAGACAAGATCCATGCTTCATGCCCCCACATCAAGCCTTTCTCCATAAAAGCTTGGATGGTCAAGGAAAGAAGCAAAGATCAAAGGGCGCCTATGATTCTTGAAGACATGCTCCCCTCCTCACTCCCCGAATCAAGCCCTCCATCAAATCAAGATCGGCAAAGAGAGGATATCATGAATCAAATTCAAATTTTAGGCACCTTGATGAAGACCTTTGTAGCAAATTTTTATTTGAATTTGAATGGGACCTAGGAGCCTATTTAAATTGCCCTACCCCCCCTTATAGAAGATTGATTGATTGATGATGAATGAAAAATAGAAGTTTTTGAGAGCCAATTCTCTTTAGTTGCCTTCGTTCATTAGGAACGTCAATCTCCATTAGGGAGCGCCTTCGCCTTCGGGCGTCGAGAGGTGTGAGGCCTCGTGTTACTATCTCTTCCATAACTCCATCCTCCAACTTCGAGTCAGAGTCCATTGGGATCATCCAACCGAGCACCTAGCAAGAAGAACTCCACCATCACCACATCAACTCTCTTTTCTTCATCCCTTGCTTTCTTTGTTGAATCCTAACTTGCCTCTTGAATGCTCGCAGGTCCTCCAGGTGACACGAACACGGAGTCGGTTGCCCTTGCCATCGAGACCTTCAGACAAAAAACTAGCGCATCCATAGGGTTGACTGCTCGATCATCCAGACCGCATCCACGAGAGCAAGTGAACTCGGCATCGGGCACTTCGAATCTTTAAGGTTTGCCACCCTGACTCCTAAGTAGCTATTGATCTGAGAGCTATGTCCTATGGGGTTTCTCAATCCTGGGGTCCTCTTTTTATCCTTGCTTAGGGACTTACTTGCTTGCCTAAAGTTCTTGTTAGTATAGAACCCTAGATCTACTCCTAATTGTTTTCAGAATCCTAAACAAAACATTAAAATCCTAAAAATCACCAAAGAAAAATTATTTGCATCATTCTTCATCTTCGCATCTAGTTAGTACCGCATCATTCAAGGCCACCAGGTTTGTCTTCCTTAGTCCTTTCTTCCTTCTTGGCTAGGTCGAGTCCATCTTCAAAGTCTCCTTAGACACCGTTTTCCTTCTTCTTCCTTCCTTCCTCCTTTGTTATGTTCTAAGATGTCTCCCTTGGGTTGGAGCCATCGCCCTTCCAGCAACCCCGACGAGACAGGGCCCTCTCGATCGAGGACTCCATCTTCCAATGAGGCAGAGGAAATTCCTCTCTGTGTTCATAGAGGTCCCTGTCCAATTGGGATAGTGATAGGAGAACCTAGGGCTCCCCTTCCAGTTCCTTCTGCTCTTGAAGCCCCCTCTAGGTCTTCTCGTCCGACTGGACCTTCTAGCATCAGTTCGGTGATGACCAGAGAGGACCTCTCTATGATCCGGGATACTTACGAGATCCCAAACTCCATCCTGCTCTCAATCCCAGGACCAGGGGAACGGGTCACCTCCGGTGGCTCAGGATGGATTGCCCTCTACGAGGAATTCCTCGTAGGGGATCTCTGCTTACCCTTTTATCCCTTCTTTCTTTCTATGCTCAGCAACTGCTGCCTTGTCCCTGTTCAATTGGCTCTGAATGCAGTTAGAACCATTAATTGCTTCATCATCTTCTATCATTTCCATGGGATTGTCACCCGTTTCTCTCTGTTCAGGGCCTTCTTCATCTTGAAATGCCACCTGACCGAGGATGGGTGGTGGTTTGTATCTCCTTGCCTGAAGGGCATCAAGTTTGAACTCCCCTCTTCCATCAAAGGATGGAAGAGCAAGTACTTTTTTTCCTTCATCGATGGAGTCGATTGGGTCTGGAGTGATCTAGACCGGACTCCAAATCAGAATGCCCAAATCATAGTGGCTAATTGAGAAGTATATGACCAGGTTATTTTAAACTAGATTCCTTCTCTTGAGGTTCTGCTATCAGAGCAAAACCTATTTGAAGTCGGGGTCAGCCCAATCCTGGAGTTGGGTATGTTCGGAACAACCCCTCTTTTTCTCCTTCTATGGGTCTTTTTGAGTCTAGGGCTGACCTCCATTTTTCTCTTCTTACAGGCCTAAAGTTCTTCATGGAGCAGCTCCTCGAGTCCTCTCAAAAGAGGAGTGCATGGACAAGACCCAGGGACACCCCATCAAAGAGGGCCCAGAATGAGCCCAGCCAAAGGCCTGGGCCCATTGCAGCCTCTGGCCCAGGGGGAAGGATGACCAAACCGGCCCCTGATACATCGAGGCAGCAGGCTTAGCCCCCTGCATGGGAGCCTAACACAAGCATGCGGGCCCAGCCCTCTGCTGCCACCATGGCTAGCCTCCGGAGGTCATCGAGGTGGATGCAGGGAGATAGGATAGAAGGGAACGGCCACCGGTGGTGCCATCGAGCACGGCAACGAGCTTGACTTGAAACTCAAAGACGTCTTCGGCTACTCCACCTGAGGGCACGGCGGCAACCCCAGCGTGATCGAGGACCATTATCCAAAGGGTGTCAATCGAGGTGATGCCGAACTCCTTGGTCACCCAAGATCACTCTATAGCCAAGCATATGATGGACTTCACCGTCTAGTCGCATGATCGGCATAAAAGGGGAGGCAGGTCTTTGTTGGAGGCCATCCTTGGCACTTTTCCCCACCTCTTCATGGTAAGTCCCTTTGTCTTTTCTTCTCTTCTTCTCTCTCTCTCTTTTTTTAGCATGGCTAACATCTTCATTGGTATAGGTCGGGATAGATTTTCTCCTCATCCATGATTACTGCACCCAGTGGGCCAAGAGAGAGGATCAAAAGGAGCAGGAGCTGGAGGCACTGGCGATCTAGGCCAAAGAGAAGAATGATAGGCCCAAGCCATAAAGGAGAAGAGCAAAGCCCTCCAGGCTAAGGTGGCCAGTGCTGAGAGGTGGATCAGGGACCTCGAGACATCCCTGGCCCGGGAGAAGGATCGGGTTAAATGCCGGGCTAAGGAGCTCAACACGGAGGTGGCCCGGGCAGAGGAATTAAAGACTAAGGTGACCCGGGCAGAGGAGCATTCTCAGGCCCTTCATGCCCAACTGGAGGTGGTGTAGGCACGGGTGTCGGTAGCCGAAGAAAAAGCTACAGGGGCGGTGGCCTTGATGGAGGCTGCCAAGAAGGAGAACGCTAAGGCCGTGCCCAAGTTCAAAGCCTCGGAGGAGTTTGCTGATGAAGTCCGGGAGGTGGCCACTGACTCATCCCTCAAGGGCTACTGGTTCTGCCAGTCCCGAGTGGCCCAACTCTTCCCGGAGCTAAAGCTGGATGAGCTTACTCTTCTCGAAGCTCCTGGTGGGTGTTTTGAGGAGGCCGCGATCAAAGCGGGGGAGACGGAGCCTATGACCGTAGTGGAAGCAGCCCCTCCAGTGGAGGCCCAAGAAGATGTCGGCGTGCCCCAGCATTGCCCCGGGAAGGAGCCAGCAGAGTAGCAGGACAAGGACCTTTTTTTATTCTTTTTTGTATCTTCCTTTTATTTCTAGACTGCCCAGACTGTCGGGGGTCCTCTGATAGCATAACTTTTCAATTTCAGCTTCAATGAAATTCTTCCCCTTTTTACTGAACTCTCTTGCTCTGGTGTTTTTGGTTGTCTTGACAAGAGGAGCTGATGTGGTAATATATGCCAGCATGGCTGCCAACTGGATCTGAAGGGGACTCCATATCAGCGATCCTGCCACATTACTATTTATTTATTATATATGGGATCTTAGAATGTGACCGATATACCTTATCAATATCCTTTTCCTTTTCTCAAAAGTATCAAAAACTTCTAAAATAAAATAGGATATGATTTATTAATTATTTCACATATATGATTTTAAGTTCATTAAACTACACAGCAAGAAAACTAAATATGATGAGTAGCCTATGTATTAGAGATAGAAATCTCATAATACTAATTTTAGATATAATTTTCTTTAGTTTTAAGATATAAATCCTAACATCATCATACCATCCATCTCATATTAATTTATCTATCCATCAACGATTCAGACTTTCTTTTATCAAATTCTACATATCTATCATAAATGAGATCAAAATTAGATCCTCATTCTTAAATACAATAATAAGAATGAAATCAATTATATAAATATATTTTAAATAAAATAAAATAATTCACTCTTTATTATTTTTAAGTTAGCTTTATTTCAGAGTACTCTAATAAGTTAACCAAGATGGAAGATCATTACATAATGTAATATCTATATTCTATCATATTTAGTGTTAGCATAATTTCAGTTTTCATATTTTCTTTCAGTCAGAGTATCATAATGGGAGCATTAACTCTATTGAACACAAATATATTAATTACTAAATAGTAGTTATGCAGTTAATCAATAGAGAAATATAATAATATATTTCAGAAAATCTTTATAAGCATTATTTTAATGAGAACCCGTGGTCTAATGCATCAAACTTTTTTTAGAAAGAAAATGACCTACGTAATGAATCTCTTTTCAACATATAATGCTACACAATCCCTTCTAAATAGCTCAAAGAAGGATCTTGTAAATATCAATGAACATGCTACTTTGGTAGTCACCATCTATCAAAATTCACAAACCTTTCAATCAAGGATTATCAAGTCTTGACCTTTGAGGTGCCATAAAATATATAAAATATCAATCAAGCTCATATACGATGCAACATGTTTGAGGTACAAATAATAAATCAATAAAGGCTTTGAATATAATAAGTCATTTTTAACAAATGTACCATGTGTATCATCATAAAACTCTCTTATAGGCAAAGAATGTGATATACTTTTGAGCTCCAAAAATGAGGTCAATATAATAAAAACACAAATTTTGAAAATATGTCTTTATTTGGGTAAACAAATTTTTTAGACCCAATATATTTTATTTCAAAGAAAATAAAAGTTAACATAATGAGGATACAAGGCATTCGAAAATCTCTCCTTTAGATAGACAAATTTTATAAGTCCAATATACCTCTACCTTTGATATTTTGATCCAGTCAAAAAAACTAAATAAAAATATTATTATTAACATAAATGGATGTATAATCAAAGATGGTAGGAACGCTAAATACTAGTCAATGGATGTATACCATAAATGATATACAAAAGTCTACATACAATATCACAAATTTATCTTTGGGCAAAACATGTAATATTGGTGTGGGCACCAAGATTTGACAGAGACTCCTCAACCCTCTGAAGATCTCGGATTAGGGTCCCAATTTTTTGGATCTTGTAATAAGGCTTCAATCCTAAGCATTGTATTTTTTTTTTTTAGTTATGAATTTAGTCTCAATTTCTTTTGTTTTAGTCTTGTACATTGACCAATTTGGTTAAGTTATGTCTATGAGTCCTGTATTGAGTCCAGTCCAAGTCTGGGCCCAAGCCGGAGTGATCTTTGAGTCCAGCTCAACGACTATTGGGCCAAGCCTTGAAGGATGACATTTTCAACCTTGGGATGCCACTTTATCATCCCATGTGGCACCACCTCACCTTTCCAAGTGGGCGGCACAAGTCTGATTTCTTGGGTGCCAAAGGAGACAACATCACTTGATATTTTCCTCCCTTCCCTCCCCCTATCAAGCAACTTGCTAAAGGAGTCATGGGCGACCAAGGAAAGAAGAAAGACACAAGCCTTGTTCCAAGCCCCATATCTTGTTTCTCTCCAAAGATGGGTGGGCAACCAAGGAAAGAAGAAAGACACAAGCCTTGCTCCAATGATGCAGAACTATATATGCATGCAATAATTTTTTTTGTATTTTTAATATTAAGTTATAAGTTTTAATCCCGAAGATCAGACCAAGTATCGATGTAAAGGGTTCTATATGTTATAAGAAACTAAAGCATGCATAACAGGACCTAAAAGCAATAGAAACGAAGGACCGTCGAGGCTAAAAAACCTCGGTTGCACTAGTTCACCTACAATAAAGCTACTGGCGATAGAGGGGGTGTACTTGGCAATGGTTGAAGCACTTGTGGTGGGGACACCAAAGGCACCAGAATAAGATAGAGGCTTTTCAACCCTCTATGAATTGATCAATAATTTATGAGTCCATCTGTAATAAGGGCTTAGCCTATCTAAGTCCATTTTAGTTGTTATTTGAGTATTTTGAGTTTTAGTTCTATACTAGTCAGCTCATGTTGAGTTAGTTCAGTCCAGTGTTAGTCAGCTCATGTCGAGCTAATTTTATTTTTTTTGAGTCCTATTCAACCATATTGAAGACTCAAAACCACATCATACAATTGAAGACCAAGTCCAACTAGATTGAAGACATGGAAGTATACCCCAAGTCCAACCCAGCTTGAAGATTTGAAGACCCCAGGAGGAAAATTCAGAAAACCCTGATTTCTTGCAGATGCCCTCCAGATGCCCAGATTCCCTTCCAAATGCCAAAGTATATTCATAGATAAGGGCATCCATGATTCCAGAGGTCCATCTGCATCCTAGTCCAAAGAAATCAAGCCCAGTTACCAAGCCCAAGCCCTTAAGAAGCAAGATACCAAGGAATATTCCTGCTACATGGCTACCAGGCCACCCCAGCTTCCAGAGGCCCAAACCCATGCACCCGAGCCCCTTTGGGCTGGCCTCTTGCTGCTCCTAGAAGCCCAACACGCCCCCCTAGGCATCCTTGGAGTGTTGGCCAAGTCAAGAGAATTTTTAGGGATTTTTTCTACCTAATGTTTCCTTATTTTCTAGCTAGGGTTTGAGAGGGAAAAGGATTCTTATGTAAAGACTTATGTGCCCTTACTTGGAGCCCAAGGTTAAGGATCTATTTAAGGGACCCTAGCCTCTTGTATGAAACCTAATTTTTGATATGAATTAAAACCTTGAGTTCTTCTATTGAGTTGTGTGATACCCTGCTATGTGCATAAAGGGGTTTGTGAGAGTTTTTCTTTCCAGTGCTGCAATCATCTTCCTGCTGCCAACAAACCCTCCAGATCCCCTGGACGCCCACTCCAAAAGAAGCCTTTCCTTGCTGCTTTTCCTTTGTTTTCTTGTTCCTTTATGAGTTTTATAACCCATGGCAGGTCGTTTGCAGGTCCCCGAGTTCCTACGAATCCAACGACTCCAGCCAAGCCTCAATCGGATCATCGAGCAGAAAGCCGGGTATCCGCGGGTCTTTGGCTCGGTTTTCCAGGCCGCATCCATTGAGGAACGAGAGACCCCTTGCTACGATCTTCACAGACATTGTCAGGTACACCCCCTCTACCTCCAGTAGTTTTATCGTAGGAGAACTTGCCCTAACCGAGGCCTCTCAGCCCCGGCGATCCTTATTTTCTACTTTTCTAGGTCCTAATATGCATGCTGATCTTCTAAAATTCATATAAAATTCCCTATAACTTATTTTAATATAAAGTTTGGAAATTAATCACTCAACCCCACATATAAAACATACAAAAAAAAAATTCATGCATATTAGTTGCGCATCATTTGGTATCAGATCTTAGATTAGGGCTTATTTTCTATAATTTTTAGTCTATATATGCTCTATTATTTTAATTATTTATCCCTGATAAAAAATATAAAGATTCTGAAATTTATTTTTCTGGATTCATCATAATTCACAGTACTTTTAAGAATTTTTTTAGATTTTATCATGGCCTGTGAATTTTCTGCAAGCCGAAATACAGCCTACAAATTTTTGGCTCTATTTTTTCAGCAAGACAAGTTTGGAAGTTTTAGGGTTTTGTTTAGTATTTTTTGCATATCTTTTAATTTTAGTATATTTCCAGCATATTAGGCCATGATTTGCAAGTTTTCTTTTATTTAAAAAAAATACCAAAAAAAAATTACATATTCTCCAAAAATACCAAAAACATTTAAACCCTAATTTGCATCCTCATCTGCCTGCCATCATTGCATAATTTACTTTTAAGGGCACTCTTGCTATATCAGATGGGGGAAGGATTTGATCACCTCTCCTTAGCCCAAAACCACATCCCTTGCATTCGGTCCCAAGCCTTAACCTAAAATTAACTAGACTTAATTTGCCCTAGTAGGCTAGGGACACCAACTGGTCGGGTCCGGGCTACGTGTTAGATCACTGTGTCAAGCTAACCTGTGTGCGCCTTGTGCTTGTTGTCTAGAATGGTGGTTTAGGGATTCAATCCCAAAGGGCTTGTTTGCTGGTCTGCCTACCTGGCCAATCTCTGATTGGTGTCTAGGATTGGCAATCAAGGACCTAACACTCCCCTTACACCTGCCTGGCTGAGTACAGTGTTACTATAGGCTAGTTTGCCACCCTGATTAAGCCCTTAGTTTGGCCTCTAGGTCTAGTCAGCTGTAGTCGGTCTGATCGAGTCTTGCATGAGCACTAGATCAGGGGTTTCATATCACCCACCTCCTTCACAAATGTCTGAACCCATGGAAAATTTCCAAGCCCAAATAAAAGCACTCATTGAGCATCTAACCCAATCCATGGCCTAGTTGACTACCCAGTTAACTCAGTCTGGTACCCAAACCAACAATAGAATTGATCATCTTGCCAATAGGTTTGACCAGTTAGAAGCCCATGTAGGGACCATACAAAGAACCCATGGGTCACAGTCTGAGCCAGATCTTGAGTCCCCTCAACCTAGGAGGACCCCAAACCCTGATCTATACCATGAGGTCGAACCTAGGAGAGCCCCTTATCCTGACCCGTACTACAATCCTCAACCTAGGAGGACCCCAAACCCTGATCCATATCTAGAGGTTGAACCTAGGAGAGCCCCTCAGCCTGACCCATACAATAATACTGAACCTAGAAGAACCCCTTACCATGACCATTATTATGATACTGAACCTAGAAGAACCCCTTACCATGACCCTTATTATGATACTGAACCCAGGAAAACCCAATACTCTGACCCATATAGGGAGTCCAATCCTAGGAGAACCCAATACTCTGACCATATAGGGAGTCCAATCCTAGGAGAACCCAATACTCTGACCCATATAAAGAGCCCAACCCTAGGAGAACCCAATATTCTGACCCATATAGGGAGTCCAACCCTAGGAGAACCCAATATCCTGACCCATATAGGGAGCCCAACTTTAGGAGGACCCCATACCATGATCCATCCTTAGAACCTGACCATGGAGCTGACCCAAAATCCTATGACCCCAGATCCTCTAATCCCATGACCCATAGATCTGCACCCTTGTCCTATGAGCCCAGAGAACCCATAACCCCTAGGTATCAATCTAGTACTAGTCAAGTTTTCCTTAGTCAACTTGAACCCCATAGGATTAGTACCCCAAAATATGAGCCCAGTAATGAGCCACTACCCCTCAGGCAACCTAAACCTACTAGGATTAGTGTCCATAATCAGAAACCAGGACCTAGCCAATTTTCCCCTAGCCGACCTTCTCCAACCATTCCTGAGATTGACAAGGCTTACATTAACGTGGAAGTGTATGAAGCTGATGCGAGTCTAGTGGATAAGTATGAGGGAGAAGAGGAGAAACCTTTAGATGACCTAGAATTAGCTGACCCAATAGATACCGAGGTAGAAGCCAACCTAGAGGTAGTTGACCCTAACCACATCCAACCTAAAGCTATAGTGAAAGAACAAATAGAGAAAGAGAACCTAGGTACTGCTGCTAGAGCCTTACCTGAGGAAACCATAGAGGAGAGCCAAATTATAGAGTCTAGTCCAAAAATACAAGAACCAGAAGAATTTATTAAGGACCTGATCTCTTTGAATCAATACCTTCAAGATGAGTCCCCTCCTATAGTTCCCATTAAGGACCTCTTCCCCGAAATTGGTGACCCATCCTTTCATTATGCAAACCCTGTAGATATAGCTCAACTTCGTAAGATTAACCTCATTAGTATAGGATTAGTTCCTGACACCCCGTCTTTTATCCTACTTTATCCAACTAACCATGAACCTTTTTCTCTACCCTACCAAACTAATTCTGAACCCACTTCTTATTTTCTGCCCTTTCCAGATATCTCCAACATTTCTAGGATCATTAGATTGCATTTAGTTGAAATTAGCGTACTGCATGCATTCATTACGCATGTTAGGTTTGCATTATACTTCTGGCATACCCTTTGGCATTTGCTTGGAGTCCATTGTAAATACTCTTGTGCACACCACACTAGGGTCAGACCTAAAGAGTCTATAGTCTCTTAGGTTTAGGCCCATAAAAGTCTAATAAAATTCCTTCGATAGGAATGCAAAGTCGAGTCTATTAGGTGTTAGTATGAGTCCTTTGAATCATTTGTTAGGAGTTTGCATGTGCCCAGCATGTTCACCACCTACACTAATTTTAAACAAACTGGCTAATTCCCGAAGAAGGATCAAAGAATTTGATGTAGTGGATTCTATCTTGGTTAGGCTTAGACCTAAAAGAAGCTTCATGCTCGCAGAGCCGGACCTTTTAAAGTGATAGAGAAGGTTGGATCAAATGCCTAGGTGTTAGACTTGGCTCGGATTTGGGCATTAGTTCTACCTTCAATATTATAGACTAGGTTGAGTACAGGGAACCGGCAGCGATACCTAGTGAGGCCTTTGAGCCTATTCCTTTCATTGTGAGTGACCCTAACCCAGAGTGTCCACTAATAAATTTGGCTTGAGAGAGGAGAACAGATCGAGCGTATCCTGGATGATCAAGCCATTATGACCCGTGGCCACGGTTATCAACGTTTCCTGGTCCGATGGCAAGGCCGGCCAGAGTCGGACGATTCGTGGATTTCTCGAGAGGACTTGCAGCATCTCAACCTAGACCTCCTCGAGAGATATGTGAGCCAGCTTGATCTTCACTCGACAGGGTCGAGTTCCTCCCACCCCGGGAGAATTGGTGGGGACACCAAAGGCACCAGAATAAGATAGAGGCTTTTCAACCCTCTATGAATTGATCAATAATTTATGAGTCCATCTGTAATAAGGGATTAGCCTATCTAAGTCTATTTTAGTTGTTATTTGAGTATTTTGAGTTTCAGTTCTGTACTAGTCAGCTCATGTTGAGCTAGTTCAGTCCAGTGTTAGTCAGCTCATGTCGAGCTAATTTTATTTTTTTTGAGTCCTATTCAACCATATTGAAGACTCAAAACCACATCATACAATTGAAGACCAAGTCCAACTAGATTGAAGACATGGAAGTATACCCCAAGTCCAACCCAGCTTGAAGATTTGAAGACCCCAGGAGGAAAATTCAGAAAACCCTGATTTCTTGTAGATGCCCTCCAGATGCCCAGATTTCCTTCCAGATGCCAAAGTATATTCATAGATAAGGGCATCCATGATTTCAGAGGCCCATCTGTATCCTAGCCCAAAGAAATCAAGCCCAGGTGCCAAGCCCAAGCCCTTAAGAAGCAAGATACCAAGGAATATTCCTGCTACATGGCTACCAGGCCATCCCAGCTTCCAGAGGCCCAAACCCATGCACCCGAGCCCCTTTGGGCCGGCCTCTTGCTGCTCCTAGAAGCCCAACACGCCCCCCTAGGCATCCTTGGAGTGTTGGCCAAGTCAAGAGAGTTTTTAGGGATTTTTTCTACCTAATGTTTCCTTATTTTCTAGCTAGGGTTTGAGAGGGAAAAGGATTCTTATGTAAAGACTTATGTGCCCTTACTTGGAGCCCAAGGTTAAGGGTCTATTTAAGGGACCCTAGCCTCTTGTATGAAACCTAATTTTTGATATAAATTAAAACCTTGAGTTCTTCTATTGAGTTGTGTGATACCCTGCTGTGTGCATAAAGGGGTTTGTGAGAGTTTTTCTTCCCAGTGTTGCAATCATCTTCCTGCTGCCAACAAACCCTCCAGATCCCTTGGATGCCCACTCCAAAAGAAGCCTTTTCTTGCTGCTTTTCCTTTGTTTTCTTGTTCCTTTGTGAGTTTTATAACCACTGGCAGGTCGTTTGCAGGTCCCCGAGTTCCTACAAATCCAACGACTCCAGCCAAGCCTCAATCGGATCACCGAGCAGAAAGCCGGGTATCCGCGGGTCTTTGGCTCGGTTTTCCATGCCGCATCCATTGAGGAATGAGAGACCCCTTGCTATGATCTTCAAAGACATTGTCAAGTACACCCCCTCTACCTCCAGTAGTTTTATTGTAGGAGAACTTGCCCTAACCGAGGCTTCTCAGTCCCGTCGATACTTCTTTTCTACTTTTCTAGGTCCTAATCTGCATGCTGATCTTCTAAAATTCATATAAAATTCTCTACAACTTATTTTAATCTAAAATCCAGGAATTAATCACTCAACCCCATATAGAAAACATACCAAAAAAATTGCATGCATATTAGTCCCGCATCAACCTGGTGTAGATCGTATAGGAAGAGATTGCTCTTACTCCAGATGCGACTTGGAAAACCAAGATGGAGACCCGCGGATACCCGGCTTCCTACTCGGTGGTCCGATTGCAGCCCAGCTGGAGTCGTTGGATTTGTCAGAGTTGAGGGACCTGCAAACGACCTTCCAAGGGTTAGAAAACATAATAGGGAAGAAGAAAGAAAGGAAAAAATCCAAGGGGAAGTGGTTGCTTAGAGAGGGCGACTAGGGTTTTGGAGAGTAGGACGGCGGTTGGAAGTAGTCGCAGGACACCGGGAAGAGGAAGGGCTCACACAGAATCCTTTCAAGCACACAGCAGGTAGCACACAACAATTGAAAAATGTCAATATTATTTCATGATAAAAATTGTTCTCCATACAAAAGACTAGGGCCCTTTAAATAGACTCCTAGACTTGGCCCCCAAGTAAGGTTAAAAGAGACATTACATAGGAGTTTTAACCCCCATTCAACTCTAGCTAAAAAATAAGGAAAACTAGGTAGAAAAAATCTCTAAAAACTCTCTTCTCTCCTCTTGCCTTGGTCGGCCAAGGGAGGTGACCCTAGTGGCCGACCAAGGGTGGTGAGCATAAGGCCTTGGCGCCACTTAACTCTTCTCCTAGGCCTAGGCTGGCCTAGTTTGCTTCAAGCTGTAGTTCAAGGCTTCAAGGCTTCGAGCTTGTCTCCCGGGCTTCTGATTTCTTCTCCTAGGCTTGTGATTTCTCCTCCTAGGCCTTCCATGATCCTCATAACTTTAGTTGGGTTGGTCTTCACTTGGGCTGGCTTGGTCTTCACTTGTATGAGTCATTACTGAGATGTACTGAACTCCAAAAAATTACTAGCTCAACATGAGCTGACTAGTACAGGACTCAAGTAATAAAAATAATAATAACTTAGATGGACTAAGCCTTTATTACAAATGGACTCAGATGCTGCTAATTGATCCATAAAGGGTTGAGAAGCCTCTGTCTTATTTTGGTACCTCTGGTATCCCCACCAATTCTTCCGGGGTGGGAGGAACTCGACCCTATCGAGTGAAGATCAGGCTGGCTCACATATCTCTCGAGGAGGTCTGGGTTGAGGCACTGCAAGTCCTCTCGAGAAATCCATAAATTGTCCAACTTTGGCCAGCCTTGCCATCAGACCAGGTAGCGTTGATAGCCGCGGCCCCAGATCGTTATGGCTTGATCGTTCAGGGTACACTCTATCCATTTTCCTCTCTCAAGCTAAATAATTGGTGGACACTCTAGGTTAGGGTCACTCACAATAGGAGTAGGTCTAAAGGCCTCACTGGGTATCGCTGCCAGTTCCCTATACTCAACCAGGTCTGCGATATTGAAGGTAGAACTAATGTCCAAATCAGGAGGCAAATCTAACACATAGGCATTTGGTCCAACCCTCTCTATCAATTTAAAAGGTCCGGCTCCGCGAGCATGAAGCTTCTTTTTAGGCCTAAGCCTAACCATGATAGAATCCACTACATCAAATTCTTTGGCCCTTCTTTGGAAAATAGCCAATTTGTTTCAAAATTAGTGCAAGTGGTGAACATGCTAGGCACATGCAAACTCCTAACAGGTGACGCAAAGGACTCATACGAACACCTAACAGACTCGACTATGTATTCCTATCGAAAGAGGTTTATTGGACTCTTGTGGGCCTAAACCTAAGAGACTATAGACTCTTTAGGTATGACCCTGGTGTGGTATGCACAAGAGAATTTACAATGGACTCCAAGCAAATGCCATAAGGTCTTCCAAAAGTAGTGGTGTGGTATGCATGATGAGGATGCAATCATGTGACTCTAAAAGAGATTAACCAAAATTTAACTAGCAATTCCTACTTGCATATGAGTGATTCAACATATAAGATCAAGGAGATCTAAATAAGAAACCCTAAATGCTTATACTTAAACCCAGCTAGGAGGACTATCAAAATCTTAAAGAAATAGGACAAGATTAGAATTCGCACACAAGTCAAGCTAGCCCTATTTAATGATCCCGATCTTAAAAGACTAGGAGTTCAAGCATTGAAATCTCAAGCACAAGGGATTCGCTCTTAAGGTTCTCAAATGAAAGATCATACCACATAAGATGGGCCATCTAACTTTCTGGTTTGTAGCAAGTAATCCTTCCTCCTGGATCTGGAACCTAGAGAACCCTGCAACAAAGAAACCAAGATGATTAGAAGCTTAATTAGAAATGAGAAGATTGATGGAACTCAAAAGGAGAGTTTGTTGGAAATGATCCTTGGCGCCATGGTGGAAGCTTGTGTTGGTGTTGATCTTCTTCTTGTGAGGATGTCCTTAATTCGCCTTGAAGGAAGAGGATTGCTTGGAAGATGAAGAGTAAAAGAGAAGGATTAGGGAGAAGAAATGATGGAGGAGAGGAAGAGGTTCACTTAGGCACAAAGATCCATATAGGCACATAGAAACACATAGAGAATTTCTGAAAATTTGTATTCATTCATCAATTTCTCTTTACAAGGGGCGTCCAAGGCTTTAAATAAAGCCTCACAAATTTTGAAATTTCAAATCCCCAAACAAGTGGAGTAATATAAGGGGAGAGGGCTGATTTTCTTGCTTGAAATCCTCCTTGGCCAACTTCCTTGAATTTGAACTTGGGATGGCACCCTCTTGTGGTGAGGTGGCATGTGAGGTGGCATGTGGTCCCCTCTTGACGTGGCATGTGGTCCCAAGTTGAGGTGGCGCAAGTGATGTGGCATGTGGTCCCCAATTGAGTTGGCTTTGGTCTTGATTTGGGGTATACATTGTGAGTCTTCTTTAAGCTTGATGCTAATTGACCCATTTGGATTGGACTAAGACTAGACCCAACATGGACTCGACTTACATGATTATTTTGGACTCAAAAGAAAGATTACAGGACCCAACATGGACTCGACTTACATGATTCTTTTGGACTCAAAATAAAGAAAGGTTACCGGACTCTCTAGTCCAACCATAAAGATTCGGAATGGGCTTGAATTGGTTGGAGTCTCTTTCTGATTCTGGTGCCCGCACCAATTCTCCCCAGGTGGGAGGAACTCGACCCTGTCGAGTGAGAAGTTTCTAATATATCCGGGTCGATTTGTTGTAGGTCCTCTTTGGTGATCCAGGAATCTTCAGATTCAGGACGTCCTTGCCATCGAACCAGATAGCGTTGGTAGCCCTTATTTCTAGTAGTGATGATCTGGTCATTCAAGATCCTTTCAATTCTTTCCTTTCGCTCAGGAATATTTGGTGGTGGATACTCAATTGGTATTTCACTCTCAAGAGAAGTGTTAGGACCAAAAGGTTCATCCGGTATCAATGCAGGTTCCTTGTATTCTTTCAGATCGGAAACATTAAATGTAGAACTAATGCCATAACTAGGTGGTAATTCTAATACATAAGCATTTGGTCCAATTTTCTTTATTATTTTGAAAGGTCCGGCTCCCCGGGCATGGAGTTTCTTCATAGTTCCTGGCGAAAACCTTTCAGGTTTAAGTTTGATCATGACGGAGTCCCCTTCATTAAATTCTTTTAATCGTTTATATGAATTAGTCATATGCTGATAGAGTTCATTGCTTGCTTGAGTCTTTTGGCTAATCTCCTTATGAAATTCCCTAATATGCTGTGCATATGACTCGGCAAACTCAGACACCCGTGCATGTGTGGGTAAAGGAGCTAGGTCTAAAGGCTTCCTAGGTCTGTATCCATGGACCACTTCGAATGGACTTTTCCCAATAGACCTATTAACTGAGCTGTTATAGGCAAATTCAGCACGAGGAAGTAATAGGTCCCAGTTTCCTAGGTTGTCACCAACTAAGCATCTCAACAGATTTCCTAAGCTTCGGTTTACTACCTCAGTCTGGCCATTGGTTTGAGGATGATAGGCAGTAGAGAATTTCAGCTTGGTACCGAGCATGTGCCAGAGGGTTTTCCAGAAATAGCTAGTAAATTTGACATCTCTATCGGACACAATGGTTTTGGGTAAACCATGAAGCCTAATGAACTGATCGAGAAAAAGCTTGGCCACCTTCGAAGCATCTAAAGTTTGAGAACAAGGAATGAAGTGAGCCATCTTGGAGAAACGATCGACAACCACAAAGACAGAATCATACTTCCTAGACGTCTTAGGGAGGCCTACTACAAAATCCATGCTGATATCCTGCCATGGACAATCAGGGATAGGTAAGGGCGTGTACAGACCGGTGTTCTGTCGTTGCTGTTTTGCAACAGCACAGGTACGGCACTGAGCTACAATCTGGGCCACATTTCTTTTGAGACCAGGCCAAAAGAATTGGTCTTCTATTGCTAAGATGGTCTTATTCCTACCAAAATGTCCTGCTAAGCCCCCAGCATGAACTTCCCAGATCAGAAATTCCCTAACAGAGGTCTTGGGAATACACAACTGATTTCTTCTGAAAAGGTATCCATCTAAAATGGTATAATCACTATGCTCACTAGATGGTCCTTGTTGAAGGGATCGATAGATGTCACCAAAATCAGGGCATGTAGGATATTCCTCTTTTAATCTTTCAAACCCTACTACCTCAGTGCTCACAGAATTCAACAACATTGAACGATGACTCAACGCATCAGCAACCCTATTTTCAGTTCCGGCACGATGTTTCAGTACGAACGTATAAGCTTGTATGAACTCTACCCATTTCCCGTGCCCAGGGTTCAATTTCTTCTGAGAACTAAGGAACCTAAGAGCTTCATGGTCAGAAAATAGGACAAACTCTTGGGGTAGAAGATAATGCCTCCAATATCGTAGAGCTTGAACTACAGCATACAGTTCCTTATCATACGTGAAATACCTTAGTCTCGCTTCATTTAACTTCTAACTGAAATATGCTACTGGGTGATTCTCTTGACTCAAGACACCTCCAATTCCTACCCCAGAAGCATCACAAGCAACCTCGAACACTTTGATAAAATCGGGTAACCTCAGGACGGGTGCGTGTGTCATTTTTTCCTTAATTGTTAGGAAGGCTTTGTCTGCTGCTTTAGTCCATTCAAAAGATCCCTTCCTAATACAATCAGTGATTGGAGCCACTATCGTACTGAACCCTCTAATGAATCTCCTATAGAAGGTGGCTAAACCGTGGAAACTACGGACATCATGGATACTCTTGGGTACAGGCCACTCTACTATTGACTTAATTTTCGCAGGGTCAGCGGACACTCCTTCAGATGTTACTACGAATCCTAGAAAGATAACTCTATGTGTTAAGAATTCACACTTCTTGATATTGGCATAGAGGCTATCCTTTCTAAGGACTTGGTAAACTTGCCTTAGGTGGGTTAAATGGTCTGCCTTAGTCTTGCTATAGATAAGAATGTCATCAAAGTAGACCACCATAAATTTTTTGATGAAAGTTTTCAACACCTGATTCATAATTCTCATAAAGGTGCTGGGTGCATTGGACAGACCGAATGGCATGACTAACCACTCATATAATCCATCTTTAGTCTTAAAAGAGGTCTTCCATTCATCTCCAGGCCTAACCCTAACCTGGTGATAGCCACTCTTTAAGTCTATCTTGGAGAAAATTGTTGATCCGGCTATCATATCTAACATATCGTCCAGTCTTGGGATTGGAAACCTATAATTGATAGTAATCTTGTTGATGGCATGGCTGTCTACACACATCCTCCAGGTACCATCCTTTTTAGGGGTTAACAAGGCAGGGACTGCACAAGGGCTTAAACTTTCTCTAACAAACCCCTTTCTAAGAAGTTCACTAACTTGCCTTTGTAACTCCTGATGTTCAGTTGGATTCATCCTATAATGAGGCAAATTAGGTAAAGTCGCGCTAGGGACTAAATCTATGGCATGCTGTATGTCCCTTAAAGGTGGAAGATTGTCGGGAAGATCCTCGGGAAACACGTCTTCAAAGTCTTTCAATAATTGGACCACCTCTTGAGGGTGTTCTACAGGGGTGTGGTCCATAGTTTCCTTAGCAGCTACCATCCAAATAGGTGCTCCCTCATTAATGTCTTTTTCTAATTCTCTTGCACCTATCAAATTTAATCTAGTCCTTTTTTCTTTCAGGCTGCTAACTCCTCTTTTGGTGTTGTCCTTAGGCTGGGTTGGATGAATGACAATTTTCTTGCCATTGAAATTGAAAGCACAGGAATTTGATCGACCAAAAATTGTCACATCATGGTCAAACAGCCATGGCCTACCTAGGATGATGCTACTTACTCCCATAGGGAGTACATCACACCAGATTCGTTCCTGATAGGACTGAAGTTGGATTCAGACCTGACATCTCTGCTTGATTGGGATAGAAGTGGAATCGATCCAGGATACCTTATATGGATTGGGATGTGGTTCAGTGGGTAATCCTAGACTCTTGGCTGCACTAGTGGAAATGGCATTGACACAGCTTCCACTATTGTTGGCTTTGGCTCCTTAATTTTGATGATTAACAAAAGGTTGAGTATATGTTTAGACTAATGTTTCATCTCAAGATAAAGTTTCAGGACTTAGGTTATTCAAAAAGAGTACTAAGAGTACAATGATGAAACCAAGCTTGCCTGATTTTGGAAAAGAGCTCTTCTACCTTAAACAAGATAAAATTTTTCATATTGGACCTTCTTGTTAAGAAATAATTGACAAAAGAAACAAAGGCTTAGAGAAACTCAAGCATGGCACGCACCTCTCTAGAGTTTCAGAAAATTTCAGATCAAAGGTCGACCACCAGAGGTCAACACCTTGCCAGAGGTCGACCACCAGAGGTCGACTCATGAAGAAAAGAAAAGTTCAGCAAGGCCGGCACGGTAAAATTTCAGTGGCACGCTCCAGAGGTCGACCACCAGAGGTCAACACCTGTCTAGAGGTCGACACCAGAGGTCGACTCATAGCCTGAGAATTCAAACTGGGCAGAACTACGATTTTCTGGATTTTTGCCTAAGATAAACTGGAGGTCGACTCATAAGGTTGACACTTGATCCAGAGGTCGACTCATGAGGTCGACTCATGGCATAACGGCTAGTTTTTCTGAACTTTTGATTTGATTTCTAACGGCCATAAACGGCCATATTTTTGATTCTAACGGTCTTGTGGAGTTGTTTCAGCTTGAATGAGGTATTTAACCTCCACCTAACTTCAAAAAAGACAAGGAGACAAAGTGAAAAAGATTAGAGTGAAAGTACAAAGCCTTCAATCAATTCCAAGCCAAAAAGAGTAAAAAAACCAAGAGATTCCTTAGCCAAAAGCTTTCCATCTTTGAGGAATCCAACTTTCAAGTGTTTGGCATTTAGTGAGGTCCAAAGATTCCAAGAGAAAGGCTTGAAGAGTCTCTATCAAGAGCTACATCGAATTACTTTTTGCTCAAAAAGTTTGTCTTGTTTTATTCATTGTATTCATCTTCTTTTGTCTTAGGCTAGTTTCAAGGGAATTTGAAACAAGTGTGAGGTTTGTTGGTGAGCCAATTGATAAAACCAACTAGGGTTACTTGTAAGCCCGAAGCCAAAACAAGTGTGTGAGGTTTGTTGGTGAGCCAATCGACAAAACCAACTAGGGTTGCTTGTAAGCCCGAAGCCAAAACAAGTGTGTAAGGTTTTGACTTATGAGCTGGTAAAACAAGTCGGCTGTAATCTAAAGATTATAGTGGAAATTCCCAAGTGGAGCTTGGGGAGTGGATGTAGGTGCTAGGTGCACCGAACCACTATACTTCTTGCATGTTTGCATTGCTTTACTCTTTATCTTCTTTTGCTCTTAAATTGTTGTTTTATTTCATTGCTTCCGTTGCACAATTACTTGAGCACTATCACTCTTCACCTTTTAGCACATATATTGCTTTAATTTTTAAAATACCCAATTCACCCCCCCTCTTGGGCACCATATCTGGGCAACAAGTGGTATCAGAGCACCGGTACTCTCTTGTAGGTCCAACGATCTTGAGTGAAAGATCATGGCCGCCCTAATTGGAATGGGTGTAGTTGAAGGACAAGCATCAAATCGCCCTCCTTTCTTTAATGGCACAAACTACACATACTGGAAAACTCGTATGCATATTTATTTACAAGCTATATATTATCATATATGGAGAGTAATTACTAAAGGACCTCATCAGCCCACTCACTTGGTTAATGGCATTATCATCCCAAAATCTGAAGAAGAATGGGATGACAATGACATCAAACAAGCTGAGTTAAATGCTAAGGCGATGAATTTGCTATTCTGTGCACTTGACCTAAGTGAATTTAACAGAATATCAAATTATATTTCCGCCAAAGAAATTTGGGATACACTTGAGGTTACCCATGAAGGTACACACCAAGTGAAGACCACAAAGGTGAACATGCTCATTCATACGTATGAGATGTTTAGGATGGAACCAACTGAAAGTATAAGTGAAATGTATACTAGATTTACCAATATAGTAAATGGTATGACGAGTTTAGAAAAAATTATATCTAATGGTGAACTGGTTAACAAACTTCTCAGGTCTCTTCCGGCTTCATGGGATGCGAAAGTAACAGCCATAGAAGAAGCCAAGGATGTCAATACTCTACCTCTTGAGCAGCTTCTTGGATCACTGATGACTTACGAGCTTTCACTAAAGCAAAAGACAGTGGACAAAGACAAGAAAAAGAAAGCCATAGCCTTCAAGTCCACTACAAAGGAAGAGTCAAGTGATGAATCGGAAGAAGAAGCTGATGATGATGAGACAGCCCTCATTACAAGAAAACTCAAAAGATTCATGAGAAAGAAGAAGGGCTTCTACAAGAAAAGGCCACAAAAAGGTGATCACAATAAAAAAAAAGAGAAAGAAAAAGAAAGGGATCCACCCATCTGCTTCGAGTGCAAGAAGCCTGGACATTATAAAACGGATTGCCCTTTGCTTAAAAAGAGTCGAAGGATGTTGAGAAAGAAAGCCATGATGGCTACCTGGAGTGAGAGTGAGGACTCCAGCAGTGATGAAGAGCAGCAGGTAGTCGCCAACCTGTGTTTCATGGCCAATGAAGATAATGAGATAAATTCTGAACCTGAAATTGAATTTACTTTCAATGAATTGCATGATGCTTTTGATGATTTAGTTATGGAATATGAAAAATTAAAACTGAAAAATAAGAAATTAAGAAAGCTAAATCTTGAGCTTACCAAAAATTCAGAAAAGTTTTCAACTGAAATTGAAGATTTAATTCAAGAAAACAAGAAATTAACTGAACATGTAAAGACCTTGAAAAATGATAAGGATAATATTTTAAAAGAAAATAATTCTTTGAAAAATAATAGAAGTCTTAAAACTAATGAGAAAATTGAAAAACAAAACAAAGAACTATTGCTTCAAAATAAGAATTACAAAGAAGAGTTAGAAAAAGTAAAACCTTTTGTAGAAAAGTTTACTTTTAGTTCAGAAAAATTAAGCATGCTTTTAAATAGTCAACATGCAGTGTTTAACAAAGCTGGACTTGGATTTAAGCCACACAATCAGCAAAAACTTTACAAAAACTTTTTCATACCGGCATCTTCTAATATTACCTGCTATGCATGTGGTAAGTTAGGACATAAATCATATATTTGTAATAGAAGAAAATTAAATACCTTTGACTAACCCTAAAGGACCCAAGATGACTTGGGTACCTAAAGTTTCAACTTGATTAATTTTTGCAGGTGTGCCTTGCAACCAAAAATAAAAGAAGAATGTGGTATCTGGATAGTGGTTGCTCAAGGCACATGACTGGGGATGTGAAACAATTCTCATCACTAGCAGCTATTGATGGTTTAAACGTTACTTTTGGTGATAATGGAAAAGGCAAAATCGTCGGAATTGGTAAAATCCATATCACCCCTAATGCTTATGTAGATAATGTATTATTTGTTGATGGCTTGAAGCATAATCTTTTTAGCATTAGTCAGTTTTGTGATATGGGTTTTAAAGTAGTTTTTGAATCATCTTTGTGCATGGTATCTAGTCTTGATGTCGATGGCATCAAGTTCACTGGTCATAGGCATGGAAACATTTACATGGTTGATCTTGATGATCTAGCCATGGAAAGTGGTCAATGCCTAGTGGCTAGGGAAGCCAAGGCAAGTGAAACTAGTTGGCTTTGGCATCGTAGGCTAGGGCATGCTAGTATGCAGTTGATTTCAAAATTAAGCAAAAAGAATCTTGTAAAAGAATTGCCAAAACTCATATTTGAAAAAGATAAGATTTGTGCTGCATGCCAATTTGGAAAACAAACTAAATCTACTTTCAAACCTAAAGGAGTAGTATCTACTACTAGACCCCTTGAATTATTGCATATGGACCTCTTTCGACCAACCAGAACAACTAGTTTGGGAGGTAAAAAATATGGGCTAGTAATTGTAGATGATTACTCACGATTTACTTGGGTAATGTTTTTAGCTCATAAAGATGAAACGTTTTCAGCTTTTGTTAAATTTCATAAAAGGGTTTCAAACGAAAAAGATCTCACTATTGTTTCTTTGCGTAGTGATCATGGAACTGAATTTGACAATCATGATTTTGAAGCTTTTTGTAATGAAAATGGCATTAGTCATAATTTTTTTGCACCTAGGACACCTCAACAAAATGGGGTGGTAGAAAGAAAGAATAGGACACTTGAAGGAATGGCACGCATAATGCTTTGCGAAAACGATTTACCTAGATATTTTTGGGCAGAAGCCATTAATACTTCCTATTACATTTTAAATCATGTTTTAATTCGACCTATTTTGAAGAAAACACCATATGAGCTTTGGAAAAATCGAAAACCTAATCTCAAGTATTTTTGTGTATTTGGTTGCTGCTGTTTCATATTAAACAATGGCAAAGATAATATCAGTAAATTTGATGCCAAGTCAAATGAGGGTATCTTCTTAGGATACTCTACTTCTAGCAAGGCATACAGGGTCTTCAACAGAAGAACTCTTCTGGTTGAAGAATCAATTCATGTAGTGTTTGATGAATCTAACAAAATATCTTCTAGAAAAGAAGATTCTATTGATGTTGAAACAGGTATAAAGAAGCTTGAACAATTGACAATCAATGAAGATGAGCCCAAAGGAGATGATGATCAAGAAAATCAAGATCAAACTCAAGAGATCAATGCAACTTCACCAAAACCTTTACCTAAAGAATGGAGGTATGCACACGGACACCCCAAAGAGCTAATTATTGGTGATCCGTCAAAGGGAGTAAGTACACGCTCTTCTATTAGAAATGTTTGTGATTATTTAGCTTTTGTATCTCAGATAGAGCCTAAGTCAATTGAAGAAGCTGAAAAAGATTGTAACTGGATTAATGCTATGCAAGATGAACTAAATCAATTTAAAAGAAATAACGTTTGGACTTTAACTGAAAGACCCCTAATGTTTCTGTAATTGGCACAAAATGGGTTTTTAGAAATAAACTTGATGAACATGGTATTGTAACTAGAAACAAAGCTATACTTATTGCTAAAGGCTACAACCAGGAAGAAGGGATTGACTTTGATGAAACCTTTGCTCCTGTTGCTAGGCTAGAAGCAATTAGACTTTTACTTGCTTTTGCTTGTTTTATGGATTTCAAGTTATTTCAAATGGATGTTAAGAGTGCTTTTTTAAATGGATTTATTGAAGAGGAAGTTTATGTTGAACAACCTCCTGGTTTTGAAAATCATGAATTTCCTAACCATGTTTTTAAATTGCATAAAGCATTGTATGGTTTAAAGGAAGCTCCTAGAGCTTGGTATGATAGATTAAGTTCATTTTTGATGAAGAATGATTTTTCTAGAGGTAATGTAGATAATACATTATTTTTGAAAAAGAAAAATGATGATCTCTTAGTAGTACAAATCTATGTAGATGATATTATTTTTGGTGCTACTAACGAATGTCTTTGTCAAGAATTTGTAAAGTTAATGCAGAGTGAGTTCGAGATGAGCATGATGGGAGAACTCAACTTCTTCCTCGGACTCCAAATTAAGCAAACCAAAGAGGGGATCTCCATCAACCAAGCCAAGTACACAAGGGAAATATTGAAAAAATTTGGGATGGAGACTACCAAACCAATAGGTACCCCTATGAGCTCTTCATGTAAATTAGACAAAGATGAATGTGGTAAATCAGTAGACCAAAAATTATATAGAGGCATGATTGGTTCATTGCTATATCTAACTGCCAGTAGACCAGATATAATGTTTAGTGTTTGTATGTGTACATGTTTTCAGTCTGCTCCTAAAGAATCACATCTCTTAGCTGTAAAACGTATATTTAGATACTTATCTGGGTTAATTGAAATTGGTCTTTGGTACTCTAGAGAGTCATCATATGAATTAATTGCATATTCTGATGCTGATTTTGCTGGGTGTAAACTTGATCGTAAAAGTACTAGTGGAACTTGTCAATTCCTAGGAGTTAATTTGATTTCATGGAGCAGCAAGAAACAGAATTTGGTTACTCTATCTACGGCGGAAGCCAAACATATAGCAGCTGGAAGCTGTTGTGCTCAGATTCTATGGATCAAACAGCAACTCGAGGACTTTGGCATCAAACTAACTAAGACACCCATAAGATGTGATAATACTAGTGCAATCAATTTAACGAAAAATCCTGTACAACATTCAAGAAGCAAACATATTGAAATAAGACATCACTTCATAAGAGATCACGTTCAAAACTCTAATGTGTTGTAAGAATTTATTTGTATCGATTATCAATTAGCTGATATATTCACAAAACCATTGAATGAAGATAGATTTTGTATGATCAGAAGAGAACTGGGTGTCATTGATCCTTTTGCTTGAAACTCTTCAATTCTCATCAAAATTCCTCAAAAATGACTTATAAATTCTCAAATATGGTTAAAGCTTATTTTTCTAAATTTTATCATTTTTTTTATTTTACCTAATTTTATTTTGGCTAATTTATTGTTGGAGGTCGACACTTCAGTTTTCGGAGGTCGACACTTAAGGTCGACCCCTGAGAATTTTTAGAGGTCGACACTTGAACGGAAATCATCTTTTTAAAACCCGTCCTCAAGCCTCTTTTTCTCCATTTCTTTCCATTCCTCCTTCGTGTGGTCCCCCTCCAACTTCCTAAAGCTCCAGTGGATTTCCAACCCTCTCCTCAAATCTTCTCCTCTCCTCTTGTTCTCCTTTGCTCTTGGTTTTGGACAACCGAAAGCTTTTGCTTCTATCTACCCTCAAATATCGGTTGTCTTTCAATTAAAATCACTTATTTCCCTCCTCCGTTTCTTGCATTTCCTCCATTTACTCTCGATTTTCTCCATTTTCACAAACCCCATCTCACCATTTCACCATTTCCTCTTTTTTCTCAAACCGTGAACCTCTCTTCTCCTCTCTTTTCTTGGCTCCTTCCCTCTTAGCCTTGCATTATCCTACTTCTCCATAATTTACCCCTCTTCCATCCATATGGGTCCAAGAAAGCACTTGGCAGTGAGAAAAAGGAGAATGGAACAAGGCCAAAGTAGCACTAAGCGACGAAGAAAGGTCAGACATGAGCGTGAGCCAACCCCAGAGCCACCTGCACCAGTGCCAGCCAGCTTAGTACGGAAGAGCATTGCGAGTGGGAGGCGTGTGGACATACCTTTCTGGGATCAGCATCACTTCTTTATAGGAGATGTGCTGAGAGATGCAGGTCTGGTTCACTTCTGCACGATGACTGAGAGATTCTACCCAGACCTCATCAGGGAGTTCTATGCATCCATGGCCACTGATGGCATTGGATGGTCAGCTACTATACGTGGGATCGAGATTCCAGTGACACCGGAGGTCATCAGTCATGTTTGGAGGATTCCACTTCATGGCACTGCTGCCACTTCTATCAGTGACAAAGAGCATGCCTTCAGATGTATTCTAGAGCATGAGGATGTTAGCGGCATTTCCATAGTAGCCGCTAACCAGCTTTCACTGGAGATGAGAGTGCTGCATCATATCATCGCCTGTATCTTGATTCCGAAGAGCGGGAGGTTCGACTTTATCACTGAGCGTGAGCTGGTGTTGATGGTGTCCCTGAGACAGCGGACTCCCATCAACCTTCCTAGGATCATGCTTCAGCAGATGGGAGAGGCAGCATCTCACAGGAGACTAGTTCAGCCATATGGTATGGGGCTGACACAGCTATTCAGGGAGCATGGAGTTTCATTTGATGGTATACCTTTCAGTCAGCTGCAGCATACTAATACATATGGAGAGAAATCCCTGCATAGGATGGGATTTTGACTGATTGGTGACCGTTGGGTGCGACGAGAGTCTGGCCAGGAGCCAGATGAGGAGGATGAGATCCGAGCAGCTGAGGTAGGGCCTTCAGAGCCTACTGATCATGGTACACCTCCTCGCCCAGCACCAGAGTCAGAGACTACGGAGCGTGAGCCATTCACGCCACCACCCTCATCAGCTCCAGCACCTACTGCTACTGCTACACCACGGAGGACTACAGCGAGAATATCGGACTTTGAGCAGAGAGTGACTGATCATATTTCAGAGGTCCGGACAGAGATTGCTGGTATACGACAGGAGCTACATGGTCTGCGGATCCACACAGATATGCGCATTGGAGCTCTCTCAGCTAGTGTAGATGCAGGATTTCGACAGATCCTTAGCCTACTGAGATTAGCATTACCACCAGGGACTGTAGATCCGATAGTGCCTCCTCCACATTCTGATGATGATGATGATGATGACTCTAGTGGATACAGTGACAGTGATGAGATCAGCCCGGAGCAGGTAGCTCTGATATTCCACCTGCAGATCCGATTCCAGAGATTTCCCCTTCTACTGATCCTCCTTCTACTGATCTTCCCAGTACAGATCCTCCAGCTACAGATGTGCTAGTAGATACTGAGTTTACTGAGTCACTTTTTGAGACTATTACAGGGATTCCGGATGATAGAGATGAGCATACAGAGACAGATATTGATGATCCCACTGCTTATGAGCTAGTCAGCAGGCACACTCCAGCTCAGTCTACTCAGCATACTGATCCATCTACTCCTTCTGCTACTGCTTCTGTTAGGACACCTGTGGAGCCTTTTCCTCGGACTTATAGATCTCGTAGGACTACCCCTAGGTCTGGTCCCTCTCTGAGGACTCGGAGTCTCACTCATAGGACTCCAAAATCCTCATCTAGGATCTCGGCTCCTATCTCTTTTGATATACCTTCTGATAAGGAGTAGCCTCATAGATTTACTTGATGTATGTTGTACTTAGTTTGCTTTGTATGATCTGATGTATCAGTGTTTTATGCTTACTATGTAAGCAATTTTGTAACTAAATATATTTATATACTTATCTACATTGTGATATTTTACTGTCTGATACCAGCTCTTAGCATTTATCTTTTTAAACCCTCAAGTTAGAATGTTTTTTTGTTATATTGAATGTACAAATTGAGGGGGAGCATGTATTTTATGCAACTAAGTACTTCATTGTAATGGAACATAAGTTTCCTTAATATATCTTTCACTACAAAAATGGACTTTTTGATTCTTGACAAAAAGGGGGAGTAGAGTATAAGTAAAGTATATATGAGATTCTCATGACTCTTTCTTATGAGTAGAATATGTATATATGGTTCTTATGATTCTTATGACTCTTTCATGGAGTAGAGTATAGTAAAGTATATATGATTCTTATGAGTAAAGCTTGTATGTTTCTTAACTTTTTGACTCATGAGAATGTTTTCACAAAAAAAAAGAAGTAAATGAAAAGTAAAATCTTTTTGACTCATGAGAATGTTTTCACAAAAAAGTAGATGATAGGTAAAATTTTTATGGTATACTCATGCATGTAAGGATTCTTTGAAAATT
Source organism: Areca catechu (assembly GCA_021397845.1). NCBI lineage: Eukaryota > Viridiplantae > Streptophyta > Magnoliopsida > Arecales > Arecaceae > Areca > Areca catechu. Next base: position 66,892,498 of record CM038045.1, read on the forward strand.
TTTATTATTGCTATATTTTGCTTTTGGACTTAATAGCATATATACTCAAGGTTTTGTCATCATCAAAAAGGGGGAGATTGTTGGCTTTGGCTCCTTAATTTTGATGATTAACAAAAGGTTGAGTATATGTTTGGACTAATGTTTCATCTCAAGATAAAGTTTCAGGACTTAGGTTATTCAAAAAGAGTACTAAGAGTACAATGATGAAACCAAGCTTGCCTGATTTTGGAAAAGAGCTCTTCTACCTTAAACAAGATCAAATTTCTCATATTGGACCTTCTTGTTAAGAAGTAATTGACAAAAGAAACAAAGGCTTAGAGAAACTCAAGCATGGCACGCACCTCTCTAGAGCTTCAGAAAATTTCAGATCAGAGGTTGACACCTTGCCAGAGGTCGACCACCAGAGGTCGACTCATGAAGAAAAGAAAAGTTCAGCAAGGCCGGCACGGCAAAATTTCAGTGGCACGCTCCAGAGGTCGACCACCAGAGGTCAACACCTGTCCAGAGGTCGACTCATAGCTTGAGAATTCAAACTGGGCAGAACTACGATTTTCTGGATTTTTGCCTAAGATAAACTGGAGGTCGACTCATGAGGTCGACACTTGATCCAGAGGTTGACTCATGAGGTTGACTCATGGCATAACTGCTAGTTTTTCTGAACTTTTGATTTGATTTCTAACGGCCATAAATGGCCATATTTTTTATTCTAACGGTCTTGTGGAGTTGTTTCAGCTTGAATGAGGTATTTAACCTCCACCTAACTTCAAAAAAGACAAGGAGACAAAGTGAAAAAGATTAGAGTGAAAGTACAAAGCCTTCAATCAATTTCAAGCCAAAAAGAGTGAGAAAACCAAGAGATTCCTTAGCCAAAAGCTTTCCATCTTTGAGGAATCCAACTTTCAAGTGTTTGGCATTTAGTGTGGTCCAAAGATTCCAAGAGAAAGGCTTGAAGAGTCTCCATCAAGAGCTACATCGCATTACTTTTTGCTCAAAAGGAGTTTGTCTTGTTTTATTCATTGTATTCATCTTCTTTTGTCTTAGGATAGTTTCAAGGGAATTTGAAACTAGTGTGAGGTTTATTGGTGAGCCAATTGATAAAACCAACTAGGGTTGCTTGTAAACCCGAAGCCAAAACAAGTGTGTGAGGTTTGTTGGTGAGCCAATTGACAAAACCAACTAGGGTTGCTTATAAGCCCGAAGCCAAAACAAGTGTGTAAGGTTTTGACTTGTGAGCCTGGTAAAACAAGTCGGCTGTAATCTAAAGATTATAGTGGAAATTCCCAAGTGGAGCTTGGGGAGTGGATGTAGGTGCTAGGTGCACCGAACCACTATACTTCTTGCGTGTTTGCATTGCTTTACTCTCTATCTTCTTTTGCTCTTTAATTGTTGTTTTATTTCATTGCTTCCGTTGCACAATTACTTGAGCACTATCACTCTTCACCTTTTAGCACATATATTGCTTTAATTTTTAAAATACCCAATTCACCCCCCCTCTTGGGCACCATATCTGGGCAACAACTATCGATCACGATCTTACAGACCTTTTCTCCTATTTTGACAAATGTGTGTAGGATGCTAGTCATACGCCAGTCTTCATGCTCCTTGGTCTGTGTCATGATACATCTCACAACTCCTAACACATCTGATGAATCTACATTTTCTTCATCTCCTTCATACTCATCAGCCAAGCAATCCCCTGCTTCATAAACCTCCTCTTCATCATTCTCCAGGGGTTCTGATTCACCTTCTTCTGCCTCCCATATATGTAAAGCTCTAGAGGGACATTGGCTCACGAAATGACCTGGTTTACGACACTTATAGCAGACTCGCTCCCTCTCACCTCGAACTTCAGGGCTCTTTCCTTTGTCTTCTCTAGGAATTGGGGGAATGGCAGGGTTGTGCCTAGGGGTTGGATTCGAGCTGGATCTTGGTCTATTGGTTGTACCAGGGACTGAACTAGGCCTGCTAACAAGAGGGTTAAACCTAATAGGTTCAGGTTATCTAAATGTAGCTCTCCTTTGAAACCTCTCATAGTCCATGGCAACTTGGTATGCCTGATCTATTAGGTTCAGGTCGTCTAAATGTAGTTCTCCTCCTCCATCTCCAACACCTAAGACACCCTCCTTCTTCTCCAATCTCAAGCTAGCTCTTCAATATTCAAGGTTGATCAAGAAGACCATCACAAGGAGGCCGCCCTAATCCATTTCAAGTGATCTACCATGGCACCAAGATTATTCTTCAACAATGCTTCCTCGACTCTTCTTTAGTTTCTCCATTTCATGACTAACGTATTTTTACCAAGTTCCTAATCTTGAGGTTTCTTTGTATAGGGTTCTCCGGGATTCTGAATTCAAGAGGAAGGAATTACTTGCCACAATCCAGAAAACAAGAAGTGCCCTCAATTTGTAGTATGGTCTTGTCATTTGGGAGGTCTCTTCATGAGTGATCTTGATCTACTTGAAAGATTAATGCTAGGTATGTTCTAGTGTCGATTTGGTCTGAAATATTAAATTTGCCTAGCTTAACTTGTGTGGTTCAAATCTTATTCCTATTTCTTTGTTATTTTGATAGTCTCAATAATTAGGTTTACATTTGATCGTTCGAGTTCTCTTCATTAGACCTCCTTTGATATTATATGCTGAACTAATCATATGCAAATAAGAAAATTACTAAGTTAATCTATGCTAATCTCCTTTAGGGTTGCATCGTTACATTCTCACCTTGCATGTCCCCACCAAGTAGGTTGCAAACCTAACATACTCAAAGAATTGGTGTAACTGAATGACCTCAACAAAGTATAATTGGACAGTTTGGGAAACTTTGGAAGCCTTAGGATATGGCAGGAAATAAGAATTAGAGTCTTGGGACCATCCATTGGAGGCATGCAATAGACCTTGGTTACTAGGGGTGACCTTAAGATTTGGACATTGATCTATGGGTGACATAAGATCCACTTGAAGGAGGGAGAATTTGGTCATTGCAAGCGCAGGGTCTTTAAGAAAGGATGGCTTAGTCAGTTCAAGAAAAAGGTCATCGACTGGGGTTAGAGGAATGAACTCTTGATGAGAATACTGAATGAGATCCTGGGCTGAAACTAGTTCTAGAGTAGGATGAGTATCAAGTGGAAGGTCATCAGGAAAGTCTTTGGGAAGCTTATCTTGAAAGTCTTCTAAAATAAAGTCTACTTCCTGTGATTGTTCTTTAGGGACCTCCTCAATGGACAACTCTAGAGAACCCTCACTTTCATCTACTATGATTAATCAATTCTATAGTGGGTTCAGGATCTTTTTTTAGTAGTTCCTCAGTGATTTCAACCTTGGGTCCATCATAGTCCTCAAAGGCTTCTCCTTCGTATTCATCTACTAAACTAGGATCAGCCTCATACACTTCTACCTCAGGCTCTTTAATGGGTTCTGGGGTCTCTTCCTTGCAAACTTATGGGATAGGAGTAGTAGGCTGGTCTAAAGAAAGTTGGCTAGGTTTGAACTTAGGTTCAAGGGAATTACCCTTATTAGACTTAGATTGATTAATCCTGAGTTCCCTTTGATATAACTCGAATTCCCTAGCTAGGTGATAGGCTTCCTCTAGGTCCTGAATTTCCCAATGAAATAGCTCCCACTGGATATCCCTACGCAGGCCATCCTAAAATCTAGCCATGATCTTAGACTCAGGTTCGACTGTGTTACATTTCCTACTAAACTCGTTAAATTGATCAATATACTCAAACACAGTCATGTTCCCTTGTTTCAATTTGTACCATTGGTCTAAAAGTTGGTACTCATAAGATCTACCTAGGTTCTCCTCTCTTAATTTACTTCTCATGGCTTTCTAGGTAAGTATTTCATTTCTCCATCGATGACATTCATCCTCAATATGTTCCCAATGTTGCTTAGCATATCTAATTAACCCATGTGTAACCAAACTAATCTTCTCTGACTCTGACATCCCAGTATACTCAAAGTACTGATCCATCATATCCTTCCATTTAGTATACACCTTAGGATATGGTCTTCCATCAAATAGGGGTGCATAAGGTTGGGTGCTCCTAGGGTTGGGCTCCCTATATGAGTCAAAGTATGGGGTTCTCCTAGGATTGAACTCCCTATATGGGTTAGAGTATTGGGCTCTCCTAGGCTTGGACTCCATGGTCATACTAGTTGAATTGGATTAAGTCTACTGGCATTGGGTTCCTAACCTAATGGTCATGCAATCAAACACACACATCGACTCCTAAGCTAGTGCACATGCAAGACTCAATAATAACTCAACTATGGCTGCCTAGATCTAGACCCAATCAGAATGGATTGACTCAACTTACACATAACTCAAATCCTAATCCTTCAATCTGGACAAGTAAGAGGTGGGATGGTGGGAGGCCCCCCCTGCTCTCGCAGGGACCCAATTAAGGAACCACCGATCCGCTTAGGTCGTTTGATATTGTTCTTCTTGCATAGACACTAGTATCCAGAATAGGAAATGAATTAGGTGCACTAGTCATCCCATAAAGACTGAACCTGACCGATGGGTGTCCCTAGCCCACTAGGGCAAATTAAGTCTAGTTAGTTTTAGATTAGGTTTGGGACCGAATGCAAAGGGTGTGGTTTTGGGCTAAGGAGAGGTTATCAACTCCTCCCCTTATCTGGTATATAGAAAGTACCCTTAAAGTAATTTATGCAATGATGGCAGGTAGATGAAGATGCAAATTAGGGTTTAGATGTTTTGATATTTTTGAATATAAGTAGTTTTTTTTTTTAATTTTGGGAATTTTTCTTAACAGAAGATAATTGTAGATTATGATCTAATATGCAGGAGATATGCTAAAATTAAAAATATGCAAAGATTATACTAAAAAAACCTTGAACTTTCTGAAATCGATTTTGCTACCAAAATAGAGCAGAACTATTCTCAGGCAGTTTTTCAGCAGGGAGAAAATCCATAGACTAAAATAATTTCTGAGAAAATTCTAAAAATTAATTTGAGTTATGAGGAATCCAGAAAAATAAATTTCAAGTTTTTCAAAGTTTTCTATGAGCAGAAACAATTAAAACAACAAGATATATTTAAAAATACCAAAAATGAAAAAAAACCCCAAGGAACTCTTTGTGTTCTTCTTCAAGAGCCAATTCACAGCGGCACCCCTACCACCATAGGAGATCTCATCGATTGGGAAAGAGGATTTCGAAGCCCTACTAATCTCCTATGACCGGACAGCCATGGTGAAGCGCCCGATCCGAGTATCCAAAGAGAACTGAGCCCAAAACAGGCTCTGATACCAAATGATGCGGAACTATATATACATGCAATAATTTTTTTTGTGTTTTTAATATTAAGTTATAAGTTGTAATCCTGAAGATCAGACCAAGTATCGATGTAAAGGGTTTTATATGAAAATAAGAAACTAAAGCATGCATAACAGGATCTAAAAGAAATAGAAATGAAGGACCGCCGAGGCTGAGAAACCTCGGTTGGACTAGTTCACCTACAATAGAGCTACTGACAGTAGAGGGGGTGTACCTGGCAACAGTTGAAGCACCTAGTGTAGATCGTATGTGAAGAGATCACTCTTACTCCGGATGCGACCTGGAAAACCAATCCAGAGATCCGCGGATACCCGGCTTTCTGCTCGATGGTCCGATTGCGGCCCGACTGGAGTCGTTGGATTTGTCGGAGTCAAGGAACTTGCAAACAACCTTCCAAGGGTTATAAAATATAGTAGGGAAGAAGAAAGAAAGGGAAAATAGCAAGGGGAAGTGGTTGCTTGGAGAGGGCAGCTAGGATTTTGGAGAGCAGGACGGCGGTTGGAAGCAGTCGCAGGACACCGGGAAGAGGAAGGGCTCACACAGAATCCCTTCAAGCACATAGCAGGTAGCACACAGCAATTGAAAAATGTCAATATTATTTCATGATAAAAATTGTTCTCCATACAATAGACTAGGGCCCTTTAAATAGACTCCTAGACTTGGCCTCCAAGTGAGGTTAAAAGAGACATTACATAGGAGTTTTAATCCCCATCCAACTCTAGCTAGAAAATAAAGAAAACTAGGTAGAAAAAATCCCTAAAAACTCTCTCCTCTCCTCTTGCCTTGGTCGGCCAAGGAAGGTGACCCTAGTGGCCGACCAAGGGTGGTGAGCATAAGGCCTTGGCACCACTTAACTCTTTTCCTGGGCCTGGGCTGGCCTAGTTTGCTTCAGGCTGTAGTTCAAGGCTTCAGGGCTTCAGGCTTGTCTCCCGGGCTTTTGATTTCTTCTCCTAGGCTTGTGATTTCTCCTCCTAGGCCTTCCATGATCCTCATAGCTTTAGTTAGGTTGGTCTTCACTTGGGCTAGCTTGGTCTTCACTTGTATGAGTTATTACTGGACATGTACTGAACTCCGAAAAATGACTAGCTCAACATGAGCTAACTAGTACAGGACTCAAGTAATAAAAAAAAAAAATAACTTAGATGGACTAAGCCTTTATTACAAATGGACTCAGATGTTGCTAATTGATCCACAGAGGGTTGAGAAGTCTCTATCTTATTCTGGTGCCTCTGGTGTCCCCACCATTCAAGTCCCATATCTTGTTTCTCTCCAAAGATGGATGGGCAACCAAGGAAAGAAGAAAAACACAAGCCTTGCTATAAGCCCCATATCTTGTTTCTCTCCAAAGAGGGGTGGATGACCAAGGAAAGAAAGAAGACACAAGCCTTGCATCAAGCCTTCTTCCCAAAATGAGTGATCAGCTTTCCAAGTCCAAGGGCGCCAAGATCCTTCCTCCAAGCCCAAAATCAAGCCACGCCCAATCTCATGCAAAGCTTTGGTCGGCCAAGAAGAAGGGAGTGCAGAATTTTGGCATTTTTTTCAAGAGAAGACTTGTGTTTTTCATTTGAATTTGAAAGGGGCCTAAGGTGCCTATATAAAGAACCTTACCCCTCATTTGTATGGCTAATCTTGATGAATGAAAAAAGAAAATTTTGAATAAATGAAAAGAAATGATTTTAGTGTTCATCTTCTAGTTTGCCTTCGTTCCTTAAGAACGTCGATCTCCATGAGGGAGTGCCTTCGCCTTCGGGCATCGAGAGGTGTGAGGCCTCAAGTTACCTACTCTTTCGTGCAAGCCATCCTCAATCTTCGAGTTCGGAGTCCATCGGGATGATCCACCTTGGTGCCTAGCAAGAAGAACTCCATCCACCACCAACCTCAACTCTCATTCCTTCATCTCTTGCTTTCTTCTGGTTGAGTCCTAACTCTTTCCTTGATTGCTCATAGGTCCTCCAGGTGCCACGAATATGGAGTCGGTTTTCCTTGCCTTCAAGACCTTCGAACGGAAAGCTGGCGCATTCGTGGGGTTGAAGGCTCGATCATCCAGGCTGCATCCGCGAGAGCGAGTGAACTCGGCACCGAGCACTTAAAAACTTTTAAGGTTTGCCACCCTAACTCCTAAGTTGGTATTGATCCGAGAGCTAAATCCTATCGGGTTTCTCAATCCCGGGGTCCTCTTCCTATCCTGTTTAGGGGCTTACTTGTTAGTTTGAAGTTCTTGTTATTGTAGAACCCTATATCTACTTTTGCTTGTCTTCGGGAATCCTTAACCTCTTTTAAAAATCTAAAAATCACAAAGAAAAAATCACCTGCATCATCCTAGCATTTAGTTAGTCCCACATCAAATATGCATAAGTACTTTTCACATAAAGCCACAAGCAAATGCAATATCCTAACAGTCATGAACCTATCCCCTTTGGATGGACAAATCTATGAAAGCTAAAGCACCTTTGCAACATAGTGTTTCATGCAACTTTTCTAGATTAAAACATACAACAACTCCCTTTGGACAGGCAGTTATATGCAATAATCAAAAATCCTCTCATAATGAAAAACTAATGGATAACATAAATAAACCACTTTGATAATAAATACTTATACCAATCTACAAATTATTCATACAGAAAAAATAAATGCCCAAATAAATATAAAATGATACACTTTAACAATATGTATGCCATAAAAGATCAGTCCAAAATGGGATACTTAACAACATGTACCCCACTGATCATATTATAATATTATAATGTATTCTAAATGCCACTCTATCAATAATACTTACTATATAACTATAAAACATCTTTGGACAAGAATTATAGTATATAATAAGTGTCATAATCAATTACAGTCAATTTTGGATCAACTATAATAGAGAACATCAATATGCAATTTCAAATATAATAAAAGATAAATAATTAATTTTCAATAACTCAACTATTCAAAATTCAAAGAGTGCTCCGAATCCTTTGAGGCTATAAAAAAATACAATCAAATTATATAATAGTGAGTAGAATTGCACATAAATAATTTTAAATTATTTAAATATTTTATTAGAACTCAGCCAAAATGTTCTTCAAATTAGAATGAGTCCAATGGACCAAAAATCACTCAAATCAGCTATAAAATAAGCAAGTTACAATAATTTTTATCAAAAAAATAATAATAGAGGATCAACCATAAATTATAAAAATATAGGAACTTTTCTATAAAATATAATTTTAGAAATAACAGTATCCATCAGAAATTTATATGAACTCATATTTAATTTATAAGGGTTTAAGTATAAAAATTTTCTTAATCTCAAAATTAAAACAAGTCCAATGTAATTAGATCAAGCTAGTTCTTCAATTTGGGCTAAATTTATAATTAATGAATTATGTTCAAAACGAGTAGTAACCCAATAACCCATCAATCCAAAAATTTTTAAAACATTCTCTTCTTCCTCCCTTTTTTATCCTAACCGAGACTTTCCAAAACTCCATTAATGATTTCTCCAAGCTTGGGATCTTCCTCCATGGAGAGCCACTGGCTAAATCGATCACTGGCGGCCATTCTCTGGCCATCGATGACCCAGAGTTTGGGAAGAGATAAGAATGGAGCGACACAAGAGAGTTGATGCGGGACTAACTAGATGCGAAGATGAAGAATGATGCAGGTGAATTTATTTTTCTTGTGATTTTTAGGGTTTTAATTAAGTTAAGGATTCCCGAAAACAAGTAGGAGTAGATCTAGGGTTCTATACTAACAAGAACTTCGGGCAAGCAAGTAAGTCCCTAAGCAAGGATAAAAAGAAGACCCCGGGATTGAGAAACCCCATAGGACTTAGCTCTCAGATCAATACCTACTTAGGAGTCAGGGTGGCAAACCTCAAAGATCCGAAGCGCCCGATGCCGAGATAGTAACTTGAGGCCTCTCACCTCTCGACGCCCGAAGGCGAAGGCGCTCCCTCACGGAGATCGACGTTCTTAAGGAACGAAGGCAACTAAAGAGAATTGGCTCTCAAAACTTATATTTTTTCATTCATCAATCAATATCATTACAAGGGAGAGGTAAGGCCCTTTATATAGGCACCTTAAGACTCATTCAAAATATGAATGAAAAATATTACAAGTCTTCATGAAGATGGCACCAAAAAATCAGATTTTTCTTCATGGAATCCTTTCTTGGTCGACCTTGAAATGGTAGAGTGCTTGATTTGGGGGAGTGAGGAGGGGAGCATGTCTTCAAGAATCATGGGCACCGACTTAATCATTGCTTCTTTCCTTGACCATCCAAGCTTTTATGGAGAAAGGCTTGATATGGGGGCATGAAGCATGGATCTTGTCTTGGCGCCTTTGAACTTTTGAATTTCTTCCATGGTTAATCAAACACTTTAGGAAGAAGGCATGATATGGGGGCTTGAAACAAGGGACATGTCTTCACAAATCTTCAACTCCCATTGACCTTCCTTTTTTGCCCATCCTTCTTTAGGAGAAAACTTGATAGGGGGAGGGAAGGGAGGCTTGGATCAAGAGATTTTGTCCATATGGCTTGATGATGTCCAAGAAATCTGCACTTCCTCTTGATTGGAGGCTTGGGTCAAGGGATGGTGTCCACTTGGGTTGATGGCATCCAAAATTCTGCATTTCCTCTTGATTTGGGCCGCCCACTTGTCATGTTGATGTGGCACCACATGGGATAGGTGAGGTGGTGCTCAAGGGCTGAGGTGGCATCTTTCAAAGCGTGGGAAATGGCTTGACCCATTAATAATTGGGCGAGACTCGATGACCACTCCTTCAAATAAGATTGGACCCAATCTTCCAGTAGACTCGGACTAGAACCAATTTAGCTAACTACAGGATCCATTGATCCAACTTTACCAAATTGGTCAATGTACAAGACTAAAACAAAAGCAATTGAAACTAAATTCATGACTAATAAAAAAATACAATGCTTTAGGCTTGAAGCCTTATTACAGAACCCAAAAATTGAAACCCTAATCAGAGGTCTGGTGCCCACACCAAGAGTCATCGACCACTCGTCTAGTTGTCCAAAAAGTTCGCCATGGCATTCACCACAAGTCGGGTGGGATCCAGTAATCCGGCAATAGCCTTTGCTATCTCCTTCTGAAAGATAGCGAGGACCCTATGATGGGACACCATGAATCGCTAAAATCCAACAGGATCCATCCAACTGTAGTATAATGGAGGACCCCTTGAAGGTCCTCGAGAAAATAGAGCCAAGAACAGCATCCCAATGGCCCAGCACCGCTCGACATTGGCATCGATGGACGAGCCGGAGTCGCCATCACCTACATGATCATCAGTCAATCACTACCGGACGCTTCTAGCAAGGTATGGGAGGAGGAGAAGGGCACAGTGGTTCCCACCACTGCTAGCCTATCTTTTTTTAACCAATATATAAATATAAATTTTCAGGGTCTCAACTATAAAATTGCTAATTTATAATATCAAAAAGTCCAGGGGCCTAAATGCAAAATGACCCTTTGGACCTATAATTATAAATTTTTCAGGGTCTAAACTGTAAAAGGATTAATTTATAATTTCAAAAAATTTAGGGGCGTAAGTGCAAAATGGCCTTTTGGACCAAAATGTAATTATCAATGTTGGAGGGACTAAATTATAAAAGGGCTAATATATAATATTAAAAGATTTAGGGGTCTAAATGCAAAATGGCCACTTTTTTTGGGCTTATAAGGTAATGGGTTATTGGATTTTGGGTTTGAACCCAAAACCCAAAATCCGTTAGCCATCATCTTCCCCATGAGACACAAAAACAGGGCTTCCTTAAACCCATCGACCCCTTCCATGGATCCACCCCGTCGGTGCAGTTGCCGGCAAGACCACCGCTAGGGCCAGCCGAGAATGATCGATTGCCGGCTCCAATAAAGACACTGGAGGTTGGAACGCATCCGATGGCCGGCTTTCCATCTTTCCCAATTTTCTTTTTTTAAACTCAGCCCACTAGTGGAAATCTTGATCACAGATCGCCACCGTCGGAGGGAAGGGGAAGGGGTGACCGGTCATAGAGACTAGCTGGTATAGCAGATCATGGCCACGAAACTGCCCAAGGATGGCCAACCACGATCTCCCATGGTCACCAGCCCTTGCTCACCGCTGTCGGAGACCGCAGCCTCTTACCACAGCCGCCGGTCACTAGCTACCTCCTTCCATCGCCACCGGTCATCCGACCAACACCAATCGTGATCGAGACATCCCAATCAACACCGGTGGTGATCAGTGGATTGGGTAAGGGGGAAAAGGGTTTTTTTATGATGAAAGCTAACCAACCAACGGCCATGATCGCCGCTGGTGATGGGGACGATGGCCATTGAGACCAGCCGAGGACAACCAATCATGGCCTCTCACGGTCGCCAGTTCTCTTCCCCATCCTCCCTTCCTTTTTTTGGTCTAATCCAATACTAGTTAAATATAATTGCAATAAATATTGGTAATTTTTTTTGTCAGATCTAATACCAAATAAATAGGAAGAAGATTCTAATCTTCCACCACAGATACCAGGGCTCTGATACCAAATATAGAAAAAAGCCTTTCTATAAACCCTATGGATCTTGGGCAGAAGATTGGAATACAAACTATTTATCATATCTATAATCATAACCTGTTAAAAGGGGTTTTTAGATACCCAAACCTGGAAGAGAGGCTCACATGAACATCAAAGGCAAAGTTCTTCTCTCCAGGCTTCCTCAGAAAGATGGCTCTCGATGAAAAAAATCACCATGTCAAAATCACAACTCACATGAAATATATAAATAGAGGAAGCGGAGAGGGGACCTAGCCAATAAAATAAAAATATCCTAACTAACCCTTCCATTACGAGTCAAGTCAGGCTAAGGCCTACACTATGCTGCCTCAACCATACCAAACCACATGAGGTGCTCCTAGCCTAAACAATGATCATGTAATAATGGGCTCAACCTACGTCTATCAACATGGACCATAAAATCAATCTAGATTTAATAAAAGGAAAATTTCAATTAATGTTAACCCAAATTAAGAGAAAACTTTTACAGTGTTGTGAAACAGAATCATCCATACGTCCTATATATGTTACATTATCAACTTGTTCTAATATCAGTTACTGAGATATCAATTTGCACTGATACCATTCATGTCGGGATCACTTATGCAGAATACGGATCTCTATTTTCAAGATCATGATCATCAATACCAATGCCATAAGATAAGAAAAAAGAGAGAAATAAAATACAAGATAATTAATTGGACATGCAATGTTTCATTATGAGAAAAAAATAAACTTACAAGATTGAGAACTTCCACTCTCAACAAGAAATTCCAAAATTCTATATACAAGTTCTCAATTGTTTACCACTCTTTTAATCCTCACATCCAACCTCTGCCCTTTGTTTATATTTTTATAGCCACTGCTATGAAGAGTGCCTCACCAAGAGTTCAACAGTCCAAACTACATCCAAATTGGAGTCTTGTAGGTTTTCCAATTTACGTCTGATTGCAAGGCTACTTATGGCTATCAATCAGCCTCGATCATGCCAAAAATCTTACTCGGATCGGCTAGATCATGTAAATCATGCTCAAAGTTGTCCCTACCTATCCGATCCTTCCATGGAATGTGCGCTAACATTGGATTGCCACGTGGGTCGTGGGTGGTCATTTATCGCATCTCGAAACTCGTGCAAAAACCATCGCTGAAGGAAAGGAGCAGGGGCTTGGGCCTAGGTCGGTCATGCACCCACCTAGCCCAGTGCTCGCACTCGCATCAACATGTGCCGTGCTGGGCTGCATGCCCACATGCATGGTGCTATGCATGCATTGAGGCATTCCTAACAACCTCCATCTCAACTCGATGCTCGACCTCCATCTGACTTTAAGAGTTTCTTGAAAGATTTCGTACCCCATGCCCTAAAATAAATGCCTACTCATAGATGGACAAACATGAAAGTCGAGCAAGGCCGCTCGATCTTATTTCCATCATGTGTTGTGCTCACCTTGACCTGAGACCTACTCGGGAAAGCCTCCTATAGTAATAGGAACTTCACCTTGCAACGTCACCTGTCATCCTTTCGAATCCTACATCCCATGCCTGGTCCACCCACTACTAGAGTTCCACCTTATACTAGACTCCTGTCTACACCAAGGACTCCACCTTGTACTGGAATTCCTATCAAAAAATAGTGACCTCCATGTTTCTTTCCCTATAAAACAACCCTACTGTCATGCAAGGCCTTCGGGACTCCATCACTAGCTCTCCACATATAGCCGTTTGAGTCCAGTTTATTAAGAAAAATTAGATTTCTATAAAAATTGGGTATGCATCGAACCTCATCCAGTTTCTTTACTATCCTATCATACACCTTCAAGCTGACTGTCTCGATGGCTGCAATCACACAACTCGACCTATCTAACAAGTAGACAACATCTTTTTTGCTCTCTAGAGAGTCGAACATCTCTGCTCTACAACATACATAATATGGATATGCAGAATCTAAAATCTACTAGAAAGAAGGAGATACCTGGTCGGATACCATGGGTGCATCACTCATGTATCCATCATCACTGCTATCGACCACCACCATAGTAGCTTTTATCTGATCTTTGAGCTGTTAGTAATCTCTGACATGATACCTTAGCTTGTCACACCAAAAGTATTTGATCTTACTTGCATCCTTCGATCTGGACCTCCCACCTTGCGATCTTCTATTACTCTGCCTTCTATTGCTTGCTCCTTTAGAAACCAATAATGTTGTGTTCCTGCCTGAACTCAAAGCCTGGTTCTCCTACTGGATAACCGTATTCTAGAGTAACGTCGAGGTGTCTCCTCCATCTTGATGGTGCTCTTCCCTGCTAAAAGAATAGTCATTAAGGACTCGAAGGACTATGGTAGGGATGATAGCAAGACATGTGCCCTAGTCTTCTCTTCCACCTTTTCACCTACACTAAAAAAGTTAGTGAGAATCCTTTGGAAGTTACTTAGGTGCTGCACGCTGTCCCTCAGTCATCCACTATTGATAGAATTGCTTCCAAAGGAACAGCATGTTGGTAAGGGACTTCGCCATGTACAACTCTTCAAGATTCTCCCATAGCACCATCGGGAAAAATTCCTGTAGTACCTAGATAACCACCTCATCTTTCAAGTACAAGCGGATCATACTCATCGCATGTATCTGGAGCCACCTCCAAATCTTCTCTCCCATGGTGGTTGGCCTTTCCTCGTACATGAGAATATCGATCAGTCCTTGCTGAATAAGCATGTCTTTTACCCTCACTTGCTAGAGGGAGAAATTGCTTTTCTTGTCGAATCGACCGATCTCAAACTTGATTGTGCCTGTCTTTCCCATCTTCTTTGATCTTGATCAATCATAGATAATCAGGGCTTCGATACCAGTTATTATGGTATTAACTTGCTTTTGGGGTATCAACTTGTACTAAAACCACTCATATCAGGATTTACTCGTGCAGAATACAGATCTCCATTTTCATGATGACGATAGTCGGTGTCGATGCTGCAAGAGAAGGAAGAAGAGAGAAATAAAATATAAGATGTAATTAATTGGACAGGCAATGTTTTACTATGAAAAAAAAATTTACAAGATTAGAAACTTTTACTCTCAACCCTATACAAATCTATCAACAAGAAATTTCAAAATTTCTTGTACAAGCTCTCAACTAGAGATCCTTTATCACTCTTTTAATCTTCACATCTAGTCTCTACCCTCTGCACATGTTTTTATAGCTACTGCTGCAAAAAGCATCTCACTAGAAATCCAACGACTCAAACCGTATCTAAATCGAAGTCTTATAGGCTTCTCAATTCGAGTCTGACTATAAAATTATTTGTGACCTCCAATCAATCTTGATCGTGCCAAAAATCATGCACGAATCGGGCCAAATCATGCAAATCATGCCCGTAATCATGCATGTCTATCAAATCATCCCATGGAATGCATGCTGCCATCAGGTTGTCATATGAATCGCCGTTGATCGCATGCCAAAACTCCTGCAAAAACCATCGCTGAAAGAAATGAGCAAGGGCTAGAGCCTCAACAGGCTGTGCGCCTGCCCGCATGCATGCCTGGGCCTGGGCCAGCACCTGCACGTATGCTAGTGTATGCCGTGCGAGGCCATGCACACGGTGCTGGGCGTGCATTGAGGCGTTCCCAACAATATATATATAGACCCCACCATTAAGTGATGATTATTTCATTGTCAATTCCACATAATGAACATCTGCTTGGCCTGACAAAACCTTTCCTTGCTAAGACATCCCATGTTAGCAGAACCAGTTAAAGGGTTTGCACTTCTTTGGGATGGCTAATCTCCACATTATTTTGCCAAAATGAGAGGTCACACAATCATTAGCAAGAAAGTGGTAGCAACTATGCAATAAATATCACTTTTCCAGTCCGTAGATCCATTTTCTAGTATCTTGCCAGTTGGTAAGCTGGATCTCTCAAAGAATGGTTTCCAGGAGTTGGAGTTCGGACTACGATGCTTCATGCTAGGGGGATACGTCCTTTGAAGTTTGCCACCAAATTTGTCTTCTCCGTGAAGTTAGATATTGCTGATACACTGCCCACTTTCTTTGACCGATATATTTGGTCCTGATATGGCAAGATCGCTGACGTGGAGTATGCATCAGTACCGGCTGGCAGCTAAGTAGTGCCGCACGAATTTTTTTTCAATAGCTCTCCTACCAGGTAGCTCGACAAGCGGTTGCACCCACCTTGGTCCGAGCTCAGCACCTCTACCCCTTCACCGAGTGTCGACCCAGGAGGGGTCCACCTTGGTCGATTGGGCCTGCCTCTGCTCCTTCGCCGGGTGGCGCCCCCTAATGGGCCCACCTCGCTGAAGTCGAGCCTAGCACCTCTGCTCCTTCGCCGGGTGGCGCCCCTTGATGGGTCCATCTCGGTCGAAGTCAAGCTTGCCTTTGCCCCTTCGCCAAGTGTCGACCCAGGAGGGGTCCGCCTCGGTCGAAGCGGGCCTGCCTATACTCCTTCGCTAGGTGGCGTCCCTTGATAGGTCCACCTCGATCGAAGTCGGGCCTGCCTCTGCTCCTTCACCAGGTGTCAACCCAGGAGGGGTCCACCTCGGTCAAAGTCGGGCTTGCCTCTGCTCCTTCGCTAGGTGGCGCCCCATGATGGGCCCACCTTGTCGAAGTCGAGCCTGGCACATCTACTCCTTCGCCAGGTGGTGCCCCTTAATGGGTCCACCTTGACCGAAGTCGAGCCTGCCTCTGCCCCTTCGCCAAGTGTCGACCCAAAAGGGGTCCACCTCGGTCGAAGTAGGCCTACCTCTGCCCCTTTGCCAGGTGTCGACCCAGGAGGGATCCACCTTGATTAAAGTGTGCCTGCCTCTATCCCTTCGCCAGGTGTTGACCCAGGAGGGGTCCACCTCGGTTGAAGTGGGCCTGCCTCTGCTCCTTCGCCAGGTGGCACCCCCTGATGGGCCCACCTCATCGAAGTCAAGCCTGGCACCTCTGCTCCTTCACCAGGTGGCACCCCTTGATGGGTCCACCTCGATCGAAGTCGAGCTTGCCTCTGCCCCTTCGCCAGGTGTCGACCTAGGAGGGGTCCACCTCGGTCGAAGTGGGCCTACCTCTGCTCCTTCACCAGGTGGTGCCCCTTGATGGGTCCACCTCGTCCAAAGTCGAGCCGCCTCTGCCCCTTCACCAGGTGTCAACCTAGGAGGGACCCACCTCGGTCGAAGTGGGCCTACCTCTACTCCTTCACAAGGTGGCACCCCCTGATGGGCCCGCCTTACCGAAGTCGAGCATGGAACCTCTGCCCCTTCGTCGGGTGGCGCCCCATGATGGGTCCACCTCGATCGAAGTCAAGCTTGCCTCTGCCCCTTCCCCAGGTGTCGACCCAGGAGAGATCCACCTCGGCCAAAGTGGACTTGCCTCTACTCCTTCACCAAGTGGCACCTCTTGATGGGCCTACCTTGTCGAAGTCGAGCCTGGCACCTCTGCTCCTTCACCGAGTGGTGCCCTTTGACGGGTCCACCTCGGTCGAAGTCGAGCTTGCCTCTACCCCTTCACCAGGTGTCGACCCAGGAGGGGTCCACCTCGATCGAAGTGGGCCTGCCTCTACTCCTTCACCAGGTGGTGCCCCTTGATAGGTCCACCTCAATCAAAGTCGAGCTTGCCTCTGTCCCATCGCCAGGTGTCGACCCTAGGAGGGGTCCACCTCGACCAAAATGGGCCTTCCTCTGCTCCTTCACCAGGTGGCGCCCCCTGATGGGCCACCTCGCCGAAGTCGAGCCTGGCACCTCTGCTCCCTCGCTGGGTGGCACCCCTTCATGGGTCCACCTTGACCGAAGTGGGCCTGCCTCTTCTCCTTCACCAGGTGGTGCCCCCTGATGGCCCCACCTCGTCGAAGTCGAGCCTGGCATCTCCTTCACCAAGTGGTTCTCCTTGATGAGTCCACCTCGATCAAAGTCGAGCCCTCTCCGTGAAGCGTCCGCAGGACCGAGGGCATAAGCCCCGAGGATGCTGCTGAGGATAGCGCGCACAGGGTGGTGCATCTAATACGACATCTCCAGACCTGTAACGGTGCGCAGAGCCTCGTTTGCACCAATTTAGGAGAGACACCTTGATTGAGGAACCAGGTCCGGTGGCCTGTAACCTAGAACTCCCTGAAGGGGAGGGCCACGGTCAACACCTCGAACCCGAGGGTGCCCGTGCTTATTCGAGGCCTCGCCTAGTTCCCCCTTTTGTGATAGCGCAGCGGGTTAGACAAGCTAACCACTTAACTCCTAACTGTGAGGAGAGGCAAAGGGGAGGGCAGAACGATCTAGAAAGGGCACCATGGGCAAGAAGGAAGGTAAGCAATCAAGAGGGCAAGCATGTGGAGGGAGTGAACAGGCAACTCTGAGATAGAGACTCGGATGAGACTTGCAGGAGCAAGTCTGGCAAGCTTAGTTACTGGAACTGGAGTGCTAACCCCTCTCATTCTTACTCATTCTCACTCATCTCTTCATTGAACATTCCTCTAAGCACGGAAACCTAGTGGGAATCCATCTTAGTGGATCTGTTCTACTTTACCGCTCTCTAACTTGACTGTCAGAGTACCCCCACTAGGATCACCGACCCGGGTGTCTAACCTCATTTTGTAGGTCCAGGACCGTAGGATTCCAAACCAAAAGGGACCGTAGTCCGATGCCAACTTATAGCTGTAGCCCACAGTAGTAAGGTCAGCAATAGATTGGCGCGCCAGGCAGGGAGAACGAAAGCCCCTAGGCAAGCAAGCCCCCCACGAGCTTGAGGATAGCTCGACTCTAAGCATGGTGGTGACTCGTGGACATGAAGCCTCCACTAGCCGAGCGGGAGAGGTTCCCTCTCCTTCGAGCCCTCGCAGCCAGGAAAGGAAACTTCTCGCTCCTCCTGCTCCTCCTCCTGTTCAGCTGCCCTCGGTAGACGATCAGTATGCTGCTATTGTCCAACAGTTGTAGACACTGACCATGGCTGTCAGGCAGTTGCAGCATCAGCAGTGCTCCCTAGTCACTCAGCCTCAGTTAGGGACCCCTGCAGCCCAAGTCGCAGGCCCCCATGGAAGTCTATGATCCATCTAAGGTAGGCCGTCCTATCCACGGGCAACAAACAACCCCTGCGAGAGTCATCAGACCCCTATAAAGAGGAATCATACTGGGTCGGCGGACCACGAGAGCTGATCCCCAGCGGACAACAATGATGTTGCCAAGCGCAGCAAGCACCACTGGGGCAAGGCCCCTCACCACGACCCGTCAGCACCTTCTTCTCTAGTCACCTCGGTGGAAGGATCCACTGATGAGGCCATCAGGCGTCTAGCTGAGAGGTGCTTGGAAGAGCAAGAGCGCAAACTGGCTGAGCTCTCCTGCCAGTTCGCCAACATGCAAGGCTCCCCCAATAGCTAGTGGGTTAAAATGCCCAACCACCCTTCTCCTGAGAAATCCAAGAGGAAATGATTCTGAGTCGGTTTTGCATACCTCAGGTGGATCCCTACGATGGGACCACCGATCCCCTGAACCACCTAGAGAGCTATAAAGCTCTTATGAGAGTCCAGGGAGTGACGGATGCCCTTCTCTGCATCGCCTTCCCGACCACTCTCTAGAAGGCCACTCAAGTTTGGTTCACCCGCCTCGAGCCCGAATCTATCAACTCCTTCTAGCAACTGGAAAGGAAGTTTGTAGCACACTTCGACGCCTGTCGAAAAGTGCCGAGGGAGGTGGATAGCCTCTTCTCCATCTGGCAACAAGACCATGAGCTTCTACGGGACTATGCCACCCACTTCAAGACTACTGCCCTGGAGATCCATAGCCTGGACGAGCCCGTCACCATGCTGGCGTTGAAGCGAGGGCTCAAGACCTCCCGTCTGACATATTCCTTGGAGAAAAAGTCACCCAAGACGTACTCTGAACTTCTCCTCCATGTCCACAAGTACATCCGCGTTGAGGAGGCTAACAGCACCTGGAGAGAGCTGGATGGGAACCCTTCAAAGAAGCCTACCCCATGGGACATACCTGGAATCCAGAGGCCCGGGCCATCTGCGGACTTCCGAATGGGACCAAAGCTAAAGAATGGCTTCACTCCGAAGTAGACCTTCACTCCCCTCCTTGCTCCAAGAACGATGATCCTCATGGAGATCGAGGGTGAGTGCTACCTCCACCGACCTCCTCCTCAGAACTTGAAGAACCATCGTGACAAAATAAAATACTGCCAGTTCCATCGCGACCACGGCCATGACATGGAGGAGTGCCATAATCTGAAGTGGGAGATCGAGGACCTGATCAGGAGGGGCCACCTCAAGAAGTTCATGGAAATGGAGGCCCCTGTGGAGGACCAGCCACTTGCGGCCCTTCCCCCCGTCTCTACGGTCGACAACCGCCCTACAGAGAAGCCAGTGGGCATGATCTCTTAGGGGATAGGGCACACACCGAAGAGAGCCCAGGATGGAGATCTAGAAAATGTACTCCCCTTTAAGAAGGGGAAGGAAGATGAAAATGTAAATAATGATGCGGTGGTGGTCGAGATGACCATCGCTAAGCATCTTGTACATCGAATTATGGTTGATAGTGGGAGCTCTACCGATATACTTTTTTATGATGATTTCTTCTGGATGAACTTGTCTCATGATCAGCTAAGGCCAGTGCACACCCCTCTCGTGGGTTTCACCAGAGATTCTGTAGGAGTCGAGGGAGAGATCACTCTCCCTTTTATCATTGAGACTCCACCCTGGTAGAGCACGATCATGATGGCCTTCACCGTCGTCCGACTCCCGTCACTATACAAGTCTATCTTGGGCCGCCCAGGGCTCAACCAACTTGATGCAGTCATTTTCATCAAAAGATTGCTGGTGCAGTTCGCCACCATTTTTGGGGTGGGGAGATGAGGGGGGTAGTTCAGCCTATCCCGCATTGCTTGTAGGCTGTCCCAGGAGTATGGAGTGCCGAGCTCGATGTCGATGACCTCGACTAGAGGGTGCAGGATCCCAGGGGTGGCCCCGTCGAGCACCTGCTGACGTACCCCCTTGGCTCGAACCCACAGAAAATAGTGCATATAGGAGCCCAACTCCCGGAGGATGAGCGAGCTCGCTTGTTGAGTTTCCTTCGGACAAATGCATACATGTTCGCCTGGTCTGCGGTGGATATGCCAGGTATTCTCCCAGACGTCATCACCCACCAATTAAAGATCGATCCGAAGTGCCAGCCAGTTCGACAAAAGAAGAGGAGTTTTGCTGCGAAAAGGCAGAAGACAATCAACGATGAGGTGGAGAAGCTCCTCACTGCCGGCTTCGTACGAGAGGTGCAGTACCCCAGTTGGCTAGCGAACGTGGTGATGGTCAAGAAGAATAACGATAAGTGGAGGATCTGTGTAGACTACACCGACCTCAATCGAGCTTGCCTAAAATATAGCTTCCCCCTTCAGAAGATCAACCAGCTCGTGGATGCCACTTCGGGGCACCGCCTCCTCTCTTTCATGGATACCTTCTCCAGGTACAATCAGATCTAGATGAATCCGGAGGACGAGGAGCATACTACCTTCATCACAGATCATGGGACATATTGTTACAAGATGATGCCCTTCGACTTGAAAAATGCAGGCACCACGTACCAGCGGTTGGTCAACAAGATCTTCAAAGACCAAATTGGCCGCAACATGCAGTATACGTGGATGACATGCTCATGATGAGCAAGCCGACCTCAGATAATGTCGACAACCTGATGGAGACCTTCCGTAACCTTCACCTCCACCAAATGAAACTGAACCCAGCGAAGTGTGCTTTCGGTGTGGCGGCAGGGAAGTTTCTCGACTTCATGGTGACCCAAGAAGGGATAGAAGCCAACCTAGAGAAAGTCCGAGCGATCCTTGACATGGAGCAGCCCACCTCCAAGCAAGTCCAACGACTCACCAGCCGGGTAGCAGCTCTGAGTCGGTTCATTTCAAGGTCTGCTGATCACTGCCAGCCCTTCTTCAAGGCGCTGAGGAAGATGCATGACTTCGCCTGCACGAAGGAGTGCTAAGAAGCATTTGAGGAGCTGAAGAAGACCCTGGCATCACCACCACTACTCTCCCAGCCAGAGGAGAGAGAGGAGCTCCTCCTGTACATGGCGGTCACTCCGAAAGCCATCAGCTCGGTCCTAGTCTGGATGGATGACAAAGGGGTCCAGATACCTGTATACTATATGGCAAGCTTCTCCGCGATGCAAAGCTCAGGTACTCTCGATCTGAGAAGTTAATTTTTGTGCTCATTGTGTTTGCCCAGTGCCTCAAGCCTTATTTCCAAGTGCACCCAATCACGGTCCTGACGGATCAACCATTGAAGGCCTTGTTCAGCTGACCTGACACATCTGGATGCCTAGCGAAGTGGGCGCTGAAGCTCAGCGAGTTCGACATCACCTATCAATCGAGGTCGGCCATGAAGGCGTAGGTATTGGCTGACTTTCTCATTGAATGTGCAGGCATGGGCGAGGGGCCGGAAGAAAGCCCCCAGAATCAACATCTAGGACCTGAACCGGAGAGGACATCTAGGTCCTGCATATGGACGGAGCCTTTAACTCCTATGGAAGCGGAGCTAGGCTCATCCTCATCAATAGCAAGGGAGTTGTTACCGAGTGTGCACTCCACCTCTAGTTCGCCACCACCAATAACCGGGCAGAGTATGAAGCACTCCTCGTGGGACTGAGAGTCTCCCGCAAATTGGGTGTGACCAGCCTAAGAGTCCTCACCGATTCGTAGCTGGTGGTCGGACAGGTCTCAGGTGAGTACAAAGCATAGGACCCTCAAATATTGAAGTATCTAGAGTTGGTGTGTGCGAGCGCGGTGGGCTTCAAGTGCTTCAGCATCTCCCACATCCCGTGAGGTGAAAATGCCCATGCTGACACCCTCTCCCGGCTGGCAACCTTGCCGGACTCATCACTGGGTCGTGCCTACATCGAGCATCTTCAGGCCCCGAGCTATGAAGCCCCCAGAGAGATCCAGTAGGTCACCTCGAAGCCCAGCTGGATGGATAAATATGTCAAGTACATCACCGACGGTACCTTGCCCGAGGATCGGATAGAAGCTGGCCTTATCAAAAGGAAGGCAGTGCACTTTGTGTTGATGGACGGACTGCTCTACCGGAGGTCCTACTCCTATCCACTCCTTAAATGTTTGAGGTCCACGGAGGTCGCACTCGTGCTCTAGGAGATCCACGAAGGCCTCTGTGGGAACCATGTGGGGGGCAGGATTCTGGCATACAAGGCCCTCCGTCAAGGATACTTCTGGAAAATGATGAGGGAGGATGCAGCCAGCTTTGATAAAAGGTGTGACACTGTCAACGTCATGCCGTCGTGCAATGCCAGCTAGCTGCACCGCTCTCCCAGCTCTCCGCCCCTTGGCCGTTTGTCGAGTGGGGCATGTGATGCGGAACTAATATGCATGCGATTATTTTTGTGTATTTTATATATGGGGTGAGGTGGTTAAATCCCGAATATCATATCAAAATAAGATGTAGAGAGTTCTATATGAATTTTAGAAGCTACGCATGCATATCAAGACCTAAGAAAGCAATAAAAAGGGATCACCGGGGCTGAGAAGCCTTGGTTAAGGCTAGTTCACCTATAATAAAACTACTGGTGGCAGAGGGGGTGTACCTAGCAATGTCTGATGTGCTTAGTGAAGATCGTAGCAAAGAGATCACTCATTTCTTGATGGATGCGGCCTGAAAAATCGAGCCAGAGACCCACGGATACCCGGCTTTCTGCTTAGTGATCCAATTGCAACCGGCTGGAGTCGTTGGATTCATCGGAGTTGAGGGATCTGCAAACGACCTGTCAGGGGTTAGAAAATACAAAGGAGATGAAAAAATAAGGGAAAAACAACAAAGGGAAAAGGTTGTTTGGAGTGGATGGCCAGGGCTTTGGAGGGTAGGCTAGCGGCAGGAAACAATCGCAAGGCACCAGGAAGAGGAAGGGCTCACACAGAACCCCTTAAGCATACAGCAGGGTAGCACATAGTAATTTGGAGAATCAAAGATTATTTCATATATCAAAATTAATTTCTCATACAAGAGATTAGGGTCCTTTAAATAGACTCTTAGTCTTGGGCCCCAAGTAAGGGTATAATAGACTTTACCTAGGAATTCTATTCCCACCCAAACCCTAGCTAGAAAATAAAGAAATAAAGGTAGAATAAATCCCTAGAATTTCTCTCCCTCTCCTTGCCTTGGTCAGCCAAGAGGGGTGACTTTAAGTGGCCGACCAAGGGGAGGGTCACCATAAGCAAGTGGCACCCTAGCTCCTCTCCTGGGCCTGGACTGGCCCAATTTGCTTCCAGCTGCGGTCCAGGGCTTCAGGGCTTCAGATTTATGTCCTGGGCTTCTAATTGACTTCTGATTTCTTCTCCTAGGCTTTCCATGATCCTCCTAGCTTCAATTGGGTTGCAGTTGGGTTGGTCTTCACTTGAATTAGCTTGATCTTTAATTGTATGAGTCATCATGTACTGATCTCTGGAAAATAACTAGCTCGACATGAGCTGACTAGTACAGGACTCAAGTAAAAAAATAATAATTACTTAGATGAACTAAGCTTTATTACAAATGGACTTGAATGTAACTAAGTGATCCATAGAGGGTTGAGAAGTCTCTGTCTTATTCTGGTGCCTCTGGTATCCCCACCAATTCTTCCAGGGTGGGAGGAACTCAACCCTGTCGAGTGAAAATCAAGCTGGCTCACATATCTCTCGAGGAGGTCTGGGTTGAGGCATTGCAAGTCCTCTTAAGAAATCCACGAATCATCCAACTTTGGCCGGCCTCGCCATCGGACCAGGTAGCATTGAGAGTCGCGGCCCCGGGTCGTTATGGCTTGATCGTCCAGGATACGCTCGATCCATTCTCCTCACTCAGGCCAATTTATTGGTGGACACTCTGGGTTAGGGTCACTCACAAAGGAAGGAGTAGGTCCAAAGGCCTTAGTGGGTATCGCTGCCGGTTTCCTATACTCAACCAGGTCTGTAATATTGAAGGTAGAACTAATGCCCATATCCGAAGGCAAGTCTAATACATAGGCATTTTGTCCAACCTTCTTTATTACTTTAAAAGGTTTGGCTCTGCGAGCATGAAGCTTCTTTTAGGCTTAAGCCTAACCAAGACAGAATCCACTATATCAAATTCCTTGGCCCTTCTTCGAGACTTAGCCAGTTTCTTTCAAAATTAGTGCAGGTGGTGAATATGATGGCCATATGCAGACTCCTAACAGGTAATGCAAAGGACTCAAACTATCACCTAACAGACTCGACTATGCATTCCTATCGAAGAAAATTTTATTGACCTCTAGTGGGGACACTAGAAGCACCAGAATAAGATAGAGGTTTCTCAACCCTCTATGGATTAATTAGTAGTATTTGAGTCCATCTATAATAAGGAATTAGTCCATCTGAGTGCATTTTAGTTTGAGTCTTTTGAGTTGTCATTTCAGTTTAGTATTAGTCAGCTCATTTTGAGCTAGTTCAATCCAATGCTAGTCAGCTCATGTTGAGCTAATTTTATTTTTTTGAGTCCTGTCCAAGTACACTGAAGACTCAAGACCACATTATACAAGTGAAAACTAAGTCCAACCAGTTTGAAGACATGGAAGTGAAGCCCAAGTCCAACCCAGCCTGAAGATTTGAAGACCTCAGGAGGAGAAATCAGAAACCTGGGAGCCCTGAACTGCAGTCCGTAGCTAATTGGGCCAAATGAAGGCCCAGGAGGGAACCAGGGAGCCAAACTAGCTTATGGACACCCTCCTTGGTCGGCCTCCCCTATGGTCACCTCCCTTGGCCAACCAAAGGGAGAGGGAGAGAGTATCCTAGTGTCATATGGAGAGAGTTTGAGAGAGAGTGGGCTAGGGTTAGGACTTTGTGTGGGAATGATATTCATTTGTAATGACATATGTGTCCTTGCTTGGGCCTATTTAAAGAGAACCCCTTCTCATGTATGAGGGTGATTATTTTGATGAATAAAAATTCTATTGAGTTCTTTTCTTGCTGTGTGCCTCCTTGCTGTGTGCATTAAGGGATATGGTGTGAGCCTGAAGTCTTGCCGAAGTGCTGCCCGAATAAACCCTAGCCAACCAACCTTCTTCCAAGCCTCCAAGCCTCTTCTTCCAACATGCCACTTGCTACCTTTTCTGAGATTTTTCTTGTTTCCAGCTTTGTTTTCTCATCCTTGATGGTTTTTTGTAGGTCCCCGAGTTCCTACAAATCCAATGACTCTAGCCGGGCTGCAATCGGACCACCGAGCAGAAAGCCGGGAATCTGCGGGCCTCCGACTTGATTTTCCAGGCCGCATCCATCAAGGAACGAGTGATCTCTTCATTGCGATCTTCACCAGGCACATCAGACGTTGCTAGGTACACCCCCTATATTCTCTAGTAATTTTATTGTAGGTGAACTGGCCCTAACCGAGGCTTCTCAGTCCCAGCGATCCCTTTTTACTGCTTTCTTAGGTCCTGATCTGCATGCGTAGCTTCTAAAATTCATATAGAACTCTTTACATCTTATTTTGATCTGATATTTGGGATTAAACCACCTCACCCTACATATAAAATACACAAAAGTAATCGCATGCATATTAGTTCCGCATCATCTGGTATCAGAGCTTAGATTATGGCTCATTTTCTGCACCCGTCATAGTCTGTATATGCACTGTTCTTTTAGTTTTTTCTCCCTGCTCAAAACTCTAAAAATTCCAATTTTTGTTTTTATGGATCCATCTTAATTCAAAGTATTTTAAAAAGTTTTTTATATTTTATTTTGGTCTGTGTAGTTTCTGCAAGCCAAAATATAGCCTACAAGATTTTTGGCTCTGTTTTTCAGCAAGACAATTTTGGAAGGTTTAGGGTTTTGTTTAGCATCTCTTTTGCATATCTTTTATTTTTAGTATATTTCTAGCATATTAGTCATTGGCTGCAAATCATATTTCTACAAAAAAAATATATATAATATATATATATATATATATATATATATATATATATAAGCTACCTAAAATGCTTAAACCCTAATTTTGCATCATCTACCTGCCATCATTGCATAAACTACCTTTAAGGGCACTCTTGCTATGTTAGATGGGGGGAGGATTTGATCACCTCTCCTTAGCCCAAAACCACATCCCTTGCATTCGGTCCCAAGATTAACTTAAAATCTATTAGACTTAATTTGCCCTAGTGGGCTAGGGACACCAACTGGTCGGGTCTAGTCTAAGTGTCAGATCACTATGTCAAGCTAACCTGTGTGTGCCTTGTGCTTAGTATCTAGAACGGTGGTTCAGGGATTCAGTCTTGAAGGGCTTGTGTGCTGGTCTACCTACCTGGCCAATCTCTGATTGGTGTCTAGGAGTGGCAATCAGGGACCAAACACTCCCCTTACACCTGCGTGGCTGAGTACAGGGTTACTATAGGCTAGTTTGCCACCCTAATTGAGCATCTAGTTTTAGACTCTAGGTCTAGGAAGCTGTAGTTGGTTTGATCGAATTTTGCATGAGCACTAGATCAGGGGTATCATATCACCCACCATCTCCATCTTTGGCTGAACCCATGGATAACTTTGAAGCCCAAATAAAAGCCCTTACTGATCAACTAGCCCAATCCTTCACTCAGCTGAATCAGAGGTTTGACCAGATGGAGAACAGGATAGGGACCTTAAAGAGAACCCATCGATCATAGTCTGAACCAGATCTGGAGTCACCTCCCCATCCTAGGAGAACCCCCTCTACCTACCAGTCCATTTATTGAAGATGAACGAGCCCAACCGAGACTTCCTAGCCCCGACGGTCCTCTTTCCTTTGCTTTTTAGATCCTGTTATGCATGCTGTAGCCTCTTATTTTCATATAGAACTCTTTACATCATTCCTTAGTATGTTCTTCAGAATTAATCATACAACTTAATATTAAAAATACAAAAAAAATACTTGTATGCATATATAGGTCCCGCATCAACCTCTTTTGGACCTAAACCTAAGAGATTATAGGTTCTCTAGGTTTGATTCTAGCTTGACATGCACATGAAAACTTACAATGGGCTCCTAGCAAATCCCATAGGGTATGCCAGAAGTATAATGCAAATCTAACATGCATAATGAATGCATACAGTATGCTAATCTCAACTAAATGCAATCTAATGATCCTAGAAATGCTGGAGGTGTCAGGAAAGAACAGAAAATAAGAACTGGGTTCAGAATTAGTCTGGAAGGGTGGAGAAAAAGGTTTTAGGTTGGATAAAGTAAGATATAAGAAGGCATGTCAGGGACTAATCCTAGACTAATGAGGCTAACCTTACGGGATTGCGGTATATCTATGGGGTTTGCATGATGAAAGGATGGGTTATTAATCTCAGGGAAGATGTCCTTAATGGAAAGTATAGGAGGGGGCTCATCCTGAGGGTACTAATTCAAAGAGATCAGGTCCTTAATAAATTCTTCTGGTTCCTATATTTTAGGACTACACTATAATTTGGCTCTCCTCTATGGTTTCCTTAGGTAAGGCTCTAGTAGCAGTACCTAGGTTCTCTTCCTCTAATTGTTCTTCCACTATAATTATAGGCTGGGTATAGTCAAGGATAACTAACTCTAGCTTGGCTTCTACCTGGGTACCTACGAGGTCAACTAATTCTAGGTCTTCTAAAGGTGTCTCCTCTTCTCCCTCATACTCATCCACTAAGTTCACATCAACTTCATACACTTCCGCGTTAATGTAGGCCTTGTGAATAGGAGTGGTAGGAGGTCGGCTAAGGGAAAATTGGCTAGGTCCTGGTTTCTGACTATGGGCACTAATCCTAGTAGGTTCAAGTTGCCTAAGGGGTAGTGGCTCACTACTGGGCTCATATTTAGGGGTACTAATCCTATGGGGTTCAAGTTGATTAGAGAAAATCTAACAAGTACTAGGTTGATACCTAGGGGTTATGGGCTCCCTGGGCTCATAGGACAAGGGTGCAGATCTATAGGTCATGGGATTATAGGATCTGAGGTCATAGGATTTGGGTTCAGCTCTATGGGTCTGGGGTCTACTAGACTCATGGGATATGGACTCATAGGTTCTACAGTCATAGGATTTGGAGTCATAAGATCCATAGGTTGTGGGCTCTTGGATTGATAGGACTTGGGTAGGTACTTTCTCCTTAGTTCAAGTTTCATGTCACTCCAGGTAGTTATGGGTCGCAGCCTTCTAGCCTAAGTATTCTCTCAACATTATCCCAGTCTAACCTAGCCTTGTGAACTAATTTAGCTTTAAAAAACTTGAACTGACATCTTTCATAATCGAAATCTATATTTTGTTCAAAATATAGGTCCACATCTCTTTCCCAAGCAAGATAATCCTCACACTCAAGATCACAAAATTTAGGTGCTACCCTCATAACGTACCTAGGGGCTCTCCTAGGGTTGGGCTCCAAATAGGGGTCATGGTAAGGGGTTCTCCTAGGGTTGGGCTCCCTATATGGGTCAGAGTATTGGGTCCTCCTAGGGTTGGACTCCCAGGTTTCACTAGGTTGAGTTGGGTTGAGGCTATCGGTATTAGATCTAGTTTGGGTCCTATGGGTTTTCTCTAGGGTCCCTATCCTATTCTCCATCTTGTCAAACTTATTAGCGAAATGGTCAAGTCTATTGTGGGTTCGGGTAGTGGACTGATTCAACTAAGTCATCTGGCTAGTCATCTGGGTCATTTGGTCAGCAAGGGCTTTAATCTGGGTTTCAAGGTTGTCCATGGATTCAGACGAAAGTGGAGATGGTGGATGATAGGATGCTCCTGATCTAGTGCTTATGCAAGACTCGATCAAACCAACTATAGCTCCCTAGACCTAAAGTCCAAAACTAGGTGCTCCATCAGGATGGCAAACTAGCCTATAGTAACCCTGTACTCAGCCAGGCAGGTGTAAGGGGAGTGTTAGGTCCTTGATTGCCAATCCTACACACCAATCAGAGATTGGCCAGGTAGGCGGACCAGCACACAAGCCCTTTGGGATTGAATCTCTGAACCACCATTCCAGACACTGAGCACAAGGCACACACAGGTTAGCTTGACACAGTGATCTGACACTTAGCCCGGACCCGACCAGTTAGTGTCCCTAGCCCACTAGGGCAAATTAAGTCTAATAGATTTTAAGTTAGGCTTGGGATCGAGTGCAGGGGATGTGGTTTTGGACTAAGGAGAGGTGATCAAATCCTCCCCCCATCTAACATAGCAAGAGTGCCCTTAAAGGTAGTTTATGCAATGATGGCAAGCAGATGATGCAAAATTAGGGTTTAAGTATTTTAGGTAGCTTTTATATATGTTTTTTTTTTTTTATTCTTTTGCAAAAATATGATTTGAAGCCAATGATCTAATATGCTAGAAACATACTAAAAATAAAAGATATGCAAAAGAGATGCTAAACAAAATCCTAAACCTTCCAAAGTTGTCTTGCTAAAAAAATAGAGCCAAGAATTTACAAGCTATATTTTGGCTTGCAGAAACTGCACAGATGGAAATAAAATCTACAAAAACTATGTAAAATACTTTGAAATAATATAAATTCATCCAAACAAAAATAGGAATTTTTGGAATTTTGAACAGGGAGAAACAATTAAAAGAATAGTGCATATACAGACTGTGAAGGGTGCAGAGAACGAGCCCAAATCTAAGCTCTGATACTAGATGATGCGGAACTAGTATGTATGTGATTATTTTTGTGTGTTTTATATGTGGGGTGAGGTGGTTAAATACCAAATATCAGGTCAAGATAAGATGTAGAGAGTTTTATATAAATTTTAGAAGCTACACATGCAGATTAGGACCTAAGAAAGTAGTAAAAAGGGATCGCCGGGGCTGAGAAGCCTCGATTAGGGCTAGTTCACCTACAATAAAACTACTGGTGGTAGAGGGGGTGTACCTGGTAATGTCTGATGCGCCTGGTGAAGATCGCAGTGAAGAGATCACTCGTTCCTCGATGGATGCGGCCTGGAAAATCGAGCTAGAGACCCACGGATACCCGGCATTCTGCTCGGTGATCCGATTGCTGCCTGGCTAGAGTCGCTGGATTCGTCAGAGTCGAGGGATCTGCAAATAACCTGTCAGGGGTTAGAAAACACAAAGGAGATAAAAAAATAAGAGAAAAATAGCAAAGGGTAAAGGTTGTTTGGAGTTGATGGCCAGGGCTTTGGAGGGTAGGCTGGCGGTAGGAAGCAATCGCAAGGCACCGGGAAGAGGAAGGGCTCACAAAGAATCCAATAAGCACACAGCAGGGTAGCATATAGCAATTTGGAGAATCAAAGATTATTTCATATATCAAAATTAATTTTTCATACAAGAGACTAGGGTCCTTTAAATCGACTCTTAGTCTTGGGCCCCAAGTAAGGGTACAATAGACTTTACCTAGGAATTATATTCACACCCAAACCCTAGCTAGAAAATAAGGAAACAAAGGCAGAATAAATCCCTAGAATTTCTCTCCCTCTCCTTGCCTTGGTTGGCCAAGAGGGGTGACTTTAAGTGGCCGACCAAGGGGAGGGTCACCATAAGCAAGTGGTGCCCTAGCTCCTCTTCTGGGCCTGGACTGGCCCAATTTGCTTCCAGCTATGGTCCAGGGCTTCAGGGCTTTAGATTTGTGTCCTGGGCTTCTAATTGACTTCTGATTTCTTCTCCTAGGCTTTCCATGATCCTCCTAGCTTCAGTTGGGTTGCCGTTGGGTTGGTCTTCACTTGGACTAGCTTGATCTTCACTTGTATGAGTCATCATATACTGATCTCCGAAAAATAACTAGCTCGACATGAGCTAACTAGTACAGGACTCAAGTAAAAAAAAAAAAAACAACAACAACTTAGATGAACTAAGCTTTATTACAAATGGACTTGAATGACTTGAATGTAACTAAGTGGTCCATAGAGGGTTGAGAAGCCTCTATCTAATTCTGGTGCCTCTGGTGTCCCCACCAACATGGACCTCCTCGATCCCTTTCCTCCCGCATCGGAGCAATGTAAGTTTCTAATTGTGGCTATCGACTACTTCACGAAGTGGGTCGAGGCTAAGCCGTTATCCCGGATCATGGAGGTGAATGTCAGCAAGTTCCTCTGGAAGTCAATCATGTGCTGCTTCGGACTACCCCATACCATCATCACCGACAACAGATGCCAGTTTGACTGTCGAGAGTTCGAGGAGTTCTGCAATGATCTCGATATTCATCATCGCTTCACCTCGGTGGTGCATCCTCAGACCAATGGGGAAGCCAAAGTAACCAACCGGACCATCTTGCAAGGGCTCCGGACTAGATTGGATCAGGCCAAAGGAAGATGGGATGAACTCCCAAGCATCTTGTGGGTGTATCATACAACCCCAAGGATGGCCAAGGATGAAACCCTGTTCAACCTTGTCTTTAAGGCAGAAGCAGTGATTCTAGTGGAGCTCAGTCTGCCAACATTGCAGGTGGAGCAATACGACGAGGCTGAGAATCCAGCATGGCTACTGCTCAATATGGATCTCCTTGAAAAAATGAGGGACAAGGTTTGGGTTCGGATGGTGGCCCACTGGCAATGGGTGGCCAGATACTACAACTCCAGAGTGAGGTCGAATTCCTTCCACCCGGGAGATCTGGTATTGCACCGTGCCGAAGCCTCCCAACCTCGAGAGTGCAGAAAGTTCTCTCCAAACTAGGAAGGACCTTACAAAGTGGTCAAAGCACTCCCCCATGATGCCTACTATCTTGCCTAGCTCGATTGATGCAGAATGAAAGCTCAGATACCAAAAATGATGCAGAACAAAGAAGAGATGATGCGATGCGGAAGTAAATTAAGACTAATTCTTTTTTTTTATATATATATTTTCAGAAGTCGGCTTTGACTCAAAGGAAAGCTAAACTAAATTGAAAGAAACTAGGTAATAATTGAAAGCACAATTTAAAGAAACTAGGTTATCAGAGTAGTTCAGAAGTAAAGGATCGCTGGGGTTGAGAAACTCCCAGACCTAGGGTTTCGCTCTGAACTTTCAACAGGACAGAAGTAAAGAGAAGAGAAGGGTTACAGACCAGGCAGTGATCTTCACAGAGTTTAGTAGAAGGACTCTCTTGAGCAGATTGTTGGATCCCCATATTTAGATATCTTCGCAATGGATCCTCCAATACTGATCCTTTGGCAGAGTTGGCTTCTCCTGAATTCAAGATCTGGGAAAGAAGAAGAACAATTTATGGAACCAGATACTCAAGGAAGGATTTACCAGATAGAAGAACTTGAAAGCTGATGTTGCTGAAATCCGGATAATCCTGGAGGCTGATCTGACTTCCTCTGGGAATTGCTCTGAATCTGAAGTATCCGGACTGGACCTGGATGCTGGTGGTCAGCCTTGACTTGGAGAGAGTGGCCGTGAGAGGGGGGGTAGGCTAGGGTTTGGTGGAAAGAAGAGGATGAAGGGCGGCTAGGGTTTGGAAGTGAAGTGGCTAACCTAGGATTTTGGGGTTGGAGATCTCACACCTCTTCAAGGTTCCTGGGGAACCCGGATTTACTCCCTCACGGAGCTCAACACCTGGATACAAGTGCGGAAGAGAGAAACACAGAGTTTGCTCACACATAAATTGGATTCATTCATCAGATAAGTTTAAAATTTACAAGAGGGGTTTAATTTATAGGACTTTACAAGAGAGCAGGGTTTTACATCTTCCCATGTGGGACTAATAGGGTGGATCTTCAAATTAGGTTTATAGGATCAATTCCCACACATATGGCCGACCAAGAGCTTCCATAAGTGTTGATTGGTGGCTCCAAATGGTAAGTAGGTGGCGCCTCCTAGCCTTGCTCTTCAAGAAAAATATTTTTCCTTCCATGCTTGGTTGTATTTGGAAGTATTTGGGTGCCTCCTAACCTTGCTCTTCAAGAGAAATTTCCTTCCTTCCATACCTGGTTTTATTTGGAATTATTTGGGCGCCTCCTAGTCTTGCTCCCCAAGCTTTGCTCCTTTCTTTTCATAGCTTGGCTCTTATGGAAACACTTTGGCCGCCCCCTTGAATTATGGATCCCAGATTGTTTTCTCCTCAAGTAGCGCATGAGAGAAGGGACCTGCTATCTTGTGGTGTGGGGACCAGAGCATACTGGATGGAGATGTGGCGCCCCCTGGACT
This sequence comes from Areca catechu, assembly GCA_021397845.1. Lineage (NCBI taxonomy): Eukaryota > Viridiplantae > Streptophyta > Magnoliopsida > Arecales > Arecaceae > Areca > Areca catechu. The sequence goes on from CM038045.1 coordinate 66,926,366, forward strand.
CAGGCGTGTGGCTGGGAGTGTGGCGCCCACTTGCTTGGCCTTGGGAGAAAATGTGACACCCTGGAGAAGTCCTAGACCACTACTGAGTCAACATGACTCAACAAAATTAAATTACAGGGAAATACAGACTCAAGCTAAAATTGAGTTGATCAAGTCAACCCTTATTACAAACCAGAAAAACCCTAATTCTTCGGGCAAGGTCAATCAGAGATCCAGATGGAGTCCTGAAGTCTTCTTCTGAGTCTGGTGCCCGCACCATCGATGGGGCTCGATTTTCGTGGACGTGAAACGTCGCGAACCTGAGGATGTATTACCGATGATATAAGACTTCCTGAATATTAATAATGAAATTTTCATTTTTGCGCAATGCTTGTTTCTGTCTCATAGGACTAGCATCACCCGGCCTTAAGTCTGGCAAGCAAAAGAGAGGTAGAAGGCCCACGAGCGATCTATGGAGAACACGACCCCGGAGTTCAGTCAGAAAGGTGGCATGAAACCCAGTTCCTCTACGAGATCCCAGAGTTCAGTCCGGAAGGTGGCACGTAACCCAGTTCCTCCACGAGATCCCGAAGTTCAGTCCGGAAGCTGGCACAGAACTCAGTTCCTCCACGAGATCCCAGATTTTAGTCCGGAAGGTTGCTCGGGACTCACTTCCATCATGCAGCCCCGGAGTTCAGTTCAAAAGGTGGCACGGAACCCAGTTCCAACACTTGATCCTGGAGTTCAGTCTGGAAGGTCACTCGGGACTCACTTCCGATACGCGGCCCCAAAGTTCAGTCCAGAGGATGGCCCAGAACCCAGTTATGGCAACCTAAGTCTTGGCACCAAGGGCTTATAAAACACAAGCTAGAAGCCTCAGGGGTTCCTTCCCGAAGCTTGGAGGCCTCCTGAGTCTGGTTTTAGATTGAGAGTCAAAGTTAAACTGCACATTGAAGTTGCAGGCTCTGGGCTCCCACAAAAGACAATGGCAAACAACAATAGGAAGATCAAACATACCATCAACAAGCAGCAGAACAAATCATCAAGGCAAAAATAATGAAGAAAAAAGGGGACTTCATTTCTAATGTAAGGGATTCTTACAGACAAAAGGGTCCCGACAGACCGGGTGACCCAAAAGAGCAAAATAGAAACCCTACACTAGAATACAAAATGAATGACCCTAGGTCACTCTGCTGCGGCTGGATCCTCCCTAGGCTGAGAAGCCTCCACGTCACCGGTTGCCTTCCTAAAAGGTTGCTCAGCAGCCTCCTCGCCGCCCACCTCCTCAGGCCGCTCCCTGGGGCTGCCCAGGTTGACCCCAATCAAATTAAGCTCGGGAAAGAGCGGGCTACCTTCTGCCGGCAGACCCCGAAGCCTTTAGGAAGGAATCCATGGCAACCTCATGCATCTCCTTCTGAAACTCCTCAGAGGCCCAAAACTTGGGCATGACCTCCTGGGTTTCTATTTGCGAGGCCTCCAGTAGCTTATTGACATAAGAGGTCTTCTTCTTGGCCGCAGCCAGCTCCGCCAAGACCTCTTCAACCCCAGTGACCAGGATTGCCCCCTAATGCGGGAGATCTCAGCCACGTCATTTTTAGCTCAGCATTGGCTCGAGATCCTCTCATCAGATTGAGAGGCCTCGAGGTCCCTGACGTGCCCCTCGGCATGAGCCAAGTCCTCCTAGAGAGTCTGATTGCTCTCCCTTAGCTCATGGCCCTTGTCCATGAGATCCTACACGTCGGCCGCCAGCTTGCCCAGCCTCCGCTCCTTCTCGGCTTCCTTCTTTGCCGAAGTGGAGAGGAAGTTCTGGAGCAGGAGCACATCACTCCTGATCCGCATCCAAGAAAGAGTTAGAACTCTCGAAGAATCCAACTAGAATATTAAAAGGGTGAGCTAGATGCTTACCATGAAGAGCAAGGGGAGGATCCCTAGTAGTGTGTCCGCATAGTCCCGGCCGCCACTCAAGCGACAGTCCCGGGGCTAGGCCATGTACTCCATCATCCTCTCCGCAAGGCCCTGGTCGTGGATGACGGAGGAGCTCCCACTGAGCACTGGCGGTACAGAGCGAGGCTCGGAGGAGGGCTGAGCCGAAGTCCCTCCAGCAGGTGGAGCAGTAGTCTACGGTGCCACCACCACCGGCACGGCCACCGCCGGAGCGATGGGCGCTACGACCGTCGGAGAAGGTGCTGGCCGCACCTCCTCCCTGCCCCTATCGAAGTAAACAAGCTCTGCGATGGGCGCCTGCTACTGAGTTGGCCCAGGGGCCATACCCGCCACCCTGGTGGTGCGGGCACCAGACTCAGAAGAAGACTTCAGAGCTCCATCTGGATCTCTGATTGACATTGCCCGAGAAATTCGGGTTTGTAATAAAGGTTGACCTGGTCAACCAGTTTATTTATTTTTATTTATTTCTTGAGTCACCATTTAAATTTTGTTGAGTCATGTTGACTCGGTGCAAGTCCCGATGTGGTTTCAATTTGGTCCAAAATGGTGCCACATTTGTCTTCCAATCAAATCAAGGTTCAAGCAAGTGGAGGCCACACTCCAAGCCACACGCCCAGCCACACTCCGAGCACATGCCAGAGTCCAGGAGGCACCACAGAGGCATCCCAGTGTCATGGTCCCCACACCCAAAGAAGAAAAAATCAAATTGGAAGCTAATTTAAAGGAGGCGCCCATACCTGCCTATTTTACCTAAGCAAAGAAGGAAGAAAACTTCTCTTGGAGAAGAAATCAAAGAAGGACATCCAATTGAAGTTCAAATCAAAATCAAAGAGCTTAACTTGGAGTGGAAGAAAAGAAGAAATGCCATAAGAAGAGGAGGACTCCAAATCCAAATCCAACTCCAAAGGAGGCGCCATAAAAATTCCAAAAAAAAATTCCTTTATGGTCGTCCCAATTTTTTTGAAGTCTTGGTCGACCAAGAGAGGGGGTTTTCTACTAATCTAGAGGTTGGAAGAGTTTAGTCCCACATGGGAATTTGTACAAGCTAGAAGAAAATTTTAGGTCTATATAATAGACCTCTCTTTGTAACTTTGAAAATCAATGAAGAAAATTATTTTTTGCTACTCTCTTGTGTTGAGTGACCTAGGTTTCTCTTTTTCTGCACTATTCTAAGTGTTGAGCTCCGTGAGGGGGTAATCCGGGTTCCATTGGAGCCTTGAGGAGGTGAGAGATCTCCATCTTTATCCAAAACCCTAGGTTAGCCACTTGAAATTCCAAAACCCTAGCCACCCTTCATTATTTTCAATCCATCAAACCCTAGATCCATCCATCTCCCACGGCCTCTCTCTCTCTACAAGTCCAGGCCGTCCACCTTCATCCAGATCCAGTCCAGCTACTTCAGATCCAGAGCAAGTTCCAAGGAAAATCACATCAGCTTCCAGGAGAATCCAGTTTTCAGCAATTTCAATCTTCAAGTTCATCAACCTGGTAAATTTTTCCCTTGACTCTCTGATTCCATCAATTATTTTTCTTCTCTTCCAGATCTTGAGTTCAGGAGAAGCCAACCCGCCAAAGGACCAGTATTGGAGGATCCATTGCGAAGATATCTGAATCCGAGGATCCAACAATCTGCTCGGGAGAGTTCTTCCACCAAAATCTGTGAAGATCATTGTCTGGTTAGGTAAACCATCTCTTCTCTTTATTTCTGTTCTGTTGAAAGTTCGGAGCGAAACCCTAGGTCTGGGAGTTTCTCAACCCCCAGCGATCCGTTGCTTCTGAACTACTCTGATAATTTAGTTTCCTTAAAATTGTGCTTTCAATTATCATATTAGTATCTTTCAATGTTAGATTAACTTTTCTTTGATTTGAAGCCAACTTCTACAAACATATAAAAACAACAAAAAAAATTAGTTAATCTTAATTTACTTCCGCATCGCATTCCTTTATTTGTTCTGCATCATTTTTGGTATCAGAGCCCAGTCTAGGGTTTCTGATTTGCTTGCTTGCTTGTTTTGATTGTTCTCTTTTTATTTTGTCTGCTCGAAGTAGACTCCCCAGGACGTCCGGTCCTAGGAACTAAGCGAGGCGTAAGCCTCCTCCTCCCATTCCATGGGGTGTTCCTAGGGCGTGTAGGGGATCCATTGGGTTATAACTTCGTAGCAGGGATTATAAACGGGGAAGACAATCTAGTTGCAGCCCGTAATTGCCCTGTTGTCTAAATTATTTCTCCCTGCATAAAATTCAGAATTGTATGAGTTTTGCTTCATTGAAACCAGTATAATTGAGCCTATTTTCATAATTTCTCTGTGATTTATTGGTTTCTATAAAAATTCTGAGAATTAAAATACAGCAACTCTGTTTTTTGTGTTCTGCAATTCAATTCTTTTTGGAGTGATCATCTCATAATTTACTTAAGGGCAATTGAGCATCTAAGATAAGGGGAGGAGTTGATTACCTCTCCTTATCCCAAAACCATCATCCAATCATTCGAACCTAGACCTAATTTAAAATCAGTTAGACCTAATTTGCCCTAGTGGGCTAGGGACACCAATTGGTCGGGTCTAGGCTAGTGTTGAGTCAGTTTGCCGAGTTATTCTGTGTGTGCTTAGCACTCAGTGTCTAGAATGGTGGTTTAGGGACTACGTCCCGAAGGGCTTATGTGCTGGTCCGCCTACCTGGCCAATCACTGATTGGTGTCTAGGATTGGCATTCAGGGACCTAACACTCCCCTTACACCTGCCTGGCTGAGTCCTGAGTTACTACAGGCTAGCTTGCCACTCTGATTGGGCATCTAGTTTGGACTCTAGGTCTAGTGATCCAGTAGTCGATTTAGTCTAGTCTCATTTTGTGTGCTTGCTTGAATCATCATGTCTACCCGGAATGGAGTGCCCTACCAACCTGGTCAAACCCAACCTGATTTAGAGGCCATGGTTAGAGCTCTTACTGAGAGCATGAACAAGTTAAGCCAGGATTTGACTGCTACTGTTACCCAGTGTAAAGAACAAGTCCATGAGAATTTTACCCAGCTTAGGGATCAAGTCCAAGTCCTTGAGAAACGTAGACATCAAAATTGGATCCCTGATCCAAAATTTAATAGGCCCCAACCTCATCCATACCAGGAGCCTAGGAGGACCTTATACCGTGATCCTGAGCATAACCTTAGGAAGCCTAACCATGATATATATAGTGTGGATCGTGTCTATGAAAGGTCCTTACAATATTCTAGACCAGTCACTCAACAACCCAAGTCTTCTAGATCAAACCATTTAGATCCACACCCATGCCCAAGTAAGGTCTCTACTAGCTTGAGACCCAGTGTGACCCAGGTTCCTATATCTCAAGAATGTTTGTTTTGTGGAGAAAGATGCCATAAATCTAGTCAGTGCCCATGCATAGGACTGGCTTGTGCATAGCTAATTGGTAAGAATCCTAAGGATGACATTAATGAGGGAGAACCCAAGCCTACCAATGAGGAAGAACGGTTAGGTATGACAAGCCTAGAATCAGTTGACCCGATTACCACTGACCCGAAATCCATTGAAGATGGCATCGAGGAAGTATATGATGCTGGCTTGAGTCTAGTTGATGAATATGAGGGGGAAGAACTTGAAGAATGTGACATTGATACTATTGGTTCATTACCTGAGGAGACCTTGGAAAACAACCAACTGGTAGGACCTAGTTCAGAAATTCAAGAGATTTGTGAGAACCAGGTTCCTTTAATCAAATACCCCCAGGAAGAACTCATAGTGTTAGCCCGAGCTATTAGTTCGTACCCTCTAATGATAGTCATTCCCCAAGTACCAATTGAAGATCTTTGCACTGAACTGTTTAAGTTTGCCCACCCTATGGTAGATCCTCTCCTTAGGATGACTGAATCAAGCCTCTTACAATTGGACCTTGTCCCATGCCCAGCCACTAAGGTCTCTCCCGTAATCTCAGTTGAACATCCTTGTCCTGAGCGGATTGATTCACCTAGTCCTGTAGAAGTCCTCCTTATGGCCCCAGATCCCTTCCTTCGCATGATTGACCTACCCTTCTATAGAGTATACCTTTCCGCACCCATAGGTCAAATTTCAAGTCTTGAGGTCATCATCCATAGGCCCTTCCATGAATCATTCTCTAATCCAGTTCTTGAGAAAGTGGATCATTATTTGCTTAGAGAACAAACCTTAACTATTGCAATCACATGTCCTAGGCTACTTCCCGAACCATCTCTTGATCCATTCCTGGGAGTAGCAAACTTTTCCTTTCGTAAGGATGACCAGTCGACACTCATAGATCACCATTCAAACCTTCAAGTCACCACCTTTAGCCAGCAGGTAATTCGAGACTCCAACTCATATTTCCTCCCTTTCTCTAGGACTTCCAATGCTTCTTACACCATCCAAGTATACTTTGTCGAAGTCTTTAGAGTGAACCACGTGTCAGAACCTATTAGGTTTGCCACCTACTTCTGGAAGACCTTATGGCACCTACTAGGCACCCATGATAAGTTTTCATGCTCTGCATGCCATCCTCCGACCCAAGGTCAAACCTAGAGAGCCGTAGTTTGTTAGGTTTAGACCTAGGGCTCCTTTGTAAAGTCCATTCTTTAGGAATGCATCGTCAGTCGAGTTTAGGACATTGTCTCAGATTTTGGTTAAGTAGAATACCAGGAGTTGGGATTTGTATTTACCCAGGGCTAAATTTGCATATAATGTTTCGATCAATAGGTCTATAGGCTATAGTCCCTTTGAAATTGTTCATGGATACAAGCCTCACACACCACTTGATCTGATTTTACTATTAGTCCACATACACAAGTCTCTTGATGCACTTGCATAGCATGTAAAAGACTTGCATAAAGAAATTCATGCCAAAATAAATTTAAGTAATGAAACTTATAAGAAGTTGGCTGATACACAAAGGCGAGTCAAATCTTTTGTTGAGGAAGACTATGTGATGATTAGGTTAAGGCCTGAACAGTTTCCTCCTGGAACCGTTAGAAAGTTACATGCTAGGGGAGCTGGACCATTTAGAGTGGTAAAGAGAGTAGGATCCAATGCCTATGTGCTCGAGTTGCCTCCAGAACTAGGCATTAGCTCTACTTTCAACATTACAGACTTAGTAGAGTACAGGGAGCCAGCTGTGATTCCTAGTGAGCCTTTTGAGCCTAACCCTATCATTGAGAGTGATCCCGACCCTGTGTGTCCACCAACAAACTGGCCTGTGAGGAAAGAGCAGATTGAAAAGATCCTGGATGATCAGGTTATCTCTACTCGTAATCGAGGATACCAAAGGTACCTGGTCCGCTGGCAAGGAAGGCCAGATTCTGATGACTCTTGGATCTCCCGAGAAGAATTACAAGAATTGGACCCAGACCTCTTGGAGAGATACCAGAGCCAACTTGAGCCTTACTCGACTGGGTCGAGTTCCTCCCACCCCGGGAGAATTGGTGCGGGCACCAGACTCAGAAGAAGACTTCAGAGCTCCATCTGGATCTCTGATTGACATTGCCCGAGAAATTAGGGTTTGTAATAAAGGTTGACCTGGTCAACCAGTTTATTTATTTTTATTTATTTCTTGAGTCACCATTTAAATTTTGTTGAGTCATGTTGACTCGGTGCAAGTCTCGATGTGGTTTCAATTTGGTCCAAAATGGTGCCACATTTGTCTTCCAATCAAATCAAGGTTCAAGCAAGTGGAGGCCACACTCCAAGCCACATGCCCAGCCACACTCCGAGCACACGCCAGAGTCCAGGAGGTGCCACAGAGGCATCCCAGTGTCATGGTCCCCACACCCAAAGAAGAAAAAATCAAATTGGAAGCTAATTTAAAGGAGGCGCCCATACCTGCCTATTTTACCTAAGCAAAGAAGGAAGAAAACTTCTCTTGGAGAAGAAATCAAAGAAGGACATCCAATTGAAGTTCAAATCAAAATCAAAGAGCTTAACTTGGAGTGGAAGAAAAGAAGAAATGCCATAAGAAGAGGAGGACTCCAAATCCAAATCCAACTCCAAAGGAGGCGCCATAAAAATCCCAAAAAAAAAATTCCTTTATGGCCGTCCCAATTTTTTTTGAAGTCTTGGTCGACCAAGAGAGGGGGTTTTCTACCTAATCTAGAGGTTGGAAGAGTTTAGTCCCACATAGAAATTTGTACAAGCTAGAAGAAAATTTTAGGTCTATATAATAGACCTCTCTTTGTAACTTTGAAAATCAATGAAGAAAATTATTTTTTTGCTACTCTCTTGTGTTGAGTGACCTAGGTTTCTCTTCTTCCGCACTATTCTAAGTGTTGAGCTCCGTGAGGGGGTAATCCGGGTTCCATTGGAGCCTTGAGGAGGTGAGAGATCTCCATCTTTATCCAAAACCCTAGGTTAGCCACTTGAAATTCCAAAACCCTAGCCACCCTTCATTATTTTCAATCCATCAAACCCTAGATCCATCCATCTCCCACGGTCTCTCTCTCTCTACAAGTCCAGGCCGTCCACCTTCATCCAGATCCAGTCCGGCTACTTCAGATCCAGAGCAAGTTCCAAGGAAAATCACATCAGCTTCCAGGAGAATCCAGTTTTCAGCAATTTCAATCTTCAAGTTCATCAACCTGGTAAATTTTTCCCTTGACTCTCTGATTCCATCAATTGTTTTTCTTCTCTTCCAGATCTTGAGTTCAGGAGAAGCCAACCCGCCAAAGGACCAGTATTGGAGGATCCATTGCGAAGATATCTGAATCCGAGGATCCAACAATCTGCTCGGGAGAGTTCTTCCACCAAAATCTGTGAAGATCATTGTCTGGTTAGGTAAACCATCTCTTCTCTTTATTCCTGTTCTGTTGAAAGTTCGGAGCGAAACCCTAGGTCTGGGAGTTTCTCAACCCCCAGCGATCCGTTGCTTCTGAACTACTCTGATAATTTAGTTTCCTTAAAATTGTGCTTTCAATTATCATATTAGTATCTTTCAATGTTAGATTAACTTTTCTTTGATTTGAAGCCAACTTCTACAAACATATAAAAACAATAAAAAAAATTAGTTAATCTTAATTTACTTCCGCATCGCATTCCTTTCTTTGTTCTGCATCACCTGGGCTTCGAGGTTGAAGTGGGCCTGGGCCCCTGGTTTGCCTCCATGTGGGCCCTTTTTGGAGGGGTCTCCTGGGCCAAACCCGAAGCACCTCTCTTCCAGGCCCCCTCCATCAAGCTTTCCATGGAGAACTTCATCCTTGAAAATGAAAAAGGTCATAAGAGATTGAAAAAAAAAGAAAAGAAAAAAAAAGGGGGAAAAAAGAAAAGAAAAGAAGAAAGGAGGCCCGGAGCCTCACCAATCGCCCAAATCGAGCTGACCCCCGCCTCGAACAAGTTCTGCTCTGAGAGCAAAACCTTGAGGGAAGGGACCACGTCGCCCGGCAACTGAGAATAGACCTCCTGGTCTGCCGGCTCAACCTGAGAACTCCGGTTCGGGGACTGGTCCGGCTCACTCCAGATCCAATCAACGTCCCTAACCAAAGCAAAGAAGAACCATTTCTTCCATCCCTTGATGGACGTGGGGAGGTCGAACCGGAGGCACTTGGGCAAGGGGGAGAGATACCACCAGCCATCATCGGTAGAGTATCACTTCAAGATAAAGAGGGCCCTGAACAGCGAAAATCGGGCAACAAACCCATGGAAATGGCAGAAAACTATGAAAGCTAAAATGACCCGGATGGCGTTGGGAGCCAACTGGGCCGGAACAAGATGGAAGTTACTGAGGAATGAAAAGAAGAATGGGTAAAGAGGAAAACGAAGACCCCCTGCAAGGAAGTCCTCATAGAACGTGACCCTGCTAGGGCCGCTCGAGGTCACTCGCTCTCTCGGCCCTAGGAGCGAAAGCTGGATGGAGTCCGGGACTCCATATGTGTCCCGGATCCAGGAAAGGTCATCTCCGATCATTGTCGAGGTGAAGCCGGAGGGACCGGAAGGAGTCTCTGCCACCAGAGGGGGGAGGGTAGAGATGGGAATAGCAGAAATGACAGGAGGAGCCCTAGGACCTCTAGGGGTTCCAATGGTTATACCGCCCAGCTGCAATCGCCTCGGAACATCGATCAAAACATCTTCCTCTGATGAGGAAGATGATGGAGTCCTTGACCCGGAAGGACCGGCCTCGTCTGGATTGGAAGAGGAATGGTGACGATGACCTGAGGGAGCCATCGAGACGAAAGAAGTAGAGAAAGGTCTAGCTCGAGAGGACTAAGGTTCGACAGGAAGCAGGGAAGGAAAAGGGGTTTCTAGGGCACTCACCAGGATGTTTTGGTGGAGAAAGGTGACCCGAGAGATGAAGAAGGACTGCTGTAACCACCGACAAGGTGTGAGAAAGCTAAGAGATCTCATTTCTGGAAAGTCTTCCCTCTTTTCAAAACCAATCGATAGCGACCGTATAGCCCCTTTTCGCACAAGCCACCAGATGAGCACCACGTGTGGAGATGGCCAACGACAACGCTTCGTTTCGCTAGAAACCACCTAGGATCTGGCACGGCATAATTATGACCTGTCGAACGTGCGGACGTGGCACTCGCTTGTTGGACCTCGGGCGCGATAAGCGAAGCGACAGCAATCGAGACATTTATTGCATAAGATTCCTGTCCTTCCATGTCATCTCTGTATTAACTTCCCACGTCCCTGCCATGGTGCTTCGATGGGACTGGGAGTGGGGGGCAACTAATATGGAAAGATCGCTGAAATGGAGCATGCGTCAGTGCCGGCTGGCGGCTAAGCAGTGTCGCATGATTTTCTTCTCAATAGCTCTCCTGCTAGGTGGCTCGACAAGTAGTTGCACCCACCTCAGTCCGAGCTCGGCACCTTTGCCCCTTCGCCAGGTGTCGACCCAGGAGGGGTCCACCTCGGTCGATCGGGCCTGCCTCTGCTCCTTTGCCAGGTGGTGCCCCCTGATGGGCCCACCTCATCGAAGTCGAGCCTAGCATCTCTGCTCCTTCGTCGGGTGGTGCCTTTTGATGGGTCCATCTCGGTCGAAGTCAAGCTTGCCTCTGCCGCTTTGCCAGGGTCAACCCAGGAGGGGTCCACCTCGGTTGAAGTGGGCCTACCTCTGCTCCTTTGCCAGGTGGCGCCCCTTGATGGATCCACCTCAACCGAAGTCAATCTTGCCTCTACCCCTTCGCCAGGTGTCGACCCATGAGGGGTCCACCTCAGCCGAAGTGGGCCTGCCTCTACCCCTTCGCCAGGTGTCAACCCAGGAGGGGTCCACCTCGACCAAAGTGGGCCTGCCTCTGCTCCTTCGCCAGGTGGCGCCCCCTGATGGGCCCATCTCACCGAAGTCGAGCCTGGCACCTCTGCTCCTTCGTCAGGTGGCGCCCCTTGATGGGTCCACCTCGATCGAAATCGATCCTGCCTCTGCCCCTTCGCCAGATGTCGACCAAGGAGGGGTCTACCTCGACCAAAGCGGGCCTGCCTCTGCCCCTTCACTAGATGTCGACCCAGGAGGGGTCCACCTCGATCGAAGCGGGCCTGCCTCTACCCATTTGCCAAGTGACGTCCCTTGATGGGTCCACCTCGGTCGAAGTCGAGCCTGCCTCTATCCCTTCGCCAGGTGTCGACCCAGGAGGGGTTCACCTCGACCGAAGTGGGCCTACCTCTGCTCCTTCACCAGGTGGTGCCCCTGATGGGCCCACCTTGATAAAGTCAAGCCTAGCACCTCTACTCCTTCACCGGGTGGCACCCCTTGATGGGTCCACCTCGACCGAAGTCGAGCTTGCCTCTGCCCCTTCACCAGGTGTCGACCCAAGAGAGGTCCACCTCGACCAAAGTGGGCCTACCTCTGCTCCTTCGCCAGGTGGCACCCCCTGATGGGCCCACCTCGCCAAAGTCGAGCCTGGCACCTCTGCTCCTTCACCAGGTGTCGACCTAGGAGGGTTCCATCTCGGTCGAAGCGGGCCTGCCTCTACTCCTTCACCGGGTGGCACTCCTTGATGGGTCCATCTCGGCCGAAGTCGAGCTTGCCTCTGCCCCTTCGCTAGGTGTCAATCCAGAAGGGATCCACCTCATCCAAAATGGGCCTGCCTCTGCTCCTTCTCCAGGTGGCACCCCCTGATGGGCCAACCTCCCCGAAATCGAGCCTGGCACCTCTGCTCCCTCGCTGGGTGGCAACCCTTGATGGGTCCACCTCGATCAAAGTGGACTTGCCTCTGCTCCTTCTCCAGGTGGCACCACCTGATGGCCCCACCTCGTTGAAGTCAAGCCTAGCATCTCCGCTCCTTCACCAGGTGGCACCCCTTGACGGGTCCACCTCAGCCGAAGTTGAGCCCTCTCTATGAAGCATGTGTAGGATAGAGGGCATAAGCCTCGAGGATGCTGCTGAGGACGGCGTGCACAGGATGGCATGTCCAGTACGACTTCTCCAGACCTATAACGGTGCGCGGAGCCTCGTTTGCACCAATTTAGGAGGAACACCTCGATCGAGGAACCAGGTTTAGTGGCCTGCGACCTGGAACCCCCCGAAGGAGAGGGCCATAGTCAACGCCTCGAACCTGAGGGCACCCGTGCTTGGATCGAGGCCCTGCTTAGTTTTCCCTTTCATGACAGCACAGCGGGTGAGACAAGTTTGCCACTTAACTCCCAACCATGAGGAGAGGCGAAGGGGAGGGCGGGACAATCTAGAAAGGGCACCACGGGCAAGAAGAAAGGTAAGCAATCAAGAGGGCAAGCATGCAGAGGGAGTGAACAGGCGACTCTGAGACAAAGACTCAGATGGCACTTGTAGGAGCGAGTCCGGCGAGCTCAGTTGCTAGAACCGGAGTGCTGACCCCTCTCATTCTCGCTCATTCTCACTAATCTCTTCATCGAACATTCCTCCAAGCATGAAAACCTAGCGGGAATCCATCTTAGTGGATCTGTTCCACTTTATCGCTCTCTAACTTAACCATCAGAGTACCCCTGCCAGGATCCCCGGCCCAGGTCTCTAATCTCATTTTGCAGGTCCGGGACCATAGGATTTCTGATATGGCATAGAGATCGGGGTGGATCGCTGGCGAGCTCAGAAGTCACCAAGGATTAGGGTTTGGAGAGGAGAAGAAAGAAGAGGTAACTGAGGTTCACACAGATTCCCCGTGGAGGATAAGCACACAGCAAAGGGCTCACACAGATGCCCTAGGAATCACACAGAAACCCTGAAAAGTTCACACAGAACTAAAAAAATATTCATTCATCATTCATGAAAAAATACAAGAGGGGGTGGGGTATTTTTAGATTCACCTGAGGATACATAACTTGAGGGCTAAGAAACCCTGACTTGTGGGCCAAGAAATCCTGGTGGACCTGGTCAACAGTAGGCCTGTCATGGATTGGAGCTCTCTCTTGCGGGCTTGGCGACATGAAGGGCCCAGGTGCATGAAGTCTAGCTCTAGTTGAGGGGCCTGGTGAATCTCCTAGTCTGCTAACTCTCCTCTTGGGTCTTGACATGAATGAAACTTACAGGACTCGATTAGACTCAACTGGACTGAAAATAACTGGACCTGACTAAGTGGACTCAACTGGACTCAGTTGTCTTACTTTATTACATGACTAATGGACTCAAATAAAATAAAATAAAATAGATTTTTTTGGTCCCCATCATTCTCCTAGAGTGGGGAGAACTCGACTCCGTCGAGTTAGGCTCAGCGGGAATTGATGGAACCAAAACTAATCAAATCAAAAAGACTTTGAGGTTGGGTTTTTTTTTTCACCTTTCTTACTTTCTTTTTTTTTTTCCTCTGATTTTTTTTCCACTGATTTTCTTTCTTTTTTTCCTTATTGGTTGCTCTGAGATCTGTACAGCCTCAAAAATCCATGTAACTCTGAAGTTCGTGCGAGTCTGAAGTCGGCAACAGTGAAGGCAATTGCCTTCGCGATCGTGCTATGGACTTCCTTCCTCTCCATGGACCAAAGCTGGAAGGGGAGGTTTCGGAGAGCAGTCTAGCGGGTGCTCGCCGACGGTGACGTTAGGGCGGAGACGGCGGCTCGGGGAGATGACTTCGGTGGATGACACGGGGGCGACGGCGTTCGGCGGCATCATCGGCAGCGAGAGAAGCTGAACTCGTTGAAGAGAATGATGGCCCGCCCATCGGATTGGGCTTCCATCACCCAGATCTCTGCCATCCATGGCCAGAAGGAGGATATGAGGGGATGGCAGCACGGGGATGGGCGCCGGCGGTGCCCCTGGCCTGGCGGCGACTTGCACGGGGGTCGCAGGAGGGCGGGCACCCATGGGAGCTGGGGGAAATCCGGGCCTCTGCAAGGGATGGATGACCTATGGGTAGAATATCGGTGGGGCAGAGAGTTGGGGCATAGGGGGGCGAGAGAGCTGAGGCTACATCATGACAGGGGCGAGGCCTCCGACATCGCGGATGGGGCTAGCGAGGCCCGGCTGGGCCTGAACGAGGGGGGCGGACGGGATGCTATGGCTGGCCATGCGATGTGGGGATCGGCCATGCCGGAGGGTGCGTCGGCTGCTGTGGGGGCTTTGGAGGCACGTGCGGCCAAGGGCATCACAGATGAGGGCTGAGAATGGTGGATCCTCGGTCGTCGGCTGCAAGCAATGGATCCGGCGGGAGGGGGTTGGAGGCGAGCTCGGAGCCAGTGTCACAGATGATGCAGAACAAAGAACAAAGAAGCGTATACGGAAGTAAAATTAAGATTAATTCTTTTTTTTTTTTTTATATATTTCAGAAATTGGCTTCGACTCAAAGTAAAGCTAAACTACGTTGAAGGAAACTAGGTAAGGATTGAAAGCACAGTTTAGAAGAAACTAAATTATCAGAGTAGTTCAGAAGTAATGGATCGCTGGGGGTTGAGAAACTCCCAGACCTAGGGTTTCGCTCTGAACTTTCAACAGAACAGAAATAGAGAGGAGAGATGGTTTACTAACCAGACAGTGATCTTCTCAGGATTTTGGTGGAAGAACTCTCTCGAGCAGATTGTGGGATCCTCGGAGTCGGCTATCTTCGCAATGGATCCTCCAATACTGGTCTTGTGGTTTGGTCGGCTTCTCCTGGACTCAAGATCTGGGAAAGAAGAGGAACAAGTGATGGATTTCAAATACTCAAGAAAAGATTTACCAGGTTGAAGAACTTGAAAGCTGAAGTTGCTGAAATCAGGATTCCCCTGGAGGCCGATCTGACTTCCTCTTAGAATTGCTGTAGATCTGAAGTAGCTGGACTGAAGCTGGATGCTGGTGGCCAGCCTGGACTTGGAGAGGGTGGCCGTGAGAAGTGGAATAGACTAGGGCTTGGTGGAAAGAGAAGGGTGATGGCGGCTAGGGTTTGGGAGTGGAGTGGCTAACCTAGGGTTTGGGTTTTGGAGATCTCACACCTCCTAAGGTTCCTGGGGAACCCGGATTTACTCCCTCATGGAGCTCAACACCTGGATGCAAGTGCGGAAGAGAGAAAACACAAAGTTTGCTCACAAAAAAATTTGGTTTCATTCATCTGATTGTTGTAAACTTACAAGAGGGGTTTAATTTATAAAGCTTTACAAGGGATGAGGGTTTCACATCTTCCCATGTGGGACTAAAGGAGGGGATCTACAAATTAGGGTAAATCCTTCACATATGGTCGGCCAAAATACCAAAAAAATTGGATTTGGGTTATAAATGGCAGGTAGATGGCGCCACCTTGCTTGGATCTTCAAGAAAAATTTTCTTCCTTCCCTGGATCAACTCTTTTGGACTCCTCCTTTTCTTCCTCCCTAAGTCAAGGTCCTTCCCATCTTTGTTTTGGATGTCTATGGCAGGTAGTGGGCGCCCCCTTGAAGCTCTCCTCCAAGAAGATTTCTTCCCTTCTTTGCTTTAGGTTTCTTGGGAAAGTCTTGGCCGCCCCCCTTGATTTGTGGTCTCTTGGTGGACTTCTCTTTATCTGGCGCATGAGAGAAGGAGGTTGCCATCTGTGGAGTGGGGACCAAAAGCTGCTGGATGTGGATATGGCGCCCCCTGGACTGGGAGTATGGCTGGGAGTGTGGTGTCCACTTGCCTGGTCTTGGAAGAAAGTGTAACATCCCAGGTTGAAACCCTAGTCCACTACTGAGTCAACATGACTCAACAAAATAAAATGCAGGTAATGTAGACTCAAGATAAATTAAGTTGATCTAGTCAACTCTTATTAAAAACCAAAAATCCTAATTCTTCGGGCAAGGTTAATCAGAGATCCAGATGGAGCTCTGAAGTCTTCTTCTGAGTCTGGTGCCCGCACCAATTCTCCCAGGGTGGGAGGAACTCGACCCTGTCAAGTAAGGATCAAGTTGGCTCTGGTATCTCTCCAAGAGGTCTGGGTCCAGCTCTTGTAACTCTTCTCGGGAGATCCAAGAGTCATCAGAATCTGGCCTTCCTAGCCAGCGGACCAGGTATCTTTGGTATCCTCGATTACGAGTAGAGATAACCTGATCATCCAGGATCTTTTCAATCTGCTCTTTCCTCATAGGCCAATTTGTTGGTGGACACACAGGGTTAGGTTCACTCTCAAGAGCAGGATTAGGTTCAAAAGCCTCACTGGGAATCACAGCTGGCTCCCTATACTCTACTAGGTCTGTAATGTTGAAAGTGGAGGTAATGCCTAGTTCTGGAGGCAACTCGAGCACATAGGCATTGGATCCTACTCTCTTTACCACTCTAAATGGTCCAGCTCCCCTAGCATGTAACTTTCTAACGGTTCCAGGAGGAAACCGTTCAGGCCTTAACCTAATCATTACATAGTCTCCTTCATCAAAAGTTTTGACTCGCCTTTGAGAATCAGCCTATTTCTTATAAGTTTTGTTACTTAAATTTATTTTGGCATGAATTTCTTTATGCAAGTCTTTTATATGCTGTGCAAAAACTTCGGCAGACTCGGAGACCCGTGTGTGGACTGGTAAAGGAGCTAGGTCAAGAGGTGTGTGGGGTTTGTAACCATGCACAATTTCAAATGGACTCTTACCCGTAGACCTATTGACCGAGTCATTATATGCAAATTCAGCTCTAGGTAAGTACAAATCCCAGTTCCTAATGTTTTCACCAACAAGACACCTTAGCAGATTGCCTAAACTATGGTTCACTACTTCGGTTTGGCCGTCAGTCTGGGGATGATAGGCAGTTGAAAACTTAAGTTTCGTCCCTAACTTATGCCAAAGGGTTTTCCAGAAATAGCTAGTGAACCGAACATCCCTATCTGAAACAATGGTCTTGGGTAGGCCATGGAGTCAAACTATCTCATTAAAGAACAGGGTGGCTACCTTAGACGCATCAAATGTTTGGGAACAAGGCAAGAAATGGGCCATCTTGGAAAATCGGTCTACTACAACACAGATAGAGTCATGCCTCCTCTGGGTCTTAGGCAAACCTAACACAAAGTCCATGCTCACATCTTGCCAAGGACGATCTGGGACAGGGAGTGGGGTATAAAGGCCAGTGTTCTATTTTCGCTGTTTGGCAACAGCGCAGGTCCGACACCTAGCCACAATGTGTGCTACATCTCTTTTTAAGCTAGGCCAGAAAAAGTGGTCTTCAATAGCCAGGGTGGTCTTATCTTTTCCGAAATGGCCAGCTAAACCTCCAGCATGAGTTTCCCAAATCAAGAATTCCCTAAGAGAGGTTCTAGGGATGCAAAGCCTATTCTTAAAGAACAGAAAGCCATCTATAAGGGAATAATCCTTATGTTCACTAGATGGTCCTTGAGTTAGATCCTGGTATACAGTCTTGAAATCCGGACACGACTCATATTCTTCTTTGATTTGCTCAAACCCTATGACTTCAGCCCTAACAGAATTCAACAACAAAGATCGACGACTAAGGGCATCAGCTACCTTATTTTCAGATCAGCCTTATGCTTCAGAACAAAAGTATAGGACTGGATATACTCTACCCACTTGGCATGCCTAGGGTTAAGCTTCTTCTGAGAATTCAAGAATCTAAGAGCCTCATGGTCCAAAAATAGCACAAATTCTTGCGGTAGTAAATAATGTCTCCAGTAACGCAAAGCTTGCACTACCGCGTAAAATTCCTTATCATAGGTAGAATACCTAAGCTTAGCATCATTAAGTTTTTCACTAAAGAATGCTACGGGATGGTTCTCTTGGCTTAGGACTCCACCTATACCTACTCCTGAAGCATCACAGGAAACCTCAAATATCTTTGAAAAGTCCGGTAGTCTCAAAATGGGTGCCTGGGTCATCCTATCCTTAAGATCTAGGAAGGCTTTATGGGCTGCTTTGGTCCACTGAAATTCTCCCTTCCTGATGCAGTCTGTGATAGGAGCAACTACGGTACTAAACCCCTTGATGAATCGCCTATAGAAGGTAGCCAAGCCATGGAAACTTCTGACTTCATGCACACTGGTCGGCTTTGGCCATTCTACTATGGACCTAATCTTTTCAGGATCGGCAGCCACGCCGTCAGGGGTTACAACAAATCCAAGGAAGATAATCCTACTGGTCATAAATTCACACTTTTTGAGATTACCATAGAGACTATCATTCCTCAAAACTTGACAGACTTGTCTAAGGTGGCCTAGGTGATCTGCAGGGGTCTTACTATAGATCAGGATATCATCAAAATAGACCACTACAAACTTTCCTATGAAAGCTCTAAGTACTTGGGTCATAATCCTCATGAAAGTACTAGGGGCATTGGACAACCCAAAAGGCATAACAACCCATTCAAAGAGACCATCCTTAGTTTTGAAGGCTGTTTTCCACTCATCCCCTGGTCTAATCCTAACTTGATGATAGCCGCTCTTGAGATCAATTTTAGAAAAAACCATGGCACCGGCCATCATATCAAGCATGTCATCTAGTCTAGGGATGGGGAACCTATATTTGATTGTGATTTTATTGATGGCACGACTGTTAACACACATCCTCCACGTGCCATCCTTCTTCGGGGTTAGAAGTGCAGGGACTGCACAAGGGCTAAGACTCTCTCTAATGAACCCCTTCCTCAACAATTCACCAACCTGCTTCTGCAGTTCTTTATGCTCCGATGGATTCATCCTATAATGGGGCAAGTTGGGTAAAGTAGCTCCTGGGACTAAATCTATGGAATGCTGAATATCCCTAAGAGGTGGAAGGTGGTCTGGCAGATCCTCGGGAAAAACATCCTCAAATTCTTCTAATAAAGGCTTAACTTTCTGAGGAGGCTCTGAGGGTGTAGGAGTCCTAAGTTCCTTAGCAGTCAATATCCAAATGGGTGAACCACTATGAATTTCTTGTTCTAGATCCTTGGCACTAATTAGGTTCACTCCAGTCTTCATTTCTCTGACTTTACTAGTTCCTTTAGCTACCTTGTCCTTAGGAGGGACTGAATGGATTGTGATTTTCTTCCCATTGAAACTAAAGACACAGGTGTTGGATTTTCCTAAGAGGGTGGCATCATGATCATACAACCAAGGTCTTCCAAGAATTATACTGCTCACCCCCATGGGCAAGACATCACACCAAATCTTTTCTTGATAGGATTGCATTTGGATTTGGACCTGACATCTAGACTGGATGGGTATAGAGGTAGAGTCTATCCAAGAAACCTTATAGGGGTTGGGGTGGGGGACTGGGGTTAAGCCTAACATTTTGACAGTGCTAGTAGAAATGGCATTCACACAGCTCCCACTATCGATGATGATTTTACAAACCTTATCCCCTAGTTTAAGGAAAGTCTGTAGGATGTTAGTCCTACGCCAATCTTCTTGAACTTTAGTCTGGGACAGGATGCATCTCACAACCCCTAAGTGGTCAGATTCAGTGGATTCTTCCTCTCCTTCATACTCATCAACCAAATTCATTCCGGCCTCATAAACTTCTTCTTCAAACTCCTCATTAGGCTCGGAATTCTCTTCTCCTCCCTCTTCTATATATAGGGATCTACGAGGGCACTGGCTAGAAACATGACCTACCTTATGACACTTAAAACAAGCTATGGCTGTGCACTGAGTGGAGATATGACCGGGCTTCTGACACTTAAAACAGACGATACCAGGGGTTCTTTGGGTGTCAGGTGCCTTACCTTTGTCCATGGGCCTAGGGGTGGGAATACCCTGATTAGGCTTGCTAGGGGTAACCTGGCTAGGCCCATTTCTTGGGATTGGGGCACTAATCCTAGAAGGCATGGGTCCTCTCTGAAATTTCTCAGTGTTCAGTGCAATCTGATAGGCTTGGTCTAGGTCAGTAACCTCTCTCAGAAACAACTCTCTTAATATCTTCCCTAAGCCCAGCCCTAAATCTAGACAAAGTGACCTCATGGGCTTCACTCACATCACATCTCATCAGGTATTCATCAAAGGTGGTTATGTAGTCTGAAATAGATCGGTTCCCTTGTTTCAAAATCTGCCATTGGTCTAACAGATTTTGCTGGTATGAAATGGGTAGGTACTTGTCTCTAAGTTTCTCTTTCATACCCTGCCAAGTGATTATGGGCTCTACATTTCGTCTTCTAGTAGTCAGCTCAATGTTCCCCCAGTATAACCTAGCTTGACGTATTAATTTCATCTTGGCAAACTTGAATTTCCTCTCCTCAGACATGGCATACCACTCAAAGTACTGGTCCATCTCACCCTCCCAATCAGAATACACCTTAGGATTTAGGCTACCATCAAAAGTGGGTGCATCTAACTTGATGTTCCGAATGAACCTATCATCTCTATCCTCAGGTTCTGGGTCAGGCCTCCTATGATTAGGTTCAGGATCTCGGTATAAAGGTCTTCTAGGTTCTTGGTGTGGGTGAGGTTGAGGCACATTAAAATCTGGGTCAGGAGTCCAATTCCGATGCCTAGGTTCCTCAAGTACTTGGACTCGATCCCTAAGCTGGGCAAAATTCTCATTCATATCCTGACTTAATTTGTTCATACTCTCAGTAAGAGCTCTAACCATGGCCTCTAAATCAGGTTGGGTTTGACCAGGTTGGTAGGGCACTCCATTCCGGGTAGACATGATGCAAGCAAACACACAAAATGAGACTCAACTGAACGACTATGGGCTAACTAGACCTAGATGCCCAATCAGAGTGGCAAGCTAGCCTTTAGTAACTCAGGACTCAGCCAGGCAGGTGTAAGGGGAGTGTTAAGTCCCTGAATGCCAATCCTAGACACCAATCAGAGATTGGCCAGGTAGGCGAACCAGCACACAAGCCCTTCGGGATGGAATCCCTGAACCACCGTTCTAGACACTGAGTACAAAGCACACACAGAATAACCAGACAAACTGACTCAACACTAGCCTTAACCCGACTTGTTGATGTCCCTAGCCCACTAGGGCAAATTAGGTCTAATCAATTTTAGATTAAAGGCTTAGGTTCGAATGAAGGGGTGGTGGTTTTGGGCTAAGGAGAGGTTATCAACTCCTCCCCTTATCTTAGATGCTCAAATGCCCTTAAGTTGAATTTAGAGATGAACACTCAAAAATAAATGGATTGCAGAAAATAGAGTTGCAGTAATTTAATTCTCAGAAATTGCACGGAAACCAATAAATCATGAGAAAATTATGAAAATTAGTTTCAATTATACTGGTTTCAGAAAAACAAAAATCACTGAATTTAGAGTTACCTGCAGTGAGAAATAATTCCTGCAATAGGGTAATTACGGACTAAAAATAGAGCACTTCCCCGTTTACAATTTCTGCTACGAAGTTGTAACCCAGCGGATCCCCTACACGCCCTAGGAACACCCCGTGGAATGGGAAGAGGAGGTTTGCACCTCGCTTCGTTCCTAGGACCGGACGTCCTGGGGAGTCTACTTCGAGCAGACAAAGTAAAAAGAGAGGGACTCAAACAGGCAATCAAACAGAAACCCTAGACAGGGCTCTGATACCAAAAATGATGCAGAACGGAAGCTCTGATATCAAAAATGATGCAGAACAAAGAACAAAGAAGCGTATGCGGAAGTAAAATTAAGATTAATTCTTTTTTTTTTTTTTATATTTCAGAAATTGGCTTCGACTCAAAGTAAAGCTAAACTACGTTGAAGGAAACTAGGTAAGGATTGAAAGCACAGTTTAGAAGAAACTAAATTATCAGAGTAGTTCAGAAGTAATGGATCGCTGGGGGTTGAGAAACTCCCAGACCTAGGGTTTTGCTCTGAACTTTCAACAGAACAGAAATAGAGAGGAGAGATGGTTTACTAACCAGACAGTGATCTTCTCAGGATTTTGGTGGAAGAACTCTCTCGAGCAGATTGTGGGATCCTCGGAGTCTGCTATCTTCGCAATGGATCCTCCAATACTGGTCTTGTGGTTTGGTCGGCTTCTCCTGGACTCAAGATCTGGGAAAGAAGAGGAACAAGTGATGGATTTCAGATACTCAAGAAAAGATTTACCAGGTTGAAGAACTTGAAAGCTGAAGTTGCTGAAATCAGGATTCCCCTGGAGGCCGATCTGACTTCCTCTTAGAATTGCTGTAGATCTGAAGTAGCTGGACTGAAGCTGGATGCTGGTGGCCGGCCTGGACTTGGAGAGGGTGGCCGTGAGAAGTGGAATAGACTAGGGCTTGGTGGAAAGAGAAGGGTGATGGCGGCTAGGGTTTGGGAGTGGAGTGGCTAACCTAGGGTTTGGGTTTTGGAGATCTCACACCTCCTCAAGGTTCCTGGGGAACCCGGATTTACTCCCTCATGGAGCTCAACACCTGGATGCAAGTGCGGAAGAGAGAAAACACAAAGTTTGCTCATAAAAAATTTGGTTTCATTCATCTGATTGTTGTAAACTTACAAGAGGGGTTTAATTTATAAGGCTTTACAAGGGAGGAGGGTTTCACATCTTCCCATGTGGGACTAAAGGAGGGGATCTACAAGTTAGGGTAAATCCTTCACATATGGTCGGCCAAAATACCAAAAAAATTGGATTTGGGTTATAAATGGCAGGTAGATGGCGCCACCTTGCTTGGATCTTCAAGAAAAATTTTCTTCCTTCCCTGGATCAACTCTTTTGGACTCCTCCTTTTCTTCCTCCCTAAGTCAAGGTCCTTCCCATCTTTATTTTGGATGCCTATGGCAGGTAGTGGGCGCCCCCTTGAAGCTCTCCTCCAACAAGATTTCTTCCCTTCTTTGCTTTAGGTTTCTTGGGAAAGTCTTGGCCGCCCCCCTTGATTTGTGGTCTCTTGGTGGACTTCTCTTTATCTGGCGCATGAGAGAAGGAGGTTGCCATCTGTGGAGCGGGGACCAAAAGCTGCTGGATGTGGATATGGCGCCCCCTGGACTGGGAGTGTGGCTGGGAGTGTGGTGTCCACTTGCCTGGTCTTGGAAGAAAGTGTAACATCCCAGGTTGAAACCCTAGTCCACTACTGAGTCAACATGACTCAACAAAATAAAATGCAGGTAATGTAGACTCAAGATAAATTAAGTTAATCTAGTCAACTCTTATTAAAAATCAAAAACCCTAATTCTTCGGGCAAGGTTAATCAGAGATTCAGATGGAGCTCTGAAGTCTTCTTCTGAGTCTGGTGCCCGCACCAACAGAGCTTCTTGGCGATGGACTTGGAGTCCTCGTGCTGGACGGTGAAGAGGAGGCATGCTTCACGGGTGATGGAGAGGAGAGGGGCTCGGGTGCAGGGCGTTGACAAACCTCGATGCTGAACGAGGTTTAAGAAGTTGCACAGGGAGATCTGGACAGGAGGAAGGATGCAGAGCCAAGAGGAAAAGAAAAACCCTAATCCTCTAGCTCTGATATCACTTGATGCGGGATAGAGATTGGGGTGGATCGCTGGTGAGCGTAGAAGTCACCAGGAATTAGGGTTTGGAGAGCAGAAGAAAGAAGAGGTAATTGGGGTTCACACAGATTCTCTGTGGAGGACAAGCTACAGCAAAGGGCTCACACAGATGCCCTAGGGATCATACAGAAATCCTAAAAAGTTCACACATAACTAAAGAAATATTCATTCATCATTCATGAAAAAATACAAGAAGGGGTGGGGTATTTATAGATTCACCCCAGGATACATAACTTGAGGGCTAAGAAATCCTAACTTATGGGCCAAGAAACCCTGGTGGACCTGGTCAACAGTGGGCCTATCTTGGACTGGAGTACTCTTTTGCAAGCTTGGCAACATGAAGGGCCCAGGTACATGAAGTCCAGCTCTAGTTGAGGGGCCTGGTGAATCTCCTGGTCTGCTTACTCTCCTCTTGGATCTTGACATAAATGAAACTTACAGGACTCGATTAAACTAACTGGACTGAAAATAACTGGACCTAACTAAGTGGACTCAACTGGACTCAGTTGTCTCACTTTATTATAGGACTAATGGAGTCAAATAAAATAAAATAAAATAATTTTTTTTGGTCCCCATCAATTTTGAACCAAAGGGGACCGCAGTCCAACGCCAACTCACAACTGCAGGCCACAGCGATAAGGTCAGCAATAGGTCCCATCTTGCCAAGATCTAAATCCTACTGCATCGATATCTCCCCATAAGAATGACCGGTAGATTTGTTGATGTCTGTGAGGACCACTGTTAAGATTGACATCCAGTATATCGGGACAACTCGAAAAATAGAGTTTATCAAGACAATCCTCCCAGCCATTGAGAGGACATTTTCCTTCCAACGAGCAAGTTCTTTCAATTTTATCTATTAAAAACTTCCATTCATTGGTTTGCTATATCTTATGATGGAGTGGAATACCCAGGTCTTGAAGAGAAAGTTGGCCTAGTTTGCATCCCAGGATTGCGGTGCAACTGGAGGCTTCTTCTCTTGATAACCTAATCCCCATAATCTGAGTCTTGCTGAAATTGATCCTCAAACCCTGAGAGTAGCTCGAAGGAGTAAAGGATGAATCGGAGGAGTAAAGGGATCGTTCCTACTAGATTTCTAGTTGAGTTCCAAGATTGGTTGGGCTGGGAGGAAGATGGCAGCTGCTGCTTGCTAGTGGAAGGCTAACCTAAAAAATAAATTCTTGGTTAGAGTTGATTCAAGTGAGAACCCTCCAATGTTCAAGTTAGAAAATCAAGAAATAAAAAGAAAAGAGCGTATGAGAGAGTTGGGAAAGCATACTTGGGTCCCTTTTAGCCTATATTTATAGGATGAAGGTGATGTACCATAAAGAGAAAGTAGAATCGGATGGTTATGCCTACCTTAACAGGTGAGATGCACTTATTATTTTCTATCTTATCTATCCATTGCAAGCTGTTATCGAGGATCATGGAATTCTCCCAACCACATAGTTGAGGTAGCAAATCAAAAATAAACATTGTCAAGAATGATAGCTTAGATCGGTTATGAAAGTACCTCGAATCAGTCCTGGCCAAGAAGATCAACTCTATCCGAGGTATCTAACACCTCTTTTAATCTGAGATAATTAAGATTTTCTTTGCTATATCAGATGCCCTCTACTTACGAGTCTGATCTAAAGTTAGGTCGGATAAAAAGAGTAGATTGATTAATCTTTCTCTGCCTTGCGAAGGACATATGTCATGCCAAGATTATTCCATACAAAGTGTCAAGAAGACTTGCTATCCATTTGAGGTTGGTCTAACTAATCGACGAGCGACAGTAGTCAACAATCCAATAAGGCTAGCTAAATCAATGCAAAATGTCCCATACAAAAGCATCACATTTTTTAATTGGCTATCCATGAAAAATCAGTTCAGCCAATCAAAGAGCGATAGATGTCGGCCATCTAGCAAGGCTAGCTGAATCGATACATTATCTGCTTTATCCAAAGTTATCTATTTATAAAAATTTCAAAACACTACATCCTTTATCATTTATATATTTACATAAATCTTAAAATACTCCATCCCCTATTATCCATCAATTTACATAAATTTTAAAGCACTTCATTCTTTATCCTTAATCTACTAGCACAAATCTCAAAGCACTCCAATCTTTATCATTCATCTATTTACATGGATCTTAGGGTCCATTTGGTTGGGGTATATCAAATTATAGGATAATTTGATTTTCTTAAGAATCATTTATCTAAAAAAATAATTACAGAGAAAAATAACTTTTACCATATATGTTTAGTTAGTAAAAAAATTTTAGAAAATAATGTTAAAAAAAAATTACTATGTTTGGTTGGAGGTAATTCTTTATAAGAATATGATCAAATGTACAAATATGCCCATCAATAAAAAATAATTTTTTAATACTAAGATAGTATTATTATGCTCAATCAAATTTTATAAAATGATTATAATCACATAATTCTTTATATAATGCTATTTACATTTTTATTATTTTGTAAAAGCTCTTCATTGAATAAACTTAGAAAAATATCAAAATAAATTCAATGATCATAGATGAATTTTATTGGGGGCACTTTTACCAATGCCAGATTAACATCACTTAAAAATTTACAAAATACCAACCCTAATGGTATTTGTTTTACCTTCTCTTTCAAAAAAATAAGTATGGGATCTACCATTTTTTTTACCACCTCTCTCCTCCATATTTTATACGAAACATGGTAATCTAATATGGATTTATTTTTTCATGCTAAATTACCCCCAACCAAACATAAGTATTATATCTTTCATCATCCATCCACCTACATAGATCTCAAAAAACAAAATCAGTTATCCATGGACACAGATCTCAAAGTGCTACTTTTCTCTTCTTTCAATTCTCACCAAAATAATTGCTAAATTAGTGGGAAGGGTAGTTATGATATTTTATAAAAATGAAGCATCATAAGACTTTCATGTGATAAAGTTGTCTAAAAGAGATCGATAACCTGGCCATTTTGCTATGAATTTAAAAGTTTTAGGGTCTAATTGATATGTTTTAAACTTTTGAGGTTTTGGTATACATGACCCAAACTAAAAGGCTACCTCCTTAATTTTTCCAATTGACTTTTTAAAAATACCTCTCTATTTAATTATTTTTTTTATTTTGATTATAGTCATGTTTTATGGGCATTACCTATTCAGCCCCGATAACTAAATGGGTGTTGATTACTCACTAGCATGCCAACTATCCGATTAAGTGGAAGAGCATCCCAATTATAAGGCAAAATCAATTACCACTCGGTGTCATTACCTCTCTATGCTTAGCAGGGTTATCAATCGAACCAAGTACCCACTCGGTACCGACCACCTCTCTCCACACAAAGCTTCTATGATGACTTACTTAGGTAGATCTAGTCATACTAGCTTATATATAATACCAAGTTCCATTAACTTGGAATACTCCATCTACTTGGACCAAAAGGCAAGCCACCTAATCTACTTGGACCCAAGTAGCTAGCCAACAGCCTCCAATTGTCCCAGCTAGAATCCATAATAGATAAACGATATTCAGTTACCAACAAACTCTCAAATGGAATACAGTTGTCTTAACGACTTCAACTACCTAACGGTATTTAGTTATTCTTAATGAAATATAGTTGTCCCATTCCTTATAAATAGATAAGAGGGGACCACCGACCAAGTATGCCACTCTATCCCAGCACTCAGTCTTTCTTACTTACACTCACTTCAGCTACTATTACCCACTTTCTTCTCTTTTCTGATTTAAGCATCGAAGTATCCCCCTACAATCTCGGTCTATGATCTTTTTTATAGGTTCTTATTCAAGAAGAGAGCCCAAAAGCAAGACTTTGATCCACCAGAGAAGGTAGTGGGATCATCTGGCACCACCATAGCTTACCAAAGAACAAACTAATGGCAATAGATTGGCATGCTAAGAAGGGGATAAGTTCATCAACTCCCAAGATCTCGGAGTTGGTAGAATGGCAAAGACAAAGACTAAAGCCCAAGAAGCCTCTTTAAGCTGCACCGACTATTCTTCGTATCATGGAGAAGCGACCAACCACATAGTGGAGCCCCTCGCTTTGCCTTCACTTTTGCTGATGGCCACCCAGCAAGAGGTTCTCGCCGCCCTAGCATAGTAGGTCCAAGCCCTGACAACTATGGTACAGGGGCTATAGCAACAACAAGCGGGACGCAACAAAAAGATCCTATTCCTACCATGGTTGCAACACTTCCTGCTCATCAATCCTCCCACGATCCTTTCATTAGCACACTCCTCACCACCCATGACCTTCATCACCATGCCAAGTGGACCATCAATCCCCTTGGAGAAGATCTCCTTACCATCCAAGTCAGAATCGAGAAGGAAGTCGGCATTGGTTACGATTCTCGTCCTTGTGGAGAAAGAGCCTCCAGCATGAGGAGCGATGATGGGAGGGAGAGTGAAAGCAAGATAAACACCCTCTCTTTTTGTCTGAATCTTCCTAAGAAGGATCTTCTGAAAAAGCTATTCGGCACCAAGCAGAACAATGCCTCAACGAGTACGAGTGCAAGTTGAACAAGATCAACCACCGACTTGCCGACTTGCAAGGTGGAAGTCAAGATCTGACCAACTTCAACAGCTGCCCACCTCTATCCTAAAGAATCATGGAGGAACCTATTCCGAGTCGGTTTAAGATGCCCCAGTGGATCCTTATGATAGTACCTCGAATCCACTTGACCATCTTGAAAGATAAGTTTTTCATGATGATTCAAGGTGCCTCCGATGCCTTACTCTGTATTGCCTTCCTGGCTACCCTCTACAATGCAACCCGAGTCTGGTATTCTAGTCTGGATCCAAGAAGCATCCATTTCTTCAAGCAATTGGCAAGGTTATTCATTGCATATTTTAACGTTAGCTACAGGATGCCTAAGGAACCTGACAATCTCTTCTCCATCCAACAACTAGAGGGAGAGTTACTAATAAACTACATGGCCCAATTCAAGTTAGCCTCACTGGAGATTTACAACCTGGAAGAGTCCATAGCCATGCTGGCCATGAAGAGGGGACTCCGATCCTCCAGGTTTACCTACTTCCTAGATAAGACTTATTCGAAGTCATATTCAAAGCTACTAACCTATACCTAAAAGTATATATGCATAGAAGAAGCTACAGCTACTGGATGAGAGTGATGGAAAGCTGAAAATGAAGAAGGCCCAAGAAGAATCAAGCAGTGGCCTAGTTAAGAAGCCCAGCTCCTCTCACTAATAGAGCCCAAAGCCAAAGAAGCCAAAGTACCCTAACTATGCTCCTCTCTTTGCTACTCGGACAAATATCCTAATGGAAATTGAAGGAGAAAGGTACCTTCGAAAGCCTCTTCCAATGAAAGCTCCTCCAGCCTCTCAGGATAAAAATAAATATTGTCACTTTCACCAAGATCATGACCATAATACTGAGAACTACTTCGCCTTAAAGAATGAAATCGAGGATCTTATTTGACGTGGCTATCTCAAAAAGTATGTTCAAAAGGAAGGGACTAGGCCTAGTGAACAAATCCCTATTCAACCACCAACTCAAGCCAAGATCGATAATCGACCTACTAAAGGACAAATCAGCATGATTTCCTAGGGGCAAAGTGCACTCCAAAAAAAACTAAGAGAGAAAGGTTGAGAAGAAAATATAATCCCTTTTTCTAACAGAGATTTACTTGGTATATATAACCTAAATAATGATGCTATCATCGTATCTATGATGATAGCTAGACATGATGTAAGAAGGATTCTAGTTAATAGTCGAAGTTCTACTGATGTTCTCTTTATGATGCTTTTATTCGGATGAACTTGACTTTGAGCCATCTCATGCCTGTTTCTATACCTCTAGTCAGTTTTATGATGGACTCAACCAAGATCAAAAGGGAAATAACCCTTCCAATCATAGCAAGAACTCCACCTTGGTAGAGCACCATCCTTATACCTTCACAGTTGTTCACCTATCTTCGGCATATAATATCATACTGGGACAACCAGGATTAAACCTGCTAGATACTGTCATTTCAACTAAACACCTACTCATTTGCTTCCCAACAAGGAATGGAGTTGGCGAAATGCGTGGAGATCAACAATTAACCTGACAATACTTTCATATGGCACCCAAAGTACAGAAAGCCACCGAAGTGCCAACTACTAAATAATTGGACCAATGGGTGTTAGGATTGCCAACCTTCATGTGAACCTTTGGAGATTAGCAATGGACACGTCCACCAAGTTTCATGATGATCTGATATTGTTTGGGCAGTCAAATACCGAATCCTAGCAGCTGTTGGACAATCATAATTAGTCAGGACAATCAATCTTCCCTACTTGGACTCCTAGAGACTGTTACCTCTTAACTACTAAAGTTAGCTAACTAGATGTTTCATAATTGCTTTATCGACATCCACTACCGATTAAAAGACTTAGCAAGTTTTGCCAACAGATGATATGTCTACCATTATAAGTTCTATTCACCCACTTGGCTATTGATTTATCGGGAGTTAAGTTTCTAGCCTAATGTCCAACTACTTGACTTGGAATGTTTTGGCATTTGTTAAGCATCAAGTTAATTATCAATTATCGAGTTGGGAGCTACAACCCAGTTATTCAACACAGAAATGTAAGGGAAGGAAAATACTTTCATTGATGTCCAACAGCCATTACAAAATTTGGGTCTAGACCCGATTACCATGGAAAAAAGAGGAAAGAACTATAGAACTACTTATCAAGAACATCAACTTGAATGGCTTCAAGGTTCTCAGCTGCCTCACTAGCCATAGTTTCAGCATCGACTACCACCTCAGCAACAACATTATCAATAGTCTTGGCCTCGATAATTTCCTCAGGGGCCACCTCTTTGGTGCCAACTAGCTCGACCCCGACTTCCATATATTCTTCCTCTTCTTTCCCTTCTTCTTCACCTTTATTGTCAAACTTGATGACATCTTTTAGATCCAATTCAAGAAAGAATTTGGCCACTTTTTCTTGCACTCTAGAAATATGAGATGGAGAGATTTGATATAGCCTTCATCAACCTCATGCTTGAAGTCTTCAAATTTCTTGTACTCATCAATTGCCCAAGTCACGGCATGCCGAGCAGCTTCAACTTCAATTTCAAGTTTCCCGACTCTCACCTCTGCAACTACGCTTCTCAAGTTGGTGTCACCTAGCTTCACCCTTAACTCATCAACTAAGGCCTTCTCAGCAGCTAACTTCTCCTCCTTGTCCTTCGCCAAAGCATCCAGCTTCCTATTGAGTTCCCAAGTAGCCTGTAATTTTTCCTTTAGCTTCACTTCCTGGAGCTCCCCAGCCTTTCGTAACTCCTCAACAACTTCAACATCCACTCTTGTGGCTTCATCTTGGTCTTGGAGTTTCTGGCTAAGCTCAGCAAAGCCTTCAACCCCTTTTTGAATAATGCTTATATCATGGGCAAACTACAAAGAAAGGATATTCTCCTAAGTAATCGACTCAAAATTTAAATCCAGAAAGATATTTTGAGAAGGATACTTACCTTAATTAAACCTGGATAGAAAGACCTAATATTCTCTTCCAGTGGTCAATTTTTCCCATCCTCCTAGTCCTTTGGCAAGAGGATCATCTTCATCATCTTCTTGGCTAGGCTCTTGCTTTTTATAATCGAGGCATTCTTCAGGACCCTCACCTTAAGCTAAAGATACTCCTCTTCAGGAGTTTCTTCTAGTTCTATAGAAGGCATCGGGGCCTTACCTTTCCTCTCAGCCTCCTCCCAAACTAAGATGATCGGTTGCCTTGCAACTATAGCTACTAGTATCAGCATTGTGGAAGAATTAGGATGGCTAAAACCGGTCCCGAGATGACCTCCACTTCATCATCATCCTCCTCGATAATGGTTAGACTCTGTAGATGTGTTGCTGGGGCCCTCACAAAAGTGGATGGAACCCCGAGAGCTACTCAAGGTTTCTTCTGGACCACCTTCTTTAGTCTGGGTGTTCCCCCTTCTTCGATAATCCTCTTTTTCGACTTTGCTTTCTTTATATCAGCTAAAAGACCTTCATTTCTATAAAATGCAAAGTAAAGACTTGGTGAAAAATCAGCAAAAGTGGAATAGAAGTAATCAAAGAGACTTACTCAAAGAAGTAACAAAACTAAGCTCCACCTCAAATAGGGTTCTTGCTACAATAGTCAAGAGCACTGTCTAGGGTTCTTGCTTGTTTGATTATTTTTTTCGTTCCTTTTTACTTTTGCTGCCTGGAGTAGACTCCCCTGGCCGTCCGATCCTAGGAACAAGCGAGACGCAAGCCTCCTCCTCCCATTCCACGGGGGTTCCTAGGGCGTGTAGGGGTGCCGCTGGGTTATAACTTCTAGGCAGGGATTGTAAATGGGACACACATTCTGTTTTCTACCAGTAACTGCCCTGTTATTCGAATTGTTTCTCCCTGTAGAAAATTTCAAATTAAGTAATTCTTATTTTTCTGGAACCATTATAATTGAAAGTAATTTACATAAAATTTTAATGATTTATTAATTTCTGTAGATTTTCTGAGATCAATTTTACTGCTGTTCTATTTTTTTTTATTTTCTGCAAGCTGTTTTTTTATTTGAGTGTGCATAAATTGAATCTATCTTAAGGGCACCGACGTTGCAACATAAGGGAAGGATTAAGACCCTCTCCTTAGCCCAAAACCACCTCCCGTGCATTCGAACCTAAGCCTTTAATCTTAAAATTAATTAGACCTAATTTGCCCTAGTGGGCTAGGGACACCAACTGGTCGGGTCTAGGCTAGTGTTGAGTCAGTTTGTCTAGTTACTCTGTGTGTGCTTTGTACTCAGTGTCTAGAATAGTGGTTCAGGGATTCTATCCCGAAGGACTTGTGTGCTGGTCCGCCTACCTGGCCAATCACTGATTGGTGTCTAGGATTGGCAATTAGGGACCTAACACTCCCTTACACCTACCTGGCTGAGTCCCGAGTTACTACAGGCTAGCTTGCCACTCTGATTGGGCATCTAGTTTGGGCTCTAGGTCTAGTTAGCCCGTAGTCATTTCAGTCGAGTCCCATTTGGTGTACTTGCTTGCATCATCATGTCCACCCGGAATGGAGTACCCTACCAACCTGGTCAAACCCAACCTGATTTAGAGGCCATGATTAGAACTCTTACCGAAAGTATGACCAAATTGAGTCAGGATATGAATGAGGGTTTTGCCCAGTTTAGAGACCGAGCCCAGGGACTTGAGAAACGTAGACATCAAAATTGGATCCCTGATCCAAAATTTAATAGGCCCCAACCTCACCCATGCCAGGAGCCTCGGAGGACCTTATACCGTGATCCCAAGCATAACCCTAAGAGCCTATACCCATACCTGGTTGACTCAGAGAAGGGACCTGTTAGGAACACCGAACCTTATGCACCCACTTTTGATGGAAGACAAGAGACATATATTAAGTGGGAAGAACAAATGGATCGGTATTTTGAGTGCACTAACATATCGGAATTAAGACAAGTTAGGTTGGCCAAAACCAAGTTCACCAAACATGCTAGGTCGCATTGGTATGCTATTGAGCGTGAGTGTTATCAAAGAAAAGAGGAAATATATACTTGGAGAAATATGAGAAGTAAGTTGAGAGATAGGTACCTAGGTAGATCCTATGAGAAAAGACTTTTAGATCAATGGTGCCAATTATGACAAGGTAATAGGCCTGTGTCTAAATATATCGAGGACTTCTAGTGGTATGACATGAAATGCAATACCATTGAGACCGAAGCTCAGATCACATCGAGATTTAGGGTTGGGTTACACCCAGACATTTATAGGAAGCTATGCCTTGAAAAGACCAATAAGTTAGGCCGAGCCTACCAAGAAGCCCAAGACTATGAGTGGTCTTTAAGATATAACCAATCAAGTACTTTGGACTTAAAGCCAACCTCTACCAACTTAAGTCAAGTTCCGATTGATCCGACACCCGTAGTGAACCAGACTTTTGTTTGTCAATTCCTACTTGTGTCACCTCTTGACCAGAAGGATAACACTGAGAAGGAGTTAGGCATGGCCATCCCAAAATTAGTTGACCAAACCAGAGCCGTACTTTAAGAGGAATCAAAGGAGAATAGATTAGAACCTTTCAGTGAGATTGAGGAAGAAATATATGAGCCTGACATAAATTTGATAGATGAATATGAAGAAGAAGAATTTGAGGATATCTCTCTCGATAATTCAATTAACCAACCCCTACCTGATGGGGTTGTTGAGGGGACCCCTGCCACTCAAGGAATTCAGGAGCTAATCCTAAGAGAAGACCCTTTTGAGGAAGTTTAGGAAGAGGAAATTGCACCCAATGAGAGTTTAAGTGAGAATACCCCTGAACTCATTGAGGAATCCAAAGAAGACACCCCTGAGTCAAATCTGGTAGAGAAGTGTGAAGAAGGAAGGGGTTCATAAGAATTGCCCATTGAGAAGGTCCAAGAACAAGAAAAAGACAGTAGCTTAGAAAACTTTCTAGATAAACATTCCAAAGACCTTCCTGATAACCTTCCACCTTCTAGGAGCACCCAGCCTACCCTAGAACTTGCACTTGTAGACCCTCCTAGAGCAAATCATGAGGTTTGGATGAGTGCACCTATAGAACAATGTCCTCATTTTAAGGTCGTCCTGAATAACCAAGGTATGTTTCTTGTTTCCTATAAGCCACCTCAAAACTCTGATTCTTATTTCCTACCCTTCCCTGAATCTTCTCATGTTTCTAGAGCTATGGGATTACAATTTACTGAGATTTCTAGGTTGCAAGACTCCTTAGAACCTATTAGGTTTGCCACCTACTTCTGGAAGACCTTATGGCACCTACTAGGCACCCATGATAAGTTTTCATGCTCTGCATGCCATCCTCCGACCCAAGGTCAAACCTAGAGAGCCTTAGTTTGTTAGGTTTAGACCTAGGGTTCCTTTGAATAAAGTCCATTCTTTAGGAATGCGTCGTCAGTCGAGTTTAGGACATTGACTCAGATTTTGGTTGAGTGAGAATACCAGGAATTGGGATTTGTATTTACCCAGGGCTGAATTTGCATATAATGACTCGATCAATAGGTCTATAGGTAAAAGCCCTTTTGAGATTGTTCATGGGTACAAGCCTCACACACCACTTGACCTAGTTCAACTTTCCTTTGAGTCAAAGCCGACTTCTAAAAAAAATTAAAAAAAATAAAATAAAAAAAGAGTTAGTCTAATTTTACTTCCGCATTGCATCTCTTCTTTCGTTCTGCATCATTTTTGGTATCAGAGCTTTCGTTCTGCATCATCTTGGTAGGGTTCTGAAAAATAGAAGACAGAAATAAAACTATGAGGAGAACTCTAACCTAAGAGTTATAGGTCGCCTACAAGAAGCTGGTTTGGAGTGAGCTTTCACCTTCTTCCTCTCTTCCCTCCTTTTCCACCACCCTGTGAAGCAAGTAATCCTTGTAAAAATAGCAAGGGTCCTATATTTCTACCCTGCTACAATAGTCAAGATCAGAGCTTTCAAACCGATTGAAGTTATCAAATTTTGACATGTGGCCCACTCCCTACCATCATCATTTTGGATAGACAAATGGTCGACTAGTGCACGACATTGGGTTCCGTGCATATCATTAATAAACCATAATTGTCAGGTCACATGGCACACCTCGATTCATTAAAGGAGATAACACGAATCACATGCCATTTCAGGAATTATGGCACAGTCTTTTCAAATGTAGAGTCATGATTTCTTCCTTCACTATCGTTAAACCAATTAACTCCTAAAAAGGCTTTTAATGACCAGATTATAAAGAAATCTGCTCTGATTCCAAGGACAATAGAAGTGACTACTCCCTCCATTTAGAAATAATAAACTACATAGTGTTCTAGACTTGGAAGTGGGGGGCAACTATTATGGGCATTACCTATTCAACCCCGAGAACCAGATGGGTGTTGATTACTCACCAGAATGCTGACTATCCCATCAACTAGAAGAGCATCCCAATTATAAAGCAAGGTCAATTATCACTCAGTGTCGATTACCTCTTTATGCCTAGTAGGGTTATCAGTCAGATCAAGTACCCACTTGGTATTGACCACCTCTCTCCACACCAAGCTTCTATGACGACCTACTCAAGTAGATCTAATCATACTAGCTTATATATAATACCAAGTTCCATTGACTCGGAACACTTCGCCTACACTTACCAAAAGGCAAGCTACCAATCTACTTGGACTTGAGTAGCCAACCAACAGCCTCCAACTGCCCCAGCTGGAATCCATAACAAATAAACAATATTTAGTTACTAACCAATTCTCTAATGGAATATAGTTATCTTAACGACTTCAACTATCTAACGGTATCCAATTATACCTAATGGTATTTGGTTATTCTTAATGGAATATAATTAACTCATTCCCTATAAATAGGTAATAAGGAACCTCTGGCCAGGTACGCTACTCCATCCCAGTGCTCAGTCTTTCTTACTCACACTCAACTTCAGTTATTGTTGTCTACTTTGTTCTCCTTTCTGACTTGAGCATCAGAGTGTCCCCACTGAAATTCTGATTCGGGATCTTTTTTGCAGGTTCTTATTTAAGAAGGGAGCTCGAAAGTGAGACTTTGACTTACCAGAGAAGGCAGCGGGAACTTGATGGCAACATCATAAATCAAATGTGTCAAAAGATATAATCATTCTAATTATTATTTTAATGTATTCCAATTCCATATCTAGTACTGAACCAAATGTTGGGGATAGATTTATTGTAAAACCTTATTCCACTAGGAGTCCGATCATGAATCAAACAATCTAACAAAAATAATAATAAATTATAGTATTAGTTTACAAAACTTACAAAAAAAAAAAAATAGCTGACTAGAGGCATGCAGTGCACTGTCCTAAGGTGATTCCTGACCTTCGTGCAAGTTCAATCTTAAGAACTCCATCCCAAGATATAACTAGATACCTCTCCTACAGGCACGACCGTAGAGAGGAGACAGTTTTACCTAGCAATAAAATTGTATCAAAAGAATTAGAAAGATGTTGAACAACAAAAGAGGATTAGAGTTTATTGAAGAAAAGGATTTTGAAGAGTGAGAATAGATGAAAAGAACACCAAATTCTTTCTTGCCCCTTCTCTCCCTAAACCAATCCTTTTATAGGCCCAGAGAACTAGCCATTTGGGCTGGCCGAATGGCTAGAAACTTAAATTTGGATTAAATAACAAGTAACCTACATGAATTTTAATTAGATGGAAACCAAAAAAATAATGTGGGTTAACATTAAAATAGCTATTAGGTTTAATTCGGTGGGTTAATGGCTAACTAATTTAATGGATTAAAGGCTAAATAACTTAATGGGTTAGCAGCTAAGTGATTAAAAGGATTAATGGCTAAGAAGTTTAATAGGTTAACACTTAAGTGATTAAGGCATCGTTAAGCAATCATCAAGCAAGGTTAATGGTTAATTAAAATTAGGATAAAGCAGCAAAATAAACATGCCGCAGCCATGGGCGGGTGCGATCATGCACATGCAAGCCGAGCCGGGCCAGGTCGGGCCATGCACGAATGTGTGGAGGGAGGCCTAAACAACATACGGCCTAAAAGGGAGAGTATCATTATAAACAACCTTGAAATTTTTTTCCTTTCCCATGTGGGACAAAACAAATGGAAGAGGGGTGTTGAGAGAGATTTAGAGGGAATTTTAAGTTTCCCTCCAAACCTCTAACAATCTCCTTCAAAATTCAAAGTTCAGGAAATAAAATAAATAGATAAGCAGTATAGAAGAAAAAATTTTTGCTGGGTAGATATACTGTGCATTGGGTAAAGTGTCTTTTATGACTTAACTTCACTTAGTATCTATGGTATTAATTTGAAGGAAGAGGAGTGAACCAGGTCTTGAACTATATTTTTTTAACTTAAATTTTTACTATAATACACACAGTCTAGAAGCTCATGTCACGGGTTTGCACATTAATGATCATGCGCAAGTATCTTGATTTTTCATGAAAGTTTCTAGAGATTGCCTGTCTCTAGCCGTGGCCGTATACGGATACTCTTATATAGGTGAGCCCTCCAAGAATGTGTATAGTATCACATCCCAAGGAATACCTCTCAAATCTTATTTAGAGATAACTCTTCCTTACCACTACGTAGGAGCACTAATCATCATAGAAATGGACTAGAGTTTATAACTCTTATATCAAATAAATAATATATGCTCCCTGATCAATCAATCAAATTATTATTACCATATTGAACCTCCTTCAAGGAATCTCCTATAACAGAAGTTGGGTTCCCATTGCTAGAAGATCCTTTAAAGGCTAAGACCCATCCCCTCAATGACATCAAAACCTTAGTCCTGTTTAAGCCTATTATAAGAAAATTAGCAAGATTAAGATATGTAGCAATATAATTTATTAAAATAATTTAAAATTTTTCTTTTCTTTTTACAAACTTGTTTTAGTTTAATGTCTGCTCATTTTAGTATTTATAAATTTTTTTTTGCAAAACTCTATAACAGCTCTTGAATCACAATAAATAGATATAGGAAGAATGGGAGAAGATATTATAGAGATTTCAGTAAGCTCTTTCAGCCACTCAACTTCAGAACAAGCAGAGTCAAGAGCAACAAGTTTGGCTTCCATAGTACTCCTAGCTAGAATAGTTTATTTCGAAGATCGCCAAGATATAGCACTACCTTCTAAAAGAAAAATATAACTTGAAGTATATTTGACATCTAAAGTATCTGAGATCCAGTTTAAGTTACAATAACCCTCAAGAACATTTGGATAGCCTGTATAGCGAAGGAAAAAATTAATAGTTTCTTTAAGATACCTAAATACTCTCTTTAAAGCATTCCAATGAATTGTGCTAGGATTACTAAACTTATATGGCTAATTTGATTGATTTAGACCTTAAATTGAAAGTTATGTCGCAAGCTCTGACCTCCCATCTGGTCGCCCTACTTTGAAAAATTTGGCAAGACCTCGATCAAGGAGCAGCCGCCCCTGGATTTGAATCTTCTGGAGTGATTTCCTCTTCCGGGTGGTGCAAGCAGTCAGTTGGGTGGTGCAATGCCTTGGTCGGGGCGCCCCTTCCTATCTGGTGTAAACAGCAACGGGAGTAATCATGGCATCCTGGGGGGGTGCCCCTCCATGGTCTTTGGGCGGCGGTGGACTGCCCAAGGGAGGTGGTGCTATCCCCTTCCTCCTGCTTCTGAACCTCCTGAAGTGCTGTGTGCTTTGGCCATGGGGACAGCTTCTGGTTGTTGGACTTCCCATCTGAAGAGAGCTTGGCTCAAGGAGAAGGAGCTCAACTTCGGCCGGGATGGACTCAACCTCGAGGGAGCCACCTAATGAAGGAGCTTGAAGAGAGTGAGAGCTCAACTTCGGTCGAGGTGGACTCGACCTCGAGGGAGCCACCCAATGAAGGAGCTCGAATAGAGCAGGAGCTCGACTTCGGCCGAAGTGGGCTCGACCTCAAGGGAGCCACCCGACGAAGGAGCTCAAAGAGAGCGGGAGCTCGACTTCGACCGGGGTGGACTCGACCTCGAGGGAACCGCTAGGCGAAGGAGCTCGAAGAGAGCGGGAGCTCGACTTCGACCGGGGTGGACTCGACCTCGAGGGAACCGCTAGGCGAAGGAGCTCGAAGAGAGCGGGAGCTCGAATTCGACCGGGATGGACTCAATCTCGAAGGAGCCGCCTGGCGAAGGAGCTTAAAAAGAGCGAAAGCTCGGCTTCGATCGAGATGGACTCGACCTCGAAGGAGCCGCCCGACGAAGGAGCTCGAAGAGGGGGTCTGACGTGGCAACTTCTTCCAACATGACATCTGACTGCATCCAACTGGATTTGACAGGGGCTCCACGTCAACAACCCTGCCACATCATGTATCATTATTCTATAACAACCTTACAATATAGCAGCGTCTACCATTAGGACAACCTTATTTCAGAATAACAACTGAATAATTTAAATATATCTCTATGTCAATTAGAATTTAAATGAAACACCTAATCAGTGATATACATCAACCAACATATACTACAACTATTATGCTAGATATAATTAGATAGTATATAATCATTCAAATATTTAATTGACTATTAATTAAATGATTCAAGGTGGCTCTTATACCATTATTAGGTTATGGTTATGCAGTGGAAGATCGGATTTTAAAAATTTTAAACCTTGAAATCCTAATCAATTGAAATCCTAGATTCAAGATCCCTTGAATGATAATTAATAAGGTAATATATTAGGATATAAAAAAATACCTGTAATGCTAATACCTTTATTCCACTAGGCATACAAGTATATACCCTCCAAAGATGATCCATACAGGAACTGGATCAAGAAAGTACTCTTATTTCTTGCTTGCTTAATTAGAAACTTTTGATAGTCTTTCTTCGATAGCTTTTTCTTTTTTTGAAAACATTTTTTTTTCCAAGAGTACTTCAAAACCTCTCCAAAATCTCTATTACTATCCTATTGTCCTTTCTAATTCCCTTCCTAAATCCTTATCTTAAAATGGTAGACTTGTCTTAAAATAAAAGACTTATCCTAACAAGAAAAGGAAAAGAATTGTCAGGACAAACTTCGGATGATCTTATTTCAATCACCAAAGCCTTCAAATAATTAGAGATGAGGCTTTTAAAGCACCCATTCATCAGTCCTTAATTTAATATTTAACGTATCAAATAAAAACCTTCAAGTAAAAAGAGTCTTTGGTAAAAAGGTGCGATGAAACACCATAAACATATGATATTTCATAAATACTTTACGCCAAGAGTTGCTTATCCAACTCTTCAGAATAATCGATAATTAAACTTTTAATTAATCAACTAAAAACTTGATTAACCATCCTAAATGATAATTGATAAGCAAAAAGACTCTAGATCCCTTCTGCATGTACCATAAAATCAAGCGACACACCCCTTCGTGTCAAGATAGGATTAGCGCCCATTTTGAAATCATTTGACCAGTCAAACTATTCTAAAAAGAATGTGGAAAAGAGAGAGAAATAAGCCTTATCTTTCTACGCCCTTTATATTGTATACATGCTAATATTGATGCTAAGAGTCCCAGGCCCTAGGAACTCTTAGTTCAAAACATGAATAAAAACTATAAAATTAAGATAAATTTCAATTTGACTGCCCCACTCAAGGGTCAACCCAATTTAAGTTCTACTCAAATTAGTTAATCCAAATAGCAAGCATTTAAACACAATCTAATTAGATTAGGAGTTAGGCTAGCCAACATATGCTAATATAATAATTAACTAGCCTATACTAGTATATTAATTAGCTAGCCAATTAGGATCCTATCATCCTGATAAAATATAATTGACTTTCTTATCAATTCTTTAGCATGTGTAATCCTTTAAACTCCCATCTAGCCGGTAATAGATCTAGATTCATGTCGATTTAATTGGATTAGAAATCAACTAATCGAATTAAGTCAAATCAAGCTACTCCTAATTGTCAACTTAAACAATCTTTAATATTGACTCATGAATTCAATCAATTTAATTAATAAAAACCTACAAAATATAATTGACACCTAGCAACATGACATGCATATCTAAAAAATAAAGAATTTAATAAAAATTATCAAAATATCCTTTAATGACAAGTTATCTTGCAATTCAATCTTTGGATCTTCCTTTAGTGATGGATATAGAAAATTATCAAACCTTCCACTTTATTCATTCGAATCTCGAATCACTAATGAAAACTTGACCGATAAAATATTAAAAATCTTTTTCTAATTTCATCCTAGTTTGATCAAAGACTTTTTAGATCATCATTTGATAAAATTACATATAATAAGTATTCCTTATTAATCGATTTCTTGTTAACCTATTTGTAACCTTTATACGCAATTTACCGTATCTATGAACACCCAATACATAACTAAACCATGAATGAATATGAACCAAAGGATCATTTGCACAACTCTTACTAAAAGATTATCTTTTGACAAGTAAAACTTATATAAGATGTTCACATAATAGATCAATTTAATAAACTCATCCTGATAAACACCTACATTCTTGTATTAATATCCCTACACAAGTGAACGTAAGACCAATTACTCTCCATCAAGCATACATAGAAATAATATACCAGTCTTTCTAAAAATATCAATTCTCAACTCGATGATCCTTCAACTAAGAATATTTGAAATTAAAATTTATAATATCTTAAATCACACTATTATACTTCATCATAACCCTAAATTTATTATTTTAATATATAAAATTTATCAGAATCTTAAAACAAATATATATAAAATAGCATAGGATGAATTCAAATATGTTTTATTAACATAATATCGTACATAGATTGAAAGGACTTTGCGTAGATATTTTTATTATATAATAAATATGATTAACTTTCAGAATAATATTCTTTAATATACTATATATTATTTTTAATTTAATGAAAATCTATTTATCATAAATTTGAGAAAAAATAAGTATAAAAGAAGAAGAAAAGAAGGAGAAAAAAAAGTTAAGCCCGAAAAGAACGGCACCGCGGTCCTTTTCTCCCTTATTCATCCTGGCCCTGACCAAAAATAGGAAGTCAGCTGGATTTAGCCGCAGTCGGAGAGATACGTTTTTCTGACAATATAGATTTGACAACGTCCTGTAAAAATGTGTAGAAGCATTCTCTGCAAGAATTGGGCATAAGATTGGATCTACGCATCTGCTTAATTTGCCCACTGTGTTCGCATATTGCGCTTGAGACAGTTCGAGCATTGGATTTGGAATGTTCCAACCCACATGCCGCCAAGATGGTGTGAGTCGCAGCCCTCGCAACTTCTTTAAATTTATCAGCACCTGCAGCAGAGACCATCTCTTCAATAAACTCCGGATCAAAAAAAAATATTGCTTTTCAATGACATATTGAAGCTGTAAGAGGGGAAAATCATCTGTTTCAGGGAAAACAACATTTGAAAAGACTCAATATGTGCGAACAAATTATGAATAATCAAGATGCTAAATTTGTTTGAATCAAAGGAGCACCAATACATGTAGTGTGCCAGAACAGGATAGCAAATTGATTCATCCATGATAAGCCTTCACAACTCAATTTGAAAAATGTAAAATTTAATAAACTATTGATATTGCAAAAAGATATGACAGTACAAATCACAGCTTTTTGTCCTAATTGAATATAATAATTTTTTTCAATTTTTAATAGAACAGCTGTGCTGAAACACAGATATAAAGAGCTTATATGCCAACATTACTGAAACGCAAGTCCTTGTATGTTCACAAGCTACTAGTCCAATTCATCATTCCATATCTAAAAGAAAAGATAGCAGTCACTCTATGGCCACCTTTACAATTCGCCGTCCAGAAACATAGGAAAACCTAAGCGCTGCTACACTTCATACAACTGCTAAGCATCTGAGAAAGGATAGTCATAAATCATGCATG
The DNA here is from genome assembly GCA_021397845.1 of Areca catechu. Taxonomy (NCBI): domain Eukaryota; kingdom Viridiplantae; phylum Streptophyta; class Magnoliopsida; order Arecales; family Arecaceae; genus Areca; species Areca catechu. Next base: position 66,969,340 of record CM038045.1, read on the forward strand.
TTAATCAGATGGAATAATTAGTAATGCAATACAATTTTCACCATAACTCCTTGGTCTAGCAATCACGGGACCTTTGTCCCACTACATATCAGCTTTTTTAAGTCCTATCAATTTTTTTCTATAGTTACACAATTTAGGATATATGGGCGTTGCTTGGCAAACCGGCCTTTAAGACTTACATTTTAAGGTTAGATTTGGACTAGCATGTGTAGCAGGTAGCATTAGAACTTGCCAATCAAAACCAACACCATACATTCCAGTAAAAAGCATTTAACCAAAGAAAAACATATTTTCCTGTTGAACCAGGTTTGCAACTGGTATGAGAGAATGGAATGGACATCTTTCTATCCCTATGACATGCATGCTAGGGGACATGTCTGCGAGCATTTGTAATTCCTCAGGGGCTATCCCCTGCCTTTTGACAAAAATTAGACATCTTGCTTTCAGAAACACCCCATGCCATCTTCGGCGATTCGATGGTACCACATCACCAGATATGAAAAATATAAAGTTAAAAAATAACTGCCTGAATTTTTCCTCCTTTCTTTTGGATTTTTTTCTTTCCTATTCTGGTTGGTTGAAAATCCATGCAACAACCAAACTTATTGTAGCCCTTTAGAGGACCACAAAGTAAATAACCTAATTACAATATATAAGCCATTAATAGAAAAACAATGTTCATACATCACCAGAAATGGTCTACAGTAAAATCAACACCCAAATAAAGCCTGCTGTCCAAGAAAATGATGCTATAAATATAAAAAGTTGGGACCAAGAAACACCGCAGACAGGCATGGAATGTGCTGGCTTAACTTGCAAGATGACAGCTGAAATAATAAAATTCTTACCTAAATGTTGATCTTTGCTCAGCAACTTCAGGTTGAGCTTAACCAATGACTGAATGTCACTCTTGGCATTGTTATTTGCATTTTCATTTCTTCTTGATGATCTTTTATCAGCATACATCCCTGCACCAAGCTTCCCATTCCCTACAAGTTGGTCTTTGCCCATCAACTTCATGTTGAGATTGACAACTGATTCAACCTGATCCATGGCATTGCTGTTTACCATGTCGAATTTTCTGGACAAACTTTCATCAGAATTTGTACCCAAACCATGTTTTCTTTCATGGGGCTCCATGCAGGAAAAGAATTCACCAGGCTTGTTAAATGATAGAATGGAAGCCCCAGAAGGTGAACAAGCAAATGAACCTGGGCAAACTGGAGTTACCTGCATATCAAATGGCACCAATATTTCATGCATGACCTGCTGAGATGTCATCCTGCTCTTTCCATCACACATACCATCTTGATGCACCGGCCAATCTTGTTTCACAGGTGAAAGCCCCACATAGCCTGATAGGCTTGTTTTCATATGTCCTTGACAAACATGCTGAACCTTAGTGTTCAGCATTTCTGGTATTTGCTTATCCTGGTGCTGGGGTATAAAACAATGATACAGTTCCTTGGGAGAGAAATTTTTGTCATCCTCGGATACAGCTCTTCCAGCCACTATATGAGAAGTATTTCTACCTTTGGAGACAAGGAAACCACGATGAAGATTTTCACCCATTGAGGCATTCCTATTGCTGGAGGGGTTTAGGGAATGATATTTGTTGCTTATCTCAGTTCCATGTGCTGATTTTGCAACTTCCATCATTTTCCATGCTTTCTTGATATCTCTTGAGAATCCACTATTGTGTGTCTTGCTAGAAGCATTAGCATTTATTTGCCCACCATGGACAGGATCTGAAGGCTCTGGCCGACCTGATAGATCAGATTCAGACCTTCCATTATTCTGTTTTCTTTCATTGATCTTGGCACCATAACCAACTAAATTTGAAGAGAAGGCTAATGAACCAGCACGGATGGCATTCCAATTTTCACGTAACACACATATTCGCCTATGCAGATTGCGGCAACTGCGCAATGTCCTTGCAGCTTGCTCAACACTTTTTGCTCGAGTAGGTGAAACAGTTTCCCCAACAGGAGCAATAGGGGATGATGACTGATCCACATTTGACACAGAGCCCTGAGATACCCTACGAGAAGTATGTCGGAATGATGAACTGCCATTATTTCTTTGTTGTTCAGGAACTTGAATGGTGGAAAATATTGGTGACGAATAAGAAGTTCTTTCACCGGCCACAATCTCAAAAATTGAAACCAGTGGCTCAGAAACTTGAACTGCATTGGTAATTTTGTAGGAATCTTGATTGTAAGAATCAGTATCAGACTGAGATTTCAAGTGTTCATCCCTGGAAACAGAACAATCAGAACAGTACCAATCACCTTCAGGTACAGTTGCCCCCAGACCAACACAGTAAGAGTGAGCAGCTGAGTCACATAAATCACAAAGTAGGAGGAGTTCTTCATCTGCAGAACTGTGGCATGCACTGCAGATGACATTTGCATACGGATCAGAAATTGCAGTACTTTCATTGCCCAGTGGATGGTAAACCTGCAAATTGAATCCACCCCATTGTATTAAACAGGCATAAAATAGTATTAGGTTAATAGCAAGGTCATATCTGTCTAGATGTTAATGGAAAGCCCAAAGCAAAATAACTTTCTAAGGTAGATCCATGTATAACCTACAGTTTATGGTGATGATTGAGTATGAAGCCAGGCACATGCATTGTATGAGGAAAAATGTGGAAGAGAGTTGCCCATGGGAAAGTAGTAAGGCAAATGTCCCATCCAGATGTGGCAATTTATACTAACATAAATGCATCATTTATCTGCACATGAAGGCTATTTTGCTTCTTAGAATTCATTTTGAAGCTTAACCCAGCAGCAGTCTCACATGGAGATAAGCTTCATCAATCCCAAAAATTGTACTGACAATGAACAAACCAAACCATTCAACTAAATGATTATGACAAAGGAACTGGATCCCAAAACTTTGAAAGGTTTATTGATCCTTGAAGCACATTTGTTACTTGAATAAACAGATTTCAAAATTACAAGTATTTCTTCATCATGTTCATACATTTTGCACCTGAAAGCTATGGTAAGAATGAAGTATATGCATGGCTAACTAATAGCAATACCAAAGAAACAGTGGGACAAGCAAATGATCTGTGTGATGAACAGGAGGAAAAAATGAATAAAAACTTTGATGGCTATAAAACTTTGAAAACTAAATAAAAAACTACAGTTAAGGAAATATAATAGTCATTCCAGATTTAAGCAGATAATATATAAAAATATGATAAGTAAGAGAGCAATTGAATTTGGTCCACAACTCCTGCTATTCCCAGTTATGCTCCCATGTGGGAAACAAATTGATTTCCTCCTTTTTTTAATTATTAGAAAGAAAAGGAGTCAACTGAGGGTGAATTTTCATGCAATAGTGGGTTGTTCCAATGTAACCTGGGTGTCATGAGTTTAAAGTACAAAAACAGCCTCTTTGCATGTGGGAATAAAGCTATGTACATTTGACCCTGCCCAAATTCTGCAATGGCAGGACTCATGCATTGGGCTGCCTGGAAGAAAAAAAGGAGTCAATTAAACATACAATATGTTTCAATCAGGGTTCATTGAATCGATACCGAAGGTTGTACCAACCAACAACCAGTTCAATATTGTACGGGTCTGTACCCTGTCGCTCCGAAATGTACCAAGAAAAGGGAGAGGGAGAAGAGGAGAGAGGGAGAGGAAGGGAGGGATGAAGGGGAGGGACGAGGGTTAAACCCTAACTCTAACCCTAGTGGACCAAAAGAGAGAGGAGGGCCAAAAGCTCCTAACCCTGGCAGAGGGAGAGAGAGAGAGAAAGAAAGAGAGAGAGAGGGGGGGGGGAGGGGGGGGGCGGGGCAAGGGAAGAGGGAGAGAGAGAGAGAGAAAAAGAAAGAGAGAGAGAGGGGGGGAGGGGGGGGAGGGGCAAGGGAAGAGGAAGGGAGAGGGGGAGGGAGGGAGAAAGGAAGGGGGAGGGCCCAAGGCTTACCAATGGCAGCCGTTGCAATTGAAATCCTCCAATGGAGGGATGGATGGGGCTCTCGAACCATCGTGAGGCAAGGGATGAGGAAGGGAAGGGGGCTTTCTCAAGCCACTGTGAGAGACCAAGAGACAGCCTTATACAAAACCCTCCTATAACCCCCCCTCCCCACCCCCAACACAAAAAAAAGGACCTCTCAAATCTGCTGACTCAAATATATGCGGACTGAACCACCTCAAATATATGAGCTGAATCATGCTAGCAAACAACGAGTCCAGTTTGGTACACCTGAACCAACTGGTTTGACAAGGTTCAACAATCCTTTTCAACCAAATGGGTCGGCAATGTTTCACCAACATTGTTTAATTTGGACATAAATGTAAACTGTTTAAAATCAAACTTGACAGGATAGTGGAGAATAGCTTTAGCCAAAAGCGAGCATATTAACCACTCTTCTACATTATTGAAATGGTAATACATACATAAGCATTAGAACGCACATATAGGAAAAGCCTGATCATGACATCATCTCTCTTCACTCAATCAGAGAAATATGAATAACTAGTGGAGACTGCATTACAGAGCCCACATCTCTACCATAGAAAAGAGTTCCAGATCTAAGAAGTGTAAAGTTCTAGAGTATGTGCATTGTTCTCGCTGATGCAGTGAGACCTAGGTGAGAGACAAAGAACTGATATAATGGATGATAAAATCCATAGATATTTTCACAGTCAAAATCAATGCTAGACAGACATTGGACTATTGTTGGTTACTCAAGTCTGACAGAAGGAAGATTATCTATTTGGATCACAGAGAGACATGCTCATCCCATCCCCATGTAATATATCAGAGATATGATCCTATGTGTGACAACTTATATTCCACTTGTTTCTAGCATACTACATGCCATAAAACTGACCCCCTATTGATGGGCAGGTCAGATCTTTTCAATGTAAAATCTACTAGGAATTTGCATCCCATAAGAATAAATATATGAAAATTTCTTGCACAAAACAGGCACTACTATTGGACATGCAATGCACCTGGTAGGAACAAGGAAGCGAGGAGAAAATTAATTGGGTCATAAATTATGTTCAATTATAAGTGGCGGTTATTGTTGCCTCAAATAGGCCCTTGCTCTTTTTTATGCACAAATTATAATGTGCCATTCTATTATTGGTAGAACTCACCTACACTATGAAATGAATGGTCCTATACCTCTAAAGGAAAAGGTTGGAAACCTCGGGCTCGCCCAAGTGCTCCCCATACCTCCAACTGTTTGAGGACCTCTCAACAACTCTTTCTCAAGGAGATGTTCCTCTTTCAAACATTCAGCCTCCTTCCCTGCCTAATCGAAGGGCAACATAGGAGATTGATTAACCTTCCTCCCCCTTAAGACTTGGGAAGATAAAATATCAAATATACCATCATTTTTTCAAACCTTTTTAGAATTCAACAAAATTAAAAATAAAGAATAAAAGGAAAACTATCTTCTAAGGTCACCCAAATCTAGAATAGAATATAGAATCCAGCTTATTTTTCAAAAAATAAAAATGTCTAACTTAGACAAGCTAACCATGGTTGCAAATTAGGAGGTTGTGTAGGCCTTTGTCCCATAAAATGATGATATCACTTTCCATACTAACTTCTCTTTAGAGATTTATACTTACCTTCTTTTATATTCAATATTATATTACATGTCCTATTTAACGATGATATTGCTTTTGCTACTAACTTGTCTCTGAAAAATTTATTAGTCACCTTTTTTTATTCCATATTATATTCTAGGATATTCACTAAAATTTTTGCAAGTGTAACTTTTACCCTCTGTTTGATATAAAGGATGGACTGAAGGAAGGATGGGTAAAGGAGAAAGGATACATGAGGGAGAGGACGGATGGATTTGGATAGGTAGAGAAAGGATGGATGGAAGATCCATCCATCCTCTTATGTTTGGTGAAACATGGAAGGTTGGATAAAAATGATTCCTTTCTTTGTTTGATATAGGAGGAATAGAAAGAAAGATGGATGATATTTATATAATATTTTTACTAAACTACCATTTGATAAAAAAATTATTATTATCAACTTATAAGGCTTATTTATACTAAAAAAGTAAGCAAACTTCTAATCCTTATAATTTATAATTATATAAAAAATATAAGCATTTAATTTTAATTTAATTTAACTAAATAAATAATTTTATAAATTAATTATTAATGAATTAATTTATTTTTAGATTCTAATTATATAAATAAATAAATAAATAATTTATAATTTAATTTTAATACTTAATTAATTTTATATAAATAGTTAATTAAAAATAGTTGGCAAAAATTTAGAAAATAGAAGACAATTCTAATTATTTAATTATAATTATAGAAATTATGTGCTAAAATTAAATTAATTAGCAATAAAATTTAATGATATAGGATCAATAGTATATACATAATATGAATGAAAATGTGAAGTATTATAATTTTGTTAAAAAAAATTAATAAGGGATAATTTTGTCAATGCAAAAATCCATCTTTCACATGCTCCATCCATTCTTTCTCATCCTCCTAGTTTAGAAGGATGCAAAATGGTAGGATTAAATGGATGGGCAATCCTTTCTTTATATCCATTCTTCTTAAAATTTTTAGAACCAAACAATGAATGGAAACCATCAATTCTTCCACTCCATCCATCCTCTCCCTTATGACCCCAACCAAACATAGGATTAAGATCACCTTCTTTGACATGCACTGACCAAGTGAGCTAGATTACTCATTATCATCTACAACCATCCTATATAGAGCATACTAATCTCATGCCAGTATGCTGTTTCAGAGCATACTGACATTGCAATAGAATTTTACCGATACAGGTATTGAGATGGCAAACATTGCTCATTGTACTTCAAAACCAGCCTTTTTTTTATTACATTGTATTATGTTCAAGTTGTATTATCTTTAAATTCTAAAATATTTTTGTTATGGGGGGATATTTTTGAAACCTCAAACCTATGGTGGCTAAGGCATCTTAATATTGAGCAGAGGCATTGGGTTGAGGCATCTTCATATAAGCCTCGGATCGAAGATATTTGGTTGGCCGTGTAAGAGGCTGAGCTTATATGCAAAACCTTCTTCATGCCAGGTTACCAGATTCTACTTGAATCTTATCATCCACGGGATCACTCTGACATCTCTATTAATGGCCTCCTGACTCATATGGCAACCACCCCCCAATAGAAAAAGGCTAAAAATAATAAATACCCCTATATAAGAAGCATATAAAGACTAAACTCGCATGCCCATGAGATGGCTAGTAATGACCTCCTCCATTCGTGGGAGCAAATCAGGAGTGACCTCCATTCGTGGGAGCGAATCAGGAGTGCAATCCCACAACAATGCAATCACAACCCGATATTCTTAGAGTTACCTATTTTGCTCAACCCCTTTTTACAAATAGCCAAGACCCCGAGGACCTCGGGTAAGCAATTCCTTTCCCCACTCACTACTTTCTTCTATTCCAGATTATTGACTTAAGCATCAGTGTCCGCACCAGGGCCTTCTCAGCTGTGGATCTTTTTGCAGATCACTCCAGCGGCAATTCTAGCGAGTCCATGCCTCTTCTCTGACTCGGCATATGCTGCAACAATTTTTATGAGCACAAAATATAGGGTGCAATTTTTACAAAGTGAGCTACAGAGAGATGCTTTAGACTTCAAATGAGCTTCAAAAGACTTAACTTCGATGCTTAGAATCTTAGCAGGTTTCAGGGATAATTTTGCCGATATAAACGAATCCAATTGCAATCAAATCCATCCAGAGAACTACGAAGTAAAAAAAATTAAAGCCCAAGCCCTAAAATATACATATATAAATAGATATATATAAGGATTGAGGAACCCTAACTCACCTGATCGCGAACTGGAACCTCGACCACCCGCTCGAAAGGGAAGGTCCCCGGCACTGGCGGGCGTCGAATTGATCGGAAGCGCTGCTTGCACATGGGGCAGCGGGACTCGACCTTGGCCCACTCCATGATGCAGATGAAGCAGAAGTAGTGGTCGCAGCTGTCGATCCGGCCGCGGATCGACCGGCCGCCGTCGGAGAGGCAGATGCCACAAGTCTTCCCCTCGGCCGCCGTTGCAGCGGCGGATCCCCAGGCGGCAGCGGGCTCCTCCTCCATCTTCTCCTTGCCCTTGGAGCCGGGTACCGGAGGCGGAACTAGGGTTTTGAGGCGCTTGGCCGGGGCCGCGCGGAGCCCGGAGACATCCGCCATCATTTTGTCGAGCGAGAACACCCCCTCCTCTCTCCACGTATGTATCGCGAGCCCCTTTGGAGAAGCGAGTGCACCCGGTTTTGTCGGTACCGTACCGGACTCGAGGATTATCGGTTACATAAAATTAGAAGCTCAGGAATTTGTAGATGAGCTTAATAACATTCTAAATTGCTAACAAAATTAGTTTTTCCTAATTTGACGCTTCGGACTTCAAATTCCTTGATTTTTAAATTGCAAGTATCTTCGGCAGAATATGATCAATGATGTAATTTTTAATTTAAAATTTAAAAGTTAATTTTTTTTTATTTTTTATGTTATTTTGAGGGTGCAGTCCTTCTCTAATAATTAATTACAAAAAAATATTATAAGTTATTTGTGCAATTTGCAATGCCTAATTTATAATTGTTGTCTCTCTGACTTAAAATCATGATATGCAAGTTTGTTACATTAAAGGTTAAGGATAAAATATATCCAAAGGCTCCAATGCAAACCTTGGGGCAAATTAAATTCATTTACTCATGAAATCATCCTACTTTTCTTGTTTCAATAATCTGCAAAAGTCATCGTCCTCTTTGTTGCCGATCTCACCGCGGTGGCCCGTAGCTCTTAAGCTGGCACCGGTCTCGAACTGTCTCACCTCGAGATCTCCAAGCTTTCGAACCTGCAAAACAGAGTCAGGGACCCTGGCCGGGGGTTCCGGCGGGGACGCTATGACGGTCAAGTCAGAGAGCGGCGAGATGGAACAGATCTCCTAAGGCGAGTTCCCGAAGGACTCCCATGCTTAGAAGAGATGTTAATGAAAGAAGTATAGGGAAGAGTGGAGTTGATGCTTAGCTCCTTCCACTGAGTTTACCGAGCTCACGCCTGAGGACTCCTTGAGGACTCCCAAGATCGTTCTCTTGGTGTGTTTCTCCTCTTTCTTCACTTACCTTGCTACCCGATTTTACCATCCCTTTTATATCATCACATTGCCTCCAGCCCCTCCCCCCCTCGGGGGGCTCCCTCCCACTTCTTGCCTTTCTCCCCCCTTCCTTTCCTCTTCGGGCCCGGAAACTCAGTGGCCGAATCGCCTCGCTCATCGTGCGTAACGAGGAAGGGGGGCAGGATATTGGCGAGGCTTTGGGCCGAGTGCGGGTGCTCTCCCTCCGATGCGTTGACGATGAGCGCCCAGCCATTTTGGGCTCCTGCCCGTAAGGATTCCGCTTCTCGATTGCGGGGCCCATCCGACTGGTATAAACGAGATTTCGCGTGTCACTGCAGACCGTACTGGCGCCCCCTACGGGGCGCGGCACGCGCTACCCGAGTGGCGATCTTGAAACCCGCGCCCCTACTTCCCGGAGGCTTCGCTGAGCAGGGCTGACCTCGGCCAAGGTGGACCCGTCACGGGGCGCCACCTGGCGGAGGAGCGAAGAAAGGCTCGACTTCGGCCGAGGTGGACCCGTCTCCGGGTGCCACCTGGCGAAGGAGCAGGAGGGCCCGACTCGGCCTCGATAGAGGTGGACCCGTCTCCGGGCGCCACCTGGCGAGGGAGAGAGGGGCCGCCAGCTTCGGCCGAGATGGACCCCTCCTAGGTGGACACCTGGCGGAGCGGCAGAGAGGTGCTCGACTTCGATCGAGGTGGATCCGTCTCCGGATGCCACCTGTCGAAAGAGCAGGAGGGCTCGGCTCGACCTCGGTAGAGGTGGACCCATCTCCGGGTGCCACCTAGAGAGGGAGCAGGGGGCCGGCAGCTTCGGCCGAGGTGGACCCCTCCTGGGTGGATACCTAGTAGAGCGGCAGAGAGGTGCCCGACTTCGGCCGAGATGGGCCCGTCTCCAAGCACCATTTGGCGAAGGGGTAGGAGGGCCCGGCTCGACCTCGACAGGGGTCGACCCGTCTCCAGGTGCCACCTAGCGAGGGAGCGAGGGGCAGCCAACTTCGACCGAGGTGGATCCCTCCTGGGTGGATACATGGCGGAGTGGCAGAGAGGTGCTCAACTTCGGCCGAGGTGGACCCGTCTCCGGGCGCCACCTAGCGAAGGAGCAGGAGGGCCCGGCTTGACCTCGGCGGAGGTGGACCCATCTCCGGGTGCCACTTGGCGATGGAGCAAAGGGGCCAGCAGCTTCGGTCGAGGTGGACCCCTCCTGGGAGGACACCTGGCGGAGTGGCAGAGAGGTGCTCGACTTCGACCGAGGTGGACCCGTCTCCGGGCACCACCTAGCGAAGGAGCAGGAGGGCCCGGCTCGACCTCGACGGAGGTGGACCCGTCTCCGGGTGCCACCTGGCGAGAGAGCGAGGGGCCGCCAGCTTCGGCCGAGGTGGACCCCTCCTGGGTGGACACCTGGCAGAGTGGCCGAGAGGTGCTCGACTTCGACCGAGGTGGACCCGTCTCCAGGCGCCACCTGGCGAAGGAGCAGGAGGGCCCGGCTTGACCACGGCAGAGGTGGACCCGTCTCCGGGTGCCACCTGGTGAGGGAGCGAGGGGCCGCCAGCTTCGGCCGGGGTGGACCCCTCCTGGGTGGACACCTGGCGGAGTGGCAAAGAGGTGCTTGACTTCGGTCGAGGTGGACACGTCTCCGGGCGCCACCTGGCAAAGGAGCAGGAGGGCTCGGCTCGACCTCGACGGAGGTGGACCCGTCTCCGGGTGCCACCTGGCGAGGGAGCAAAGGGGCCAGCAGCTTCGGCCGAGGTGGACCCCTCCTGGGTGGACACCTGGCATAGCGGCAGAGAGGTGCTCGACTTCGGCTGAGGTGGACCCGTCTCCGGGCGCCACCTAGCAAAGGAGCAGGAGGGCCCGGCTCGACCTCGGTGGAGGTGGACCCATCTCCGGGTGCCACCTGGCGAGGGAGCGAGGGGCTGCTAGCTTCGACCGAGGTGGACCCCTCCTGGGTGGACACCTAGCGGAGTGGCAGAGAGGTGCTCGACTTCGGCTGAGGTGGACCCGTCTCCGGGCGCCACCTGGAGAAGGAGCAAGAGGGCCCGGCTCGACCTCGGCGGAGGTGGACCCGTCTCCAGGTGCCACTTGGCGAGGGAGCAAGGGGCCGGCAGCTTCGGCCGAGGTGGACCCCTCCTGGGCGGACACCTGGCAGAGCGGCAGAGAGGTGCTCGACTTCGACCGAGATGGACTCGTCTCCGGGTGCCACCTGGCGAAGGAGCAGGAGTACTTCTCTCCGAACGGGGACCTTTTGAAAAAAAAGACACGTGGTACTGACCATGTTTGGCTGGATCTGACACGTGCGTCATGTCAGCGCAGTAGCCATATCAGTTGCCCCCCATCCCCACATTCTGCCGAGGCGTCGTGGCTCGGGACGTGGGGATTTAATGCGGAGATGACATGGGGAAGGCGAAAATCTTGCACCATAATTGCCACGATCCCTGTCGCCGCTTTTGTTATGCCCGAGGTCCTATAAGAGGCCGCCACGCGTCGCGCCTCCGATGGTCATTAATGTGCCGTTTCGAAAAGGAGACAGTTTCCATCGAACGGAAGCATCGATGTCGGGTGTGCGTCCACGCGGTGACCATCTGGTAGCCCAAAATGGAAAGAGGGGTACGGCCGCTGTCGATTGAGTTTGAAAAGGAGGGGAACTTTCCAGAAACGAATTCTCTCCACTTTCTCGCACTCCACCAGCGGTTGCAGTGGGTTTTCCTTCACCTTCCGGGATTGCCATCTCTTTTACACAGAGTATCTCGGTGAGTATCCGTGTCTTCCTCCCTCTTCCATCTCTCAGCCCTAGCATCCCTTCTGCACTTCTTCTTCTTCCATGGCGCGTCGCCGTCATGTCTCTTCTAACCTGGACGAGGCCAGTCCTTTCCGGTCGAGGACTCCATCGCCTTCTTCCTCGGAAGGGGAAGTGATCCCGGACAAGATCCGTAGGCAGCTCCAGCCTAAAGCCGTGACCATAGGCATCCCTAGGGGTCCTAGGTCTCCTCCTATAGTCTCTGCCCATCCACTTTCTTCCCTTCCCCCTCCGGTCACTTCTCCCATTGACCTCTCCGGTCATGCTTCCACGATGACCGAGGATGACCTTTCTTTGCTCCAGGATGTCTATGGAATCTCGGGTTCGACTCGTCTTTCCCTCCCGCGGCCTGGAGATCGAGTGACCTCGAGTGGCCCCGGGCGAGTCGCCTTCTACGAGGACTTCCTCCTCGGGGGTCTTCGGTTTCCCCTTCACCCCTTTTTCCTTTCTTTTCTCAGTCACTACCGTTTGGTCTCGGCCCAGTTGGCTCCTAACGCCATCCGAGTCATCTTCAACTTCATTATTTTCTGCCACTTCCACGGGTTCGTTGCCCGTTTCTCTCTCTTCAGGGCTCTCTTCACCCTGAAACGTTATTCCACCGATGATGGCTGGTGGTACATTTTATCTCGGCCTAGGTGCCTTAGGTTCGACCTCCCTTCATCCATTAAGGCTGGAAGAACCGGTTCTTTTTTGCCTTGGTCAACGACGTTGACTAGGCCTGGAGCGAGCCGGACCGATCTCCGAACCGGAATTCTCAGGTCGAGCTAGCGGACCAAGAGGTCTTTACACAGCTGCTGAGCGACGCGGTCCCGACCCTCGACGTTCTGCTCTCGGAGCAGAACTTATTCAAGGCAGGGATCAGTCCCATCCGGGAGCTGGGTGAGGCTCGGATCTCTTTTCTGCTTCGCATCTCCCTCTCCCTCTTTTTCTTCCTTCTCTTCTTTCTTTCTTTTTTTTTTTTAATTGGCTCGACTAACCTCTGCTTCTTTTCAGGTATGAAGTTCTCTTTGGAGAACCTGATGGAGGGCGCTGCATAGAGGGATGCCGCCGAGGAGACTGAACCCCCGGCAAAGAGGGCTCGTACTGAGGCGAGCCGGGCGCTCGCACCGACCTCCATCACTAGACCTGTGGCGGTGGCTCCCGTCTCCAGGCCATCTCGGACCCGGGCGCCCGATGTTCCTGTCGTCGACCTCGACAGGGTCGGGGGAGAGAGGGGGCCGGAACCTCCTTGGGCAGCACTGGCTTCAGCCGCCACACCGGTCGCATCCACGGCGGTCACCAGGGCGGCGACGGCTCCACCGACTGCCGCACCATTTGGCGAGGGGACGACCACCTCTGCTACTGCCGACGCGCCCGCTCTGCTGCCGAGCCTCACCAGCCGGTGCTCCATGATCCGCGACCAGGGCCTCGCGGAGAGAGTCATGGAGTTCGCCAGCACCTCCCGGGACCACCGTCTAAGGGGTGGCCGGGACTACAACAAGGCGCTGCTCGGGATCCTCCCATAGCTCTTCACGGTAAGCCCCGAGCTCCGAATCTTCTTCTCTCTTTTTAAAGTTCTAGTTGGATTGTGCTGATTCCTTCTTCTTTTGATGCAGATTGGGACGGACGTGCTGCTGCTGAGGAACTTCCTCGCCAGCTATGCCAAGAAGAACGCCGAGAAGGAGGAGAAGCTCGGCAAGCTCGCAGCCGACGTCAAAGACCTCATGGAGAAAGGGGTCGAGCTGCGAGGAAACAACCAAGCCCTCCGAGGCGACCTGGCCCTCGTCGAGGGGCGCATCAAGGAGCTCGAGACCTCTCTATCGAAGGAGAGGATCTCGAACCAGCGCCGCAACGAGGAGGACGCGATAGAGAAGACCCGCCTCAGGGCTCAGTCCCGGTCGCTGGAGCGCCAGGTGGAGGAAGTCCTAAAGGAGCTGACTGTAGCCAAGGAGAAGAGCTCCTACGTCAACAGGCTGCTAGAGGCATCCAAGTGGGAGGCGCAAGAGGCCGTCCCGAGATTTCGGGCCTTCGAGGAGTACATTGCTGAGGTGCGGGAGGCTGCCGTGGACTCCTTCTTGAAGGGGTTCCAGATATGCCGGGAGAAGGTAGGTTCCTTCTATCCCGAACTCGATCTCAGCGGGGTAGTCCTCGGGGGCAGGAGGCAGGAGCCCAGCGGAGGAGATCCGACAGCAGCTGGTGACTAGGCGGCGACTCCCAAGCAACTTCCCGAGCAGCCTCCCATCGACGGCGCTGGCGGAGAGAGTGCGCCTCAGCCCGAGGAGGACGCTGCTGCGCCGAAGTAGCTCTTTGGCATACTTATCTTCTTTCTTTCTTTTTTGTATTTTCTTTTTTTGAGGTCTCTCAGCCTGTCGGGACTCCTCCTATGTACCGATGTTCCAGATGCAATGAAGCTTTCTTCTCATTAAGCTGTTGCTTCACTCTCTTCTCTTTTTTTTTTGTGTATCTTCCAGACTGAACTCCGTTGCTAGCCACTGAAACCAAGTCCCTAGCGCGTTCCGAGCCGAGCTCGTGGGTGAACTTAGTTCTACCCACCTTCCAGATCGAAGTCCGAGATTTTCGGACTGAACCCTGGGGATGCAGGCTGTATCTGAGCCTTGTGCGGATTGCCGAGCTGTTCTCCGGGATCGCGTGGGTGAATTTGATTCTGCCCCGCCTTCCGGACTGAAGTCCGGGAACTCCGTACTGAACCCCATGGCCGCAGGCTGTATCTGAGCCCTACGCGGCTTGTCGAGCTATTTTCCAGGATCGCGTGGGCGAATTTGATTATGCCCCGCCTTCTAGACCGAAGTCCAGGATATTCAGACTGAACCCCGGGGCTGCAGGCTATATCTGAGCCTAGCGCGGCTTGCCGAGCTGTTCTCCAGGATCGCGTGGGCGAATTTGATTCTGTCCCACCTTCCAGACTGAAGTCTGGGAACTAGCGCCTTTGCGGGTCTTCCACCACGTCCATGGTCGCTGAACTCAGAGCTAGGTGGCTCTCACCCTACGAGACGAGAAGAAGCATTTAATGAAAAAAGGATTTCATTGCTAAAGTTCAAGGAGCCTTACACTATTGGTAATACATCCTCAAGTTTGAGGCGTTCCAAGTCTGAGGGAACCGGGATCCTCCTAGTTCCTCCAGGTAGTATGCCCCATGAGGAAGTACCTCCGCCACCCTATAAGGGCCTTCCTAGTTTGGGGAGAGTTTCCCGCACTCCCATGGCTGGGAAGCTTCAGTGCGGCGGAGCACCAGATCTCCCGAGCAGAAGGACTTCGGTCGCACTCTGGAGTTGTAGTATCTGGCCACTCGCTGCCTGTAGGCCGCCATTCGGACTCGAGCCTTGTCCTTGGTTTCTTCAAGGAGGTCCAGGTTTAGCAGCATCCTGGTGGGGTTCTCCACCTCGTCGTACTGTTCCACGTGCAGGGTCGGTAGGCTGAGCTCAGTCGGGATAACCGCTTCGGCCCCGAAGACAAGGTTGAAAAGGGTCTCATCCGTGGCCATCCTCAGGGTGGTGTGGTATGCCCAGAGGACGCTCGGGAGCTCTTCCACCCACCTGCCCTTGGCTTGGTCCAATCTTATCCGGAGACCCTGCAAGATGGTCCTATTCATTACCTCGGCTTCTCCGTTTGTCTATGGATGTGCCACCGAAGTGAAGCGATGGTGGATCCCGAGGTCGCTGCAAAACTCTTCGAACTCCCGACAGTTGAATTGACGTCCGTTATCGATGATAATGGTGTGCGGTAGGCCAAAAAGGCAGATAATTGACTTCCAAAGGAACTTGGTGACATTTGCCTCCGTGATCCGGGCCAAGGGTTCGGCCTCGACCCACTTCATGAAGTAGTCGATGGCCACGATCAAAAATTTCCACTGCCCGGACGCCGGGAGAAAATGTCCTAGGAGATCCATGCCCCATTGAGCAAACGGCCATGGGGCGGAGAGCTGGGAGAGTAGAGTGGCGAGCTGACGTTGCACCACGGCATGCTGCTGACATCGGTCACACCTCTTCATAAAGTCAGCTGCGTCTTCTTTCATCATCTCCCAGAAGTAACCTTGAAGGAGGGCCTTGTACGCCAGTGTTCTGGCCCCCACGTGATTCCCACGGACGCCCTCGTGGATCTCTTGGAGCACAAGTGAGGCCTCCGCGGGTCTCAGACACTTGAGGAGGGGGTAGGAGTAGGACCTCCGATATAGTAGTACATCCATTAAGACGAACCGCGCGGCCTTCCTCTTGATGAGGCGGGCCGCTACACGGTCCTCCGACAAGGTGCCGTTGGTAATGTACTCGACGTACTTATACATCTAGTTGGGCTCTTGGCTGACATGCTGGACTTTCACGGGCATCTCGTAGCTCGGGGCCTTGAGGTGCTCGACGTAGGTGCGGCCCAACAACGAGTCTGGTAGGGTTGCCAAGCGGGAGAGTGCGTCAGCGTGAGCGTTTTATCCACGAGGTATATGGGAGACGCTGAAATGCCAAAATCCTGTCACGCTCGTTCTCACGAGCTACAGGTATTTAGCCATTTGGGGGTCCCGCACGCCGTACTCCCTCGAGATCTGCCCAGCAACCAGTTGTGAGTCAGTGAAGGCCTTGAGGTTGGCCATGCCCAACTCGCGGAAAACTCTCAGCCCCGCGAGGAGCGCTTCATACTCCACCTGATTATTAGTTGCAGCGAACTGGAAACGGAGTGCACATTCAGCGATAACCCCTTCGCCGTTGGCGAGGATGAGACCAGCTCCGCTCCCGCTGGAGTTCGAGGCCCCGTCTACATGAAGGATCCAAACGTCTTCCTCGGGTCCTGGCTCTGGCTGCCGGTCTTGAGGGCTCTCCTCCGCCCCCTTGCCCATGCTTGCACACTCGACCAAGAAGTCAGCGAGTACCTGTGCATTCATGGCCGACCTTGGCCTGTAAGTGATGTTAAACTCGCTGAGCTTGAGTGCCCACTTCGCCAGGCACCCAGATGTGTCAGGACTGCAATGGGGTGCGCTTGGAAATAAGGTCTAAGATGCTGAGCGGACACGATTAGCACAAAAATAAGTTTCTCAGACCGGGAATACCTGAGCTTCGCATCACGGAGGAGTTTGCTTGTGTAATACACCGGTCTTTGCACTCCCTGGTCGTCAGTCCGAACCAGGACCGAACTGACGGCCTCCGGGGTGACCGCCAGGTACAGGAGGAGCTCCTCTCCTCCTTCGAGCCTGGAGAGCAGCGACGGGGATGCCAGTGTCCTCTTCAACTCGTTAAATGCCTCCTAGCACTCCTCAGTCCAAATGAAGTCGTTCATCTTCCTCAGCACCTTAAAAAAGGGTCGGCAGCGATCGGCAGACCTCAAGATAAATCGACTCAGGGCGGCTATCCGGTCGGTGAGTCGCTGCACTTGCTTCTTGGAGGTGGGTTGCTCCATGTCCAAGATGGCCTGGACCTTCTTCGGGTTGGCTTCTATCCCTCTTTAGGTTACCATGAACCCCAAGAACTTCCCGGCGGACACGCCGAAGGCGCACTTCGCCGGGTTCAACTTCATCTGGTGAAGCTGAAGGTTGCTGAAGGTCTCCGCTAGGTCACCGACGTGGTCCGAAAGGGACTTCCTCATTACCAGCATATCGTCCACGTACACCTGCATGTTGCGGCCAATCTGGTCTTTGAAGACTTTATTGACCAGCCACTGTACGTGGCCCCGGCGTTCTTGAGGCCGAATGGCATCATCTTATAACAGTAAGTTCCATGGTCGGTGATGAAAGCAGTGTGCTCCTCGTCCTCTGGGTGCATTCGAATCTGGTTGTACCCGGAGAAGGCATCCATGAAGGAGAGGAGACGATGCCCTGAAGTGGTGTCCACCAACTAGTCAATCTTTGGAAGAAGGAAACTGTCCTTCGGGCAAGCTTGGTTGAGGTCGGTGTAGTCCATGCAGATCCTCCACTTGCTGCTGCTCTTATTTACCATAACCATATTCTCTAGCCAACTGGGATATTGTACCTCCCGCACAAAGTCGGTGGTGAGGAGCTTCTCCACTTCTTCATTGATGGCCTTCTGCCTCTCTGCAGCGAAACTCCTCTTCTTCTGGCGGATAGGGCGACACCTTGGATCAACATTCAACCTATGAGTGATGACTTCCGAGGGGATACCTGGCATGTCAGTGGTGGACCAGGCGAACACATCTGCGTTCGCCTGGAGGAAGCCTAGCAAACAGACCCGCTCTTCTTCTGAGAGCTGGGCTCCTATATGCACAGTCTTCTGAGGGTCCGAACCGAGAGGATACGTCAACAAGTATTCCACGGGTCCTCCCCTGGGATCCTTCTCCCTTAGGTCGAGGTCATTGACGTCGGGGCTGAGCTCAGCGCCCTGGGCACTCGGGACTGTCTGCAGGCAATGCTGGACGGGCTGGGCCGTCCCCCTCATCACCCTCGTCCCAGAGGCGGTAGGGAACTGCACCAGCAACCTCTTGGTGGAAATAACAGCGTCCAGCTGGTTGAGCCCTGGATGGCCGAGAATGGCATTATAAGGTGATGGGAGCTTGACAACGGTAAACGTCATCATGACCGTAGTCTGCCGAGGTGGGGACCCGGCAGTGACAGGGAGAGTAACCTCCCCTTCGACCCCCATCAAGTCTCCGGTGAAGCCCACGAGAGGGGTGTGCACCGGCCTTAATTGATCATGAGACAGGTTCATTCGGGAGAAAGCATCATAAAAAAGCATGTCAATAGAGCTCCCACTATCCACCATAATGCGATGTACAGGATGCTTTGCGATGGTCATCTCGACCACCACTGCATCATTATTTACATTTTTGTTGTCATTCCCCTTTTCAAAAGGGAGTACATTCTCCGGGTCTCCCGCCTCCCGGGTTCTTTTCGTCGCACGCCCGATCCCCCAGGAGATCATGCCTACCGGCTTCTCCGTTGGGCGGTTATCAATGGCAGGGATCGGGGGAAGGGCTGTGAGTGGCTATCCCTCCGCTGGGGCTTCATTCCTCATAAACTTCCTGAGGTAGCCCCTCTTGATCAGCTCCTCAATTTCTCGCTTCAGATTGCGGCACTCCTCCGTGTCGTGTCCGTGCTCGCGGTGAAATTGACAGTATTTTATCTTGTCACGAATGCTCCTTGGGTTTTGAGGAGGAGGTCGGTGGAGGTAGTGCTCACCATCAATCTCCATGAGGATCTTCATCCTGGGAGCGAGGAGGGGGGTGAACGCTCTTTCCAGGGCAGCACCGCTCTTCGGCTTCAGGCCTGGATGAAGGTCTACAGGTGGTCTAGGCCTCTGGGTCCCGAGGGCATCCCTCGGGGCAGGCTTCTTTGAGGGCCTCCCGTCCAACTCTCGCCTGGTGCGATCGGCCTCCTCCGCTCGGATGTACTTGTGGACACGGAGGAGGAGTTCGGAGTACGTCCTGGGGGACTTCTTATCTAGGGAATAGGTCAGGCGAGAGGTCTTGAGCCCGCGCTTCAACGCCAGCATGGCGACAGGCTCATCCAGGCTGTAGATTTCCAAGACAGCGATCTTGAAGCGGGTAATGTAGTCCTGTAGCAGCTCCTGGTCCTGCTGGCGGATAGAGAAGAGGCTATCCACCTCTCTTGGCACCTTCCAGCAAGCGTCGAAGTGTGCCACAAACTTTCCTTCCAGTTGATGGAAGGAGCTAATAGATTTGGGCTCGAGGTGGGTGAACCAAACTCGAACAGCCTTCCGGAGGGTGGCAGGGAAGGCAATGCATAAGAGAGTGTCCGTGGCTCCCTGGACCCTCATGAGAGCCTTGTAGCTCTCTAAATGGTCCAAGGGGTTGGTGGTCCCATCGTAGGGATCCACCTGAGGCATGCGGAACCGACCCGGGATCGGTTCCTCCTGGATTTCTCGGGAGAAGGGTGGTCAGGCATCATAGCCCGCTGGATCTGTTGGGGAGTTCTATATGTCCGCAAAGCGGCAGGCAAACTCTGCCAGCTTGCGCTCGTGCTCTTTCAGGCACCTCTCGGCTTGGCACCTGATGGCCTCGTCGGTGGAATCTTCCACCGAGGCTGCTGGAGAAGGAAGTGCCGATCGGTCTCGGTGGGGGGCCTTGCCTCGATGTCACCTGCTGCGCCACGCCGTCTCGACGTCGTTGGTCGGGGATCGACTCTCGTGATCCGCCGAACCGGAGCAGTTTCTCTTCGCGGGAGTCTGGTGGCTCCCGCGGGGGTTGGAGACTATTCATGGATGAGAGGGCCTGCCTTGGATGGAGCGCAGGCTTCCGCGGGGCCCCGCGGCCCGAGCCGCGAGGGTCCCTGGTTGGGGCTAAGTGGCCAGGGAGCGCTGCTGGTGCTGCAGTTGCCGCATAGCAGCGGTCAGGGTTTGCAGCTGCTGGATGACAGCCGCGAAAGGTCCGTCCACCGGGGACGGTTGAGGAGGAGGAGGACCAGGAAGTTCCCTCTCCGAGCTACGCGGCCCTTGGGGGGAGGGAATTTCCCCCACTCGGCTGGCGGATGCTTCGCATCCACGCATCATCACCATGGTCGGAGCGCGCTTTCGCTCGCGAAGAGCTTGCTCGCACTGGGGTTACTGTCCTGCCCCCCTACCTGGTGTGCCAATCTGTTGCCAATCTCACCGCGGTGGCCTGTAGCTCTTGAGCTGGCACCGGTCTCGGACTGTCTCACCTCGAGATCTCCAAGCTTTTGGACCTGCAAAACAGAGTCAGAGACCCTGACCGGGGGTTCCGACGGGGGCGCTCCGACGGTCAAGTCAGAGAGCGGGAAGATGGAACAAATCCCCTAAGGCAGGTTCCCAAAGGACTCCCATGCTTAAAGGAGATGTTAATGAAAGAAGTGTGGGGAAGAGTGGAGTTAATGCTCAGATCCTTGCGCTGAGTTCACCGAGCTCATGCCTGAGGACTCCTTGAGGACTCCCAGGATCGTTCTCTTGGTGTGTTTCTCCTCTTTCTTCACTTACCTTGCTGCCCGTTTATACCATCCCTTTTATATCATCACATTGCCTCCAACCCCTTCCCCCCCCCTCATAGGCTCCCTCCCACTTCTCGCCTTTTTCCCCCCCTTCCTTTCCTCTTCGGGCCCGGGAACTCAGTGGCCGAATCGCCTCGCTCATCTTACGTAACGAGGAAAGGGGGGAGGATACTGGCGAGGCTTTGGGCCGAGTGTGGGTGCTCTCCCTCCGAGACGTTGACGATGAGCGCCCAGCCATTTTGGGCTCCTGCCCACAAGGATTTCGCTTCTCAATTACGGGGTCCATCCGACTGGTGTAAACGAGGTTTCGCGTGTCATTGCAGACCGTACTGGCACCCCCTACGAGGTGCGGCGCGTGCTACCCGAGTGGTGATCTTGAAACCCGCACCCCTACTTCCCGGAGGCTTTGCTGAGCAGGGCTGACCTCGGCCAAGGTGGACCCGACAGGGGGCGCCACCTGGCGGAGGAGCGGAGAAAGGCTCGACTTCGGTCGAGGTGGACCCGTCTCCGGGTGCCACCTGGCGAAGGAGCAAGAGGGCCTGGCTCGGCCTTGGCAAAGGTGGACCCATCTCCGAGCGCCACCTGGCGAGGGAGTGAGGGGCCGCCAGCTTCAACTGAGGTGGAACCCTCCTGGGTGGACACCTGGCGAAGCGGCAGAGAGGTGCTCGACTTCGGCCGAGGTGGATTCGTCTACGGATGCCACCTGGCGAAGGAACAGGAGAGCCCGGCTCGACCTCAATAGAGGTGGACCCATCTCTGAGTGCCACCTGGCGAGGGAGCAGGGGGCCGGCAGCTTCGGCCGAGGTGGACCCCTCCTGGGTGGACACCTGGCAGAGCGGCAGAGAGGTGCCCGACTTCGGCCGAGGTGGGCCCATCTCCGGGCACCATCTGGCGAAGGGGTAGGAGGGCCCGGCTCGACCTCGGCAGGGGTGGACCCGTCTCCGGGTGCCACCTAAAGAGGGAGCGAGGGGCCGCCAACTTCAGCCGAGGTGGACCCCCCTGGGTGAACACCTAGCGGAGTGGCAGAGAGGTGCTCGACTTCGACCGAGGTGGACCCGTGTCCGGGCGCCACCTGGCGAAGGAGCAGGAGGGCCCGGCTCGACCTCGGCGGAGGTGGACCCATCTCCGGGTGCCACCTGGCGAGGGAGCAAAGGGGCCAGCAGCTTCGATCTAGGTGGACCCCTCCTGGGTGGACACCTAGCGGAGTGGCAGAGAGGTACTCGACTTCGACCGAGGTGGACCCCTCTTCGAGCACCACCTGGCGAAGGAGCAGGAGGGCCCGGCTCGACCTCGACGGAGGTGGACCGGTCTCCGGGTGCCACCTGGCGAGGGAGCGAGGGGCCACCAGCTTCGGCCGAGATGGACCCCTCCTGGATGGACACCTGGCAGAGCGGCCGAGAGGTGCTCGACTTTGACCGAGGTAGACCCATCTCCGGGCGCCACCTGGCGAAGGAGCAGGAGGGACCGGCTCGACCTAGACGGAGGTGGACCCATCTCCGGGTGCCACCCGGTAAGGGAGCGAGTGGCCGCCAGCTTCGGCCGAGGTGGACCCCTCCTGGGTGGACACCTAGCGGAATGGCAGAGAGGTGCTCGACTTTGGCTGAGGTGGACCCGTCTCCGGGCGCCACCTGGCGAAGGAGCATGAGGGCCCGGCTCGACCTCGACGGAGGTGGACCCGTCTCCGGGTGCCACCTGGCGAGGGAGCAAAGGGGCCAGCAGCTTCGGCCGAGGTGGACCCCTCCTAGGTGCACACCTGACCGAGCGGCAGAGAGGTGCTCGACTTCGACCGAGGTGGACCCGTCTCCGGGCGCCACCTGGCGAAGGAGCAGGAGGGCCTGGCTCGACCTCGGCAGAGGTGGACCCGTCTCCGGGTGCCACCTGGCGAGGGAGCGAGGGGCCGCTAGCTTCGACCGAGGTGGACCCCTTATGGGTGGACACCTGGCAGAGTGGCAAAGAGGTGATCAACTTCGGCTGAGATGGACCCGTCTTCGGGTGCCACTTGGCGAAGGAGCAGAAGGGCCCGGCTCGACCTCGACGGAGGTGGACCCATCTCCGGGTGCCACCTGGCGAGGGAGCAAGGGGCCGGCAGCTTTGACCAAGGTGGACCCCTCATAAGTGGACACCTGGCAGAGCAGCAGAGAGGTGCTCGACTTCGGTCGAGATGGACTCGTCTCTAGGTGCCACCTAGCAAAGGAGCAGGAGTACTTCTCCCCGAACGGGAGACCTTTTGAAAAAAAAAATACGTGGTACTGACCATGTCTGGCTGGATCTGACACGTGCACCATGTCAGCGCAGTAGCCATATCACTCTTAATGACATATGGTCCTCTATAGGGTTAGGGGATATGCCTACGAGTATTTAGAGCATATCATAAGGACTTTTCTATAATAGGTATAAGTTGCGGACCCATGTTACCTGAATTGGTGTTCAAGCTGATCTAATCTTGTAGGTAAATGATTTTTTTTAAAAATTAAAGATGATAATGATATAAATTTTAATTGTTTCATATAAATGATCAATAAAAAATATTCGTGTCCAACATTTAAAGGCATTTCTATCATGATTTGAAAAATGAAATATCCTAAGGAATGCCTCCACTACTCTATTGCCTTTTGCCAAGGAAAATAATTTTGACCATGTATGCAAATATCTTGGTTTATTTGTTTTGGTAAGTACACGATGTATTCAGTTGAAGCTCCATTGGTTTCTAGTTGGTTGAGGTGGCCAATTTTAGGTATCTCGGGGTATAAGTAAGGCATATGTTGGACGTAAAGCAAAATATGCTCTTCACCCATTTTCAACACTGATGGACATGTAAACCCAATGTAGAGGGCATGGGCATTCCTATCATCTCTTCCATCTTGTCCAATGAGCAAAATGCTCGGCTAATTGATGCGGTCTCCATGGAGGAAATCGAGGAGGCCATTTCAAGCATGCATGGAGACAAAACTCCTAAGCTAGATAGATACCCAAACTTCTTATTCTAACATTTTTGGTACCTCATAAAAGTTGATGTGGCACAAGCAATTCAATATTTATTTGACTATTCTACAATGCCTGCCCTATGGAAGAGGACATTTGTAACTTTAATTACTAAGGTCTGCAACCCTGTTCGAAGTATAATAATGTGTATAAAATTGCAGTGAAGATTTTGGTCAATAAGCTTAATTCTGCTTCTTGCCTCTATGATTTTTGTTGAGCAAGGAGTCTTCATTCTTGGCCAGAGTATTATGGAAAACATTCTTTTAGCCCAGAAAATTAAGCACTCCTAAGAAAGGGCTCCTCCATCTAGGGATTTCGCCATGATGAAAATTGACATGAAAAAAGTTTTTGATTGAGTGCATTGACCATTCTTAGTCAAAGTTCTTGAACAATTTGATTTCTTTTCCAAATTCATTGGGTGGATTCACACTTGCATTGTTAATCCTTATTTTGCCCTTCTCATCAATGGCACACCTACTGAGCGGTTTCAAATCTCTATGAGATTTTGCCAAGGCCGCCCTCTATCGCTCTATCTTTCCATAATGTGCTTAGAGGAGCTTTCATGATTTCTTTCATTTTGCAATGGCCACAAACCTCTTGAATGCCTACAAGATTCTAGAAGCAGGTCCTATGATATTTTACGCCTTATTTACGGATGACTATCTTTCTTATCGCTAAGGCTATGGTGAGAGATGTAGATTGCTTGAGAACCATTATTGATGCATGTTGCACTATCTCTGGTCAAGACATCAATTTGGCAAAATCATAAATAACTATTAGTCCCAAGCCCCCAAGGTCACGAATGCTTAAATCAGAAGGCTTCTTCCTATGAATGAAAATAATAGCACTTGGGTTAAGTTATGGTAAAGTTGAATTTTATGAAGCATTCATTATATTTTTGAAATTCTAAGAGTCACTTACAATGCACCTTAGTGAGCATTTATTATGTTTTAGGATTTTTAAGAGTCACAATGTATTTTAGTAGTTTAAGAGTCATATTAGGAAGTCTAAGTATCAATAGTCTTTTGTAACTTATTATTAATATATTTTAGGATTTTAAGAGTCACAATGTATCTTGGAACACCTATTGAGTAGAAAGTTCAAGGGTCTTCTTTTGTAATGATAATTACATTATATATATAAGAATTATCTAAGAATAAGTTATCTTTATTTATTTAAAATTGATATTTCTATATATCTTTTGTAGAAAACAAGATTGTCAATGCAAAGTGCTTGATTTATAGATTCAAATGAAAGGAATTTGAAGTAAATTGGACTTAAAACGAGCCTGAAATCGAAGTTTATTAAGAATTTTCATGAATTTTAAAGTAGTCTGTCTACCATGGACCGGCTGTTTAGTTTATGAAATACTCAAAGGTCCACCGATAGCCATTGCTAACTGTCTATGGCTCAAAGCCATGGACTGTGAAAGGATTTCAGTTGCAAGATCGCCATAAACACCATTCACCGCTGCACCATCGTCCGAACTACCGTCCACCTCCTCTTCGACCCAATCTACTAAGATCCAGCCATCTCTTCGCTCAAGCTTCTTCATCCAAGACTTCACCAACCATCCTCCTGAGTCCCCATCTAGATCTGCCAAGGTCCGGCCACCATCTTCTTAGCTTGTACCACCTTCCCCTTCTCTGTTCTAAGACACCACTAGGGGTCCTCGTTGTCGAGTCTTCTTCCTACCATCGCTAGCCCGAGATGTGGCTCGAGACACCACCAGCTATCATCTCTCAACCCGACCTAACCTGATCCTTCACCATCACTATTGTTAGCCATTCTGCTCATCGTCACCATCTCCCCGGCCCAAGTTGCTCCTGAGATCTAGGTCGTCACTATTTCCTCTCAGTTCGACATCCTGTCCATTATTACAGCCATGTCTCTGCTTATCACCACTGCCTGTCCCCTTCCTTGAGCCATCACCAGTCTATGTCATCGCCCATCATCTTCATTCCTCTTCCCACATCATAGTTAGTCGAAGGACACACATGGGCTCAAGCCATAACCATCCTGCATGCAATCAAAGATTTTCCCAACCTATTTGAGACTTTGTTCCAAAGATTGATCCAAGCATGGATCCAGCAACCCACAGTAATTTCCCACCTTGATTCGATGATTCAATGCAATCAAAGGACTAATTCGATAGCCAAAAGGAGCTTATATAGTCAAATAGCTTTGGAAGAGGATGTTGAGCAGGATTAAGTTGTAATCAGACATGGATGATTTTAAGTAAATCGAATAGCAAGAAAGATCTCAACTGATTAAGTTATAATCAGACATGGATTAGAATCCTTTTTTATCTCGGTTCCTTATTTGATCACCCCTCCATCTAGCCATCTATCTCTTAGCTAATAAATCCTAGTCATTCCTATGATCTCTTCCTTTAGTCCTACATCAGAAAAATACAAAGACCTCTTCCTTCCTAACACCTATAAAAAGGATCCCATATCTCCACCTTAAGGCATCAACCGCTAAAATTCCTTTAGAGCCTTGTATAGAGGGATAGAAAGGAAAGATCATGTGTGGCTAAGAAATTTTTATCTTCGAAGAGTAGATGAGATTTTTTTTGGTATTTATATTTTGTAATTTTTTAAATATAATTAGTACTTGATTGTAATGGTTTGCTTTTCATGAATAAATTTATTTTTCATTATTTCAAGTTGTGTTCTTCATGTCTAGATTATAATTAGATTTTAGAATAACCTATAACTATATAGAGACAGGTCATGATTTCAAGATAGATTCATACTCAGCGAGATAGGCTATGTTCAAAATCTAATTATAGAAAACTTTATTTTTATGATTAAAGACATTGAATAGTCTATGGCTATGTAGGAATGGATCAAAGTCCATATCCAGCAAGATAGATCATGCTCAGAATCAATCATAATTTAATAATAATATATTAAATAAATATTTAATATAATACTAAATATCGATTGAAATCCAAAATATCTTTCATATTCTTGTTAATCTCTTGCTTATTAGTTTAATTTAATTCTTATTCTTAGTTATAAACATATTCCCGTTCTATTATTTTTTTAACTTAATTAAAACTTTAACCAAACAAATTTGAAAGTGAATATAATTCCAACTAATCCTTGAGGATATGATCTTGACACACCCTAACTATAGTTTGAGTTGATGAAATTATTTTTAATTGCCTACGACAGTGATCAAATTTTGATACCATTACTGGAGATCATTGATACAGTTAGTTCACCAAAAAACTTTATAATTTATTTAAAAAAATTAGAGACCTAGAATATTAAATTAACTTATTTTGATACCTGTTTGTACTACATTGCATCTACATAAATTATCTTAAGGGCACTAATTTCTAAATAACATAAAGTAGAGATTTTATCACCCTTCCTTGGTCGACAAATCACCACCTTTATATTGGATTATTCTAAGCCTATAATTAAAATAAATTAGAAGTTGGCCCCTAAAGATTTTCAAGCTCACTAGGATAAGGGATCCGAAGAGTTGGATTGGGTCAGGATTAGCTGGTTAACTGGTATCTAGGAAAAGGGTTAAGGATGATATAATCCTAAAGGAAGGTAATTTTTTAAGTAATTTTATTATTCGATCTAGTCAATTTATTTGATATTTAAGAAAAGCAATGGGAGGCCCCCACCGACCTTATCCTTACCTAGCTAGTTGGTTAGTTAGTTTTTAACTTAGAAGGCTTAAAGGTGACCTTGGAATAGTTGGGAGCTATCTAGAATTAGGAAACCCCAAGATAGAGAGTCCATTATATGTTAACTTGATTGCAATTAACACAGAACTAAAACTATTAATTCTTCTCTATCTCTCTTAGCTATAGAACTTCTTAGATCCTTATCTATAGAATTCTTCTCTTTTTCTTCTTTCTTCTTCTCTCTTCTCCACTTAAAAGAAATCAAATATATAAACCAAGTTTAGACTATGGATACATATAGTGAGACCAATCTACCATGCCAATTAAGAAAGTACTTCACCTCTTCATTATATACATATTCTCTGTGTATCCAAGCACCTCATATAGAGGCAACCAATATGAGATTAAGTCCAGTGTTATACAAATACTACCATCCTTCTATGGACAAGGCAAGAGGACCTATATAGATATCTGGATGAATTTTTTGAGATATACTCTACCATTAGGATTCAAAATCTATCTAATGAGGCCCTTGGGTTGAAATTATTTTCCTTCTCACTTAAGGACAAGGTCAAATATTGGCTATGTTTATTAGATTTCATGACCATTTCAACTTAGGACCAACTACAAAAGAAGTTTCTCAAGAAATATTTTTCAATAGAAAAAACAAACCAGATCCAAAAAGCCATCACTAATTTTTTCTAATTAGATAGGAAAATATTCCAAGAAACCTGGTGTTTTTATGATGGATTATCAGAAAAGTATCCACACCATGCCATACCTAAATGGTAATTGGTCTAGTATTTTTATGATGGATTATCAGAAAAGTACAAGCAAATAATTGACTCATCCTATAATAGAACATTCTGGTATGAAGCGAGCACAAGGCTTGGCAACTATTTGAGATCCTGAGCAAAAACTTCTTGCACTATATATCTATCACATCCAGAGAAACTCCTAGGCTAAACCCTAAAAGAGGTGAAATATATAGGTAAGCCACTCCGTAGATATCTACAGCAAGGTAGATACACTATCCCAGACTGTAGGTGCACTATCCTAGAAATTCAATCGATTCTTGCAAGTCGGACACACCTCTTTCCCATATGCACAGTCCCAAGATATTTTATAATATATTTGAGTCCTACTCGCACTATAGGTGATTGCCCAGTAGCCCATTAGTTTTCTGAGCTTGTACAAGAATAAGCCCATCAAGCTTGAACCCATGCTGTTCCTAGACCAGTAAATGATCCATACTTAAATACATATAATCTAGGCTGGAGGAGTCACCCGAATTTCTCATGAAAACAATAACTTGTGATCAACCCAGCTTCTTACAGACCCAATCACCAGTTCAATAGCACATTATACACTCAGTCTCATAATACCCCACAACCTTTTTCTAGTAACTATAACTCTAATTTTAAGAAGAAAGTTCTACAAGCTTTTGCTAGATTAGAAACTAACTCTCAAATCTTTAACTCCTATATGCAATCTATAACCAAGCTAGAAACCTGAATCGACTAACTAGCTATAGCCGTCTGCAAAAGAGAAGAAGGAAATTACTTAGGTAACCTATTAGCAATCCAAAGGGGCAATATAGGGCTGAGAACTCTAATATTCATGAACATCATCCTGAGCAAGCTAAATCTATAATGATCCTTAGAAGTGGAAAGGTTTTAAAGCAACTACAAAGGACCAATATGTCAAGAACCCAACTCAAAATAAACTTAAGGTACCTGACGATAAGGAAGACCCTAAGGAGAGAAATGAACTAATTTTTCCGGGACCTATGATTAAAGTTCCATACCTAAGTGAGCTATAAAAACCTCTACCTTCGAATAAAATGGGGGTTAAAAAGAATGAAATGCTTAAATTATTTAAACAAATCCATATCAATTTTCACTTTTAGATGCCATCCGCAAGTCCTAACCTATGCTAAGTTTTTGAAGGATTTGTGCATCCAAAAACGTAGATCTTAGGCACACATCCCAAAAAAAGTCTACCTCACTAAGCAAGCTAGCTCAGTCTTTCGACACACAACTCTATCCAAGCTCAAGGACCCTGGTACCCCTATCATTTCTTATGTTATAGGGGTCTAACTATTAAAAAAGCCCTATTAGACTTAGGAGCAAGTGTCAATCTCCTCCCAAGTTCATTATATAAACTTTTTCAGTTTGGAGAACTAAAGTCCACATCAGTAATACTCAACTAGCTGATTGATCTCTTAAGATACCACTGGGGATAATTGAAGATGTGTTATTAAGGTGAATGAATTTTACTTTCCTATAGACTTTAATATATTAGATATAGAATCAAGAAGCCATCCCAGCCAAATCCCAATCATTTTATGCCGACCCTTCCTTGCAATAATCAATGCTTGTATCAACTATAGGACGAGAGCCATAGACATATTATTTGAAAATAAAAAGCTAAAGTTGAATGTATTTGATGCTATCATGGGACCACAAAGTGATGAGTTTAATGAAGTAAATGTGCTAAAGGAACTTGTAAAAAAACCATTCCTAATATACCCTTGCAAGACCTTCCACAAGCCTATCTAGTCCATTTTAATATGGATAGCTTTGACATAGATAGGTACATAGATAAAGTGAATACACTTTTAAAGGCACCGAATTCCACTCCTTCATAGATCATGAAATATGAGCAAATGGCCCCTCCCTCTAATACACCAATAGCTTCTTCATCGAAGACCCTACCTATATTAAAACAAGAGCTACTCTTAGTCATGTTAAAGGATCCATTCTTCAAACATAATACAACCTCTAACCAGGAAACCTAGCTTGTAAGTTTATAAAACGAATCCAAAGAAATTATTGGAGAGACAATCACTACCCACTAATGGATTGTCCAATCTAAATGTTACTTCAAGAACCAAGTAACGCAGTCTTAAAGCAAAATAACCCTAACAACTTTACCAAGGATCCTTCATGCAATTATCTGAATTGCAATGAAATTGATAACATAGAGAAATTGAGTAACCTATTAGATCTACCTTGGATGCCAAAGTATAAGCAATTTATAGAGTCCTTCAATATCTACCTAGCCCCTACACTAGAAACAATATGTATCCTATAAACCAAGCCACCTCTTGGTACCAATTATCAAGAGATATGTTATAAAGAATATCAAAAAAATATAGTATGGAACATTATTGATTGGACTTCATCTAACCATCCGACATGGCTAGGTATACCCAATAATTTAATGGATGTATCAACTGGCATAATTTAAAAGATTTACTACATCTGGTTGAAGACTTTAAACTTAGCACTCCTAGGAGGCAATCTAATTTTTGAACTTAATTTTATTTTTTAGTTTGTTTATTTTCTTTTCAGGATAAGTAACTTGGTTGGAGGGATAATCAAATCTTTAAGAATAACTAAAAATCTCTGCTGGATCAAGAATATATTGAGTTAGATGTATTCTCTCCAGTCTTTTTTTTTCTACATATTGTGTTGCCAAGCTTTCCCAAGAGGTGGGTGAATTAGAAATTTAAAAAATTAATCAGATATGTGCTCTTTTTAAATCTACTTTAGTGTTAGATGCTATGTTTCAAATAAGTAAAAGCAGAAGCAAATGCAAATAGAAAAAGCACAATGCAAATATAGCAAATTTATAGTGGTTCGGAGCAACCTCGCTCCTACATTCGCTATCCAAGATATCACTTGGAATTTTCACTATATTCACCACCGGAATACAATTAGATTGTTTTACCATGCTTACAATCCAAACCTAACTTGGTTTTTCAACCGGGCTCACCAAAAACCCAACTTGGTTTTGAACAGGATCACCAAGAACCCAACACTTGGTTTTGAACAGGATCACCAATAACTCAACACTTGGTTTTGAACAGGCTAACCAAGAACCTACTTAGTTTTTTAACCGAGCTCACCAATAACCCAACACTTACAAAAGAGTTAAAGAAAATAAGCAACAAAATGATAAACTAATATTGTCTGATGGTTGCCGATGCAGCTCAAGAGAAGCCTTCTTAATTGCACTTTAATGCACTTCAGTGGCTTCTTCAACTTCTTCAATGTATGCTTCAAGATTTAGATTTGAGTTGGTGAAGTCTTGAAGACTGACTTGAATGCTCTCTTTAGTGCTCACAAGCTCATTTAATGTTCAACTAAGCATTAGCCTTTTCAAAAGTTATCCCAATCCCTCATTTATAGAGTCTTGTACTCTTCTCAGGTGGATATAGTCATTGTAGACTGTTGGGATGTGACATTTGACCGTTGGAGCACTTTTCAAATTAAAAAATGAAGTTCTGGAACTAGCCATTACCTGCCTAGAATCGACCTTCGAGTCGGCTCGGATCCCTCGAGTCAGCTCAAATCCTCAGAGAAGTTCTGGTCGAGTCACCTCGCCTCATTCTGGTCGGCTCGATTTCACAGTGTTCTTGATTCCTTACTCTAGATGAGTCGGCTCGTCTTAGTTCGAGTCGACTAGGATTCACAGGTCTTCAAAACTATACTCTGAAAGAGTCAGCTCTTCTCATTGGAGTCGACTCACCTGGCTATTCTCTTATAACTGATTTTTCATGAACTCTAGAGGAGTCGGCTTGAATCTCTGAAGGGTCATGATGCGGGACTAATATGCATGCAATTATTTTTGAGAATTTTATACATGGGGTGAAGTGATTAAATCCTGAATATTGGATCAAAATAAGTTGTAGGAAATTTTATATAAATTTTAAAAGCTAAGCATGCAAATTAGGACCTAGAAAAGCAGTAAAGAGGGATCGTCGGGGCTGAGTAGCCTCGGTTAGGGCAAGTTCTCCTACAATAAAATTACTGGAGACAGAGGGTGATGCGGGACAACTCTAAGACTGCTAAAAATACATGAAAAATAGTAAAATAATTTTTTTGTAATTTTTATTATTTTATTTGTAGGCTAGATTCTCAAAATAAAGTAAAAACTAGCAGAAAGACTAGCAGTGCAAAGAATCATCGGATCGCAGGCAAACTCATGCAAACTAATGAAAGATCCAGGACCCGAGAGTTGAGAAACTCCCAGTTTAGGATAGCTTTTCTTCATTAAATCAGAAAATAAGAATTGGGATGGTTTCTTACCTGTTAGAGATTGAAATTCAATTACAGAAGAGATCACTCACACTCTGATCAGAGCCTGGAAGAAGAAGCCTTGTTTTCCTTGAATCTGATGGTGAATCTGGATGGTTCGGGCAGCAAAGAAGGCCTTCTCGGGGGAGGAAAAGCATCTCGGGGATCCTACAAGCGTCAGGGTTAATCAAAACAGCAATTATAAAATATGAAAGGAATTATGGGTTGAAAGGAATCAGGATTAGGGTTAGAAGATGGCTGTTTGAAGCTTGTTGAAGATCTCCTTGCTTGGCGGCCTAGGGCACTTCTTCTTGGACGTGTGAAGGCTTGGATGGCAGTGAGTTAGGGTGTGGAAGGAATCTAGGGCAGCAAGGAATTCGTCCAAGCACAAGAACACAATCCAAAGAATCAAAACAAAACACCAACACAATGTAGTAACTAAAATTTCATCAAATTGTATTCATAAGAAAGAGATGCTTACAAGAGGGGGAGGGGTGGGATATTTATAGAGTTCCCATACCCTCACTAACCATGCTTACACTTGGGTTATAAGTCCTCTTCCCAATTGGAATATAAGTCATTTTCTAGCTAGGTTAGAATTACAAAGTTTAAAGGGATTAGGAATCCTAACTAGGTTAAAAAAAATAACTTGGTCTTCTCCTTTTTTTCTTCAACTTGGACTTAGTCAAACCTCTTTGGATGACCCTCCTTTGATGTGTGGGCTTTAGGGCAGCAAGGGGAGGTCAGCCATGGGCTTGGAGAGCTTGGGCTTGGGCCCCCTGGAAGCTGGGTTGCCTGGTTCCCTGGGCTGGTATATTCTCGGCATCTAAAGGAATCTTGGTTCTCTTGTCTTGGGCTTGCTTCCTGGGCTTAAATTTGGAGGCCTGGAGTGTCGGGATAGCATGGTAAACATAGGCTCCTGGCATATGGAATATTTCAAAAGTATCTAGAGGGAATCTGGCATCTAAAATGGTACCCGAAAAAAATCAGGGCACAAATAGGGCACCTAGATGTCTATTGAGCTCCCCTAAGCTGGTGTAACTGCTTTTGGCTTCAGAATGAGGTTTAGTGGGACTCCAAAATAGCATAGCCTCCTCTCTTGTACAAGAAGTAAACTCACACTAGACTCATACTGGTATACAGGACTCAAAATACTGACTAGGTTGAGGGTTGAGACAAATCAACTAACCTTAACTTATTATAGGACTCAATTCTAGTTGATTACAAAATTTGACACTTGGCTAGATAAACCAAATAGGGTCCAGTAATCTATGTCTGATCCTGGTGCCCCCACCAGAAGGGATGTACCTAACAATATCTGATGCGCCCGATGAAGATCGCAACGAAGGGATCTCTCATTCCTCGACGGATGCGGCCTGGAAAACCAAGCCAAAGACCCGCGAATATCCGGTTTTCTACTCAGTGGTCCGATTGAGGCTTGGCTGGAGTCGTTGGATTCGTAGGAACTCGGGGACCTGCAAACAACCGTCAGGGATGACAAAACAAGGTTGGGAGCACAAAAAAAATTAGAAATAAGTTAGTAAGGGCATTGGAAGAGGAGGCTTGGATGATGGCTGGAGGTAGTTGCAACACCGGGAAGAAGAAAGCACCAATAAAACCCCTTAAGCACAAAGCAGGGTAGCACAAAGCAATTGAAGAGAACTCAAGTTTTAATTCATATATCAAAATCAATCTCATACAAGAGACTAGGGTCCTTTAAATAGACCCTTAGTCTTAGGCCCCAAGTAAGGGTACATTAGACATTACATAAGAATCATTTTCCGTCTCAAACCCTAGCTAGGAAAGTAAGGAAACCTAGGTAGAAAAAATCCCTAAAATTCTCTCCTCCTCTCTTGACTTGGTCAACACTCCAAGGATGCCTAGGGGGGCGTGTTGGGCTTCTAGGAGCAGCAAGGGGCCGGCCCAAAGGGGCTCAGGCGCATGGGCTTGGACCTTTGGAAGCTGGGGTGGCCTGGTAGCCAGTAACAGGAATATTCCCTGGTATCTTGCTTCTTAAGGGCTTGGGCTTGGTGTCTGGGCTTGATTTCTTTGGGCTAGGATGCAGATGGACTTCTGGAATCATGGATGCCTTGGTTTATAAATATACTTTGGCATCTGGAAGGGAATCTGGACATCTGGAGGGTATCTGTAGGGAATCAGGGTTTCTGATTTCTCCTCCTGAGGTCTTCAAATCTTTAGGCTGGGTTGGACTTGGACTTCACTTCCATATCTTCAAACTGGTTGGACTTGGTCTTCACTTATATGATGTGGTCTTGAGTCTTCAGTGAAATTGGACAGGACTCAAAAAAATAAAATTAGCTCAACATGAGCTGATTAATACAGGACTCAAATAAAGACAACTTAGATGAACTAAGCTTTATTACAATGGACTTGAATGTCACTAAGTGATCCACAGAGGGTTGAGAAGCCTCTGTCTTATTCTAGTGCCTCTGGTGTCCGCACTAGGTCGACTCGGATGTTTGACTAAATGGCTGAGTCAGCTCGGACTTTCTTCGAGCCAGCTCGCCTGTCTGATTCAAGAAATGATGCACTAGACGAGTCGGCTCGGGTTCCTACGAGTCAGCTCGGATCTCTGCATACCAGAATCCTTCATGCGTGCCATGAACTAAAGTCAGCTCCCTTTACTCGAGTCAGCTCGGATGAATTTTTTAGTAAAGCTTTCATTTCTTATCCAAATTTCATCCAGTAAAATTTTATCATTCAAGATTCTTCCCAACTTAATTAACAATAGATTCTAAGGAATTTATGCTTGAAAACACTTAGAAGTAACCCATTTTCGAGAATATTTCTTTAATTTTTTTTTGGGCTCTTTTTTACATAATACATTTACAACACAACTCATGACACATATTAAAATTGTAGGCATTGTAATTTAGCAATGAATTCATCATACAAAAACTTGTAAAGCACTTTAAAAGTAGTTAGTAACATAAGTGCATGCTCCAATATTTTGTTATCATCAAAACCACTTAAGGGGTCAACAACTCCTCCTTTTTGATGATGACAAAACATCGGGCATTTTTACAATTATATGTAAAAGTATATTTGCAAATAAGTATAGACATGTATGAGTTGTAAATCAAAATATATTTGAAAGAATTTGACAATGTATCAAAGCTTTTGAGATAAGATCAATATGTATCAGAGCTTTTAGGAATAAGTTTAATATATATCAGAGCTTGTATATAGACAATGTATCAAAGCTTTAGAAATATGTTCGATATATATCAAAGCTTTCAGTATATATCAGAGCTTGTTCATGTTTCAATATGTATTAGAGCTATAATGTATTAGAGCTATACCATATTAGAGCTTGTTCGGAGCTAATAATGGATAGCCATTGATAATATATTAAAGCAATTCAAATTGTATCAGAATAATTAAGTTGAATATATATCAGAGCAATCAGAGAAAATCTTTCATAGCAAATATAAGCAAGTTTCTATGCAAAATTGATGCCAATTTCTAATTTTTTTATATCATTCTCCCCCTTGTATATTTTCCATGCACATTCATACATATATCATTCTCCCCCTTTTTGTCATTAATCAAAAAGGTATTCAATTAAAGTTATTCTCCCATTTTATTAAGTACACAAGGCATGGTTTTTAAAATAGAATTAGAAGGTTGATAAGATTGTTTGAGATAATTTGACTTTCTCAAAGAAATATTGATATTCTAATTTAAATTTATCTTGAGTTGCATACATAGATCATATTAGTAATACCATTCATTCCACAGATCATATTGCAAACATAAGAAACATAAAATTTCATTGCATTCAAGGATGTTCAATAAAGATTACAAAATTTTGAAGGCAAAAAATACAAACATTAGCCTAGTCACTATCACTAGGCAGCTCTACAATAGGTTCTTCCTTAATCTTAGTGGATGGTCTAGGTGGTGGTATGGAAGAGATAGGATCAACAAAAGGTGGTGGCTGAGTAGACTGAGATGGAGGCTGTCTAAAGTGTGGTGCAGGCTATCTAGGATGAGGTGCCTGCTGACTAGAATAAGGTGCCTACTATTTGGGAGTAGAAAAGTATGCTGCTATAACAGTAGTGGATAGCTGACTAAGGGTTATCCAGACAGAATTGAGCTCTTCTTCCATCTTCTTGATTCCTGTATTGAGTGCAACTAGCTCAGTTGCTTGGGCATTGGCAAATGCCTCTACAGACCCTCTTAGTCTTCTAAATTCAGCTCTAAGAATTCCTACCCCTTTTGTGTAATCATCTTCTACTTTCTTTGCTTGTTCCATAGAACCCATCTTGTAACTCATTTCTCTCAACTCAATTCTGAATTCTTCAATACTGTGATCAACAAATTTTTTAATGTCTTCAGAAGCTACCTTGAAAGAATATGTGACTGATTGTAGATCCACCTGTGGTGCAGGTCCTGTGGACTGAACACTGTCCACCCTGGAGTGAAGATGTCTAATCTCACCACATATGTCCTCAAGTTTGGTTTCGATTATTTGACGAAGGTCGCCAAACATCGAACCAAAGGTACTGGTCAGGGTCTGAGTGAGTAGTCTCATCTGATCTGCAATGAAATCCTAAGACAATGAAGCTCCTGAAGTGTCAGCAGATGGTCCCTGAGCAGATGCAGTCATAGAAGGTGCAGGTGGTGGAGCAAGTAGAGATGCAGGTGTTGATGGAGATGCCAGTGCCGGTGGAGAAGCTAGTGCTAGAGAGATCCTGGGACTCCCATACTCTCTATGCTCTGACTCCATAACATCATGAACAATATGCTCAGTAGCAGTAGTAGTGATAACCTCCGCAGGTAGCTGCTCCTCATCATCATCATCCTCATCACTGCTAGAAGATCTAATAGCTCTCTGATCTGATCCTTTCTTCCTCCAAGCTCCTTTAGTTAGTTGGTATCCCATTCTTTGCAAAGATTTGGAGTAGGTATCAGTGTGATGAAGTGGTCTACCATCCTCACCATCTAAGTTCACTCTAGAGGCCTAGAAAAATGAAGTAAGAACCATTCCATACGGCAAACAGGCTTTCACTTTTCTGACTACTTCTTTCATTTAGACTAGCATAATGTGAGGTAAATTGAGGGCCTCCTCAATTATATGTCCCATAAAGCTAAGATCTCTCTCACTTATCCAATCAAACCTTCCAGTTCTAGGGAGAAAGATCCTACTTATAAAGTTGTGTAGTAACCTCATTTCAAGGGACAGGGTGTTAGCCATCACATCCCCAATTCCACTTACATCAGCCCTATTTAAAATTGTCTTGAGGGTTTTCTGTTTATCTTTCAGAATTAAATGCTTTAACTCTTCATTTGGCATTTCAAACATGCTATTTAATCTTTCCTCTATCACTATAATTCTCTTTCCCTTAACTATAGGCTCAATATGGTGCTCTTCCAATCTCAAATTTTCATAAAAAAATCTTACCAAATTGGGATATGTTGAAACATTTAATGAACAGAAGAAACTCCAGCCCTGGTTTCAATTAAATCTTCAATCTGAAGCCCTAACTCTTTCAAGAATGTGAAGATTATCCGTCTTCCACTTGTGACGGGTCGGTTGGCCATGGAAATAGTTTGTGTTGGAGGAGAAGATGTTGCAACCAGCTCCA
Source organism: Areca catechu (assembly GCA_021397845.1). Classification (NCBI taxonomy): domain Eukaryota; kingdom Viridiplantae; phylum Streptophyta; class Magnoliopsida; order Arecales; family Arecaceae; genus Areca; species Areca catechu. The sequence continues at coordinate 67,007,484 of CM038045.1, forward strand.
TTTCTTATTCTTCCACTTTAATTGATCGAGTCAGCTCTTCCTGCCGTCTCTTGGTCCTCCTTTCCCTTTCTGCAGTAGGTTTGGCTCATTTTGACCTCTCGCCGATAGCCCTTTTCAGAGCCATTGCACGAGCACAGGAAGAATGCAAGAAATTGAGCTAGAAAAGGTAGGTTTTGAAGGATAGAAGGTATTTTTAGGTTGGAACAAGGGTTCTAAAGTAGTAGGAAGTGAACACTTAAAGCATAAAATCCTAGATTAAGTCCTACGGCTCTAATAAAAAATTGCTTGCCCAACATTCGAGTCAGCTCGGCAAGCCCTAATTTGCTCGAGTCAGCTCGAGCAGAGATATAAAAGACTCAATCAGGAATTCGAGTCGGCTTGACTTAAGCACAGTAGCTCGAGTCGACTCGAACCAAAACTCTCTAGAAGAGTCAAAAAGGTTCAAAATTAAATTTTAAAGGCAAAAATTTACAAGGAGAGATGGTCAAAGTTTTTGGTTTGATGTAGGAGGCTTTCTAGATACTGTTTTCTTAATTTTGAAGAGATTAGGTTAAGTTTTCTAAAAAGGGTCACAAAGTCCTAATTCTTCTCTAATTATTTCAAATCTATCTTGATTGAGTGGTTTAGTGAAAATGACAGCAAGTTGATTTTCAGTTGGAATAAATTCTAATTCAATTTCACCATTTAAAACATGATCTCTTATGAAATGGTGTCTTATTTCAATGTGCTTTGTTCTTAAGTGCTGAATTGGATTTTTTGACAAGTTTATAGTACTTGTGTTATCACATTTGATAGAAATTTTAGATTGTGTAACACCAAAGTCTTCTTACAGTGCTATGATATTAAATTTAATCCTAAAAATTAGCATGTACCATTAGTACTTTTTCTATCTATTTTGCATCCATCATAATCAACATCAGAAAATCCAATTAAATTTAATGAAGATTGCTTTGAATACCATAGACCTAAATTACTTGTTCCTCTTAGATATCTTATAATTCTTTTTACTGCAAGCATATGTGATTCTTTAGGATTAGATTGAAATCTAGCACAAATACATATGCTAAACAAGATATCAGGTCTGCTAGCAGTTAAGTACAACAGTGATCCGATCATACCTTGATATAGCTTTTGATCAATATTGTTGCCATCTTCATCTTTGTTTAATCTGTAGGTAGAGCTCATGAGTGTGCTCAATTCTTTGCTTGTCTCCATACCAAATTTCTTGATGTATTTGGCTTGGTTTACGAAGATTCCATCCTTTGATTGTTTTACTTGAAGTCCAAGGAAGTAGACTCATCTCAAATTTATCATGCATCAACTTAGCAAATTCTCCATAAAGTTCTTCATTAGTTGCACCAAATATAATATCATCTACATAGATTTGTATAACTAATATATCATTATCTTTCTTTTTGATAAAAAGAGTTTTATCTACATTACCTCTTGCAAAATCATTTTCAAGCAGGAATTTGCTTAATCTATCATACCAGGCTCTAGGTGCTTGTTTCAAACTATACAATGCTTTATTGAGTTTAAATACATGATTTGGAAAAGCATGACTTTCAAAACCTGGTGGATGTTCTACAAAAACTTGTTCAGATATAAAACCATTTAGAAAAGCACTTTTCACATCCATTTGGAATAATTTAGAATTCATGTAGCAAGCAAATACAAGTAATAATCTTATGGCCTCTAGTCTTACTACGGGTACATAAGTTTTATCAAAATCTATTCCTTCTTCTTGGTTATATCCTTTGGCTCTCAACCTTTGTTTCTAATCACTTTACCTTGTTCATCTAGTTTATTTATTTGGTTCCTATGATGGGATGGTCTGGTGGTCTATCAACTAAAGGCCACACATTATTTCTTTCAAACTGGTTCAGTTCTTCATGCATGGCCATCATCCAGTTTGGATCATTTTCAGCTTCTTCTAAGCTATATGGTTCTATTTGTGATATAAAGGCTAGGTAATCATATGCATCTCTATGTGATGACCTAGTCCTAATACATTGTGAAGGATCATCTATAGTTAAATCTTTTGGATGAGAAGTTACATATCTCTATTCCCTTGATAGATCAGTGTGATCCTTACTTACCACTTCTTCTCCTTAAGTTGGTTTCTCTTGTATGCTCATATCTTCCATTTTCTTTTGAAGTGTACCTGCATCATTGTCTATACACTCTTCTTTCTTTGAAGGTGAGGGGTTAGTTTCATTAAAAATAACATGCATTGATTCTTCTATAGTTAGAGTTCTTTTATTAAATAATCTATATGCTTTGCTATATAATAAATAACCAAGAAAAATTGCTTCATCAGATTTAGCATCAAATTTTTTTAGATTATCCTTTCCATTATTCAGCACAAAGCATTTACAACCAAAAATATGAAAGTAATTAATATTAGGTTTCTTTTCATTCCAAAACTCATAGGGGGTTTTCTTTAGAATTGGATGAATCAAAACATGGTTTAAGATATAATAAGCAGTGTTTATCGCTTCTGCCCAAAGTACCTTGGAAGATTGCCTTAACATAACATTGTTCAGGCCATTTCTTCCAAAGTCCTATTTTTTCTCTCAACAACACCATTTTGTTGTAATATTCTAGGAGCGGAGAAGTTGTGATTAATATCGTTTTCTGTGCAATAATCATCAAAAAATTGATTTTCAAATTCTATGCCATGATCACTCCTAATAGATATGATTGAAAGATTTTTCTGATTTTAAATTTTTTTATGAAATTTTTGAAAAATTTTAAAAATTTTATCTTTATGTGCAATAAACAAAATCCAAGTAAATCTTGAAAAATCATCTACTATCACAAGAGCATATTTCATACCACCTAGGTTTGTGGTCCTAGTTGGTCCAAATAAGTCCATGTGAAGTAGCTCAAGGGGTCTAGAAGTTGAAATCATATTTTTGGATTTAAAACTCCTTCTAGTTTGTTTATCCATTTGACAAGCATCGCAAACATGTTCAAAATCAACTTTAAACTTAGACAAACCTCTAACTAGATTCTTAGAAATTAACTTGGTAATAGTATGCATGCTAGCATGACCTAATCATCTATGCTAAAGCAAACAAGACTCCTTAGTCTTAGCATTCATCACTACTAGACTAGAACTACTAGACATGGCTAGATCATTTAGATCTACCATATAAATATTTCGAAGTCTATATCTAATGAATTTATTGATAGAATCAAAAGAGTTTGTTACAATATGCATAGATGATTCAAAGACAACCTTGAAGTCTTTATCATATAATTGACTAATACTTAATAAGTTATGCTTCAATTTGTCTACTAGCAATACATTTTCAATAAAAATAAAGGGGATCAATTTGATCTTACCAATACCGATTATTTTCTCCTTGCCATTATCTCCAAAAGTAATCAAACCTCCTTCTTTCATCTCTAGGATGATGAATTAATCCTTGTCACCCATCATATGTCTTAAACAGCCACTGTTGAGATACCATCTTTTTTTTTTAAATTTTTTGGCTGCAAGACATTCCAGCAAAATAATCAACAAGTTCTTTTAAGTACCCAAGCTACCTTGGATCCTTGCAGGTTAGCAGAGGTGGTTCCTTTGGAAATCTAAATCTTTCTTATTTTACTTTTAGCATTTCTAAAAATATTGCATTGAAAGGTCTTATGTCCTACCCTTTTGCATGCATAATAAACAATTCTAGAATTTTGAAAAGAAGTAAACTTTAAAGTTCTAGATATAGAAGCATATGATGCAGATATAGAAATATTTGACTTCAAAGATTTTTTATTTGAAAACTTAGGAATATACTTTGAAGCTCTAGAAATGGATATTGAAGGATTTGATACAAAAGCTTTTTGAGATAAACCTTTTGGAACATAAGCTTTTGAAGGTATAAATTTGGTAGCTGAAATTCCATTTGCATTTGAAGAGTTGTAACCAATTCCATCCTTATTATCAGAAATTCTTTGTTCCTTTAAAATCAACTCAAGCTTATTTAAACTTAATGTAAGTTTTTCAACCAATAGCTTGAGTTTTTTAACCTCCTTTTTCAATTCAGAATTTTCAACATTTAAAGCTTTGTTTTTCTCAATATGTATATTTTTCTCAATTTCCAAAGCTTTATTATTTTCAGAAAAGATAGTTAATTATTTTTGCAATATCTTGTTCTTTTCTGAAATCTCTTCCTTTTCTTTTATTAAAGAATCATTGATATTCTTTAAAGCTTTAATCTTTACTTCAGCTTTTTTATACTCAGATAATAAGTCATGAAATGCAGAATATAATTCATCAAAAATAAATTCTATTTGAGGTTCACGGGACGTTACCTCGTCTTTGAGACCCATAAGACATAGATTGACAGTTTTTGTGGTCTCTTCTTCTTCCATTAAAGTTGACTCCTCGCTGTTGCTCCAAGTGGTAACCATTACTTTCTTCTTTTTCTTCTTAAATGTTTTCTTTAGTAAAGGACAATCAAGATGAATATGCCCTGGTTTCTTATATTCATAACATGTGGGCATTTGCTCCTTCTTTTTTTCTTTTTCCTTGTCTTTACAATGTTTCCCTTTCTTATGAAGCTTTCTGAAGTATCTTCCTTTCTTCTTTCCCATAAATCTTTTAAATCTCCTCACGACTATGGCTATATCTTCATCTTCAAGATCATCTTAGGAGGAGGAGCAATCTTCTTCCGATTCCTCATCTTGTTTCTTTGAATCTGATGCAGCTTTGAAGGCTATTATTTTCTTCTTATTTTGATCATCTTCATTTCTATACTGCATGGTCAATTTGTGTGTGATGAGAGAAACCGGCAGTTCATCCAGTGTTAGTGTGTTTAGTCTTTTGCTTCCTGGATGACAGTTACTTTAGGATCCTATTTATTCGGAAGTGATCTTAGAATCTTCTGTACTAAGTCTGCATTTGAGTAAACCCTGCCAAGACTTTTCAATCCATTAATAATATCTGTAAATCGTGAAAACATGGCATAGATAGTTTCTGTTTATTCCATCTTAAATAATTCATAGCTATGTAATAGAAGATTGATTTTGGAGATCTTCACTTGGGAGGTTCCTTCATGGGTCATTTTGAGTTTATCCCAGATTTCTTTTATAGATGAGTAAATACAAATTCGATTGAACTTGTTTGTGTCCAAAGCATAATATAGTAAATTCATGCCTTTGGCATTCAATTCTTCCATTTTTATATTGTGTTCATCCCAATCCTCTTCAGGTTTTGGGACATCCACACCATCAATTTTAATCATGGATATTTATGGACCCTTAAGAATGACCTTCCATATCTAAAAATCAACTGCTTGAATGTATATCTTCATTCTAGCTTTCCAGTATGAATAATGCATGCCAGTGAGCAGTGAAGGTCTATTAGTAGATTGGCCTTCGGCCAAGAAAGTACTCATGGAATGAGCCATCAATCTTTACTCTAATTAAGTTCAGAGACTATGCTCTGATACCAGTTCTCGTCCAGGTGGCTTTTCCAAGAGGGGGATGAATTAAGAATTTAAAAATTAATCAGATATGTGCTCCTTTTAAATCTACTTTAGTGTTAGGCGTTGTCTTTCAAATAAGTAAAAGTAGAAGCAAATGCAAATGGAAAAAGCATAATGTAAATAAAGCAAATTTATAGTGGTTCGGAGCAACCTCGCTCCTAGTCCACTACCCAAGATACCACTTGGGATTTTCACTATATTCACCATCAGAATACAGTCGGATTATTTTACCAGGCTCACAATCCAAACCTACCTTGGTTTTTCAATCGAGCTCACAAAAAATCCAATACTTAGTTTTACACAGGATCACTAAGAACTCAATACTTGATTTTACACAGGATCACCAAGAACCTATACTTGGTTTTGAACAGGCTAACCAAGAACCTACTTCATTTTTTAACCAAGCTCACCAATAACCCAACACTCACAAAAGAGTTAAAGAAAATAAGCAACAAAATGATAAACTAATGTTGTCTGATGGTTGCCGATGCAGCTCGAGAGAAGTCTTCTTAATTACACTTTAATGCTCTTTAGTGGCTTCTTCAACTTCTTCAATGTATGCTTCAAGCTTCAAATTTGAGTTGGTGAAGTCTTGAAGACTAACTTGAATGCTCTCTTTAGTGCTCTCTTGCTCACAAGCTCATTTAATGTTCAACTAAGCATTAGCCTTTTCAAAAGTTATCCCAATCCCTCATTTATAAAGTCTTGTACTTTTCTCAGGTGGATATAGTTATTGTAGACCTTTGGAATATGACATTTGACCGTTGGAGGAATTTTCAAATTCAAAAATGAAGTTCTAGAACTAGCTGTTACCTGCTTGGAATCGACCTTCGAGTCGGCTTGGATCCTCAAAGAAGTTCCGGTCGAGTTGCCTCACCTCATTCGGGTCATCTCAGTTTCACAGTGTTCTTGATTCCTTACTCTAGATGAGTCGGCTTGTCTTAGTTCGAGTTGGCTCGGATTCACATGTCTTCAAAACTGTACTCTAGAAAAGTCAGCTCTTTTCATTGGAGTCAGCTCACCTGGCTATTCTTTCAGACTGATTTTTCATGAACTCTGAAGGAGTCAACTCGGATCTTTGAAGGGTTGACTTGGATGTCTGATTGAATGGTTGAGTCGGCTTGAACTTCCTTCGAGTCAGCTCGCTTGTCTGATTTAAGAAATGATGCACTAGACGAGTCATCTCGGGTTCCTACGAGTCGGCTCGGATCTCTGCATGCCAGAATCCTTCATGCGTGCCATGAACTAGAGTCTGCTTCCTTTACTCGAGTCAGCTCGGATGAATTTTTCAGTAAAGCTTTTATTTCTTCTCCAAATTTTATCCAGTAAAATTTTATCATTCAAGATTCTTCCCAACTCAACTAACAATAGATTTTAAGGAATTTAAGCTTGAAAACACTTGAAGAAACCAATTTTCGAGAATATTTTTTAAATTTTTCTTTGGGCTCTTCTTTATATGACACATTTACAACACAACTCATGACACATTAAGATTGTAGGCGTTGTAATTTAGCAATAAATTCATCCTACAAAAATTTGTAAAGCACTTTAAAAGTAGTTAGTAATATAAGTGCATGCTCCTGATGCGGGATGAAATGGAATGATGCAATCTAGGAGGAGATAGTAGTAGTTAAATGAAAAATGAAGTAATAAATTAGGCTAGTTTTCCATGTAAACGAAAGTGAAATCTTCATGAAGGAATTTGCATGTTAAATTAAACCTGAATGAAAATCTTCAAAGTAGTAAATAGAATGGATTGTTGTGCTTAAAGAACCACACAGGCTAGGGCTTAATTACTCTAATATCTCAGATCTGAAAGTATTAAAAGAGGGATACCCGACCATTAACATTTCAACAATTGGAAAGGTTATACTCAAGGATGAAGTTCTTGGATAACAAGAAAATTCCTCTAGATGGGAGGGCTTTTTGTCTCTGTTTCTTGACTTGGAAAACCTTCTTCTTTTAAACCTGGAAATCCCGGGGATCCTACACAAACCATATTAGAATTAGAAAGGAATTTGAAAGGTAAAGTGCTAATGAAATGAAGGTTGAAGTTGAGAAGAAGCTTGGTGGAGTGGAAGTAGCTTGGCCGGCCTCCTTGTATGATCTCCTTGCACTTTGGAAGATGGAATGGGATGATTAGATGGAAGGAAAAATAACTCTTGGCATAGAAGATTGAATGTAGTAGCTAAGAGTCTCTCACCCACTCCCTCTCGGATGACATTTGATAACACAAATGGAATAGAAGAAACTTCAAATTGTCATTCATATAATCATCCATTTACAAGAGAGCTTGGAGTAGATTTTATAAGCCTCCAAAGAACTTTGAAAATTTGAAATACATGGAGCTTTTCATGGGAAGTTCCTAGCTATAAGGGTGGAATTCAAATTACATGGAGATTTTCATCGGAAGTTCCTAGCTATAAGTTTGGAATTCGAATTATATGGAGATTTTCATGGGAGCTAGCTATAATGGTAGAAGCTCCTTTGAATTTGAATTTCCTTTAATGATGTAGCATATGGTGATGTGGCTTGATGAGGTGTACTCCAAGTGGTTGGGAGGTTGACATGGCATCCAACAATGCTTGCTGATGTGGCATCCTCCTTAGATTGAATTGTTGAAGTGGTTAAATGCATCCAGTCTTCAAGTGAGCTTGCTTACATTGAACCAATTCCAAACCTCTCTTAGATCCAACTACTAAACTCACTAAATACAAGACCAATTCAACCCTAATTGGACTAAAAAATCCAAATAGACTCAAAATGAACCAAATTAGAATAAACCCAACCTAATTACATGACTCGAATTCAATTAAAAAAGTAAAATTATTCTATTTACAAGACATACGTTTAATGAAAGAATTAAAGCCATACTGAATTAGACTGAAGCCTCTTTCAAACCTTGGTGCCCGTACCATTCTCTCGGGATGGGAGGAACTCGACTCTATCGAGTATGGACTGGTTTGACTTTGATACCTTTCTAGCAGGTCTGGATCAATTTGCTGTAGATCCTCTTGGGTGATCTAGGAATCCTCTTATTCGGGTCTTCCTTGCCATCGAACCAGAGATGGGGAGAACTCAACTCCATTGAGTCAGGGTCAGCGGGGACTTTGGTATGACCGAATCCATTCAAAAAAGATCTATTTTGAAGGCTTGGAGATTCATACTTCAATATTTTTTTGGAACTACTTTGAGATCCATGCAAAATCAAGCTGGACTTGAAATCGGCAACTGAAAGCCAGTTTTGCCTTGAGAAGCATGCAGAAGGACCTTGCTTTCACATTTCCAGTCCTTGGAGGGGCAGGTCCGGTGGGCTCTCCTCCAGTGACAGAGCTGGACTAGTGGTGGCGGCACGGGGACATGGTCATGCGGCTCGAACGGGGTTTCGGTGGTATCGTGCAATGCGGGCGTCGGCAGCCAGGAGGAGTTCCGGTGGGATTGGGGCGGCATCGGAGTTTTTTGCTTGTTGGTGAGGGTGGTGGAGAGTGGAGGAAGGGAGGATTTGGACGGGCTCGGCGGTGACAATGGGCGGCTCCCGGCAATTGGCGGCGACACGATGGAAAAGGGTGGCACGGACCAGTTCGTCAGAGAGGGGGGGGGGACTGCGATGTGGCGAAATCGGCGATGGCGTCGGGCTTGGATCCCAAGACGGGGGTCTCATAGCCGAGGAAGATGATGGAGCAGCGAAAAGAGATCCAGGAGTTGAAGCACCGAATCGTGGCGAGGATGCAGGGATCGGAGCAGTTAAGCGGCGCATTGGGGTCGCAGGCGGTGGCCGCAGTGCTGGGGGTGGAGGCAACATGAATGGACTTGGGAACCCCCCAGGAGGCGGGTACGCCACCTACGTAGGCGCCGCGAGGGCAGCGATCTTTTCACCGATCTTATAGGAGAGGTTGAGGATGCCTTTCGGCTTGCCAGAGGTGCTCTTGCGTACCTGATAGCTGACGAACTTGGGACCGTCGCCGGAGGCGGCATCGAGGAGCTCTGAGAGGGGGATGTGGACCTCGCCGATGTCATGGTCATCGAGGCTGTGGTGGACGACAATGTAGTCCATGCAGAGGAAGATGTGCCATACGCGACCGATGCCCCAAGTCGGGTTCTTCGCATTGCAATCGAAGCGCATCTTGTTCTCGGGTCTGGATCTAAGCTTCTGGAACACTGCATTCTTGTCGGTTAGGATTTCGGAAGCCATGGCCAAGGTCGAGAGAGAGAACGGAGAAGGTGGTTTTTTTTTTGTGCCGGAAAACACCCCCCAATTTGAGATCGGGGAGTGAGAGAGAGGGTTTCATGGAAGGCAGAGAGGGGGGCGTGACTCGGTCTAGACAGAAGTGGATGGAGGCTAGCGATGGCAGCCGGGGAGCGGCGATGGCAGTCACAGCATCCAGGGGCGACGAGAGGCGTCGATGGTGATGATTGGCTGGGTTGGCCGGTGATAACAGGGGTGTTGGTGGGGCGTGGGAGGAGTCACGGGAGGGAAGGCACTGGTGAGATCTTTTTTTTTTTTTTTTAAGGATCTAGGAAGTTGGGGTGGGGGGGGGAGGGTATCCTAATTTTTTTGGGCTTTGATACCAAAAATTAATGGAGGACAGATGGATAGGATCGTTGTGAACCTATAAGTCACCTAGATTATGGTACCATATTTTTTTTGATTTTTTTGTAAGGGAGTGGTGAAGGAAATAATAGGGATGGAAGACAGGGATTTGAATCTCATGGATTTTGGGACTTACACTAACGAAGAGACCTCTCACCTCTAGGGCATTCCATCCTCTTCGATACTTGGAGGCATTAGGGTGAATCTCAAAGGTCATGAGGGGATAAAGAAAATGGAATGGGAAGGGGGATAACTAGACATGATCTCACATCATGTCCTGGGATTGGGTCTCACACCCTCTCCTCATGGAGTCTCTCTTTTCTAAAATACTTATCTTTAATTGACTAAACTATTTTTTTACAAAGAACTGAGGGTGGTATTTATAGACCTGTCCAACCCTCATTTGAATTTGAATACAAGAAAAAAAGATATGAATGATTCAAATTCAAATACAAGATATGATAAGATAAGCCTATTCATATCTCAATCCTAACCAACAAAATCCTAATTCAAATTTCAAATAAAATATAAATCCTAAATTTATTCTGGATATGTTCTAAGATTCGTGTGGCTCCAAGATTCATGCTTGCTCCGGGATATGTGCTGAGATGTCCCCATTAGCTCCAATATTTTGTTATCATCAAAATCATTCAAGGGGTCAATATATTGTACCTTTTATTTTCTTTCTCCATTAAGGATAATGTAAATTAAGTTAAAGGAAAGAATAACTAATCTAATTAAGTCCTTGAGTATGACCAGAAGTAATTAATTTTATGTATCCAAATTTTTTCTCAATTTAAAATTAATTAAGTATCCTAATGAATAAATGATTAATTGTCTAGATAATTTTAGAGATACTAAGGAGCAAATTTGATAGGGAACATAAGGCATGTAATTGATCATCATAAAGAAGGAAGCAATTTCATATTAATATGAGTATGATATCAGATTTTATGATGCTTCTATTTCATAAAACGAGTTAAGGAACATGCAAGTTAACCTATGATGATCAAAGTTACAATTCCCACAAAGTTTAACCCTCAAAGAAGATAAAGAGAACAGGATCACTAGGATTAAAAACCCTAACTAGAACATACTCGATCTACCCTTCAACAAAATAGATCTTGGGGAAAGGAAGGGTTTGGAATACTTGGCAACGATTATCCCTTTTTTTGAAAGCAACGGGATCACATAATCTCTTGAAGGATGCGCCTGGATGAAGAGATTAGGTTTTTCTGAACTCCTGGCTCTAGACTGGCAGTTCAGTTGTCAAAGAAGACCTCCTATGCAGGGTGTCATACCTAAGGGATCCTGCAACACCATGTGTTGTCCAGTAAGAAACCCAAGAGGGGGGTGAATTGGATCTCTAAAAATTATTTGATGGAATGCAAGAGTATGTGATCCAATCCAATAATTAAACTAAGTAGCATGAATGCAAATGAAGTGCTCCTAAGTAAGTGTGCAGTGGAAATATAAAGTTATAAAAGTAAGAGTAAATGGAAGAGACAAGCAAACACAAACACAAGGAAGTATAGTGGTTCGGTGTTATCCAATGCATCTACATCCACTCCCCAAGATTCCCTTGGAAAATCACTATAATCTCAACCGATTACAGTTGATTGGTTTTCTGGGCTCACTAATCAAAACCCGACTTATTTTCACAAGGCTCATAAGTCAAAACCTCACTTGGTTTTACAGGCTAACCAAGAACCTAAATGATTTAAAGGCTCACCACCAACCTCCTTGGTTTTGCGGGCTAACCAAGAACCTAATTGACTTTTAAAGGCTCACCAATAACCTCCCTTGGTTTTGCTATAGGCTAACCAAGAATCCTTACGATAAATATAGTTTGAAGTAAAGAAACAATGAAAGCTTTCTAATAAAAAGCAGTTATCTCTTTGAAGCTCGTTGTTGTAATGCTTTCAACTTGATGAAGCCTCTTTAATTGCTCAAGAATGATTGATCTTGAATGCTCTTGAAGGCTCTTGAATGCTTGAAGGCTTCTTTTTGCTTGGAAGTAGTAGAACTAAATGAATATGAGTGAATGCTCTCTTTTCTTCTCTCTTGGTTATTCCTTTTTTATTTTCATGTGTTTTGATCTAATTTGAATCATATAAATACATTTCAAAGGCCTCAAAATAGGTTTTTAGCTGTTAGACATGAAGAACTAGCTATTAGGAGCCAAGAGGGACGAGTTCTGCATTTGAAAAACTAGTCGTTACTGTTTCCAGAACTCCATGTATCGACACTTCAGGCTGTGAGTCGACACTTCAAGCTGAGTCGACACTTCAGGTCGATACCTGTACTCCCTGAGTTGACACCTAGTTCAAATATCTTCAATGTAGCTTTCTGGAACTCTCAGATGAGTCGACACTTCCTCAGGTGAGTCGATACTGTGAGTCGATACTTGGTATTCATGTGTCGACACTTCACCAAATCTTCAACTTTAGCAAGTTCTGTAACCAAAAAATCTCAGGTATAAGCTGATCCATGTATCGATACTTTGAATCGACACTTCAAGTCTATGTGTTGACACTTCAGCCGTGCCATTTGAAACTTTCTTTGCATACCGGCTTGAGTCGATACTTCACTGTCATGTATTGACATTTGGTGTCATATGTCGACACTTTGAGTCGACACTTCACTGAGATTTTCATATAAATGCTGAACTTGTGCTGAATCAAGTCTATATTGAACTCAAGTGTCCATTCAAGCAATTTTCCATTATCAAAGTCCTCTTTAAGCTGATCTTTCATCTAAATTTAGACTTCTTCAATCAAACAACATTCGCCAAATTGATGAGCACTTTTTTCTATAAAAATACACTTTAAAGAAATCATTAGTACTCAACTTATACTTAAGCATTTTGCTTATCAGCAAAATCAATAATGGAGTCAACAATCTTCCCCTTTCTGATGATGACAAAATCTTCAAGTATAAATTGCATAAAAAGCTTTCAAAAAAACTTTTCAAGGTGCAAAGAACTAGTTGCAATAAGTGTTGAGATATTGAAAAAGATGTATCAGGGCAAGAGTATTATAATGATTAAGAGTATCAGAGCTTAGAATGTATATAAGAGATAAATTCATGTATCGTGATACTCTAAAAGAAAATATGCTCAGGAGAGATAAATTCAGTAATAGACTAGACTTCCCCTAAATAGATGATTCATAAAAAAATTTGTAAACATCTTTTTAAACATCTAAAGAAAATATTTGACATGAAATTTAATTCAAAATAGATTGTTAATACAAAGGAGGTATTGCTCCCCCTTACCCAATGAATTTGTAAACAATTTTTAATTTAAGTTCAAAGAATTCTCAAAAGAATTTTCAACCACAAAAGAATTGTTAAATACGAATTTTCAAGCACATTTATACTTTAGTCATACTCTTATTACTCTCCCTTTTTGTTATCGTTAAAAAGGAAGGATGGAAGGAAGAATAAGTAAGTCATTCAAGATAAAACATTGAAGTACAATATAAAAATTCATTCATTCATTCATAAACAAAGACAATGAAGTACTGAAGGAAACTAATGTATTTCATTCATTTGAATTCATAACATGAAGTATAACATAAGATTTCATTCAAAGTCAGAATTTTATACATAAAGAAAACATCAAAACATACAAAAAATGCAGAAAAGAAAACTAACTAAACATAATAAGTATCCTAATCCTCATCCTCTGAATATCCGATCTTTATCGATCTAGTGTCAATGAAAGCACGAACTCGGGGCCACATCGATCTGAGATCACGAAGATGGGTCCTGGTCGGTCGTGAAGGAGTACGATGACCACGTCCTCTGCGTCGAACATTTATCCTACCTCTAGCTGAAGCAGAAGAGGTGGAGGCTATGTCATCAGCAGGAACAGAGCAGATCGGAGTGACAGTGTCTACAACTATTGGATGTGGTGTACGGTCGAATGAAGGACCAGAATCAAGATAATGGAAACCAGGTGTATAGAAACCTAGCTCCCGAATAAGAGAGGATGTATGAACTATAAGTGTATCAACTATAGATGAATCAAAAATTGATGTATCAGTTAAAGAAATGATAGGCATATCAGCTAAAGAAACAGAATGTGTATCGGTAATCAGTGAGTCAACAATGGGAGTATCAATGATGGGGGTATCAATGATAGGTGAAAGGATAGAATGGCAGTATGATCATCAGATCTAGATGGTGGAGTAGATAGAACATGAGTCTGAATGAGTGAACTGGAAGGATCTCGAATGGGACTCCTATGCAAGTCTATTGTCACCTTTGTCGCTAGCTCTGACATCAAGTCTGGAAAGTCGAAACCGTTAGAGTCAGTTTCCTTATCATCATCATCATCAATATCAACCATGACTGGTGCTGGAGCAGGTGGAGCTGGAGCAGAATCTGGAACACTTCCAGAAGAGGGTCTGGACAGTGCGGACAAAATAGCAGAGATGCTATCACTCAATCCTCTGTGGCTCTCTCTGGTCTCTGTAATGAAACAATCAAGTCATTGTCTAACAATCAAGATATCTGTCTCAATGCGACTGACTCTGTCCATCAAACTCTCTGAAGCTCCTGGAGCATCTGACTGAGCTGACTGTGGCTGAGGTGTAGGCTCAGACTGAGAAGCAGACTCTGGCTGCGCTGCTGGCTCAGGCTGACTCTCTAGAAGAGGTGCCTCTGAAGGTCTTGCCTCGCTAGAAAATATACGCTCCTCCTCTGCAGCATCATCATCTCTGTCATCAGCCTGTCTAATACTCTACATCTCCACTGGCCTCTAGCCAGCTGATATCCCATCCGGTGTAGAGACCTGATGTCATAGACATTAGTATATAGAAGCATCCGGAAGGGCTCATCATCAAAACTCACATCGTACTCTCTGAACAGCAGTGTCAACCCCATCTCGTAGGGTAAGCAAAGCCTCTGACTCATCGATACCTCCGTCATCTGATGTATCATGAGTACCGGAAGGCAAACTGGAGTGCACTGAACCAAGGAAACCATCATGAGCAACTCTCTCTTAGTGATATAATCAAAACGTCCAGTCTTCGGTAGAAGAATCTGGGCGATAATGTGTGCAGAAGTCTCATCTCGGCAGAAAGATGGGATGTAGGAACAGTGGCTCCCTCTGGTAAAATACCCGACTCTAATATGCATTGGAGTCCACTAAATCTATCCACTAGACTGTCTATAACTAATCCGATCAAGGGTATATCCCATACTCTACTCAAGATCTCTGCAGTCACGGGGATATCCCTGCCTCAAACCTAAGCTAACCATCCATCACTATCACGGGCTAAAGATCCGTAGAACTCTCGAATAAGGCTCGGGTAGAATCTCTCACTCAATGAGCAGAAAGATGTCAGACCAGCATCTCTAATCCACTGACCAATCCTGAAATGCTGCTGGTCAACAAATCCAAAATCTACATGGTGTCCTCCGACAATCGTCTTCGAGCTCATGCGACTGGAAGTAGTGAAGAGTGGTCGAACAGGTGGATATGGTGCTGCAGCTTCATTTCTTGCTTTAGTTCTTCTCTCTTCTTCCTGATTGGATGGCTGAGGGTGACGGACGACTTGTTTCCTAGGTTCCATTGCACAGAAGAATGGTTTGAACAAGAATGGAGAAGAAACCTAGGGTTTCTAGGGTTCAAAATAGAAATAGGAGAGGGAATGTCACAAAATCCGGACCAAAAACCATCCAAAACGAAGAATCGAGGAGGTTTGAGCTAAGATTTGGAGGGAAGGAATATGTAGGAAGGAGTTAGGGCAAGTGTCAGCTCGAGTGGGGAGGAGAAATGAAAGAAAAATGCTTCGGTTTCACCTTTAACCTCGGTCTGCAGTCGTTCATGTGTCGACTCATGATTGTGTCGACACATTCAGGTGTCAACACATGCATGTCGACACATCAACTTAAAATCGAAAATCTAAAAAATGAAGCGTAGATCAAAATCAAGAGAAATACAATAAAATTTAATAAGATTAATGTCAAATTTGATCTATTTTGAGTCAAAGATTGGAAGATTTTAATCAAAAGGATTAATGATCCCAAGTTCTCTTCTAATCATACTGAACCGATCTTGGAGAGGCTTAGTTAAAATATTAGCTAATTGCAATTCAGTATAAATAAATTCAAGCACAACATTATTATTTTCATCATGATCTCTAATAAAATGATGTCTAATTTTAATGTGTTTACTTCTAGAATGTTGAACAGGATTTTTAGTCAAGCAAATAGTACTGATATTATCATATTTTATAGGTGTACCAGTTAACTTGATTCCAAAATCTTCAAGTTGTTACTTAATCCATAAGATTTGAGCACAATAACTTCCTGCTACAATATACTCAGCTTCAGTTGTGGATAGTGTAATTGAAGTTTGTTTATTACTAAACCAGGAGATTAAGTTAACTCCAAGAAATTGGCAAGTTCCACTAGTACTTTTTCTATCTAATTTACATCCAACAAAATCAGCATCAAAATATCCA
Source organism: Areca catechu (assembly GCA_021397845.1). NCBI lineage: Eukaryota > Viridiplantae > Streptophyta > Magnoliopsida > Arecales > Arecaceae > Areca > Areca catechu. The sequence goes on from CM038045.1 coordinate 67,024,043, forward strand.
ATTAATTCAGTAGATGAATCTCTAGAATACCATAAGCCAATATCAATTATACCAGATAGATATCTAATAATACGCTTAACAGCCAACAGATGTGATTCCTTAGGTTTAGACTGATATCTAGCACACATGCATACACTGAACATTATATCTGGCCTACTAGCAATTAAGTACAGTAAAGAGCCAATCATACATCTGTATAATTTTTGATCTACAGATTTACCATGCTCATCTTTATCAAGTTTACAAGAAAGGCTCATAGGTGTACCTATTGACTTAGTAGTCTCCATCCCAAACTTCTTTAGAATTTCTCTTGTATACTTGGCTTGGTTGATGAAGATTCCATCTTTAGTTTGCTTGATATGAAGTCCAAGAAAGAAATTGAGTTCTTCCATCATACTCTTCTCGAACTCACCCTGCATTAGCTTAGTAAACTCTTGACAAAGAATCTCATTAGTAGCACCAAAAATAATATCATCAATATAGATTTGCACTACTAATAAGACATTATATTTCTTCTTTAGAAACAAAGTTTTATCAACATGGCCTCTAGAAAATTCATTTTCAATCAAAAATTTGCTGAGTCTTTCATACCATGCTCGGGGTGCTTACTTTAAATCATAAAGTGCCTTGTGCAATTTAAAAACATAATCAGAATGTGTGTGATTTTCAAATCCAGGTGATTGTTCAACAAAAACTTCTTTTATTATAAAACCATTTAGAAAAGCACTTTTAATATCCATTTGAAAGAGTTTAAATTTCATAAAACAAGCAAATGCTAATAGTAGTCTAATTACCTCAAGTCTAGCAACAAGAGCAAAAGTTTCATCAAAATCAATTCTTTTCTCCTGATTGTAGCCTTTGGTAACTAGCCTAGCTTTATTTCTAACAATTCCATTTTCATCTAACTTATTCCTAAACACCCATTTAGTGCCAATAATAGAAACATTAGATGATCTTTCTATTAATGTCCAAACATTATTTCTATCAAACTAAATTAATTCATTTTGTATAGCATTTATCTAGTTAGAGACTTTTTCAGCATCTTCAAAACATTTAGGCTCTACTTGAGAAACAAATTCTATATAATCACATTTATTTTTAATTGAGGCTCGAGTTGTTACCCCTTTAGATGGATCACATAGGATTAATTCCTTAGGATGTCCATGAGCATACCTCCACTCCTTAAATAGATCTTGGTGCTTTGGAGAGTCTTCACCTTTCTCATATTTGTCTTGATCTTCTTCACTTGGCTGAGAGGGTTGATCATTCAATGTCAGCTTTTGAAGCTTATCAGCACCTGCACATGCATCAAAAGTATCATCTTTTCTAGAGGATTTGCTAGTAGACTCTTCAAAAATAACATGTACAGACTCCTCTACAACTAGGGTCTTTTATTAAAAACCATGTATACCCTGCTTGATGTAGAGTATCCTAAAAGGATACCTTCATCAGACTTGGCATCAAATTTTTCAAGATTGTCTTTACCATTATTTAAGATAAAATATTAACAACCAAAAACTCGAAAATACTTTAAGGTTGGTTTTCTTTGATTCCAAAGTTCATAAGGAGTTTTCTTTAAAATAGGGTGGATTAAAACTCGATTCAAAATATAACATACAGTATTAATAGCTTCAACCCAAAAATATATTGGTAAATCATTTTCACAAAGCATAGGGCGTGCAATTTCTTCTAAAGTATGATTTTTTCTTTCTACTATCCCATTCTGCTGAGGTATCCTAGGTGCAGAAAAATTGTGTTCTATACCTTTCTCACTACAAAAGCTTTCGAAATCCTGATTTTCAAATTCAGAACCATGATCACTGTGTATGCAAATAACTGAAACATCTTTTTCATTTGAAACTTTTCGATAAAACTTTATAAATATAAAAAATGATTCATCTTTATGAGTAAGAAAAAAAATCCAAGTAAATCTTGAAAAATCATCCACTATAATCAATCCATATCTCTTGCCTCCTAGACTAGATGTTCTAGTTGGTCCAAAGAGATCCATATGAAGTAGTTCTAATGGCTTACTAGTAGTAACAAAACCTTTAGGTTTGAAAGAAGTTTTAACTTGTTTTCCAAATTGACATGCTTGGCAAACTCTATCTTTTCAAAACTAAGCTCTAGCAAATATCTTACTAAATTCTTTTTGCAAAGTTTTGAAAATAAATACATACTAGCATGACCTAGTCTTCTGTGCCAAAGCCAACTAGTCTCATCTTTAGTAGAATTCATTGCAACTAGGTATTCTCCATTAGGCAAAGATAAATCATCTAAATCTACCAAATAAATATTACCATGCCTTTTTTCAATGAATTATACTCCATTTTTATCTGGACTAGCAATCATGCAATAAGATGATTTAAAAATAACTTGAAAATCTTTATCGCAAAATTGACTAATACTTAAAAGATTATGCTTTAAACCTTCAACTAAAAGTACATTGCTAATACAAGTAGAAGGAGTAATATGAACCTTATCAATACCAATGATTTTTCCTTTTCATTATCCCCGAAGGTCACACTCCCTCCATTCATTACTTCAAGAGAGGTGAATTGCTTCACATCTCCCGTCATGTATCTTGAGCAACCACTATCAAGATACCAAAGTCTTTTGTTCTCCTTGGTTGCAACACATACCTGCAATACAAATCAAGCTTTGTTTTTAGGTACCCAAGCCAACTTGGGTCCTTTAGGATTAGCACTTAAATTGGTTCCTTTTGGAACCCAAACTTTTTTGTAAGTATTAATTTTTCTCATATTACATTGAAAAGATTTATGACCTTGTTTTTTGCATGAAAAACATGTTATGCTAGATGATGTAGGTACAAAATTTTTTTTGAAATACTTTTGTTATCTTTGGGATCTATAACATAATCCTGCTTTGTTAAAACCTACTCTTTGGCTGTTTAAAAGAAGATTTATTTTTTCTGAACTATAGGTAAACCTTTCAATGAAAGGTTTCATTTTGTTAAGCTCATTTTTGTACTTTTCATTTTCCAATTCTAAATCCTTATTTTTCTACAAGAGATCACCATTTAAAATGATAGTTTTGGATATTTTTAAAATATTATTTTTCATTGTTAAAGCATTATTTTTCTTTTCTAAAATATCTAGTTTAGTTTTCAAATCACTAACTTCATTTAATAAAGAATTATTTTCATGAAAAAAGCTGTTTGCAGGCTTTTTTAATCTTTTATTTTTAGATAAAATCAATTTGTAATCATGTATTAATTCATCAAAAGCATTTCTTAATTCATCAAAAGTAAAATCAATTTCTGTATCAGAATTTACCTCTTCTTGCTCTTGATGTGTCATAAGACATAGATTTGCAATTTCAGCTTATTATTTTTCTGAACTGGAGTCTTCACTATCACTCTAGGTAGCTATCATTGCCTTCTTCCTTAGCTTCTTCCTTGACTTCTTTAGAAGAAGGCAGTCAAATTTATAGTGTTCCGGCTTCTTACACTCGAAGCATGTAGGTATCTCCTTCTCCTTTTTCTTTTCTTTTTCTTTCTCTTTTTCTTTTCCCTTCTCTTTAGTTGATTGGAACCTCTTCTTGTAAGGAAACTTTCTTCTCTTCATGAACCTTCTAAATTTTCTTGCAAGAAGTGCTTCTTCACTTTCATCTTCTTTTTCTTCTTCAGATTCATCAATTGAGGATTTTTCTTATATAGTAGATTTGAATGCAATCCCCTTTTTCTTCTTATCTATATCCATAGATTTTTGCTTTAAATTTAGCTCATAAGTCATGAGCGATCCTACCAACTGCTCCAATGATAAATTGTCAACATCTTTAGCTTCTTGGACGGCGGTTACCTTCGAATCTCATGATGTTGGAAGTGACCTGAGGATTTTGTTAACAAGGTTAGCATTACACATTATTTTTTCTAAACTTCTCATTCCATTTACAATATTTGCAAATCTAGTGTACATATCAGTGATAGACTCATTAGGTTCCATTCGGAACATTTCATATGTGTGCACTAACATGTTCACTTTAGTATTTTTCACTTGATTAGTACCCTCATGGGTAACTTCAAGTGTGTTCCATATTTTCTTAGCAGATGTACAAATAGATATCCTATTGAATTCACTAGGATCTAATGCATAATAAAGAAGATTCATTGATTTTGCATTGATCTTGGATTGTTTAATGTCATTTTCATCTCAATCCTCTTTGAGCTTTAGGATGGAAATATCATTAACTATAATCGAAGGAATATATGGACCTTTATCAACTACCTTCCATAAGTTTTATTTAATAGAATGCATATATATTCTCATTCTAGTTTTTCAATAAGTATAATTTGATCCATTAAAAAATAGAGGTCTATTTGAGGCTTGTCCCTTAACTACACTAGTACTAATAGGGGCTGCCATAGTCTTTACTCAAGGTGGTTAGACCTATAAATTAAAAACAGGACTCTGATACCACTTGTTGCCCAGTAAGCAACCCAAGAGGGGGGGTGAATTGGGTCTTTAAAAATTATTTGATGGAATGCAAGAGTGTGTGATCCAATCCAACAATTAAACTAAGTACTATGAATGCAAATGAAGTGCTCTTAAATAAGTGTGCAGCGGAAATATAAAGCGATAAAAGTAAGAGCAAATGAAAGAGACAAGCAATCACAAATACAAAGAAGTATAGTGGTTCGGTGCTATCCAATGCACCTACATCCACTCCCCAAGATTCCCTTGGAAAATCACTATAATCTCAATCGATTACAGCCGATTAGTTTTTCGGGCTCACTAATCAAAACCTGACTTGTTTTCATAAGGCTCACAAGTCAAAACCTCACTTGATTTTACGGGCTAATCAAGAACCTAAATGGTTTTAAGGCTCACCACCAACCTCCCTTGGTTTTGCGGGCTAACCAATAACCTAATTGGTTTTCAAAGGCTCACTAATAACCTCCCTTGGTTTTGCAATAGGCTAACCAAGAACCCTTACAACAAATATAGTTTGAAACGATGTTGGATGCCGTGCTCGGCGCAGAAGCCTTCGAACTCCCGGTTGTCAAACTACCGCCCGTTATCGGTGATGATGCAGTGGGGGAGTCTAAAGCGGCATATTATCGACTTCCAGAAGAATTGGCGGACCTTGGCTTCCATGATCCATGCCAGTGGCTCCGCCTCTATCCATTTGGTGAAGTAGTTGATGGCCACCAGCTCAACCCAGACTGAGTCAGTCGATAACATGTCTCAACCTTGCAAGCCTAGTGACTCTTTACTAGGACTACCCTGGCCGAGGATTTGCTAAATTGAGATACTGCGAGATATTCAATCCAAACTGTTTGGAAAGGTCAATTCCATCTTGGTCCATCACTGCTCCACAAGTACTTGCCTATACCCAGAAACCTTCCATCACCGAATTAAAAATCCGGGTAGTCCGGCACCAAAGCACAGGGAGTTGCTTGCAAGCTACCGTGATGACCTCAGGTCGGAGAGACATATATACCCATATCCAATCGTGAGTTTCCCTTTGGCAGAAAGGGGGTGCACGGAGTCACATTCAATGAGATACCACATATCCCACTTGTAGATCATATCAGTGTCACCACACTCATTTGGTCAAGAGGACAACCAAACGATGTGAACTGCAACAACCTATACTTGATATATTACCGTCCAGTACAATATATCCTTTGGTTGTGAACAGGGTTTAAGGACCAGTTGATACATCCTCTCTGTATCGGAGTCAGTGTAGTCCTAAGGAACTTCATCACATGGAAAGATTTCATTTCAGGAAATATAATATGTGATGAGCTACCAAAAATAATATTTTATTAATTCACAAAAAAGAATACAATACTCAGCACAACCGCCTACAACCCAGGTGATTGGCTTTAGGACACAATTCCCAACAACTCCCACTTGAACTAAAGCTAATCAGAAGAGTATCTAATACCCATTTCCCATTTACAATAGTCGAACTCTTTTATTCCGAGGGCTTTAGTGAAGGGGTCGGCTATATTTTCTTTTTCATCGATCTTCAGAAGATTGATATCGCCTCGTTCCATGATTTCTCGTACGAGGTGGTAGCGCCGCAGAATGTGCTTGGTGCGGTGATATGCTTTAGGCTCCTTAGCTTGAGCAATGGCTCCAATGCTGTCACAATACACCGGAACAGGACCATCTAGGAAAGGTGCCACCCCTAGCTCTCCAAGGAACTTCCGCAATCATACAGCTTCCTTTGCTGCATCTGATGCTGCAATATATTCTGCTTCGCATACCGAGTCTGCAACAGTTGCCTGCTTAGAACTTTTCCAGCAGATCGCTCCTCCGTTCAGGGTAAATACAAACCCTGACACACTCTTGCTATCATCTTTATCCGACTGAAAACTGGAGTCAGTGTATCCTACAAGTTTCAAGTCAGGTTCTCTATAAATCAGCCATTGATCTTTAGTATTTCTTAAATACTTAAGGATGGTCTTAACCACCTTCTAATGCGCCTCACTTGGGTCAGACTGGTATCTGCTCACTACTCCTAGTGAGTATGCCACGTCTGGTCTAGTACAAGTCATAGCATACATGATAGAGCCTACTGCAGAAGCATAAGGTACTCTACTCATGCGCTCTCTTTCCTTAGGAGTTGTCGCACAATCCTTCTTGGAAAGAGTAATTCCATAACCTATCGGAAGATAGCCTTTCTTGGAATTTTCCATGCTGAACCGTTTCAACACGGTGTCAATGTACGTAGACTGGAACAGTCCCAAAAGCTTCTTAGATCTATCTCTATAGATCTTCATACCTAGTATGTAAGAAGCTTCACCCAAGTCCTTCATGGAGAACTGAGATGATAACCAGACCTTTATTCCTTGTAATGCTGCGACATCATTCCCGATTAAGAGAATGTCGTCAACATACAGTACTAGGAATACAATCACAGAACCATTAACCCATTTATAGATGCACGGTTCTTCTCCGTTCCTAACGAAGCCATATGATTTGATGCATCTATCAAATCGTAAGTTCCAACTTCGAGACGCTTGCTTGAGTCCATAGATGGACCTCTGCAACTTGCATACTTTTGATTCATCTATGGATGTGAACCCTTCAGGTTGTATCATATACACCTCCTCTTCCAGCTCCCCATTTAAGAAAGCAGTTCGGACATCCATCTGCCAGATTTCGTAATCAAAATATGCTGCCAAAGCAAGCATGATCCGAATGGACTTGAGCATTGCCACAGGGGAGAAAGTCTCGTCATAATCGATACCATATCGCTGACGATACCCTTTGGCAACCAGACGATCTTTATAGGTCTCTACCTTCCCATCTGTACCCCTTTTTCTCTTGAAGATTCATTTACACCCGATGGGTTTTATTCCTTCAGGCGGATCAACCAATGTCCAAACATTGTTGATTTCCATGGACTCCATTTCGGATCGCATGGCACCAAGCTATGCCTAAGAGTCAGATCTCTGAAGTGCATCCATATAGGTGATCGGATCCTCATTGTTCTCATCGAGCTCAATGGGATCGCCATCCCGGACCAAGAAACCGTAGTATCTGTCCGGCTGACGCGGTATTCAACCAGATCTCCTAATGGGTTCAGGGTATGAGTCAATCATAGCCGGTTCCACGATGTCCTTAGAGTGTGCAGGTTCTTCTATTGCCTGAACTTCATCAAGTTCAATCTTAGAAGCTATAGTTCCTTCTCCAAGGAACTCCTTTTCCAAAAAGATAGCTCTAAGAGCAACGAACACCTTTTGTTCATTCTCCAAGTAGAAGAAATACCCTTTGGTTTCCTTAGGATAACCAATGAATAAACACCTGTCAGACTTAGGACCAAGTTTGTCTGCGTCTAAACGTTTTACGTAAGCCGGACAATCCCAGACCCGAAGGTGTGAGATTGAGGGTTTACATCCATTCCACATCTCATATGGAGTGGAGACAACAGACTTACTTAGAACATTATTTAACAAGTAACAGGCTATCTGAAGTGCATATCCCCAAAAGGATAGCGGCAGAGTTGCAAAGCCCATCATTGATCGAACCATGTCCAACAAGGTTCGATTTCTCCTTTCAGACACACCATTCAACTGCGGTGTTCCTGGAGGAGTCCACTGAGAGAGAATTCCATTCTCCTCAAGATATGTCAAAAATGCACCAGATAAGTATTCACCACCTCGATCAGATCGAAGGATTTTAATACTTTTTCCAATTTGCTTTTCTACTTCATTATGATATCGTTTGAACATTTCAAACGACTCAGACTTATGTCTAATTAAAAAGACATAATCGAACCTCAAAAAGTCATCTGTAAATGTAATGAAGTATTTGTATCCTCCTCTGGCACTAATTATCATCGGTCCACATACATCAGTATGTATTAGACTTAGAAGTTCTGTAGCTCGTTCACCTTTTCCAGAAAAAGGTGACTTGGTCATTTTACCAAGTAAACAAAATTCACAAGTGGGCAGTGATTCAGAATCACTGACCTCGAGAAGTCCATCTCCTCGCATCTTGTTTATCCTATTTTGGTTAATATGACCTAGCCTACATTGCCAAAGATACAAATCGTTGACATTATCTAACCTTGGGCGTTTGCTAGAAATGTACATTATACTAACAGGCCTTAATAGTACGTATATGCCATTATTTAATCTAGCTTTCATTATAACAGAGTTATTCAAAATAACATTGCAAAAATCTCCTTTTATTGATAGTTCAAAACCACAATTGGTAAAAAGGCCTACAGAGATTATGCTCATAATGAAACTAGGACAATAGTGACAGTCGACTAGTTCGATAGTATAAGACTCAAAGACAAGATGCAGGACTCCGATCGCCAATACTGGAACACGATTTCCATTCCCGATGCTCAAAAACTATTCTCTATCTTCAAATCTTCTGCTAACTTGAAGTCCCTGTAACGAATTACAAACATAAATTGGACTACCAGTATCTAATACCCAGTTAGCAGTATCAATAATTGAGTAATTACAAGGTTTTATCATATAAATACCTTGTTCAGCAGACTTCTGCTTCCTCGACCTGTTCGGATCAAGGGACGCAATATAAAGAGGACAGTTCCTCTTCCAGTGTCCCTTCTTCTTGCAGTAGAAACATTCTGCAGAAGATTGATCAGCCTTATACTTCCTGGTCTGACTAGGGCCAGGAGCATTCTGTACCTTCTTTCCCTTTTTATTTGTTTTCTTCTTCCCTTTCTTAAAGGGACGACGACCTCTACTTCCTCCCACTAAATTCACCACCCCCTTATTCAGTTGGTGGTCTTTCTTGAAAGTCTGCAGCAACCCCAAAAGACCATGGTAGTTGACTGCAGGCTTGTTCATTCTATAATAATCAAGAAAGTCAAGATAGGAGGAGGGAAGAGAATTCAGGATCGCATCCTTGCCGAGCTGCTCGTGCAAGGGGCATCCGAGTTTGCCCAGTTTTCAATCAGCTCGATCATGTATAATACATGATCAGTGACTGAACCACCATTTGGCATCTTAGAGTTGTAGATGGCACAAGACACTTTGTACCGTTCTACATCAACCGGGGTGCCGAAGGATTCCTTCAACTTTTGAAGGATTTCATCAGGTTGGGCCTCCTCGAATTTGCGACTGAACTCATCGTTCATAGCCGCTAACATAATGCATCGGACAGTAGTCCGATCAGAGACCCACTTCAGATAAGCATCTCTAACCGCACTCTGTGCATTAGCGGGAGGGATTTCAGGTGCCGGATCCGCTATTACATAGAGGATCCGTTCATACTCCAGAACAATTCTCAATCTTCGATACCAACTATCGAAGTTGTGATCCTTTAACTTCTCGTTATCGAGAAGTGACCGGAGCGATAAATTTGAAGACATCTGAAAAGAAAACAAGACCACATTAGTTTATGAATTAATAACTTAACCAAAAGACTTGGACTTTAGTCTAAAGGTTTCTCCCACTAATTTTTCAGATTGGTAGGCTCTAAATCCAATCCGTGAAAGAACTTTTTCTCAAGTGGGTACTGAAATCCAATAGGCCTCGTATGAGCCCGACTATGGCCGGCTCACCCATACGAGCCTAAAGGTAGATTCGTAAACCAATTGTTTCCCTAAACAATTTTCAGTATTTTATTTTGCCCCAGAGAGCACCCCAATCGGCCTAGGGGCCTCCTATTGCGGGTCTCTGGTTAGGTCAAACCATTAAAATGATAAATCCAATGCTTCCAGCTAACTAAAAAACCAAGCCCGACTATGGCCGGCCCACCTGGTCCCGTTAAGGAGGTTGCACTAAACCATCATCGATCAGATAGAAATTCCAGTCGCCGGATGTACACCCGTTCTATAGAACTGCCGATGCACACCAAGCTAGTGGACACATTTCTATCTAACTTAATGGGAGGCAAAGACACTATCAACTCCTTGACTTAGTCTTTTTAAGGACCTAATAATTTTAGAGGATTTTTAATTGTGATAGAAGAAAGAGATAAGAAAATGGATCATCCTCCCACTGAATCAATCAGATTCCAGGAGGGTTGAAATAAACCAACAAATGATCCATGGGCACCTATAGATCAGTCAGACCGATCAACCTGGGTGACATGGGTTAACACGAGTCATTGAGCTTTTCCAATCAGTTCTGGTCGACTCGACTAGCCAGGTAGGTGAGATCATGAGTGAGTATCCGTCATTAACCATCTTTCCTAGACACTAACCAAGTTGGCTAGGAAAGAGGTAGCCTCATGCAACCATGATCAACATGCCAAACCTACCTTGACACCAGTCGGTTTACCAGACTCGATCAGACTAGCCTAAAGACTCAGGCTTCCACTGAGCCACTAATTGGATCTATTTTAGATGAACAGATCAACCAATCTAACTATTAGATAGTTCTAAAGAAGGGCCTTAAACAACTTTTGTTTAATCTTCTTGTAATCCGGTTCAACTAAACCTAGGTCTAACCCAGTTAAATAAAAAAAGAACCCAATTAGAAAACTAACCCAATTTAACCCAGAAATGGCTTATTCATGTCAAATTAGATTTCATAAACCTAGTAATTAAATTTTAATAAGCCATACATTTAATCAAAACATTTTTAATTAAGTGTCAATGTAAAACATTTTTTACATTACCAAATCATGCATCATATCTAGATTTTATTTTATAAACATTTCATGGCCCAATAATTAACAGACATGTCAAAACTGTATCTGAACTAAAACAATTTTAATTCCAAGATTTTCTTAAAGGATCCTTCTGAAGAGGCCAACATAGACGATCCGCTTCGTGTCAAAGATATACGGTCATGGTGAAGGTCTCAACTAGGTTCCTAAAAGTACTATCAGGATACAAAAAGTAGATTAAACTATTTTTAATCTAACATGCATCAAGATTATGTTACACCAAACAACCTGGCTCTGATACCAATGAAAGTTAAAAGGGGTTTTTGCAGGTGCCTACTCTAAGCATGCAACAGCAGGGAGCAGGTAAGTATTTTAAAATAATTTTAAAATGCACAGCGGAAAAACTTGCTCCACGCAGGATCTAACACGATCTGGAAGCATGTGCAAACTAAAACATGTTATAATATGGGCATGTAATGTTTATAAAATATTTTAAATGTTTAGATCTACGCATGCATGAATTTTAAAATCAAAACCCATACCTTATTCCTGCCTGGAATAAATCTAGTATAGTTCTGGAATAACTGGGATAACAAGAATAATTTTATTCCTGTTGTCTTCCTCTTCAAACGGTGGAATGCTTTGTTTTCTTTTGCTTCAACAGCAATAATGGCCAATCCAAATGACCAATCTTTGGTCTCCTCTCTATCACCAACAGCAAGGACTTCTCTTGCTACAAATGGAGAAGGGATAGGTGTGGATCTTCAACGTTGAATCACTCTTGTTCTTCTCCAAAAACAACAAAAGTTAAAACCTGCAACTCAAAAAAACAGGACACTTAAACAGTAAAAGGAGCGTTGATCCGGCTCTTAAGTGCTCAAATGAGCACTCTCTAGAGGGGAAACATGCGTGGGACTCCACAGATCCGGTTCTCAGGCGATGCTAGTCGCCGGAAAATACCTTCAAACAGTGGGAAGAAGCTATGTTGTTTTGCTGCAATGTTTCTCCAAACAGAGCACGAACTTCTTCTTCCAATGAGCATAAGAAACAGGGACAAATGGAATTGATTTTTTCTTCCAATCAATTTCCTAAACCCACCCCAAAAATCTATGGTGAAAGGATGATTAAATATCTCAAAAAAAGAAGAATCCAGAGAGATATTGTAAGCTTCACGGTTTTCTGCACTGCTAAAAGAACAGCGCCCAGCAGAAAAAAAATATATGCAGCGATGAACCAATCCAACCGGTGATTTTGGGAGGTAAAAGGTCTTGCAGGAAAACCAAAAGGCAACACCGATTAAAAACGAATTCAATTCGTTTCAATGAAGCAATCAAAATGAGTTAAAATCCAGCCAAAACGAAATAAAAGGGGAGAAGAAGGGACGCCCAAAAGCTCTGTTCGCCCAAAACAGCAAATCACCGTGAAGACCGGTTCAAAGGGTCAAAAACCAATGAAAACAGTTTAAATAAAAAAACCAATGGTTCAAAATAGGTTCATCCATATAATTAGATCAAAATCTAATTATCAGAAGGCTTGGTCTAGTCCTGGTTAACCAGAAAAAATTCCTGATAAATCAGAACAAAATCTGATAGACCCAAACCCAGGTCAATCCAATGTGCTCAATCAAACCGTCACCGATAAGATTCCTAATCAAATACTGGTACCTGGATCAGGGAGTAATCCTCTATGGCGTGTGACTTCATAGGTTCGAACCTAGGCGGTAGCACTGGAACAATTCCAGTACCAGCACAAGATACCATCTAGCAATGGGTCCCGGCGTCCGGATAGGTTGAAGATGCGGGAGCAAACTGTCGAACCTCTGGCATATGGTTACCGTATAGTTCATCCCTTTGACCTCTAATGCTCAGGACGACTGAGATTGGGCTGCCAACCCAGACTGAGTCAGTCGACAATGTGTCTCAACCTTGCAAGCCCAGTGACTCTTCACTAGGACTACCCCGACCGAGGATTTGATAAATTGAGATACTGCGAGACATTCAATCCAAACTATTAGGACAGGTCAATTCCATCTTGGTCCATCACTGCTCCACAAGTACTTGCCTGTACCCAGAAACCTTTCGTCACCGGATTAAAAATCAGGGTAGTCCGGCACCAAAGCACAGGGAGTTGCTTGCAAGCTACCGTGATGACCTCAGGTCGGAGGGACACATATACTCATATCCAATCGTGAGTTTCCCTTTGGCAAAAAGGGGGTGCACGGAGTCACATTCAATGAGATACCATATATCCCACTTGTAGATCACATCAATGTCACCACACTTATTTGGTCAAGAGGACAACCAAACGATGTGAACTGCAACAACCTATACTTGATATATTGCCGTCCAGTACAATATATCCTTTGGTTGTGAACAGGGTTTAAGGACTAGTCGATACATCCTCTCTATATCGGAGTCAGTATAGTCCTAAGGACTTCATCACATGGAAAGAGTTCATTTCAGGAAAATACAATATGTGATGAGCTGCCAAAAATAATATTTTATTAATTCATAAAAAAGAATACAATACTCAGCACAACCGCCTACAACCCAGATGATTGGCTTTGGGACACAATTCCCAACACAACATCCTTCCTCCGACGTGGTTCCCGCACATGCCTTTGTGTATCTCCTGGCGAACGAAGGCTACCTCTGCGGGTCTCAGGCACTTCAAAAGTGGGTATGAGTAGGATCGACGGTAGAGCTGTCCTTCCATCAGGACAAATCGAGAGGCTTTCTTTTTGATGAGGCCGCCCTTCGCGCGGTCCTCAAGCAAGGTGCCATCAGTGATGTACCTGACGTACCTATCCATCCATCTCAGCTCTGGGGTGACTTGCTGCATCTCCTCAGGAGCTTCGTAGCTTGGATTTTTGAGGTACTCAACATATGCACGCCCCAGCGATGAGTCTGGTAAGGTTGCGAGTCTCGACAGTGCATCTGCGCGTGTGTTCTCCCCATGGGGGATATGGAAGATATTGAAGCATCGGAAGCTTGTCGTGCATGAGCGGACTCATTTCAAGTACTTCATCATCTAAGGATCTCTAGCTTAATACTCTCTGGAAACTTGTCCGGCCACCAGTTGGGAGTCAGTGAAAACCTTCAAGTTCTAGACGCCTAGCTCACGTGAGACCTTTAGGCCTGCGAGGAGCGCCTCATACTCTGCCTGGTTATTTGTCATGACGAATTTGAAGCGGAGGGCACATTCCGCCACAATCTTGTTACTGTTGGCAAGAATGAGCCCTGCTTCGCTTCTGCTGGAGTTGGATGCACCATCCACATGGAGGATCCACGGTCCCTTCTCTGTGCCGGGCAAAATTTGATGCCCCTCGGGAGTTTGCTCCGACTCCTCGGCGAGTCCTGTGTACTCGACTAGGAAGTCGGCCATGACTTGGACCTTCTATGACGACCTCGGCTATACGCAATGTCGAACTCACTCAGCATCAGGGACCACTTTGCCAGCTATCCGGATGTTTCGGGTCGGCTGAGCACGGTCCTCAGGGGCTGGTCCGTCACCACCACGATGGGATGTGCTTGGAAGTAAGGCCTGAGGCGCTTAGCATACATTATTATGGCTAAAATAAGTTTTTCAGAGCGAGTATACCTGATCTTCGCGTCGCGAAGGATTTTGCTGATGTAGTATAGTGGCTTCTAAGATCCGTCCTTGTCCGCATGGATGAGGATCGAGCTGACGGCTTCGGGCATGACCACCAGATAAAGCAATAGCTCCTCCCCTTCCTCCGGCCTGAAGAGCAGCGAGGGAGAAGCCAGGAACTCCTTTAGCCCTTCAAAAGCAGCCCTGCACTCCTCCGTCCACATGAAGTCATGTATTTTGTGCAGCGCCTTGAAGAAGGGAAGACAGCAATCGGTTGACCTCGAAATGAACCGGCTCAGGGCTGCAATACGCCCCATCAGGCACTGGACCTGCTTCTTGGATGTCGGGTGCTCCATGTCGACGATCACCTGGACCTTCTCTGGGTTCACTTCAATGCCCCTTTAAGTGACCATGAAGCTCAGGAACTTCCCTGCCCCCACTCCAAAGGTGCACTTTACTGAGTTCAACTTCATTTGGTGCTTCCAAAGATTGTCGAAGGCTTCGACGAGGTCGGCGACGTGGTCCGAGCTCGGCTTGCTCATGACAAGCATATCATCCACGTACACCTGCATGTTCCAGCTGATATGATCTTTGAAGACCCTATTGACCAGATGCTGGTATGTGGCCCCAGCATTCTTCAGACCGAAGGACATCATTTTGTAACAGTACGTCCCTTAGTCGGTGATGAAGGCAGTGTGATCCTCGTTCCCTGGGTGCATCCGGATCTGATTGTACCCTAAGAATGCATCCATAAAGGAGAGGAGTCGATGACCCGAGGTGGCATCCACAAGTTGATCAATCTTTGGTAGGGGGAAACTATCCTTCAGGCACCCCTTGTTGAGGTCGGTGTAGTCCACACAGATTCTCCACTTGCTGTTTGTTTTCTTCACCATCACCATATTTGCAAGCCAGCTTGGGTATTGCACCTCCTGGACGAAGTCGGCGATGAGGAGTTTGTTGACTTCTTCGTTGATTGCCGCTTGCCTCTCAGGGACGAAACTCCTCTTCTTCTGCCGAACTAACCTGTACTTCGGGTCAATGCTCGTCTTGTGAGTGATGATGCAGAGGATTACCCAGCATGTCGGCCGCCACCCAGGTGAACACATCCGCGTTCGCCCGCAGGAAAACCAGTAGGTGGGCTCTTTTCTCCTCTTGCAGCTGGGCCCCAATCTGCACCGTCTTCTCCTGATCGACTCCAAGTGGAAAAGATAGTAGGCGCTCGACCGGGCCACCCCTGGGGTCTTAAGCCCTTTGGTCGAGTTCGTCCGCCTTGGGATCTTCCTTAGGGACTTTGGTACCCGGGAGAGTCTGGAAACAGTGCTGGACCAACTGAGGTGCACCTCTCATTTCGCCAACTCCGTAGAGAGTTGGGAACTGCACTAGCAATCACTTCGTGGAGACGACGGCATCGAGCAGATTGAGTCCTGGTCGATCGATGACTATATTATAGGCCGAAGGGAGCCTAACTACTATGAAGGTCATCATGACAGTGCTCTGCTGAGGTGGGGTTCTGGCGGTGACTGGGAAAGTGATCTCTCCCTCGACCCTCATAGAGTCTCCTGTGAAACCGACAAGGGTTGTATGCACAGGCCTGAGTTGTGCAGTAGACAAATTCATTCTGAAAAAGGTATCATAAAAAAGCATATCTGTTGAGATTCCACTATCAACCATGATGCGTTTTATAGGATGCTTCGCGATCATCATCCCGATGACTATGGCATCGTTATTTACATTTTTCCCCCAATCTTCCCCTTCCCTCATAAAGGAGAGCACATGTTCAGACTGCCCTGCCCCCCGGGCCTTCTTGGGTGTGTGCTCAGCTCTCCAGGATATCATCCCCACCAGCTTCTCAGTAGGGTGATTGTCAACTACTGGGACTGGCGGGAGAGCGACGAGCACTTGAGATTCTGCTTGAGGTATGCCCCCCACGTACCTCCCGAGGTAGCCCCTCTTGATAAGTTATTCGATCTCCTTCTTGAGGTTGCGGCATTCCTCGGTGTCGTGGCCATGGTAGCGGTGGTAGTGACAATACTTCATTTTATCACAGCTAGAGGACGGCTTCATCGAAGGTGGGTGCTTCAGGGAGGGCTCGCCTTCGATCTCCATCAGGATTTTCGTCCTCGAGACGAGCAGGGGGGTGAGTGTCTCCTCTGGGACTGGAGCGCACCTTGGTCTCGACCCTTGACAGAAGTTCAGAGGCAGGGGTCCTGGCTTCCGTGTACCGGATGTCTCAGCGGGAGCTGGCTTCTTCAACGGCTTCCCGTCTAGCTCCCTCCTTGTATGGTCCGCCTCCTCAGCACGAACATACTTCTAAGCTTGGAGGAGGAGCTCGGAGTAGCTCTTGGGGGGCTTCTTGTCGAGCGAGTAGGTCAGGCGGGAAGTCCTAAGCCCTCGCTTCAGGGCCACCATAGCAACCGGCTCCTCAAGGTTGTAAATCTCCAAAGCGGCAACTTTGAAGCGAGCCACGTAGTCTCGTAGTGGCTCGCGGTCCTGCTGCCGGATGGAGAAGAGGCTATCTGCCTCTCGCGGCACCTTCTGATAGGCATCGAAGTGGGCCACGAACTTCCGCTCCAGCTATGCGAAAGAGCCAATGCTTTCGGGCTCGAGGCGGGTGAACCAGACTCGAGCCACCTTTTAGAGGGTTGCCAGGAAGGCAATGCAAAGAAGGGTGTCGGTGACTCCTTGGACCCTCATGAGGGCCTTGTAGCTTTCCAGGTGGTCTAGGGGGTCGGTGGTCCCATCGTAGGGACCCACATGCGGCATCCGGAACCGACTGGGAATCGGTTCCTCTTGGATTTCTCGGGAGAAGGGGGGACGGGCATCATAGCTCGTTGGCTTATTAGCGGAGCCCTGCATGTTCACAAACCGGTGGGATAACTTCGCCAGCTTGCGCTCGTGCTCCTCCAGGCGCTTCTCGGCTATGCACCTGATGGCTTTATCGATGTAACCTTCTGCGGAAAGAAACGCAGAAGGTGACATGGGTTCACGGTGCTCATGAAGGGGGGACTTGCCTCTTCAACCTCGATGGGGTTTGGATATCACCCGTTCAAGGATAGGGGACCGGCTCTCCCTATCGGAAGACCCGGCCCGTTGTCTCTTCGCCGGAGTCAAATGACTGCCCCGTTGGTCAGTGGTGGCCCGTGGCTGCAAAGGTCTTCCTTGGAAAGATCACAGGCTATCACGGGGTGCTGCAGCGTGGGCCGCGGGGGTCCCTGGCTGCTGGTGGGTGGCCAAGGATCGCTCTGGTGCTAGAGCTGACGCACTTCCATAGTGAGGATTTGCATTTGTTGGGCGAGTGCGGCCAGCTGGACGTCCGCCGAAGGTGGTTGAGCAGGAGCGGGCAGCTCCTTTCCTGGACCATGCGGGTCCCCTTGAGAAGGGGGTCTCCTGCATGGCTGGTGGAGACTTCTTTCGCTCATATTGTCACCATCCTCCCGGTGGACCGCTTGCAGGGGGCTTGGGCAGGATCAGAGTATGTCAACTCCGCCATCCCCCCTTCCTGGTGCGCCATCTGTTGCCGCCAAGATTGTCGTCTCCCGTAGCTGCTGTCGGCGTCGGATTGCAATCACCCCTCGTCTTTGCAGTGATGTCTCGCTCGTTGGGACCTGCAAAACAGGGGTTAGTGACCCGGGCCAGGGATTCCGGCGGGGGCACTCCGACGCTCAAGTTAGTGATGGTCCAGGGGAACAGATCCTACTGGTCGAGCCTCTCGTGATGGACTCCACGCTAGGAGGAGTGAAAATGATGTGAGTAGAGTGAGAATAGGGGTGCAAGTATGTCGGGAAAGGTGATGACCGAGGTGGATGGGTCCTCCTATATTGCCTCCTCCCCTTCCCTCCCTTGGATTTTTTCTATTTAGCTTTTGTTACCTTTTCTCCAAGCATGTCGAAGGTTCTTTTAAGTCTGGGCGATCGTTGAACGCTTACCTCGGGATCTCCTCTGTGCTGTTAGGCGCATGCGACGGCGTTCCATGCCGCGGACGGGATGTCTCTTCTGATACGTACTGTCAGGAGCGTGTGGCGACGTTCCGTGCCGTGGACGAAACGTCTTTCCTAGTTGGTGATGAGGAAAGTACTGTGCATTCTGACATTCCTTCCGGTTGCTCCATTCTGGAAAGCCTAGCAGTGTCTTAATTGGGAAAACTTCTCCCTCTCCTGTTATAAGTGGCATCCACAGGCAATTATTATGATTTGATAGGTGCTTCTTCATAGCCCTTGGGTGGCCCGCTGGTGCTCTGGGAAGGTAGCTCCGCTCCTTTGGTGGCCGGCGGCGTTGTCCGAGGTGGTTGCCGAACTGAAGAGCTGGGACTCGGCTCCGGCTCGGGGGGCTAGATCTCGGAAGGGCTCGACCTGGCGGAGGAGGGTTGGGCTCGACTCCGGTCCAGGGAGTTCGACCTCGGAGGGGCTCGACCTGGTGGAGAAGGGCTCGACTCCTGCTCAGAGGGCTCGGCCTTGGAGGGGCTCAGCCTGGCGAAGGAGGGCCGAGCTCGACTCCGGTCCAGGGGGCTCGACCTCGGAGGGGCCCGACCCGGTGGAAGAGGGCTCGACTCCGATCCAGGGGGCTCGACCTCGGAAGGGCCCGATCTGGCGAAGGAGGTCATTACACGACCCTTGCCCAGAGGGCTCGACCTCGAAGAGGGCTCGCTTTGAGGAAGGAGGTTGCTCGGCTCTGACCTAGGCGACCCGAGCTTGCGGGTGCCGACCTGGTAGAAGACGGAGCTCGGCTTCGACGGATCAGGGGAGCTCAGCTCGGCAAGGAAATTTGAGATGGAGTGTCCACCGTGACAGCTTTTCTGACATGGTATCTAATAGAGATCACACATCAGCCTTTCGCCGTATCTCGACCTCGAAGAGGGCTCGCTTTGAGGAAGGAGGTTGTTCGGCTCCGGCCTAGGCGACCCGAGCTTGCGGGTGCCGACCTGGCAGAAGACGGAGCTCGGCTTCGACGGATCAGGGAGCTCGGCTCGGCAAGAAAATTTGAGATGGAGTGTCCACCGTGACAGCTTTTCTGACATGGTATCTAATAGAGATCACACATCAGCCTTTCGCCGTATCATCAATCGATTTATAAGACCGGACTGAAATGATTGGCCATATACGAAATGATCCAGTTAATCACTGAATTCAGCTCTCTATAAATATATTTAATAAAAAAAAATACCGACTTGCAAAAAAATATGGATGACCCTGGTAACAGGATAGGAAGCAATGCTTTTTAATAGTTACCACAGGCAGTAGTGTTAGATAATTCAAAAAAAAAAAAAAAATTTGATAACAAGATGGTGAAAAACCAAAATATTTCACTTGACTGCAACCTTGGAAAGCTCGGCCACCAGGCCGTCCAAATCCCTGTACGAGCTTCCCCCTTCTTGTACCGCCTCCAAAGCTCTCCGACTCAGCTCTTTCGCCCGCTCCCGCAGCCCCTTCCCCGACTCGCCTAGTGACTCGACCACGACTCGGGCCAACTCGTCCGCGTCCGGCACCGCGTCGACGCCGTCGCACAGCGCCACCCCGACCCCTGCTTCCTCCACCACCAGCCTTGCGTTCAAGAACTGGTCCGCGACCATCGGCCAGGTCAGCATCGCCACCCCCGTAGCCACCGCTTCCAGCACCGAGTTCCACCCGCAGTGAGTCAAGAACGCGGATACCGCCCGGTGCCCCAGGATGGCCACCTGCGGCGCCCACCCCCGCACCACCAGCCCCCGCCCCGCCACCCGCCCCTCGAAGCCCTCCGGCACCGCCGTCGCCCCCCTAGCGCACCAGATAAACCTCGCCCCGCTCCGCTCTAAACCTGCCGCCAGTGCCGCCGCCTGCGGCGGCGCCAGCACCTGCTGGCTCCCGAAGGCCACCAGCAGCACCGACCCGTCCGGACAGCCGTCCAGCCACGTCATGATCTCACCGACGGCGGCAGAGGCCACCCCGCCACGCTCCAGGGAACCGTCCGGCGGGGCCAGGGGCCCCAAAGCCCAGACCCGGGGGTGCCCCAGATCGTTCCGGTGGTGGTCCAGATAGACCCGGTCCAGGTCGGCGAAGGTGTTGAAGACGAAGCCCCAGCTCGCGATGTTCTTTAAAAATCCCTCCCTTAGGAAGTTCGAGATCGGATCTCCTACCATGTGGGTTCGGTAGAGAAAGGAGAGCTGGCGCCAGGGTAAAACAGGGGAATTGGGGATTTCCGGGAATGAGATAGGGCAATTGGGGTCGTCAGGATCAGATCTTTGGGGCATCCGGCGCCAAAGGACGTGGAAGACGGCGATGGGGAGAGCACCGGAGGAGGAGAAGACGAGGTGGGGGATGCCCAACTGGGCGGCGAGGTCGGCGGTCCAGCCGAGCAAGTGGTCGGATATGATGGCGGAGGGGGAATGGGGAGTGGAGCGGGCCCAGCGGAGGAGGGGGTCATGGAGGCCGGCGAGGGCGTGGACGAGGGGGCGGAAGAAGGCGTGGGGTAGGTCCATGGAGTTCTCGAGGCCCGGGGGAAGGGCCGGGTAGTCGGGGAAAGGGAGGACAAGGGGAGCGACGGAGGGGGAGCGGGATGGTGAGTAGTGAGGCGGGTGACAGCGAGGCCGGCGCGGGAGGAGAGGAGGTGAGCGAGGTCCATAAGGGGGAGCATGTGGCCCTGGGACGGGTAGGGGATCACCAGCATGTGGGGCACAACGATCTCCGCCATCTCTCTCCCTCTATTCTTGTTCTCTCTCTCTCTCTCTGAGCCTTTGAAGTGAAGAGAGAGCTTGCTACGAAGGCTTCGTTCAAGCGCCAGTGTTTGGGGATGGATCCGAGGCGGCGGCCGCCGCCGCTGGGGAGTGGGTGGTTTTATTATTATTATTATTATTATTTTAACGTAACCTGGGGGAGGGATTTGGTGGGTTCACGTAGATGATTATGCACCTGCTAGCTTCAAGGAGGTGGGGGAGAAATTATTTGATTGAACGAGGTCTATCAAGTTAACGGTGAACCATCCAACCAAATTCTAACGCGCGTAATAGTTGTCGGATTATCCTATAATAAACCATTACATTATCGTAGATTTCTTTTCATTCAAAATAATAAAAAGGTTATCTGAACGATGCGTAATTAAAATATATATATATTCAAAATTTTCAACCAAAATTAAATAATAATGTATTTTTTCTAAAACCGTAAATGAATGATGATTTTTTATTAAAAGATTCAAGATGTACGTGATAGAATCATTCTACTTAATAATTTTGTAGAAAAGCATGTTATTTTAATAGAACGGTGTATCGGTCTAAAATCCCAAACAAATATCAAAAAGATATAAAAAATATTGAAAATTTCTTATAAAAAAATTATTAGAAAAATTAAACCGTATAAAAAATTTTCTCATACTAAAAAGGTATCTCTAACATCTTTCTTCTACAATCTCCCACATATAATATAGGCATCAAAGATTCCTTTAAATAAAGTTTATATAGATAGGAGTTAGACTCCTACTTAAATTAAAAAATAAAATTTATTGAAACATAAACTCTAAACCAAATAAATTAATTCTAAAAGTGGAGTCTTATTTAAAATATGGTATGCAAGAAATAATTAAGGTCCTAAGGATATTAAAATTATTGACCAACTAAAAATAACATCCTAATTGGAGTGGGACTTGGAATGAATCTTAATGCTCCCTGTTGCCGTCGAGATCATCATGGCCCCTAGCTGCTATCGACGTCGGATCACCTCTCGTCTTCTTGGAATTGACCTACACTTCAGAGCCTGCGAAACAAGGTCAGATACCGGGCCGGGAATTTTGACGAGGGCATTCCGACGGTCAAGTCAGTGATGATCCAGGAAAACAGATCTCCTGGTCGAGCCCTTCTTGATGGACTCAATGCTAGGAGGAGTGAGTGGTGTAAGAGTGGGGGTACGAGTGTGCTGGGGGAGATGGTAGCTAAGGTGGATTGGTCCTCTTGTGTGGCTTCCTCTTCCTTACTCAATTGGATAAGTGTTTTGCGATTAGCTTGCATACCTCCCTACTGGGGGCGTTGAAGGTTCTTTTAAGTCCAGGTGACTGTTGGGTGAGTACCTCGGGATCTCCCCCGCGTTGGCAGGCGCGTGCGGCGGTATTCCGTGCCGTGGTCGGGACGTATTTCCTGATTGGTGATAGAGAAAGCTGCTATGCGCTCTGACACTCCTTCTGGTCGCCCCATTTCTGGAGGTTTGACAGTGCCTCGATTAGGAAGCCGCCGCTCCCGGGATTTGAATCTCCTAGTTGACATCCACTTTCGGGTGGTGCAGACGGTTGATGGAGAGCATGGCACCTTGATGAGAGAGCTTCTTCCTCTTTTGGTGTAAGTGGTGGCAGCAGACAGTTATCATGATCTGATGGGTGCTTCCTCATAGTCCTCGGGCAGCTCGTCGGTGCCTTGGGGGTAGCTCTGCTCCCTTTGGTGCTGGGCGGCATTGCCCGAGGTGATTGCCGAACTGGAGAGCTGGGACTCGGCTCTGGCTTGGGGGGCTCGACCTCCGAGGGGCTTGACCTGGCGGAGGAGGCTGGGCTCGACTTCAGCCCAGGGGGCTCGACCTGGCGGAGGAAGGCTGGACTCCTGCTCAGAGGACTCGACCTCATAGGGGCTCGACCTGGTGGAGGAGGGTTGAGCTCGACTCCGATCCAGGGGGCTCAGCCTCGGAGGGGCTCGACCTAGCGAAGGAGGTCAGCACGCGACTCCAGCCCGAAGGGCTCGACCTCGAAGGGGCTTGACCTGGCTGAGGGCTGAGCTCGACTTTGGTCCAGGCGGCTCGGCCTCGGAGGGGCTCAATCCAGTGAGAGAGGTCGCTCAGCTCCGGCCTAGGTGCCTCGAGCTCGTGGGTGCCGATCTAGCGGAGGACGGAACTCGGCTTCGGCGGGCCGCCTCGTCATTCTGGGGGAGCTCAACCTGGTCAAAGAAGTCCGAGGTGGGGTGTCCACCGTGGTGATTTTTCTGACATGGCCTCTGACAGTGATTACACGTCAGCTTCCTGCCACAACATTTGCCCCCCACTCCCGAGTCCTGTTGGCACGGGACGCTCGGGGTGAAGGGAGTAAATGCGTTGCTGAAGTGGAATGGTGGGGATCTGGCAAATGATGGCCGTGATCGGCAGCGTCTCGGGAAGCGATTGCTTCAGCCTACCCGGAGGAGCCACGTAGACACGTCCGAGGAGTAGTTATTATGGGCACAGAATCCGAAGCGGTCGCAGTCAAAGCTAGACACCAGCCTTGCCGATGAATGATGTATGGCACAAATCTGATGGTGGGGATTTGTAACGGTATGGTTGGGTGCCGGTCGTTTCGAAAGGAAAAGTTGCCTTTCCCGAAATACATCTTCTTTCAAATCTTTCATGCTCGCCACTGTACCGAGACTCTTCTTTCGTCCACCCGGCCATTCTTGTCTCCTAAAGTTCTCAGCAGGTTAGTCCCCTTTCTCCTTGCCTTGGTCGAGTAGGGTCTACTTCTTAAGGCTAGGTTCATCTCCGGGCCTTCGTCCACCTTCTTCTTCCCTTGATCTTCTTCGTCATGTCTCGTTTCGGGTCGAGTTTCCGCCCTTCGACTAATCAGGGTGAGGCCGAGCCCTCTAGGCTGGGGCCACCATCATCTTCTTCTTCTAATGAGGAGGGAGATGGGGCTCACTTCGAGCTTAGAGGGAGGCGTCCCCCTGGTGGCATAGTCATTAGAGAACCTGGACCTAACCCCTCTTGTTCTTCTCGTCCTCCTCCTCCAACTGAACCCATCCCCGAGCCTGTCTAGTCAACAGATCCCGGTGGGATCGCTTCGACGATCTCTGCTGAGGAACTAGGGACCATCCAGGATGTCTATGGCATCTCGCACTCCATCCGGCTTCTAATCCCCTGACCAGGGGACCAAGTTACCTCCAGTAGCCCGGGCCGAATTACATTCTATGAGGAGACCTTCTCAGGAGGGCTCCGCTTCCCTTTCCATCCTTTCTTTTTGTTTGTGCTGAGCAAATATCGCCTGGTCCCTGCTCAGCTCGTCCCCAACGCCATAAGGACCATCTTTAGCTTCATAGTGCTCTGCCACTTCCATGGGATCGTTGCCCCGTTTTTCCTGTTTAGGGCATTCTTCATCCTAAAATGTCACCCTACTGAGGACGGGTGGTAGTCCCTCTCCACTCGCCCGAAGGGCATCAAGTTTGAGCTCCCCTCTTCCATCAAAGGATGGAAGAGTAAGTTCTTTTTTGCAATGGTCGAGTGGGTCGACTGGGTCTGGAACGACCCAGATCAGTCCCCTAACAGAAATTCTGTGGTTGAGACGGCTGACCTAGATGTCTACGAGTAGCTCCGCACCATCCAAATTCCTTCCCTCGAGGTTCTGGTGTCGGAGCAGAACCTCGCTGAGGCCGGGATCAACCCAACGAGGGAGTTGGGTGAGTTCGGCTCGAGTCCTTTTTGTCCTTTTTAATCTGTTTCTTCCAGGCTAAAACTGACATTGTATCTTCTGTATGCAAGTATGAGGTTCTCGATGGAAGACCTGCTTTCGATCACCCGGAAGAGGCCTCCAGCAGGATTGGCTGAGGAATCCTCTTCGAAGAGGGCTCGTGATGAGGGCGCATCAGCGGTCGCCCCCACCGAGCCGACCGAGTCTAGGACGAGGGAGTCCGAGGCTGCCTCCGCACAAGCAAGCGAAGTGGTGGCTACCATTCCTGAACTAGAGCAGAGGGCAATCGGGTCTGTGTTGGAGCGGCCGAGGTGACGAGAGCCGATCCCTGCCTTGGAGCCTAAGGTGGTCGTCCAGGCCAGGGCCGTTGCTACAGCCATCGCCATCATGTCACCTCCTCCTCTAGAGCTCATCGCCATCGAGGAGGAGGTACGGGAAGGAGCGAAGTCGATGCCGGGGGCACCACTTGAGAGGGCACCGAGCTCCCAACCAGCCCCCGAGGCCTCTTCTGGAGGCGGAGTGGGTGAATCCACCTCAGCGGCGTGTAGGAGGGAGAGAGACCACCACCGGGTCCCATTCAGACTGGGGCCCGACGTCTCGCTACTCCGGGACTAGAAGCTGGCCGACCGCATGATGGATTTCTCAATCCAATCATGCGATCAGCAGGAGATGGCCGGGAAGGTGTTGGGGGATGCAATCGGTAGCATCTTCCCCTACTCTTCACGGTAAGTAGCTTAACTTCTTCTCTCTCTCTTTTTTTTTTTTGATGTCTCGTTTGGTGCAGGTCGGAGCCGAGATGCTTTTGATCAGGGATTGCTGCCAGAACTGGTTGAAGAACGACCAGCAATGTGCGGCTGAAGTTGAAGCCTTGAGGGCTGAGCTAAGGGAGAAGTCTGATGTCTCCCGAGAGCTCGTCCTGAAGAATGAGGAGCTCCGGAAAGGGCTTACGAGTGCTGAGAGTCACTTGAAAGAGCTCTAAGAAGAACTCGATCAAGAGCGGAGCCGGTCAAGGAAGAAAGCTGAGGAGCTCATGGCCACCGAGAAGAGGCTAAGCTCATTCAACGCCGAGGCAGTCCGGCAGAGGGAGATTGCTCAGTCCCTTTAGATCGAGCTGGACGTGGCGTAGGAGAAGTTGGCTGTGGCCGAGAGGGAGGCAGCGGAGGCGGCCAAGTCGGCAAAGGTGGCAAGGGAACAAGTCGTCAGGATGAAGGAGGTGGAAGGTGCCGTGGCAAGGTACAAGGCCTCAGAGGAGTTCACCGCTGAGTTCTATCAGACGACGTCGGACTCCTTCTACAAGGGCTTTGTATACCTACGCGACCAAGTCAAGGGGTTCATCCTTGACGAGGGCCGCAGCCGGCTCAGCTTTCCTCAAGCTTTGGACATGGAGCCGGGCCCGGCTTCAGACGTTGTAGAGGGGTCAGTCGCCATCCTCGAACCTTCCACACCGGTGGTGGTCGCCGAGGCTGGAGCTGCATAGCCCGAAGCCCTGGGAGATGGAACTTCACCGCCGCATAGCCTTGCCAACGGGGCTTCCCGAGTAGAGTAGACTCTTGTTTTCTTCTTTTTCTGTCTTTAGCCCGGGTCGCCCGGCATGTCGGGGGCTCGAGAATACTTATAAATGAACAACAAGTTTTCAATGGAATAGTTTTTCTCAACTGTCTTGACTTGAGCACTTTTTGCCTCTCCCCCATCTTCTTCTCTCTTCTCTTTTTCTTCTTCTTTTTTTTTTTGCATGTGATGAGATCAGAGAGGAGGGTTTCATTTTGGTTGAGAGCTGGATCTTCAAACTTTAGTGCCGGAGGGCTGTGCTCTGGGCTTGAACATCTCGGAGCTAGGCTCGAAGACTTGGAGGCCAGAGAGCTTGGCTCCAGGCTTTGATGGCCTGAGAGATAGGCTCAGGGCTTTGATGTCTTGGAGCTGGGCTCAAAGACTTGGTGGCCGGAGAGCTTGGCTTCGGGCTTTGATGGTCTAAGAGCTGGGCTCAGGGC
Source organism: Areca catechu (assembly GCA_021397845.1). Taxonomy (NCBI): domain Eukaryota; kingdom Viridiplantae; phylum Streptophyta; class Magnoliopsida; order Arecales; family Arecaceae; genus Areca; species Areca catechu. Next base: position 67,051,071 of record CM038045.1, read on the forward strand.
TTTGATATCCTGGAGCTGGGGTCAAAGACTTGGTGGCCGGAGGCTTGGCTCCGGACTTTGATGGCTTAAGAGCTGGGCTCAGGGCTTTGATGTCTTGGAGCTGGGCTCGAAGACTTGGTGGCCGGAGAGCTTGGCTCCGGGCTTTGATGGCTTGAGAGCTGGGCTCAAGGCTTTGATGTCCTGGAGCTGGGCTCGAAGACTTGGTGGCTAGAGAGCTTGGCTCTGGGCTTTGATGGCCTGAGAGCTGGGCTCAAGGTTTTGATGTATTGGAGCTAGGCTTGAAGACTTGGTGGCTAGAGAGCTTGGCTCTGGGCTTTGATGGCCTGAGAGCTGGGCTCAAGGTTTTGATGTATTGGAGTTGGGCTCGAAGACTTGGTGGCCGGAGAGCTTGGCTCCGGGCTTTGATGGCCTGAGAGCAGGGCTTAGGGCTTTGATGTCCTGAAGCTGGGCTCGAAGACTTGGTGGCCGAAGAGCTTGGCTTCGGGCTTTGATGGCCTAAGAGCAGGGCTCAAGGCTTTGATGTCTTGGAGCTCGGCTCAAAGACTTGGTGGCTGGAGAGCTTGGCTCTGGGCTTTGATGTCCTGGAGCTAGGCTCGAAGACTTGGTGGCCGGAGAGCTTGGCTTCGAGCTTTGATGTCCTGGAGCTGGGCTCGAAGACTTGGTGGCCGGAGAGCTTGGCTCCGGGCTTTGAGCGCCAGACCCGGGGTCGGGCATAGATTCTCCTGCAAGGCAAAGGATATTTGCATAGGAAAAACTTTGATTATTGGTGAGAGAGAACCTTACACCATTGATGCGGGGAGCTGGGTTCTGGGAGTCAGAGTTGGAGAGCTGGGCTCTGAGTTTTGGCATGCTGGACCTTGGGCCTGGCAACAACAGTCCGGTAAAGCAGAAGGCAATTTGTGCAAAAGAGGGTTTTTATTATTTTAAAGGGTGAGCCTTACATTACTGATAATATTTTCTCAAGTTGCAGGCATTCCATGTGCGCGGGAACCTGGCACTATCCAAATTTTCGAGGTAGTAGGCTCCATGCGGAAGAGCTTCGACCACCTTATAGAGACCTTCCCAGTTTGGCGAGAGCTTGCCGCACTCCCGGGGTTGAGATGCTTCAGCTTGGTGGAGCACCAGGTTACCAGGTTGAAAGGACTTAGGCCTTACTCAGGCATTGTAGTATCAGGTGACTTGTTGCCGGTATGCTGCCATCCGGAGCCGAGCTTTATCTTAGGTCTCCTCAAGGAGGTCTAAGTTGAGTAGAAAGTGCACTGAGTTCCGCGTTTTGTCATATTGCTGCACCCACAGTGTGGGCACGTCGAGCTCAACTGGGACCACTACCTCGGCATCGAAGACAAGGTTGAAGGGTGTTTCGTCCGTCGCCATCCTGGGCATTGTGTGGTAGGCCCAGAGGAAACTTGGGAGTTCTTCCACCCACCTACCCTTGGCCTGGTCCAGCCTGGTCCTGAGTCTTTGGAGAATGGTCTAGTTAATCACTTTGGCCTCTCCATTCATCTGGGGATGGGCGATGGAGGTGAAGCGGTGCTGGAAGTCTTGCTCGGCACAAAATCCTTCGAACTCCCGGTTGTCGAACTGCCGCCCGTTGTCGGTGATTATGCAGCGTGGTAATCCGAAGCGGCATATTATTGACTTCCGGAAAAACTGACGGACCTTGGCTTCTATGATCCATGATAGTGGCTTCGCTTCCACCCATTTAGTGAAGTAGTCGATGGCCACCAGCAAGAATCTCCGTTGCCCTGGTGCAGGGAAAATGGCCCTAAGATGTCCATTCCCCACTAGGCAAATGGCCAAGGGGCGAATAGCTGCCAGATCGGTGCCACCGGTTGACGTTGTATGTGGGCATGGCGCTGTCATTTGTCGCACCTCTTCACGAAGTCGACGGCGTCCTCCCTCATGGTCTCCCAGAAGTATCCCTGGCGGAGAGCTTTGTATGCCAGCATCCTTCCCCCGACGTGGTTCTCGCACAGGCCTTCGTGTATCTCCTGTAGAACGAAGGCTACTTCTACGGGTCTCAGGAACTTCAGGAGTGGGTATGAGTAGGATCGGCGGTAGAGCTTCCTTCCATCAGGACAAACTGAGAGGCTTTCTTTTTTATGAGACCGGTTCCGCACAGTCCTCGGGCAAAGTGCCATTAGTAATGTATCTAATGTACTTGTCCATCCAGCTCGGCTCCGAGGTGACCTGCTATACCTCCTCTAGGGCTTCATAGCTTGGATTTTTGAGATACTCAATATGCGCATGCCCAAGCGACGAGTCTGGTAGGGTTGCGAGTCTGATAGTGCATCCACGCGAGCATTCTCTTCGCGGGGGATATGAAAGATGTTGAAGCGTCGGAAGCCTGTCATGCATGAGCGGACTCACTCCAGGTATTTCACCATCTAGGGATCTATGGCTTCATACTCCCCAGAAACTTGTCCAGCCACCAGTTGGGAGTCGATGAAGACTTTCAAGGCCTAGACGCCCAGCTCGCGTGAGACCTTTAGGCCCGTGAGGAGTGCCTCATACTCTGCTTGGTTATTCGTTGCGGTGAATTTAAAGCGGAGAGCACATTCTGCCATGATCCCATCACTGTTGGTAAGGATTAAGCCTGCTTCACTCCCGCCGGAGTTGGATGCACCGTCCACGTGGAGAATCCATGGTTCCTCCTCTATGCCGGGCTCAACTCGATGATCCGAGGAAGTCTGCTCCGGCTCCTCATCAAGTCCTGTGCACTCAACTAGGAAGTCAGCTAGGACCTGAGCCTTCTATGATGACCTCGGTCGATACGCGATGTCGAACTCGCTCAGCATCAGGGACCACTTGGCCAACCATCCGAATATTTCGGGGTGGTTGAGTATGGTCCTCAGCGGCTGGTCCATCACAACCACGATGGGATGCACTTGGAAGTAGGGCCTGAGGCGCTTAGCAGACATTATTAGAGCAAAAATAAGCTTTTCGAGTGAGTATACCTGATCTCCACGTCGCGGAGGATTTTGCTGGCATAGTATACCAGGTTTTGTGACCCGTCCTTGTCCGCACGGACGAGGACCGAGCTGACAGCTCCAGGAGTGACCGTCAAGTAGAGTAGAAGCTCTTCTCCTTCCTCCGGTCTGGAGAGCAACGGAGGAGAGGCCAGAAACTCTTTCAGCACTTCAAAGGCCATCCTACACTCCTCCGTCCAGGTAAAGTCATGTATCTTGTGCAGTGCCTTGAAGAAGGGGAGGCAGCGATCGGCCGATCTCGAGATGAACTGGTTTAGGGCTATAATATGCCCTGTCAGGCGTTGGACCTGCTTCTTGGACGTCGGGTGCTCCATGTTGACAATCGCCTGGACCTTCTCTAGGTTCGCTTCAACGCCCCTCTAGGTGACCATTAAGTCAAGAAATTTCCCTGCCGCCACTCCGAAGGCGCACTTTGCCTGGTTCAGTTTCATCTGGTGCTTTCGGAGGTTATTAAAGGCTTTGGCTAGGTCGACGATGTGGTCTGAGCTCAGCTTGCTCATGACAAGCATATCATCCACGTACACTTGCATGTTCTGGCCAATCTGATCTTTGAAGACCTTGTTAACTAGATGCTGGTACGTGGCTCCGGTGTTCTTCAGACTGAAGGGCATCATCTTGTAGCAGTATGTCCCTTGGTCGGTGATGAAGGCGATGTGCTCCTTGTCCTCTGGGTGCATCCGGATCTAATTATACCCAGAGAATGCATCCATAAAGGAGAGCAGTCGGTGACCCGAGGTGGCATCCACCAATTGATCAATCTTCGGCAGGGAGAAACTATCCTTCGGGCATACCTTGTTGAGGTCAGTGTAGTCAATGCAAATTCTCCATTTGTCGTTACTTTTCTTCACCATTACCACATTCACAAGCCAGCTTGGGTATTGTCTCTCCCGGACAAAGTCGGTAGTGAGGAGTTTGTCGACCTCCTCTTTGATTGCTGCCTGCCTCTCGGGGGTGAAACTCCTCTTCTTATGCCAAACTGGCCTGCACTTTGGGTCAATGCTCAGCTTGTAGGTGATGATATCAGAGGGGATACCTGGCATATCGGCCACCATCCAGGCGAACACATCTGCATTCACTTGTAGGAACTCCAATAGGTGGGCCCTTTCCTCTTCTTGTGCTGGGCCCCAATCTGCACCATCTTCTCCTGGTCAGCTCGAGCGGTTAAGATAGCAGGCATTCGGCCAGGCCACCCCTGAGGTCTTGCACCCTTTGGTCGAGCTCATCCATCCTAGGATCGTCCTCGGGGACTTTGGTACTTGGAAGAGCCTGGAAACAGTGTTGAATCGGTTGAGGTGCACCTCTCATTTCACCAACTCCATAAGGAGTTGGGAACTGCACCAGCAGCCATTTCGTAGAGATGACGGCATCGAGTAGATTAAGCCCGGGTCAGCCAAGGATCACATTGTAGGCCATCGTGAAGGTCATCATGACAGTGCTCTACCGAGGTGGGGTTCCGGTAGTGACTGGGAGCGTGATCTCTCCCTCAACCCTTACAGAATCTCCCATGAAATCGTCAAGGGGCGCGTGCACAGGTTTAAGCTGTACAGGAGACAAATTCATTCTGGAGAAGGCATCGTAAAAAAGCACATCTGTGGAGCTTCTACTATCAACCATGATGTATTTTACAGGATGCTTCACGATCGTCATTTCGATGACCATGGTATCATTATTTATATTTTTCTCCCAATCTTCCCCTTCATAAAGGGGAGTACATTTTTAGACTGCCCTACCCCCTGGGCCTTCTTGGACGTGTGCTCGGCTCTCCAGCATATTGATAAACCTCTAATCCAATAGCTAGACTTGGTATCATAATACTTCTAGCATTTATATGGATATCAAATTATTTCAAATAAACTTGAAATCATATTAAATTGAATCTTTAAATGTCAACCTCCTACATTTTGAAAATCTTGTATATCTTGAAAACTCAAATCTTTGATTTCAGACTTAGTATTTATGTTCATATCTCAAATTGTTTGAAATTATGATGCTTGTGCTTTCATGTTTTATTCCTCAATGAATGCAATTTTAAGGGGGAATAATATTTAGGGGAGCATCCAAAGATTTGTTATCATTATATATATATATATATATATATATATATATATATATATATATATATATATATGATACTTTGAATGTTTTATTGATATCATGCTTTACTTATATTGCTCTAATATTCCTTCTCCTTGCCTTCAAATCTATTTTTTTTAGGGGAGTCATATTCAATGATATCAGGATTTATTTTTAAAAGGGAGAAAATTGATTTATGTTTTGCATGTGCATGCCATTTTTATGGTATCATATTTAATTAGTATCATATATTGATTTTGATGATCTACTTTCTATTCTTTCCACCTTCATTTCCATTTTGTATTATCTTTCATCTTTTTTCATGGTGACAAAAAGGAAAAAAAATATGTTAAATATGAAAAAGGGAAAGATATGATAAACATGAAAAATTATAAGAGAAATTAAAGAAAGTGCAAAAGGGGGAGAAGAAAGTAAAATATTTTAATTTTAAGAAAAGGATTAGCAAGGGGAAGAATGTTTAAAAATCATGAATGATTTTTTGAAAATATTTTTGAAATCATATTTTGAGGGGAAGCTTAATACTCATTGATTTTGAGCTTACATGTTTATCTTATTGTTAATCTTTTTAAGCTTACCCTGTTCATATCTTAAAGATTTTGTCATTATCAAAAAGGAGGAGATTGTTGACTCTGGTCTTGATTTTGATGATTGACAAAATACTTAAATATATATGAGTATTAATTGCATGTTTTACTGTGTTTATCATATTAAATACTCATATTAGTGAAAGAACAAAATGCTTGTATTTCAGTTGAAGAAGTCTTTCAAATTCATGGAATTTCAAGTTATAATGACTTTGGAATATAAGGAAGACTTGGAAGGACATAAAATTTGATTTTGAAAAAGTTTCAGCAAGTTTCAGCACTGGCACACTCAAGTGTCGACACATGAAGATGTCAAAGTATTGACTCAAAGCCTGAGAACAAGAAAAATAAAGAACTATGTCAATCCAGAATTTTTGCCTTGAGCTGACCTGTCAAGTATCGACTCACCAATCAAGTGTCGACTCACCAGATTCAAGTGTTGACACTTAGTATAATGGCTAGTTTTTTAAAAATACAGAATTGATTCCAACTTGCTTCAAATGGCTAGTTTTTTATCTCCAACGGTCATAAACAGTTATCTATTGTTTGGAGAGCTATATAAATACTAAAAATTAAATGGAAAAGCAATTCTTTGGTGAGATCATTGAATATCCTTCAATGATTCAAGAGTTAAGTGGTTCAAGCCTTCAAGCTTCCAAAGATAAGAGAGTTGATCCAAGTCCACAACATTAAGCTTCATTGAAAGGCTTCAACAAATTGAAGACAAGATTTTTTAACATCATCCAAGGGTTTCAAAGAGATATTTTCTTTATTTTAGAAAGCTTTATTATATTATGTTGAAAATTATCCCAAAGCCAATCGTCTAGGCTATAAATAGTTGTACTAATTTTGTAATTGTATATAAAATTTTTAAAGATGCGGGACTAATATGCATGCAATTATTTTTGTATATTTTATATGTGGGGTTAGGTGATTAATTCCCGAATTTCAGATCAAAATTAGCTGTAGGGAATTATGTATTAAATTTTGAAGTCAAGCATGCAGATTAGAACCTAGAAAAGTATTAAAGAAGGATCATCGGGACTGAAAAGCCTCGGTTAAGGCAAGTTCTCCTACAATATAATTACTGGAGGTAGAGGGGGTGTACCTGACAACATCTGAAGCGCCCGGTGAAGATCGCAGTGAAGGGATCTCTCGTTCCTCGATGGATGCGGCCTGAAAAACCGAGCCAAAGATCCGTGGATACCCAGCTTTCTGCTCGGTTGTCCGATTGAGGCTTGGCTAGAGTCGTTGGATTCGTATGAACTCGGGAACCTGCAAACGACCTATCAGGAGTTAGAAAACTCAGAGAAAATCAAGAAAACAAAAAAAACAGCAAAGGGAAGAAAGTTTTTGAGGGGGCTGGAAGGATGGTTGGCGGCAGGAAGATGGTTGCAAACACCAGGAAGAAGAACTCTCAAACCCTTTAATGCACACAATAGGGTAATCACACAAAACAATATAAGAACTCAAGGTTTATTTCATATCAAAAATCAAGTTTCTTACAAGAGGCTAGGGTCCCTTAAATAGACCCTTAACCTTGGACCCCAAGTAAGGGTACTTTAGACTTTACATAGGACTCCTCCCTTTCAAACCCTAACTAGGAATACAAGGCAACTTAGGTAGAAATCCCTAAAGCACTTGGACTCCCTCTCCTTGTCTTGGTCGGCCAAGGGGGTGACCATAAGTGGCCGACCAAGAGGAGGGTCATCCTAAGAAGTGGCGCCCTAATTCCTTCCTGGGCCTGGGCTGGCCCAATTTCCTTCCGGCTGCTCCAGGGCTTCAGGTTTGTGCTTGTTTTTAATTTTTCCTCTTAGGATCTTCAAGTCTTCAAGCTGGGTTGGACTTGGGCTCAACATCCATGTCTTCAATCAGGTTGGACTTGATCTTCACTTGTATGATGTGGTCTTGAGTCTTCGATATGCTTGGACAAGACTCAAAAATAAAATTAGCTCGACATGAGCTAACTATTACTGAACTGAACTAGCTCAACAAGAGATGACTAATTATAGGACTCAAATAAAAATAACTCAGCTAGACTAAGCTTTATTACAATGGACTCGAATGTCATTTAAGTGATCCACAGAGGGTTGAGAAGCCTCTGCCTTATTTTGGTGCCTTTGGTGTCCGCACCAATTCTCCCGGGATGGGAGGAACTCAATCCTGTTGAGTGAAGATTAGACTGGCTCACATATCTCTCGAGAAAGTCTGGGTTGAGGCATTGCAAGTCCTCTCGAGAAATCCATGAATTGTCCGACTCTGGCCGGCCTTGCCATCGAACCAGGAAGCGTTGATAACCGCAGCCCCGGGTCGTAATGGCTTGATCATCCAGGATACGCTCGATCCGTTCTCCTCTCTCAGGCCAATTAATTGGTGGACACTCTGGGTAAGGATCACTCTCAACAGAAGGGATAGGTCCAAAAGCCTCACTAGGTATCGTTGCCGGTTCCCTGTACTCAACCAGGTATGTAATATTGAAGGTAGAACTAATGCCCATATTCGAAGGCAAGTCTAACACATAAGCATTTGATCCAACCTTCTTTAATACTTTAAAAGGTCTAGCTCCACGAGCATGAAGCTTCTTAACGGTCCCAGGTAGGAACCACTCAGGTCTAAGCCTAATCATGACAGAATCCACTACATCAAATTCTTTGACCCTTCTTCGGGAATTAGCCAGTTGTTTTAATATTAGAGCAGGTGGTGAACATGCTAGGCATATGCAGACTCCTAACAAGATGATACAAATGACTCAAACCTACACCTAACAGACTCGACTAAAGAGGTTTATTAGGTCTTAACTACCACTTGGGCATGGGGGCATGAGTCATGGTTGATGGATGACATGCAGAAGAAAATTTGCTAGTAACTCCTATTAGTTGCCAAAGGGTCTGCCAAAAGTAGGTAGCAAATGGAATGGGCTCTATGGATCCTTGCAACCTAGTAATCTCAACAAAATGTAACCTAATAGTTCTAGACACATGAGAAGACTCAGGAAATGGTAGGAAATAGGAAGTGGGTTCAAAATTAGTCTGGTAGAGTGGAGAAAAAGGTTCCGGGTTAGTTGGATAAAGAAGAATAAAAGAAGGCATGTCAGGGAGTAATCCTATACTAAGGAGGCTAACCTTACGGGGTTGCAGTATATCTATAGGCAAGAAAAGGTCCATGCTATGGAAGGATGGGTCAACAATTTCTGGGAAGAGATCTTCAATAGGAATGGCAAGAAGGGATTCATCCTGAGGGCAATGGGTTAAGTAAGCCAAATCCAGAATAAAGTCTTCTTGTTCATGGAATTTAGGAATAGGCTCTACAATTAGATCCTTTACTAGCGTTTCCTCACGTAAAATCCTAGTATCATAGTTCTCTTCCTCTAATTATTCTTCTACTATAGCTTTAGGTTGGATGTGGTCAAGGTCAACTAGCTCTAGGTTGGTTTCTACCTGGGTATCTACTAGGTCAGCTAATTCTAGGTCTACTAAAGGTGTCTCCTCTTCTCCTTCATACTCATCCACTAGGCTCGCATCAGCTTCATACACTTACGCATTAATGTAAGCCTTGTCAATCTCAGGAATGGTTGGAGAAGGTCGGCTAGGAAAAAATTGGCTAGGTCCTGGTTTCTGATTATGACACTAATCCTAGTAGGTTAAGGTTGCCTAAGGGGTAGTGGCTCACTACTGGGCTCATATTTAAGGATACTAATCCTATGGGGTTCAAGTTGACTAAGAGAAACCTGACTAGTATTAGATTGATACCTAGGGGTTATAGGCTCCCTAGGCTCATAGGACAAGGGTGCAGATCTATGGGTCACGGGATTATAAGATCTTGGGTCATAGGATTTGGGTTCAGCTCTATGGGTCTTGGGTCTACTGGACTCATGGGATATGGGTTCGTAGATTCTAGAGTCAGAGGATTTAGAGTCATAAGATCTATAGGTTGTGGGTATACTAGGCTTATAGGGAGAGGGTAAATAGGATCTATCTTCCTGGTCTACAAAATCCTGATTGGGTCTTCTAAGACTAACCTTAGGGATTGGGTCATGACGATGGGCTCTCTTAGGTTCAGCCTCAAGGTATGGATCAGGGTTTGGGGTCCTCCTAGGTTCAGTATCATAGTATAGGTCATGACGATGGGCTCTCCTAGGTTCAATCTCTCGGTAAGGATCAGGGTTTAGGGTCCTCCTAGGTTCAGTATCATGGTATGGGTCATGACGATGGGCTCTCCTAGGTTCAACTTCATGGTAGGGATCAGGGTTTGGGGTCCTCCTAGGTTCAGTATCATAATAAGGGTCATGATGATAGGCTCTCCTAGGTCCAACCTCACGATATGGTTCAGGGTTTGGGGTCCTCCTAGGTCCAGGATTATAGTATGGATCAAAATGAGGGGCTCTCCTAGGTTGAGGGGACTCAGGATCTGGCTCAGATTGTGACCCATGGGTTTTCTCTATGGTCCCTAGTCGGGCATCTAATTGCTCAAGCCTATGGGTCAACTGGGTATTTGCTTGCTCAAGCCTATGGGTCAACTGGGTATTTGCTTGCTAAAGCCTAAGATTGAGGGTTTGGACTAACCTTTCTCCAAGGGCATCAAATTTGGCATCAAAATGGTCCATGGATTCAGCCATTTGTGATGGAGGTGGGTGATATGAAACCCCTGATCTAGTGCTTATGCAAGACTCAATCAGACCGACTATAGCTAACTAGACCTAGAGTCCAAACTAGATGCTCAATCAGGGTGGAAAACTAGCCTATAATAACCCTGTACTTAGCCAGGCAGGTGTAAGGGGAGTGTTAGGTCCCTGATTGCCAATCCTAGATACCAATCAGAGATTGGCCAGGTAGGCAGACCAGCACACAAGCCCTTCGGGATTGAATCCCTAAACCACCATTCTAGACACTGAGCACAAAGCACACACAGGTTAGCTTGCCACAATGATTTGACACTTAGCCCGGACCCAACCAGTTGATGTCCCTAGCCCACTAGGGCAAATTAAGTCTAATAAATTTTATGTTAAGGCTTGGGACCGAATACAAGGGATGTGGTTTTGGGCTAAGAAAAGGTGATAAAATCCTCCCCCCATCTGACATAGCAAGTGCCCTTAAAGGTAGATTATACAATGATGGCAGGCAGATGATGCAAATTAGGGTTAGATGTTTTAGTAGCTTTTATATATGTATTTTTTATTATTATTATTTTGGTATTTCCTTGAACAGAAGAAAACTTGCAAATTATGGCCTAATATACAGAAAATATACTAAAATTAAAAGATATGCAAAAGGGATACTAAACAAAACCCTAAACCTTCAAAAATTGTCTTACTGAAAAACAGAGCCAAAAATTTGCAGGCTGTATTTCGGCTTGCAGAAATTGCACAGACCGAAAACAAATCTACAAAAACTCTGTTAAATACTTTGAATTGACATGAATCTAGCAAAACAAATTTTAGAATTTTTGGAGTTCTGAGTAGGGATAAATAACTAAAATAATGGAGCATATATGGACTGATAAATGCAGAAAATAAACCATAATCTAAGCTCTGATACCAAATGATGCGGGACTGATATATATGCAATTATTTTTGTATGTTTTATATGTGGGGCTAGGTGATTAATTCCCGAATTTCAAATCAAAATTAGTTGTAGGGAATTATGTATGAAATTTTGAAATCAAGCATGCAGATTAGAGCCTAGAAAAGTATTAAAGAATGATCGCCGGGGCTGAGAAGCCTCGGTTAGGACAAGTTCTCCTACAATATAATTACTGGAGGTAGAGAGGGTGTACCTGACAACGTCTGAAATGCCCGGTGAAGATCACAGTGAAGGGATCTCTCATTCCTCGATGGATACGGCCTGGAAAACCGAGCCAAAGACTCACGGATACCCGGCTTTTTGCTCGGTGGTCCGATTGAGGCTTGGCTGGAGTCGTTGGATTCATAGCAACTCAGGGACCTGCAAATGACCTGTCAGGGGTTAGAAAACTCAGAGAAAATCAAGAAAACAAAGGAAAACAGCAAAGGGAAGAAAGTTTTAGAGGGGGTTGGAAGGATGGTTGGCGGCAGGAAGATGGTTGCAAACATCGGGAAGAAGAACTCTCAAACCCCTTTATGCACACAGCAGGGTAATCACACAAAACAATATAAGAACTCAAGGTTTATTTCATATCAAAAATCAAGTTTCATACAAGAGACTAGGGTCCGTTAAATAGACCCTTAACTTTGGGCCTCAAATAAGGGTACTTTAGACTTTACATAAGACTCCTTCTCTCTTTCAAACCCTAACTAGGAATACAAGACAACCTAGGTAGAAATCCCTAAAGCACTTGGACTCCCTCTCCTTGTCTTGGTCGGCCAAGGGGGTGACCATAAGTGGCCGACCAAGAGGAGGGTCATCCTAAGAAGTGGCGCCCTAATTCCTTCCTGGGCCTGGGCTAGCCCAATTTCCTTCCGGCTGCTCCAGGGCTTCAGGTTTATGCTTGTTTTTGATTTCTCCTCCTGGGATCTTCAAGTCTTCAAGCTGGGTTGGACTTGGACTCAACATCCATGTCTTCAATCAGATTAGACTTGATCTTCACTTGTATGATGTGGTCTTGAGTCTTCGATATGCTTGGACAGGACTCAAAAATAAAATTAGCTCGACATGAGCTGACTAATACTGAATTGAACTAGCTCAACATGAGTTGACTAATTATAGGACTCAAATAAAAACAACTCAGCTAGACTAAGCTTTATTACAGTGGACTCGAATGTCATTTAAGTGATCCACAGAGGATTGAGAAGCCTCTGCCTTATTCTGGTGCCTTTGGTGTCCGCACCATTTAATGAATAAAAGTTATTATTTTGGCTATTCATCACATGTGCATTTTTTAAAAAAGAACTCTTGTATGATGAAATCCTTAGAACTACATTATATTTGATATAGAAAGGATATATCAAGCAATTATTAAACTGGATCATAACTAAAGGATATATTGTTATAGGACAATGATGTATCAAGTATAGGTTGTTGTATCTCATATTGGTTAGTTGTCCTTCTGACTAAGGAGTGTGGTGACACCGATGTGATATACAAGTGAAATTTGTGACATCTCATTGAACGTGGCCATCTATGGGGCTCCCTTCTGTCAAAGAGTTCCTCGTGAAGGGATATGGGTATATATGTCTCTCAGACCTAAGGTCACCATGGTAGCTTGCAAGCAACTCACTGTACTTTGGTGCCAGACTATTTGGATTTCTAATCCAGTGATGAAAGGTTTCTGGGTATAGTCAAGGACTTATGGAGTAGTGGTGGATCAAGATGGAATTGACCCCTCTAAATAGTTTGGAGTGATTGACTCGCTATATCTCAATTTAGCAAAACCTTGGCTAAGGTAGTTCTTGTGAGGAGTCACGGAACTTGTAAGGTTGAGATACAATCTGGATGAACCAAATTAAGTTTGGCAATCGAACCCTATATCACCCTGAGCATTATGAGGTCAAAGGGATGAATTATGCGATAACCATATGCCAGAGGTTCTTGTAAGTTGCTCTACAATCTTTGACCTATCCGACCGTCGGGTATCATTGCTAGATGATGACTTGACTAGTACTAGAAATATTCCAGTGCTACCAGCTTAGTATTCAAACCTATGGGGTCACACACCATAAGGGTCTTTATCGGTCTTAAGGCTGATCGACAATTAAGAATCGTTTGCCATCACTGGCGATCAATATGATTGACCATGTGTCGACACTTGAGGGATTGACACTTGGCTGTGACGAGAAGTATTTTTGGAAGTCTTTTCTGGACGAGCCTACTCGATCCCTGCTCGAGCCGACTCGTTCTATGTTCTGGATGAGCTGACTCGACCCTTGCTTGAGTTGACTCATCTTTGCTCAACCAGAAAATCCTGAATAGTATTTCTGTGAAGCTTTTTGAGAAGGTTTTGACCTAGTTTGAATTTCAAATTCAAGCTATTTTGGCTCCAAACTTTCATGGAATTATTGTCATTCCTTCCTAATGTGGTTAGAGCCAAATTGGTATGCTCCTTGACCTTCTCCCCCAATCACTCCTCCTTCCTCTTTCTCCCTCTCTTGGTTGCCTCTATAAATAAAGGCTGTTTTAGGGGCTGCTGGTTGGTTGAAGAACTAGAAGAGAAAACGGATTTTGTGAGGACTTAAGATTGGGTGTGAGAATACCTAGAATTCAAGCTAGGTCTTGGGAAGTGAGAAAGTTGGGAAGGGTTCCACCTCTCCTTCTTGTCTTCCGAGAAGAAGAATATCAGCTCGAAGGATCCCGAGAAGCTAGCACTTCAAGGGGGTTGATCAGAGTCGAGCCTCGGTGTGGATTACATGTAGAAGCCAAACACGTGTGTGGCTTGAGCACTTTATCCTTTTTCACAATATTTTCAAAGGTATAACGGTAAAGTACTTTTATATCTTTGATTATTTTTTCTTGCTCTTGATGTATATTGCATGTTGCATTATCTTACTAGTTTCTGTTGCTGGCAGATTGGTAGATCATTTTGATCAAACTACCAAGCCTTCCACTGTCATTATTTTAAAATTATTTTAAAATACTTTCTTTCTACTGGCTATGTTTTTCCTTCAAATGGTACAGAGCATAGGTTTTTTTCATAGTATTATAATGCTAGCATGCTTTAACATCATTGTTTTCTCTTAAGTACTTGGATTGAGTGCTTCACCATGGCCATCCGATCATAGGAGAGAAGTAGGGCTGTAAAACCCTCTCTTTCCATTCAACAGGATCTCCTATGATGTATAGGGGTGCCGCTTGGGATTGACTCATGAAAAAAAATAAGAGAAAATATAGATTAAAAAATATTTTAATCTAATGTTATGATCATAAAACAAATTTAGATAAGATCTAAGAGTTTTGTTTTGATCGTATTTAATCTCTAACTTTGAATAGTTCAAGTAAGATGCATGAAATTGAAGTCACTATTTTCTCCCCTCGCAGACGAGCCGATTCGACTCTTGCTCGAGCCGACTTGTTTATGCAGGCAGAACAATCTGTCTGTTCTAGTTATGGACGAGCCAACTCGAAACCCTGCTCAAGCTGACTCGTCTCTGCTAATAGATGAATCTGTCAGTTTCTGGTTCTGGACGAACTGACTCACATTCTACATAAGTCGACTCGATCAGAATGCCCTGAAATAGTGAATTCAAAATAGCTTGTAAAATTGTTTTACATTATTAATTAAAACTATTTTGATTAATTAAGGCTATTGGACTTAATTGAGACTCAAGAAATATGATTCAAAGATTTTAAATCATTTCAATAAGCCTTAAGAGTCATGGATTAGCTTCTTTTGGATTCTTAATTGGGTTAGACCTATGTTTAGATGCATTGGACTAAATAGATAACTAATCTAATCAAATGTTGAGTTAGAGTTTCTTCTCTATAGATCTCTCTAATAGTTAGATTGATTAGTCCATAGATCTAAATGGACCTAATTTTATGGCTCAGTGGTCAGCCTGAGTTTTTAGGCTAGCCTAATCAACTTTGATGAACCAATTGGAGTCTAGGTAAGTTTGGTAATTTGATCATGGTTTTTTGGGACTATCTCTTACCTGGCCAACTCAGTTGGTGTCTAAGGCAAGACGGTTAATGGCGAAACTCAACCCATGATCTCATTTACCTAGTCAATGTGGTTGATCAGAATTGATTGGATAGCTCATTGACTCGTATTAACCCATGTCATCCAAGGTTAATCTGTCTTGACTAATTTTAGGTGCCCATGGATCATTAGTTATGTGTAACCCTCCTTGATTGCTGATGTAGTCAGTGAGAGGTTGATCCATGTCTTCTCATCTCTTGTTCTGTCACATTAAATTTAAATTCTCTAAATTATTAGATCCATAAAAGGATGAAGTTATAGGAATAACCAAGTTCTAGCCTTTCATTAAATGGGATGGTAATGGGTCCAATAGTTGGGTGTTCATCGACAAATCCAAAGATCGGGTGTTCATCGAGCTATTAGAATTATTGTTCCTAATATGATGGCTCAGTGCAACTTTCTTAACGGTGGTCAAGTGGGCTGGCCAAAGTTGGGCTTGACTATTCGTTAGCTAGAAGCATTGAGTTTTGTCATATTAATGGTTGGACCTAACCGGAACCTTCAATAGGAGGCCCAAAGGCCGATTGAAGTGCATCTTGGGGCAAAAACCTAAATACTGGAGGTTACTTGGAGAAGTAATCGATTGAAGAACCTACCTTTAAACACGCATGGGTGGGCCGGTCAAAGTCGAGCTCATGTGTTGTCTATCAGACTCTAGTACCCACTAATGAATTAAAGTAATTCATCGGATTAGAGATAGAGGCTACCAGTCTGAACAATTAGTGTGAGGGGCCTTTAGACTAAAGTCCATGGTTTTAGGTTAATAATTCATATACACTAATTAATCTTTGGTTTTCCTTTCAAATGTTTTCCAACCTGTCACTCCGGTCTCTTCTTGATAACGAGAAGCTTAAGGGTCCCAACTTCGATAGCTGGTATCGAAGGCTTAGGATTGTCTTGGAGCATGAAGTCTAATTAAGTGAACCAACTAGCTAGTAGTACTTATGAGACTTAGCCAGGTAGGTGGAGGGGAGTGAAGGTCCCTGATTACCAACCTTAGACACCAATCTGAGATTGGCCAGGTAGGCGGACCAAATCACAAGCCCTGATGCACCAATCCTAGACACCAAGCCTGTAAGCACACACCAATTAGCTGACACAGTTAACTTGACCATAACCTGAACTCAACTTGTTGGTGTCCCTAACCCACTAGGGCAATTAACGTTCTACTCAATTTTAATTAACAGGCTGGGATCGATATGCTGGTTGGTGATTTTTGGGCTAGGGATAGGTGATGAAACCCTGACCCTATGTCAAATTGATGCCCTTAATTTGATTTCTCATGAGATGAATGAAATGCAAAGGTGCTGCATAAGTGTGTTGCAGTTTGAAAGTGGTGTGGAAAACGTGATGTAAAAAAATGTCCAAAAATTTTAAAAAATTCATAGAGGATTCCTAACTTATATGTTTCAATGCAGATGAAAGGAATTTTAAAACTAAAATCTGTACTACTCTAAGAAGATCCTACAAACGAAGATAAATAAAAAGGACATAACATAACCCTAATGACAGTGTCGAACTGCAAAAATTTTCATTTTTTTTATAATTTTTTTCTGATGATAAAATTTAATATGGTAATAACTGACTTAAAATGGAACAAGAAAAAAAATATTTAAACAAAAAATTAGCAACTTGCCTTTGGAACTGCAGATGGATTACAGTAAACATATGCAAATTTTCAGAAAACAGAACCTAATCAAACAAGTGCAATGGCTTACCCAAACTTCAATCTAAAAAATTCACGTCCAGCCAGGGGCTCATTATTCCCATGGGTCATGACAGTGTACTGGAGTACACCCACTCAGGAGGCGTGAATTTTAGATCTTGCTTGGATTTAAAGAAAACTATTCTACCCTAATGCAACCATGCTCTGATACCAATTTGATGCGGCACTCATATGATTAATGTTTTGAATATGGTTTGTAGAGCAATGAAACCTAATTACACTAGCATTGTACTCATCATAATAAGACTTAAGGATTATAAGAAATGAGATTTTTACTTGATTAGACACAATCCTAAACTAAGAAGGAAGAAGATCTAGACAATAGGGGCTAATGATTGTGGACTTACCTTGATGAGCTTTCCAACCTTCTTTTGATTCATACCTTGAAACTACCAATGCTCAGAACTGAAGAACCTGGATAATAGAGATCAGAACCCTGGACTTGGGGCTTCAGCTTGTTGGTTCTTTGTCAAGGTGAACCCGGTTCACAACTCAAAGACTTCGAAGGACCCTGCAATGAAGATCAATGTTAAGGAAGAAGGATAAGAACATATAGAAGGGATGGGAGAATTTATGAACTAAGAATAGAAATTTGAGAACATCTGGCTGACTCCAATGCCTTCACGTGAGCTTGGAAGATGCTTTGCTAGGGGAAAAGAATGGCTTTGGCGTGGAGGAAGAGGATGGAAAACTTTCACATAAGGAAAAAAAAAAAAAAAAAATACAAGACAACTTCTACTTCCAAAATTCAACTTCAATTTTCATTCATTCCCAAAATCAATCCCCTTTACAATGGGCATCCAAGGCCTTTAATAGCCTCACAAAGCTAGTTTTTGAAATTTAAAAACTCCCCAAATTGAGGAGGATTACAAGGGGGGTTGAAGGATTTGGTGGAGAGTTTGGAGGGATAGGGGGGGTTGGAGGATTTGGTGGAGGACTTGGAGGGGTGTGGCCAACCTCCTTGAATTTGAATCTTCCTTGTTGGCGCCAAAGAGTGATGAGGTGGCTAGTGAGGTGTCGCCTGATGACGTGGCATGATGAGATGGTCTTCTACTTGGATAAGGAATGACATGTGGCGCCAAGTGGTCCTAGTTGATGGTCCTTTTCTCTTGCTTGGTTGATGTGTCTTCTCTTCTTCATGTGGTCAAATTCTGGGGTCCAGAATTTGAGTCTTGTTGCTGGCTTTCATTGCTTTAAGACTTGATGAACTGAAATAGACTTAACTCAACTGAACTAACTTGATTGACCTAAACTTGAAACGGACTTACAGGAAATGAATTTTTTTTTTTTAAAGTAATTACATGACTCAATAAACACTCTTGATTAATTACAGGACTCTTGAAAAGGAAATGGCTCTTGATAATATTTACAGGGCTCTTGAAAAGGAAATGGCTCTTGAAAATAAAACATTTTTGAACTAAAGGATACAAGGTAACCTAATTATCTTCGATCCAAATTGGGATAAGGCTAACCTTGTTGGAGTGAAGTTTCTTTCGATTTATGGTGTCCACACCAGGGATCTCAGTCATTGATCATGTATTGTACATGATCGAGATGATTGAGTGTCTGGACAAGCTCGGATGTCCTTTGCATGAACAACTTGGGAAGGATGCGATTCTAATTCCCTCCCCTCGTCCTATCTAGATTTTCTTGATCATTATAGAATGAATAAGACTATAGTTAACTACTACTGTCTGTTGAGGTTGCTGTAGACTTATGAGAAAGACCACAATCTGAACAAAGGAGTGGTAAATCTAGTAGGAGGATCTTCGGCAGGGCGTTGTCCCTTTAAGAAAGGGAAAAAGAAAAGTAAAGGGAAACAGGTGCAGAATGCTTCTGGGCCCTGTCAGGTCAAGAAGGAGAAGGCTGATAAGAGCCAAGTGGAGTGCTTCTTCTGCAAGAAGTAGGGACATTGGAAGAGGAACTATCCTCTTTACATTGCATCCCTTGACCCGAATAGGTCCAAGAAGAGGAAACAGCCAGAATGTGCTGGACAAGGTATTTATATGATAACAACTTATAGTTTCTCTATCTGTGATACTACTAATTGGGTATTGGATACAGGAAGTCCAATTCATATTTGCAATTCTTTGAGGGACTTTAAGTTAGTAGGAGATTCGAGGACGGCGAGAGATTCTTGAACGTGGGAAATGGAAGCCAAGTTCCAGTCCTGGCATTGGGAGTCCTCAAACTTGTTTTCAAGTCTTGTACCATCATTATGAATGAATATCATTATTGTCCGTCTTTTATCTTGAATGTCATTTTTGTAGACCAATTGGTCATATATGGTTATGAATTATCAATAAAGAATGGCATTTTCAAAATCATTTGGAATGGTTCTATAGTGATGAATGGGCATATAAACAATGGCATTTGTGTACAATCACAATCTATTAGTGTAATGTACACATCTAGCAAACACCCTACAAATGATGATGTCAGTGATGCATACCTATGGCATTGTAGGCTAGGTCATATTAGCAAGAACAGGATAAATTGGTTGAAGTGCAAGGGTCTCCTCGACTTTAGTGAAAGTGATTCACTTCTAACCTGTGAGTCCTGTCTTTTTGAAAAGATGACAAAATCATCTTTTACTAGAAAAGGTGAACGAGCCAAAAAAATTCTAAGTCTGGTACATACTGATGTATGCGAACCCATGATTATTAGTGCCAGAGATGGGTACATTTATTTCATTATATTTACAGATGACCTTTCGAGGTATGGTTATGTCTTCTTGACGAGATATAAATCTGAATCGTTTGAAATGTTCAAACGATATCATAGTAAAGTAGAAAAATAAACTGAAGGTATCAAAACCCTTCGATCAGATCGAGGCGGTGAATTCCTTTCCGGTGAGTTTCTGACATATCTTGAGGAGAATGAGATTCTCTCTCAGTGGTCACCTCTAGGGACACCTTAATTAAATGGAGTGTCTGAAAGGAGAAATCGAATCCTATTAGACATGGTTTGGTCCATGATGGGCTTTGCTTCTCTGTACTATCCTTTTGGAGATATGCTCTAGAATCAACCTGTTATCTTTTGAATAGGGCTCCGAGTAAGTTCGCTAGCAAAACCCCATATGAGATATGGAGTGGACATAAGCCGACACTCTCACACCTTCAGGTCTGGGGTTGCTCGGCTTATATAAAACATTTGGAAATGGACAAACTAGGACCTAGGTCTGATCGGTGCCTATTTGTTGGGCATCCAAAGAGTCTAAGGGGTATTACTTCTACTTGGCTAAGGAACAAAAGTTGTTCGTCAGTCTTAGGGCTATCTTTTTGGAAAAGGAGTTCCTTGGTAAAGGAACTGTAGCCGCTAAGATTGAACTTAGTGAAGTTCAACAAGTAAAAAAATCGCCATACTTAAGGGACAACATAGAACTGGTTATAATTAGATTACACCCTGAGCCCACACATGAACCATTAAGGAGATCCGATAGGGTATCGAATCGACTGGATAGATATTATGATTTCCTAGTCCGGGATGGTGATCCCATTGAACTCAATGAGAACAATGAGGATCTGATCACCTATATGGATGCGATGCAGAGGTCCGACTCTGAGAAATTGCTAGGAGCCATGAAATCTGAAATAAAGTCCGTGAAAATCAACAATGTATAGACATAGGTTGATCCACCTGAAGGAATAAAATTCATTAGGTGCAAATGGATTTTCAAAAGAAAAAGGGGCGCAGACGAGCAGGTAGAGACCTATAAAGCCCGTTTGGTTGCCAAGGGGAATCGTCAACGTTATGGTATTGACTATGACGAGACGTTCTCTCCTGTGGCAATGCTTAAGTCCATTCGGATCATGCTTGCTTTAGCGGCATACTTTCACTATGAAATCTGGCAAATAGATATCCCAATAGCTTTCTTGAATGGTGAGCTGGAAGAAGAGGTGTATATGATACAACCTAAAGGGTTCACATCCACAGACGACTCAAAGGTGTACAAGCTTCAAAGGTCCATCTATAGACTGAAACAAGCATCACGGAGTTGGAACATCCGATTTGATAAGTGTATCAAGTCGTATCGCTTCGTTAGGAATGAAGAACCTTGTATTTACAAATGAGTTAATGGTTCCGTGATTATATTCCTTGTATTGTATGTGAATGACATTCTCTTAATCAAGAATGACATCCCAGCACTACAAGGAATAAAGGTCTGGTTGTCATCTCAGTTCTCTATAAAGGACTTGGATGAAGCCTTTTACATACTAGGTATGAAGATCTATAAAGATAGATCTAAGAGGCTTCTGGGACTGTCCTAGTCTACGTACATCGACACTGTGTTGAAGCGGTTCAGCATGGAAAATTTCAAGAAAGGCTATCTCCTAATAGGCACTGGAATTGCTCTCTTCAAAAAGGATTGTGCGACAACTCCTGAGGAGAGAGAGCGTATAGTAGAACTGTATGCTTCGGTAGTGGGTTCTATCATATACGCCATGACATGTACTGGACCAAACGTTGCATACTCACTAAGCGTAGTGAGTAGATACCAATCTGACTTAAGTGAAGCTCATTAGAAAGTGGTAAATATCATCCTTAAGTATTTGCGAAATACTAAGGACCAATGGCTGACTTATGGAGAACCTGACTTGAAACTTGTGGGGTATACTGACTTCAGTTTCCAGTCAAATAAGGATGACATCAAGAGTGTGTCAGGTTTTATCTTTACTCTAAATAAAGGAGCGATCTGCTGGAAAAGTTCCAAGCAGCCTACTGTGATGGACTCAGTATGCGAAGCAGAATACATTACAGCATCAGATGCAGCGAAGGAAGCTTTGTGGTTGCGAAAGTTCCTTGGCAAGCTGGGAGTGACACCTTCCCTGGATGGTCCTATTCCGATGTATTATGACAGCACTGGAGCCATTGCTCAAGCCAAAGAGCCAAAGTCTTATCATCGCATAAAGCACATTCTACGGTGTTATCACCTTGTACGACAGATCGTGGAATGAGGTGACATTGACCTTCAGAAGATCAATGGAAAGGAGAACTTAGTTGACCCCTTCACTAAAGCCGTCGGAGTTCAAGAGTTTGATACTTGTAAACAGAAAATGGGAATAAGATTCTGTACCGATTGGCTTTAGTCCAAGTGGGAGTTGTTGGGAATTGTATCCCAAAGCCAATCGTCTAGGCTATAGATGGTTGCGCTAATTTTGTAATTGTACATGAATTTTTTAATGAATAAAAGTTATTCTTTTGGCTGTTCATCACATGTGCATTTTTCTGAAAATAACTCTTATATGATGGAGTCCTTAGAACTATATTATATTTGATATAGATAGGATATATCAAACAATTTTTAAACTGGTTCACAACCAAAGGATACATTATTATAGGATGACGATGTACCAAGTAGGTTGTTGTATCTTTTATTGGTCGGTTGTCCTCTTGACCAAGGAGTGTGGTGACACCGATGTGACATACAAATGAAATGTGTGACATCTCACTAAATGTGACCATCTGTGAAGCTCCCTTCTGCCAAAGGGTTGCTCGTGAAGGGATATGGGTATATCCCCTCAGACCTGGGGTCACCATGGTAGCTTGCAAGCAACTCATTGTACTTTGGTACCGAACTATCTGGATTTCTAATCCAGTGATGAAAGGTTTCTGAGTACGGTCAAGTACTTATGGAGTGGTGGTGAATCAAAATGGAATTGATCCATCTAAATAGTTTGGAGTGAATGACTCGCTATATTTCAATTTAGCAATACTTTGACCAAGATAGTTCTTGTGAGGAGTCACAGAACTTGTAAGGTTGAGACACGATCTGGATGAACCAAATTAGGGTTGGTAGTCGAACCATAGGTTACCCTGAGCATTATGAGGTCAAAGGGATGAATTATGCGGTAACCATATACTAGAGGTTCTTGTAAGTTGTTATGCAATCTTTGACCTATCCGGCCGTCAGGTATTATTACTAGATGAGGACTTTGACTGGTACTGAAAATGTTCTAGTGCTACCAGCTTAGTATTCGAACATATGGGGTCACACACCATAAGGATCTCTATCTGATCTTAAGGCTGATCGATGATTAAAAATAGTTTGCTGTCACTGGCGATTAATATGATTGATCATGTGTCGACACTTGAGGGGTCGATACTTGGCTGTGACAAGAAGTATTTTCGGAAGTCTTTTCTGGACGAGCCGACTCGATCCCTGCTCGAGCCGACTCATTCCTACTAAAAGAACAGTCCAACTGTTCTATGTTCTGGACAAGCCGACTCGATCCTTGGTCGAGTTGACTTATCTCTGCTCGACCAAAAAACCCTGAAAGGTATTTCTGGAAAGCTTTTTTAGAAGGTTTTGACCTGGTTTAAATTTTGAATTCAAGCTATTTTGGCTCCAAACTTTCATAGAATGATTGTCATTCCTTTCTAATATAGTTAGAGCCAAATTAGTATGCTTCTTAACCTTCTCCCCCAATTACTCCTCCTTCCTCTTTCTCCCTCTCTTGGCTGCCTCTATAAATAAAGGTTGTTTTAGGGACTGTTGGTTGGTTGAAGAACTAGAAGATAAAAGGGATTTTGTGAGGACTTGGGATTGGGTGTGAAAATACCTAGCATTCAAGCTAGGTCTTGGGAAGAGAGAAAGTTAGGAAGGGTTCCACCTTTCCTCCTTGTCTTCCGAGAAGAAGATCGGCCTGAAGGATCCGAAGGAGCTAGTACTTCGAGGGAGTTGATCAGAGTCAAGCCCCGGTGTGGATTACTTGTAGAGACCAGGCACGTGTGTGGCTCGAGTGCTTTACCCTTTTTCATAGTATTTTCAAAGGTATAACGGTAAGGTACTTTTATATCTTTGATTATTTTTCTTGCTCTTGATGTATATTGCATGCTGCATTATCTTACTAGTTCCTGTTGCTGGTAGATTGGTAGATCGTTTTGATCGATCTACTAAGCCTTCCACTATTATTATTTTAAAATTATTTTAAAATACTTTTTTTTGCTGGCTATGTTTTTCCTTCATATTCTTTACTTTCATTTTTACATTATTGTATCAAGGTTTTTGGTGAGCCTTGGAAAACCAAAGAGGTCGTTGGTTAGCCTTTATGTAAAACCAACATAGGTTGTTGGTAAGCCCATAAAACCATCGAAGGTTGTTTGTTAGCCTAAATTATAAAACCAACAAGGGGTTTTAACTTGTGAGCCCGAGAAAACAAGTTGGGTTTTGATTTGTGAGCCCGAAAATCTAATTGACTGTAATCTTGGTGATTATAGTGAAATACCCAAGGAAAACTTAGGGAGTGGATGTAGGTATCTTGGAGTGCACCAAACCACTATATATTCTTGTGTTTGTGATTGCTCTTATTTATTGCTTATTTACTCTTGCATTTACTTTATTAATTCTGTTGTATATTTTCATTAAGCACACAAACACTTTGGCAAAATATAAGCACTTGATTTGAATTGGCACATACTTGTTTTATATCCATTGAAATAGTTCAAATAATTTTTAAAACCTAATTCATCCCTCCTCTTGGGTTGCATCATCACTGGACAATAGGACGCCACTAGTAGACAAGAAGGCTCCAAATGATACATGGAACGCTCCACCATCCTTTGTAGAATCTAGTAGGATCTTGTCCGAAACTAGACTACCCACGTCTCATATTCTATAAAAGGATTCCAATTGAATCCTTAAGTTGCATAAGCCTTCCCGCATATACTCTCTTTGTTGGTATCCATATTGACTTGAATGTTAGAATGCCATCATCAAGGCAACTCTCGATGGAGCTTTTTTGCAGGTACCATCTCTCAGAGCCTGGCCTGCATCATCAACTCCAGCATCTCCAGACCTTCTTGTGCTTGATGAATTTTGGCACCAACAACCTATCAAAGGTTAATGACTATAGTATCTCCGTCTATTTACTACATGATCCATGAATAACAGTTTGAGCTAGGTGTTGCCACCAAGATCGTCGTGGCCCGTAGTTGCTATCGACGTTAGATCGCCCCTTGTCTCTTCGAGACCGACCTACTCTTTGGGACCTGCAAAATAGGGTTAGAGACCCGGACCGGAAATTCCGGTGGGGGCACTCCGATGGTCAAGTCAATGATGATCCAGGGGAACGGATCCTCCTGGTCGAGCCCCTTTAGATGGACTCTACGCTAGGAGGAGTGAGTGATGTGTGAGTAGGGTATAAGTGTGCCGGGAAAAGTGATGGCCGAGGTAAACCGGAGCTGGCTCTCCTGTGTGACCTCGCCTCCCTTACTTGCTTAGGTGTGTTTTTTATATGTTACCTCCCCGTCGGGGGCGTTGACGGCTCTTTTAAGTCCAGGTGGTGGCTAAACGCTTGTCTCGGGATCTTCTCCGTGCCAACAAGCATGTGCAGCGGTGTTCCATGCCGTGGATGGAACATCTTTCTTGGTTTGTGATAAGGGAATCTGCATGCGCTCTAACATTCCTTTCAGTCGCTCCGTTCTAGGAAACTTGGTAAGGCCTCGATCGGGGGGCCACCGCTCCTGGGATTCGAATCCCTTGGTTGACTTCCTCTTTCAGGTGGTGCAGACAGTTGGTGGAGAGCATGGCACCTCAGTTAGGGAGCTTCTTCCTCTTCTGGTGTAAGTGACGGCCACAGGCAGTTATTACGGCCTAGTGGGCACCTCTTTATGATCCTTGGGTGACCCACCGGCGTTCAGGGAGGGTGGTATCATCCCTTCGGTTGCTGGTGCCTTCGTCCAAGATGGGGCCGAACTGGAGAGGCACGAACTGACTCCGACCCAGGGGCTCAACCTCGAAGAAGGGGCTCCACCTGGCGGAGGAGGGCAGGGCTCGACCTCGGAGGGGCTCGACCTGGCGGAGGAGCGCTGGGCTCGACTCTGGCACAAGGGGCTCGACTCCGGCACAGGGGGCTCGATCTGGTGAAGGAGGGCAGGGCTCGATTCTGACTCAGAGGGCTCGACCTCGAAGAGGCTCAACCTAGTGGAGGAGCACTGGGCTCGACTCCGGCACAGGAGGCTCAACCTCGGAGGGGCTCAATCTAGCGAAGGAGGTCACTCGGCTCCAGCCTAGGCATTCCAATCTCGCGGGAGCCGACCTGGCGGAAGACGGAGCTCGGCTTCGATAAGCCACCCCGACATTCTGTAGGAGCTTGGCTCGGCAAAGGAATCCGAGGAGGAGTATCCGACGTGGCAGCCTTCTTCGACGAGGTGTCTGACAGGTGTTCCATATCAGCGATCCTGCCACATCATTTGCCCCCCACTCTCGAGGCCCGTTGGCATGCGGCACTCGGGTCGAAGGGAGTAATTGTGGTGCTAATGTGGAAAGGCAAAGATCTGGTGTACAATGACCACGATCGTCGATGCTTCGTGAGGCGGTTCCCCGAGCCAGTGCGGAGGAGCCATGTGGCCACATCCAAGGGGTAGTTACTGCTAGCACGGAATTCAAAGCAGCTATGATCGATGCAAAGCGCCCCACCCGTCGATGGTCGACACGTGGTGCAAATCTATCGACAAAGATGCTGTAATGGTACGGATGCGTCGGGTCACTTTGAAATGACAGGTAGATTTTTTTCAAAACATCTACCCTTTCGAATCTTGCATGCCTGCCATCGTACCCAAGCCTTCTCTTCTCCCCCGGTCACCTTAGACTTCCCCAAGAATCATGTTCGTCTCTTTCTTCTTCCCTCCCCCAGTAGAGTAGAGTTTTTCTTTTGAGGTTAGGGTCTTCTTCGGATGCAGTCCATCTTCCTCCTCTTCTTGAGCTTTCGCCTTCCCCATCTCTGTTGAGGTCTCACTTCAGTCCTGATTTTCATCCCTTAACCAACCAGGGTGAGGTGGGTCCTTCCAGGCCGAGGCCATCTTCTTCTTCCTCCGATGAGGAGGGGGAAGAGGCATGCTTCAAGTTTAGTAGGAGGCGTCCCCCCCAGTGGGTTAGTTATTAGGGAGCCCAGATCTAGCCCCCCTCCTCCTCCAACCGAACCCGTCCCCGAACCTGCTCGGTCAACAGGTCCCAGCGGGATTGCTTCGACAATCTCTGCTGAGGAACTGGGGACCATCTGAGATGTCTATGGCATCTCATATTCCATCCGACTCCTGATCCCTCGACCAGGGGATCGGGTTACCTCTAATAGCCCGAGCCGGATCGCCTTTTATAAGGAGACCTTCTCAGGAGGACTCCAGTTTCCTTTCCATCCTTTCTTCTTGTTAGTGTTGAGCAACTACCTTCTCGTTCCTGCTCAACTCATCCCGAACGCCATAAGAACTATCTTTTACTTTATAATGCTCTGCCACTTTCACAGGATTGTGACCCGTTTTTTCTTGTTCAGGGCCTTCTTCACCCTGAAGCGCCACCCTACCGAGGACTGGTGGTCTCTTTCTTCTCTCCTGAAGGGCATTAAATTTGAACTCCCCTCTTCCATTAAAGGATGGAAGAGTAAATTTTTCTTTACAACAGTCGAGGGGGTCAACTGGGTTTGGAGCGACCCAGATCAGTCCCCTAACCGAAACTCCACGATCGAAGTAGCTGACCGAGAGGTCTTCGAGCAGCTTTGCACTGCTGAGATTCCTTCTCTTGATGTTATATTATTAGAGCAGAACCTTTTTGAGGCCGAGGTCAACCCAACGAAGGAGTTGGGTGAGTTCGGCTCGAACTTTTCTCCTTATGTCTCTTATTTTGTCCCTTCTGAGCTTGGAACTGACACTCCTTATTCTGTATGTAGGCATGAAGTTCTCAGTGGATGAACTGCTCTCGATCACTAGGAAGAGGCCTCCAACAGATGTGGTCAGCGAGTCCCCCTCGAAGAGGGCTCGTGACGCAAGTGCAGTGGTGGTTGTTCCCACCGCGCCATCTGAGCCGAGCAGGAGGGAGGCCGAGACGGCCCCTACACAAGGGAGGAGGGTGATCGATGCGAGGCCGAAACCAGACTAGAGGGCTGCTGGGCCCGTGTCAAAGCGACCGAGGTGACGAGAGCAGACCCCTGCCCCAGAGTCTGAGGTGGTCGGCCGGGCCAGGGCCGCAGCCGTTGCCATGATGTCTCTCCTCCCCCGGAGCTCGTTGTCGTTGAGAAGGAGGAGGTGCAAGGAGGAATAGGGCCGGCACCAAAGATGCTGCCTGAAGGGGCACCGAGCTCCCACCTCGCCCCCAATGCCTCTTCTGCTAGTGGAGTAGGCGACTCTACCTCTGGGGTGAGCAAGAGGGAGAGGGACTACCGCCAAGTCCCATTCAGACTGGCACCGAATGTTTCCCTACTCTGGGACCAGAGGCTGGCTGAGCGCATGATGGATTTTGCAATCCAATCATACGACCGACGGGAGAAGGCCGGAAAGCTACTAGGGGATGCGATTGGCAACATCTTCCCCCAACTCTTCTCGGTAAGTCATTCCACCTTCTTAACTTCTCCCTTCTCTCTTGCATTGGTTGCTGATGCTTCGTTTGGTGCAGATCAGTGCCGAGCTTCTCCTAATCAAGGACTGCTGCAGAAACTAGCTGAAGAACGATTAGTAGCAAGCAACAGAGGTCGAGTCCTTGAAGACCGAGCTGAATGAGAAGAATGACCTCTCCTGGGAGCTCGGCATGAAGAACAAGGAGCTCTGGAGAGAACTCGCAAGTGCCAAGAGGCACTCGAAGGAGCTCCAGGAGAGTCTTGACCAGGAGCGGAGCCGATCAAGAAGCAAGGCCGAGGAGCTCACGGCCACCGAGAAGAGGCTGATTGAGTTCAACGCCAAGGTTGTCCGACAGAAGGGGCATGCTCAGTCTCTCTGGGCTAAATTGGATGCGGCAAGGGAGAGGCTAGTCGCCGCCGAGAAGAGGGCCATAGCTACTGAAAAGGAGGCAGCGACGGTGGCCAAGTCAACAGAGGCATCAAAGAAGCAAGCCACCGAGGCGAAGAAAGGAGCTGAGGAGGTCGTGGCGAGGTATAGGGCCTTAGAGGAGTTCCGCACCAAGTTCCATGAGACAGCATCGAACTCCTTCTATAAAGGCTTCATGTACCTGCGCTCCAGGGTTGAGGAGTTCATCTATGATAAGGGCCGAGCTTTCCTCAGATATCTCGGAGCTTCGGACATGGCGCCAGCCCCAGACTCGGGCACTGCTGAGGAGTTGGCCATAGTCTCCGAACTTGCCCCGCCAGCGGTGGTCGCCAAAGCCGGTGCTGCACAGCCCAAGGCCCCGGGAGATGACATCCCGCAGCCACACAGCCCTGGCAAGGGGCTGCCTGAGTAGGGTAGATTTCCTTCTACATTTCTTTTTTCTTTTGTTTTTGTCCTGGGCTGCCCGGCATGTCGGGGCCCAGCAACAGTTGTACTAAAAAGTCAATTTTCAATGAGTGGCTTCCTTCAGTCTCTTTGGCTCTTTTTCTTCTCTCTCTTTTTTTTTTTTGGGCATGTGCTAAGATTAGAGAGAAGTCCTTCAACCTGTCGAACTGCTTCCACTTTGTCTCTGAGTGTGTCAGGGGTGGATGTGTGTTCCTGAGTGCCGGAGAGCTGGGCTTCAAACTTCAGTGCCGGGGAGCTGGGCTCCAGGCTTGATTGCCTAAGAGCTGGGCTTCAAGCTTCGGTGCCGGAGAGCTAGGCTCCGGGCTTGATTGCTTGAGAGCTGGGCTTCAAGCTTCGATACCAGAGAGCTGGGCTCCGGGCTTGATTGCCTGAGAGCTGGGCTTCAAGCTTTGGTGCTGAAGAGCTGGGCTTCAAGCTTCGATGCCGGAGAGCTGGGCTCCGGGCTTGATTGCCTGAGAGCTGGGCTTCAAGCTTCGGTGCCGGAGAGTTGGGCTCCGAGCTTGATTGCCTGAGAGCTGGGCTTCAAGCTTCGGTGCCGGAGAGTCATGGGATCTGAGCTTTGGTGCCTGGGAACTGGGCTCCAGGTCTTAGTGACGGAGAGTCATGGGATCCAGGCTTTGGTGCCTAGGAGTTGAGCTCTAGGTCTTAGTACCAGAGAGTCATGGGATCCGGGCTTTGGTGCCTGGGAGCTGAGCTCCAGGTCTTAGTGCCGGAGAGTCGTGGGATCCGGGCTTAGGTGCTTGGGAGCTGGGCTCAAGGTCTTAGTGCCAGAGAGTCGTGGGATTCGGGCTTGGGTGCCTGGGAGCTGGGCTCCAAGTCTTAGTGCCGGAGAGTCGTGGGATTCGGGTTTAGATGCCTGGGAGCTGGGCTCCAGGTCTTAGTGCCGAAGAGTCATGGGATCTGGGTTTTGAATGCCAGGACCTAGGGCCGAGCGATGATTCCCCTGCAATGCAAAGAGGATTTGCACAAGGAGAATCTTCATTATTTGTAAAGAAAGACCTTACATTATTGATGTCGGAGAGTTGGGCTCCGTGCTTTGGTGCCGGAGAGCTGGGCTCTGAGCTTGAACATGCCGGAGAGCTGGGCTCCGGGCTTCGATGCCGGAGATTCTGGCTTCGGGCCTGAGCGTGCCGGAGAGCTAGGCTCCGGCTTGAGCATGCCGGAGAGCTGGGCTCCAGGCCTGAGCATGCCGGAGAGCTGGGCTCGGGCTTAAGCATGCCAGAGAGCTAGGCTCCGGGCTTGAGTGTGCCGGAGAGCTGGGTTCCGGGCTTGAGTGTGCCGGAGAGCTAGGCTCCAGGCTTCAATGTTGAAAATTCTGGCTCCGGGCCTGAGCATGCCGGATAGCTAGGCTCCGGGCTTGAGTGCCGGAGAGTTGGGCCCGGGCTTGAGTGCCGGAGAGTCGAGCTCCAGCTTGAGTGCCGGAGAGTCGAGCTCCGGGCTTGAGCATGCTGGACCTTGGGTCGGGCAGCGACATTCCTACAAGGCAGAGAGCGATTTGTGTAAAGAAAAATCTTTGTTATTATTAGGAGAGTGCCTTACACTACTGATAGTATATTCTTAGGTTGCAGGCATTCCATGTTCGGGGGAATCTGGTACCGTCCAGATTCTCAAGATAGTAGGCTCCATGCGGAAGAGCTTCGACCACCTTATAGGGGCCCTCCCAATTCGGCGAGAGCTTGCTGCATTCCTGAGGTTGAGAAGCTTCAGCTCAGCGTAGCACCAGGTCGCTTGGGTGGAAGATCTTCGGCTTTACTCGCGCATCGTAGTGCCGAGCTACACGTTGCCAGTAAGCTGCCATCCGGAGTCTGGCCTTGTCTCTAGTTTCCTCGAGGAGATCTAGATTGAAAAGAAGGCATGCCGGATTCTCTAGTTCGTTATACTGCTATATCCGTAGTGTGGTTATGCTGAGTTCAACCGGGACAATAGCCTCTGCTCTGAAAGTAAGGTTGAAGGGTGTTTCGTCCATCGTCGCCATCCTAGGTGTTGTGTGGTAGGCCAAGAGAATGCTGGAGAGTTCTTCTGCCCATGTGCCCTTGGCTTGGTCTAGTCTGGTTCTGGACCCCTGGAGGGTGGTCCGATTGGTCACCTCGACTTTCTCATTGGTCTGGGGGTGAGCCACAGAGGTGAAATGATGGTGGATGCCAAGCTCGACACAAAATTCTTTGAACTCTCAGTTATTGAAATGCTGGCCATTATCGATGATGATGCTATGGGGAAGCCCGAAGCAACAGATAATCAACTTCCAGAAGAACTGGCAGACCTTGGCTTCTGTGATCCGTGCCAGTGGCTCTGCTTCCATCCACTTGGTGAAGTAGTTAATGGCCACTATCAAAAACTTTCACTGTCCTGAAGCTGGGGGAACGGGCCCAAGATGTCCATTCCCCACTGGACGAACGGCCATAAGGTGGAGAGCTGGGAGAGTGCACCGTTGGCTGACGCTGTATGTGGGCATGGCGCTGGCATCGGTCACACCTCTTCACGAAGTCAGCGGCGTCCTCCCTCATGGTCTCCCAGTAGTATCCCTATCGAAGGGCCTTGTATGCGAGGCTCCTCCCTCCGACATGATTTTCGCAAAGGCCTTCGTGTATCTCCTGGAGCACGAAAGCCGCCTCTATAGGTCTTAGACACTTCAGGAGTGGATAGGAGTACGATCGGTGATAGAGTTGTCCTTCCTTGAGAACGAATCGCGATGCCTTCTTCTTTATAAGGCCCGCCTCTGCTCGGTCTTCCAGCAGGGTGCCATCAGTAATATATTTGATGTACCTGTCTATCTAGCTCAGCTCCAGAGTGACCTGCTGCACCTCTGCTAGAGCGTCGTTGCTTGATTTTTGAAGTATTCGATGTGTGCTCTCCCCAGTGATGAGTCCGGTAAGGTCGCAAGCCTTGACAGCATATCGGTGCGGGCGTTCTCACCTCGAGGGATATGAGTAATGCTGGAGTGCGAAAAACCGGTCGTGCTTGAGCAGACCTACTCCAAGACTTCATCATCTCAGGATCTCTGGCTTCATATTCTTCGAAGACCTATCCGGCTACCAGTTGGGAGTCGATGAAGATCTTTAGACTTCGTACACCCAGCTTGCGGGAGATCTTGAGGCCCACGAGGAGTGCCTCGTACTTCGCTTGGTAATTTATCACGACAAATTCGAAATGGAGTGCGCATTCGGCTACAACTCCATCATTGTTGGCAAGGATCAGGCCTACATCGCTTCCGCCCGTATTGGATGCGCCGTCGACATGGAGGATCCAGGGCTCCTCATCAGCATTGGGCTTCTCTTGATGCTCCGGGATCATCTGCTCTGGCTCTTCGGCGAGCCCCGTGCACTTGACCAAGAAGTCGGCCAGCACCTGAGCCTTCTGGGATGACCTCAGCCAGTACATGATATCGAACTCGCTGAGCTTTAATGCCCAATTGGCCAAGCGTCTGGATGTGTCGGGGCGACTGAGCACAGCCCTCAAGGGCTGGTCCGTCAAGATCATAATTGGATGCGCTTGGAAGTACGACCTGAGGCATTGAGCAGACATGATAAGTGAAAAAATGAGTTTTTCGGATCGGGTGTACCTGATCTCGGCATCCCAGAGGAGCTTGCTGGTGTAGTACACCAGCTTTTGGAACCCGTCTCGATCCGTGCGGACGAGGACCGAGCTGATGGCTCCAGGGGTGACTGCCAGGTATAGCACAAGTTCTTCTCCCGCCTCAGGCCTGGAGAACAGTGGTGGTGATGCCAGGAAGTCTTTAAGCTCTTCGAAGGCAGCCTTGCACTCATCCATCCAAGTGAAGTCATTCATCTTGCGCAGCACCTTGAAGAAGGGAAGACAGCGGTCCGCCGACCTAAAGATGAATCGGCTCAGGGCGGCGATCCGATCTGTCAAGCGCTGGACCTGCTTCTTCAAGGTTGGATGCTCCATGTCAATGATCGCCTGGACCTTCTCTGGGTTCGCCTCGATCTCCCTTTGGGTCACCATGAAACCGAGGAACTTCCCCGCTGCTACCTCGAAGGCACACTTTGTCGGGTTCAGTTTTATCTTGTGCTCTCGAAGGTTGTGGAATGCTTCCACAAGGTTGACTACATGGTCCGAACTCGACTTGCTCGTGACAAGCATGTCATCCACATATACTTGCATATTCCTGCCGATCTGGTCTCTAAAGACCCGGTTAACCAAGCGCTGGTATGTGGCTCCAGCATTCTTCAAGCCGAACAGCATCATCCGATAGCAGTACGTCCCTCGGTCGGTGATGAAGGTAGTGTGCTCCTCGTCCTCTAGGTGCATATGAATCTGGTTATATCTGGAGAATGCATCCATAAAGGAAAGCAAGTGGTGTCCCAAGGTGGCGTCCACTGGCTGGTCGATCTTCGGCAGAGGGAAGCTATTTTTTAGACAGGCTCGGTTGAGGTCGGTGTAGTCTGCACAAATCATCCACTTTCCATATTCTTCTTCACCATGACCACATTCGCCAGCCAGCTCGGGTATTGCACATCCCGAACAAAGCCAGCGGCGAGGAGTTTGCCCACCTCCTCATTGATCGTCCTTTGCCTCTCCGGTGCGAAACTTCTCTTTTTCTACCGAATAGGATGGTACTTTGGATCGATGCTTAGCTTATGGGTTATGATCTCTGGTGGGAGCCCGGGCATGTCAGCAGTCGTCCAGGCGAACACGCCAGCGTTCGCCCGGAGAAACTCCAGGAGGTGGGCCCATTCATCATCTTGCAGCTGCGCCCCAATCTATACCGTCTTTGCCGGGTCGGTCCGAGAGGGTACGACAGTAGGCACTCGACCAGGCCACCTTTGAGGTCCTGCACCCTTTGGTCGAGGTTGTCTGTGCTGGGGTCATCCTTGACAGCCTTGGCTCCGGGGATGGTTTGGAGGCAATGTTGGACAGGCTGAGGTGCCCCCCTCATCTTCCCGACATCGTAGAGAGTTAGGAACTGCACCAACAGCCGCTTTATGGAAATGACCGTGTCGAGCAGGTTGAGCCCAGGTCGGCCAAGGATCACGTTGTAGGCTGAGGGGAGCCTAACAACCGTGAAGGTCATCATGACAGTACTCTGCCGAGATGGCATCCCGGTAGTGATAGGGAGAATAATCTCCCCTTCGACTCCTATAGAATCACCTATGAAGCCGACAAGGAACGTGTGCACAGGTCTGAGCTGAGTGGATGAAAGATTCATCCTAGAGAAAGCATCGTAAAAAAGTATATCCATGGAGCTTCCACTATCAACCAAGATGCATTTTACAGGATGTTTTGCGATCGTCATCTCGACGACCATAGCATCATTGTTTATATTTTTATTTTCATCCCCCCTCCCTCGTAAAGGGAAGTACACTCTCAAGGTTTCCCCATCCGGGGCCTTCTTGGAAGCGCGCTCGGCCCCCCAGCATATCATCCCCACCAGCTTCTTGGTAGGGCGATTATCGACAGCAGGGACCGGAGGGAGCGCGACGAGCGCCTGAAATTCCGTTGGGGGTCTGCCCTCCATGAACCTCCCGAGGTAGCCTCTCTTTATGAGCCTTCAATCTCCCTTTTGAGGTTACATCATTTCTCGATGTTGTGGCCATAGTCGCGATGGAATTTGCAATACTTCATCCAGTCGTGACTGATGTGGCAAGACCGATGACATGGGGTAGCTGTCAGACGCCATATCAGGGAAAGCCGCTACGACACCGTGTCAGTTCCCCTGCTCGGACTCCTTCGCCGGGCTAAGCTGCCCCAGGACAATGGGACCGCCCGTCGAAGCCGAGCTCCGTCCTCCGCCAGGTCGGACCCACGAGCCCGGAATACCTAGGCAGGAACCGAGCGGTGCCCTCCAGATCAAGACCCTCTTCGAGGCTGAGCCATCTGGTCCGGACCTGCGCTCCGCCCTCCTGAGCGAGCCCCTCGGAGATCGAGCCCCGTGGTCGGAGTCGAGCTCAGCCCTCCTCCGCCACGTAGAGCCTCTTTGAGGTCGAGCCCTCTGGACTGGACCCACACTCTGCCCTCCTGAGCGAGCCCTTCGAAGATCGAGCCCCGTGGTCGGAGTCGAGCCCAGCCCTCCTCCACCACATGGAGCCTCTTCGAGGTCGAGCCCTCTGGACCGAGCCCGCACTCTGCCCTCCTGAGCAAGCCCCTCGGAGATTGAGCCCTGTGGTCGGAGTCAAGCCCATCCCTCCTCCGCCACGTGGAGCCTCTTCGAGGTCGAGCCCTTTGGACCGGGACCACACTCCGCCCTCTTGAGCGAGCCCCTCAGAGATCGATCCCCATGGTCAAAGTCAAGCCCAGCCCTCCACCACGTGGAGCCTCTTCGAGGTTGAGCCCTCTAGACTGGGCCCGCGCTCTGCCCTCCTCCATCGAGGTGATCCCGCGAGCTCGAGACATTTAGGTCGGAGTCAAGCCTTGCCTTTCCAGCTCTGCTCTCCTCCATCGAGGTGATCCCGCGAGCTCGAGACATTTAGGTCGGAGTCAAGCCTTGCCTTTCCAGCTCAGACGTAAGCACTGGCGAACCAAGGGACAGCACCGCCATCCCAGGACTCCGGTGAGCCACCCGAGGGTTGCACTAAAACATCCACCATACCGCAATGACCACCTGCGACCGTCGATTATACCAGAAAGGGGAGAGGCTCGCTAATCGAGGTGCCACGCTCCTCACCAACCACCTAAACCACCTAAAAGAGGAAGTCAACCAAGAGATTCGAATCCCAAGGGTGGCGGCCCACCAATCGAGGTACTGCCAGGTTTTCCAGAATGAGGCGACTAGAGGGAATGTCAGAACACATGATAGCTTCCCTTATCATGAATCGGGAAAGGCGCCTCGGGACATCGCCGCACGCGCTTGACAGCCCGGCGAAGATTCCAAGACGAGCATCCAACGATAACCTAGACTACAAAACTCGATGGAAGCAAGACAAAGGAGGTAACACATGCAATACCACTCAAACATAAGTGCAAGCTCCACTAGAGAGCACAGCACCACAAGCAAATCCAAGCAAGAGTGGGTAGAAAGGCCACACAAAGAATCTCTCTAGCCAAGCCTCTCTTCCCCCGATACACTTGCATCCCACTCTCACACTACTCACTCCTCCTAGCATGGAGTCCATCAAGAGGGGCTCGACCAGGAGGATATGTTCCCCTGGATCGTCACTGACTTGACCGTCGGAGTGCCCCCGCTGAAAATCCCGGCCCGGATCACTAACCCCTGTTTTGCAGGCTCAGGACCACTGGACAGCCGGACAGTGAAGGGAGAGCACTCCGTCGCCGATAGCAGCTACGGGCCACGATGATCTTGGCGGCAATAGCGACCATTGGATGGCTTCAGTGGAGGCAGCCGCTTCAGGTAGCGCTCGCCCTCGATCTCTATGAGGATCTTCTCCCTATGGATGAGGAAAGGAGTGAAACTCTCTTCTAGGATGGGGTCTCTTCTCGGCTTCGACCTCTGGTGGAAGTTCGGAGCGGCTGGTCTAGGATTCCGCATCTCGGAGGTCTTCCCGGGAGAGGGCTTCTTCAGAGGCCTTCTGTCCAGCTCTCTCATCGTTCGATCCACCTCCTCGGCGTGGATATACTTTTAGACTCGGAGAAGGAGCTCGGAGTAAGTCATGGGGGGCTTTTTATTGAGAGAGTAGGTCAGGCGGGAAGTCCTGAGCCCTCTCTTCAATGCCAGCATAGTGACTGGCTCATCCAGGTTGTATATCTCTAGCATGGCTACCTTGAAGCACGCCACATAGTCCCGTAGGAGCTCGCGATCATGCTGCCTGATGGAGAAGAGGCTATCTGTCTCTCGTGGCACTTTCTGACAGGCATCGAAGTGAGCCACGAACTTCTGCTCCAGCTGAGTAAATGAGCTAATGCTCTCCGGCTCCAGGCGGGTGAACCGCACCCGAGCTACTTTTCAGAGAGTAGCAGGGAAGGCGATGCAAAGGAGAGCGTCGGTCGCTCCCTGGACTCTCATGAGAGCCTTGTAGCTCTCAAGGTGATCCAGGGGGTCGATGGTC
The DNA here is from genome assembly GCA_021397845.1 of Areca catechu. NCBI lineage: Eukaryota > Viridiplantae > Streptophyta > Magnoliopsida > Arecales > Arecaceae > Areca > Areca catechu. The sequence goes on from CM038045.1 coordinate 67,088,251, forward strand.
CCGTCATAGGGATCCACCTGCGGCAAACAGAACCATGCTGGGATCGGTTCCTCTTGGACTTCTCAGGAGAATGGGAGACGGGCGTCATAGCCCACTGGCTCGCTAGCGGAGCCTTACAGATTTGCAAACTGGCGAGATAATTCTGCCAGTTTGTGATCATGCTCCTCCAAGTGCTTCTCCACCATGCACCTGATGGCCTTGTTGATAGAACCTTCCACTGAAGGAAATGCAAAAGGTGACATGGGGCGGTGTCCATGAAGGGGGATTTTGCCTCTTCGACCTCGACGGGCTCTAGCTATCACCCGCTCGAGGGTCGGGGACTGGCTCTCCCGATCGACAGATCCGGCCCGTTGCCTTTTTACCGGTGTCTGGTGGCTTCCCCAATAATCGATGGTAGCCCGCGTCTGCGAAAGCATTCCGTGGGAGGAACGCAGGCTGTCGTGGGGTACCGCAGCATAAGCCACGGGAGTCCCTGGCTGCTGGTGGGTAGCCAGGGACCGGTGCTGGTGCTGGAGCTGGCATACTGCTGCAGCGAGAATCTGCACCTACTGGGTGAGCATGGCCAGCTGGATTTCCACCGGAGGTGGTTGAGGTGGAGCGGGGAGCTCCCCTTCGAGACTGTGCGGGTCTCCATGAAAAAGGGGATCTCCCGCATGGCTGGTGGAGACTTTCCTCGCTCGCATCATCACCATCCTCCGGGTGGACCACTTGCAAGGGGGCTGAGTCAGATCAAAGTGCATCCTGCCGACCCCTACCTGGCGCGCCAATCTGTTACCGCCAAGATCGCCGTGACCCGTAGCTGATGTCGACGTCGAATCGCCCCTCATCTTTTCAGTTTCGGCCTGCTCTCTAGGACCTGCAAAACATGGTTAGAGAGCCAAGCCGGGGATTCCGGCGAGGGCACTCTGACGTTTAAGTCAGTGACAATCCAGGAGAACAGATCCTCCTGGTCGAGCCCCTTTAGATGGACTCCATGCTAGGAGGAGTGAGTGATGTGTGAGTAGGGTGCAAGTGTGCTTGAAAAAGTGATGGCCGAGGTGAACCGGAGCTGGCTCTCCTATGTGACCTCACCTCCCTTACTTGCCTGGGTGTGTTTTTTGTGTGTTACCTCCCCGTTGGGGGCGTTGACGGCTCTTTTAAGTCCAGGTGGTGGCTGAATGCCTGCCTCGAGATCTTCCTCGTGCCAGCAAATGCATGCGACGATGTTTCGTGCCGTGGACGAAACGTCTTTCCTGGTTCGTGATAAGGGAACCTGCTATGCGCTCTGACATTCCTTCCGGTCACTCCATTCTGGAAAACTTGGCAAGGCCTCGATTGGGGGGCCGCTGCCCCCGAGATTCGAATCCCCTGGTTGACTTCCTCTTTCAGGTAGTGCAGGCGATTGGTGGAGAGCATGGCACCTCGGTTAGGGAGTTTCTTCTTCTTCTGGTGTAAGTGACGGCCGCGGGCATTTATTACGGCCTGGTGAGTGCCTCTTTGTGATCCTTGGGTGACCCGCCGGCATTCAGGGAGGGCGGTGTCATCCCTTCGGTTGCTGGTGCCTTCGTCCGAGATGGGGCCGAACTGGAAAGGCGCAGACCGACTCCGGCCCAGGGGCTCTAAGAGGGGCTCTGCCTGGTGGAGGAGAGCAAGGCTCGACTCCGGCTCAAAGGGCTTGACCTCGGAGGGACTCGACCTAGCGGAGGAGCGCTGGGCTCGACTCCGGCACAGGAGGCTCAATCTAGCGAAGGAGGGCAGGGCTCGACTCCAGCTCAGAGGGCTCGACCTAGCGGAGGAGCGCTGGGCTCGACTCCAGCACAGGAGGCTCGACCTTGGAGGGGCTCAATCTGGCGAAGGAGGTCGCTCGGCTCCAGTCTAGGCGCGGGAGCCGACCTGGTGGAGGATGGAGCTCGACTTCAACAAGTCGCCTCGACATTCTGGAGGAGCTTGGCTCGGCAAAGGAGTTCGAGGAAGAGAATCCGACGTGGCGTCTGACAGGTATTCCATATCAGCGATCCTACCACATTATTATGGCTTTTTTGCAAACCTGCTAATTTCTAATATGAGCGGAAGCCATGCATGAACCATTTCATTCATTTTTAGCCTGATTTTAGTTCAAATTTATTTTCCCTGCTTTATTTGAATTATTCAAACCTTAGATGTATTTGGCCTACTAAAAGTCAAATTGTTTTATCCTAAAAAAATTACTGAAATATAATATTTCTAAGATGTCTTATACGCTTCCCTAAAAATGGCGCAATCAGGAAAAAGAAACAGATAACACTAATCTCAAAATGAATTTTTTGCAATGCATTGTCTAGATAGTGACTTAGCACAACAGACAATAAGAAAAGCAGAAAATATATGAATAAAAAAGGGCATGAAGTGTTCGATACTTCAGATTTAACCCAGAAGAAAAGCATTGGGAGATAATTCAAACTTTGTAGCTGCATCACTTAGGTTGAACCAGGTTCGTGTGCTAGTGAAGCCAACACTTATTAACTTAATTGGTTGGTACCATTTTTCGTCTAAAAGGCTGCCCTAAAAAAGCCAAAATGTTTCACCTGACTCGAACCTTGGAAAGCTCGGCCACCAGCTCCTCCAGATCCTTGCACGAGGTTCCCCCTTCTTTTACCGCCTCCAAAGCTGTCCGGCTCAGCGCCATTGCTCGCTCCCTCAACCCCTTCCCCGAGTCGCCTAGCGACTCGGCCACCACGCGGGCCAACTCGTCCGCGTCCGGCACCGCGTCGGCATCGTCGCACAGCGCCACTCCGACCCCGGCCTCCTTCACCATCAGCCTTGCGTTCCAGAACTGGTCCGCGGCCATCGGCCACGTCAGCATCGCCACCCCCGCAGCCACCGCTTCCAGCACCGAGTTCCACCCGCAGTGAGTCAAGAACGCGGCCACCGCCCGGTGCCCCAGGATCGCCACCTGCGGCGCCCACCTCCGCACGACCAGCCCCCGCCCCGCCACCCGCCCCTCGAACCCCTCCGGCACAACTGTCGACCCCGTCGCGCACCAGATAAACCTCACCCCGCTCCGCTCCAAACAACCAGCAAGCGCCGCCGCCTGCGGCGGCGCCAACACCTGCTGGCTCCCGAAGGCCACCAGCAGCACAGACCCCTCTGGGCAGCCGTCCAGCCACGTCATGATCTCACCAACGGCGGCGGAGGCCACCCCACCGCGCTCCGTGGGGCCGTCCGGCGGCGCAAGGGGCCCCACCGCCCAGACGCGGGAGTGCCCCAGATCGTTCCGGTGGTGGTCCAGATAGACCCGCTCCAGGTCAGCGAAGGTGTTGAAGACGAACCCCCAGCTCGCGATGTTCTTTAAAAACCCCTCCTTTATGAACTCCGAGATCGGTTCTCCTACTATGTGGGTCCGGTACAAAAAGGATACCTGGCACCAGGGTAAAACAGGGGAATTGGGGATTTCCGGGAAGGAGATGGGGCAATTGGGGTCGTCAAGATCGGATCTTTGGGGCATCCGCCGCCAGAGGACGTGTAGGACGGCGACGACGAGTGCACTGGATGGGGAGAAGACGAGGCGGGGAATGCCCAACTGGGCAGCGAGGTCGGAGGTCCAGCCGAGGAAGAAGTCGGAGATGATGGCGGAGGGGGGATGGGGAGTGCAGCGGGCCCAGCGGAGGAGGGGGTCTTGGAGGCCGGCGAGGGCCTGGGTGAGGGGGCGGAAGAAGTCGAGGGAAAGGCCCTTGGTGTTCTCGAGGCCTGGGGGGAGATCCGGATAGTCAGGGAAGGGGAGGACGAGCGGGACGACGGCGGGGGAGTGGGAGAGGAGGGGTTCGAGGAGGGGGCGGTTCTTGGTAGTGACGGCGATGGTGACGGCGAGGCGGGCGCGGGAGGAGAGGAGGTGGACGAGGTCCAGGAGGGGGAGCATGTGGCCCTGGGCCGGGAAAGGTATCACCAGAACGTGGGGTCCGACGGGCTCGGCCATCTCTCTCGTCTTGTTCTCCCTTCAAAGTGAAGAAAGGACTGGCTACAACGGCTTCGTTCTGGCGACGGCGTTTGGAAGTGGAAGTGGGAAGGTGCAAGTTGGACGAGTCACCAGCTTTCGATGGTGGAAGTCTTAAGCTGCAGCGGTTGGACATTGGAGGGCGAGCTATGGCATTAGACGTGGATGAGAAATTATTGCAATAATAAATTATTGTATTAGACGGCGGCTATTACACCTCGGGAGGAGGCCGGAGAGAAAGTATTGGCTGGTTGGACGTCATTAACAGGATAATCTATTAGTTTGAACGTATTAATATAACCGCTAAGGCGGTGACTTTTTCGGGGAAGGACTCACTCGGTTAAATTCGAAATTTTTTTCGGAATTTCATGATCATTAATGTGAATAGGTGGTCAAGATCTCTTCTTTTATTTTATTATACTAATCAGCATTTTAATAATATCAGATATTTATCTTTAAATAAAAAAAATTTATACAAATTCAAGTAGCTTGTGTCGTGCATTATCTCACGGATTAGAAATCTACGAGATAGCTATAGCAGAATTTATCCCTCCTTATATGGCCGGATCGTTGACATGGCCCTGCAAGACTGACGTGGAGCCCCCATCAGGCGCCACGATGGATTCCCATCATAAGCCCCTTCGGCGGGCTGGGTTTCCCAAGAGCAACGGAGCCATCTATCGAAGCCGGGCTCCCCCTCTGCCAGGTCGGTCCCTGCCAGGTCGGGACACTTAGGTCGGAGCCGAGCCCAAGCCCTTTTTTGAGACGGGACCCTCGAGATCGGGCCCCGTGATCGAGAATCGAGCTCAAGTCTCCTCCACCACGAGGAGCCCCTTCGAGATCGGGTCCCCTAGGCTGGGCGGCACCTCTCCCACCTCTGCCAGCTCGAGCTCGTCCAACGCTGAGTTCCGCTGGCCCGGAGTTGAGCTCGGCCCTCCTCCACCCAGCCTAGCCACCCCGGGGCAGGTCCACCGGAGGCGGGCCCCACCTTTCCAGCTCGGTCCCCAACTCAAATCGAGGCACCAACCATCAAGGGAGCAACACCTCCCCTCCGAGGACAATGGCGGGCCTCCCGAGGATCATACAACAACGCCCGCCACGCCGCCATTAATGCCCATGGCCGTCATTCACACCAGAAAGAAAGAAGACTCACATCAAGGCACCACACCCTCCATCGACCTGCCATACGACCAGGAAAAAGACCCAATCGGAGAGCATGAGTCCCGAGAATGGTGGCCCACCAACCGAAGCCCCGCCAGGCTTCCAGAAGAGGGGCAAACAGAATGAATGTCAGAGGCATATAGAAGCTTTCCCCAGCTACCTGATAGAAGAGGCGTCTTGTCTACAGCACGATACCTCATCGCACATGTCTGACAGGATGGAAAGATCCCGAGGCAAGCCAAAGTAAAAGACCCAGCCAGAGTAAGCCAAAAGGAGGTAACAACAACAACAAAGGCAAACACAGAAACAAAGGAGGGGGGGCCAAAGAGGAGGGCGACACCACCTCGGCCATCACCTCTCCCAGCTCACACTCACTCTCACTCTCATTTTTCATACACACTACACTCACTCCTCCTAGTGTAGAGCTCATCTAGAGGGGCTCGACCAGGAGGATCTGCTCCCCTGGACCGTCACTGACTAGAACATCAGAGTGCCCCCACCGGAATCCCCGGCCTGGGTCACTGACGCTGTTTGTTGCAGGTCCCGAGGCACCGGAGGCATCCCAAGCAGGCGGACACGCGACCCTCGATGCCATCAGCAGCTACGGGCCACGACGATCTGGGCGGCAACAGATTGGCGCGCCAGGAAGGGGCGGCAGAATGACTCTTGATCCAGTTCAGGCCCCGCTCAGATAGTTCGTCGTGAGGATGGTGACCACTCGGGCGAGGGGAGCCTCTCCCAGCCATGTGGAGGCGTCCCCTTCTCACGGGAACCCACACGGTCCAGAGACGGAGCCACTCGCCCCGGTTCAACCACCTCCGCTGGAGATCCGCTGACCGCACTTGCTCAGCAGATGCACACTCTCACTGCAGTAGTGCACCAACTCTAACATCAGCATCGGTCCCTGGCTACCTACCAGCAGTCGGAAACCCCCGCGGCCCATGCCACCATTCCCCGCGACAGCCTGCGTTCCTTCCATGGGAGGCCTTCGTAGTCGCGAGCCGTTACAGACCCTCGATGTAGTCGCCAAGCCCCAATGAAGCGACGACGAGCCGGGTCCACTGACGAAGAAAGCTGCTCACTGCACCTTCACCGAGGGGCATCTAAACCCCGCCAAGGCAGGAAGCGTAAAGCCCCTCGTCAGGGGCCCCGCACACCTGCGTCACCATCCCCGCCCCTCTCAGCAGAGGGGTCAATGGATGAAGCCATCAGGCGCATGGCAGAGAAGCGCCTGGAGGAGCATGATCGCAAGCTGGCGGAGCTGGCCCACCGGTTCGCTAACTTGCCTGGCTCCGCTAGTGAGCCAGCAGGCTATGACGTCCGCCCTCCATTCTCCCAAGAGATTCAAGTGGAGCCGATTTCTCGCCGATTCCGCATGCCGCAGGTGGATCCCTACGACGGGACCACCAATCCCCTGGACCACCTGGAAAGTTACCGGACCCTCATGAGGGTCCAGGGGGCCACTAATGCTATCCTATGCGTCGCCTTCCCTGCCACCTTCTGGAAGGCGGCTCGGGTATGGTTCACCCACCTCGAGCCAGAAAGCATCAATTCCTTTGCCCAGTTGGGGCAGAGGTTCGTGGCTCATTTCGATGCCTACCGGAAAATGCTGCGGGAGGCGGACAGCCTCTTCTCCATCAGGCAGCAGGACCGTGAGCTGTTGCAAGATTATGTGGCTCGCTTCAAGGCAGCCGCATTAGAAATCTACAGCCTGGAAGAGCCGGTCGCAATGCTAGCTTTGAAGCGAGGGCTCAGGACTTCTCGCCTGACCTACTCGCTCGACAAGAAGCCCCCAAAGACTTATGCCGAGCTCCTCTTCCGGGCTCAGAAGTACATCCACGCCGAGGAGGTGGATCGTACAAGGCGGGAGCTCGATGGGAAGTCGCTGAAGGGGCCGGCACCCACCGAGATGCCCGGGACACGAAGGCCGGGACCGCCAGCTCAGAGCTCCCGACCAGGACCGAGGCCAAGGAGCGCTCCCGTCCCTCAAGGTAATTTCAACCCCCTCCTCGCCCCGAGAACAAAGATTCTTATGGAGATCGAGGGCGAGACCTATCTGAGGTGCCCACCGCCACTGAAGCCGTCCTCCAGCCGTGATAAGATGAAGTACTTCATTTCCACCGTGACCATGGCTATGACACTGAGGAATGCCGCAACCTCAAGTGGGAGATCGAAGAGCTCATTAAGAGGGGCTACCTCGGAAGATATATGGGGGGGCAGATCTCAACCGGAGTCTCACGCGCTCGTTGCCCTCCCACTTGTCCCAGCGATCGACAATCGCCCTACCGAGAAGCCAGTGGGGATGATACACTGGGGAGCCGAGCGCGCGTCCAAGAGGACCCGGGGGCAGGGGACTCTGAGGGTGTACTCCCCTTTATGAGGGAAGAGGAAGACGGGGAGAAAAATGTAAATAATGATGCTTTAGTGGTCGAAATGACGATCGCAAAGCATCCTATAAAATGCATCATGGTAGATAGTGGAAGCTCCACGGATGTGCTTTTCTATGATGCCTTCTCCAGGATGAATCTTTTCCCTACTCAACTCAAGCCTGTATACACCCCCTTGTTGGTTTCACAGGGGACTCTGTAGGGGTAGAGGAAGAAATCACTCTCCCAGTCACTGCTGGAATCCCATCTCGGTAGAGTACCATCATGATGACATTCACGATTGTCAGGCTTCTTCGCCTTACAACATGATTTTGGGCCAACCTGGGCTCAACCTCCTCGATGCTGTCGTCTCTACTAAGAGGTTGCTTGTATAGTTCCCAACCGCTTATGGTGTAGGGGAGATGAGGGGTACACCCCAGCCAGTGCAGCACTATTTCCAAACCCTCCCTGGGTCCCGGGTGCCCGAGGAGGACTCTAAAGCAGACGAGTTCGACCAGAGGGTTCAGGACCCTAGGGGAGGCCCGGCCGAGTGCCTGCTTCCTTACCAGCTCGGGGCCGACCAGACGAAGACCATGCAGGTCGGAGCCCAGCTGCCCAAGGAGGAGAAAGCTCCGCTGTTGGATTTCTTACGGGCGAATGCAGACGTGTTCGCTTGGACGACGGCGGACATGCCGAGTATTCCCCCTGAAGTCATAACCTACAAGCTCAACGTCGATCCAAAGCATAAACCGGTTTGACAGAAGAAGTGAAGCTTCACCCTAGAAAGGTAGGCGGCCATCAACGAAGAAGTTGAGAAACTTTTGGCCACTGGCTTCGTCCGAGAGGTGCAATACCCGAGCTGGCTGGCGAACATGGTGATGGTGAAGAAGAACAATGGCAAGTGGAGGATCTGTGTAGATTACACCGACCTCAATAAGGCATGCCCAAAGGATAGCTTCTCTCTGCCGAGGATAGATCATTTGGTGGATGCCATCTCAGGGCACAAGCTGCTCTCCTTCATGGATGCATTCTCCGGGTACAATCAGATCCGGATGCACCCAGGGGACAAGGAGCACACTACCTTCATTATCGACCGAGGGACATACTGTTACAGGATGATGCCCTTTGGCCTGAAGAATGTTGGAGCCACGTACCAACATTTGGTCAACAAGGTCTTTAAGGATCAGATTGGCCGAAACATGCAAGTGTACGTGGATGACATGCTCGTTATGAGCAAACCGAGCTCGGACCAAATCGCCGACCTCGTCGAAGCCTTTCATAGCCTCTAGAAGCACCAGATGAAGCTCAACTTGGCGAAGCGCGCCTTCGAGGTGGCGGTCGGAAAATTTCTTGGCTTCATGGTCACCTAGAGAGGCATCGAAGCGAACCCGGAGAAGGTCCAGGTGATCCTTGATATAAAGCACCCAACATCCAAGAAGCAAGTTCAACGTCTGACGGGGAGGGTCGTAGCCCTAAGCCGGTTCATCTCGAGGTCGGTCGACTGCTGCCTCCCTTTCTTCAAGGCATTGCGCAAGATGCATGACTTCACTTGGACCAAAGAATGCAAGACGGCCTTCGAAGAGCTGAAGGAGTTCCTAGCCTTTCCACCTCTGCTATCTAGACCAGAAGAAGGGAAAGAGCTCCTACTCTACCTGGCGGTTACACCCAGGGTCGTCAGCTCGGTCCTCATCTGCACATATCAGGACGGGTCTCAAAAGCTGGTGTACTACACCAGCAAGATCCTCTGTGATGTGGAGATCAGGTATACCCGCTTCAAAAAACTCATTTTTGCACTAATCATGTCTGCTAAGCACCTCAGGCCCTACTTTCAAGCGCATCCCATTGCGGTCGTTACCGACCAGCCACTGAGGACCATGCTAAGCCATCCCGAGACTTTCGGGAGGCTAGCTAAATGGTCCCTGATGCTGAGTGAGTTCGACATCGCGTACCGGTCGAGGTCATCACAGAAGGCCCAGGTCCTAGCCGACTTCGTGGTCGAATGTACAGGGCCTCCCGAGGAACCGGAGCGGACGATCTCGGAGCGCCAAGCTGAGCCCAAACCCCAGGAGGACCCTTGGATCCTCCACGTGGATGGTGCCTCCAATTCCTGCGGAAGCGGAGTGGGCCTCATCCTCACCAATTCCGACGGAGTGGTGATAGAGTGCGCTCTTCACTTCAAGTTCCCTGCCACAAATAACCAGGTGGAGTACGAAACACTCCTCGCGGGCCTAAAGATGTCCCGTGAACTGGGCGTACAGAGCCTAAAGGTTTTCACCGACTCCCAACTGGTTACCGGACAAATCTCCAGAGAGTACGAAGCCCGAGATCCCCAGATGGTGAAGTACCTGGAGAGGGTCCGTTCGAGCATGGCAGGCTTCCGTTACTTCCGCATTTTCCATATCTCTCGTGGAGAAAATGCTCGTGCGGATGCACTGTCGAGACTCGCAACCCTACCGGACTCATCCTTGGGGCATGCTTACATCGAGTATCTCGAGGATCCGAGCTACGAAAGCCCAGAGGAGGTGCAACAAGTAGCCCACGAGCCGAGCTGGATGGACAAGTACATCAAGTACATCCAGGATGGCCTCCTACCAGAGGACCGTAGAGAAGATGGCCTCATCAGAAGGAAGGCCACCCATTTTGTTCTAATGGACGGTCACCTTTACCGCCGATCTTATTCCTACCCACTCCTAAAGTGCCTCAGACCCACGGAGGCGGCCTTCGTGCTCTGGGAGATACACGAGGGCCTCTGTGGGAATCACATATGGGAGAGGACTTTGGCCTACAAGGCACTTCGCCAGGGATACTTCTGGGAGACGATGAGGGAAGTTGCTGCCGACTTCATCAAGAAGTGTGACAAATGCCAACACCATTCCCACGTACAGCGCCTACCGGCCACACCGATCTCCCAACTGTCATCTCCCTAGCCTTTTGCATAGTGGAGGATGGACATTCTGGGACCGTTCGCCACCGCACCAGGGCAGCGGAAGTTCCTGCTAGTGGCAATCGATTACTTTACCAAGTGGGTCGAAGCGGAGCTGCTAGCTCGAATTACAGAAACCAATGTTCGACAATTCTTTTGGAAGTCTATCATCTGCCACTTCAGACTCTCCAATTGCGTCATCACCGACAATGGGCAATAGTTCGACAACCGGGAGTTCGAAGGATTCTGTGTCGAGCACGGCATCCAACACCGGTTCACCTCGGTTGCTCTTCCCCAGATAAATGGTGAAGCCGAGGTGACCAATTGGACCATCCTTCAAGGACTTCGCACCAGGTTGGACCAGGCGAAGGGCAGATGGGCAGAAGAACTTCCGAGCATCCTGTGGGCTTACCACACAATGCCTAGAATGGCAACGGGTGAAACACCCTTCAACCTCGTCTTCGGTACTGAAGCAGTAATCCCAATCGAGCTCGACGTGGCCATGCTTTGGGTGCAGCGGTATGACGAGACACAGAACTCGGCACATCTCCTGCTCAATCTAGACCTCCTAGAAGAAACAAGGGACAAAGGCCGGCTTCGGATGGCAGCTTACCGGCAACGAGTCGCCCAATATTACAATGCACGAGTGAAGCTAAAGACTTTCTGACTAGGCGACCTGGTGCTGCACCGGGCTGAAGCATCGCAACCCCGGGAGTGCATCAAGCTCTCGTCGAACTGGGAGGGCCCCTATAGGGTGGCCGAGGCCCTCTCACATGGGGCCTACTATCTCGAGGACCTGAATAGCGCCAGATTTTTCCGAACATGGAATGCTTGTAATTTGAGGAGATACTATCAGTAATGTAAGTTTTTTCTCCATTAGAAATAAAGACTTTCCTCTATGCCATAGTTTGTTTGCCTTGCAGGAATGTCACCGCCCTTGAGCCTAGCTCCTCGGCATCCAAGCCCAGAGAATAGTCCTCCGGCACCAAGACCTGAGAAGCCCTCAGGCATCCAAGCCTCGAGCCTAGCTCCTCGGCATCCAAGCCCGGAGAAGAGTCCTCCGGCACCAAGACCTAAGAAGCCCTCAGGCACTCAAGCCTCGAGCCTAGCTCCTCGGCATCTAAGCCCGAAGAAGAGTCCTTCGGCACCAAGACCTGAGAAGTCCTCAGGCACCCAAGCCTCGAGCCCAGCTCCTCGGCATCCAAGCCCGGAGAAGAGTCCTCCTGCACCAAGACCTGAGAAGCCCTCAGGAACCCAAGCCTCGAGCCTAGCTCCTCGGCATCCAAGCCCGGAGAAGAGTCCTCCGGCACCAAGACCTAAGAAGCCCTCAAGCACCCAAGCCTCGAGCCTAGCTCCTCAGCATCCAAGCCCGGAGAAGAGTCCTCCGACACCAAGACCTAAGAAGCCCTCAGGCACTCAAGCCTCGAGCCTAGCTCCTCAGCATCCAAGCCCGGAGAAGAGTCCTCCGGCACCAAGACCTGAGAAGCCCTCAGGCACTCAAGCCTCGAGCCTAGCTCCTCGGCATCCAAGCCCGGAGAAGAGTCCTCCAGCACCAAGACCTGAGAAGCCCTCAGGCACTCAAGCCTCGAGCTAGCTCCTCGGCATCCAAGCCTGGAGAAGAGTCCTCTGGCACCAAGACCTGAGAAGCTCTCAGGCACTCAAGCCTCGAGCCTAGATACTCAGCATCCAAGCCTGGACAAGAGTCCTCCGGCACCAAGACCTGAGAAGCCCTTAGGAACCCAAGCCTCGAGCCTAGCTCCTCGGCATCCAAGCCTGGAGAAGAGTCCTCCGGCACCAAGTCCCGAAGCCCAGCTCTCCAGCTAGCACGTCTCCGAGCCCAGCTCCAAGACACCAACTCCTGAGCCATGTCCTCAAGCAACCAAGTTCTGGAGCCCAGCTCTCCGTCCAGCATATCTCTGAGCCCAGCTCTCCATCCAGCACATCTCCGAGCCCAGCTCCAAGATGCCAACTCCTGAGCCATGTCCTCGGGCAACCAAGTCCTGGAGCCCAGCTCTCCGATCAGCACATCTCCAAGCCTAGCTCCAAGATGCCAACTCCTAAGCTATGTCCTCAGGCAGCCAAGTCCCGGAGCCCAACTCTCTGTCCAGCACGTCTTTGAGCCCAGCTCCAAGACGCCAACTCCTGAGCCATGTCCTCAGGCAACCAAGTCCCAGATCCCAGCTCTCCGGTCAGCATGTCTCCGAGCCTAGCTTCAAGATGCCAACTCCTAAGGCATGTCCTCAGGCAGCCAAGTCCCGAAGCCCAACTCTCCGGCCAGCACATCTCTAAGCCCATCTCCAAGACACCAACTCCTGAGCCATGTCCTCAGGCAACCAGGTTCTAGAGCCCAGCTCTCCGGCCAGCACGTCTTCGAGCCCAACTCCAAGATGCCAACTCATGAGCCATGTCCTCAGGCAACCAGGTCCCGGAGCCCAGCTCTCCGGTCAGCACGTCTCCGAGCCCGGCTCCAAGATGCCAACTCTCGAGCCATGTCCTCGGGCACTCGAGTCCAAAGCCAACATTCTCCAGCAGCGGGGTCTCGACCCCAACATCGAGATGGTGAGGATCGAGCCCAAACAAGATGAAGCTCCCCTCTCAAACCTCCCCGCACTGAAAGAGAAGAAAAGAAAAGAGAGGAGAAGGGAGGAGGAGAGAAGACATTCGCACCACAAAAGAAAAAAGAAGCCAAATTTGTGGAACTACTTTTCATTACTTAGAAGAAACATATTACATTATCTTCTAGGCCCTAACAAGCCAGGCAGCCCAGTTCAGAAAAGAAAAGGAAGAAATTTTTACATGAGAAGTTCTGTCCTACGGAGCTGGCTCCTTCCCAGGGCAGTGCACAGCCAGAACTTCTCCCTCCTCCACCTCCGTCGCCAGGGCACCTTCCTGGGCGGCCTCCGCTAGAGGAGTGGGTGCAGTTGCTACTACTGAGGGGACCGGAACAGATGTCTCCACCTGCAGCGCTAGTCCGACCGTCGCCACCACCGAGGCCGACTCAACTGTTCCCGGGGCCACCTTCAGGGGAGACCTGGCTGGAGCGGCTTCTTGCCCTGCTGCAACCACCGTTAGAGTAGGAGCCTTCTTGCCAGGGGCCCGGAGCATGGCCAGCCGCTCCTCGGAGAGGATCCCCCATAGCTGGGTGCGGCAGTAGGAGAACCCCTTAGCGAAGGAGTTCGTGGCCGCCTCCTTGAAATCCTTGATATTCTCCGGGGAGGCCTTGAAAGTGGCCACCGCGTCAGCGGCCTCCTTCCTTGCAGCCTCTGCCCGGTGCTTCGCCTCCTCCAACTGCTCCCCGGCACATTCAGCCTGCCGGATCACTACCACCATTCCCTTCTCGGCGGTCTCCGCGGAGCGACTGGCGGCGGTAGCCCTCTCCTCCGCGGCCGCCACCCTCTTCTTGGCAGAGGTGGCCCTGTCCCTCGCCGTCTCCATCTCAGCTCGGAGCTCCTTTAGTCGGGTCCTCTTAGACTCGAGCTCCTTCTTGGCTCGGGTGACGTCGGCGACCTCAGCCTGGAGGCTCTTAACCCTCAGGTTAGCCTCCCGGGACTCCTCATCTTTTTGACCCACCTCAGCCTTCAGGGACTCGAGCTCCGCCTATCACTCCTTGTCCCTTTTTGCCCAATTATGGCAGTAATCCCTGATGAGGATCAGCTCTCTGCCTTGCTGCATCAAAGGAAGCATGTTAGCTATAGTGCTGAGAAAGGTCAGAAGGCGTCAAGGCAAGAGAAGAAGGACTTACGGCGTACAAGTTGGCGAAGAACGAGCTGATGACATCGCCCAGGAGCCTCCCGCTCCCTTCTCATCGGTCGCAAGAATGGACTGAGAAGTCCATCATTCGCTCGGCTAGGCCCAGGTCCTTCATCAACGATATGTTGGGCCCCAATCGGAAGGGTACTCAGTGGTAGTCCCTATCCTGCTTTCCTGCCGACTCAGATCTCTCGGTGGCAGGAGGCGCCTTCAACGCTAGCTACAAGCTTGGCACTGCTTTGGGCCATGCCTGGGGTGCCGACCTTATCTCTTTCAGCTCCCCTTCCTCCTCAATGTCGATGACCTCTAGAGTGGGGGCTTCTACCCTGGCGATGGTAGCGGTTGACCTGGCACGGGCGACCACCTCGGGCTCAGGCACTGGGACAAGTTCGCACTGCCCTGAAGGCTCGTAGGCGGACTCGGCCGCCCTCTTCCACCTTCACTCTGGAATCAGTGCATCCGGCCTGGCCTGCACCGGCCTTGCACCATCAACGACCCGAGCCCTCTTCGGAGTGGGCTCACCGGCCTCGGCTGCCTGCTCTCATTCCTCGAAAAATGAGAGCAGCTCTTCTATGGAGAATTTCATCTCTGCATCGGAGAAGACATGGTCAATCCCAAGTAAAAAAAATAAAAAATAAATAAAAAATAAAAAGAGAAAATAGAAAAAGAAAGAAAATGAGAAAAGGGTGGCCAAGTCGAACTCACCCGACTCCTGCGCCGAGCTGACCCCAGCCTCGCGAAGATTCTGCTTCGACAGCAAGACCTCAAGCGAGGGGATCTCCGCTGATCTGAGCAGCTCATACAAGTTGAGGTCGGCTGCTTCGATGGAGGAGTTTCTATTAGGAGACTGATCTGGGTTGCTCCAAACCTAGTCGATCCCCTCGATCGAAGCAAAGAAGTACCTACTCTTCCATCCATTGATGAAAGAGGGGAGCTCAAACTTGATGCTCCGAGGGCGAGAAGAGAGGGACCACCACCCATCCTCGGTAGGGTGGCGTTTCAGGATGAAAAAGGCCCTGAACAAGGAGAAATGGGCGACAATCCCGTGGAAGTGGAACAGGACGATGAAGCAGAAGATCGTCCTAATAGTGTTAGGGACCAACTGAGCAGGGACAAGTTGGTAGTTGGTCAGGAAGGAAAGAAAGAAAGGATGAACAGAAAATTGGAGGCCCTCAGTGAAGGCCTCCTCATAGAAAGTGATCCGCCGAGGGCCACTAAATGTGACCCGCTCCCCAGGATGAGGAACAGAGAGGTGGACGGACTCGGGGATGTTGTAAGCACCCTGGATGGCCACAAGATCCTCGACGGTGATCACTGAAGTGATCTCTCTGGGACCTGTCGATCGAGAAGGTTCGGGTTCAGAAACGGGAGCGGGAGGAGGAGCAGGAAGAAGGGCCTGACGAGATGGAGGAGAAGACCCAGGTTCCCTAATGGCTAAAGGACCGTGGAAGGGTCTCTTACTAAATTCGTAACGTGCCGCCTCCATTTCCTCTTTGGAGGAAGAAGGAGTCCTTGGCCAAGAGGGCCCGGCCTCAGCTTGGCAGGAAGGACGGAAGTTTGGACCAAAGCGATCCATGAAAGAAGAAGAGAAGGACACTGGAAGACCTACGGTGGCTCCTAATCGACGAGAAGGGAGAAGGAAAAGAAGCTAACCTGCTAAGGTCCTAGGAGAACAATGATGGCCCGGGAGGGAGAAGGAGAAGACCGCTGTATGACGTCGGGCGTGAAGGATTTGAAAGAAGGTAAGTTTCGAAAAGACTTACCTCTCCATTCGAGACAACTTGCGCCCGACCATACCATTATAGCTCCCCCAAGAGACACTCGCCACGTGTCGCCGATCGATGGGGCTAGCATCCCAATCCGACCGCGGTCACTCTGACTTTCATGCTCGCCATAATTGCTCCCTAGATGTGGCCACATGGTGCCCTCGCACAGGCTCGAAGGACCGCCGAGCGAGATGCCGCCGATATCGGTCATCATTGCACCGGATTTCTCCACCTTTTCATGTCAGCACCATAATTACTCCCTTCGCCACGAGCGCTGTGAATCAACGGACCTCAGGAGTGGGGGCAAATGATGTGGCCGGATCACTAACATGGCCCTGGAAGACTTACGTGGAGCCGCCATCGGGTGCCATGATGGATTCCCATCATTAGCCCCTTCGTCGGGCTAGGTTCCCCGGAGCAATGGGGCCGCCCGTCGAAGCCGGGCTCCGCCCTCCACCAGGTCGGTCCTCGCCAAGTCGGGACACTTAGGCCAGAGTCGAGCCCAAGCCCCTTTTCGAGGCGGGAACCTCAAGGTCGGGCCCCATGGTCGGGAGTTGAGCTCAAGTCTCTTCCACCACGAGGAGCCCCTTCGAGGTCGGGTCCCCTAGGCTGGGCGGCACCTCGCCCACCTCCGCCAACTCGAGATCGTCCAACGCTGAGTTCCGTTGGCCCAGAGTTGAGCTCGACCCTCCTCCACCCAGCCTAGCCACCCCGGGGCGGGTCCACTGGAGGCGAGCCCCACTTTTCTAGCTCAGTCCCCAACTCAAATCGAGGCACCAACCATCAAGGGAGCAGCACCTCCCCTCCGAGGACAATGGCGGGCCTCCCGAGGATCGTATAACAACGCCCGTCATGGCGCCATTAATGCCCATGGCCGTCATTCATACCAGAAAGAAAGAAAACTCACATCAAGGCACCACGCCCTCCACCGACCTACCATACGACTAGGGAAAAGACTCAACCGGAGAGCACGAGTCTCGACAATGGTGGCCCACCAACCGAGGCCCCGCCAGGCTTCCAGAAGACGGGCAAACAGAAGGAATGTTAGAGGCGTATAGAAGCTTCCCCCAGCTACCTGATAGAAGAGACATCCCGTCTATGGCACGATATCTCGTCGCACACGTTTGACAGCATGGGAAGATCCCGAGGCAAGCCAAAGTAAAAGTCCCAGCCAGAGTAAGCCAAAAGGAGGTAACAACAATAACAAAGGCAAACACAGAAACAAAGGAGGGGGGGCCAGAGAGGAGGGCGACACCACCTCGGCCATCACCTCTCCCAGCTCACACTCACTCTCGCTCTCATTT
The DNA here is from genome assembly GCA_021397845.1 of Areca catechu. Lineage (NCBI taxonomy): Eukaryota > Viridiplantae > Streptophyta > Magnoliopsida > Arecales > Arecaceae > Areca > Areca catechu. Next base: position 67,105,470 of record CM038045.1, read on the forward strand.
TTCATACACACTACACTCACTCCTCTTAGTGTGGAGCTCATCCAGAGGGGCTCGACCAGGAGGATCTATTCTCCTGGACCATCACTGACTAGACCGTCGAAGTGCCTCAACCGGAATCCCCGGTCCGGGTCATTGACACTGTTTGTTGCAGGTCCCAAGACACCGGAGGCATCCCAAGCAGGTGAAAGCACGACCCTCGACGCCATCAGCAGCTACGGGCCACGACGATCCGGATGGCAACACCTCCTATCCTTTTTTTTATCAAAAAAATATATTAGTATATATTATGATATATTCATTATTCTTCTATGCTTGTTTTTGCCAATCGCCAACTACCATACAGGATGAAGACAGAACCAGCGGCCAAATAGGAAAAAAATATTGCTCAAAACAATCTTACAAGAATCATCTAATAACAAATTACTATGATATTTTATTATTAAAAAATTATATTATTATTCAAGTTTAATTAATAATTTTTAATAAAAATTTTTGCCAGATGATAGTTTTGATAATTTTTATTATTTTGAATGAGAAAAAATTTTCTTTCTCAAATAATATAATAATTTATTATTGGATAATTTAATATATATATATATATTGTTAAAGCTAAATTCTTCCGGACTGGATGGAGCAACATGCTTGCTAGTTCACCTTTATTGAAAGCCTGCAAAATAAATCCCCTAATCGAAATTTCTCTGGTGGACACTCCGATGCCAAAGTCAGCAAAAATTTAGGCAGCAGAATGGAGAACTTGAGAGCAAAATGAAATGAAAAATGGAAAGGGAAAATAAGTGGAGTGGCATTGAAAGAGCTAGTTATGGATTGGCTTTAGCTTTCCTGGAGTTGGCTTACCTTGAGTGTCCCCTCTAACCGATATTTATAGGTGTGAGTGTAACTACTTACGTTGTGGAAATTAGCTAATGTAACTTTCTCATAACAGTAAGTAGTGACGGTCGGAAATTAGTTATTTCATGGTTATCGAAGCCGAAGCTATCGACTATGTGGGTAGTTATAACAACCAGAACAACCTTCAACAGTTTTAGATTGAAAGATCATTCACATGCTTCAGATACACTTTCTTTAGAGGAGATCCGAAAAGAGTCTAACTACCTCTTCAGACTGTCTTCCTTGGAATGGTCCGAAGACATGCTAGCTATATGTTTCGGATTTATCTCTTTCGGAGTGAACCAGAAAATAAAGAACTGCTTCCCATGGAGCTAAAGGGATAAACAATATATTCCAGAAATGTCCTCTTCGAACCAAGCTGAAGACATGAGGCCGAATGAAATAGTAACATATTCTAGAAGCATCCTCTTCGGACCAAGCTGAAGACATAAAGCCAAAGGAAATAATAATATATTCCAAAAAGTGTCTTCTTCGAACCAGGCTGAAGACATGAAGCCAAATGAAATAGTAACATATTCCAAAAGCGTCTTCTTCAGACCAGGCTAAAGACATGAAGCCGAATGAAATAATAATATATTCTAGAAGTAATAATATATTCTTTTCATTGAGATAGATTGTAGCCCTCGTTAAATTAAGAAAATATCATCTTTATGTGCACTGATTTGGTTGACTGGTCCAAATAAAACTAATCCAACTGATGAACCGGCAGTTATTTTGTATTAAACCGGATTACCACAACAGTTGCCCCCTACTCCCAATTTTGAAATAATTTTATTTCAAAAAATGGGAGTAATTAGAGTTTGTCATTTATGGATGAAAATAAGATAATTAATGATGGTGAATCGCTGACCCTTCCTTTCATAATAACTGATTTATTATTCGATGATCGTGCTGAGGATAGGTGTCAACCCCTCATTGATGCTTCAAAAAAGATGGCATAGATTTAAAAGCCTGGCTGACCCTTTCATTAAAAAGACTTTTATGGGACTCTTATTTGATCGAGAAATTATACTTAGCGACATCTTGTGCCTTAGTTATCATGCTGAAAACTCATCTTGATCGTTTATGGCATTTCTCGCAGATCGTAACTGACAATCCTTTGATTGACGTCCCTTAGTAACTCGCACCCACGATCGGCGCCGCCGATACATTATGCAACTGAGAAGATCAACAGTTTCCTGAGAAAAACCCTATCATCCCATACATATAAAAAGGGGGTGATCCCACGAAATGAACTTCCGTGTTTTCTCTGAAACTTCCTTCTTCTTCCTCTCGTCCTGCACCATTGTTCTTCTTCTGCAAGTTATCTTGTATTTATTCAGAGGTAGGGGTCCTTCTTCTTTTTCTTTCATAATGTATGAGTCTCTAGATAACTGAAGTATTAGCAAGGGTTCAATGAGAGATGAACCCTCTGGGAGTGAGGGCCTTGTCAGAAGGAGAGGTTCCGAACTTTCTCCAGGAATAGTCGTTAGTTCCTTATCTCATACTAAAGTAGAAAGTCTTATGAATCGCTATCACATTCCTAGGACCTTTAAGTCACTTGTTCTCAATCCAGACGAGAGGATTATCCATCCTCCTCCCAAGGCAATTGTCGTATATGAAGATCACTTAAAGGTTGGCCCTAGGTTTCCTCCTCATCCATTCTTTGTGAAAATTTTTAATCTCTATAAAGTAGTCCCAGCTCAATTGACACCGAACAGCTTTAGAAACATTTATGGATTATTAGTCCTTTGTAAATTTCATAAGGTAGAGCTTAGAACTTCCTTGTTTACTTCCCTTTTCGTACTAAAAAATGACTTTCATGGTGAAGGATGGTGGGTCATCGGCCCTCGTCCAGGCTGAAGACTAATTATGGAAACTCCTAGTGCCACACATGGGTGGAAACCCTATTTTTTTTCATCTATTATCGAATGGAAGACTCCTCATTTAGACGCAAATGCTAGGAAAAGGATCTTGAAGGCCGATCAAACGGACTTGAAATATTATCAAGTATGGGAATTCCTCTAGCCAAGGAACTATTAAGGGAACAAAACCTTCATCTCGCTCATATTAGCAAGGTTCCGACATTAGGTATACAAGACAGTCGGCTTTAGTTCTTCTTTCAAAATCTATTATGCTTTTCCGACGACTGACCTGAGAATCATTTCTCTTTGATTGCAGGTGAACCGATGAGGCCAAACCTTGAAAGACTTTTATAGGCATCCAAAAAGAGAGCAGTGTCGGTTTACCAGAAGGAAACTGAAGTCCGAAAGAAGGCTAGGTCCGAAGAAACTTCCGAAATAGCTCTAACAAGGGCCACACCTGACGAAGACAATACACCCTCAATGGAACCTCCTTCAAGGAGTTCACCCCCATCGCCCTCCCTGAAACGATCCATCCCAACTCCGACTGTCGAAGAGTTGCTCCCAATTTTTCTAAAGGATAAAAGAAAAGCAAAAGGAAAGGCTCCCAAGATCGAAGAGGGTACATGGAGGAATGCCCCAATGTATAGGGAATATAATGTCGACTTTGTAACTTTTTTGACGGACGGGGCTTGGAGCACCTCAAATTAGCTAGAGAGATACTGAAGCACACTCTCCTCCCTCGAGACTGGGAAATCAGCAAAACTCGATGTTTCGAGAATATATCTGATTCAGCATTCTCATCTATGCTGAAGGTGAATATCGTCTCTTCCTTTCTTCCTTTTAATATAATGTTCAACTTTGCTAACCTCATATTCCATGTGGTCAATGCAATTAGTTCATGATGTCACCCTTATGGAAGAGAGCATAATTGAATTCAGAGACTACCATAAGGGAATAAAAGAGAAACTCCAAATGGCTAAGGCCGAGAAAGAAGTTGCCGAGGAGTTGAAAAAGGCTATGGAGGAAAAGCTAGCTTTAAGCGATGCTATGGTTCAGAATCTGAAGACCGAACTAGAAAAGGCTCAATCAAATGCTTCTGAATAAGAGGCAAAGCTTAAGAAGAAGAAGAAGATGATTCGGTCCTTAGAACATTCAGCCAAAGAAGCTCAATAGAAGACTGAAGAAGCAGTCAAAAAGGTCGATGAAGTGATCAAAAAAGCTGAAGTAGCGGCTGAAGAAATAAAGGCCTTAAAAGATAAGTAAATAGGGCGGTCGAGGACTATAAGAAGTCTTCGGCATTTGATGATGAAATGACCGAATCAGGGATATTCAGCTACCATGCTAGTTTCAATGATGGGGTAAAAGAAGTGCAGAATCTCTACCCGAATCTCGATATCTCAAATATATATCCAGCTATTTGACCTTGAAGAAACAGAAGAACCTGGATCTACTACAGAAATGCCGGGTCATACTGAAGAGGATCATGCTATAACTGGAGGGGCTTCTGAAGACGAAGCACTAGCAGCTACACACCTAAACAATCCGGCTTAAGCTGAAGAGGTATGGCTGAAGACAACCCATCATAAGTTGCTGATGTAAAGAAGCCACCCAATTTCTGTAACTTTTTTTTCTGACTGTATTGTAAGAAGGATAGCATATATGTATTTACTACTTCATGAATGAAAATATCTTTCTTTCCAAATAGATTATGCCGTAATGAAATATTTACTGAGTATTGATACGGCAGAAGGCTGACGTGTGACCCCTATCAGATGCCATGTCAGAAAAGCTGCCACAGTGGACACTCCATCTCGAGTTCCTTTGTCAAGCCGAGCTCCCCTAATCCGTTAAAATCGAGTCCCATCCTCCGCCAGGTCGGCACCCACAAACTCGAGATGCCTAGGCTGGAGTCGAGCAACCTCCTTCACCAGAGTGAGCCCCTTCAAGGTCGAGCCCTCTGGGCAGGGGTCACGTACCGACCTCCTCCGCCGGATCGAGCCCCTCCAAGGTCGAGCCCCCTTGGCCAGAGTCGAACTCGGCCCTCGTCCGCTAAGTTGAGCCCCTCCAAGGCCGAGCCCTCTGAGCAGGAGTCGAGCCCTCCTCCACCGGGTTGAGCCCCTCCGAGGTCAAGTCCCCTAGACCGGAGTCGAGCTCAGCCCTCCTCCGCCAAGTTGAGGCCCTCTGAGGTCGAGCCCCCCCAGGCCGGAGCCGAGTCCTAGCTCTCTAGTTCGGTAACCACCTCGGACAACGCCGCCGGCCACCAAAAGAGCGGAGCTGCCTCCCCAGGGCACCGGCGGGCCGCCCGAGGGCAATGAAAAAGCACCCATCAAATCATAATAACTGCCTATGGATGCCACTTATACCAAGAGAGGGAGAAGTTCCCCCCAATTAAGACACTGCCAGGCTTCTCGGAATGGAGCAACCAGAAGGAATGTCAGAACACACAGTAGTTTCCTCATCACCAACCAGGAAAGACGTTCCATCCACGACACGGAACGCCGCCACATGCACCTGATAATACAGATCAGAAGAGACATCCTGTCCATGGCATGGAACGCCGCCATACGTTCCTAACAGCACAGGGGAGATCCTGAGGTAGGCGTTCAACGATCACCCAGACTTAAAAGAACCTTCGACATGCTCGGAGGAGAGGTAACTAAAAACTAAATAGAAAAAATCCAAGCAAGTGAGGGGGAGGAGGCCACACAAGAGGACCCATCCACCTCGGCCACCACCTTTCCCGTCACACTCGCACCCCCATTCTCATTCTACTCACATCATTTTCACTCATCCTAGCATGGAGTCCATCACGAGGGGCTCGACCAGGAGGATCTGTTTTCCTGAATCGTCACTGACTTGAGTATCGAAGTGCCCCCACCGGAATCCTCGGCCCGGGTCACTAATCCTTATTTTGCAGGTCTCAACGAGCAAGACATCATCGAGGAGACGAGGGGCGATCTGACATCGACGACAGCTATGGGCCACAGTGATCTTGGCGGCAACAGATTGGCACGCTAGGAAGGGGGACTGATGCAAACCCTTTGTTCCAAAAGCCAGTCCCCCCGCAAGTGGGTCCATCAGAAGGATGGTGACGAAGCGAGCTAGTGAGGCTTCCACCAGCCGTGCGGGAGACTCTTCCTGGTGCGGGCACCAGACTCAGAAAAAGACTTCATGGCTTCATCTAGATCTCTGATTGACCTTGCCCGAAGAATTAGGGTTTTCTAGTTTTGTAATAAGGGTTGACTTGGTCAACTCAATTTTAATCTTAAGTCTATATTTCCCTGTAATTTAAATTTTGTTGAGTCATGTTGACTCAGTACAAGTCCTAGTAGTGGTCTAGGTCTTCTCCAAGTTGGTGCCATTTTTTTCCAGTCAAGTCAAGGCCCAAGCAAGTGGGCCCACACTCCAGCCACACGCTAGAGTCCAGGAGGCACCACAACTGCATCCCAGTGTCTTGGTCCCCACACCCAAGGGAGCAAGAATTTTTCTTGAAGCCAAAATCAAGGAGGCGCCCCATATATACCTTAAAAGGCCAAGCTAAAAAAAGAAAGAGGCATTTCTTGGGGAGCACTTCAAGGGGGCGCCCAATCTATGCCTAAAAAGACCAAAGCAAAGTTGGGAAGAGCCATGACTTGGGGAGAAAGAAAAGGAGGTGTCCAAAAGAGTTGAACCATTGAAGGAAGAACCCTAAATTCAAGGAGAAGACTTAGGAGGCGCCATCTTTCTACCTTTTGAGATGATTTTCATGACTTTTAGGGCCGCCTACTCCTTGTAGGACTCTTTGGTTGGCCAAGAGGGAGAATATTTTCTACCAAAAGTATAGGCTAGGGAGTTTAGTCCTACATGGAAAATGTATGAAATTTTATTTCTTTGTTATGTCTATATATTCAACTCTATGTAACTCTTGAATAATAATGATGAATGAAATCAATTTCTTTGCGAGCAACTTTGTGTTTCTCTTTTCCGTACTTGTATTCGAGTGTTGAGCTCCGTGAGGGAGTAAATTCAGGTTCCCTAGGAACCTTGAGGAGGTGTGAGATCTCCAACCCCAAAACCCTAGCTTAGTCCACCCATCTCTACTCCACCACCACCAAACCCTAGCCTCTACACCATCTCCAAGGTCCTTCTTCCAAAGGGTGGCCGACCACCAGGACCCCAGTCCAGCCATCTTCAAGTCAGCTACCATTGCTTCAGAGACCACCAGCATCCAGGTTCAGATCAATTGTTTCAATTACAGAGTAAGTTCAAAGAAGAGTCAGATCAATATCAAGATCTCCGGAACTTCTACATCCAACAATCTTCATTAAGTCCTCAGGTCAGTGTCTTTCTTTGAGTTTCTGGTTCTTCTTTTGTTCTTCTTCTTCCAGATCCTGAGTTCGAGAAGAAGGCCAACCTTGCCATAGGACTACAATCTGAGGATCCATTGCGAAGATACCCCGTCTCCAAGGATCCTACAATCTGCTCGAGAGAGTCTTTCAATCGAAGCAACGAGAGATATCACAGTCAGGTATAAAACCTTCTCTTCTCTCTTCGTCTGTTTCTTGAAAGAGGAGTAAACCCTAGGTCTGGGGGTTTCTCAATCCCCAGCGATCCTACTAGTGAGTTACTCTGATAATCCACTCTTTTTAATTGTTCTTTCTATCATTTCTTAGTTTCTTTCAACATTAGTTTATCTTTCCTGAGTCAAAGCCGACTTTTGATATATATATATATATATATATATATAGATATATATAGTATATATATTTAGTCTTAATTTACCGCATCGCATCATCATATTTGTTCTGCACCATTTTTGTTATCAGAGCTTTCGTTCTGCATCATTTTTGGTATCAGAGCCCTGTCTAGGGTTCTTGCTTGTTTGATTATTTTTTTCATTCCTTTTTACTTTTGCTGCCTGGAGTAGACTCCCCTGGCTGTCTGGTCCTAGGAACAAGCAAGACGCAAGCCTCCTCCTCCCATTCCACGGGGTTCCTAGGGCGTGTAGGGGTGCCGCTGGGTTATAACTTCTAGGCAGGGATTGTAAACGGGACACACGTTCTTTTCTACCAGTAATTATCCTGTTATTTGAATTGTTTCTCTCTATAAAAAATTCCAAATTAAGTAATTCTTGTTTTTCTAGAACCAATATAATTGAAAGTAATTTACATAAAATTCTCACGATTTATTGATTTCTGTAGATTTTTTGAGATCAATTTTACTGCTGTTCTGCTTTTTATTTTTTGCAAGCTATTTTTTTATTTGAGTGTGCATAAATTGAATCTATCTTAAGGGCACCGAAGTTGCAACATAAGGGGAGGATTGAGACCCTCTCCTTAGCCCAAAACCACCTCCCGTGCATTCGAACCTAAGCCTTTAATCTTAAAATTAATTAGACCTAATTTGCCCTAGTGGGCTAGGGACACCAACTGGTCGGGTCTAGGCTAGTGTTGAGTCAGTTTGTCTAGTTACTCTGTGTATACTTTGTACTCAGTGTCTAGAATGGTGGTTCAGGGATTCTATCCCGAAGGGCTTGTATGCTGGTCTGCCTACCTGGCCAATCACTGATTGGTGTCTAGGATTGGCATTTAGGGACCTAACACTCCCCTTACACCTGCCTGGCTGAGTCCCGAGTTACTATAGGCTAGCTTGCTACTCTGATTGGGCATCTAGTTTGGGCTCTAGGTCTAGTTAGCCTGTAGTCATTTCAGTCGAGTCTCATTTGGTGTGCTTGCTTGCATCATCATGTCCACCCGGAACGGAGTACCCTACCAACCTGGTCAAACACAACCTGATTTAGAGGCCATGATTAGAACTCTTACCGAAAGTATGACCAAATTGAGTCAAAATATGAATGAGGGTTTTGCCCAGTTTAGAGACCGAGCCCAGGGACTTGAGAAACGTAGACATCAAAATTGGACCCCTGATCCAAATTTTAATAGGCCCCAACCTCACCCATGCCAGGAGCCTAGGAGGACCTTATACCGTGATCCCGAGCATAACCCTAGGAAGCCTAACCATGATATCTATAATGTGGATCGTGTCTATGAGAGGTCCTTACAATATTCTAGACCAGTCACTCAACAACCCAAGTCTTCTAGATCAAACCATTTAGATCCACACCCATGCCCAAGTAAGGTCTCTACTAGCTTGAAACCCAGTGTGACCCAGGTTCCTATATCGCAAGAATGTTGGTTTTGTGGAGAAAGAGGCCATAAAACTAGTCAGTGCCCATGCATAGGACTGGCTTGTGCACAGCTAAGTGGTAAGAATCCTAAGGATAACATTAATGAGGGAGAACCCAAGCCTACCAATGAGGAAGAAAGGTTAGGTATGACAAGCCCAGAATCAGTTGACCCGATTACCACTGATCTGAAACCCATTGAAGATGGCATCGAGGAAGTATATGATGCTGGCTTGAGTCTAGTTGATGAATATGAGGGGACGAACTTGAAGAATGTGACATCGATACTATTGGTTCCTTACCTGAGGAGACCTTGGAGAGCAACCAAGTGGTAGGACCTAGTTCAGAAATTCAAGAGATTTGTGAGAACCAGGTTCCTTTAGTCAAATACTCCCAGGAAGAACTCATAGTGTTAGCCCGAGCTATCAGTTCGTACCCTCTAGTGACAGTCATTCCCCAAGTACCAATTGAAGATCTTTGCACTGAACTGTTTAAGTTTGCCCACCCTATGGTAGATCCTCTCCTTAGGATGACTGAATCAAGCCTCTTACAATTGGACCTTGTCCCATGAATGAGGAGTTGATGACCACACGCCAGCACACCCCTTCCACACCCCTAGCACACCAGCTCCACATGCCAACATGACAAGAAGGAAAGTCAAAATGGATAAACATGAATCCCTTGATTCATGCTAGCTTGTTTAGGAAAGAAGTGGTCCCCCCCCTTTGGATGTCCACTACCTACCTTGTTTGGAGGGATTTTGTATGGCATGAGAGTATTTTCTTCCATGTATTTAGCCCCACACTTTAGGAAGAAAGTGGGAGAGTGTTTTCTTCCATGTATTCAGCTCCATACTTTAGGAAGAAAGTGGTCACCCATTATTTTCCTTATTTTCTTTTACTTGGGCCCTAAGTCTCATGACTTTATATAAGGGACCCCTTGTATAAAATTTAATAACTTTTATTCATGAAATACAATTGATTACTTACAATTGATGTGTGCTACGGGGATTCTGTGTGAGCCCCTCCTTCTTCCTGGTGTTCTGTGCCCTGTCTCCAGCCACCATCCAGCTCTCCAAACCCTGGCCGCCCAACCTCAAATTCTTCTTTCCCTTGCTGTTTTCCCTTTAATACTTTATCCTTGCTTTGTTTTCTAACCCCTGAAAGGTTGTTTGCAGGTTCATCGACTTTTACAAATCCAACAACTCCAGCCGGGCCGCAATCGGATCACCGAGCAGAAAGCCGAGAATCCGTAGGACTCCGGCTTGATTTTTCAGGCCACATCCGGGAGTGAGAGCAATCCCTTCGCATACGATCTACACCAGGTGCATCAACCATTGTCAGGTGCACCCCCTCTGCCTGCTAGATGCTTTATTGAGGATAAAGTAGCCCAACCGAGACTTCTCAGCCTCGGCGGTCCTTCGTTTCTATTGCTTTAGGGTCCTGTTATGCATGATTTAGTTTCTTATTTTCATATAGAACTCTTTATATCATTACTTGGCTTGATCTTCGGGATTAAAACTTATAACTCAATATTTAAAAATATAAAAAAAATAATTGCATGCATATATAGTCCTGCATATTTGGTATCAGAGCCAGGTTGGGCTAGGTTCTCTTTGGATACTCGGATCGGGTGCTTCACCATGGCCATCCGGTCATAAAAGGTTAGTAAGGATTCAAAACCATCTTTCCCAATCGACGGGATCTCCTATGGTGGTAAGGGTGCCACTGTGAATTGACCCTTGAAGAAGAACACAAAGAGTTCCTTAGGATTTTTTTCATTTTTGGCCTTTCAGTATATATCTTGTTATTTTAATTATTTCTATCTCTATAAAACTTAAAAATTTTGAGATTTATTTTTTTGGATCTCTCATAATTTAGAGTATTTTTAAGAATTTTTTCAAGAATTATTTCAATCTGTGGATTTTCTCCTAGCCGAGACACTGCCTAAGAATAATTCTGCTCTATTTTGGCAGCAAACCCGATTTTGGAAAGTTCAGGGTTTTTTTTAGTATAATCTTTGAATATTTTAATTTTAGCATATTTCCTGCATATTAGATCATAATCTGCAATTATCTTATGTTTAAGAAAAATTCCCAAAAAAATAATTTACATATATTCAAAATCACCAAAAACACTAAACCCTGATTTGGGCATCTGTGTGAGCCCAGGGTATCTGTGTGATCCCTTTCCCTTCTTCCCAGGGTTTTTGTGTGATCCTTGATTTGGGCATCTATGTGATCCTAGGGTATCTGTGTGATCCCTTCTCCTTCTTTTCAGGGTATCTGTGTGATCCCTAGGGCATCTGTGTGAGTCCTTTGGTGTGTGCTTGTCCTCCTCGGGGAATCTGTATGAACCTCGGTTATCTTTTTGAACCCTTAGCCCTCTTCTTTCTTCCTCCAGACAAACCCTAATCCCCTGGTGACTTCTATGCTTGCCAGCGATCCTAGCCCGCGTATCTGTCCCGCATCAATTTGGTATCATTGCATAAATTTCTTTAAGGGCACTTTCTATATGTCAGATAAGGGGAAGAATTGATAACCTCTCCTTAGCCCAAAACCATAACCCTTGCATTCGGTCCCAAGCCTAATATAAAATTAACTAGATTTAATTTGCCCTAGTGGGCTAGGGACACCCAACGGTCGGGTTCAGTCTTTGTAGGACGACTAGTGCACCCAATTCATTTCCTAGTACTGGATACTGGTGTCTAGGCAAGAGGTACAATATTAAACAACCTAGGCGGATCGGTGGTTCCTTAATTAGGTCCCTGCAAGAGCGGGGGGCTCCCACCATCCCACCTCTTACCTGGCCAGATTGAAGGATTAGGATTTGAGTTATGTGTAAATTGAGTCAACCCATTCTGATTGGGCTCTAGGTCTAGGCAGCTGTAGTCAAGTCAGTGTTGAGTCTTGCATAAGCACTAGATCAGGAGTCCTATTTCATCCACCATCTCCCTAAACCCATGGAGAAGCTGGAAGCCCAGATTCAAGCCCTTGTAGACCAAATAGCCCAGATGAATCATAAGTTTGACCAAATGGAGGATAGGATAGGAACCCTAGAGAAAACCCGCAGGACCCAGACTAGATCCAAACCTGAGCCACCTTTACCCACACTACCCAAAACCTATGAACATAGATCCCATGCATCCACTCCCTATAAGCCTAGTAGACCCATGACCTATAGATCTGAACCCATGACCTATGAACAAAATGAACCTGCAATAGAAGAACAATTAGAGGAAGATAACTCTGTTACTAGGATTTTACCTGAGGAAACACTAGAAAAGGGCCTATTTGTTGAGCCTAGTCCTAAATTCCATGAACTAGAAGATTTTATTGAGGATTTGGCTTGCTTAACCCATTGCCCTCAGGATGAGTCCTTTCCTATCATTCCTATTGAAGATCTCTTCCCAGAAATTGTTGAACCATCCTTCCATAGCATGGACCTTTTCTTGCCCATAGATATAACTCCATATTCATACATTAAGGGCAGTCTCTTTAGCCCAGAACCAATCCCTGAATCCTCTTCCTATTTTCTACCCTTCCCTAAGTCTTCTCATGTGTCTAGAACTATTAGGTTACATTTTGTTAAGGTTACTAGGTTGCAAGAAACCATAGAGCCCATCCCTTTTGCTACCTACTTTTGGAAGACCCTCTGGCATCTATTAGGAGTTACTAGCAAATTCTCTTCTGCATGTCATCCATCAACCACAACTCATGCCCCATACCCAAGTTGTAGTAAAGACCTAATAAACCTCTTTCGATAGGAATGCATAGTCGAGTCTGTTAGGTGTTGGTATGAGTCATTTGCATCATCTGTTAGGAGTCTGCATGTGCCCAGCATGTTCACCACCTGCACTAATTTAGAAACAAACTAGCTAATTCTCAGAAAAAGGGCCAAGGAATTTGATGTAGTGGATACTATCTTGGTTAGGCTTAGGCCTAAAAAAAGCTTCATGCTCGCGGAGCCGTACCTTTTAAAAAGATAGAGATGGTTGGACCAAATGCCTATGTGTTAGATTCACCTCTGGATTTGGGCATTAGTTCTACCTTCAATATCATAGACCTGGTTGAGTATAAGGAACCGGCAGCGATACCTAGTAAGACCTTTGGACCTACTCCTTCCATTGTAAGTGACCCTAACCTGGAGTGTCCACCAATTATTTGGCCTGAGAGAGGAGAACGGATCGAGCGTATCTTGGATGATCAAGCCATCATGATCTGGGGCCACGGCTATCAACGCTACCTGGTATGATGGCAAGGTCGACCAGAGTCGGACGATTCATGGATTTCTCGAGAGGACTTGCAATGCCTCGACCCAGACCTTCTCGAGAGATATGTGAGCTAGTGTGATCTTCACTAGATAGGATCGAGTTCTTCCCATCCCAGGAGAATTGGTGGGGACACCAGAGGTACCAGAATAAGACAGAGGCTTCTCAACCCTCTGTGGATTACTTAGTCGCATTTGAGTCCATTTATAATAAAGGCTTTGTCCATTTGAGTTGTCTTTTTCTTACTTGAGTCCTGTATTAGTCAGCTCATGTTGAGCTAGTTTTCTTTTTGAATCCTGTATGTAGCATTTGATCCATACCATTAGGATTTTGGATCAGTCGGTCAAGTCAGCTCATGTTGAGCTAATCATATTTCGAGTCTTGTAATCATGTCCAGTTATATTGAGTCTGTTTGAGTCAAGCCCAGTCAAAGAAGACTCAAACATGTGAAGGACACCACCCAGCATGCCATCTCAGCAGCCACATGGAGCCCAGTCACACCCTGGATTGCGCCACCTAGGATTACTTAGAGGATCATGAAATTGGCCCATGCATAAGGAGTTGATGACCACACACCAGCACACCCATTCCACACCCCAAGCACACCAGCTCCACACGCCAGCATGACAAGAAGGAAAGTCAAAATGGATAAACATGAATCCCTTGATTCATGCTAGCTTGTTTAGGAAAGAAGTGGTCCCCCCCCTTTGGATGTCCACTACCTACCTTGTTTGGAGGGATTTTGTATAGCATGAGAGTATTTTCTTCCATGTATTTATCCCCACACTTTAAGAAGAAAGTGGGAGAGTGTTTTCTTCCATGTATTAAGCCCCACACTTTAGGAAGAAAGGGGTCACCCATTATTTTCCTTATTTTCTTTTGCTTGGGCCCTAAGTCTCATGATTCTATATAAGGAACCCCTTGTATGAAAATTTAATAACTTTTATTCTTGAAATACAATTGATTACTTCCAATTACTGTGTGCTACCTGCTATGTGCTAAGGGGATTCTGTGTGAGCCCCTCCTTCTTCCTAGTGTTCTGTGCCCTGTCTCCAGCCACCATCCAGCTCTCCAAACCCTGGCCACCCAACCTCAAAATCTTCTTCCCCTTGCTATTTTTCCTTTACTACATCCTTGCTTTGTTTTCTAACCCCTCAAAGGTTGTTTACAGGTCCCTCGACTTCTACGAATCCAACGACTCCAGCCAGGTCACAATCGGATCACCGAGCAGAAAGCTAAGAATCTGTGGGTCTCCTGCTTGATTTTTCAGGCCACATCCGGGAGTGAGAGTGATCCCTTCACATACGATCTGTACCAGGTGCATCAACGGTTGTCAGGTACACCCCCTCTGCCTGCCATATGCTTTATTAAGGATGAACTAGCCCAACCGAGACTTCTCAGCCTCGGCAATCCTTCATTTCTATTGCTTTAGGGTCCTGTTATGCATGCTTTAGTTTCTTATTTTCATATAGAACTCTTTACATCGTTACTTGGCTTGATCTTCGGGATTAAAACTTATAACTAAATATTTAAAAACATAAAAAAAATGATTACATGCATATATAGTCCCGCATCAAAAACTCTTCCAAATCTTTATTAGATCTGATTATTTGAAGGTTAACATGCCCTAGTAGTGATGGTTTCATTCCCATGAAGATCCTAATCCTTATTTTGAACTAGATCTACATTGCGGGTCATAAAAATTAGATCAACTAATCTCCTTATAAAAATTCTTTTCTCGGATTAATTTAGCTATTTTATTTGATAATTAATTGCTTAAGTTTGCTTGCTGGTTAGCTTGCTAAAACTCTCCATTCATCATTTTATTTTTGTTTTCCATCAATTTTTGGTATCAAAGCTTATGGTTTACTAGGTCAAGTGTTTGATTGATGAGATTTTTGTTCTAATATTTACCCAGTTTTTTTATGAATTTTAGTATTTTTTACATTGATCAGAAAAATTCAAAAAAATACTTTTCCAGTACCTTACTATGCTAGGATTCGAAATATAAAATTCAAAAAAAATATTTTCTTTTTATTTCTAGATTTAAAAATATGAGTTCTTAGATCATTTCTGAAGTTCTATCTAGAATTCTATTTTTGCCTTCCATTTCATTTATTTTTCAAAAAAATACAAAAAAAATTTAAAAGATTTTTAATTTTATATATGAGATCCAGACTTCGAGTTTTATTATTTTTCACTAAAACTCTGGGCGTACAGAGCCTAAAGGTTTTCACCGACTCCCAACTGGTTGCCAGTCAAGTCTACGGAGAGTACGAAGCTCGAGATCCCCAGATGGTGAAGTACCTGGAGAGGGTTCGTTCGAGCGCGGCAGGCTTCCATCACTTTCGCATTTTCCACATCCTCCGTGGAGAAAACGCTCATGCGAATGCACTGTCGAGGCTCGCAACCCTACCGGACTCATCCCTGGGGCGCGCCTACATCGAGTATCTCAAGAATCCAAGCTACGAAAGTCCAGAGGAGGTGCAACAAGTAGCCCACGAGCTGAGCTGGATGGACAAGTATGTCAGGTACATCCAGGATGGCCTCCTACCAGAGGACCGCAAAGAAGCCAGCCTCGTCAGAAGGAAGGTCACCCGTTTTGTTTTAATGGATGGTCACCTCTACCACCGGTCTTATTCCTACCCTCTCCTGAAGTGTCTCAGACCCACGGAGGCTTCCTTCATGCTCCGGGAGATACACGAGGACCTTTGTGGGAATCATGTAGGAGGGAGGACTCTGGCGTATAAGGCTCTTCGCCAGGGATACTTCTGGAAAACAATTTTTTATAACAATAAAGCCCTTGTTTGTGATAAAAACAATTTTTTCTTCATCTCCATGATCCATTCATATTTGGTTATATCCTGAGAAAGCATCTATGAAGCTCAACAGCTGATGACCAGCAGTGGCATCAACTAACTGATCTATCTTCTGTAAAGGGAAGCTATCTTTTGGGCAAGCCTTATTAAGATCCATATAATCAATGCAAATCCTCCACTTGCCATTAGACTTCTTCATTATCATAACATTGGCCAACCAATTTGAATATTGTACTTCCCTTATAAATTTAGTTTCAAGGAGTTTGCTGACTTCTTTGTCAATGACCCTTTGTCTCTCCGGAGCAAAGTTCCTCTTCTTCTACCAAACTGGTTTATAGTTGGGGGTTACTTTCAACTAGTGTATAATTATTTTAGATGAAGTTCCAGGCATATCCGAAGCTACCCAAGCAAAAATATCGGCATTACTTTGGATAAAGCTAATCAACCTTGCTTTTGTCTCTTCATCTAACAGATTGCTAATTTATACAAATTTTGTTGGGTCGTCTTCAGACAAAGGCATAGAGAGGGTTTTTTCCACTAGTTCTTCATAGTTTTTAGTTCTGTCTCTTGGATCTAACTGATCAAGTGTTAAGGGATTGGTCGATTGTTTATCATGGATCATTAGGCATTGACGAGCAACCCTTTGATCCCCTTTTATTTCTCTGATGCCATGTCTGGTGGGAAATCGTACCAAAAGATGGTAGGTCAATACTATGGCTCAGAATTTATTTAAAGCAGGCCATCCCAAAAATGCATTATAAGCTGAAAGTGTTTGTACTACTATAAAGTTGATGGGAAGTGTCTTTTGGCATGGTTCAGTGCCAAGAGTTATGGGTAAAACTATTTTTCCTTCAACTCCAACTTGATTTCCTTCGAACCCAGTCAGAGGAATAGGAGACCTTTGCAGCTCACTTCTAGATAAGCCCATTCTAAGAAATGCATCATACAGTAAAACATCGGCAGAATTTTCATTATCTATCAGAATTCTTTTACATCATATTTTGCAATTATAGCTGAAACCATAACAAGGTCATCATGTGGGAGTTGAACTCCTTGGAGATCCTCATCTAAGAAGCTAATGGAGTTTTTGCCTTTAAGTCTCTTGGGATTATCTTCTTCAGCTTCATTCCTCCAGCCGACTGACCGATGAAGCATACTGACCCCCCATCGGCCGGCCTTTGGTGAGGCAGTTCGGCTTCATCGGTAGCTCTTTGAAGGGCAGTTGCTTTGGCTTGAAGCTCGGGATGGCTGACATACTTTTCCAAATATCCTTTTTTGATTAGGTCCTCAATAGCATCTCAGAGCTGAAAACATTCTTCAGTATTATGACCGTGGTCTCGATGGAATTGGCAATATTTATTCTTATCTCTCGCTTTAACGGAGGTTTTCAGGGGACGTGGCCTTTGCAAGTAGTTTTCTTTTTCTATCTCCAACAAAATCTTCTCTCTCGGGAGGTTGAGGGGAGTGTAGGAGTCAAACCGATTGCCCTGTTGCTTGGACTTGGGACTGCATCTAGGAACTGATGCATTGTTGGAAGACATGGCCACATTTGATCCTTTGATATTCTTTTTCTTGGAAGGGTGTCTCCCTTCGATGAGTCGACGACTTGTGGCTTGCTCTTCAGCAGCAACATATTTCTAAGCTCTTGCCAATAGTTTGGCATAGCTCGTAGGGAACCTTTTATCCAAGGAAAAAGTAAACTTGGACGATCTGAGACCTTTCTTCAGGGCTGACATGGCCTCATGCTCATTAAGATCTGGGATCTCCAGAGTGGTCGAGTTGAATCGAATAACAAATTTTTTAAGACTTTTTCCTTCATTCTATTAAAAGAGGAACAAACTATCTGTGTTACGTGGTATCTTTTGACGTGTTTTGAAATATAAAATAAACAGCCGCTCTAGCTCAGCAAAAGAATGAATTATGCCCGGCTATATGCTCGAATACCACATTCGAGCGACTTTTGGTGGGGACACCTGAGGTACCAGAATAAGACAAAGGCTTTTTCAACCCTCTGTAAATTGATCAATAATTTATGAGTCCATCTGTAATAAGGGCTTAGCTCATCTGAGTCCATTTTAGTTGTTATTTGAGTATTTTTAGTTGTTATTTCAGTTCTGTACCAGTCAGCTCATGTTGAGCTAGTTCAGTCCAATGCTAGTCAGCTCATGTTGAGCTAATTTTATTTTTTTGAGTCCTGTCCAAGCATACTGAAGACTCAAGACTATATCATACAAGTGAAGACCAAGTCCAACTAGATTGAAGACATGGAAGTATAGCACAAGTCCAACCCAGCTTGAAGATTTGAAGACCCCAGGAGGAAAATTCAGAAAACCCTGATTTCTTGCGGATGCCCTCCAGATGCCCAGATTCCCTTCCAGATGCCAAAGTATATTCATAGATAAGGGCATCCATGATTCCAGAGGTCCATCTGCATCCTAGCCCAAAGAAATCAAGCCCAGGTGCCAAGCCCAAGCCCCTAAGAAGCAAGATACCAGGGAATATTCCTGCTACCTGGCTACGAGGCCACCCCAGCTTCTAGAGGCCCAAACCCATGCACCCGAGCCCCTTTGGGCCAGCCTTTTGCTGCTCCTAGAAGCCCAACACGCCCTCCTAGGCATCCTTGGAGTCTTGACCAAGTCAAGAAAATTTTTAGGGATTTTTTACCTAATATTTCCTTATTTTCTAGCTAGGGTTTGAGAGGGAAAAGGATTCTTATGTAAAGACTTATGTACCCTTACTTAGAGCCCAAGGTTAAGGGTCTATTTAAGGGACCCTAGTGGTGCGGGCACCAGACTCAGAAGAAGACTTCAGAGCTCCATTTGGATCTCTGATTGACATTGCCCAAGAAATTAGGGTTTGTAATAAAGGTTGACCTGGTCAACCAGTTTATTTATTTTTATTTATTTCTTGAGTCACCATTTAAATTTTGTTGAGTCATGTTGACTCGGTGCAAGTCCCGATGTGGTTTCAATTTGGTCCAAAATGGTGCCACATTTGTCTTCCAATCAAATCAAGGTTCAAGCAAGTGGAGGCCACACTCCAAGCCACACGCCCAGCCACACTCCGAGCACACGCCAGAGTCCAGGAGGACCACAGAGGCATCCCAGTGTCATGGTCCCCACATCCAAAGAAGAAAAAAATCAAATTGGAAGCTAATTTAAAGGAGGCGCCCATACCTGCCAAGTTTGTCCAAGCAAAGAAGGAAAGGGACTTCTCTTGGAGAAGAAATCAAAGAAGGACATCCAACCTACTCCTAATTGAAGTTCAAATCAAAATCAAAGAGCTTAACTTGGAGTGGAAGAAAAGAAGAAATGCCATAAGAAGAAGAGGACTCCAAATCCAAATCCAACTCCAAAGGAGGTGCCATAAAAATTCCAAAAAATATTCCTTTATGGCCGTCCCAATTTTTTTTGAACTCTTGGTCGGCCAAGAGAGAAGATTTTCTACCTAATCTAGAGGTTGGAGGAGTTTAGTCCCACATGGGAATTTGTACAAGCTTGGAGAAAATTTTAGGTCTATATAATAGACCTCTCTTTGTAACTTTGAAAAAATCAATGAAGAAAAATTATTTTTGCTATTCTCTTGTGTTGAGTGACCTAGGTTTCTCTTCTTCCGCACTATTCTAAGTGTTGAGCTCCGTGAGGGGGTAATCCGGGTTCCATTGGAGCCTTGAGGAGGTGAGAGATCTCCATCTTTATCCAAAACCCTAGGTTAGCCACTTGAAATTCCAAAACCCTAGCCGCCCTTCATTATTTTCAATCCATCAAACCCTAGCTCCATCCATCTCCCACGGCCTCTCTCTCTCTACAAGTCCAGGCCGTCCACCTTCATCCAGATCCAGTTCGGCTACTTCAGATCCAGAGCAAGTTCCAAGGAAAATCACATCAACATCCAGGAGAATCCAGTTTTCAGCAATTTCAATCTTCAAGTTCATCAACCTGGTAAATCTTTCCCTTGACTCTCTGATTCCATCAATTGTTTTTCTTCTCTTCCAGATCTTGAGTTCAGGAGAAGCCAACCCGCCAAAGGACCAGTATTGGAGGATCCATTACGAAGATATCTGAATCCAAGGATCCAACAATCTGCTCGGGAGAGTTCTTCCACCAAAATCTGTGAAGATCATTGTCTGGTTAGATAAACCATCTCTTCTCTTTATTTCTGTTCTGTTGAAAGTTCGGAGTGAAACCCTAGGTCTGGGAGTTTCTCAACCCCCAGCGATCCGTTGCTTCTGAACTACTCTGATAATTTAGTTTCCTTAAAATTGTGTTTTCAATTATCATATTAGTATCTTTCAATGTTAGGTTAACTTTTCTTTGATTTGAAGCCAACTTCTACAAACATATAAAAACAACAAAAAAATTAGTTAATCTTAATTTACTTCCGCATCGCATTCCTTTATTTGTTCTGCATCATTTTTGGTATCAGAGCCCAGTCTAGGGTTTCTGATTTGCTTGCTTGCATTGATTGTTCTCTTTTTATTTTGTCTGCTCGAAGTAGACTCCCCAGGACGTCCGGTCCTAGGAACTAAGTGAGGCGCAAGCCTCCTCCTCCCATTCCATGGGGTGTTCCTAGGGCGTGTAGGGGATCCATTGGGTTATAACTTCGTAGCAGGGATTATAAACGGGGAAGATAATCTAGTTGCAGCCTATAATTGCCTTGTTGTCTGAATTATTTCTCCCTGAATAAAACTCCGAATTGCATTATTTTTGCTTCGTTGAAACCAGTATAATTGAACCTATTTTCCATAATTTTTCTGTGATTTATTGGTTTCGGTAATAATTCTGAGCATTAAAATACAGCAACTCTGTTTTTTATGTTCTGCAATTCAATTCTTTTTGGAGTAATCATCTCATAATTTACTTAAGGGCAATTGAGCATCTAAGATAAGGGGAGGAGTTGATTACCTCTCCTTAGCCCAAAACCACCATCCAATCATTCGAACCTAAACCTAATTTAAAATCAGTTAGACCTAATTTGCCCTAGTGGGCTAGGGACACCAATTGGTCGGGTCTAGGCTAGTGTTGAGTCAGTTTGCCGAGTTATTCTGTGTGTGCTTAGCACTCAGTGTCTAGAACGGTGGTTCAGGGATCCATTCCCGAAGGGCTTGTGTGCTGGTCCGCCTACCTGGCCAATCACTGATTGGTGTCTAGGATTGGCAATCAGGGACCTAACACTCCCCTTACACCTGCCTGGCTGAGTCCTGAGTTACTACAGGCTAGCTTGCCACTCTGATTGGGCATCTAGTTTGGACTCTAGGTCTAGTGATCCAGTAGTCGATTTAGTCTAGTCTCATTTTGTGTGCTTGCTTGAATCATCATGTCTACCAGAAATGGAGTGCCATATCAACCTGGTCAAACCCAACCTGATTTAGAGGCCATGATCAGAACTCTTACTGAAAGTATGGCTAAAATGAATCAGGATATGACAAACACTGTGGCCTAGTTTAGCGCACAAATTCATGAGGATCTTACCCAACTTAGGGACCGAGTCCAAGTACTTGAAGAACCTAGGCATCGAAATTGGACTCCTGACCCCGATTTTAATGTGCCTCAACCTCACCCACATCAGGAGCCTAGAAGGCCTTTATATAGAGATCCTGAACCTAATCATAGGAGGCCTGACCCAGAGCCTGAAGATAGAGATGATAGGTTCATCAGGAGCATCAAATTAGATGCACCCACTTTTGATGGTAGTCTGAACCCTAAGGTGTATTCTGATTGGGAGGGTGAGATGGATCAATACTTTGAGTGGTATGCTATGTCTGAGGAGAGGAAATACAAGTTTGCCAAGATGAAATTAGTGCATCAAGCTAGGTTATACTGGGGGAACATTGAGCTAACCACTAGGAGACGGAATGTTGAGCCCATAACCACTTGGCAGGGTATGAAAGAAAAACTGAGAGATAAATACCTACCCATTTCATACCAGCAAAACCTGTTAGACCAATGGCAAAACCTGAAACAAGGAAACCGATCTGTCTCAGACTACATAGCTACTTTTGATGAATACCTAATGAGATGTGATGTGAGTGAAGCCCACGAAGTCACTTTGTCTAGATTTAGGGCTGGACTGAGGGAAGATATCAAGAGAGAACTATTTCTGAGAGAGGTTACGGATCTAGACCAAGCCTACCAGATTGCACTGAACACTGAGAAATTTCAGAGAGGACCTATACCTTCTAGGGTTAGTGCCCCAATCCCAAGGAATGGACCTAGCCAAGTTATCCCTAGTAAACCTTTTCAGGGTACTTCTACCCCTAGGCCCATGGACAAAGGTAAGGCACCTGACACCCAGAGAACCCCTAGTTCAAATATCACCTGTTTTAAGTGTCAGAAACCAGGTCACATTTCCAGTCAGTGTACTGCCATAGCCTGTTTCAAGTGTCATAAGGTAGGTCATGTTGCTAGCCAGTGCCCACGGAGATCCCTTTACATAGAAGAGGGAGAGAATGATAATTCCGAGCCCAGTGAGGAATTTGAAGAAGAAGTTTATGAAGCCGGAATGAATTTGGTTGAGGAGTATGAAGGAGAGGAGGAACCCAATGAATCTGACCAATTAGGAGTTGTAAGATGCATCCTATCCCAGAATCTAGTTCAAGAGGATTGGCGTAGGACTAACATCCTACAGACTTTTCTTAAATTAGGGGATAAGGTATGTAAGATCATCATAGATAGTGGGAGCTGTGTAAATGCCATCTCTACTAGCACTGTCAAGATGTTAGGCTTAATCCCAATTCCCCATCCCAACCCCTATAAGGTTTCTTGGGTAGATTCTACCTCCATACCCATCCAGTCTAGATGTCAAGTCCAAATCCAAATGCAATCTTATCACGAAAAGATTTGGTGCGATGTTTTACCCATGGGGGTGAGCAGTATAATTCTCGGAAGACCTTGGTTGTATGATCATGATGCCACCCTCTTAGGAAAATCCAATACCTGTGTCTTTAGTTTCAATGGGAAGAAGATTACGATCCATTCAGTTCCCCCTAAGGACAAGGTAACTAAAGGAGCCGGTAAGGTTAAGGAGATGAAAACTGGAGTGAACCTAATCAGTGCTAAGGATCTAGAACAAGAAATTCATAGTGGTTCACCCATCTGGATGTTGACTGCTAAGGAACTTAGAACTTCGGAACCCTCAGAGCCTCCTCAAGAAGTTAAACCTGTGTTAAAAGAATTTGAGGATGTCTTTCCCGAGGATTTGCCAGACCACCTTCACCTCTTAGGGATATCCAGCATGCCATAGATCTAATCCCAGGAGCGACTTTGCCCAACTTGCCCCATTACAGGATGAATCCATCTGAGCATGAATAACTGCAAAAGCAGGTTGGAGAATTATTGAGGAAGGGGTTTATTAGAGAAAGTCTTAGCCCTTGTGCAGTCCCAGCCTTACTGACCCCAAAGAAAGATGGCACGTGGAGGATGTGTGTTGACAGTCGTGCCATCAATAAAATTACAATCAAATATAGGTTTCCCATTCCTAGACTAGATGACATGCTTGATATGATGGCTGGTGCAATGGTTTTTTCTAAGATTGATCTCAAAAGCGGCTATCATCAGGTTAGGATTAGACCCGGGGATGAATGAAAAACTGCTTTCAAAACTAAGGATGGTCTTTATGAATGGGTTGTTATGCCTTTTGGGTTGTCCAATGCCCCTAGTACCTTCATGAGAATTATGACCCAGGTACTTAGAGCTTTCATAGGAAAATTTGTGGTGGTCTATTTTGATGACATCCTGATCTATAGTAAGACCCCAGCAGATCACCTAGGCCACCTTAGAGCAGTCTGCCAAGTTTTGAGGAATGAGAGACTCTACGGTAATCTTAAGAAGTGTGAATTCATGACTAGTAGAGTTATCTTTCTTGGTTTTGTAGTAACCCCTGACGGCGTGGCGGCCGATCCTGAGAAAATTAGGTCCATAGTAGACTGGCCAGAGCCAACCAATGTGCATGAAGTTAGAAGTTTCCATGGCTTGGCTACCTTCTATAGGCGATTCATCAAGGGGTTTAGTACTTTAGCTGCTCCTATCACTGATTGTGTTAGGAAGGGAGAATTTCATTGGACTAAGTCAGCCCATAAAGCCTTCCTAGATCTTAAGGATAAAATGACCCAGGCACCCATTCTGAGATTACCCAATTTTTCTAAAGTATTTGAGGTTGCCTGTGATGCTTCAGGTGTAGGAATAGGTGGAGTCCTAAGCCAAGAGAATCATCCCATAGCATTCTTTAGTGAAAAACTTAATGATGCTAAGCTTAGGTATTCTACCTATGATAAGAAATTTTATGCGGTGGTGCAAGCTTTGCGTTACTGGAGACATTATTTGCTACCGCAGGAATTTGTACTATTTTCGGACCATGAGGCTCTTAGATTTCTGAACTCCCAAAAGAAGCTTAACCCTAGGCATGCTAAGTGGGTAGAATATATCCAGTCCTATACTTTTGTCCTGAAACATAAGGCTGGAGTTGAGAATAAAGTAGCTGATGCCCTTAGTCGCCGATCTCTGTTATTAACTTCTGTTAGAACTGAGGTCATAGGGTTTGAGCAAATCAAAGAGGAATATGAGTCTTGTCCGGATTTCACAACTGTGTATCAGGATCTAGTTCAAGGACCATCTAGTAATCACCAGGATTATACCCTTGTAGATGGTTTTTTGTTCTTCAAAAATAGGCTTTGCATCCCTAGAACTTCTCTTAGGGAATTTTTGATTTGGGAAATCCATGCTAGAGGTTTAGCCGGCCATTTTGGAAAAGACAAGACCATTCTAGCTATTGAAGACCACTTTTTCTGGCCTAGCTTGAAAAGGGATGTAGCTAATATTGTAGCTAGATGTCGAACCTGCGCTGTTGCCAAACAGCGAAAACAAAACACTGGCCTTTATACCCCACTCCCTGTCCCAGATCGTCCTTGGCAAGATGTGAGTATGGATTTTGTGTTAGGTTTACCTAAGACCCAGAGGAGACATGATTCTATCTGTGTCGTAGTCGACCGATTCTCTAAAATGGCCCACTTCTTGCCTTGTTCCAAACCTTTGATGCGTCTAAGATAGCCACACTTTTTTTCAATGAGATAGTTAGACTCCATGGCCTACCTAAGACAATCGTTTCAGATAGGGATGTCCGGTTCACCAGTTACTTTTGGAAGACCCTTTGGCATAAGTTAGGGACAAAACTTAAGTTTTCAACTGCCTATCATCCCCAAACTGATGGCCAAACTGAAGTAGTGAACCGTAGCCTAGGAAATCTGCTGAGATGTCTTGTTGGTGAAAACACCAGAAATTGGGATTTATACCTACCAAGGGCAGAATTTGCGTACAATGACTCGGTCAATAGGTCTACGGGTAAGAGTCCATTTGAAATTGTACATAGGTACAAACCTCACACACCTCTTGACCTAGTCCCTTTACCTGTCCACACTCGAGTCTCCGAATCTGCTGAGAATTTTGCACAGCATGTAAAAGACTTGCATAAAGAAATTCATGCCAAAATAAATTTAAGTAATGAAACTTATAAGAAGTTGGCTGATACTCAAAGGCGAGTCAAATCTTTTGTTGAGGGAGACTATGTGATGATTAGGTTAAGGCCTGAACGGTTTCCTCCTGGAACCGTTAGAAAGTTACATGCTAGGGGAGCTGGACCATTTAGAGTGGTAAAGAGAGTAGGATCCAATGCCTATGTGCTCGAGTTGCCTCCAGAACTAGGCATTAGCTCTACTTTCAACATTACAGACTTAGTAGAGTACAGGGAGCCAGCTGTGATTCCTAGTGAGCCTTTTGAGCCTAACCCTATCATTGAGAGTGATCCCGACCCTGTGTGTCCACCAACAAACTGGCCTGTGAGGAAAGAGCAGATTGAAAAGATCCTGGATGATCAGGTTATCTCTACTCGTAATCGAGGATACCAAAGGTACCTGGTCCGCTGGCAAGGAAGGCCAGATTCTGATGACTCTTGGATCTCCCGAGAAGAATTACAAGAATTGGACCCAG
Organism: Areca catechu; assembly: GCA_021397845.1. Lineage (NCBI taxonomy): Eukaryota > Viridiplantae > Streptophyta > Magnoliopsida > Arecales > Arecaceae > Areca > Areca catechu. The sequence continues at coordinate 67,131,454 of CM038045.1, forward strand.
ACCTCTTGGAGAGATACCAGAGCCAACTTGAGCCTTACTCGACAGGGTCGAGTTCCTCCCACCCTGGGAGAATTGGTGCGGGCACCAGACTCAGAAGAAGACTTCAGAGCTCCATTTGGATCTCTGATTGACATTGCCCAAGAAATTAGAGTTTGTAATAAAGGTTGACCTGGTCAACCAGTTTATTTATTTTTATTTATTTCTTGAGTCACCATTTAAATTTTGTTGAGTCATGTTGACTCGGTGCAAGTCCCGATGTGGTTTCAATTTGGTCCAAAATGGTGCCACATTTGTCTTCCAATCAAATCAAGGTTCAAGCAAGTGGAGGCCACACTCCAAGCCACACGCCCAGCCACACTCCGAGCACACGCCAGAGTCCAGGAGGCGCCACAGAGGCATCCCAGTGTCATGGTCCCCACATCCAAAGAAGAAAAAAATCAAATTGGAAGCTAATTTAAAGGAGGCGCCCATACTTGCCAAGTTTGTCCAAGCAAAGAAGGAAAGGGACTTCTCTTGGAGAAGAAATCAAAGAAGGACATCCAACCTACTCCTAATTGAAGTTCAAATCAAAATCAAAGAGCTTAACTTGGAGTGGAAGAAAAGAAGAAATGCCATAAGAAGAAGAGGACTCCAAATCCAAATCCAACTCCAAAGGAGGCGCCATAAAAATTCCAAAAAAATTCCTTTATGGCCGTCCCAATTTTTTTTGAACTCTTGGTCGGCCAAGAGAGAAGATTTTCTACCTAATCTAGAGGTTGGAGGAGTTTAGTCCCACATGGGAATTTGTACAAGCTTGGAGAAAATTTTAGGTCTATATAATAGACCTCTCTTTGTAACTTTGAAAAAATCAATGAAGAAAAATTATTTTTGCTATTCTCTTGTGTTGAGTGACCTAGGTTTCTCTTCTTCCGCACTATTCTAAGTGTTGAGCTCCATGAGGGGGTAATCCGGGTTCCATTGGAGCCTTGAGAAGGTGAGAGATCTCCATCTTTATCCAAAACCCTAGGTTAGCCACTTGAAATTCCAAAACCCTAGCCGCCCTTCATTATTTTCAATCCATCAAACCCTAGCTCCATCCATCTCCCATGGCCTCTCTCTCTCTACAAGTCCAGGCCGTCCACCTTCATCCAGATCCAGTTCGGCTACTTCAGATCCAGAGCAAGTTCCAAGGAAAATCACATCAACATCCAGGAGAATCCAGTTTTCAGCAATTTCAATCTTCAAGTTCATCAACCCGGTAAATCTTTCCCTTGACTCTCTGATTCCATCAATTGTTTTTCTTCTCTTCCAGATCTTGAGTTCAGGAGAAGCCAACCCGCCAAAGGACCAGTATTGGAGGATCCATTACGAAGATATCTGAATCCGAGGATCCAACAATCTGCTCGGGAGAGTTCTTCCACCAACATCTGTGAAGATCATTGTCTGGTTAGATAAACCATCTCTTCTCTTTATTTCTGTTCTGTTGAAAGTTGGAGTGAAACCCTAGGTCTGGGAGTTTCTCAACCCCCAGCGATCCGTTGCTTCTGAACTACTCTGATAATTTAGTTTCCTTAAAATTGTGCTTTCAATTATCATATTAGTATCTTTCAATGTTAGGTTAACTTTTCTTTGATTTGAAGCCAACTTCTACAAACATATAAAAACAACAAAAAAATTAGTTAATCTTAATTTACTTCCGCATCGCATTCCTTTATTTGTTCTGCATCACCTAGTCTCTTGTATGAAGGAGAATTTTGATGAATGAAAACCTTGAGTTCTTCTATTGAGTTGTGTGATACCCTGCTGTGTGCATAAAGGGGTTTGCAAGAGTTTTTCTTCCCAATGCTGCAATCATCTTCCTGCTGCCAACAAGCATCTCAGATCCCTGGATGCCCACTCCAAAAGAAGCCTTTCCTTGCTATTTTTCCTTTGTTTTCTTGTTCCTTTGTGAGTTTTCTAACCCCTGACAGGTCGTTTACAGGTCCCTGAGTTCCTACGAATCCAACGACTCCAGCCAAGCCTCAATCGGATCACCGAGCAGAAAACCGGGTATCCGCGGGTCTTTGGCTCGGTTTTCCAGGCCGCATCCGTCGAGGAACGAGAGACCCTTTTGCTGCGATCTTCACAGACGTTGTCAGGTACACCCCCTCTACCTCCAGTAGTTTTATTGTAGGAGAACTTGCCCTAACCGAGGCTTCTCAGCCCCGGCGATCCTTCTTTTCTACTTTTCTATGTCTTAATCTGCATGCTGATCTTCTAAAATTCATATAAAATTTCCTACAACTTATTTTAATCTGAAATTTGGGAATTAATCACTCAACCCCACATATAAAACATACAAAAAAGATTGCATGCATATTAGTCCCCCATCAGCTTTCCTTAAGGTAGTAGAAAAAGCGAGGCAATATAATGCATCAGATGCCCCTTGTACCATCATATGAGCTTTGTAACTTTTCAAATGATCAAGGGGATCGGTAGTTCCATCATAATCCTCCAGTTGAGGAATCTTAAAATGCCAAGGAATAACTTTAGCCATAATTCGATCAAAGAAAGGAGGTTGTGAATTGAAAGTTGTAACTTCATCACCTCTTTTTTTGATCAACGAGCCTGGCTATCTGTGATTCCAATAACTTAAACTTCTCCTCAAAATCGAAGTTTATTTCTCTTTGCTTGACTCCTCCAGGTATAGAATCTCGAGAAGAAATGAAAAGGGAGCGTCTGGTTCTTTTCTTGCCAGGGTGATCCTCCATAGGCCTGCTTGGCTAGGAGCTATAATGCTCACGAGAAAATCGGAATTGTGAAGAACACGGGATGGATTCCCAGTGTCGATCTTCCCTTCCCTTAGCTCGATGACTGGGTTGAGATGTCGTTGGAGGGCACTGTCTTTGAACGGCAGTTTCTTGAAGAGTCTGGACTAAAGTTGTCGAGGCATCGACTCGATTTAAAAGGGCCTCAAACTGTTGTTGCCCCACAGTCAGCATAGGAGGTGGCATATCATTTTCCATCGGAGGGTTATTCACCTGGGGAGCAGGGTGCTCCCTACTCATAGAAGCATTCTCGATCTTTCCTTTCACCATTCTTGTTTTTTTTCAAGATTCTCCTTAACCAGAGGAAATTCTTTCCCTACCTGGCGCGCCAATCTATTGATGCTAAATTCCCCCAGATAGGACGGAGCAACCTGCCTGCTGGTTCACCTTCGATGAAAGCCTGCAAAACAAATCCCCTGACCAGAATTTTTCCAATGGGAGATACTTTGATGCCAAAGTTAGCAAGAATTTAAGCAGCATAATGTAGAACTTGAGAACAGAATGTAGTGAAAAATGGAAAGGAAAAATGAGTGGAGGGGCATTGAAAGAGCTAGTTATGGACTGGCTCTAGCTTGCCTGGATTTGGCTTATCTCGAGTGTCCCCTCTTACCGATATTTATAGGTGTGAGTATAACTACTTACGGTTATGGAAATTAGTTAATGTAACTTCCTCATAACAGTAAGTAATGGTGGTTGAAAATTAGTTATTCTATAGTTATCGAAGCCGGAGCTATCGACTATATGGGTGGTTATAACAACCAGAACAACCTTCAACTATTTCAGGTTGAAAGATTATTCACATACTTCAGATATACTCTCTTTAGAATAGATCCAAAAAGAGTCTAACTACCTCTTTGGACTGTCTTCCTTGGAATGGTCCGAAGACGTGCTACTTAAATGCTTCGGATTTATCTTCTTCGGAATGAACCGGAAAATAAAGAACTGCTTACCATGGAGCCAAAGGGATAAACAATACATTCCAAAAGTGTCCTCTTATGACCAAGCTGAAGACATGAGGCCGAATGAAATAGTAACATATTCCAGAAGCGTCCTCTTCGGACCAGGCTGAAAACATAAAGTCGAATGAAATAATAATATATTCCAGAAGTATTTTCTTCAGACCAGGCTGAAGACATGAAGCCGAATGAAATAATAATATATTCCAGAAGCATCTTCTTCGAACTAGGCTGAAGACATGAAACCGAATAAAATAATAATATATTCTAGAAGTAATAATATATTCTTTTCATTGAGATAGAATGTAGCCCTCGTTAAATTAAGAAAATTATATTTTTAGATGCACTGATTTGGTTGACGAGTCCAAATAAAACCGATCCAACTGATGAAGCGACAGTTATTTTGTATCGAACCGGATTACCACATATATATATATATATATATATATATATATATATATATATGGCAGAACTATTTAGATTAATAAACTGAGCAGGTTTTTGGAAAATCATAAATAACGGACTCGAACTAGAGTCTTTTTCTTTTCTTTTTTTTTCTTTTGTTTTTGGCCAGGGTCGGTTTCAAATAAAATTATTCTTTGATGGATTATTTTATATGTTTGCTTTCAAATCTTGGCCTCACAGGGGAGGTACTTTTGAGAATGGGATGCTACGAAACAACTTCCTGCAAGAAAATCTCGTGATTCACATCATAACACTGCGTTAGGAATGATGTTGGACAATAAATTCGTTAGTTCCAACTTTTTTATCATTAGTTATATAATAGGTTACACTTTGTGAGGAACCTTATGTGCTGTCCAATTAATTGTTATTGGCACCTGTAAACTTCCTTTCAGTGGTTCTATGTACTCAAGACATCATCTAATCTAAGGACATAATAGTTTGGAAGAGCCTAAACAACAAATCTGCTACGAAGCAAGGAATTTCCCGAGTAATATAATATGCTACAATATGTTTCCTTAGTTTATCATCCAAGAGAAGAGGATACATGTCACAAGGAATTTCCATTGCTTTTCCCTTCTCCCTTCTTGAAAAAACATAAATAAATAAAAAATTCCAATCATTAACCACTAAATATTATTATTATTATTATTATTATTATTATTATTATTATTATTATTATTATTATTATTATTATTATTATTATTATTATTATTGAATTGGCGTTTATTGCACACATTTTGAGCTAATAGGGTTCCCCAGTTCATCTCCAAATAGCTAAGGAGCTGATTAAGGTCCTTTTGTTAATGGATAAGCCACTAAGATATATGTCCATGCTTCAATATAGGGGTTTATGTTTTTATTTAAAGAGTTCAACAAATTATTAAAGCTTTTATTTCTTAGTTTGAATCTTCATTAGTGCTCTTCACTCCCAGTCATTTATTATCCGCATATCTATCAATAGTAGGTGATTAGACAAGTTTGAGATGGTACATGTGCTACCTTTAATTTCTAATCACTCCTAGTTACCATGTAAAGGATATATGATTTGAGACTTGTTATACCAAATTAATTTTTCTTTGAACCGGATCGGAGCCAACATTTTTTTTCGGATGGGACAAAGTGGAGGTTCAATCGATCTTTTCATTTTAGAAGGCCAACCAACCAGAAGGCCGACCACCCAAAAGGCCGACCTGCCCTGAAGGCCAACCAACCAGAAGGCCAAAGGCCGACCTGCCCTGAAGGCCAACCAACCTGAAGGCTGACCGGTCAACCCACTAAAGGCCGACCCACTGAAGTAGGGTCCGGCTGATCAATTCTACTAGAAGGCTGACCGGCCGACCCACTGAAGGTTGACCCACTAAAGTAGAGGTCCAACTGATCCATTCTACCAAAAGGCCGACCGACCGACCCACTGAAGTAGAGGTCTGGCTGATCCATTCTACCGGAAGTCTGACCGGTCGACCCACTAAAGCAAGAGGTCTGGCCGCTCCACTCCACCAGAAGTCCGACCGACTCGTTCTCATCCCGGGAACCGCTCAAAAGCTCCAAAAGCCCCTTCCAGTTGGTACCAGAATTCGGTTACAACAGAATTCTGACATATCAGTGCCACTGCTCCACTACTCCCATGATGTTGCCCTACTAGGGCGCCACCTGGCCACCACTTTAATTCTCCTAGGGATAAATCAGGACTTTTCAGCCTAGCCCCTAACAGAATTTGGCACTATTCCACGTCTATATAAGGTAAAGAAAGGTAGACCCCAGGTAACTCGAAGAACCTGTCACTTTTAATTATGGGTCTTCTCTTCTCATCTCCCCACCATCTGGTAGATGGAGAGTCCCCCAATCTCTCCATCTCAGAGGTATTCCGTTCCCCAAGATCGTTCCACTGACTTGATCGTCGAAGTGTCTTCGCCGAAATCCCTGGCACAAGGCATTCTCTATTTTGCAGGATCTCAGAGAAGAAGAATAAGGAAGATGTCCGATCCTGGTGAATCTGCATCAACAGATTGGCTCTAGAAGAAGGGGCAGCGAACCCGCTTCGTCCACCGCCAGCATAGATCCTGCTCCATCCCGTGGTCACCTACGCACGTTCGGACGCCCCCGCGGGCACCTCCGCGCATCTGGACACCCTCACGACCCCCTCCGCTTTGTCCGGATGCCCCTGCAAGCACCTCTGCACATCTGGATGCCCCCGCGGCACCCTCTGCTCGATCCAGATGCCCCCGCGGGCACCTCCGCGCATCTAGATGCCCCCGCGGACCCCTCCGCTCGGTCCAGATGCCCCCGCGGGCACCTCCGTGCATCTAGATGCCCCCGCGACCCCCTTCGCTCGGTCCGGATGCCACACGTGCTCCATGCCATGTACGGCCCCACGGTCCCCGTCGGACGCTCGCCGTCGGCTTGCCCCGCGTCAGCTCCGGCACCGGCACACTGGGAGGGTAGCACGATGACCCCAGCCAGCTCCGTGCCAAGCTCGTGCCCGCGTGGCATCTTCCCACGACCATCGGCTCCGCGCACCCGCTCGCTTCACCCGGTCGTATCTGCGCTCCTACAGCCTGCTCCATGCCAGGCCCGCACCCCCGCGGCATCTTCTCGCAGCCTAGGCCATCTCCATGCACCCACGCACTTCCCCCGGCCATCTCTGTGCTCCCGCGGCCTGCTCCGCGCCAGGCTCGCGCCCTTGCGCACTCCCCGACCATCTCTGCACTCCTGTGGCCTGCTCCGTGCCAAGCCCGTGACCCATGGCCGTCGGCCATCTCCGAGCACCCGCGCGCTTCCCTAGCCATCTCCATGCCCCCACATGCTCCCAACGGCATCTCCACGCCCCGCTGTCGGCTTGCCCCGCGTCAGCTCTGGCATCCGCACGCTGGGGGACAGCCCAACGACCCCGACCATCTCCGCACCCCCGTGCGCTCCCAGTGGCATCTCCGTGATGCCCTGCACGCCTCGCGCCACGTCCAGCCCTAAGGCTGCCGTCGGATGCTTGCAGTCGGCTTGCCCCATGTCAGCTCCGGCATCCGCACACTGGGGGGGCAGCCTGATGACCAAGGCCATCTCCGCGCTACGGTCGCACCCCCGCGCACTCCCAGACTGTCTTTGCGCCAGGCCCACATCCATGCACGCTCCACGGCCATCTCTGCACTCCTGCGGCCTGCTCCGTACCAGGCCCGCGCCCTTGTGCACTCCCCGACCGTCTCTGCGCTCCTGCGGCCTGCTCCGCGCCAGGCACATGGCCCCACGACATCTTCCTACGGTCGTCGGCCATCTCCGCGCACCCATGCACATCCCCCGGCCATCTCTGTGCTCCCACGGCCTGCTCCGTGCTAGGTCTGGCCCGCGGCCATCTCCGCACCCCTGCGCGCTCCTCGCAGCATCTCTATGATGCCCCACGAGCCTTGCACCACGTCCAGCCCCACGGTATCCATCGAACACTCACGGTCGGCTTGCCCCACGTCAGCTCTGGTGTCCACACGCTCGCCGTCGACTTGCCCCACGTAAGCTCCAACATCCGTGCGCTGGGGGGCCAGCCGAACGACCTCGGCTTGCTCCGAGCCAGGTCCGGCCCGCAGCCATCTCCACGCCCCTGCGTGCTCCCCGCAGCATCTCCGTGATGCCCTGCATGCCCCGCACCACATCCGGCCCCACGGCCACCATCGAACGCTCATGGTCGGCTTGCCCCGCGTCAGCTTTGACGTCCACACGCTGGGGGCAGCCCGATGACCCCGGCCATCTCCGTGCCCCCGTGCGCTTCCACGACTGTCTCCGCATACCCGCGTGCTTCCGCTGCCATCTCTGCGCCCCCACGCACTCTCGTGGCCTGCTCTGCATCAAGCCCGGCCCCAAGGCCATCTCCGCGACCCCGCGCGCTCCCATGGTCCGTCTGGTTCTATCCCAGGAATGTTTCTCAGAATGCAGGTATGAAGGAGATCCGAATAACAATCAGGCATGTAAAGTAGTGCATCGATAGTGTCCCAAGAAGGCTCCACCCCTAGCTTGCTTCTGCCCATCTCAGGCATGCTCTTCTCAGCCCATGTGCTGCAAAGGAGCAATACCCCAGTCAGTATACCGAATCAGGAAATGATCACAAGCAGCATGACCGAGCAGATCCACTACCTTCCTCCAGATCTCCCTTCAAAAATGGGCGCATTTAATATTGCTCTCACCCTTTGAGGGTGTGCACCAAGGGTCCGATCGACCCATCATCACACTACATCGCCTCTCCTGTAAGGAAGGCAGTTCAGATATGGTTTTCCAACATCTGACCAGGTACGATACACTCTTTTCTCCGGTTGAAAAAAATTTTTCCTGTCCCATGTCAGGACTTGAAGTCGGATGCTGAAGAGCTTAGACTGCCTCCTCCTCGTGCATCAAGGGATAGTCCGACCCATCTTCATCAAAGGCTCTAGGGCAGCCCACTTTTGAAAGTCCGACTCCGGTCGGCAAAGGCTCTAGGGCAGCCCACTTCCAAAAGTCCGACCATGGTCGGCAAAGGCTCTAGGGCAGCCCACTTCCAAAAGTCTGGCCCGGTCAGCAAAGGCTCTAGGGCAGCCCACTTCCAAAAGTCTGACCCCGGTCGGCAAAGGCTCTAGCGCAGCCCACTTCCAAAAGTCCGACCCCAGTCAGCAAAGGCTCTAAGGCAACCCACTTTCGAAAGTCTGACTCCAGTCGGTGAAGGCTCTAGGGTAGCCCACTTTCGAAAGTCCGACTCCAGTCAGTGAAGGCTCTAGGGCAGCCCACTTCTAAAAGTCCGACCCCGATCGGCAAAGGCTCTAGGGCAACCCACTTCCAAAAGTCCGACCTCGGTCGTCAAAGGCTCTAGGGTAGCCCACTTCCAAAAGTCCGACCCCCATCGGCAAAAGGCTCTATGGCAGCCCAAAAAAGTTCGACCACCGTCGACAAAAGGCTCTATGGCAACCCAGAAAAGTCTGACCCCAATCGGCAGAGGTCCGAAGACCATCCACATCAGCAAGGGTCCAAAGACCAACCTTTAGCAAGGGTTCAGACCCTCTGCCTCAGTCAAGGTTCAAACGAAGACCCACCTCCTGCAAGGGTCCAATCAATGCTTCAACAAAGGTCCGAACAACCCGAAGTGATGCTCTCATCCTTTGAGGTTGCAGGTTCCCTCGAAAGCCAGGAGCAAGGGGGCAAATATTATACCAAATCAACTTTTCTCTGAACCAGACCGGAGCCAACAATTTGTTTTGGCTAGGACAAAGTGGAGGTTCAATCGATCCTTTCATTTTAGAAGGCCGACCACCCAAAAGGCCGACGTGCCCTGAAGGCCAACTAACCAGAAGGCCAACCAACCATAAGGCTGAAAGCCGACCACCCAAAAGGCTGACCTGCCCTGAAGGCCAACCAATCAGAAGGCCGACCGGCCAACCCACTGAAGGCCGACCAAGAAGGCCGACCCACTAAAGGCCGATCCACTGAAGTAGAGGTCCGGCTAATCCATTCTACCAGATGGCCGACCGGCCGACCCACTGAAGGTCGACCCACTGAAGTAGAGGTCTGGCTGATCCATTCTACAGAAGGCCAACCGGCCGACCCACTAAAGGCCGACCCAATGAAGTAGAGGTCTGACTGATCCATTCTACCAGAAGTCCGATTGGCCGACCCACTAAAGCAAGAGGTCTGGCCGCTTCTCTCCACCAGAAGTCCGACCGACTCGTTCTCATCCCAGGAACCACTCAAAGGCTCCAGAAGCCCCTCCCAGCCGATATTGGAATTCTGTTTCAATAGAATTCTGACACATCAACACCACTGCTCCACTAGTCCCACGATGTTGCCCTACTGGGGCACCACCTGGCCACCACTCTGATTCTCCTAGGGATAAATCGAGACTTTTTAGCCTATCCCCTAACAGAATTTGGCACTATTCCATGCCTATATAAGGTAAAGAAAGGCAGACCCCAGGTAACTCGGAGAACCCGTCACTTTTAATTATGGGTCTTCTCTTCTCATCTCCCCACCCTCTGGCAGATGGAGCATCCTCCAAGCTCTCCATCTCAGAGATCTTCCGTTCTCCATGATCGTCCCACTGACTTGATCGTCGGAGTGTCTTCACTGGAATCCTCGGCACAAGGCATTCTTTATTTTGCAGGATCCCGGAGAGGAAGAACAAGGAAGAGGTCCGACCCCGATGAATCTGCATCAACAAGATTGCTTCCCCAATTCAAGTATGTAGTAGAGAGACATAATATTTTTATGTGTTATAACTATAAATATTCGCACCAAATTCTCTTCCCACCCCCATCCAACTTTTTCAATATATGCAGCATTTTGTTATTATTTCTTGCATAAGGAAGACTCTAGATATGATATCTAAGTATAATGTAACTTTAAAGAAAAAGAAAAGAAAAATGCTTTGTGATGCCACTAGGTGCAATTCAGATTATATCTTTTGATCTTTATTCATGATATCAACCATTAGATAGCATCTTGCATGAATTTCAAAGCAATCCAATTTTTTTTCCATATGCTTGCATAGTTCTCGAGGTAAATATTATGCAAACAATACTTGAGATTGGGAAGGAAAAAAAAACCATTCTTTTACACCAAAGCTACAATTGGAACCCCCAAGGGGGCATAAAAAGTTTCTTGAACTAAATTAAATACTAATTTGATAGTTATATATCCAACCATGTTCAATGCATCACACCATATCTTATGAGTTATGGCATTGATCTCATACCATATAGTAGGTAAGGGGAAATTTTCACATGCACCAAATTAGTATCCCCTAACATTAGTCAACAACAGATTCAAATCATACTAGTAAAACATGACATATAGAAGTATTAATAACTTTAATAAATATATCACAAAAATTTCTCATTGGCTCATCAAAAACCTTCTATTTCTACATATTTAACCATCTTGCTAGCATGAAAGAAAACTTAAAAAATTGAGATAAAAGGGGTTACTTATAAAGTTGAGCTTTAAAAATTTTGAATATTAGTATTGAAGGCCTGTTAAGATTAGAGTGTTAGAAAAATAGGACCATGATAATTGGAATCCACACCTAATGTGTTTTCCATTTCAACCAATTAGTACACTTAATTATGATTTTTAAAATTTATAAATAAATGTTTTAAACAAAATGATATCTGTTAGGAGAAATTCTATTTGGGCCAAGAACAAGAAGTCTAAATCAACAAGCTTAGTTGAACGGCCCTATTACGTGCTCACCAACAATTTATCAAATTAGATCCTTGATCAGCGGACTTTCAGTCTAAATGTTAATCGGACAACTTGACATGCTGGTTAGATGGCTTTGATACACACTCATCAACCATTCATCGGGTTGGGATCTTGATCAAAAAAGGACTTCCTCCTAGATCCAATGTTATCGGACAAGTCAAGATGATCAATGCATATTGATCCTACCACTCAACCACTTCTCATCGGAGAAGTTGGTGCCTTTCCCAGCCAACCAGATCTAACTAAGCTCCAACTATCAAGTACTGCCATCTGAGCAAGCCTTGGTGACAACTAGTGCTTCCTCATCAGCTAATCCTTTGGAAGCTATCAACATGCACATGCTAACCACTTCTCGGATCCGACCCTTGGTCAACTAGATGGTTCTTTACTATATCCAATATTCCTAGACATGGCTCAACCACATGCTCGGTGCATGGGCAGCCCCATTATCTCTCCAACCTCTTACTAGAGAAACTAGTACCTTATCGATCAATCAAACCTAGCTAGATGCCGCCCATCAGTCATCTCCGTCTGATCTAACCTCAGCAACAATCGGTCCCTCATCAATAGATCCTCAGAAAGTTATCTGCATATGTTCATCTTTATCCAAGGTGATCCGATCAAGTATCTCATAACCAATCATTCCTAGGCTTCAATAGGAGCACTCAAATCAACTTTATTCCTTGAATATTGAGGCAAGCGGGTCCTTAAGCAATATTCCTATGTGAATCTTCCAAAGACTAACACAACCGATCGATGTTGACTTTCATGTCCTAAATTATATGACCAAAAGATAACATCATGATCGCTAATCGCCATCATATCTTTGTAATAAAGGGAAGAGTGCCTGGACCCATGTAGTGGTCAATATCATCATTAAGAAACAAGGCTAGTTTCACATAAAAGATAAAATTCTAATTAATAAAAAATGAACATTTCTGCAGACAGAGAGATTCCCTGATGGCTCACATGATAAGCCATGTCACTTTTCACCAAATTCACTAAGATCTTTTTCATTCTGGAAATATCATTATCTTCTGCTTATAAAAAGGAACCCCCTGGAAGCTCCCAAGATATGCAAAAAAAAACTTCACCCTATGTTTCTGATATGGCAAGATCGCTGACATGGAGTTCCTGTCAGATCCGGCCTGATGCTGCGTGCTGCCATGTCAAACCCTTCGCCAAGTGACTCCTCGAAGGTTAAGGCATCCTGGCCGAATTTGAGCTCCTTCACTGGATGGCTCTCTCGAGGTCGAGCCCACCTTGGCCAAAGTCGAGCTCCCACTCTCTTCGAGCTCCTTCGTCGGGTGGCTCCCTTGGGGTCGAGCCTACCTCGACCAAAGTCGAGCTCCTGCTCTCCTCAAGCTCCTTCGCTGGATGACTCCCTCGGGGTCGAGCCCACCTCGATCGAAGTCGAGCTCCTTCATCGGGTGGCTCCCTCGGGGTCAAGCCCACCTCGATCGAAGTCGAGCTCCTTCATCGGGTGGCTCCCTCGGGGTCGAGCCCACCTCGGTCGAAGTCGAGCTCCCGCTCTCTTCGAGCTCCTTCGCTGGGTGGCTCCCTCGGGGTCGAGCCCACCTCGATCGAAGTTAAGCTTTCACTCTCTTCGAGCTCCTTCACCGGGTGGCTCCCTCGAGGTCGAGCCCACCTCGACAAAAGTCAAGCTCCCGCTCTTTTTGAGCTCCTTCACCGGGTGGCTCCCTCGAGGTCGAGCCCACCTCGGTCGAAGTTGAGCTCTCGTTCAAATCTCATGGCACCACTTCCCTCGAGAAGAGGGCCGCCATCCAAGAACCATGGAGGAGCACCTCCCAGGATGCCATGATCACCCCTATTGATGTTTACACCAGATAGGAAAAGGCACCCTTTCCAAAGCACCTCACTCTCGACCAACCGTCTACACTGGCCGGAAGAGGAAACTATCCCGAAAGATTCAAACCCAGAAGGTGGCTGCCTCCCGATTGAGACACCACCAAGTTTTCCAAAGAAGAGCGACCAAACATTGATGAATGAGGAAAGGCACCTGTGCGCACGGCATAAAGCACTAACAAACATTGACCCTCTGGTGCTGGCAGAGGGGAAAGATCCTAAGGTAAGCCGCTGGGAGGGATCAGGGCAAAAAGGACTCTCCAAGGGTTCCCAAGAGAAGGTAAGCAAGTCTAACATGAGCAAACAGGGAAGAAGGCAGCGCACAGGAGAGCAACAGTGAGACTGAGTGCTTTGGGCTATCGGAGACTCATCGGAAGGGTCTTGACAGACACAGCCACAAGGCTCAAGTCCTCCTCAGCTGCTCTTACCCCAGCTCCATTCCCTCTATTTCAAACAAAATCTCTTCCTTCAAGTGTGGAGTTCAAGCAAGAGGCCCACAGGGAAGGATCTGTTCCTCTAGATCGTCACTGACTTGATCGTCGGAGTGCCTCCGCTAAGATCCCCGACCTGGGTCTCCTCTATTTTGCAGGTCCGGGCTTGCGTGCAGGCTCCCATGCGATGAGGTCGGCATCCAAGGTCGGCTCCAACTACAGGCCATGACAGTGTAGGCGGTAACAGATTGGCGTGCCAGGAAGGGAGGATCAGACACAATTTCACCCCCCCTTCTTCTTTCCTTTTTGTGTGACTCCACTTGAAGTATGGCGATGACGCGAGTGCGAGAGTTCTCCACCAATCATGCTAGAGATCCCCCCTCCCGCAGGGGCCCTCACAGTCCGGAGGAGGAGCCCCCCGCTCCACCACCACTTCCTTCGACGGATGCCCAGTTAGCGGTGCTCGCCCAGCAAATGCAGCTCTTGACTATAGTGGTGCGATAGCTATAGCATCAACACCGATCCCTGGCCACCCACCAGTAGCCAGGAACTCCTGCAGCCCAAGCTACAGCACCCAGCGATAGCCTGCGATCCTTCTATGGAAGGCCGTCGCTCTCATGGGCCACGACAGATCCCCGGGAAAGCCACCGAATCCTGGCAAAGAGACGGTGGACCAAGTCGATCGACCAGAAAAGCCAGTCTCCGGCCCTCGAGTAGGCCACTGTTAAGCACCGCCAAGGCCGTAGAGGCAAGGCCCCCCGTTGCGACCACCCTCAACTGTCACCTTCACCTCCTCTGTCGGCTCAGCAGAGGGCTCCACTGATGAGGCCATCAGGCGCATGGCCGAAAGGTGCTTGGAGGAGCAAGAGCGCAAGCTGGCAGAGCTATCCCGCCAGTTTGCGAATTTGCAGGGCTCCTTCCATGAGCCTGCAGGCTACGACGCCTGTCCCCCTTTCTCCCGAGAAATCCAAGCGGAGCTGATTTCGAGTCAATTTTGCATGCCATAGGTGGATCCCTATGATGGGACCACCGACCCTCTGGACCACCTTGAGAGCTACTAGGCTCTCATGAGAGTCCAAGGGATGACCGACACCCTCCTATGCATCACCTTTCCAGCCATCTCCGGAAGGTAGCACAGGTCTGGTTCGCCCGCCTTGAGCCTGAAAGCATCGACTCCTTCATGCAGCTAGAAAGGAAGTTCATAGCCCACTTCGATGCCTACCGGAAGGTGCCTCAAGAAGTGGACATCCTCTTCTCTATTAGGAAATAGGGTCACGAGCCTTTGTGGGACTATGTGACCCATTTCAAAGTCACCGCATTGGAGATCTATAATCTGAAAAAGCCGGTTGCCATGCTGGCACTGAAGAGGGGGCTCAAGACTTCCCGCCTGACCTACTTTCTGGACAAGAAGCCATCGAAGACGTACTCTGACCTCCTTCTCCACATTCACAAGTACATCCATGCTGAGGAGATGGACCGTACAAGGAGAGAGCTGGATGGAAAGGCATTGAAGAAGCAACCTCCGAGGTAGATGCTCGAGGTGCGCAAGCTCGGGTCGACCACCCAGAACTTCCATCAAGGGTCGAAGCTGAAGAGTAGCCCCATCCCAGAAGAGAGATACACAACTCTCCTAGCCCCGGGGATGAAGATCCTTATGGAGATTGAGGATGACCGCTACCTGCACAGACCTCCCCCGCTGAGGCCATCCAATAATCGCGATAAGATGAAGTACTGCTAATTCCACTACGACCATGGCTACGACACCGAGGAATGCCACCACCTCAAAAGAGAAATCAAAGATCTGATAAGGAGGGGCTACCTCGGGAAGTTCGTGGGGGGCAAGACCCCGGTGGAATCTCAAGCGCTTGCTACTCTTCCCCCTATCCCTGCGGTCGACAATCGACCCACTGAGAAGCCTGTGGGAATGATATGTTGGGGAATAGAGCGCGCTGCCAAAAGGACTTGGGGAGGAGAGAGTCTAGAAAATGTACTCCCCATCATGATGGAGAGGGAATCTAAGGATGAAAATGTAAACAACGATGCCGTGGTCGTCGAGATGATGATCGCCAGACATCCTGTAAAATGAATTATGATCAATAGTAGAAGTTTAACTGATGTCCTTTTTTATGATGCTTTCTCTAGAATGAATCTGTCATCTGCTTAATTGAGGCCTGTGCACACTCCCCTTATCGATTTTACTGGGGACTCCATGAGAGTCGAAGGGGAAATAACTCTCCTAGTTACTACCGGGATGCCATCTTGGTAAAGTACTGTCACGATGACCTTCACACTTGTTAGGCTTCCTTCAACCTACAACATGATCCTTGGCCACCTCAGGCTCAATCTGCTTGACACGATCATTTCCACCAAGTGGCTATTGGTACAGTTTTCCACTCCTTATGATGTAGAGGAAATGAAGGGGGCACCTCCGTCGATTTAGCATTGCCTTCAAGCTGTCCCGGGGGCTAGGAGTTCCGAGGAAGACCCTAGCACCGATGACCTTGACTAAAGGGTGCAGGACCCCAGGGGTGGCCTTGTCGAGTGTTTGCTGACATTCCCGCTTAGGGCGGACCCAGCGAAGATGGTGCAAATTGGGGCCTAGCTACAAGAAGAGGAGCGAACCTACTTTGGTGGGGACACTAGAGGCACCAGAATAAGACAGAGGCTTTTCAACCCTCTATGAATTGATCAATAATTTATGAGTCCATCTGTAATAAGGTCTTATCCCATCTGAGTCCATTTTAGTTGTTATTTGAGTCTTTTGAGTTTCAGTTCTGTACTAGTCAGCTCATGTTGAGCTAGTTTAGTCTAATGTTAGTCAGCTCATATCGAGCTAATTTTATTTTTTTGAGTCCTATTCAACCATATTGAAGACTCAAGACCACATCATACAAGTGAAAACCAAGTCCAACCAGATTAAATACATGGAATTATAGCCCAAGTCCAACCCAGATTGAAGATTTGAAGATCCCAGGAGGAAAAATTCAGAAAACCCTGATTTCTTGCAGATGCCCTCCAAATGCCCAGATTTCCTTCCAGATGCCAAAGCATATTCATAGATAAGGGCATCCATGATTCCAGAGGTCCATCTGCATCCTAGCCCAAAGAAATCAAGCCCAGGCGCTAAGCCCAAGCCCCTAAGAAGCAAGATACCAGGGAATATTCCTGCTACCTGGCTACCGGCCACCCCAGCTTCCAGAGGCCCAAACCCATGCGCCCGAGCCCCTTTGGGCCGGCCCCTTGCTGCTCTTAGAAGCCCAACATGCCCCCTAGGCATCCTTGGAGTGTTGGCCAAGTCAAGAGAATTTTTAGGAATTTTTCTACCTAATGTTTCCTTATTTTCTAGCTAGGGTTTGAGAGGGAAAAGGATTATTATGTAAAGACTTATGTGCCCTTACTTGGAGCCCAAGGTTAAGGGTCTATTTAAAGGACCCTAGCCTCTTGTATGAGGAGAGATTTTTGATATGAAATAAATCTTGAGTTCTTATATTGTTTTGTGTGATTACCCTGCTATGTGCATAAAGGGGTTTGAGAGTTCTTCTTCCCGGTGTTTGCAACCATCTTCCTGCCACCAACCATCCTTCCAGCTCCCTCCAGAACTTTCTTCCCTTTGCTGTTTTTCTTTATTTTCTTGATCTCCTTTGAGTTTTCTAACCCCTGACAGGTCGTTTGCAGGTTTCCGAGTTCCCACGAATCCAACGACTCCAGCCAAGCCTCAATCGAACCATCGAGCAGAAAGCCAGGTATCCGCAGGTCTTTGGCTCGATTTTCCAGGCTGCATCCATCAAGGAACGAGAGATCCCTTCACTGCGATCTTCACTGGATGCTTCAGACATTGTCAGGTACACCCCTCTACCTCCAGTCTTTATATTGTAGGAGAACTTGCCCTAACCGAGGCTTCTCAGCCCCGGCGATCCTTCTTTAGTACTTTTCTAGGTTCTAATATGCATGCTTGGCTTCAAAAATTCATACAAAATTCTCTACAACTAATTTTGATCTGAAATTTGGGAATTAATCACCTAACCCCACATATAAAACATATAAAAAGAATTGCATGCATATTAGTCCCGCATCATACTTGCTGAGCTTTCTCCGGGCGAACATGGATGTGTTTGCCTGGACAGTGGCAGACATGCCCTGAGATTTCCCCCGCATCATCATCCACAAGTTAAGCATCAATCTGAAGTGCCGCCTTTTCCGACAAAAGAAGAGGTGCTTCGCCCTGGAGAGACAATAGACGATCAATGAGGAGGTGGAGAAACTCCTCACAATCGGCTTCGTCCATGAAGTACAGTACCCCGGCTGGTTGGCAAACGTGGTCATGGTCAAGAAGAATAATGAAAAGTGGAGGATCTGCATGGACTACACTGACCTCAATCGGGCCTGCCCAAAGGATAACTTTTCATTGCCAAAGATCGATCAGCTAGTAGACACCACCTCGGGGCACCGCTTGCTCCCTTCATGGATGCGTTCTCCAGGTATAATCAGATCCGGATGCATCCAAAGGATGAGGAACACACTGCCTTCATCATAGATTGGGGGATGTACTACTATCAGATGATGCCCTTCGGCCTGAAGAATGCCGGTGCCACATACCAATGGCTGGTTGATTAAATTTTTAAGAATCAGATCGGTTAGAACATGCAAGTCTATGTAGACGACATGCTGGTTATGAGCAAGCCAAAGTCAGACCACGTCACTGACCTGGCAGAAGCCTTCTAAAACCTTCGCCTGTACTAGATGAAACTGAATCCAGCAAAGTGCACTTTCGACGTAGCAGCAGCGAAGTTTCTTGGCTTCATGGTCATCCAAAGGGGAATAGAAGCAAATCCTAAGAAGGTCCAAGCAATCATCGATATGGAACACCCTACCTCGAAGAAGCAGTTTCAGTGCCTAACGGGCCGGATTACCGCCTTGAGCTAGTTCATCTCGAGGTCGACTGACCACTGTTTACCTTACTTCAAGGCACTGTGCAAGGTGCATGACTTCGTCTGGATAGAGGAGTGCAAGGCGGCCTTTGAGGAGCTAAAAAAATTCCTGGCATCACTACCATTGCTCTTCAGACCAGAGGATGGAGAGGAACTCTTGGTGTACCTGGCAGTCACCCCAGGGGCTGTCAGTTCGGTCCTTATCCATACATATGGGGACAAAGTCTAGAAGCCTGTATACTATACCAGCGAGCTCCTCCAAGACACGAAGATCAGGTACACCTGCTCTAAGAAGTTGATCTTCACTCTCATAATATCTGCTCAACAGCTCAGGCCATACTTCCAATCATATCCTATCACGGTCAATTGCTGAAGGCCATACTTGGCCACCCCGACACCTCCGGGCACCTAGCTAAGTGGGCTCTGACACTCAGCGAGTTCGACATCGCGTACCATCCAAGGTCGTCCTAGAAGGCCCAAGTGCTGGCTGACTTCCTGGTCGAGTGCACGGGCATGAGTGAGGAGCCCGAGGAGACCACCTTGGAACACCAACTGGAGCTCGAAATCGAAGAGGAGATCTGGGTCCTCCATGTAGACGGCACATCCAACTCAGGAGGGAGCAAAGCAGGCCTCATCCTCGCCAACGGTGATGGGGTCATGGCTGAATGTGCACTCTGCTTCCGGTTTGCAACAACCAACAACCAGGTAGAGTACGATGCACTCCTCGTGGGACTAAGAGTCTCTCACAAGCTAGGTGTAACCAACCTAAAGGTCTTCACTGACTCCCAAGTGGTAGCCGGGTAGGTCTCTGGAGAGTTCAAGGTAAGGGACCCCCAGATGATGAAGTACTTGGAATAGGTACGCTTGAGCACGGCGGGCTTTCAATGTTTCAGCATCTCCCACATTTTCCGTGGAGAGAATGCTCATATCGATGCCCTCTCGAGGCTTGTGACCCTACCGGACTTGTCACTAGGATGTATCTACATTGAATACCTGGAAGTTCCAAGCTACGAAGCTCCCGGAGAGGTCCAGCAGGTCACCCCGGAGCCCAGCTGGATGGATCGATACATCAGGTACATCAATGACGGTGCCCTACTGGAAGATTGCACGGAAGCTGTCCTAGTCAAGAAGAAGGTTGAGCGCTTTGTCTTAATGGATGGGTAGCTTTATCGCAGGTCCTATCCACTCTTGAAATGCCTGAGACCCATAGAGGTAGCCTTAGTGCTTCAGGAGATACACGAAGGTCTTTGTGGGAACCATATGGGGGGCAGGATGCTAGCGTACAAGGCTCTTCGTCAGGGATATTACTGGGAGACTGTGAGGGCAGATGCTGCCGACTTCGTGAAGAGGTGCGATCGCTGCCAGCGCCATGGCCGCATACAATGTCAACCGGTGGCACCACTCTCCCAACTCTCAGCCCCCTGGCCTTTTACTCAGTGAGGGATGGATATCCTTGGTCCATTTGCTCATGCATCCAGACAACGCAAGTTTTTAATAGTGGCTATTGACTACTTCACCAAATGGGCGGAGGCAGAGCCACTGGCATGAATCACCAAGGCCAAGGTTCGCCAGTTCTTCTAGAAGTCGATCATCTGCCGCTTCAGGCTCCCCCGCAGCATCATCACCGATAACGGACGATTGTTCAATAACCGAAAGTTCGAGGAGTTCTGCAACGACCTCGGAATCCACCATCGCTTCACCTCGATAGCCCACCCCCAGATGAATGGTGAAGCAAAGGTGACCAACCTGGTGGGGACACCAGGATCAGACATAGATCACTGGATCCCATATGATTTACTGATTAGGATTTTTAATTCTAAAACCTTAGTCATGTGTCAAAGTTTTGAAAATTTTATAATCAATTAAGATTGAGTCATGTAATAAGTTGAGATTAGTTGATTTGTCTCAACCCTTAATCCTAGTTAGTATATTGAGTCCTATACTTCAGTTATGAGTCCAGTAAGAGTTCAATTTTGTACAAGAGAAGAGAATACCCTACTTTGGAGTTCCACCAAGCCTCATCTAGGAGCCAGAAGCCCCCACTTCAACCAATTGGACCTTGTATGCCAACCCAGGGTCCAGGATTCCTGCAAGATGCCTAGATGCCCTCCATATGCTTTTCAGATACTCGATTCCCTCCAGATGCCAGGGAATATTCCAATACCAAGGAGCCCCATGATCCCAAGGACTTACCTGTGCCCCAGCTCAAGAGAATTCAAGGCCCAGATCCATGAAGAACCAAGATTCCAGGTATATTCCAGTCCAGAACCAAGATACCTAGAATATTCCTTCTCTAGGCATCTCAGGCCTCCATGGCCCATGGCCCAAAGCCCAACCCATCCTTGGTCGTCCCTTGCAACCCGCCATGAAGCCCAACACGTCCAAAGTGTTGACTTGGTCCAAGCTAAGAAGGAGGAATTCAAATGGAAGAAGGAAACCTAGTTCTTATTCTATTCAACTAGTATACTCCTAGTTCTAGGTTTATTTTATAGTCTTTCTCCCACTTAAATTGTGTAAACCTATTCTAACAATGAGAAGACTTGTAATTTCTTTAGAAGAGGGCATGGGACTCTATAAATACCCCACCTCTCTTCCTCTTGTAATCAATCAACTCTTATGAATTAAAACTCTACTAAATTATTTTAAGACAGGTGTCTTGTGTTCTTTGATTTTTTGTTTTATTTTTGGTTCTTTGTTCTTGTGTTGGCCGACCACTACCCTTGATGGGGACATCACCAGCATGGATCCCAGAGCAAGCACAAATCTTGGAGCTACATGAATCTCGGAGCATATCCAGAATAAATTTAGAATTTATCTTTATTGATTATTTAAAATTTGAATTAGGATTTGGTTGGTTATGATTGAGATATGGATAGGCCTTATCTTATCCTATCTAGTATTTGAATTTGAATTATTCCTATTTTTTTATCTTGTATTCAAATTCAAATAAGGGTTGGACAGGTCTATAAATACCACCCTCAGTCCTTTGTGAAAAAACAAGATTTGGAGAATAATTATGAGTTTTTAGAAGAGTAATTCTTCTTGCCTTCGCCTTCGGGCATCGAGGGGCGTGAGGCCCTAATTATTTCCCTTCCCATTTCATTTTCTTTATCCCCTCATGACCTTTGAGATTCACCCTAATGCCTCTAAGTATCGAGGAGGGTGGAATGCCCTAGAGGTAAGAGGTCTCTTCGTTATTGTGAGTCCCAAAGTCCATGAGATCCAGATGCCTATCTTCCATCCCCATTATTTCATTCACCACCCCTTACAAAAAAAATCTAAAAAAATATGATACCCTAATTTTGGTGACTTCTAGGCTCGCCAACAATCCTACCCCATCCTGTCCCCCATCATCTTGGTATCAAAGCATGGTAGGTTAGGGTTAAGTTCTTTAAGTACTTGGATCGGGTACTTCACCAAGCCGTTCGATCTTAGGAGAAAGTAGGGTTTCAAGACCCTCTCTTCCCATTCCACGGGGATCTCCTAAGGCATGTTTGGATGCCATTGTGATTGACTCGTGAAGAAGAAAACAAAGAGCATGTTAGGTCACATTTTGAATTTCTATACTTAGGACTTTCTATTTTCTGCTTGCTGTATTTTTGAGTAGGCTGACTGTAATTCGTATAAAACTCTAAAAAAAGTAATTAATTTTTTATTGAAGTAATTTTTTTCCTAATTCATATTAAGTTAGATATCAGCATGCATAATTTTATCCTCGAAAAAAAATCATAGAAAAAATGAAAATTCTTGCACTCCATCACTATTGCCAAAATTCTTGTATGTTCTGTTATGTTCCTTTTACATTATCTAAATTTCAGGATCTGCTCAGCATAGCACATATTTAATTTTTAAATTTCCTTTCATATGGCATATCATCTATAAGTTAGCAGTCTTCTATGAATTTTTTGAATTTTTCTGAGACTGTTACATAGCACTTCTCAGCCCCATTTTGAACTATGACATACAAAATTTCTGTTGCTGAGATTAGGGTTCATATGCATGTTTGCACCATCTCATGGCAAATCAATCTAAGGGCATCAGTATGACATGGGGGTAGGATTTCATCACCTATCCTTAGCCCAAAATCACCACCCTGCATATCGGACCCAATCCTTAATTAAAACTAAGGAGACACTTAATTTGCTCTAGTGAGCTTGGGACACCCACAAGGTCAGGTCGAACCAAGTGTCAAGCCAATTTAGATAACTTGTTTGTGTGTGCTTGTGTATCTGGTGTCTAGGCAAGTGGTTCAGGGATAAGAGCCCGAAGGAAGGTGGGTTGGTCCGCTTACCTAACCAATTTCAAATTGGTATCTAAGGCAAGCAAAGAGGGACCTCCACCAACCTTACACTTACCTAGCCAGGTGCCAAGTTACTACAACCAAGATTATCATCTTGACCTAACATTTGGTTTAGACTCTAGGTCTAGCAAACCCCTAGCCCGAGTTTGAGTCTGGCGCATGACACCTAGATCAAGGACATTTTACCAGCAAGATCGAACTCAATCAAGTGCAACCATGGACCAAAATTTTGAGACCTTGATGAAAATCCTGAATGATCAAATAGCCCGATTGAACCAAAACCTGACTGACCAATTGGCCCAAACCAACCAAAGCATGACTAATAAGATGGCCCAAGTAGAGGCACGGGCAGAAGCTAGCAAGGCCCATGCTAAATTCAACTCCTCTAGGTCCAATTTTCTTGATCCAAGAGCCTATGATCATGATCTTGCCCCTGAGTCTAGTCCTAGGAGCCCATACCCATACTTGGTTGACTCCGAGGAGGAACCCATTAGGAGCACCCAACCTTATGCACCCACTTTTGATGGAAGACAAGAGGTGTATATCGATTGGGAGGAGAGCATGGATCACTATTTCGAGTACACTAGGATGTTAGAGTTAGAGAAATTTAAATTGGCCACACGTAGGTTAACTCAATATGCTAAGTGGCATTGGGCAGCTATTGAGGATGAATGTTATCAAAGAGAAGATAGAATACATAGCTGGAGAACCATGAGAAGTAGGCTAAGAGAAAAGTACCTAGGTAGATTTTATGAGCAAAGACTTTTAGACCAATGGTACAAACTGAGACAGGGTGATAGACCAATGTCTGATTATATTAAGAAATTCAAGGGATTTGTCAGGAGATGTAACATAGCCAAATCTAAGACCATGACCATATCTAGATTTCAAGGATGCCTATGTAAGGACACCCAGGAAGAATTACTTCAACAAAAAATTTATACTCTAGAGGAAGCTTATCGGATTACTAGAGAATTAGAGTCTTATCAAAGAGAACTCATGAGCAGCCGACCTAAGCCCAGCATGATTAGCACCTCTAGGTCAATTCTTAGACAGATTCCTTCAAACCAGCCTACTACTCCTATCCCATTAGTTTGCAAGGAAAAGACCCCTTAACCCATTAGTGAGCTTAAGGAAGAAGTTTATGAGGCTGAACCGAGTTTAATTAAAGGATATGAAGGGAAAGAGGAAGTACCCATTGAAGAATTTCAAGGAGAAAAGGTTAAGATCACTGAGAAACTAATAGAAAAAGATCCTGAACCCACTATAGAATTTGAAGGAGTGACTGAGCCAGGATCAAACATATCAGATGAAAGTGAGGGTTCATATGAGTTGCCCATAAAAGAGGTCTAGGAACAAGTCCCTAAGGAGCAACCCTAGGAAGTAGACATTATTTTAGAAGACTTTCAAGATAAACTTCCTGAAGACCTTCCAGATGACCTTCCACCATCTAGAAGCATCCAGCCTACCCTAGATCTTACACCCATAGATCAACATTCAAATCTTAAGGTTATCCTAGGTAACCAAGATCTATTTTATGTTTCCAATAGATTATTCCAAGACTCCGATTTTTATATCCTATCGTATCCTAAGGCTTCCAATATTTCCCAAACTATCAAATTACACTTTGATGAGGTTGTTCAGTTATACCAATGTTGTGAGTATGTTAGGTTTGCGACCTACTTTTGGAAGACCTTATGGCATTTGCTAGGGATCCACTATAAATTTTCATGTACATGCCAGACCAGGGTCAAACCTAGGGAGTTTATAATCTGTTAGGTTTAGGTCCTAGAGAGTCCAATAAATTTTCTCTCTATAGGAATACATAGTTGGGTCTATTTTTTGTCAAGTATCAGTATGAGTCTTAGAGCCCACAAAATCATATGCACAGTATATTAAGGAATTGCATAAGGAAATTAGTAAAAAGATTCAAATAAGCAATGAAGTCTGTATGCATATGGCTAATTCACGTAAACAAATAAAAAAAATTAATGAAAGGGACTCTGTAATGATTAAACTTAGATCTGAAAGGTTTCTACCGGGAACTATGAAGAAACTGCATACCCGGGGAGCTAGACCTTTCAAAGTAATAAAAAAGTTGGACCTAATGCATATGTATTAGAATTACCACCAGAGTACGGCATTAGTTCAACATTTAATATTTCAGATCTGAAAGAATATAAAGAACCGGCGTTAATTCCTAGTGAGCCTTTTGGACCTTACCTTAGAGCGAAACACAACCTGAGTGTCCACCAGCAATTCCACCAGACCGGAGAGACAGGATTGAATGTATCTTGGATAACCAAGTGATTACCACTAGAAGTAAGGGCTATCAATGTTATCTGGTTCATTGGCAAGGCTGACCAGAATTTGAGGATTCCTAGATCACCCGAGAGGATCTACAACAAATTGACCCAGATCTATTAGAAAAATATCACAGTCAAACCGATCCTTACTCGATAGGGTCGAGTTCCTCCCACCCGGGGAGAATTGGTGCGGGCACCAGGCTCTGGAAGAGACTTCAACCAATGCTGAATTCTTTATGGATAGAAGATTAAGAATTTGGATCCTGTAATAAGTTGTAATTGAGTTTATGAGTCCTGTACTTGTTTTCATTTGAGTAATTAGGTCTTGTTAATAGGACTAGGTCTATGCTAATTTGATCTTTTAAGTCCAATTAGGTGCAATTTGACTTTGTAATTAGTTAATTCCCTAAGTTGGTCCAAAAAGGGTTTACTTTGGGTTTAAAATCAAAACTAGAAGACTTGGAGAATGGGTGCAACAATTCACTTCAACCTACCTTGACATGGAGGACACCACATCATCACATGCAAGTGGATGCCAAGTCATCTCCAAAGGCCACATGGAAGGACACCTAAGCTGCCACCTCACCTCTATTGGGCGCCCACATTTGAATTCAAAAACAAGCAAACCGACCACTATTCTCTCCTTATTCCAAGCAAGGATCAAGGTGGCTTCAACTTTCCTCCCACATAGCAAGGAACTTCCCATGATTCTCTCCTTGTATTTTAGAATTTCAAAATTGTAGTAGAGACTTATAAAAAGCTCTCCAAACCCTTCTTGTAAGGAATTATCTATGAATGAATGAATGAATGAAGGAGTTTTTTTCTCATAGAATTTCCCTTGCTTGAGAGCATGGACCCCTGTGAGAGGGTGGACGTGAGGCCCTTATAGTGTTCTTCCCATCATCTACATCTTCTTCCCTTCCAACACCACTCCAACTGGCCAAGGCTATTTCAAGCTTCTTCTCCCTCTTTAGAGATTCTTCCTCCTCATCTCCTTTGCAATCTTTGGTCTCTAAATTCTCTATAATTTTGTTGCAAGATCCCCGGGCTTCCAGGCTCCAAAGAAGAGGTCTACCTTGACAAGAGCCAGTTACAAGATGCCCTACAAGTTAGAGCAATCCCTTGTCATCCTAGGTCTTTCTCTCTTTGAGTGTTTTTCCCTCATAATTTGAGATATTAACTGACAGGTAACCTTCTATAAGTAGGTTTTCAGATCTACAATATTAAATTATTCTTAGCCCTAATCTGAGTGGTTTCTTAACCACTAAGGTCCTCTTCTTAGTTACTTCGAAAGGTTTAAACTTCATGTCTTATTTGGCATTTAAGAATCCCTCTCATTAAATTTTGCTTCCTTTACTATGAATTATTTTGAGACAGGTGTCTTGTGTTCTTTGGTTTTTAGTTTTGTTTTTGGTTATTTGTTCTTGTGTTGGCCGACCACTACCCTTGCTGTTCTCCATGCCCAAGCAGCAAATCAGTCTTCTTGACATCAACCACACCTTTGAGAAGGAGCCCTGAAGCCGTCCCTGAAAGCAGGAGTCTCCCTTCTCCAGGCCGCCAGCCCTACTAGCCCTAATTCCCTTTTTTTTGTTTTTCTTTCTTCCATATTTTGTTTCTTTTATTGATTACCTAATTCGTGCCTAACCTTGATGTTTTGCAGATCCCCAAGGTGTTTCCCCTCCCTTGAGGAGGCTTTCTTTGCCTTCAAACCAGGTCCAGATCGTCTTTAGATTCAAGAACCAAAGGCTTGTTCTTTCAGGCACCATCTAAAGGCTGAGAGATCTCTTCATCGAAGAAACTACAATCGCTGCCTGGTAAAAGCCTTTCCCCTTCTTTGTTCTGATCTGATGATAGGTACGCTATTCTAAACCGGGAGTTTCTTAACTCTCGGGTCCTGGCTATTTATTATTTTGCATGAGTTTTTATGGGTATGTTAGTTTCTAGCATTACTAGTCTTTCTACTGATTCTTTCTTATTTTCAAATCTTTAGCCACTGAATTAATATCTAAAAAAATTATTAAAAAAATAGTTTACTATTTTGCATTAGTCTTAGAGTCATCTCACATCACAACCAGACCATCCTCTAAGGACTCCAAACCAGATTGGACCAAGCCAAGGATAGGTGGGCAGAAGAACTCCCCAGCATCCTTTGGGCTTACCACACAACATCCAGAATGGCCACAGACGAGATGCCTTTCAACCTCATCTTTGGCTCTGAAGTCGTTATCCCATTCGAGCTCGGCATGCCCACACTATGGGTAGAGTAGTATGATATAGATGAAAACCCGGCTTGCCTTCTTCTAAACTTGGACCTCCTCGAGAAAACAAGAGACAAGGCTCAGCTCCGGATGGTAGCCTACCGATAGCGGATAGCTCGATACTACAATGCATGGGTAAAGCTAAAGATCTTCCGAGCGGGTGACTTGGTGTTGCAGCTTGCTGGAGCCTCTCAACCTCGGGAGTGCGGCAAGCTCTCCCGAAACTGGGAGGGCCCTTACAAGGTGGTAGAAGCTCTCCCCCACGGAGCATACTACCTCGTTGAGCTCGGCGGCACCCGATTCTCGTGGACTTAGAACGTCGATAACTTAAGGATGTATTACCAATGATGTAAGATCTCCTCCCATTAATGATAGAATTCCTTTCAGTGCAAACCATCTTTGTCTTACAGGAATATCACAGTCCGAAAACTCCTGAAGCCCGGCACCTTGAGCTCGGAAACTCTTGAAGCCCGGCATTTTAAGCCCGGAAACTCCTGAAGCCCGGCACTCCAAGTCCGAAAACTCCTGAAGCCCGACACTCAAAGCCCGAAAACTCCTGAAGCCCAGCACTTCAAGTCAAGAAACTTTCGAAGCCCTGCTCCGAAGCCAAAAATCGAGGTCGAGCTCCCCGTTGGGGTAGAGTTCCCCCTTGAGGGTGAATTCCGCAATAAGGCTGGACCCCCATTCCTTGAGTTCTTTCACCTCGATAGCTCCCCCGAGGTCAAGCGTTCATCTGTTCCCTGCTCGGGACACGGAGGACCCAGGAACACAACCGACCTGGGGGAGATGCATGAAGTCTCTCCACCTCGTCTTCGACATGGCAGAGAAACTAAAAGCCAAAGACCCCTCTCTTCTTCTACCCGCATATTTGGAGCTCTATAAGGAAGAGCTAGCTGCTCAACGCCCCATTGTATGGCACTGCAACTAAAGAATGTGCCTTGGTGGCCAAAAAAAGAGAGAGAGAGAAAGAAAAGAAGAAAGAAAATGGGAGAGGAAGAGAGGGAAAGGAAGAGGAGAATTAAGACTCCACTGGAAAAAGAGATTCTTCATTAAGGTGCAAAAGTATTACATCATACAAAGACCCCCGACAAGCCGAGCAGTTCGAAGATAGAAGTAAGAAGAAAAAATGAAGGAATGCGAGTGAAGTGAAGGAGCTCCTATTCTACAGACCCCTTCCCGGGGCGGCGCTGTGGCACATCAGCATCCACTCCAGTTGCCACCGGGGGAGTTGCTTCTGCGGTGGTTGGAGGCTCCTCCTCCACTGCTATGGCTGCGACCTCACTAGGATCCTCAGCCGGTGCCACAACGAAGACAAGGCCATCCAGGTTCAGCCCGGGGAACAGCTGGGCAGCCCGGGACTTACAATGTTCAAAGCCTTTGGAGAAAGAGTCGAGGATCGCCTCCTCAACTTCGTCAACATAAGCTTCTGAGGCCTTGTAGTTAGGGACCGCCTCGGCGGCCTCCATCAAAGCCACCGTGCCCATGGCCTTTTCTTTGGTGGCTGTAGCCCAAGCCTGCATGACCTCGAGCTGGGTTCGGAGATCCTCAGTCTGCTCTGATGCCTGGGCCACCTCGGCCTTGAGTTCCTTGGCACGGGCTATCTCGACCTTGAGCTCCTCAGACCTGTGCCTGACTCGATCCTTTTCCCGAGCCAGGGATGCCTCGAGATCTTTAATGCACCTCTCGGCACTTGCCACCTCAGCCTTCAATTCTCTGTTTTTCTCTTCAACTTCTTGAGCCATGGCCATCTTCTCCTTGGCCTCGGCCACAATCGATGCCAGCTCCTGCTCCTTCAACTTCTCCCTCTTGATCCAGTGGGAGCAGTATTCATGGATGAGCAAAAGATCTGTGCCAAGCTGCAACAACAAAGGCATCAGCAAAAAATAGAAGAAAAAAGAGAAGAAGAAAGAAGGCAGGGAGCCTTACTATGAAGAGATGGGGGAAGGTGCCAAGAATAGAATCCAGCAAGGGCCTTCCTCCCCTTTCTCGTCGGTCACATGATTGAACGGCGAAGTCCATCATGCGCTGGGCCAAGGACCAATCCTGAGTCATCGAGGAGTTCAGCACCATCTCGAAGGGCACCCTCTGGGTGCCAAACTGCTTCTTCACCCGGGCTACCATTGCATCCTCAAGGGTGGCTGAAGACATCTCCGAGCCCCTGGTCGAACTTGCTGCCACATTGGACGGCACCGTCAGCTGCAGTACCCTCCTCTCATCTCCTCCTGCCTCTACCTCAATGACTTCGAGAGGTGGAGGCGCAGCAGCAATGGTAACAGGCCAAACTCGTGCACCCGTGATGGAGTCCCGGGCCGGAGGCGAAGCTTATCGCCTTGGCAGATCGCGTGCCTATTCAGTTGCCCCTCTGCCCGGGCTTAAGGCTATGACTGGCCCGAGCCTCTATCCTGGCTCGTTTCGAGCCCTCTTCGGGGGAGACTCCCTGGATCCCTTGGCACACCTCTCCTCTAGGCATGCTAGACTATCTGCTCTATTGAAAGTTTCATGCCTTCAACGAGAAAAGAATTGAGGTCGGCCTCACACCCGGACAGACCTGGGAAAAGAAGAATCATCAAGTTCAGGCCAAACTCACCCAACTCTTGGATTGGGCTGACCCCGGCTTTGAAGAGGTTCTACTCTGATAACAGAACCTCTAGGGAAGGGATTTGGTCAACACAAAGCTGGTCATAAATTTCCTGATCAGTCGCTTCGACAGTGGAGTTCTGGTTCAGGGTCCGGTCTGGGTCGCTCCAAACCCAATCGACCCCCTCGATGGAAGCAAAAAAATATTTACTTTTCCATCCTTTGATGGAAGAGAGGAGCTCAATCTTAATGCCCTTTGGGTGAGGAGAAATAAACCACCACCCATCCTAGGTCGGGTGGCACTTCAGGGTGAAGAAAGCCCTAAACAAGGAGAAATGGGCCACAATCCCATGAAAGTGGTAAAGGATGATGAAACAAAAAATAGTCCTAACCGCATTTGGAACCAGCTAAGCCAAAACAAGATGGTAGTTGCTAAGAACAGAGAGGAAGAAAGGATGGAAAGGGAGTCGAAGGCCCCCTGCGAGGGATTCCTCGTAGAGGGCGATCCAGCCCGGGCCATTGGAGGTGACCCTCTCCCCCGGTCGAGGGACCAAGAACTAGACAGAGCTTGGGATACTGAAGGCCTCCCGGATTATGGCAAGGTCCTCCTCGGTTATCACCGAGGCGACCCCACCGAGACTAGATGAGTGGGATGGCTCGGGGAGAACTTCGGGGATGGAAGGAAGAGGAGGGTGGGCCCTAGGCCCCCTATCACAATCTTGGCAGGATGAAGGTTCCTACGAACCTTGAGCGAGACTTCCTCCTCCTCATCAGAAGAGGGAGTTCTCGATCGAGAGGGCCCCGCCTCATCAAGATTGCTTGAAGGATGAAAACTACGGCTTGAAGGGGCCATCCTAGCAAAGACCAGGGAGGAACAAAGGATGAAGAATGAAGGAAGGAAGTTGGAGTCCAAAGGGGCTCTGATGATGGGCTCTACCAAACCGAAGGATAGGGGAAGACTGCGGAAGACTAACCTGGTGGCTTTGAAAGTCAAAAACACCCAAAGGGGAAGAAGAGAAAGGCTCTGGTTCGTCGGCGGGCACAGAGGATTCAAAAGAAGTGATGTTCTCAGGAAGTGTTCCCTTTTTTCAAAATAACTAGGCAGTGGCCGTACCCCCCTCGCAACCGCCTTCGTCGGATCACCACCACGTGTCAAAATCAACGATGAACGATTCTTCGATTTGCCAAAAACTGCCTTGGGTCCTGCATCGATATTATGTTTCCTCGGACCAGCTAATGTGTCTCCTCACATTGGCTCAAGGTCTGCCCCCTGAGGCGTCGGCAATCGTGGTATTAATGGTGCCCGATTTCTGTCTTTTCATGTCAGCACCGTATTTAATCCCTTTGTCCCGAGCGTCGCACGCCAACGGGACTCGGGAGTGGGGGGCAAACGATGTGGCAAGATCGCTGACGTGGAGTCCCTGTCAGATCCGGCCCGATGCCGCGTGCTGCCACATCAAACCCTTCGCCAAGCGACTCCACGGAGGTCGAGGCGCCCTAGCCGAAGTCGAGCTCCTTCGCTGGGTGGCTCCTTCGAGGTCGAGCCCACTTCGGCCAAAGTCGAGCTCCCGCTCTCTTCGAGCTCCTTCACTGGGTGGCTCCCTCGAGGTCGAGCCCACCTCGATCGAAATCGAGCTCCCGCTCTCCTCGAGCTCCTTTGTCGGGTGGCTCCCTCGGGGTCGAGCCCACCTCGATCAAAGTAAGCTTCCACTCTCTTCGAGCTCCTTCGCCGAGTGGCTCCCTCGGGATCGAGCCCACCTCGATCGAAGTCGAGCTTCCGCTCTTTTCGAGCTCCTTCATCGGGTGGCTCCCTCGGGGTCGAGCCCACCTCGATCGAAGTCGAGCTTCCGCTCTTTTCGAGCTCCTTCATCGGGTGGCTCCCTCGGGGTCGAGCCCATCTCGGCCGAAGTCAAGCTCCCACTCTCTTCGAGCTCTTTGGCCGAGTGGCTCCCTCGAGGTCGAGCCCACCTCGATCGAAGTTGAGCTCTCGTTCGAATCCCGTGGCACCACTTCTCTCGGGCAGTGGGCTGCCGCCCAAGGACCACGGTGGAGCACCTCCCAGGATGCCATGATCACCCCTGCTGCTGTTTATACCAGATAGGAAAAGGTGCCCTGCCCAAAGCACCGCACTCTCAACCGACCGTCTGCACCACCCGGAAGAGAAAACCATCATAGAAGATTCAAATCTAGGGGGTGGCTGCCCCCCGATCGAGGCACCACCAGGTTTTCTGAAGAAAAGCGACCGAATGGAGAGTCAGAGCATGTGGCATAATCTCTTATTACGAATGAGGAAAGGCACCTTTGCACACGGCATGAAGCACTACCAAATGTTGATCCTCCGGCGCTGGCAGAGGGGGAAGATCCCAAGGTAAGCCACTGGAAGGGATCAGGGCAAAAAGGACTCTCCGAGGGTTTCCAAGAGAAGGTAAGCAAGTCTAACTCGAGCAAACGGAAGAGAAGGCAGTGCACAGGAGAGCAACGACGAGACTAAGCGCTTTGGGCTACTGGAGACTCATGGGAAGGATCTTGACAGACACAGCCACAAGGCTCGAGTCCTCCTCAACTGTTCTTACCCCTGCTCCATTCCCTCTATTTCAAACAAAATCTCCTCCTCCGAGTGTGGAGTCCGAGCAAGGGGCCCATCGGGAAGGATTTGTTCTCTTAGATCATCACTGACTTGATCGTCGGAGTGCCCCCACCGGGATCCTGGCCCGGGTCTCCTCTGTTTTGCAGGATCGGGCGTGCGTGCAGGCTCCCACGTGACGAGGTCGGTATCCGAGGTCGGCTCTAGCTACAGGCCACGACGGTGTAGGTGGCGACAGTTTCTAATACTGTTATTGTGCTAGAGATTTGACTTGAGCATCGAAGGGCCGATGCCAGAACACCTTCTAACTAGAACTTTTTGCATGTTCCGCCTCCCAAAGATCTTCCTATACCGCTAGCTCCAGCATCTCCAATACTTGACAGATTTTTGCACCAATAATATCTAATATAGTATAATATAGAAATCCAATTCGTATGTGGTATGCCCACAAATCAAAGATTTCCACAACCGTGCAAATACAAATCCTAACACTTTCCTAGCACTTTCTAGTGCAATGCCAAAACTAACTTTCTTTTAAATTATGCCGAATGACAAATACTTTCTTATTTCTGTCTTAGTAAAGAGAGACGAGAGATACCAGAAAATGATAGGTGTTAGTAAAAGGATACATATTTACAAATTTTCACCTAAAATTGTAGGAGGTGATGGAATTTAGTAAAAGGATACATATTTACAAATTTTGCACCTAAAATTGTAGGAGGTGATGGAATGCCCAATTTGAATTAATCTAGTGTCAGGTGGTAACATAACTTTATTTTAATTGGCATTGATGCATTTTTAGTGGCTTTAATGCATCCAATTAGTGAAATCCAAGGGTTAGGATTTGAGAACTAATGCTCAAAGATGATTTTGTAACTGCTGTTGACTAATGTAAGGGGCTTTAATGCATCCAAAGATGATTTAGTGAAATCCAAAGATGATTTAGTGGCTTTAATGCATCTAATTAGTGAAATCCAAGGGAAGAAGAAGAATTTTTAGTTACTTGCATGGAAAAAAGGTCATTAGAGATTCCTCACCGTAGTAAAAGATGGTCGTAAAAGAGTAAAAGAGAAGGCAAGCTATTTTGTACGTAACTCACACTTATGATCGGTGGCAAGCAACCCAAAACCAGTCCTTCCATGTCTGGATTGATATATTTGCACAAACAATTTGTAAGCATAAAGCAATTAGTTTAATCGTATGGCGGGTGTAAATTGCAATAAAATTGCACTGCTTTTCTTGGAGACCTGGCTATTAATGTTCCATCTCGCATCCAAAATTTGTTTGAGTGATTAGGGCTGCACTCTGCACTCCAGGCTGCATCCATTTAAATGTTGGGTTTGATCAGCCCAGCCATGGCGCATTAAGCAAACCCATATTGAAATATAAATGATATAAATTCACCTTGGAGAATTAACCATGTCCATGTTTATGTGAAGTAAAGTGCTGAAACTGTTGCTTAGCATTGTAGATAGCGTTTCACCAAGTGCTGAACATGGATATTTCTTCTATCATTTTAGTGAAATAATGGATCATGCCCGAGCATTGTTCAAGAAAAAAATAATTGATCTTCAGAAATTGAGGGACTAACCAAGTGGGATATCACAAATGTATATTTCTTATACCGTTCTTCTGAATCACAGGCTAGATCAAATCCCATGAATGGAGGCTCTTGCAAAATTTCAAATACATAATGTTCAGTATAAAGAAACAGTTGCTACATGGCTTTTTATTTTTGAAAGTAGAAAGAGTTGCACATCTTCCATCAAACATATCTGACAGTGGATCTTTTAAGCCTTAAATCTATATGATGCATCAATAACTTCTTGAAGCAGTAGTATTCAGTTGATGTCATTTTTCCCTGATAGCAGGAATTAATCTACTTCTTTCATATGATTTAATGCTAAAAACTTCTATCCTCCACCTTTGTAACCAAACAGTTATTCCGATTTTTGAGGAATAATCACAACTCAATAGTATTTACATTGATCAGAAAACCAAAATCTGTTAAAAAGCAAGAAACATCAGCTTTGGGAATCTTTAGAATCAAACATGAAAAGTGAAGAAGAAGAAGAAGAATGGAGTGCAGTAGTAGGTTTAACATGGAGGGAAAAAGCATAATCATCATCCTGCATAAGAAATATATGAATATTCTATGGATCCTAAATCCATTTCAAATACACTCTGTCTAAATATATGTAAATTATTGTCTTGTTATAAAAAATTTAAAAAAAAATGATGAACAAGTAGCTCACAAGATGCATATTTAAAATTATCTAACATTCCAAGTCTAAAGTTGGAGTTTAGTACAAACCTCAACCTCACTTATGGCCAAAATTGCCCAATCTCAGTGGATGTTTCAATATCACTAAGACTGGACTAGGGAGGCTAAGAGGCATTATATATAGAACAGCCATTGTCCAGGTCTCTATTATTGACTAACCAAAAACAAATCTAACCTAGGCCCTGTTTATCTAAGTAATGGTGATATTAATAAGTAGAAGAGAGGTCATCCTATCTAAAATATCATTCATACAACTAGGGTTCCACATCAAGATCCTCTAATGGTGTATCATTGTTGATTGGAGGCTTGCGACGGGCCCTCGATGCATAATCTTTGTTCAGCATGTTGAACATCTCCGTCACTTTTGCATCTCGATGTTTCTGCATATCAAAAGTCTGAAATGGATCATGAGATCCATGGGAGGCTGATGATGTTCCCCCTGGTGGTAATCCCAAGCTACCATGAGTTGAGGATGTTACAAAGGCTTGGGGGACGTTGTGTTCTTGGTTACTCGAGTGTTTTACGCTCCCATGGGAACTCCCTTTAGAACTCATGCTGTCTGCTATTGCTGGGCTCGTCGACTCCGGTGAAATGCTATTATCCTGACTTGGAAAAAAGGAAAAAGAATATATGTTAGTGATTAATTGCAGATTGGAGCTTTCCCCTTTGAGAGAGAGAGAGAGAGAGAGAATATTGATTTAGAGAGGTTAGAAGACATGAAAATAATGATTAAACAAAATATCTTGGAGTAGCCAAAAGAGTTTCTATGCCTTTCCATATGGTACCCAGGTAAATTTGGAATAGCAGTGGTAATAATTTTTGGTTGCTTTTATTAGCCAAAGCAGTTCATGTGACATTTTTTGTCCCTAAATTGCTTCGCTGAGGATTCCAAACTATGTTAACTGAAATATGTTGTGTGAGTGAGTGTGGTTGGGGGTGGGGGGTGGTGAATAGAGAGAGAGAGAGAGAGAGAGAGAGAGAGACCTTGTCACGTATGTTCATTCTTGAAGACCTCAATGGTTTCTTTGAAGGGTTCGTAGGCTTTCCTGCATCGAAAAAATCAACCATATACTTCAAGTAGAACGAGAACCATCCTGCACTATACCCATATTAGAATTCCTTTCATTTCGCCAACCACCCACGCTATTGAGTGTGCAAACCCATTCTTTCTCCCACAAATGCAAATGTTCAGCATATTTTTATAGCTGGTTGATGAAATTGGTGCTCTTCAAAATTAAAAGTTGTCTCCAATCCTAAGTATCATGCTTTCCAATGTTCAGAACTAACAAGAGATTGCTAACATACATATCATAAACTTCCAGGAACTTTAATATATAGGGGACAAAAATATAAAAGGATTCCTTTAAACATCAAAAGCCGATTTCATACAAATACACTACGAGGGTTCTCTCTTGTTGTCACTAAAACGTGTGAAAAGAAAGGAAAGCAAATCCCCCCCCCCCCGGAAAAAAAAAAAAAAAAAAAAAAAACCTAAACTGCGAGTTAGTGGCATAGGAGCCTTTTTCCTTCAGTTGTTCTTTGGGGGGTGGGTTTTTGGGGCACGATAGTCAGAACTGAGTGGTATCAGATCAACCAATTTGACCCTGGAAGGGATGCTTCTAGCACTCAACCCACTCTCTAATTTCAACTCCCTCTTCCCTTCATGATCATATTTTCCAACAGAAGGATTTGCACCTGTGTTCATTGGGCCTTTCGCTTCCACCTCATCATGTTCTTTTGCACCCATCTTCCTTCCTCTTAGCGACTGGCTCTTGGTTGTGGTAACTGTAGCCTTAGTCTCATCAAGGAATACCTGCCAACAAGCTTAGCTCAAGAAACCAACTTAAAGTAAACCTAAAAATTTAATAGTACTTGAATGAGTTATAATATCAAAACCAACCTTATCACCACCAGTTGCCTTATTATTGCTTTCTACCATCTCAATTGCTACACCTAAAAAAAAAAAACAAGAAGAAGAAACTAATCATCCCAAGGTTTTGTCATTCCTTCAAGTAGTAAAACAAGGTAGAAGAAAGGAGTGGTTACCATGGTGGGCATCAGCAAAGGAGTCACCAAGAGCAGCGAAAAGGAGCAAAATCCCAAGAAGAAAGCTTTTGAACCTCATAAACCCCATGACTAGCTTTTTACTAGGTAGGTTTGTTGTATAACAACAACAAAAAGAGGAGAGAAGGGATAGGGGAGCTGAGGTCTTATAAAGAAGAGAATCCAAGCAAGCGAGTCAAAGCTAGATAGGATTCCAACACGACCTCTTTCTATTATGACAATATCTTAACTGTCCTTGTGGACATTCTTTAACCACTCCCCGTCACTTCTCTTGGTTTAAACTTGGAGCTTGGAAGGATCAAACCAAGCCACGGAGTTCAAAGTTTTTGAGAGAAGAAAAAAAGTTTATAATTAATGTGATTCTTAGCATCGCGTGGAATGGAAGATACGGGTGCTTTGCGCCTGTCTGCCGCCATGCATGCAACGAGGAGAGGGTTGGAATGCAGCGGCCAAGGCTCCATGCCAACCCACCAAACCTAGGGGTTTGGTCACCCTTTATTTTTATACTAATGCACCCAAGTCCCTATATATATATATATATATATATATATATATATATATATATATATATATATGTTGAGCACATCTTTAAGGCCGGGTTTAGGGTCCTTTTTTTTTTTCTTTTCTTTTCTTTCTTTTTTTTTTTTTTTGATAAAGCAAAAGGGATGGGGGGGGGGGGGGGTGGATAAATCCCGGTTTAGGGTCCCTTTCTTTGCATTGGTAGCCATGAGTAGATGCAAGTGGCTTGAGGTGAGTGCAATTAACAGAACTAAAATAACAAGAGCCAAACTTGTTTTTGGCACGCTTCCTATTACTAGTGGAGGTTACCTTGGCTGTTGCCTGGTTTGTTCTACAGTGAGTCAGTGAGAGGAGAGGAGTATAAATTTCAGTTTATATTGACTAGATATCGCCTGACCTTCGTCCAAATTTGACCTTAAAACATGCATGTCTAGATGCCTTTGGCTAAGTTCAAATGTAGTCATAATATTCCTTTCTTTTCTTGAACAGTCAAATTGTCCACAGACTGAAATGGTAGGATTCTGACATTGTGTTAGCTTAAAGTTTTGTAGAAATCCAAGCTAGTAGTAGTTGCATCAACACAGGGCCAAGACTGCACCCAACAAGTAGGATGTAAGATTTTTCAACTTTTGGTCGTCCATTCAGTCCTGATTTGCTCTTTGAAAGAAGTGCTTGATGAATATATATCTGTTTAATGACACATACTTAATTAGTGAGCAATGTGATTTCATGTCAGAGGTTGTCGGGATCAAAAATACGCAACCATTAAATTATTAGTCACCGTGTACTAAGAAGTTGATATGAAGTTATTAATTAGCATGAAAGTGAGATACATTATAGAAATAGCTTGAGAATTTTGTTGCATTCATTACTGATTCAAAGATATCAAAACTTGTGAAGCCTAGTACCGATAATTAAGCTCTAGGTTTTCCGATCGAGACATAATCTGCAACATAGTACTCCTAAGGGTTTCTTAGCTAGGATGGATTCTTTGGTAATGAATGAATTAATTGTTTGTTATTGCACTAGTGTGCAGATAAGAACAATGGTAGATGGCATGGCCATCTCGTCTGACTTATAATTGGAATCCGAACATTTAATTAATGTGACTTTGCTTTAACATTATTGTTACCGAGATAACAAAAGACCAGTAGAAGAATAATTCAGTGTATGTTCCAGCACTAATTCAGGATTTGGTTGGGCAAGTTTTGTAGCATGGCCTCGAGGTTTTTCTTTTCGTGTACGGCATGAGAAGTATATTTTAGCAACCAAGATATACTACGATGCATCGTGCATATTGTAGAGTGCCATGCATCTCTAAATGGCATAAATGACCATCAAACATCTCATGTCCTGTGCAATACATCAAATCACTATAGGAAAAGAAAGAAAACCCGAAACTAAAAAAATATTCCCCCGATGCTATATAGCATCGGTATAAAATTTCTCCATGCTTTATAAAACATCGAAAAAGCATCGACTATACCGGCATGGAAAGAATTTTGCCAATGCTTTTAAAAAGCATCGTCGCACAAGTTTCGATGCTTTATAGCATTGGGACAGTTAGATTTGTTGATGCTTCATCATATCGGAAGTGACTAGGTCCATTCCATATATTTCCCGATGCTTTTTAAAAGCAACGGTACTTTTTATTTACCAATGCTTTTTAGCGTCGCTAGGTCAAAAATCCATGCGTGGACTATCTTGTTTGATGGTTATTCATCTTTGGATAGTAGCTATCCATGGTTTTACATTAGTCTGCCGTGCCTCGCATACACCGCAGGGGGTTTATGTCCATAGTCTAGAGGATTTAGAGGTTGAAATATGCATCATGAAGAGACTTTCATAAAATGCCTTATTAGGCTTGATTTTGGTGTATAATTTATGACAATGTCCCAAGTTTACAGGCAAATGTTATAATTTGCAATTTACAAAAAGGTCCCCGGCAAACTTATATTTGAAAAGAAAATTTAACTATTTGTGCAGCTTGAAAATTGGCATCTCAAGATTTATTTCCACTCTCACATGGTCTATTTTCGGAAGTTCCCAAAGCAACTTTATCTTCAGGAGGGACAATTACAAGGGACTTTAAAAAAGACGATGATTGCTTGTACATTTTTGTTACCACGAGATGTATTGGCTGCTGCTGATCATTTGATCGGAATGAAATTTGGAATAGGTACACTTGATGATATGAATCACTTGAAAAATAAACGTATTTGTTCTGTAGCAGACCTGTTACAAGATCAATTCGGATTGGCTCTTGTTCGTTTAGAAAATACGGTTCGAAGAACCATATGTGGAGCAATCGGGCATAAATTAATACCGACTCCTCAAAATTTGGTATATATATAATTTTTCTTCTATAATGCATGAGTACGTACTATGAATTTAAAAATCATGGGGTCTTTTTTCCTCAAGAAATGCTTGGGGTCATCTGTTGTCAATTAAGAGTTACAGGTAGATACTTTAGGGTTTGAGTAACACTTGATCTTGTCTATCTTCACATCCTTTTGCTTGCCAATGAATCAGGGGTACTGCCTAACTGCCCATCATGAGTAATTGCTAGACTAACAAGGTGTTTAATTATAAAATCTTAGTAGAAACAATTAAGGAACAAACCTGGCCGAAGCCAAGACACTCAGAAGATGGGCAAACCATGCCCATTAATAACACTGCACCTCAAATGAAGGAGAATAATATATGTTTTTAATCTCGGGAGGTGTTTTACCAAGTATTTGGCATACATTAGTCTTGCATAATTTTATGAAAAATCAGTGTCTTTTTGAAAAGAGTAAGAAATTAAGATCTCAATGCCAATGGGATACCTTGATAGGTCTAATAACAGATATGAATAGGCGAATATTTAATCCCAAATTAACAAGATCAAACTAGGAATTGGAGAAACTGTATTCACTAATAAAAGCATACCAACATTGAAAATAGGAGCTTAATTACTGCTTACATGCTAATGATAAGCCATCATTCTTTTTTCTTTAGCATAATTAACTTATACTAAGCATCATCCGTGAAATTAATGTTTGCCAAGGGGATGTTTTCAACTATTGGGCACCTAACAAAAAAAAAAAATCTCTTCCCATCAACAAAATAATACTTCTTTTATTAAACCATCCCCATTAATTACACATATAAACTACATAATGCAGCTCCAAACTTGTAATCACAGTAGAATCAAAACGAAATGGGATAGTTGGATCCAGTAGCACTTTTTTAAAAAAAAAAAAATTTGGCGTGGCCAAGATATTGAAGCTCCCAAAGTGACAAGGGCATCAAATCAAGAGCCAGAGGAACTTGTTCAAGGGGCTAGGGCTCTTAGAATCACAAACCTTCACATAATTAACAATATTAAAGTGGAGAAAGTCAGGAAACCGTAATGAGGACCAGGCTTAGGGTTTTGGGGAAAGGGGTTTAGAACCCGAGGGCGAGCTGCCCAACTTGGCGTCAGTGGGGGGGACTTTTTGAAAAACGTGTCGCCTGTTGGGGAGTCGGTTCCAAGCGTTGTAGAAAACCGAGCCACGTGGTGAGTTTCTGTACTATTTTGGACTTTGCCACTTGTCATTCCACAAGTTGTGACCCCAAGTACTGGGGCGCCCACGGATGCCGCAACTCTGTGTGGCACCTCTAAAATGTAGCACTTCTACTTGGCAAGATCGAGTATTTGCGATCCCAAACTGCTGATCTTTGAAAGATCATCAAGCATGGTTTCGAGAGCATCGACGGTGGTCAAAATGCAACTGCTGGGCGGAAAGATCATGGAGGTTAAGAGTACTATAACTTTTGAGTTAAAAATATCGATCACTTTGTCGTTATGGAATCTATGGCATTTTGATAGGTTAAAATGACGGTACAATAGATGCTCTTTAATGTGGCAACATGGCACCGACAGGAACGTCCCCGACCCTGATATGGTCGGATAGAGTTGCTAGTCAAATAGAGTTTCTGATCAAGTAGAATTCCTGGCCAAATAAAATTCCTGACCAAGTAGAGCTCTTGATCAAGTAAAGTCTCGAGCCAAGTAGAGCTCCAGGCCTGGACGAATCCCTCTACAAGTCATAGCGAACAACGGCTCAACAAAAACTGCAAGTCCTAATAGAAAAGATATAGGCTAACGGATCCCGACACCATAATGAGAGAATCCTGATAATGGAGATTCAAGAGCGGATGTCGCCACTTCCATCGAATCCATTGCGATTGTCAGAATATTATACCCCGCCAAAGGAGCACCCTACTAATTCCACAAACGTTGTCTCACAACACTCATTTTCCATATAGGTAAAAGGGACCTCCGGCCGAGGTATGCAAGCTACCTCACGCTCTCACGAAAAAATTTCTACTCCATTTCTATGATGATTGTGTTGGAGCAAGACCGCACCATGAAATGCCCGGGATCCTCCTTGATGCCG
The DNA here is from genome assembly GCA_021397845.1 of Areca catechu. Classification (NCBI taxonomy): domain Eukaryota; kingdom Viridiplantae; phylum Streptophyta; class Magnoliopsida; order Arecales; family Arecaceae; genus Areca; species Areca catechu. The sequence goes on from CM038045.1 coordinate 67,173,405, forward strand.
TCATGGCGGAAAGGAAACACATCCCAGGGAAGAGATGGGATGCACCATCCGCTTCTATCATTTTTATATACATAACAGATAAACCCTAGGTCATAACCGACCTAGCTCTAAAAAACTCCCCCCCTCTGAGTCACATGAGAAAACTCAAACCCGAGCCCATGTACATCCATGTCTCACATGTTCTCTCAATCTCAGACTCGGAGTATCCCTAGAACACCTCCAAGACCCGCATGGGACACACCCCCAAGACCCAGAGATCGCCTCCAGCATCCCTGCCATGGTCTCTCAAGTCTCTCCAAAGCTTGGAAGCACCACGCAAATCCCTACAATCTCCATCTTGGTGCCCCCAAGCTTTGGCAAACCTGGCAATGTCCTCAACGCACAATCCTGCTATAATTATGTGTCTTGACAGCACCGTGCAGATATCCTCGTCTCTGCCAACACTCTTCAGCTGCTCAATTCACTTGGAGGCCTTTGGGATGACCGACCCTCGTTGTATCTTGGCACCATCGATTGTAGCCTTCCTTCTGTATGGTAACTGCATCAGTCTGTTCTTGGACTTCCCTGGAGAGAACCCAGTGAACCTGAACTGGCACCAGCTATAACTGAAGCTCTACCTGACACCATCACCTCAGAGCCATGCCAATCTTCGCGCACTCTGCTCCACCTGGCTAAGTGCTGTTGGGAATTGTGTCCCAAAGCCAATCGTCTAGGCTGTAGATGGTTGTGCTACTTTATATTTGTATATGAATTCTTTATAATAAATAAAAGTTATTTATTTTTGGCTGTCCATCATTTTATATTTTCTGTAATGAACTCTTGTATGATGGAGTCCTTAAAACTACATTATTTGATATAGAGAGGATATACCAAGTAGTTCTTAAACTGGTTCACAACCAAATGATACATTGTTATAAGACGATGATGTATCAAGTATAAGTTGTTGTATGTTACATTTGTTGGTTGTCCTCTTAACCAAGGAGTGTGGAGACACTAGTGTGACATACAAGTGAAGTGTATGACATTTCACTGAATGTGACCATCTGTGGAGCTCCTTTATGCCAAAGGGTTGCTCGCGAAGGGATATGGATATATGTGTCCCTCAAACCTGAGGTCACCATGGCGCTTGCAAGCAACTCACTATACTTTGGTGCCGGACTATCTGGATTTCTAATCCAGTGACGGAAGGTTTCTAGGTATAGTCAAGTACTTGTGGAGCGGTAGTGGATCAAGATGGAATTGACATCTCCAAATAGTTTAGAGTGAATGGCTTATTATGTCTCAATTCAGCAAAACCTTTGCTAGGGTAGTTCTTATGAGGAGTCATAGAACTTGTGAGGTTGAGACATGATCTGGATAGACCAAATTAAGGTTGGCAGTCAAATCCTAGGTCATCCTAAGCATTGTAAGGTCAAAGGAATGAATTATGCGACAACCATATGCCAAGGTTCTTGTGAGGTGCTCTGCATCTTCAACCTATCCGGATATCGGGTATCATTGCTAGACGAGGACTTTGACTGGTACTAAAAATATTCTAGTGCTACCGGCTTAGTATTCGAACCTATGGGGTCACACATCATAAAGAATTTCTATCTGATCTTTTGGGCTAATCAACGATTGAGAATCGTTTGCCATCACCTAAAGTCAATATGGTTGACTTTATTCCAAGTGTCAATACTTAGAATTTTGCGAGTGTTGACACTTGGTGAAGTGTCGACACTTGACCATTTTCGAGTGTCGACACTTCCTATGACGAGCAGAATTTCTGGGATGATTTCGTGGAGGGTTTTTGGGCATGTTTTGACCTGGTTTGAATTTCGAATTCAAACCAGTTTTGGCTCCAAGGCTTTTTGGTATGAATGTTATACTTACCTTAATGGGTTGGACCCATTTGGAATGACCTTGATCCTCTCCTCCATTCTCTCCCTCCATCGCTCCTCCTTCTTCTCCCTCTCATGGCAGCCTCTATAAATATAGGTCTTTGTAGTGGCTGTTGAGGTTACATGAATAGCAAGAGAGAAAAAAAGAAGAGAGGAAGAAGAAGGGCTTTGTGAGAGGTTTAGAGATTGGGCATGAGCCACCTAGCAATCAAGCTAGATCTTGGGAAAGAGATTTTGGAAAGGGGTTCCTGCTCTCTTTCTTGTCTTCCTGTAAGAAGAAGTTCATCCTACGGATCCCGAAGAGCTAGCACTCTGAGGGAGTTGATCAGAGTCGAGCCCAGGTGTGGACATCCTGTAGAGGCCAGACGCATGTGTGGCTCGAGCGCCCTCCTCCTTCTCACAGCACTTCCTTGGCTTCTCTCTTGTGAAAATGGTATGGTACTTTTATATTTTCTCTTGCTTTGATGTTTATATGCATGCTAGGTTATTATACTAGATCCTGTTACGGGCAGATCGATAGATGGTTTAGATCTATCTATCGAGCCTTCTGTTATGCATGTCTTAAAAATGTTTTAAAATACATATTCTCTGCCATGTTTCTTGCATAATGTATGCTAGGTGTAGGTATTTTTCACCTTCAATGGTATCAGCGCAATAGGTTCATTTTGTATTATAATGATGCTAGCATGCTAATAACATCCCTTTTCTTCTTAAGTACTTGGATTGAGTGCTTCACCAGGCCATCCGATCATAGAAGAAAAGTAGCGCTGCAAGACCCTCTCTTCCCATTCAATGGGGTCTCCTATGGCATGTAGGGGTGCCACTGTGATTGACTCATGAAAAAGAAAATAAGAAGAAAGTTTTTTTTTTGTAGGTTAAAAATGTTTTAATCTAATGTCATGATCATTAGACACTTTAGATAAGATCTAAAAGTTTTTATTGATTGTTTTTTATTGTATGTTTGGAGAAACATCGGATTTAAAATCACTATTTTTTTTCCATTGTCTCAGGCTGTGAGTCGACACTTGGCCTTTGAAGTGTCGGCTCTTGAAAAAATTTTCTGAGATCTGGTTTCTATTTTTGTTCTGAGACAGGTTGGAGTGTCGACACTTGACCCTGAAGTGTCGACACTTAAGCCTGAAGTGTCGATACTTGAGCGCATGCTAGAAAACATGTTGTTCTATTTTTTGTTCCTTGTCTCAGGCATTGAGTCGACACTTGCTCTTGAAGTGTTGACACTTGGCCACAGAAAATGCTGAAAACAGTGAATTTAAATTTTGAATTTGTTGTAAAATTGTTTACATGATAAATTAAAATTTTTTTAATTTATTTAAGGCCATTGAACTTAATTTTGAATTAAGATTGACTAAGAACTCTAGGAATGTGATTCAAAGATCTTAAGTCATTTCAATAAACCTTAAGGATCATGGGTTAGCTTCTATTAAGTCCTTGATTGAGTTAGACCTAAGTTTAGATTCATTGAACAAGTTAGAGAACTAATCTAATCAAAAATTGAGTTAGGATTTCTTCTCTAGATCTATCTAATAGTTAGATTGATTAGTCCATAATCTAAATGGATCTAATTTATGGCTCAGTGGAAAGCTCGAGTCTTTAGGCTAGTCTAATCGAGTCTGAAAAACTGATTGGTATCAAGGTAAGTTTGGCATTGTGATCATGGTTCTTTGGGGCTACCTCTTACCTGGCCAACTCTATTGGTATCTAGGCAAGACGGTTAATGGTGGAACCCAATCCATGATCTCACTTACCTGGCCAATGTGGTCAATCAGAATTGATTAGATAGCTCATTGACTCGTGTTAACCCTTGTCACCCAAGGTTAATCAGTCTTGACTGATTTTAGGTGCCTATGGATCATTTGTTTGTGTAACCCTCCTAGATTACTGATGTGGTCAGTAGGAGGTTGATCCATATCTTCTCATCTCTTCATCTGTCACATTAATTAAAATTCTCTAAATTATTAGGTCCTTAAAAGGATAAAGTTATAGAGATAACCAAGTTCTAGCCTCCCATTAAGTGGGATAGTAATGTGTCCATTAGTTCGGTGTTCATCGGTAGATCCAAAGATTGGGTGTTCATCAGGCTATTAGAATTGATGTTCCTAATATGATGGCTCGGTGCAACTCTCTTAACGGTGGTCAGGTAAGCCGGCCAAAGTCAGGCTTGACCATTCGTTAGTTAGAAGCATTGAATTTTGTCATGTTAATGGTTGGACCTAACCAGGACCTTCAATAGGAGGCCCAAAGGCCGATTGAAGTGCTCCTTGGGGAAAAACTCAATTACTAGAGGTTACTTGAAGAAGTAATCAGTTAAAGAACCTACCTTTAGACATGCATAGGTGGGCCGGCCAAAGTCGAGCTCATGTGTTGTCTATTAGACTCTAGTACCCGCTAAGGAATTAAAGTAATTCCTCGGATTGGAGATAGAGGCTACCAATCTGAGCAAAATAGTGGGAGGGACCTTTAGACTTAAGTCCATGTCTTTAGGTTAATAATTCATATACACTAATTAGTCTTGGTTTTTCTTTCAGATGTCTTCCAACCTGTCACTCCGGTCTCTTCTCGACAACGAGAAGCTCAATGGACCCAACTTCGATAGCTGGTATCGAAGACCCAGGATTGTCCTAGAGCACGAATGGATCCTATATGTGATATCGGATCCGACACCTGAGATCCTTGCTGCCAATGCTCGGGGTTCGGTCAGAGACACTTATCAGAAGTGGCTCTCTGACAGGACCACTGTCCGATGCATCATGTTGGCTACGATGAACAATGAGTTCAGTCGCAAGTTCGAGGAAGCCCAACCGGAAGAAATCCTTCAAAAGTTGAAGGAGTCTTTCGGGACACCAGACGAGGTTGAGAGGTACAGGGTCTCCTGTGCTATCTACAACACGCGGATGCATGATGGGGCCTCGATCACTGATCATGTATTGTACATGATCGAGATGATTGAGCACCTGGGCAAGCTCGGCTGTCCTTTGCATGAATAGCTTAGAAAATATGTGATTTTGAATTCTCTCCCCTGCTCCTATCTAGACTTTCTCGATCATTATAGAATAAACAAGCCTGCAGTTAACTACCACGGTCTATTGGGGTTGCTGCAGACTTTTGAGAAAGACTGCCAGTTGAATAAAGGGGTGGTGAATCTGGTGGGGGGTTCCTCGGGAGGGCATCGTCCCTTTAAGAAAGGAAAGAAGAAGAATAAAGGGAAAAAGGTGCTTAGTGCTTCTGGGCCTAGTCAGGCCAAGAAAGTAAAGGCTGATCAGAGTCGTGCAAAGTGCTTCTTCTACAAGAAGCAGGGACACTAGAAGAGGAACTGTCCTCTTTATATTGCATCCATTGATCCGAACAGGTCCAAGAAGAGAAAGCTACAGGATGGTCCTAGATAAGGTATTTATATGATAACACCTTGTAGTTTTTCTGTTTACGATACTACTAACTGGGTATTGGATACAAGAAGTCCAATTCATATTTGTAATTCTTTGCAGGGACTTCAAGTTAGTAGAAGATTCGAGGACGGCGAGAGATTCTTGAACGTGAGAAATAGAAGCCGAGTTCCAGTTCTAGCGTTGGGAGTCCTTAAACTTGTTTTCAAGTCCTGTACTGTCGTTATGAACAAGTGTCATTTTTGTCCTTCTTTCATTTTAAATATCATTTCTGTAGGCCAGTTGGCCATGTATGGTTATGAACTATTAATAAAGAATGACATTTGCAAATTCATTTTGAATGATTCTGTTGTTTTGAATGGACAAATGCGTGATAGCATTTATGTACTGTCGCGACCTGTTAGTGTAATGTACACGTCTAGCAAACGTCCTAGGATAGATAATGTCAATGATGCATACCTATAGTATTATAGGCTAGGTCATATAAACAGGAATAGGATAAACAGGTTGAAAACCGAGGGTCTCCTCGATTTTAGTGAAGATAGTTCACTTCCAACCTGTGAGTCCTGTCTTCTTGGAAAAATGACTAAGTCACCTTTTCACTGGAAAAGGTGATCGAGCTAATGAAATTCTAAGTCTGATACATACTGATGTATGCGGACCCATGAATGTTTGTGCCAGGGGAGGGTACGGTTATTTCATTACTTTTACAGACGACCTTTCGAGGTATGGTTATGTCTTCTTGATGAGACATAAATCTGAATCATTTGAAATGTTCAAATGATATCGTAATGAAGTAGAAAAACAAACTTGAAAGTGTATCAAAATCCTTTGATCTAATTAAGGCGGTGAATACCTTTCGGGTGAGTTTCTGACATATCTTGAGGAAAATGGGATTCTCTCTCAGCGGATGCCTCCAGGGATACCCCAGTTAAATGGAGTGTCTGAGAGGAGAAATCGAATCCTGTTAGACATGGTTCGGTCCATGATGGGTTTTGCTTCTCTACTGATATATCTTTGGTGATATGCTTTAGAATCAGCCTACTACCTTCTAAATAGGGCTCCAAGTAAGTCCGTTAGTAAAACACCATATGAGATGTGGATTGGATGTAAGCCGACATTTTCACACCTTCGGGTCTAGAGGTGCCCGGCTTATGTAAAACATTTGAAAATGAATAAACTTGGATCTAGGTCTGACCGGTGCCTATTTGTTGGGTATCCAAAAGAGTCTAAGGGGTATTACTTTTACTTAGCTGAGGAACAAAAGTTATTCGTCAGTCTTAGGACTATCATTTTGGAGAAGGAGTATCTTGGTGAAGGAACTGTAGCCGCTAAGATTGAACTTAGTAAAGTTCAATAAGTAGAATAACCAACACATTTAAGCGACCACATAGAACCGGCTATGATTAGATCACACCCAGAGCCCACTCAAGAACCATTAAGGAGATCCGGTAGAGTACCGAGCTGACCAAACAGATACTACGGTTTCTTGGTCCGAGATGGTAATCCCATTGAACTCGATGAGAACAATGAGGATCCAATCACCTATATGGATGCATTGCAGAGGTCCAACTCCGAGTCATGGCTAGGAGCCATGAAATCCGAAATGGAGATCATGGAGATCAACAATGTATGGACATTGGTTGATCCACCTGAAGGGATAAAACCCATTGGGTGCAAATGGATTTTCAAAAGGAAAAGGGGCATAGACTGACAAGTGGAGACCTATAAAGCCCATCTGGTTGCTAAGGGATATCGTCAACGTTATGGTATTGACTATGACGAGATGTTTTCTCCTGTGGCAATGCTTAAATCCATTCGGATTATGCTTGCTTTAGTAGCACACTTTGACTATGAAATCTGGCAAATGGATGTCCGAACAGCTTTCCTGAATGGTGAGCTGGAAGAGGAGGCGTATATGATACAACCTGAAAGATTCATATGCATAGATGAGTCAAAGGTGTGCAGGCTTCAAAGTCTATCTATGGACTGAAGCAAGCATCAAGGAGTTGGAACTTGCGATTTTATAAGTGTATCAAGTCGTATGGCTTCGTTAGGAACGGAGAAGAGCCTTGCATTTATAAATGGGCTAATGATTCTGTGATTGTATTCCTTGTATTGTATGTGGATGACATTCTCTTAATCAGGAATGACATCGCAACACTGCAAGGAATAAAGGTTTGGTTATCATCTCAGTTCTCCATGAAGGACTTGGGTGAAGCCTCTTACATACTAGGTATGAAGATCTATAGAGATAGATCTAAGAGTTTTCTGGGACTATTCCAGTCTATGTACATCGACACCGTGCTGAAATGGTTCAGCATAGAGAATTCCAAGAAAGGCTATCTCCCGATAGGCACTGGAATTGATCTCTCCAAAAGGAATTGTGCGACAACTCCTGAGGAGAGAGAGCGTATGAGTAGAATTCTATATGCTTCGGCAGTGGGTTCTATCATGTACGCCATGACATGTACTAAACCAGACGTGGCATACTCACTAGGTGTAGTGAGCAGATACCAGTCTGACCCAGGTGAAGCTCATTGGAAAGTGGTGAAGACCATCCTTAAGTATTTACGAAATACTAAGGACCAATGGCTAGTTTATGGAGAATCTAACTTGAAACTTGTGAGATATATTGACTTCAATTTCCAGTCAGATAAAGATGATAGCAAGAGTGTGTCAGATTTTGTCTTTATCCTGAATGGAAGAGCGGTCTGCTGGAAAAGTTCCAAGTAGCCTATTGTAGCGGACTCAGTATGCGAAGCAGAGTACATTATAGCATCAGATGTAGCGAAGGAAGCTGTCTGGTTGCGGAAGTTCCTTGGCGAGCAGGAAGTAGCACCTTCCCTGGATGGTCCTGTTCCGGTGTACTGTGACAACACTAAAGTCATTACTCAAGCCAAAGAGCCAAAGTCTCATCACCGCACAAAGCATATTATGCGGTGCTATCACCTTGTGCGAGAGATCGTGGAACGAGATGACATCGACCTTCAGAAGATCGATGGTAAGGAGAACCTGGCTGACCCCTTCACTAAAGCCATCGGAGTTCAAGAGTTCGATTGTTGTAAACGAAAAATGAGAATGAGATTCTGTACTATTGGCTTTAGTCCAAGTGGGAGTTGTTGGGAATTATGTCCCAAAGCCAATCATCTAGGCTGTAGACGGTTGTGCTACTTTGTATTTGTATATGAATTCTTTATAATAAATAAAAGTTATTTATCTTTGGCTGTCCATCATTTTATATTTTTCTGTAATGAACTCTTGTATGATGGAGTCCTTAGAACTACATTGTTTGATATATAAAGGATATATCAAGTAGTTCTTAAACTGGTTCACAACTAAATGATACATTGTTATAGGATAACGATGTATCAAGTATAGGTTGTTGTATGTCATATTTGTTGGTTGTCCTCTTAACCAAGGAGTATGGAGACACTGGTACGACATACAAGTAAAGTGTATGACATTTCACTGAACGTGACCATCTGCGGAGCTCCTTTCTACCAAAGGATTGCTCGCGAAGAGATATGAGTATATGTGTCTCTCAGACCTGAGGTCACCATGGCAACTTGCAAGCAACTCACTATACTTTGGTGCCAGACTATCTGGATTTCTAATCCAGTGACGGAAGGTTTCTAGGTATAGTCTAGTACTTATGGAACGGTGGTGGATCAAGATGGAATTGACCTCTCCAAATAGTTTAGAGTTAATGGCTTACTATGTCTCAATTCAGCAAAACCTTGGCCAGGATAGTTCTTGTGAGGAGTCACAAAACTTGTGAGATTGAGACATGATCTGGATAGACCAAATTAGGGTTGGCAGTAAAACCATAGGTCATCCTGAGCATTGTAAGGTCAAAGGGATGAATTATGTGGCAACCATATGCCAGAGATTCTTGTAAAGTGCTCTGCATCTTCGACTATCCGGACGTTGGGTATCATTGTTAGATGAGGACTTTGACTGGTATTGGAAATATTCCAGTGCTACCGGTTTAGTGTTCGAACCTATGGGGTCACACACCATAGAGGATTTCTATCTGATCTTTTGGGCTAATCAACGATTGAGAATCATTTGCCATCACCTGAAGTCAATATGGTTGACTTTGTTCCAAGTGTCGACACTTGTAATTTTGCAGGTGTCGACACTTGGTGAAGTGTCGACACTTGGCCATTTTCTAGTGTCGACACTGCTTGTGACAAGCAGAATTTCTGGGAGGATTTTGTGGAAGATTTTTGGGTATGTTTTGACCTGGTTTGAATTTCGAATTCAAACCAGTTTTGGCTCCAAGGCTTTTTGGTATGAATGTCATACTTACCTTAATGGGTTGGATCCATTTGGAATGGCATTGATCATCTCTTCCATTCTCTCCCTCCATCTCTCCTCTTTCCTTCTTCTCCCACTCATGGCAGCCCCTATAAATATAAATCTTTGTAGCGGCTGCTGAGGTCACATGAACAGCAAGAGAGAAAAGAAAAGAGAGGAAGAAGAAGGACTTTGTGTGAGGTTTAGGGATTGGGTGTGAGCCACCTAGCAATCAAGCTAGGTCTTAGGAAAGAGGTTTTGGGAAGGGGTTCCTGCTCTCTTTCTTGTCTTCTTGGAAGAAGAAGCTCAACCCATAGATCCCGAAGAGCTAGCACTCCGAGGGAGTTGATCAGAGTCGAGCCCAGGTGTTGACATCCTGTAGAGGCTAGACATGTGTATGGCTCGAGCGCCCTCCTCCTTCTCACAGCACTTCCTTGGCTTCTCTCTTGTGAAAAAGGTATGGTCCTTTTATTTTTTCTCTTGCTTTGATGTTTATATGCATGCTAGGTTATTATACTAGATCCTGTTGCGGGCAGATCGGTAGATGGTTTAGATCTATCTACCGAGTCTTCCGCTATGCATGTCTTAAAAATATTTTAAAATGCATATTTTATGCCCTGTTTCTTGCATAATGTATGCTAGGTGTAGGTGTTTTTTACCTTCAAGTGCACCCCTGGCGCTCGTGCTAGGATATGGTCCTCCCTACACCTCCTGCTTTGAACTCATGTCAAAACCCGCTCCACCCGTGAAGCCACCTGTCACCGGTGCTCCACCTGAGACTGAAGTCCCCCTGATGCCAAAAAAAAATCCCCGAGACCAGCAACTCAATACTACCCTGCTGAGCCTGCACCTGAATCTCATACCCAGTCGCTGCCTCCTCGGACCCTCCACATCACCGCGAACCCCTCCGAGACCATTTCAGATACTCTGCAACCCCGCAGGATCCTCCAAAACCCAAGAGCTCATCCCAACTCCTCTAACCCAGCAACTGAACCCAGCAACCAACTCCACCTGGCTGCTACATCATGTCCCAACCAGTCTCCCGGCTGCATGATATCCCTGGCACTCCCTGAGACCTGTCCATGGGTCTCCCTGAGCTGCCAGCCCCATCAGCTTCAGTTTCTATCCCTAGGCCAATACCATCATACCGGGACACTCCGGACTGCCCGATATCTCCGACTCTCCCTGAGACTATCTCCTATCTCCCTAAGCTATCTCTGGCACCGCCTCTGCTGATGTACTCCAGTCTCCTTGAGATATCCATCTCCCGAGACCCATCTCCAACCATGCAGGATACCATCCATGTCCAGCTCAACACGATCAAGGTAGCTGGAGTACTACCGATCGCTTTCCTCCATAGTGATCAAGAACCTGGTCCATTACCAATGGAGCTACCACTCATGCTTTAAAAGATCTCCGGTATGTATCGCTCCACCTGTGCTAAACCGCAGATCACCCGACCTGCCATCACTCCATAGCATAGGACCTGCAGCTCTACACCACCATCACGAGCTCCTATACCACCGGATCCATCATCTTCGATGAGATCTGCTCCACCAGTAAACCTCCACACTGCTCCTGATACCATAAACCTCTGTCCGCCAAGGAGTGCCGAAGATGGAACCATCCTGCACGTGCTGCCCGCATACACGGCCGCTGCACCACAATCTCCATATATCAATACCCATGATCTGACTCCATCACCGGATCCATTCTAGCTTAACAAGAAGAGCTCAAAAAATGGAGTCCAATGGTGCAGACGGGGCTCAAAATAGAGTTCAATTAAGCCCAAAATCGCCAAAAATTCATCAACATGAATTTTAAAGCATGGTGACTTGAGATGCCGGTCCATCGTGAATCGATCCACCAGTTCATGCATGCCAAGGAGGTCCATAGCCACCTTTGCTTTCGGTCCATGGCAGAGAACCATGGACCGAAGCCTCTCTCGGCCACTGCCTTCGCCTCCGGCCGCCATACCTCGGCTCCGACGACCACCCGTGGCCATGCTGCACCTCCGGCGACCGCCCACGCGCCATCTGCATGAGATCTACTCTAATCAGGTCCGCAATGACTCCGATCGAGCCCAAGCCCAGTGCCTCACCCACAATCGACGAACCGTCGCCCTGCGCAGCACCCGCGACAGGCGTCGCGCCCGCGCCTCGCACCGCTCTCACGATGACCCCGACCGTCGTCTCCTCGCTGCACCATGCTCGTGCCTACGCCTATGCCCCGCACCACGCCCTGCACTTCGCCCTGCATCGCACCCTGCACTTCGCCCGGCGAGCCCATTATGACGTCGTGCCCGCATGCTGCTCCTTGCGCCATGCCCTGCACCGCACCCTGCGATGCTGCATCACCCAGATCCTCTCTCTATTTCCAGGGAGGGCAGCAAGCCCTCACCTCCAGATCTCGACACCTCGAGATCTGCACCACCACCGTGACGTCCTCTTCCCTACTTTTTTTATGCCACCGCATCAAGGTTGACTCTGATACCAATTGTTGGAGCAAGATCGCTCCACGGAATGCCTGGGATCCTCCTTGATGCCACCATGGCAGAAAGGGAACACATCACCAGGGAAGAGATGGGGCGCGCCATCCACTCCTATCATGGAGGCGAGCCCCCATGGGGCTGCACACACGAGAGAGAACCAGAAGAAGATAGGCTAGGATTTTGAAGGAGAAAAAGGATCGCATATTATTCCCCGACGTTCCCCGTCATTCTTTATATACAAAATAGATATAACCCTAGGTCACAACCGACCTAGCCCTAAAAAACTCTCCCCCTCTGAGTCACATGAGAAAACTCAAACCCGAGCCCATGTGCACCCATGTCTCACATGTTCTCTCAATCTCAGACTTAAAGTATCCCTTGAACACCTCCAGGACCCACTTGGGACATGCCCCCAAGCCCCAGGGATCGCCTTCAGCATCCTTGCCATGGTCTCTCAAGTCTCTCCAAAGCTTGCGAGCACCACGCAAATCCCTACAGGTTGATACCGCCATAGCTCAGACTATTGCCCTTGATCGTCATGCTAACTTGAGCATCGGAATGTCCCCTTGGTATCTCCAGCCTGGGTCTTCCTTGCAAGTCTGATCATTCAGAGGGAGCGCTCGAGAGGCGAAGAAGTCGCTTTTTGTCAGAGAGACGGACGAGGCCTCTGACTCTCTCAGAGTTGCAGGCGAAGGTAATTTGGGCAGCAATAGATTGGCATGCTAGAAAGGGATCGTATACCTTGTTGCATTACAAGTGGTCTTAAGAAGGGGTGCCTAGCAACCTCAGAGCGAGACATCATGGTTGTCACGCGTGCTCGTGAAATCTTTGCCAACCATATTGGAAACTTTTTCCACCACGGCGACCGGCACAGCTAGGAGATAGAACTTCCGATCCCACCACCTCCACTGCTGGCAAACTAGAAGGATCAAATGCCATGTTGGCACAGCAAGTCTAGATGCTAGCCAAATGGTTCAGCAATTACAATATCAGCATCATTCCATGATGACACAACAATAGCCGGGGACCCCGACAGTCTCTGTCGCTGCTGCTTGTGCCAGCCTTCGATCCTTCTATCGAGGATCATCCCACATGCGGGCACCATCCTTCCCGCAGTCTTTGTGATGCCCTCGGGGAGCCGCCACTCCTCCCAAGGAAGGTTGCATGGCTATCCGGCCGCTCAGGGAACCCACCTCCCGACCCCGGGTCGCAATAGCCCTCTGCGCCATTGATGCCAATGCGGAAAGGGGCTGAAGAACGAGTGCTCTCATCTTTATCCACATCCGCTCCTACAATTTTCGAGGAAGGGTCAACCAACGAGGCCATCCAGCGATGAGCTGAGGAGCGTCTAAAGGAGCATAAGCATAGGTTGGCCAACCTCACCCACTAATTCACTTACCTCAAGGAGCCACCCGTGAGCCAATGAGCTATGGCACCCGCCCCCTTTTCTCTTGCTGGATCTTAGAGGAGCAAATCCCTAGCTGGTTTTGTATGTCCCAACTGGACCCTCATGACGGGACCACGAATCTCCTTAACCATCTCGAGAGTTACAAGGCCTTCATAAGAGTCCAAGAGGTGATTGATGCCCTTCTCTGCACTGCCTTCCCTACCACATTTTGTAAGTCGGCTCGAGCCTGGTACTCCCGGCTCGAGCCTAGTACTCCCGGCTCGAGCCTAGTAGCATCGACTCCTTTCAATAATTGGAGAAAAAGTTCTTGGCACATTTTGATGCCTACCGGAAGGTGCCTCGAGAAGTTGACAGCCTCTTTTCAGTTCACCAGCTAGACCAGGAGCCCTTAAGGGACTACATGGCCTAGTTCAAGGTGGCCGTGCTAGAAGTATATAACCTAGATGAGTCCATGGCCATGCCAGCCATGAAGAGAGGGTTCAAGACCTCTTGATTTACCTACTTTCGATAAAAAACCTTTGAGGACTTACTCGGAGCTGCTCACCAATGCTCAGAAGTTTATCCATGTGGAGGAGGTCGATTGAATTCAAAGAGAGCTCAATAGAAGGCCTTGGAAGAAGTAGGCCTGAGGAGAGCAGAGCAAGCCCTGGGCCTAGAAGGTCATCTCGACCCACTAGTCAGATTCCAAGCCGAAGGATATCCCTAACAGGGATAAGAAGTACACTCCCCTCCTCACTTCGGGGGCCAAGATCCTGATAGAGATCAAGGGCAAGTGCTACTTGCACCACTCTCCCCCACTAAGATCGCCAGGGAATCATGACACGATCAAGTATTATCAGTTCTACAGGGACCATGGCCATGACATCGAGGAATTCCACTACTTGAAGAAGAGGTGGAGAACCTAATACGATGCGGCTACCTTGGGAAGTTCATCTATGGAAGAGCTTTGCCCAGGACTAGGGCGCTAATGCCCGTCTCACCGATGTTGACAACCAGCCTATGATTATACCGGTGGGGATGATAGCCTAGGGGGCAAGGCAAGGGTCGAAGAGGGCAAGGGACGAAGGGAGAGATGAAACTGTAATCCCTTTCACTAATAGAGACCTTGTTGGGATAGAAAATTCTAACAATGATGCTGTCATCGTAGACATGATGATAGCGAAACATCCTATAAAAAAAATCATGGTTGATGGTGGAAGCTCCATGGATATCCTTTTCAATGATGCATTTGTTAGGATGAATCTATCATCCACTTTGCTCAAACTGATTTTTACCTCTCTAGTCGGCTTCATCGAGGACTCAGTTGGAGTCGAAAAGGAAATCACCTTACTGGTTACGGTAGGAACCCCACCTTAGTAGAGCACTATCCTAATAACCTTCACTATTGTCCAACTCCCCTCGGCTTATAATGTGGTCTTGGGACGGTCTGGGCTAAACTAGCTCAACGCGGTTATCTCCACCAAGCATCTCCTCATCCGGTTCCCAACCCCATAGGAGATCGGAAAAATGCGAGGTGACCAACAGTTAGCCCGACATTGCTTTTAAATGATCCTGAGGATCCAAAGAGCCAAAGAGGTGCCGACTGTGAATGTTGCCCAGAGATGATGCAACCCAAGAGGAAGAGTGAATTGGATTTTATAAACTATTTGCAATAAGTATGTGCTAATTCAATTCAAGTGCTTGTGTTTTGCCAAAGTGTTTGTGTGCTTCAAAATAATATGCAACGAAATTAATAAAGTAAATGCATAAGAGTAAATAAGCAATAAAAAAGCAAGCACAAAAATACAATATATTGTGGTTCGGTGCACTCCAAGGCACCTACATCCACTTCCCAAGTTCTCCTTATGAATTAAACTATAATCACCAAGATTACAGTCGATTAGTTTTTCGGGCTTACTAATCAAAATCCAAGTTGGTTTTGTTACCTAGGCTCACCAACAACCTTTACAACTTATTTTGTCTTCGGGCTCAAAAGTTAAATCCTAGTTCGTTTTATACCTTTGGCTCATCAACAACCTTCCTTGGTTTTGCGGGCTAACTAAGAACCTAATTGATTTTCCAAGGATCACCAAAAATCTCTTTGGTTTTCCAAGGCTCACCAAAAATCTTAATAAGCAATATAAGAGCAATATGAAAAGAATACAAGCTTTCTTAAACAAAGCAAATATCTCTTTGAAGCTCTTTGAATGTTGATGAAGATCTTGTCTTCAAGTTGTTGAAGCCTTTGATTGCAGCTTGATGATGTGAACTTTGGATGCTATCTTTGAAACCTGGAAGCTTGAAGGCTTGAACCACTCAACTCTTGAATTCTTGAAGAATATTCAATGATCTCACCAAAGGATTACTTTCCTATTTGATTTTTGATGTTTATATAGCTCTCCAAATCATAGATGATTGTTTATGACCATTGGGGATAAAAATATGACTATTGGAAGCAAGTTGAAGAAGTTCTGCAACTCAGAAAACTAGCCGTTATAGTCCAAGTGTCGACACTTGACCTTCGTGAGTCGACACTTCATTTTTAAGTATCGACACTTCATTTATGTGAGTCGACACTTCATTTTCAAGTGTCGACAATTCATTTATGTGAGTCGACATTTGAGGCAAAAACCTCCAGATGGCATAGTTCTATATTTTCAAAAATCTTAGGCCTTGAGTCGATATTTGGTTTGCAAGTATCGACACTTGATCTTCAGGTATCGACACTTGGTTCCTAGGTGTCAACACTTGCTTGTGCCAGCACTGAAACTTTGTCCAACATCAAAACTTAAGCCCTTCAGATTCTTTCTTATAAATTTCAAAGTCCATATACTTGATTTTTCATTAATTTAAGGACTTTCTTTAACTGAAATACAAGCATTTCTTCATTCAACATGGATGAGTACTAAGATCTGATAAACATACTTAAAAATATAATTAGTACTCATATATACTTAAACATTTTGTTAATCATCAAAATCAAGATCAGAGTCAACAATCTCTTTCTTTTTGATGATAACAAAATCTTTAAGTATAAGAATAAGGTAAGCTTAAAAAGATTAACAATAAAATTAACATGTAAGCTCAAAATCAATAAGCATTAAGTGATGGGGAACTAATATGCATGCAATTTTTTTTGTATGTTTTACATGTTGAGTTAGGTGATTAATTCCCAAATCTCAGATCAAAATTATTTGTAGGGAATTTTGTATGAATTTTTGAAGATCAGCATGCAGATTAGGACCTAGAAAAGTAGCAAAGAAGGACCGCCGGGGCTGAGAAGCCTCGGTTAGGGCAAGTTCTCCTACAATAAAACTACTGGAGGTAGAGGGGTGTACCTGACAACATCTGTTAAGATTGCAGCGAAGGGGTCTCTCGTTCCTCGACGGATGCGGCCTGGAAAACCGAGCCAAAGACCCGCGGATACCCGGCTTTCTGCTCGGTGATCCGATTGAGGCTTGGCTGGAGTCGTTGGATTCGTAGGAACTCAGGGACCTACAAACGACCTGTCAGGGGTTAGAAAGCTCACAAAGGAACAAAAAAAAAAGTAAAAACAGCAAGGAAAGGCTTCTTTTGGAGTGGGCGTCCAGGGATCTGGAGGGTTTGTTGGCAGTAGGAAGATGATTGCAAACACCGGGAAGAAGAACTCTCACAAACCCCTTTATGCACACAGCAGGGTATCACACCACTTAATAGAAGAACTCAAGGTTTTCATTCATCAAAAATTCCCTTCATACAAGAGGCTAGGGTCCCTTAAATAGACCCTTAACCTTGGGCTCCAAGTAAGGGTACATAAGTCTTTACATAAGAATCCTTTTCCCTCTCAAACCCTAGCTAGAAAATAAGGAAATATTAGGTAGAAAAATCCCTAAAATTTTTCTTGACTTGGTCAAGACTCCAAGGACGCCTAGGGGGGCGTGTTGGGCTTCTAGGAGCAGCAAAAGGCCGGCCCAAAGGGGCCCGGGTGCATGGGTTTGGGCCTCTGGAAGCTGGGGTGGCCTGGTAGCCATGTAGCAGGAATATTCCCTGGTATCTTGCTTCTTAGGGGCTTGGGCTTGGCACCTGGGCTTGATTTCATTGGGCTAGGATGCAGATGGACCTCTGGAATCATGGATGCCCTTATTTATGAATATACTTTGGCATCTGGAAGGGAATCTGGGCATCTGGAGGGCATCTGCAAGGAATCAGGGTTTCTGATTTTTCTCCTGGGGTCTTCAAATCTTCAAGCTGGGTTGGACTTGGGCTAAACTTCCATGTCTTCAATCTGGCTGGACTTGGTCTTCACTTGTATAATATAGTCTTGAGTCTTCAGTATGCTTGGACAGGACTCAAAAAAATAAAATTAGCTCAACATGAGCTAACTAGCATTGGACTGAACTAGCTCAACATGAGCTGACTAGTACAGAAGTGAAATAACAACTAAAAATACTCAAATAACAACTAAAATGGACTCAGATGAGCTAAGCCCTTATTACAGATGGACTCATAAATTATTGATCAATTACAGAGGGTTGAGAAGCCTCTGCCTTATTCTGGTGCCTTTGGTGTCCGCACCAATACCAAATGATGCGGAACTAATATGCATGCAATTTCTTTTATATGTTTTATATGTGGGGTTGGGTGATTAATTCCCAAATTTCAGATTAAAATAAGTTATAGGGAATTTTATATGAATTTTAGAAGATCAGCATGCAGATTAGGACCTAGAAAAGTAGAAAAGAAGGACCGCCGGGGCTGAGAAGCCTCGGTTAGGGCAAGTTCTCCTACAATAAAACTACTGGAGGTAGAGGGGTGTACCTGACAACATCTGTTAAGATTGCAGCGAAGGGGTCTCTCGTTCCTCGACGGATGCGGCCTGGAAAACCGAGCCAAAGACCCGCGGATACCCGGCTTTCTGCTCGGTGATCCGATTGAGGCTTGGCTGGAGTCGTTGGATTCGTAGGAACTCAGGGACCTACAAACGACCTGTCAGGGGTTAGAAAGCTCACAAAGGAACAAAAAAAAAAGTAAAAACAGCAAGGAAAGGCTTCTTTTGGAGTGGGCGTCCAGGGATCTGGAGGGTTTGTTGGCAGTAGGAAGATGATTGCAAACACCGGGAAGAAGAACTCTCACAAACCCCTTTATGCACACAGCAGGGTATCACACCACTTAATAGAAGAACTCAAGGTTTTCATTCATCAAAAATTCCCTTCATACAAGAGGCTAGGGTCCCTTAAATAGACCCTTAACCTTGGGCTCCAAGTAAGGGTACATAAGTCTTTACATAAGAATCCTTTTCCCTCTCAAACCCTAGCTAGAAAATAAGGAAATATTAGGTAGAAAAATCCCTAAAATTTTTCTTGACTTGGTCAAGACTCCAAGGACGCCTAGGGGGGCGTGTTGGGCTTCTAGGAGCAGCAAAAGGCCGGCCCAAAGGGGCCCGGGTGCATGGGTTTGGGCCTCTGGAAGCTGGGGTGGCCTGGTAGCCAGGTAGCAGGAATATTCCCTGGTATCTTGCTTCTTAGGGGCTTGGGCTTGGCACCTGGGCTTGATTTCATTGGGCTAGGATGCAGATGGACCTCTGGAATCATGGATGCCCTTATTTATGAATATACTTTGGCATCTGGAAGGGAATCTGGGCATCTGGAGGGCATCTGCAAGGAATCAGGGTTTCTGATTTTTCTCCTGGGGTCTTCAAATCTTCAAGCTGGGTTGGACTTGGGCTAAACTTCCATGTCTTCAATCTGGCTGGACTTGGTCTTCACTTGTATAATATAGTCTTGAGTCTTCAGTATGCTTGGACAGGACTCAAAAAAATAAAATTAGCTCAACATGAGCTAACTAGCATTGGACTGAACTAGCTCAACATGAGCTGACTAGTACAGAAGTGAAATAACAACTAAAAATACTCAAATAACAACTAAAATGGACTCAGATGAGCTAAGCCCTTATTACAGATGGACTCATAAATTATTGATCAATTACAGAGGGTTGAGAAGCCTCTGCCTTATTCTGGTGCCTTTGGTGTCCGCACCAATTCTCCCGGGGTGGGAGGAACTCGACCCTGTCGAGTGAAGATCAGACTGGCTCACATATCTCTCGAGAAGGTCTGAGTTGAGGCATTGCAAGTCCTCTCGAGAAATCTACGAATCGTCCGACTCTGGCTGGCCTTGCCATCGGATCAGGAAGCATTGATAGTCACGGCCCCGGGTCGTGATGGCTTGATCGTCCAGGATACGCTCGATCCGTTCTCCTCTCTCAGGCCAATTTGTTAGTGGACACTCTGGGTTAGGGTCACTCACAATGAAAAGGAATAGGTCCAAAGGCCTCACTAGGTAGCGCTGTCGGTTCCCTATACTCAACCAGGTCTGTAATATTGAAGGTAGAACTAATGCCCAAATTCGAAGGCAAGTCTAACACCTAGGCATTTGATCCAACCTTCTCTATCACTTTAAAAGGTCCGGCTCTGCGAGCATGAAGCTTCTTTTAGGCCTAAGCCTAACCAAGATAAAATCCACTACATCAAATTTTTTGATCCATCTTCGGGAATTAGCCAGTTGTTTTAACATTAGTGCGGGTGGTGAACATGCTAGGCACATGCAGACTCCTAACAAGATGATGCAAAGGACTCAAACTAACACCTAATACACTCGACTTTGCATTCCTATCGAAGGAAATTTATTAGACTTTTATGGGCCTAAACCTAAGAGACTATAGACTCTCTAGGTTTGACCCTAGTGTGGTGTGCACAAGAGTATTTACAATGGACTCCAAGCAAATGCCAGAGGGTATGCCAGAAGTATAATGCAAACCTAACATGCGTAATGAATGCATGCAGTATGCTAATCTCTGTTAAATGCAATCTAATAATCCTAGAAATGCTGGTGGTGTCAGGAAAGGGCAGAAAATAGGAAGTGGGTTCAGAATTAGTTTGGTAGGGTAGGAAAAAAGGTTCAAGGTTAGTTGGATAAAGTTCGATATAAGAAAGCATGTCAGGGACTAATCCTAGACTAATGAGGCTAACCTTACGAGGTTGCGGTATATCTATGAGGTTTGCATAATGGAATGATGGGTTACTAATCTCAGGGAAGAGGTCCCTAATGGGAACTATAGGAGGAGGCTCATCTTGAGGGTACTGATTCAAAGAGATCAGGTCCTTAATAAATTCTTCTGGTTCTTGTATTTTAGGACTAGACTCTATAATTTGGCTCTCCTCTTCGGTTTCCTTAGGTAAGGCTCTAGTAGCAGTACCTAGGTTCTCTTCCTCTATTTGTTCTTCCATTATAGCTTTAGGTTGGATATGGTCAAGGTCAACTAGCTCTGGGTTGGTTTCTACCTGGGCATCTACTGGGTCAGCTAATTCTAGGTCTACTAAATGTGTCTCCTCTTCTCCCTCATACTCATCCACTAGGCTCACATCAGCTTCATACACTTCCGCATTAATGTAAGCCTTGTGAATCTCAGGAATGGTTGGAGAAGGTCGGCTAGCAGGAAATTGGTTAGGTTCTGGTCTCTGATTATGGGTACTACTCCTAGTAGGTTCAGGTTGTATAAGGGGTAGTGGCTCACTTCTGGGTTCATATTTAGGGATACTAATCCTATGGGGTTCAGGTTGACTAGAAGAATCATGACTAGTACTAGGTTGATACTTAGGGGTTATGGGTTCTCTAGGCTCATAGGACAAGGGTGCAGATCTATGGGTCATGGGATTATAGGATCTGGGGTCATAGGATTTTGGGTCAGCTCTATGATCAGGTTCTAAGGATGGATCATGGTATGGGGTCCCCCTAAGGTTGGGCTTCCTATATGGGTCAGGATATTGGGTTCTCCTAGGGTTGGACTCCCTATATGGGTCAGAATATTGGGTTCTCCTAGGGTTGGGCTCTCTATATGGGTCAGAGTATTGGGTTCTCCTAGGGTTGGGCTCCCTATATGGGTCAGAGTATTGGGTTCTCCTAGGATTGGACTCCCTATATGGGTCAGAGTATTGGGTTCTCCTGGGTTCAGTATCATAATAATGGTCACGGTAAGGGGTTCTTCTAGGTTCAGTATCATAATAAGGGTCATGGTAAGGGGTTCTTCTAGGTTCAGTATTATTGTATGGGTCAAGCTGAGGGGCTCTCCTAGGTTCAATCTCTCGGTATGGATCAGGGTTTGGGGTCCTCCTAGGTTGAGGATTGTAGTACGGGTCAGAATAAGGGGATCTCCTAGGTTCGACCTCATGGTATAGATCAGGGTTTGGGGTTCTCCTAGGTTGAGGGGACTCAGAATCTGGCTCAGATTGTGACCCATGGGTTCTTGCTATGGTCCCTACACGGCCTCCTAACTGGTCAAACCTTTTGGCAAGATGGTCAATTCTATTGTTGGTTTGGGTACCAGACTGAGTTAACTGGGTAGTCATCTGGGCCATTTGATCAGCTAGGGCTTTTATTTGGGCTTGTAAGTTTCCATGGGTTCAGACATTTGTGAAGGAGGTGGGTGATATGAAACTCCTGATCTAGTGCTCATACAAGACTCGATCAGACCGACTATAGCTGACTAGACCTAGAGTCCAAACTAGATGCTCAATCAGGGTGGCAAACTAGTCTATAGTAACCCTGTACTCAGCCAGGCAGGTGTAAGGGGAGTGTTAGGTCCCTGATTGCCAATCCTAGACACCAATCAGAGATTGGCCAGGTAGGCGGACCAGCACACAAGCCCTTTGGGATTGAATCCCTAAACCACCGTTCTAGACACTGAGCACAAGGCACACACAGGTTAACTTGACACAGTGATCTAACACTAGCCCGGACCCGACCAGTTGGTGTCCCTAGCCCACTAGGGCAAATTAAGTCTAATTAATTTTAGGTTAAGGCTTGGGACTGAATGCAAGGGATGTGGTTTTGGGCTAAGGAGAGGTGATCAAATCCTCCCCCCATCTGATATAGCAAGAGTGCCCTTAAAAGTAAATTATGCAATGATGGCAGGCAGATGAGGATGCAAATTAGGGTTTAGATATATATATATATTTTTTTTGGTATTTTTGGAGAATATGTAATTTTTTTTTTTTTGGTATTTTTTTAAATAGAAGAAAACTTGCAAAACATGGCCTAATATACTAGAAATATATTAAAATTAAAAGATATGCAAAAGATGCTAAACAAAACCCTAAAACTTCCAAACTTGTCTTGCTGAAAAAAACAGAGCCAAAAATTTGCAGGCCCTATTTCGGCTTGCAGAAAATTCACAGGCCATAATAAAATCTGTAAAAATTTTAAAATTACTTTTAATTATGATAAATCCAGTAAAATAAATTTCAGAATTTTTGGAGTTTTTAACAGGGATAAATAATTAAAATAACAGAGTATATATGGACTGAAAAATTGCAGAAAATAAGCCCTAATCTAAGCTCTGATACCAAATGATGGGGAACTAATATGCATGCAATTTTTTTTGTATGTTTTACATGTTGAGTTAGGTGATTAATTCCCAAATCTCAGATCAAAATTATTTGTAGGGAATTTTGTATGAATTTTTGAAGATCAGCATGCAGATTAGGACCTAGAAAAGTAGCAAAGAAGGACCGCCGGGGCTGAGAAGCCTCGGTTAGGGCAAGTTCTCCTACAATAAAACTACTGGAGGTAGAGGGGTGTACCTGACAACATCTGTTAAGATTGCAGCGAAGGGGTCTCTCGTTCCTCGACGGATGCGGCCTGGAAAACCGAGCCAAAGACCCGCGGATACCCGGCTTTCTGCTCGGTGATCCGATTGAGGCTTGGCTGGAGTCGTTGGATTCGTAGGAACTCAGGGACCTACAAACGACCTGTCAGGGGTTAGAAAGCTCACAAAGGAACAAAAAAAAAAAGTAAAAACAGCAAGGAAAGGCTTCTTTTGGAGTGGGCGTCCAGGGATCTGGAGGGTTTGTTGGCAGTAGGAAGATGATTGCAAACACCGGGAAGAAGAACTCTCACAAACCCCTTTATGCACACAGCAGGGTATCACACCACTTAATAGAAGAACTCAAGGTTTTCATTCATCAAAAATTCCCTTCATACAAGAGGCTAGGGTCCCTTAAATAGACCCTTAACCTTGGGCTCCAAGTAAGGGTACATAAGTCTTTACATAAGAATCCTTTTCCCTCTCAAACCCTAGCTAGAAAATAAGGAAATATTAGGTAGAAAAATCCCTAAAATTTTTCTTGACTTGGTCAAGACTCCAAGGACGCCTAGGGGGGCGTGTTGGGCTTCTAGGAGCAGCAAAAGGCCGGCCCAAAGGGGCCCGGGTGCATGGGTTTGGGCCTCTGGAAGCTGGGGTGGCCTGGTAGCCAGGTAGCAGGAATATTCCCTGGTATCTTGCTTCTTAGGGGCTTGGGCTTGGCACCTGGGCTTGATTTCATTGGGCTAGGATGCAGATGGACCTCTGGAATCATGGATGCCCTTATTTATGAATATACTTTGGCATCTGGAAGGGAATCTGGGCATCTGGAGGGCATCTGCAAGGAATCAGGGTTTCTGATTTTTCTCCTGGGGTCTTCAAATCTTCAAGCTGGGTTGGACTTGGGCTAAACTTCCATGTCTTCAATCTGGCTGGACTTGGTCTTCACTTGTATAATATAGTCTTGAGTCTTCAGTATGCTTGGACAGGACTCAAAAAATAAAATTAGCTCAACATGAGCTAACTAGCATTGGACTGAACTAGCTCAACATGAGCTGACTAGTACAGAAGTGAAATAACAACTAAAAATACTCAAATAACAACTAAAATGGACTCAGATGAGCTAAGCCCTTATTACAGATGGACTCATAAATTATTGATCAATTACAGAGGGTTGAGAAGCCTCTGCCTTATTCTGGTGCCTTTGGTGTCCGCACCATTAAGCTCATCAAAATATGATCCAAAAAATTTTTAAAATATTTTTCAAAATATGCAAAATTTTTAAATTTTCTCCATCTTACTAATTCTTCCCTTAAGATTATAACATTTGCTTTCTTCTCCTCCTTTTTGCACTTTCTTTCATTTCTCATATAATTTTTCATGTTTATCCAATCTTTTCCTTTTTCTTACTTAACATTTTTTTGCTCCTTTTTGTCATTATGAAAAAGGATGAAAGGCAATACAAAATAGGAATGAAGGTAGAAAGAATAACAAGTAGATCGTCAAAATCAATTCATGAATTCAATTAATCATGGTACTGATTAAATATTATACGAATTGAACATGATACCACTAAAATGATATGCACATGCAAAAAATAATTTAATATATATAAACTCTGATATGTATATTATCCATTCACCTTACTTGTTTATGGGATAAGACCACAACGGTACCCCAACACGTCATAAGAGATCCCATTGAATAGAAAGAGAGGGTCTTTAAACCCTACTTAGCTTCTATGACCAGACGATCATGGTGACTAACCCAATCCGAAGCAGTTACTAGGAGTTCTTTTTTCTTTTTTTTAAGATTCTTAATGAAATAAATCTTGATACCAATTAAATATAACTTCCTTCAAAGGATTAGATTTGAAAACAAGAAGAAAGAGTATCAGAGCAATATAAGTAAAGCATGATATCAAGAAAATATTTAAAGCATCATATATATAATGACAACAAATCTTTGGATGCTCCCCCTAAATGTTATTCTTCCTTTAAAATATGCATTCATTGAGGAATAAAACATGAAAGCACATGCATCAAGATTTAAAATTTTCAAGATATTCATGATTTTCAAAATACAAAGGATTGATTAGTCAAAAACTTTTAGCATGATTTACAATCCATTTGAAATGATTTGATATCTATACAAATGCTAGAAATAATTTAATAGCAAGTCTAGCTACTAGAGCAAGGGTTTATCGATATGCATACCTTTTTCTTTAAGTATAATCCTTAACTATTAGTTCTATACTTGATCCAAATCATTTCTAACTTAAGCATAGATGTGAAAAATGAAAACACATAAATCATAACATTTCACTGAAATGGTTTCAAACTATAATAATCAAAATCAAGTGAAAGTTTAATAATCACAAGTGTAATCATGAGAGCATGAAATCCATTAACATCAAAAAGTTTATGATCATAACAAATGATTATTAGTCTAAACTTGATTCTAATTAATCATTTAAAATAATTTTTCAAAGTAATTGATGCAACATTAATAACAAATATTCAACTACATTTTCAACTATGGAAGGAAATGTTTAGAATTTATCAATATATATAATCCTTCCTTTACCATTTAGTCCAAAAAATAGCTTGTCCACTTCTTTATGTCGTCTTGTACACTCACTTTTCAAAAACTTTCTTTCTTCATGTTGGGTTGCAAGACATTCCTGCAATAAAGTAGGTGGACAATTTTGGTACCCAAACTTTCTTGGATCCTTTAGGATTAGTAACTATGGTTCCTTTTGGAACCCAATTTTTTTTAATCTACAAGGATATGCATTAAGTCCACATTTATAAGACAAATTGGAAGAAGCGGGAATAAGAAAATTCTTCAAAAATTTTTGCTTCTTTTCTTCGATCAAAATATTTTTTCTCATTCAAAAATTTATTACATAAATCTTTCAAAACATCATTTTCTTTTTCTAAATTTTTTTTTTCTTTAGAAAAATTATTCTTTTCATTTTTCAAAACATCAATCTTAGCATTTAAATCATGGATTTCATTGGCAAGATTGGTTTTCTCAAAAGAAAAAGAATCTACATGTCTTTTAAATTTCTTGTACTCAATTTTTAGTAATTTGTATTCATGCACAAGATCATTGAATGCATCATGTAATTCATCAAAGATAAAATCATATTTATTTTTACTACATACCTCTTCCTCATTTGCCATGAAGCAAAGATGGGCAACTTCTTGTTCATCATCTAAACTTGAATCTTCGCTATCGCTCCAAGTTGCCATCATTGCCTTAAATTTTTTTTGGCCTTGAAGGCTATTATCTTCTTCTTCTCTTGATTAGCAACCACTTTCTTTTATCATAAATTCAACTCATGGATCATGAGTGAACTAATAAGCTCTTCCAGAGATAAGATATAAATATCTTTGGCTTCTTGGATCACCGTTATCTTTGGATCCCATGATATTGGCAAAGATCTAAGAATTTTATTAAACAAATTAGCATTAGTATAGACTTTGCCAAGACTTTTCAATTTATTAATAATAGTCATAAATTTAGTAAACATATCAGATATAGATTCATAGTACATCATTTTAAAGATTTCAAAAGAATATACAAGCAAATTAATTTTAGTATTCTTCACTTGAAGAGTACCCTCATGAGTAACCTCAAGTGTGTCCCATATTTTCTTCGTCGATGTGCATGTGGAGATCCTATTAAATTCATTAAAGTCCAATGCACAATAAAGCAAATTCATTGCTTTAGCATTAATTACAGATTGCTTAATATCATATTCATTCCAATTTTCTTCGAGCTTTGGAATAGAAATGCCATTAATCAAAATGAAAGGAATATGAGGATCATTAACAATAATTTTCCAAAGATGATAACTAATAAATTGAATATAGATGTGCATGTGAGTTTTTCAAAATTTATAATTGTGCCATTGAAAAATGGTGGTCTAATACTAATACCTACAAGGGTTGCCATGATCTTTTAATTCAAAATCGTTGGATTCTTTGCAAAGCACCAAGTTTAGATATCAATGATTTTGGATTCCAAGCTCTGATACCACTTGTTGCCCAGAGATGATGCAACCCAAGAGGGGGGGTGAATTAGATTTTATAAACTAATTGCAATAAGTATATGCTAATTCAATTCAAGTGCTTGTGTTTTGCCAAAGTATTTGTGTGCTTCAAAATAATATGCAATGAAATTAATAAAGTAAATGCATAAGAGTAAATAAGCAATAACGAAGTAAGCATAAACACAACAATATATAGTAGTTCGGTGCACTCCAAGGCACCTACATCCACTCCCCAAGTTCTTTAAAATTTCACTATAATCACCAAGATTACAGTCGATTAGTTTTCTAAAGTGCCGAACTGGCCAGGGCGTTGCTCTTGTACAGCACACAATTGAGGAGAGTGTGCCCGAAGTGGGCGAAAGCATGCTGTGGGCGAAGCCTTCCTGGGGTTGGACTCCATGCAAGAGAGAATGCCACCCCGGACGTGGTCGAAGTGGGCAGAGCTAGCTTGTGCGCTGCCTCTCATCAACACTGAGATGCCCCCTATGGTGGACTGGTGAGGTCACGCCTGAGCCAAACTGAAGTGGGATCCCACGCTGGCTGAGAAGCTTCTAAGATGGCCGCCATAGGGGCCGTGCACGGACGGGGCATGCCTGTTGGGGTGGGCGTGCCAGCATACTCCCATCATGCCAGAGTGAGGCAGGCTAAGTCGCTGGTGGAGTCAGGCTTGTGCGAGCATGCCAGACTGAGGTGCAGGTCACGAAACCGGGCTGAGATGTGGGCGTGCTACGGGCGGATGCAGGGCGAAGCTAGACCAGAGCGAACGGAGCCACGAGCAGAGCCACGAGTGAGACCCCAGTGCTGGACTCGAGCGAGATGCTAGGTCGACGCCGGGCTAGAGCATGGATATGCACGGACGTTCTCGGGCAGAGACAAACTGAGGCGAGCATGCCCGGGCATCCACGAAGCTGGCTGAGGCACCTTTCTTCTCTAGCAACATGTGAGCCAAGGCATGACTCCATGCCGAACTGGGGCAAAGCTGCACTGCTCCCTGCATGTGCAGAGCCAAAGAGCTTCATTCCAGTCACAGTGACTGGGAACAGGAAGAGCCAGAGGGCTCCTTCTTAGGGGTCGAAGCGGACACAGAGCTCTAGTTCGAGGCACATGGAGCCGTGCCGTGGGTGGATCGGAGTGGGTGGACTGGGCATGCCACGGGCAGAGCCGTCTTGGGGTTGGACTCCATGCGTGGCGACATGGGCGGAGCTGGCTCATGCACCACTCCCAGCCAAAGCCGGGCTTGCTGAGGTGCCGGACCGGAGCGCGGGCCCTCCACGGGCATGCCGCGGGCGGTGCTGGACTGGAGCATGGGCTTGTCACGGGCATACCGCGAGCATGAGCATGCTGTGGGCATGCCAAACCGGAGCGCGGGCCTGCCATGGGAGTGCCGGACTGGAGCACGGACCTTCAGCTGGCGTGACACTGGCGGTGCTGGACCAGAGCATGGGCTTGCCGTGGGCGTGAGCATGCCACAGACATGCCGGGCATGGAGTGCCATGTTGGATGGCGGCAGACTGGCTGGGTGCTGAGCCGGTCCGAGATGCTCCCTGTCGACACTGACGCTAGGGTCGAGATGACCGGTGCCAGGCCAGTCGAGGTGCATGATCGTCGGAAGAGGACCTCGTCACTCCTACCATCACCCCTCTCCCACCGGCTCACTTCATAGGAGCTTGCATGGGAGAGTTCACTCATGAGAGCTTGCATGGGCATGCTTCCGACATGCCGGACTGGGGCGAATGGAGCTAAACGGACTCCATGTGGGCATCGAGCCTGGCCATGAAATTTGCCGGACCGAGGTGCGTGGGTTGAGCTACCATGAAGCTGGGCTCCATGCATGGCCGAAGTGGGATGGCCGAGGTGCTGAACTGGCCACCGTAGGGGTCGGCCTCCCTTAGAACAAGCGGACCCACTATCTTTTTTTGATGGGAGACTTGGAGATGCTACACGAAGCACATGCCACATCAACCAACGGGGATGATGCTGTGTCAAGGAAGAATGGATCTATCACTACTATAATAGTTGCCCCCACTCCCTGAGTCCAAAGCATTACTTCTTGTCATTTTGGATAAAGGGAGTAGCTTTATCCATTCGGCTCCATATCGTAGCAGGTCTTGTACTGATTATAGGAAGTCAGTTGTTGGATGGAGCAAAACCCATCGGAGCTCAACTGTGGGACTTTAAGAGCCTGCCTATACATCGACCAAAGGTTGGCTAGCCAGGTGAGAGATGATGTTGCATGGTGATGATGCTAGTACTTCAGCCTGACTCCTCGTTGGCCAGGCACATGGTTGACATGGTCGAGCTCACAGCACTCCTCAAAGCTTTTGATGAGAGTGCAGAAGCTGCTGGAAGGTTCGAGGAGCAGGAGCTTGGTCTCGGCCAGGGGCTCGACCTTGGGGGAGTGATGCGGACATCGAGATGAATATTGAACCAGATCAGTTGACTCATATATCAGGACAGCCTGGTGATAGTTCGGCGAAGCCCAATCCAAACGTTTCGGTTCAGCTTCCGGCCCATGACAATTTGGGGGCGCCAGCCTCGCCAGCAGGAAACGTGCACAGGTCCAGACGCCTTCAAGGGAAGCAAGTTTCAAATCTGACCCGTTTTTGGGATGAAAACAATTAATTGAGAATTGGGCCGAAGGCCCAATACACTAATTGCGTCCGTGAAATTTGGATCCGAAAAAATACCAGAGTCTTTAGTTTTATTATTATTATAATTTTATTAGTGGCGTGATCTCTTGATTTTTTTTTTTAAAAAAAAAAATCCGTTTGAAGAGTTTCACGCAAGAGTCAACGTGTTGGATTGTTTACATTAGTTGTTTTGTTTTGGATTTTACCCATTGGACGTTGTGTTGGTTTCTTTGTTGCACGGACGATCCTGGTGTATTGGACGGCGTGTTTTTGCTTTGGAGCGTCTTTGTTTTGGGAATAACATTGGAGAGCGTGTTGATTGTTTTGGAATAACATATTGCACGGTGTGGGTTTTCCTTTTGGTGATTCCGTGGAAGGCCGTCGGCCATCTTTTTTTTCCTTTACGCACTCCAGGCCGAAAGCCTGGTTGGAAGAAGACGATTCCGTGAGGAATCTCTTCCTTCTGTTACAAGTTCTTGATAAAAAAAAAAAAGAAGAAGAAGAAACAGGGACTCACAGTGAGAAACCCATCGTTCGTCCCTTCCAATCTTGAAGACCTGGATTGAAATCCGGTAGAGGGCTGGCAACGTGAGGAATCATGCGGCCTCTCCAGCGCTTGATCGTTGCAGGTTTCAAAGGATCTTCCCCATATTGCTCAATCCTAGCATCCAAAAATTTTCAGAACCCGTTCTCGCTGATTTGGGGTTTTGGTCACTGCAAGCGTTTGACATCCGCCCTGCACCAGGAAGCCATCCTAGCGGAAGGACTCAAGGAGTGGGAATTCGACTTCAGCCAAAGGCTCAACCTCGGGAGAGCCATCCTGGTGGAGGAACTCAAGGAGTGGGAGTTCAACTTCAACCAAAGACTCGACCTCGGGAGAGCCATCCTGGTGAAGGAACTCAAGGAACGGGAGTTTGACTTCGACCAAAGGCTCAACCTCGGGGGAGCCATCCTGGTGGAGGAACTCAAGGAGCAGGAGTTTAACTTCGGCCAAAGGCTCGACCTCGAGAGTGCCATCTTGGCAAAGGAACTCAAGGAGCGGGAGTTTGACTTTGGCCAAAGGCTCAACCTCGGGGGAGCCATCCTGGTGGAGGAACTCAAGGAGCCGGAGTTCGACGTCGGCCAAAGACTCAACCTCGGGAGAGCCATCCTGGTGGAGGAACTTAAGGAGTAGAAGCTCAACTTCGACCAAAGGCTCGATCTTGGGGGAGCCATCCTGGCGGAGGAACTCAAGGAGTAGTATAGTGTATGCACTTGTGAGCTTTGTACCATTCAATGCCTACGTTGCATGGAGTAACTAGATCAATGTTTGCATCATGTTTGCATGGAGTGGAGGACGAAAACCCACCCATAGTCTTGCATGGTGTGCATAAGGTGACGGGGCCTTCCCTGCTTCCATCTTTTGGGAATTGCACCTCGTCACTGCCTTCCCCAGCCATGGTGGGAGTTGGTATTCTTCATTTTAAATGGAAGTTTGATCTCAGCAGGAAGCTTGGTCTTGGATGGGTACTTGACCTCAATGAGGAACTCGGTCTCATTAAGGAGCTTGACTTCAGCTCAGCTTGAATGCAGAGCTTCATTAGGGAGCTTGACTTTAGCTCTTAGCTTGAATGCAGAGCTTCGGAAGCTTCCTAGCTTTGGTGCGGAGCATCGATGCTCCCGGCTTGAGTGCGGGGCTTCGAAAGTTTTCCGGCTTGAATGTGGGGTGCTGAGGCTCCCGGCTTGAGTGCGGGGATTCAAAAGTTTCCCAGCTTGAGTGCGGGGCTTCAGAAGTTTCCCGGCTTGAGCACTTGTCAAGAAATCTTGCGGGCAATGATAGACTCCGGCGGACTGTAGTTCTTGCCCTTGGTAGCAATACAGGAGCTTTTCCTACATAACTGAAGCATAATTTTTTTTATATTGCAAGTATAGTGGGGAAAGGAGTTACCTGTTGAGCTCCAGTCATATAGATAAATAAAAATATATTTCTTCTTTAAGAAGGCTAGAATCAAATTCACCGACCACCATCTTAGGAGAGAATGGGACTCCGCTGCATAGGAGAATAGAACTCAGTTGCATGGGAGAACAAGACTCCGTTGCATGGGAAGATGGAACTCCGTTGCATGGGAGGATGAGGCTTTGTTGCATGGAAGCATGAGGCTCTATTGCATAAAAGGATGAGGCTCCGTTGCATGGGAGAGGTGAGATCCTATTGCATGGAAGAGGTGAGACCCTGTTGCATGGGAGTATGAGACCCCGTTGCATGCGAAGATGGAACTCTATTGCATGGGAGGATGAGGCTCTGTTGCATGGGAGCATGAGGCTCTATTGCATAGGAGGATGAGGCTCCGTTGCATGGAAGAGGTGAGACCTTATTGCATGGAAGAGGTGAGACCCCGTTGTATGGGAGTATGAGACTCCGTTACATGGGAAGACGGAACTCCGTTGCATGGAAGTATGAGGCTCTATTGCATGGGAGCATGAGGCTCTGTTGCATATGAGGATGAGGGTCCGTTGCATGGGAGAGGTGAGATCCTATTGCATGGGAGAGGTGAGACCCCGTTGCATGGGAGTATGAGACTCCGTTGCATGGGAAGATGGAACTCCATTGCATGGAAGGATGAGGCTCTGTTGCATGGGAGCATGAGGCTCTGTCGCATAGGAGGATGAGGCTCTGTTGCATGGAAGAGGTGAGACCCCGTTGCATGGGAGTATGAGACTCTGTTGCATGGGAAGATGGAACTCCGTTGCATGGAAGGATGAGGCTCTATTGCATGGGAGCATGAGGCTCTGTTGCATAGGAGGATGAGGGTCTGTTGCATGGGAGAGGAGAGATCCTGTTGCATGGGAGAGGTGAGACCCCGTTGCATGGGAGTACGAGACTCCGTTGCATGGGAGAGATAAGACCCCGTCTAATCTTGCCGGAGATGACGATGCCCCTTCACGGCTCGAAACCACTCCCTGGAGCCCTGAGAGAGGGGGGAGCTCCCGTGCCCCCATCCTCGTGCCCCCAGCCTACCCTCGGGGGTAGAGGACGAAGGTGGCTACCGTTGTCCACCAGTTGAGGAGCTATGATCTGCCCCCCTACCTGGTGTGCCAATCTATTGCCGCCTAGATCGTCATGGCTTGTAGCTCTTATGTATCCTAGGTGAGTGGACTTCCCGCCTACATCACCAGGTTCATCGATCGGAGGCGATCAAGGAAAACAAGCCCTCCTCTATGGGACTTGGCGAAGTCACCATGTTTGGAGGGGTCGTTATGAGAATGAGAGTAGCAGGAGTTCTTGGAGGGGTCTTTTGATATTCCTTCTACCCTTGTCTTGGCTCCTTCTGACTTGCTTCGAGATCACCAGCCCCTGGAGGTTTGGAGTTGTTGGCCATCCTGCTAGCCACCTCAGTGGGATGAGGTCCTCTCCTCGGTCGCTCCCCATGAATGGAGACATGCAAAAAGTCCTGGCCGGGGGTACCAACGGGGACACTCCAATGCTCAAGTTAGTTTGAGGAACAGCCGGAGCTATGTAGGAAAATAATATTCTGAGAGCCCAGTCAATGATTATGTGGTCATCTCTCTTACCTTGGTCGGAGGTCCCTCTTACCTATCATGAGATTGCTTTTGTCATTTGGGGAGGCGTGCTCTCCTTGACGTAGGCTTGTGAGGCTATGATGGGTTGGTGAATCTTCCTCTTCTGGGAGTTTCAGAAGGTTGGTGAAGAAGTGCAGTGCCTCGAGTGGGGCACTCCTTCCTGATTAGTGTAAATAGTGGCCTGGGAGGTTTTAATGTAGTCCTCCTTTGCAGGCGGCACGCTACAAGACCCACATGGATGGAGCTCCTTGGGAAGCGTGCCAGGTCTACATGGATGGGGCCAAACCGTGTGATGTTCCTAACGATCATGCCAGGCTGAGGTGCCGAAGAGCCGAACTGGTCGGGGCACTGCTCTTGTGCAGCACACGGGCTGAGGAGAGTGTGCTCGAAGTGGGCGAAAGCGTGCCGTGGGTGAAGCCTTCCTAGAGCTGGACTCCATGCAAGAGAGAACGCTGCACCGGACGTGGCTGAAGTGGGCAGAGCCGGCTTGTGTGCTGCCTCCCACCGACACTAAGGTGCCCCCCTATGGTGGACTGGTGAGGTCGTGCCTGAGCCAGATTGAAGTGGGATCTCATGCTTGCTGAGAAGCTTCTAAGATGGCCGCCTCAGGGGCCGTGCACGGACGGGGTGTGCCTATTGAGGTGGGCATGCTAGCGTACTCCCATCGTGCCGGAGTGAGGCAGGCTGAGTCGCTGGCGAAGTCAAGCCCGTGCGAGCGTGCCGAATTGAGATCCAGGTCATGGAGTCGGGCTGAGACATGCGTGTGCTACGGGCAGACTAGACCTGTCAAAATGGGCCACCCATGTGCCAGCCTAATTGGCTCTATAAATAGGCTATGCCGAGCTGAAAAAATTTGGTCCATTTATGTAAGTGGGCTTTTTGGCACGGCCCTTGTAGCCTATGGGCTCAATAGGATTAGGGCCGACTAGCCCATGGGCCAAGAGTTTTTTAAAAATATATATATTAAAATTAAAAGATTCAAAATAAAAAATGGCAAACAGGTTATGGATTACTAGGTCCACTTACCAGAGTAAACCACGGTCCATGTTAAATTAAAAGTTTAAAACTTTAAACTTAAAACGGAAAGATATTTTGATTTTTTTTCTCCAATCTTCCGCGTCGTTCCCACTTCCCTTCCCTGTTCGCGGTGTTTGGCTATTCCCATTTTCCATTTCACTTCGATATGACGATACTCGATAGTTCCGGGCTTTCGGCGATTCAAACTTCTTCCGAATTTTTGATTCATTGGGAGTTCAGGACCAGCCGACCGGGGCTTTGCTGCTGCTCTACTCTCCTATTCCGACGGAGAAAGGAACAGCCGGTGACACCAATGGTGATGTCGGTGGTGACGCCAACTCTTTCGCAATGTCGATAGCTATCATCGTGCTGTATTGGTGAACCAGAGCTTCTTTTATGCTGAGGTCAAGGATATATACTTATATGATTTCAATGCCCACGGCTCTAATGCTAGCCCATGGCCCTAGCCCTAGCCCACGGCCCTAGCCCACTGCCCATATAGTGGGCTGGCCCAGCCCTAGCCCACGACCCATATAGGGCCTGGTCGGGTTGGATTTTTTTAGCCCATTTATGAAAGTGGGCCTAGCCCAGCCCGACCCATAAAATGTAAGCCCATATGAGTTAGGGTTGGGCCAGCCCATATTGACAGCTCTAGGGTGGACGCAGGGCAGAGCCAGACCAGAGCGAGTAGAGCCATGAGCGGGACCCCAGTGCTGGACTCAAGAAAGATGCCAGGTCGACACCGGGCTAGAGTGCGAATATGCGCGGACATGCCCGGGCAGAGACGGACTGAGGCGGGCATAACTGGGCATCCACGAAGCTGGCTGAGGTGCCTTTCTTCTCTGGCTACGGTGATGCACGAGCCGGGGCACGACACCATGCTGGACCAAGGTGAAGCCATGTTGCTCCCTACGCATGCGAAGCCGGAGAGCTTCATTCCGATCATAGTGACTGGGAATAGGAAGAGCTGAAGGGCTCCTTCTCAGGGGTCGGAGCATACACAAAGCTCTAGTATGAGGCATGTGGAGCCATGCCACGGGCGGACCGGGGCGGGCAGACTGAGCATGCCACAGGTGGAGCCATCTTGGGGCTAGACTCCACGAACGGTGATGTGGGCGGAGCTGGCTCGTGCGCCACTCCCGGCCAGAGCCAGGCTTGCTGAGGTGCCAGACCGGAGCGCGG
Organism: Areca catechu; assembly: GCA_021397845.1. Taxonomy (NCBI): domain Eukaryota; kingdom Viridiplantae; phylum Streptophyta; class Magnoliopsida; order Arecales; family Arecaceae; genus Areca; species Areca catechu. Next base: position 67,208,928 of record CM038045.1, read on the forward strand.
GCCCTCCACGGGCATGCCACGGGCGATGCTAGACCGGAGCATGGGCTTGCTGTAGGTGTACTGCGGGCGTGAGCATGCCATAGGCATGCCAGACTGGAGCATGGGCCTGCCATGGGCGTGCCGAACCGGAGCGCGGGCCTTCCGCTGGCGTGCCACCGGCGGTGCTAGACCGAGCATGGGCTTACCATGGGAGTGAGCATGCCGCGGGCGTGCCGGGGCACGAAGTGCCGTGCTGGATAGTGGCAGATTGGTTGGGCACTGAGCCAGTCTGGGATGCTCCCTGTCGACGTCGATGCTCGGGCCGAGATGACTAGAGTCGGGCCGATTGGGGTGCATGATCATCGAAAGAGGACCCCGTCGCTCCTACCATTGCCCCTCTCCCACTGGCTCACTTCATCGGAGCTTGCATGGGAGAGCTCACTCGTGAGAGCTTGCATGGGCGTGCTTCCAACATGTCGGATTGGGGCGAGCGGAGCCGGACAGACTCCATGTCGGCATCGAGGCTAGCCACAGAATTTGCTAGACCGAGGTGCACGGGTTGAGCTACCATAAAGCTGGGCTCCACGCATGGCCGAAGTGGGCTGGCCGAGGTGCCGACCTAGCCACCACAGGGGTCGGCCTCCCTTAGAACAAGCGGACCCACTATCTTTTTTTGATGGGAGACTTGGAGATGATGCACGAAGCACGTGCTACGTCAGCCAATGGGGATGATGCTGTGTTAGGGCTGAATGGATCTGTCACTACTTTAACGTAACCTAAATCTATTGAAGAAGCTAAAAATGATTATAACTGGATAAATGCTATGCAAGATGAACTAAATCAATTTAAAAGAAATAATATTTGGACTTTAGTTGAAAGACCTACTAATGTTTCAATAATTGGTACAAAATAAGTTTTCAGAAATAAGCTTGATAAAATGGATTTGTTACTAGAAATAAAGCTAGGCTAGTTGCCAAAGGATACAATCAGGAGGAAGGAATTGATTTTGATGAAACCTTTGCTCCTATTGCTAGACTTGAGGCAATTAGGCTATGATTGGTATTTGCATATTTTATGAATTTTAAAATATTTCAAATGGATGTCAAAAATATTTTTTTGAATGGATTTATTGAAGAAGAAGTTTATGTTAAACAACCCCTTGGTTTTGAAAATCATAAATTTTTCGATCATGTTTTCAAACTTCATAAAGCTTTGTATAGTTTGAAACAAGTTTTAAAAGCTTGGTATGATAGATTAAGTTCTTTCTTGCTTAAAAAATAATTTTTCTAGAGAAAATATAGATACCACATTATTTTTGAAAAAGAAGAATGATGATCTTTTAGTAGTATAAGTTTATGTCGATGACATTATATCGGTGCTACTAATGAATGTCTTTGTCAAGAGTTTACAAAGCGAATACAGGGAGAGTTCGAGATGAGCATGATGGGAGAACTTAATTTTTTCTTCGAACTCCAGTTCAAGCAAACAAAAGAGGGGATCTTCATCAACCAAGCTAAGTATACAAGAGAAATCTTAAAGAAATTTGGAATGGAGAACACCATATCATTATGTGCGCCTATGAGCTCCTCTTGCAAACTTGATAAAGATGAATCAGGTAAAAATATAAACCAAAAGTTATATAGAGGAATGATTAGTTCATTACTATATTCAACTGCAAGTAGGCCAGATATAATATTCAGTGTTTGTATGTGTGCAAGATATCATTCTGCTCCTATAGAGTCTCATTTATTGGCTGTTAAACGCATACTTAGATACTTATCTGGCACTATAGATATTGGACTTTGGTACTCTAGAGATTCATCATATGAATTGATTGCATATTCTGATGCTGATTTTGTTGGGTGTAAACTTGATAAAAAAAGTACTAGTGGAACTTGTCAATTTCTTGGAGTTAATTTGATTTCATGGAGTAGCAAGAAACAAAATTCAGTTGCTCTATCTATGGTGGAAGCTGAATATATAGCAACTGGAAGTTATTGTGCTCAAATCCTATGGATCAAACAACAACTCGAGGATTTTGGCATTAAATTAACTAAAACATCCATAAGATATGACAATACTAGTGCAATCAATTTAACTAAGAATCATGTACAACATTCAAGAAGCAAACATATTGAAATAAGACATCACTTTATAAGATATCATGTGCAAAACTCTAATATGATGCTCGAATTTGTTTGTACTGATATCAATTAGCTGATATTTTCACTAAACCCTTGATGCAGAACAAAAGAGATGATGCGATGCGGAAGCAAATTAAAATTAATATATTTTTTTTATTTATTTATTTTCAGAAGTCAGCTTTGACTCAAAGGAAAGATAAACTAATATTGAAAGAAACTAAGAAATGACAGAAAGCACAATTAAAAGGAGTGGATTATCAGAGTAACTCAGAAGTAGGATCGCTGGGGATTGAGAAACCCCCAGACCTAGGGTTTACTCCTCTTTCAAGAAACAGACGAAGAGAGAAGAGAAGGTTTTATACCTGACTGTGATATCTCTCGTTGCTTCAATTGAATGACACTCTCGAGCAGATTGTAGGATCCTTGGAGACGGGGTATCTTCGCAATGGATCCTCCAATACTGGTCTTGTGGTTTGGTCGGCTTCTCCTGGACTCAAGATATGGGAAGAAGAAAAACAAGTGATGGATTCAGAGACTCAGGAAAGGATTTACCAGTTCGAAGAACTTGAAGGCTGATGTCGCTGAGATCCGGATTCTCTTGAAGGCTGATTCGACTCCCTCTGGAAAGAGCTTTGGATCGGAAGTATCCGGACTGTAGTTGGATGCTGGTGGTCGGCCTGGACTTGGAGAGAGAATGGCCGTGAGAGGTGGGATATGCTAGGGCTTGGTGGAAAGAGAAGGGTGATGGGCGGCTAGGGTTTGGGAGTGAAGTGACTAACCTAGGGTTGGGGTTTTGGAGATCTCACACCTCCTCAAGGTTCCTGGGGAACCCGGATTTACTCCCTCACGGAGCTCAACACCTGGATGCAAGTGCGGAAGAGAGAAAACACAGAGTTTGCTCACTAAAAAAATTTGGTTTCATTCATCTGATTTTTTTCAAACTTATATGGGGGTTTAATTTATAGGCCATTACAAGAGAGTAGGGTTTTACATCTTCCCATGTGGGACTAAAGGAGGGGATCTTCAAATTAGGATATCAATCCCTACTCATATGGCCGGCCAATTAATTCCAAAGTTGATTGAAGCTTCAAAAGGAAAGTGGGTGGCGCCTCCTTGTCTTGACCTCCAAGAAAATATTTTTTTCCTTCTATGCTTGGCCTTATCTGGAAGTGTTTGGGCGCCTCTTAACCTTGCCCTCTAAGAGAAAATTTGTTGCCTTTTATATCTGGCTTTAGTTGGAATGATTAGGGTGCCTCCTAACCTTGCTTTTCAAGAGAAATCCCCTTCCTTCCATGGCTCAACCCTTTTTGGATACCTCCTTTTCTTTCTCCCCAAGTTATGGCTCCATCTAACTTTGTTTGAGTATTTCTAGCAGGTAATGGGCGCCTCCTTGAATCTCTTCCCAAGAGAATTTCTTCCCTTTCATAGTTTGGTTCTTTTGGGAAGTCTTGGACCGCCCCCTTGATTTGTGGACCCCTGGTGGATTTCTCCTCAATTGGCGCATGAAAGAGGGGAGCTGCTATCTGTGTTGTGGGGACCAAAGCCTGCTGGATAGAGATGTGGCGCCCCCTGGACTCAGGCGTATGGCTGGGAGTGTGGCTGGGAGTGTGGCGCCCACTTGCTTGGCCTTGGGAGAAAATGTAACACGCCCAGGTTGAAGCCCTAGTCCACTACTGAGTCAACATGACTCAACAAAATAAAGATGCAGGTAATACATACTCAAACTAAAATTGAGTTGATCAAGTCAACCTTTATTACAAGCCAAAAACCCTAATTCTTCGGGCAAGGTTAATCAGAGATCCAGATGGAGCTCTGAAGTCTTCTTCTGAGTCTGGTGCCCGCACCAATTCTCCCAGTGTAGGAGGAACTCGACCCTGTCGAGTATGGATCAAGTTGGCTCTGGTATCTCTCCAAGAGGTCTGGGTCCAATTCTTGTAATTCTTCTCGGGAGATCCAAGAGTCATCAGAATCTGACCTTCCTTGCCAGCGAACCAGGTATCTTTGGTATCCTCGATTACGAGTAAAGATAACCTGATCATCCAAGATCTTTTCAATCTGCTCTTTCCTTACAGGCCAGTTTGTTGGTGGACACACAGGGTTGGGTTCACTCTCAAGAGCAGGATTAGGCTCAAAAGGCTCACTGGGAATCATAGCTGGCTCTCTATACTCTACTAGGTCTGTAATGTTGAAAGTCGAGCTAATGCCTAGTTCTGAAGGTAACTCGAGCACATAGGCATTGGATCCTACTCTCTTCACCACTCTAAATGGTCCAGCTCCTCTAGCATGTAACTTTCTAACGGTTCCAGGAGGAAACCGTTCAGGCCTTAACCTAATCATTACATAGTCTCCCTCAACAAAAGTTTTGATTCGCCTTTGAGAATCAGCCAACTTCCTTTAAGTTTCATTACTTAAATTTATTTTGGCATGAATTTTTTTATGCAAGTCTTTTATATGCTGTGCAAAAACTTCAGCAGACTCGGAGACTCGTGTGTGTGGGCTAATAGTGAAATCAGATCAAGTGGTGTATGAGGCTTGTATCCAAGAACAATTTCAAAGGGACTCTAGCCTATAGACCTATTGATCGAAACATTGAATGCAATTTCAGCCCTGAACAAAATACAAATCCCAATTCCTAGTATTCTCACTCAACCAAAATCTGAGTCAATGTCCTAAACTCGACTGATGATACATTCCTAAAGAATGGACTTTATTCAAAGGAACCCTACGTCAAACTACGGCTCTCTAGGTTTGACCTTGGGTCGGAGGATGGCATGCAGAGCATGAAAACTTATCATGGGTGCCTAGTAGGTGCCATAAGGTCTTCCAGAAGTAGGTGGCAAACCTAATTGATTCTGACACGTGATTCACTCTAAAGACTTTGACAAAGTATACTTGGATGGTGTAAGAAGTATTGGAAGTCCTAGAGAAAGGGAGGAAATATGAGGTGGAGTCTCGAATTACCTGCTGGCTAAAGGTGGTGACCTGAAGGTTTGAATGGTGATCTATGAATGTCAACTGGTCATCCTTACGAAAGGAAAAGTTTGCTACTCCCAGGAATGGATCAAGAGATGGTTCGGGGAGTAGCCTAGGACATGTGATTGCAACAGTTAAGGTTTGTTCTCTAAGCAAATAATGATCCACTTTCTCAAGAAATGGATTAGAGAATGATTCATGGAAGGGCCTATGGATAATGACCTCAAGACTTGAAATTTGACCTATGGGTGAGGAAAGGTATACTCTATAGAAGGGTAGGTTAGTCATGCGAAGGAAGGGGTCTGGGGCCATAAGGAGGACTTCTACAGGACTGGGTGAATCAATCCGCTCAAGAAAAGGATGTCCAACTGAGATTACGGGAGAGACCTTAGTGGCTGAGCATGGGACAAGGTCCAATTGTAAGAGGCTTGATTCAGTCATCCTAAGGAGAGGATCTACCATAGGGTGGGCAAACTTAAACAGTTCAGTGCAAAGATCTTCAATTGGTACTTGAGGAATGACTGTCATTAGAGGGTACGAACTAATAGCTCGGGCTAACACTATGAGTTCTTCCTGGGGGTATTTGACTAAAGGAACCTGGTTCTCACAAATCTCTTGAATTTCTGAACTAGGTCCTACCAATTGGTTATTTTCCAAGGTCTCCTCAGGTAAGGAACCAATAGTATCAATGTCACGTTCTTCAAGTTCTTCCCCCTCATATTCATCAACTAGACTCAAGCCAGCATCATATACTTCCTCGATGCCATCTTCAATGGGTTTCGGGTCAGTGGTAATCGGGTCAACTGATTCTAGGCTTGTCATACCTAACCTTTCTTCCTCATTGGTAGGCTTGGGTTCTCCCTCATTAATGTCATCCTTAGGATTCTTACCACTTAGCTGTGCACAAGCCAGTCCTATGCATGGGCACTGACTAGATTTATGGCCTCTTTCTCCACAAAACAAACATTCTTGCGATATAGGAACCTGGGTCACACTGGGTTTCAAGCTAGTAGAGACCTTACTTGGGCATGGGTGTGGATCTAAATGGTTTGATCTAGAAGACATGGGTTGTTGAGTGACTGGTCTAGAATATTGTAAGGACCTCTCATAGACACGATCGACACTATAGATATCATGGTTAGGCTTCCTGAGGTTATGCTCAGGATCACGGTATAAGGTCCTCCTAGGCTCCTAGCATGGATAAGGTTGGGGCTTATTAAATTTTGGATCAGGGGTCCAATTTTGATGTCTACGTTTCTCAAGTACTTGGACTCGATCCCTAAGCTGGGTAAAATTCTCATGGACTTGTTCTTTACACTGGGTAACAGTAGCAGTCATATCCTGACTCAATTTGTTCATACTTTCAGTAAGAGCTCTAACCATGGCCTCTAAATCAGGTTGGGCTTGACCAGGTTGGTAGGGTACTCCATTCCGGGTATACATGATGATGCAAGAAAACACACAGAATGTGACTAGACTAAAGCGACTACCGGCTCACTAGACCTAGAGTCCAAACTAGATGCCCAATCAGAGTGGCAAGCTGCCTGTAGTAACTCGGGACTCAGCCAGGCAGGTGTAAGGGGAGTGTTAGGTCCCTAATTGCCAATCCTAGACACCAATCAGAGATTGGCCAGGTAGGCGAACCAGCACACAAGCCCTTCAAGACGTAGTCCCTGAACCACCGTTCTAGACACTGAGTACAAAGCACACACAGAGTAACTAGACAAACTGACTCAACACTAGCCTTGACCCGACTTGTTGATGTCCCTAGCCCACTAGGGCAAATTAAGTCTAATAAATTTTAAAGTTAGGCTTAGGACCGAATGAGGGGGTGGTGGTTGTGGGCTAAGGAGAGGTTATCAACTCCTCCCCTTATCTTAGATGCTCAAATGCCCTTAGGATGAGTTAGGAGATGTTAACTCAAGATAATTGAATTGCAGAACACAAAAACAGAGTTGCAGTAATTTAACTCTCAGAAATTTTACGGATACCAAAAATGATGCAGAATGGAAGCTCTGATACCAAAATTGATGCAGAACGGAAGCTCTGATACCAAAAATGATACAGAACAAAAGAGATGATACGATGCGAAAGCAAATTAAAATTAATATATTTTTTTATTTATTTATTTTCAGAAGTCGGCTTTGACTCAAAGGAAAGATAAACTAATGTTGAAAGAAACTAAGAAATGACAGAAAGCACAATTAAAAGGAGTGGATTATCAGAGTAACTCAGAAGTAGGATCACTGGGGATTGAGAAACCCCCAGACCTAGGGTTTACTCCTCTTTCAAGAAACAGACGAAGAGAAAAGAGAAGGTTTTATACCTGACTGTGATATCTCTCGTTGCTTCAATTGAAGGACACTCTCGAGCAGATTGTAGGATCCTTGGAGACGGGGTATCTTCGTAATGGATCCTCCAATACTGGTCTTGTGGTTTGGTCGGCTTCTCCTGGACTCAAGATCTGGGAAGAAGAAAAATAAGTGATGGATTCAGAGACTCAGGGAAGGATTTACCAGTTCGAAGAACTTGAAGGCTGATATCGCTGAGATCCGGATTCTCTTGAAGGCTGATTCGACTCCCTCTGGAAAGAGCTTTGGATCAAAAGTATCCGGACTGTAGCTGGATGCTGGTGGTCGGCCTGGACTTGGAGAGAGAATGGTCGTGAGAGGTGGGATATGCTAGGGCTTGGTGGAAAGAGAAGGGTGATGGGCGGCTAGGGTTTGGGAGTGAAGTGGCTAACCTAGGGTTGGGGTTTTGGAGATCTCACACCTCCTCAAGGTTCCTGGGGAACCCGGATTTACTCCCTCATGGAGCTCAACACCTGGATGCAAGTGCGGAGAGAGAAAACACAGAGTTTGCTCACTAAAAAAAATTTGGTTTCATTCATCTGATTTTTTTCAAACTTACATGGGGGTTTAATTTATAGGCCATTACAAGAGAGTAGGGTTTTACATCTTCCCATGTGGGACTAAAGGAGGGGATCTTCAAATTAGGATATCAATCCCTACTCATATGGCCGGCCAATTAACTCCAAAGTTGATTGAAGCTTCAAAAGGAAAGTGGGTGGCGCCTCCTTGTCTTGACCTCCAAGAAAATATTTTTTTCCTTCTATGCTTGGCCTTATATGGAAGTGTTTGGGCGCCTCTTAACCTTGCCCTCTAAGAGAAGATTTATTGCCTTTTATATCTGGCTTTAGTTGGATTGATTAGGGTGCCTCCTAACCTTGCTTTTCAAGAGAAATCCCCTTCCTTCCATGGCTCAACCTTTTTTGGATACCTCCTTTTCTTTCTCCCCAAGTTATGGCTCCTTCTAACTTTGTTTGAGTATTTCTGGCAGGTAATGGGCGCCTCCTTGAATCTCTCCCCAAGAGAATTTCTTTCCTTTCATAGTTTGGTTCTTTTGGGAAGTCTTGGACCGTCCCCTTGATTTGTGGACCCCTGGTGGATTTCTCCTCAATTGGCGCATGAAAGAGGGGAGCTGCTATCTGTGGTGTGGGGACCAAAGCCTGCTGGATGGAGATGTGGCGCCCCCTGGACTCAGGCGTATGGCTGGGAGTGTGGCTGGGAGTGTGGCGCCCACTTGCTTGGCCTTGGGAGAAAATGTAACACCCCCAGATTGAAGCCCTAGTCCACTACTGAGTCAACATGACTCAACAAAATAAAAATGCAGGTAATACAGACTCAAACTAAAATTGAGTTGATCAAGTCAACCCTTATTACAAGCCAAAAACCCTAATTCTTCGGGCAAGGTTAATCAGAGATCCAGATGGAGCTCTGAAGTCTTCTTCTGAGTCTGGTGCCTGCACCAACCCTTGAATGAAGAAAGATTTTACATGATTAGGAGAGAGTTAAGTATCATAGATCCCTTTCTGTAGGACTGCTTCAAATCTTGCTCTCGTGCTCTAAGCTATCTCTTTTAAGTCTTAAACTCCTTTCTAAAAACCCCCTGGATTTTTTGAAAATTTTATTGAATTTTGATCGACACTTGATTTTTGGCCAAGTGTCGACTCATGCCAAGTGTCGACACTTGACCAAAATTTAAGTGTCGACTCATGGCAAAAATCCTGTTTTTCTAGGGCATCACCTGTTCAAACCATGCCACTTATCTTTTATTTCTTCCTTGCCCTAGTGGTCCCCAATCTCTCCGTTGTCCTTGGAACAGTGATTTTCCTCAACTGTCCCTTGAGATTTTGGTAATTTCTTCTCTTTTCCCTCTTTTGGACCAATTCTTCACTATTTTATCCATGTCTTTCATTTGATTTTGTCCGATTCCTCACAGTTTTCATAATATTTCTCACTATTTCGGCCGAACCCCTCTTCCCGATATCTTCGGTTCATTTTTCTTTTGTTTTCCTGTGAATTGGCCAAGATATTGCATTGGTTCTTCCACATTTCTCCCTTCTTTCCATTCCTTTGACCAATTCTTGCTTGCTCTCTTTTTTTTCTTCCGTCAGTCGTTTTTCTTCTTTTGGTTTTTCTCCTCTTCCTTTTGACCACTCCCAATTCACCCTTTCCTCTTTCTATCCTTTCTCTCTGTTTGGTGATCATGGGACCCCACAAGCAAGTAGTCTCTAAGAAAAGATTGAGTCAAGGTTCTACTGAAAAGAAGAACCAAGGCTCGAAGTGATAGAGGACAACAGTCAGGGTTCTACTGAAAGAAGAACCAAGGCTCGAAGTGATAGAGGACAGCAGTCTGAGCATGAGAGAGTGGCACCTTTTCATTCCCCCGCAGCAGACAGAGTATCAGGGAAGATTATTGCTGCTGGTCGACGAGTTGACTTAGCATTCTTCGACCACGAGGGTTTTCATCTTGGGCAGATTCTTGAGGCAGCTAGCTTGACCTTCTTCTATACCATGAAGGAGAAATATTATCCTCACCTCATCAAAGAGTTCTATAGGAGTCTGGCCTGCGGTAGTTTGATATAGAGTGCTACAGTCTGAGGCATTGAGATTTCTATTTTTGAGGAGATATTGAACAGAGTCTGGGGTATTCCCCATCAGGGGATTGTTGCCACATGTGTTGGAGATAGAGAGGAGGCATTTCAATGTATTCTAGAGTGAGATGATGTTAGCGGTGTGACTACAGTCATCGCTAATCAGTTATTTGTTAAGATACGGCTCCTTCGCCACTTCATAGCGAGGATTCTTCTACCAAAGACTGGTCGCTTTAATTTTATTACTGAGCAAGAGCTAATGTTGGTGGTTTGCCTCACCTAGAGGGTGGCCGTCAACCTCCCAGCCCTGATGATGAGCTAGATGAGAGAGGCTGCAACCCAGCATCGACTGTGTCTTCCATATGGGATGGGACTGACTCGTCTATTCAGAGCTTATCATGTTCCTTTGGAGGAGGAGGCCCCCAAAGATATTCTGCACATTGATGTGTATGACGAGCAATCCCTACATCATATGTGATACAGGAGGGTGGCTGGCAGGTGAGTTCGTAGAGAGTCTCGTCAAGAGCTAAATGAGAAGGACGAGCTGCGAGCTGTAGAGGCAGGACCATCTGAGCCTACTGAGCAGTTGACACCTCCTAGACCCGCACCTATTGCAGCTTTTGGATCTGAGCCTGTTACACCAGCACCAGTTTCTTCACCTGCTGTTGTTCCTCGTACATCTACTGAGTTATCCTTTGAGGAGCATGTTAAACATGAGTTTGCTGAGGTCAGGAGCGAGATGATTGGACTAGGAGTCAAGACTACTCAGCTCTGGATTGAGATTGAGGGACTGAGAGCTCATACTGATAGTCAGTTCTCAGGGATCAGACAGACTATGGAGGCAAGCTCTACCGAGATACATGATCTTTTGAGATCCCTGTTGTCTCTGAGTGCACCATCAGATCCACCTCCTCCACCGGCTGATGATGACGATGATCACCCAGGTAGACATGATGACACTCATGATGATGGTGATGATGACAGTGGTATGGTAGTGGTGAGGCTACTGGAGGCACTGATGTCCTTGGTGATGACAGCGACGGTAGTGATGACAGAGCAAGAGACTACGAGATCATCAGCAAGGAGACTCAGACTCCAGCTACTCCTATCGGTGCTCCTAGAGATACTCAGCTTGCTACTGCACCTATCTTTTTGACTCTAGCAGAGACTCTACCTCCTTCCTCTACTAGATCTTCCAAGGTTGTATCCTGTTTTGGTCCTTCCACTAGGACTAGGAGCTATAGTACCCTTAAGATCCCTAGATCCCTTACTTCTAGGACTAGGATTAGTGCTCTTATTTACTTTGAGCTTCTATCTGATGAGGAGTAGCCTCGCAAATGCTTATCATGATGTTTATATTATCTACTATGTATTAGCTTATTAGTCATGTATCAGTTTATGCTATGCAAGCAATGTAGTACTAAAATTCTCTTGCATATATGAAAGCTTGCTTTTATCTCATGATTACTCTTCTTTTTGTCCATTGGCTCTGATACCAACTGATATTTATATATTATTGGATCATGACCCCTAACCTGCCTTGTATGCATTAATTCAGAGGGAGTTTACTCTTTTTAATGTTTAATGTTAACAAAAAGGGGGAGTAAAATACATATATGCATTTTCTATAAGTTTTGAAATATTTCAGAACTTATCTAACATAGGGGGAGAGAAAATAATCTTTTCAACCTTGTTTGGCACTTCTCCTCCATGAAACTGTGTTGTATAAACCTTGATATGCTAAATTTAAAGTGTATGCTCACTTGAATAAGTATAATTGAATTTAAATGCTTATATACTCAAGATTTTGTCATCATCAAAAAGGAGAAGATTATTGGCTTTAACTTTGATTTTGATGAACTAACAAAATATTGAATATATGTTTTATACTAATGTTTCAATTACAATTATGAGTTTCAGGATACAGGCACCTCAAATTCTCTATATGAAAGTATCAAGACATTCATTGGAAGCTAAGCAATTTTAAATATTTGAGAAGTCTTCTCATCTGAAAAAGGTCTCAAAATAGATCAAACGGAGCTTTACAAAAAGGGCATTGAAGTTTCATTGAAGAACTTTTTGAATTTTGAAGGTTGGCATAAGTTTTTGACAAATTGCAAAGTCAAGTGTCGACTCATGGCACACTAAGTGTCGACACTTCAGAAGCTGGCACGTAGAAAATTCCTTTGGCATGCCAAGTGTCGACTTACAGGAATCAAGTATCGACTTACAAAAGTTAAGTATTTACTCACAGAAATGAAGTGTCAACTCATGACCTGAAAAAATTGAAGATATAAAACTATGCCATTCGGAGGTTTTTCTGTCAAGTGTCAACTCAAGAAATGCAAGTATCTACTCAGGAGATTCAAGTATCGACTTACATGGTTCAAGTATCGACTCATAGCCTGAGAACAGAAAAATGACAGAACCCTAATTTTTTAAATGTTTATACCTTGAGTCGACTCGTGCTAACCCAAGTGTCAACTCATGAAGACTCAAATGTCGACTCACAGAAGTTAGGTATCGACTCACGGGTTCTGACAGCTATAACGGCTACATTTTCTGAGAGGCAGAATTGATCCCTACAAGCTCCCAATGGCTAGTTTTGCTCCTCCAATGGTCTTAAATTATTTTTTGGAGGTTTTTGAAGTATTTAAGCTTCACCAAACTCATTCATGAAGTTATTGAACACACAAGAAAAAAACATTCCTTAAGAACTTCACTTCTAAAGTCAAAAAGAGAGCAAAAGAAAAGATTTCATTGAAAAAGTTTACAAGCCTTCATTTCAGCATTCCAAAAGTATTTTTGAAGTGATTCCAAAGAGAAGTCAAGTCAAGAAATCATCAAGAGCCTCAAAGCTTCTCTTTCTACTCTATAAGAGAGTTTGATTATGCTTTTATTCTTGTATCTTTAACTTTATTATTTGTGACTAATTTCAAGGATATTTAAAACTAGGTGAAAGGCCCTTCCAAGCTTGGAATTGAAATCCAAGCCTAGGTTGGCTTGAGTAAAGATTGTTGGTGAGCCTAACTGAGAAAACTAACTTTGGGTTTGACTTGTGAGCCCGTTAAAACAAGTTAGCTATAATCTAGGTTGATTATAGTGAAATTCCCAAGGGAAAGCTTGGGGAGTGAATGTAGGTGCCGGGCTTGCACCGAACCACTATAAACTTTTGTGTTTGTGTGTGTGAACTCTTTACTATTTTGCATTTACTACTTATACTCTTAGCATTGCATCTCACTCATTTGTTGCACACTTGCATTGCTTCACAAACACATTAATTTCAATACATATATGTTTTAATTTTTTAAAGAAATCTAATTCACCCCCCTCTTGGGTTGCTATGCTGGGCAACAACCCTCGTGGTGTGACTGCCAATGCCCACCCCAAAAATTGGGGCATCTTCTTATGTGGCTGGGGCATCTTCATCTGACCCCCAACCCGAGGGCATAGAGGGGTGAAGGGCCCCCACCATTCAACCTTGGGATCCCATAATGGAGGATTGGTGGGTCACTCGGGAGTTGTTCAACGGCATCATGCTCCCCATCGATGCTAAGAGGATCGTCAGGGAGGGGGGCCCCCACCACTGAAGGGGGGCCATTAAGACCTTCCTTCAGGTATTTCCTATCCATTGCCTCAGATTTTGGTCTAATTTATTTTAGTTGCCTCACCATTCTTTCTTTTCTCATAGCTGGCCCACTACATAAATGACTATTTTGAGTTGCGGGGCTAAGCTAGAGGGATCGAAAGGAAGGCGAAGGAGCTTTAGGCCGAACCCCTTGCCGCCAAATCAGTCAAATCCTTCGCTGAGGCTGAAGCTGGTAGTCTATTGCCACTGGTTCCTGGCTAGATGTCAGAGTTCGTTAGAGAGGAGGCTTGCATGGGATATACTTGCAAGAAAAGTCTGTGACCGGGGGTGGCTCCAGTGCGGACCCTCCGACAATCAAGTCAAGAACCGAGAACAGGTGAAAGAAAGGAGCGGAGACCAAGGAGAGAGATTCTACCTTGGGGGCTCTTGGGGAACCCCTTTTATAGGAAAGAGACAAGAGTATTTTCGAGATAAGAAGCTCTTAGTGGGTTTGGTGAGAGATGACAGGGCTGAAGATCCCATCATATAAACTATCAGAGGATCATTCCATTTGTATAGAATGTCTGCTCCTAATTAATTGGGAATTTGTCTCTTGCGTGGAGTCGACCATGTTTCTTGATACTGATGTTGACCATTCCATGGGACCAGTCATACTCACCTTAATTACAAGGATTTACTGAGAATTTTGAAATATGACCTCCTAATCATGCAATCTGGTGCATGGAGATGACCATTGGTCGGTTCTTCATTTGGTCATCTTGAAGAGCACTATCGAGGATTCTTGTTCGTTATTAGATATAAGGATCCAGGATTGGCTCAAGCACTTTTACCGAGGCCAAGGGTCAGTCGGGTCGAGAGATTCAAGGTATGATTCTGCTTCACTTGAATGATGGTGGGTTATGGCTATCGAAGGTGAAATTTGGCTTACAAAGCTAAGGATTTGCTGAGGATGGGGGTTGGCTCCCCGCATCAAATGCCATTAAAGTTTGGTGCATCGATAGCTTTACAAATTTATAGAACTTTATAGAAAGTATCCTTCTCCTAGCATTGAATGTAAATATGTTTCCCTTGTGCTATTTTCCAATTTTACTAGTACACTACAAATTAATGCTACATCAAATTTTTTTTCGGTATCTTTCTTCCACCGTGGCACATCTAGACTATTTTCCCTATGTAGGTAGGTGCAAAAAGCATTGTTTCAAAATATAGGCATATAGACTTTAAAGGCTGCATCGAACAAAAACTTAGCAGATTGGGATTTAGAATGGAGAGCTATATTGGGATAAAAACTCTTTCTACTTTTTTTTTTTTTTTTTTTAATCATATATATATATATATATATATATATATATATAGGCATATAGACTTCAAAGGTTCATTTATAGCCCCTCATAAGTATTTCGCTCGTGATGCTTGCCGCATCCCTTTCCCATAATTCTCGATCAATGACTAATCCTTGTACTTGCTGCCACAAAGCAAGGGGACACGTAGTTGCATCCTCTACATGGGCATTCTTTATTTGATGGCTCTTAGCTTATCATGTTCCCTTTCAAATAGTAAGAAAACGTATATCCTTCATTCATTTTCATTGTTGCTACCACAACTCTCAAAAGTAGAAGGTCAGATATATATCATCAAATTTCATTTCATAAAAAGTAAAAGGCAAATTATACTTTTATCGGTTGCGGGTTCGAAACACATGGATAGCTCGATTAAATTCAAAAATTTTTCTGGAGCACATAACCTCTGGTGTGAGTGAAAAGCATCTTAACGATATCAGGTTGATCTACTCATCTTTAGGTAAAAAAAGATTGTGCAAATTTAAACATTTTAAATCGAACATTACCTGATAAGACGGGAGCCTACAGGATAGCTATGCCAGAATTTATCCTCTTATCTCTTTTTCTTACCAAAAAAATTCATATCAAAATTTATCCTCCCATCCCTTTTTCTTATCAAAAAAAAAAAAATACTCTCAGAAGAAAGTACGAGTCTAGGCTTTTGACATCGAAGAATCAAATAAAATGCCATGCTTTCCTTGGAGCCTAACTCTATACATTAAAAATAAATAAATAAATTGAGGACCAAGTGAGTGAACTCAAATACATCTTTGAAAATTTTATAAGAGATGATCGAGTCTACATAAAAGAAAATAGAGAAATAATTTATTCAATCTATTTTATTGATTCTTATTGTATCTAGATTTGATTGATTTAAGGAGAAAATATAATGATTCATTATTTTTTTTTTTGATAGAAAAAAAGGAGAAGGGGAATAAATTCTGGTTGTAGCTACCTTCTTCGGACCCCATTTCCACTAGACTATGTTCGATGCGAACTGCACGTTTCGCGTACTCTTTCCATCTTTCAGCGAGTACGTCAGCCTGATACCACTAAGGTATTCCTTGCCAGCCTGATACCACTAAGGTATCGGAGTAGAGTACTCTCCTACCATCCCGGTCAGGTGCTCCAGGAGAAAATCCTAGATTTAATCGAGTCACCCACAGGATCATGGCTCGAACATAGGACCTGTGGATGACGAACGTAAGTACCTACCAACCGAGCTACCGTCTTAGCAACGATTCATTGTATCTTAAAAGTAAACCGACCATCAATTATTTGCACATTGGTGGGGCAAATTGTACTCTGAAGAGGATATTTTCCATAGCATGCCTTGAATTGGGTAATTTGTATAACTTAATTTATTTGCTTTGTGTGTACAGAAGTCTATTAATGAAATAATCAAGACAAAACATCAACAGTAAATTGAAAAATTTTCCAATCTAAAAAGGAGGTTTTCAAAACAAAGAAGGTGACGATGGTAGTAGAAGTGTTGTTATTGGTGCTAAAAGCATGGAGAGCTGGAAAACCTTCATTTATCCAACTGTAAGAAGGCCATCTAACATCATGACCCCCAATGCTGGTGCTTTCTTTGTAGCCCTTCTAACTCCTCAAACTTTGCTCCTTGCCCAATGCTGGTTTCCCCCACCCCCCCCCCCCCCTAACGGTGCTTCAACACCAAGGAGTTGATTTGGCAGTGGGGTTTTGCAGGGGATGGATGTTTCCAATAATAACTCCCAATAGATATATTTTGCAATCACATAACCTAGATCACAGAACCTAGCATGATCCATGGATCTTGTTGGCCGTTTATGTAGATGGGGAGTGTTGATGAAGGCAAATCATACGGTTAGAAACTTCAGCTTTGATAAACTAAGCTTGCTATATTGCAGAAGAATTCAATTATGCTAATGGGCTGACTAAGAAGTGTGAGGCAAACCTTATATTGAAAAGATTGGTGTCATCGTACGGGCGAAGTTTTGTGAACCTCCTCGGGAAATATCCCGGAGGCCTTGCATGATATCTTTTTTTTGATTTTCTGGATTGTATTCATTTTCAAGCTATTTCTTGAATATACCGTTTTACCAAAAACATAAATAAATAAATTGGTGCCAGGGAATTCTAAAGCTTCATAGCTTTTAACAAATTGTCTGATTTGGGATACATGGAGGTGCACTTCACTTGGTGTAATAGCTACAATGGTTGGGCCATAATCTTGGAACGTTTTGATAGAGATTTTGCTATTGTGAGCTGGATACAAAGATTACTAACCACATAGTTTGTCATCTCACTTGGATTGTGTTAAACATCCTTCCTACCTAAGAAATATCCTTCTATATTTAGATGGTAGATGGTTTTATATGGGATATATTAATATGTATATTGATATATAACCATGTTTGGCCAATCTTAGTTAGGATATAATTTGGTAGGCATTTACCTTATGTACCTCTTCATTTGTATATTTAAGGGGATGAATCCCAAGTATAAATATATATTGTTGCCGCCAAGATCGCCGTGGCCTGCAACTTCTTACGTGGCCCGGGTGAGTTGACTCCCTGTCAGCATCACCGGGCTCGTCGGTCGGAGACGATCAAGGGGAACATAGTCGTAGTTGTAGGGATGAAGGGGCTTGATGCTGTGTTGTGGTCTTCCTGTGGGCCTCTTCGGTGGGAGAAATCTTCACCATATCGTCCCTCTATCGGGCGGACCTGCAAAACAGGAAAAACCTGCGCCAGGGATTCCAACAAAGGCATTCCGATGATCAAGTCAGTGAGACGATCGAAGAAAATAAGAGACCTCTGAGGCCGAGAGCTTGGAGGACTCTCTGCTGCCATAGGGTGATAATAAAATGGAATGTACGGATCAAGAGAGTGCATTGTCTCTTACCTCCCTCTTACCTCTTCGTACCGGTCTTTATGTGGACGAATGGCTCCTGCCACTTTTGGGGAGGCGTGCTGGTCTTGATGTAGACTTGTCATGCTAGGATAACCTGTGAGGCCATGATGGGTTGGTGAACCTTCTTCTTCTATGTGGTTCAGGAAGTTAGTGCAGGGGTACAGTACCTTGGGCATGGCACTATTCACTAGTTAGCATAAACAGTAGCTTAGGAAACTTAAATACAAACCTTCCTTGTAGACGGCATGTCAGGCGGCGTGCCATAGGACCCATGTAGAGGGGGATCCGTGGAAAGAGCGCCGGGCCCATGTGGATGGGCCACTCGAGAAATGCGTCGGGCCCACATAAATGAGACCAAACTGCATGGTGTACCTGATGATCGAGCCGGGCTGAGATGCTGAAATACCGAGCCGACTGGGATGCTGCTCCAGGCTGTCGGGCAGACACGCGAACCGAGAGAAGGCCCGTGGGGGCCTCTCATGCATGCTGGCCGAGACGGAGCCTGTGGAGGCTCCACGTGGTGCACGGTGCGGACCCACGCGTGGCTCCCAGCCACTGCCGAGGTGCTGGGCCGTGCAGGGACGTGCTGGCCAGCCAGCAAGCGGGCCGGTGCGGGTGTACTGGAGCCGGAGCCGGATGGTGGAGCTCCCCAGCCACTGGACTGAGGCGGGCGCGCCACGCAGACGTGTAGGGCGGAGCCATGCGGGCGGGGCCTTGCTGCCCCCGCATCGAGCAGAGATGGAGATGCTGGACTCGGAAGCGCCTGGCTCGGAGACGCTGTGACCGCGCCACACCGAGCACGGGGGCGCCGGAGCACCGAGCTTGGGGATGCCGGGGCGCTACGCCGGGCTCGGAGGCGCCGGGGGGACCTGCACCGAGCTCGGAGATGCTATGACTGCACCGGGAGGACCTGCATCGAACTCGGGGATGCCGGGCACTGCACCGGGGACGTCGGGGCGCTGCGCCAGACACGTAGGCGCCGGGGAGGACTTGCACCGAGCTCGGGGATGACGGGGCGCTGCGCCGGGCTCGGAGGCGCCGGGGGGACCTGCACCGAGCTCGGAGATGTTGTGACTGCGCCGGGGGGACCTACATCGAGCTCGGGGATGCCGGGGCGCTGCACCAGACAAGGAGGCGCCGGGGGGACTTGCACCGAGCTCGGGGACGCCGGGGCGCCGCGCCGGTTATGGAGGCACCGAGCAGCGCTCGGGTGGTGCAGGGCCGGAGCTGAAGCTTGGGGCGGTGCAGAGCCGGGCTGGCGCGAGCTCACCCCCCCTTGCACGCGGACTGAGGGTGGTGCAGAGCCGGGTCGGCGCGGGCTCACGCCCCCCTTGCACACGGACCGAGGGCGGTGCAGAGCTGGGCTGGCACGGGCTCACGCCCCCTTGCACGCGAACCGAGGTGCGGGGAGGGTGCCTGGGACATGCCTGCGGGTGCCCGCAGGATGAAGTCGTGCGAAGGCTGGGCTGGAGCGCGGCTGATTCTCGGTGGCGCTTGGACCGTGCGGAGCAGAGCCAGACTGATCTGGAGAGCTTTGTGGGCCAGAATGTGTTGCCCTTCATGCTTGGCAGGGCTCCAGGCAAGGCTACCGAGCTACCGACCTGGTCGAGGTGCCAGCCTGGTTGAAGCGGGCTAGCCAAGCTACCGACCTGACCTGGTTGAAGTGAAGGGCCGAGCCGCTGACCTGGCCTCCACAGGGACTGATTTCTTCAAGTGGTCCCACCGTTGTGTCATGGCTGAATGAGTCGGTTACTACTGTAATAGATGCCCCCACTCCCTGAGTCCAAGGCATTACTTCTCCTCGTTTTGGGCGAAGGGAGTAGCTTTTTATCCATTCGGCTCTATGTCGTAGCACACCTGCAAAATAGAAATAGGAGGTGGTGTTTTTTGAAATTCACTTGCCCGTAGGTACCTTGACTGAAGATTAGCTGCATCATGATGGTGCTATCACTTCAATAGCCCTCCTCTTTAACCGGGTAGAAGGCATTGCCATGGAGGAAGAAATTGGTGAGGCGCACAACTTGGGTGCGCACATGTATGATCGGGCACGTGGTTGGGCTCAGAGCTTTCTTTAAAGCTTTTGGTGAGGCTTTTGGTGTGGGACTTTCATCATTTCCCATTTTAAGGTGCCAGTATCTTTGGTCTTGGAGTACCGGGGTGTCCGGTCTTTAGGCGCCGGTGACTTCAAGCTTTAGGTGCCGGGGTGTCCGGTCTTTAGGTGCCGGGGCATCCGGTCTTTAGGTGCCGGTGACTTTGAGCTTTAGGTGCCGGGGTGTCTGGTCTTTAGGTGCCGGGGTGTCCGGTCTTTCTTTACCAAACTCGGAGTTGGGCAGATGAGCTCCTGTAATGATGAAGAGCAAAGTTGCACCAAAGGGTAACTTTAATTATTGGGGAGAGGTTCTTACATCCTTCATAAGGTGCAGAGCCACTCGTTTGGCATGCTGGGGGGCGAGCCGCAGATGTTTGGACCCCTAAAGCTACCTGTAGGTATATCCGGATGAGATTCAGGTGGTAAATGCGAGGCTCAGTGAAAAGCCTGGCTTCAACTCGGCTGGATCAAGGGGCATGAATTCAGCTCGGCTGGACTGAGGATTTTGATTTCAGCTCGGCTGAACCGAGGGCTACGGAATTCAGCTTGGCTGAACCGAGGAGCTTGGGTTCAGCTTGGCTTCATTTGAGGTTAGCTCGGTGAACTGAGGAGCTTGACCTCAGCTCTTAACTTCGTCGGACTTGGAGTTGGATGGATGAGTTCCTGCATTTTTGGAGAACAAGGTTGCACCAGAGGGAAACTTTAATTATCGAGGAGGGATTCTTACCTCTTTCTTGAGATGGCAGAGCAACTGGTTTGCCATGTTAGGAGGCTAGCCGTTAACGGTTGGAGCTCCAGAGCTTCCCATGGACATCTCCGGACTTTGAGCACAGCAAATGCTAAACGGTTAGTTTTTTCGGTAGATGGTGGGACTTCTTTGAGTCTCCGCGGACATCTCTGGACTGTAAGGCAAGAGCTGAATTGAGTGTCATGCGGTAGATGTGGGGCTCAGTGAGGAGCTGCAGCTTGGCTTTATTGAGTTCAACTCGGCCGAGTTGAGGAGCTTGATCTCAGCTCGGCTTCATTTGAGTTCGCCGGACCTGGAGTCGGGCGGACGTGTTCCTATGTTGGTGAAGGACAAAGTTGCACTAGAGAGGAACTTTAATTATTGAGGAGGGATCATTACCTCCTTCATGGGATGGTAGAGCCGCCAGTTCGCCATGCTAGGAGACGAGTCATGAACGGTTGGAGCTCCAAAGCTTCCCATGGGCATCTCCGGACTTTGAGCACAACAAATGCCAAACTGTCAGTTTTCTCGGTAGATGGCGAGACTTCTTTGAGTCTCTGCAGACATCTCCGGACTGTGAGTAAGGCAAGAGCTGAACTGAGAGTCATGCGGTAGATATGGGGCTCGGTGAGGAGCTGCAGCTTGGCTCTATTGAGTTTAGCTCGGCTGAACTGAGGAGCTTGATTTTAGCTCTTAACTTCATTTGAGTTCACCGGACTTGGAGTCGGGCGGATGGTTCCTGTGTTCCTCCTTCCCATGGATTGTTAGAGCTCCAGAGCTTCCCATGGATATCTCCAGACTTTGAGCACAACAAATGCTAAACTATCAGTTTTCTCGGTAGATGGCAGGACTTCTTGGAGTCTCCGCGGACATCTCTGGACTGTGAGTAAGGCAAGAGCTGAACTGAGAGTCATGCGGTAGATGAGGGATTCAGCTCTTTGGTGTTGGAGAGCATGGGATCCGGGCTTTGATCAAGAATTCTTGCACCAGGCTGTGACCGTCTCTGGCAAGTCATAGTGCTTGCCCTTGATAGTGGTATAGGAGCCCTTCCTATAAAACTGAAACACAGTTTCTTATTTTATAAAAGTAGCGGGGAAAGAGTTACCTGTTGAACTCCGGTTATATGAATAAACAAAGATATATTTCTTCCTTGTGTAGGCTGAAATTAGGTTCGCCGATCGCCATCTTGGGAGAGAGCGAGACTCCTTTGCACGTAAGAATACAACTCGGTTGCATGAGGGAGCAAGGCTCCGTTGCATGGGGAGCTTCGTGGCTTGGGGAGGAGCTCCGTTGCTCGGGAGTATAAGACTACCGTCGCTTGGGAGGAAAGAGGCTCCTGTTGTATGGGAGGGAGTTTCGTTGCATGGGAGCATAAGGCCCCTGTTGCATAGGAAGGTGGACCTCCACTGCCTGGGAGGAAGTGAGACCTCTGTTGCATGAGGGAAATAACTCCGTCGCGTGGAAGGAGAAGGCCTCGTTGCATGGAGGAGGAAGAGACTCCTGCTGCATGAGGGAGTATGCTTCGTTGCATGGGAGGAAACTCCGTTGCATGTTGCATGGGAGAGGAAGAGACTCCCGTTGCATGAGGGAGTAAGCTCCGTTGCATGGGAGCAAACTCCGTTGCATGGGAAGGAACTTCATGGCATGGGGGGGGGAGACTTTGCTGCATAGGAGGAGACTCCATTGCATGGAAGTGTAAGACTCCCGTTGCTTAGGAGGGGAGAGGCTCCTGTTGCAAGAAGGAGAGTTGGAGCTCCGTTGGATGGGAGCAAAAGGCTCCTGGTACATGGGAGGGTGGAACCCTGTTGCATGGGAGTGTTGGAACTCCATTGGATGGGAGCAAAAGGCTCCTGGTACATGGAAGGGTGGAACCCTGTTGCATGGGAGTGTTGGAACTCCGTTGGATGGGAGCAAAAGGCTCCTGGTACATGGAAGGGTGGAACCCTGTTGCATGGGAGTGTTGGAACTCCGTTGGATGGGAGCAAAAGGCTCCTAGTACATGGAAGGGTGGAACCCTGTTGCATGGGAGTGTTGGAACTCCGTTGGATGGGAGGAGGCTCCGTTGCATATTGCATGGGAGAGGAAGAGACTTCCGTTGCATGAGGGAGTAAGCTCTGTTGCATGGGAGCAAACTTTGTTGCATTGATTTCTTTCTTCTTCACGATGGCCGGACCCTCTCTTCTTTTTCCCTTCTTCTCTCTTTTCTTTTCTCTCTCCCTTTTCTTCTCTTCTTTTTTTTTTTCTTTTTTTGGGGGGGGGCTCCTGGATGGTGGTACCGCCGGGAGGTGGCTCCATCCTTGGCTTGCTGCCGCTGCCCCGTCAAGGATGGCGATGCACCTTCACAGCTTAAGGGTTTTTGATCGAGGCTGCTCCTTGGGGCCTTGAGAGAGGGAGAAGTTCTCGTGGCCCCATCCCCGTGCCCCCAGTCTGCCCCCAGGGACTAAGGACCAAGGTGAAAACCGTCGTCCTACCTTGTTAAGGAGCGTGGATCTGTACCCCTTCCTGGCATGCCAAACTGTTGCCGCCAAGATCGTCGTAGCCTGCAGCTTCTTACATGGCCCTGGTGAGTGACTCCCTGCCAGCGTCACCAGGCTCGTCTGTCAGAGACGATCAAGGGAAACATAGTCATAGTTGTAGGGATGAAGGGGCTTGATGCTGTGTTGTGGTCTTCCTGTGGGCCTCTCCGGTGGGAGAAATCTTCACCATATCGTCCCTCTGTCGGGCGGACCTGCAAAACAGGGAAAACCTGTGCCAGGGATTCCAGCAAAGGCATTCCGACGATCAAGTCAATGGGACGATCGAAGAAAATAAGAGACCTCTGAGGCCGAGAGCTTGGAGGACTCTCTGCTGCCAAAGGGTGATAATAAAATGGAATGTACGGATCAAGAGAATGCATTGTCTCTTACCTCCCTCTTACCTCTTCGTACCGGTCTTTATGTGGACGAATGGCTCCTGTCACTTTTGGGGAGGCGTGCTGGTCTTGATGTAGACTTGTCATGCTAGGATAGCCTGTGAGGCCATGATGGGTTGGTGAACCTTCTTCTTCTAGGTGGTTCAGGAAGTTGGTGCAGGGGTATAGTACCTTGGGCATGGCACTATTCACTAGTTAGCATAAACAGTAGCTTAGGAAACTTAAATACAAACCTTCCTTGTAGACGGCGTGTCAGGTAGCGTGCCATAGGACCCATGTAGAGGGGGATCCGTGGAAAGAGCGCCGGGCCCATGTGGATGGGCCCCTAGAGAAACGCATCGGGCCCACATGAATGAGACCGAACTGCACGGTGTACCTGATAACCGAGCCGGGCTAAGATGCTGAAATATCGAGCCGACTGGGATGCTGCTCCAGGCTGCCGGGCATACACGCGGACTGAGAGAAGGCCCGTGGGGGCCTCTCATGCATGCTGGTCGAGGTGGAGCCTGCGGAGGCTCCACGTGGTGCACGGTGCTGACCAACGCATGGCTCCCAGCCACTGCCGAGGAGCTGGGCCGCGCAGGGACGTGCTGGCCAGCGGGGGCTCATTGCTCCCCAGCAAGCGGGCCGGTGCGAGTGTACTGGAGCCAGAGCCGAATGGTGGAGCTCCCCAGCCGCCGAACTGAGGCTGGCATGCCAGGCGGACGTGCAGGGCGGAGCCATGCAGGCGGGGCCTTGCTGCCCCCGCATCGAGCAGAGATGGAGACGCCAGACTCGAAGATGCTGTGACCGCGCCACGCCGAGCACGGGGGCGCCGGAGCGCTGAGCTCGGGGATGCCGGGGCACTGTGCCAGGCTCGAAGGTGCCGGGGGGACCTGCGCCGAGCTCGGAGATGCTGTGACTGCACTGGGGGGACCTGCATCGAACTCGGGGATGCCGAGGTGTTGCACTGAACACAGAGGCGCCGGGGGGCCAGCGCCAAGCTCGGAGACGTTGTGACTGCACCGAGGGGACCTGCATCGAGCTCGGGGACGCCGGAGGCGCTGCACCGGACATGGAGGTGCCGCGGGGGACTTGCACCGAGCTCGGGGATGCCGGGGTGCCACACCGGGCACGGAGGGGCCGAGCAGCGCTCGGGCGGTGCAGGGCCAGAGCTGAAGCTTGGGGCGGTGCAGAGCCGGGCTGGCGTGGACTCACTCTCACCTTGCATGCGGACCGAGGGCGGTGCAAAGCCGGGCTGGCATGGGCTTACGCCCCCCTTGCACGCGAATCGAGGGTGGTGCAGAGCCAGGCTAGCACGGGCTCACACCCCCCTTGCACGTTGACCGAGGTCAATGAAGAGCTGGGCTGGCACGGGCTCGCACCCCCCCTTGCGCATGGACCGAAGCACGGGGAGGGTGCCTGGGACGTGCCTGCGGTTGCCCGCAGAATGGAGCCATGCGAAGGCTAGGCTGGAGCGCGGCTGCTTCTCGGTGGTGCTTGGACCGTGCGGAGCAGAGCCGGACTGATCTGGAGAGCTTTGTGGGCCAGAATGGGTTGCCCTTCATGCCTGGCAGGGCTCCAGGCAAGGCTGCCAAGCTACCGACCTGGTCGAGGTGCCAGCCTGGTTGAAGCGGGCTAGCCGAGCTGCCGACCTGACCTGGTTAAAGTGAAGGGCCGAGCCGCTGACCTGACCTCCACAGGGACTGATTTCTTCAAGTGGTCCCACTGTTGTGTCAGGGCTGAATGGGTCGGTTACTACTGTAACATATATAAATCCAAGTTTCTTCATGGTATCATAGCGGGTTGCTATTCCATCTTATTCCTATTTATCCCAAACCTATTCCAACTTTATTTCCACTTTATTCCTATCCTTTTCCCCTTTCAATGAAGGGACAACCTAATACCTAATCAAATCTCCCATTCCCACCATGCCACCGTCCCTAACAAAATCTCTCACGCCTCTCGCCGGACCTCCCTCCTCTACCAGACACTGCCTCCCATCACCATCCACCGCCTGCCCCATCTACCGTCCACCAACTGCCCGCTCTCATCGCCTACCGCCGCCCCTGCACCGGCCTCCAAACGACTCCCGTCACCCCTGCACCGGCCTCCCGCTGCATCTGCTCCTGCAGCCATCTACCGCCGCCCCTGCACCGTCTCCCAATGACTCCCGCCGCCCCTGCACCGGCCCCAGCAGTCGTCTTCTCCCCTCTCTTCCCTTCGGCTGTGCCTTCAACATCTCCACCGGCCCTCGCATCGGCGCCACCCGCAGGGTCCTTATCCTTGGCCATGGCCGACGTTTCGACATTGGCTCTTCCTCCTCCGGCCCTTCATCCTTCCAATCGCCGTCGGTGGCCCCCCACCTCCGCTCTCCACCGCTTGTCACCCCCCGCCGACATCTTTCGCCATGCCTGCCCCCACCGCCGCCCTGCTCTACTCCTTTGTGGCACTCATCTTCGCGGCTGCCCTCGCCCTAATCACCTTCTCCAGTGGAGCCACCACGACCGAGGCCCCCACCTCGAGTCCCAGCTCTTCTTCCTCGCAAGCCTTCTTCGCTAGAAGCTTCGCGGCGACCTTCGGATCGGCCTTCTCCTCCGACCTCGACAAGCCCTCCCTCCTCCGCGCGTCTCTTCACTGGCCGGATCCAACTCCAGTGATCGCTCCACTGCTGACGGTGCCGTACTCCCTCTCCTAGGCCCAATCCACACCCGACGACTCTCTCGCTGCTAGAGTGGAGCACCACTGCTCCTTCACCTCGCTGATTGGCACCATTGATCTTCTCCGTCGGGCTCTGTAATCATGCTGCCAGTCACTATTTCATGATGATTGGATCTGCTCTCTTCCTCCCTGTCCATGGCGGTTGATCTCGTGCAACCTATTATTATCAAATTAGATGGGGCCAATTACAATCAATGGTCCTATATGATGCGCATCTTTTTAAAAGGTCGAGGACTATGGAAATATGTCACGGGTGCACTTCCATGTCCAGTTGAATCTGGTGATGCTTTTGATCAATGGGAGATCAACAACAATAAGATCATGACATGGATTTCCAATTCTGTAAGTCCATCTATCAGTCTGCACTTTAGCAAGTTTGACACTGCACAAGCAATTTGGGAATTCCTAGCCAAGCGGTACAATCAGACAAATTTTGCCCTGAAGTACAAACTTGAACTGGATATTCGCAATCTCAAGCAACAACTGGTGCAATCTGTAGCTGATTTTCATTCTCAAATGTCTTTGATTTGGGATCAACTTGCTCTAATGGAGTCCAATTGGACCCATGATGCAGAACTTTATTACCAGTTTCGAGAAGAATTCTGTCTTGTCCAGTTCTTAATCGCTCTTCGTGATGAGTTTGAGCTTGTTCGAGCATCGATTCTGTACCGCTCTTCTCTTCCTTCTGTTGATACTGCTCTTTCTGAGTTGATTGCTGAAGAAACTCGCAGGCATATCGT
Source organism: Areca catechu (assembly GCA_021397845.1). Taxonomy (NCBI): domain Eukaryota; kingdom Viridiplantae; phylum Streptophyta; class Magnoliopsida; order Arecales; family Arecaceae; genus Areca; species Areca catechu. The sequence goes on from CM038045.1 coordinate 67,235,954, forward strand.
TTCTTCCAATTCTGATGCCCCTATGCTTTTATCTATACGGGTCAAATCGAAGGGATTATCTCAACTTCAGTGCCACTCATGCAAAAAATTTGGCCATCTTGCTTGGAATTGTCCAGGCTCTGATTCTCGCACTCCGACTATGTCTTCCATGCAGTGCACATACTGTAAGAAGGTTGGACATGTTGTTTCGTATTGTCCCCATCCAAACTCCAACCACATGCGAGCTAAGACTCGAAGTTCTGGAGATCGCCCTTCCTCTATTGCTGCTACTGTCATGCCTACCCCTCCCACACATGCAGCCACCTCTCTTACTCATGATGATATCCAAGCGATGATTCATCAGGCTCTCTCTGTTGATAATCCTGTAACCTCTTCTTCTGATACCTCTCCTTTGCCAGGTAAGTGGTTTTTTGATTATGGTGCCTCAAACCATATGACATTCCACTCCAATATTCTTCAGTATGTTTCCCCTCTTCATTATCCACTCCAAGTTCAAACTGCAAATGGTTCTCTCATTACTGCTAGCCATAGTGGAACCATTCATTCTGACATCCTATGCCTTTCTAATGTTCCCCTTGCTCCACAACTCTCTCTGAATTTTATTTCCATTGGCCAATTATGTGAGCAAGGACTTACCATTATCTTTTCTTCTTCTGCCTATGTTGTGCAGGATTGCTCGACGGGGAAGGAAGTTGGGACTGGCTGTAAGGTTGGTCATCTTTTTGTTCTCGATCGGCTTTATGTTCCGCCTACCTTTGGTATTCACTCTGTTGCTGTTGTTTCGCTCAATAATTCTGCTTGGCACAATCGTTTAGGTCATCCTTCCTTTTCCAAGTTATCCCACTTATTTAATAAAGGCTTATTAGGCTCTGTCTCTGAAGCAAAAGAACCATCATGTATTCATTGTAAGTTATCTAAACAAGCAACTTTACCTTTTTCCTTGAGGCACTCTACTACTACCGCTCCTTTTGATCTTATTCATTCTGATGTATAGGGTCCTGCCCCTGAATCTTCTATGGGTGGCTTTAAATATTAAGTTATTTTTATTGATGATTTCACACGTTTTACATAGCTCTATCTTTTGCCTGTTCGTTCTGATGTTCTAAAGGTCTATATTGAATTTGCTACCATGATTAGAACCAATTTTCTAAACCTATTAAAATTTTTCGTTATGATTCTGGTGGCGAATATCTCTCAAAAATATTTAACTAATACCTTAAATCCCAAGGCACACTTTTGCAATTATCATGTGTTGAGATCCCTCAACAAAATGGTGTATCTGAATGCAAACATCGTCATATTATTGAAACCACCCGTACCTTGCTTCTTTCTTCTTCTGTTCCAAAAGCCTTTTGGAGAGAAGCCATGAATATTGTCGTATATCTCATCAATCACTTTCCCTCCAGTGTCATTTTTAATCTCTCACCCTTTGAACGCCTTTATCATTCTCCCCCTTCTTATGACCATCTTCGTGTATTTGGCTATACTTGCTTTGTTCTTCTTCCCAAATGTGAGTGTGACAAACTTTCCAAGAAAAATGCAATCTGCATGTTCTTAAGTTATGGCCTCCAACAAAAAAGCTATCGGTGTTATGATCCTACCACATGCAAACTCTGCATTTCTAGACATATCACGTTCTAGAAAAATATTCCTTTTTTCTCCTTACCCCACAAAGCATCTCTATTTTCGTGTCAAGAGCCTCTGCTAGATCCTTTTTCACCACTTCATGAGGAACATGGACCACCTAAATAACCTGACAGGCCTGCTGTCCTCCCCACTACCAATCCCCCTACGAGTAATCCGACAACCTCTGAGAGGCAGTATCCTGCTCGCAACCACAATCCACCATCTCGGTTGATAGACTATCATTGTTACTTGTCCACCATCTTGCCCTTACATGAACCTATGTCATATCAAGAGGCATCATCTAATCATTCCTGGCAGAATGCTATATCAGAAGAACTTGAGGTTCTACAGAAGACCCATATGTGGGACTTGGTTGATCTGCCACCTGGAAAATCTATAGTGGGCTCTAAATGGGTTTACAAGATCAAAACTAATGTTGATGGTTCCATTGAATGCTATAAAGCTCGTCTTGTTGCCAAAGGATTCACACAGGAATATGGCATCGATTATGAGGAGACCTTCGCTCAGGTGGCTCGTATGACATATGTCATACTCTACTTACTATAGCCGCTGCCCAACAATGGTCTTTACATCAACTTGATATCCAGAATGCTTTTCTTCATGGCGATCTCTTTGAAGAAGTATATATGATGTCACCTCCTGGTTTATCTCTCAAACAGGCACCTCGAGCTTGGTTTGACAAGTTTCGAACCACTCTTCTTTATGGATTTCTTCAAAGCCACCATGACTCTGCCCTATTTTATCAATGCTCCTCTTGTGGGATTATCCTCCTCCTTCTTTATGTTGATGATATGGTTATCACTGGCAGTGATTCTCAGGGCATCCATGATACCAAGCAATACTTGCATAAGTGCTTCAGAATGAAAGATCTTGGTTTATTGTGTTTTTTTCTAGGTATTGAAGTCACCTATCAGTCTGATGGTCTCTTTCTTTCTCAAGCTAAGTATGCCTCCGACTTCCTTACTCATGCTGGCTTAACAGATAATAAGACTGCCGATACCCCTATTGAGCTTAATGTCGAACTTCGACCTACTGATTGTATGATTCTCTCTGATCTCTCTCGGTATCGTCAACTTGTAGGTAGTCTTAACTACCTCACTATTACTCGACCAGATATTTCTTATGTAGTTCATATTGTCAGTCAATTCATGTATGAGCCTCGCACTGTCACTATGCTTCAGTACTTCGGATTCTGCGATATATTAAGGGCACTCTCTATCATGTGCTTCTCTTTTCATCCTCTGACTTTACTCTTCATGCCTACTCTGATTTTGATTGGGCTAGAGATGTCACTGATCACCACTCTACCACTAGTTATTGCATATTCTTGGAAAATTTACTGATTGCTTGGAAAAGCAAAATGCAATCCATTATCTCCCGTTCTAGTGCAGAGGCTGAATACCATGCCCTTGCTCATGCTACTGCTGAGATTGTCTGGCTTTGTTTGCTGCAAAATGATATGGGTATACACCTATCCTCTCCCACTATCGTTTATTGTGACAGCAATAGTGCCATCCAAATCACTCGCAATGTCGTCTTTCATGAGCGCACAAAATATATAGAAATTGACTGTCACTTTACTCGCCACCATTATCAAAACCGGACTATTGATCTACATCATATCTCTTCCACCAATCAAATTACTAATTTACTCACAAAGTCCTATGGCAAGGAGCACTTCCGCTACCTTCTCTCCAAACTTCATCTGCAAGAAGCACCTTTAGTTTGCGGGGGGTGTTAAACATCCTTCCTGCCTAAGAAATATCCTTCCATGTTTAGATGGTTTTATATGGGATGTATTGATATGTGTATTGATATGTAACTATGTTTGGCTAATCCTAGTTAGGATATATTTTGGTAGGCATTTATCTTATGTACCTCTTCATTTGTATATTTAAGGGAATGAATCCCAAGAATAAATATATATGAATTCAAGTTTCTTCAAATTGCATCTAGTCATTCATTATCCTATACTAATCGATACCCCTTTAGTTACATCTTGCAAATTGCCTTGTCACTTTGAAAAGTTATAGTTTTATTACCTACAATCCTAACATATCTTTTATGGTGTTTGGAGCATTCTTGTTGGGAGCGATGCCATGTATGGAATGAATTGTAGACAGGAGCTTGCCAAGAGGACACTAAAGCATTGGTTCAAAACTATGGTGGATAACATTTTCAAAAGAACTAAGGAAATTGAATCAAAGATTTGCTACTTGAGGATTTGTAGGAGGATGGCTTGATGGACGAGGAATTGTCCACACTTTGTTCTTGCCTTGCTCAACATCATTCACTTCTGCAACAACAAAATCTTAATTTTGCAGGCACAAGTCCAAAGTGAGGCAGCTATGGATAATGCTGGAAGTGGGCTCAGGCTGGCCCGCTGGGCTTTGGACCGGCCCGAAGTTAGGCTGGGCTTCGGATCAAATCCAAATTAAATCAAGCTGGGCTTAGGCCCAAAAATAGGATCCATTTAATTTTCAGATTGGGCTCGGATGTCCCCTTGGCCCGACTCGACCCTGCCTGAACTTGGCTCGAAAGTGGCCCAAGATGACAAAGCCCGAACAAGGCCCGGCCTGGTTCCTTTTATTTAGATAGGATCCCATCCAGTTAATTGGTTAACGATTTACCTTCTAGTTCTTTGTTCTCTCCTCCCTCCTCACCGTCAGCTCTCTAATTCTCTCCTCCCTTCTCATCGGCGATAGAGGAGGCATCCATGGTGGCCCCCAGTGATGCATAACCTGGGCAGACCTGAGCCGGCAACAGGGAGTAGGATGATACCTCTGCAAGCATGAGATCCAGCTCCGGTGGGGGTAGAGGAGAAAGGCGACGGGGGTGGGGAGGCTAGCTGGGGGAGGGAGTGGGCTGGCGGTGGTGGGCCTTGAATGAGACGGAGCAGCACCAGGCACTGCCAGTAGAGGAGACAACGTTGGGAGAGAGGGAGGGGGTGGAGGAAACGGAGATGGTGGTCTTCAGCCCTAGCACTAGCACCTAACAGCCCCGCCCCCCGTGCAACCTTGTGGCCCCCTTTGGGCTCCAATCTCCCTCTTGGCCTCCCCCTACCCCGATGCCTGCACCGACGGCCCTGCCTCCCATGCGACCCTGCGGCCCCACTCGGGCTCCGATCTCCCTCCTGGCCTCTCCTGGCTTCGACACCCTCTGCCCCCCACGCGATCTTGCAGCCTCCCATTCCGATGCCCTCGTGTCCCCCATGCTTCGGTGAGGTGATTTTTTTTGGTCATTTGGGTTTTATTCAGCCCGGCCCAATCAGGCTCGGCCTAAGCTTGGTTCGGGCTTGGGCCTGATGCTTTGAAAAAATTTCGGGCCTAAGCAATGCCCAAAGCCCGAAATATTTTTTCAAGTCGGTCTCAGGTAGGGGTATGGCTCGGTCCAGCCCAGACCACTTCCAACCCTAGCTATGGGATGACGATAGCAATTCCAAATTATTCCATCAATCTAGGTGCTCACAAGGCATAAATCAGTTGCTCAAAGTCCATAATAGAAACTTAATTGAGGATGAAGGTGTGAAACCCAGTTTTTTGACTTTTTGGGCCGAAGTCGGCAGACCCAGTCGGCTTCAGCCCAATCGCAAAAAAAAAAAGAGAGCAGAGGAGGGGAAAAACTGGAACAGGGGAGGATTGGATCTCCTTTATACGGCTGGTGTCTTTGCCAGAGGTTCTCGTGGGAAGAGTTGTGGGGGGAGGGCAGTGGTCGGTGACACGGTTGAGTGGGTTAGGACTCCGGTTAGCGGAGTCTTTTTTTCCCAAACAGTGAGAAGAACCCATCGGTGGTTCTCTTTAAATTTCCCACGTCATAGCCAAATTGAGCCATAGAGTCCCTCCACGCCATCGTCCTCCTCTCCGACGAGCATCCGAGAGTCTGTCCGGACGATGAGTTTATTTAATCCAGATTTTTATATAGTTTGAGTTATTTTAGTTTCGGTTGTTTGGGCCATTTAACGTTGGTGGCTATGCCACCGCTTCCCTCTGACCGTCGATCCCCTTCCTGGTGATCACCTCTCTTAGCCGCCAGTGATTATGGGGAGGCCGGTTCAGTGAGCTAAGGAGTTGTAGAAGGGGGGTTCGGGGAAAAAGAAGAAGAAAAAAACTTACTTGAGTTGAGTTGTCGGGGTGGCTTCCCGGTTGCTGGAACTGCCACCGGTGGCTCACCCGAGGCTCTCCTCATCACCGTGGGCAAGGAAGAAGAGAGAAGGGGGGAGCAAAGAGGCTTCGATTTGGAAGAAGAGAAAGAAAGAAAGAAAGAAAAGGAAAAAAAAAAAAGGGGTTCTGATCGATGGGAAAAAAAGAGAAAAAGAAGAAAAAAGAAGAAAAAGAAGAAAAAAGAAAAGGAAAGAGAAATAAAGAGAGAGAAAGAGAGGAGAAAGAGAAAGAGGAGATAGAGAGAAGAGAGGATTGAAAATTCTTCTTTCTCAAAAATTCGTGCAGCTAGGGTTATTTGGGTAAATCATAGAAAAATTTTAAATAAAAATTATTCATATGTAGGGAATCAGCCTTCTGAGTAGGAAGGTATTGGACGAACTCCGGGTATAGATTAATACCGGATATTTTGGATTAGCGCTTGAAGGTAAGGATTCTGGACATGATCATCAGTTCTATACATTATTTTACATAGCATGATTTGATCCATGCATATGAGCACAACATGCATGATTAGTTTTGCATAGAATAGTTTAACTTTTTATGTGGAACAATATGATTATTGTTGTTATTAGCTATGTTCATGTATACTATATTTTATTAAGTAAGTTATCTTTGTATGGTTTAGACCATGATGCCGGTTATTGAAAAAAAATTGAGATGACATGATTTGATAGTATGACTTGAATTGATAAAGTGATAACAAAGAGAATACGGTATTTGGACTAGCCATGCCACAAGATCGTAGTTACATAGCCAGAGCCATGGGCTTAGTACATGGGCTAGCCTGGCTATAGGCGATTGTACATAATCGATTACGAGATTGCCAATCACAGGCTGAAGTGTGACAATGAGCTTGCCAGTCACAAGCTGAAGTATGATACTGAGATTGCCAATCATGGGCTAAAGCATGATCGTGGCTAGTCCAAAATCCTAAAGATAAAGGTTAATTAATGGGAACTCTAAAAGAAAAAATATAATGATTTCAAGATTTTGTCGTACATAAATTTTGAGCTATTTGATTGCATGATATGATATGCTAGTATGTTCTTTTTATTTCCAGAATTATATTAATACTGATGTGATTATGTAGAAACCTTACTGGGCTGTAGAGCTCACTCCCTACTTTTATTTTTCCAGAGACTCCGGATGTATAGCGAGGATCGGGCTGGGCATGAGACGGAGCATCATTATTGTTGAGATAGTTTAGTTAGATAGTTTTAGTTTTTTGGTTACTAATGCTTGTTGTGAGTTAGTGGACAAATTAGTGACTTTGATTTGTATAAATGGACTGCTTGGTTATATTACAATTATTAATATAATATTTTTATTTTTGAAATGGTCTTTGAAGTGAGTAACTCTTGTATACCTAGGCCTTGCATGATCTCTAAGGTAAAATCTAAGATTTGTACGGTCGGTCACGTAGCCGATTCTGGTGCTGGATTCGGGATGTGACAAAGTGGTATCAGAGCAAACCAGATTGTAGGATCTTAGAGTATAAGTTTATCAAGAGAGTGTGGGTTGATTCTTAGGTGGGTTAGATAATGTAATATATTCTTGATAGTTAGATGATAGTTGTATACTGACGATAACTAGTATAGGTTTTTCATGGTGCGTGGTGGCGAGCATGGACGTGCTAGGAGGCCTACAAGATTTGCTGATGGATCCAGTGCCTGGGAGTCCAGGGAGCAACAAAAAGATACTGAAAGTTTACCAGATAATAATGAGCATCTACAGGAACCAATGCCCAATCCCGTGGACAACACCCCGGAGACTGGGACTGTAGAAATGAGAACTTTGGGAGGACCTGGAGTTCAACCTGGGGACCAGGTTGGTCTTCCTCGGCTAATACAATTTTTGGCATAATAACAAGCCACTGTAAGAACTGATATGCTGAGATTGATGGAAGTACAACAGCAACAATAACTTATGAAGCAACAACAATAACAGTTCATGCAACAACTATTGCAACAGCAGTAACAAGAAATTTTGCAGCGACAGCCAAAAGTTGGGGTCCCACAAGAACGACAAATAACCTTGATAAACTTTAAGATATATGCGCCACCAGTATTCAAGGAAACATCTGATCCCATGGAGGCAAAGGGCTGGTTAAAAGCTGTTGAGAAAGTATTCCAGGCCTTGCGATGTCCGGTAGAGAAAAAGGTTACCTTTACTACCTTCTTATTGCAAGATGAGGCAGTTGCTTGGTGGGAGTTGGAGCTTGAAAAGCAGGCACTGAATGATACACCTTTTACCTGGACAGATTTCGGTAGGGTTTTCTATGAGAGATATTTTTCTCAAAGTATTCGGATGTAAAAAAATTTAAGAATTTGATCGCCTGGAGCAGGGTAGCATGATAGTTACACGGTATGCTGCAAAGTTTGAAGAACTGTCAAGGTATGCTCCGACACTAATAGCGGATGAAGGGATCGGGCCAAAAAATTTGAAAATGGACTTAGAGGTCGGATTCAACAACAGGTAACTACTTTTGAGCTACCCACCTATAAGGAAGTCATCAACAAGGCACTAATAATAGAAAGGGGGTTGGATGTTGCTCAAGCGGAGAGAGAAAAAGCTATAAAGAAAAGATCCAGATCAAGAGGATTTCAAGATCAACTTAAAGGAAACATTAGTGCAAAGATAAGAAAGCCTGACAATGATATTCCAAATGACGAGACTTAACAAAAAGATGAGATCCAATGTTATAGGTGCGGTGGGCCTCATTATCACTGACATTGCACTTGGCCAGGAGAAAAGTGCTATAACTGCGGAAGAGATGGTCACAAGACGATTATGTGCCACAGTGAAAAGGGATCACAGTATCAACCACCTCAAGGAGGACAGTGATGTAGAACAAATAAGATGATGCGATGCGGAAGTAAATTAAGACTAATTTTTTTTGTGTTTTGTTAGAAGTTAGCTTGACTCAAAAACAAGGCTAACTAATATTGAAAGAAAATATGCACTGAAAGAAAGCATGATTCAAAAGAGTAGATTATCAGAGTAATAAAGAAGTAGGATCGCTGGGGATTGAGAAACCCCCAGACCTAGGGTTTGCTCCTCTTTCAAGAAATAGACGAAGAGAGAAGAGAAGGTTTTATACCTGACTGTGATATCTCTCTTTGCTTCAATTGAAGGACACTCTCGAGCAGATTGTAGGATCCTTGAAGACGGGGTATCTTCTCAATGGATCCTCGGATTGTAGTCCTATGGCAAGGTTGGCCTTCTTCTCATACTCTGGATCTGGAAAGGATGAAGAACAAGATAAGGATGTGAGAAACTCAAGGAAGAGACCTTTACCTGAGATAGCTCCGGACTGCTCGAACTTTGAAGATGAGAGAAGAGTATGGCGGTGGCGGTGGAAGATGGAGTGGATTTAGGGTTTGGCTGGTAGGGCGGCGGCTTGGAGAAGGAGATGGCGGCCTTGAATGAAGTGGGAATAGGGTTTAGGAATTTGGGTGTTGGTGGCTAGGTTGATGGAAAGAAATTAGGGTTGGCGGCCAGGGATGGAAGCGGGGCAGGGTTTTGATAACTTTGGAGATCTCTCACCTCCTCAAGGCTCCAATGGAACCCGGATTTACTCCGTCACGGAGCTTAACACTCAAAGAAGTGCGGAAGAAGAGAACACAAGGTTGCTCAACACAAGAAAAGATTTCATTTACTCATTCATTAAAATCAAAAGATTACATAAGGGTCCAATATATAGACCTTGCAAGAGAAACAAAATTACACTACTTCCCATGTGGGACTAAACATTCATCCTAAGCATGAAAAACCTTCCCTTGACCAACCAGGCTTCTTTCCTTGGAGTGGGCGGCCTCAAATGCAAGGTGATGGCTTCATATGGCAGGTATGTCGGGCACCTCCTAGTTCTTCTCCTTAAGTCATGGGTTTTCCTTCCATGACTTGCTCTTTCTTGGAAGAAAATACTCATCTCCTAGTCTTTCTCCCCAAGACTAGGCTCCTTCCATTCATAGCCAGGTACTTTAGGCAGGTGTGGGCGCCTACCTTGAAGTCCTCTCCAAGAAAATCCCCTGCTCCTTTAGCTTTGTTACTTTTGGCAGCTTGTGGGCGCCTTCCTTGACTTCTCCTAAGAAAATTTTCTTGCTCTCTTGGGCATGGGGACCAGGGACACTGGGATGAAATGTGGCGCCAACTGGTCCTGGGAGTGTGGCTGGGAGTGTGGCGTCCACTTGCATTTGGCCTTGGAAGAAAAATGACGCCCTAGGGAATGGCGCCAACCAGGACTTGACTTGGACTTAGACTGAGTCAACATGACTCAACAAAATGAAATGCTGACTCAAAGAAATAAAATAATCTGGTTGACCAGGTCAACCCTTATTACAAACCCTAATCTTCGGGCAAGGTCATTCAAAGATCCAGATGGAACCCTGAAGTCTTCTTCTAATTCTGGTGCCCGCACCAGACAGCAACAAGGTGGAGGGCAATAAAATCCGAGCACCCAAGGACGGGTGTACGCACTCACACAACAGGATTCCAACGCATCCAATTCAGTAGTGACAGGTATGATTAAATTATTTTCTAGCAATGTTTATGCTCTATTTGATGCAGGTGCTACACATTTTCTTTCATATCAGCTACATTGGTTAGGGAAAACAATGAATTGGCTTCAACACCTCTAGAAATCGAACTCTGTATTCTACTCCAAGTAGGAATATCATTATGGTTAATTGGATCTGCAAGGATTGTAGATTGAATATCAAAGGTAGGGAGATGAAAGCAGATTTGATAGTCTTGGATATGAAAGACTTCGATGTAATCCTTGGAATGGATTGGCTAGCGGCATATCATGCTGCTTTGAGAAGGTAGTGAGATTTTAGAATCCTGGTCAGCTTGAGTTCCACTTTATGGGTAACAACTAACCTCTCCATGAAGAGCGATCTCAGCTTATATTGGTGACTCCTCAGGAAAGGTTATAAAGGGTTTCTAGCGGTAGTGATAGATATATGTGACATAAGAGTTGGTTATTTTTAAGGTTTAAAATTTCGATCAAGCTAATTTCAAGGACGAAATTATTTTAACAAGGGAAGAATGTGAAATCTAATTTTTTAACTTTTTAGGCCAAAATCGGCAGGCCCAGCCGGCTTCAGCCCAATCACAAAAAAAAAACAGAGAGCAAAGGAGGGGGAAAACCGAAACAGGGGAGGATTGAATCTCCCTTATCTAGCCAGAGTTTTCATCGAAGGTTCTCGAGGAAAGAGTCATGGGGGGAGGGGAGTGGTCGGTGATGGGGTTGAGTGGGTTAGAACTCCGGTTGGCGAAGTCTTTCTTCCCCAAACGACGAGAAGAACCTGTCGGTGGTTCTCTTTAAATTTTCCACATCGTCACCAAATCGAGCCATAGAGCCCCTCCATTCCATCATCCTCCTCTCTGATGAGCATCCAAGAGTCCATCCAGATGGTGAGTTTATTTAATCCAGATTTCTATTTGGTTTAAGTTATTTCAGTTTCAATTATTTGGGCTGTTTAATGTCGGTGGCTGTGCCACCACTTCCCTCTGACCATTGATCCCCTTCCTGGTGATCACCTCTCTTGGCCGCCGGTGACTGTGGGAAGGCCGGTTTGGTTGAGCCAAGGAGCCACAGAGGGGGGTTCGAAAAAGAAGAAGAAGAAAAAAAAACTTACTTGAGTTGAGTCGCTGGTGTGGTTTCCCGGCTGCTGGAACTGCCACCGGTGGCTCACCCGAGGCTCTCCTCATCACCATGGGTGAGGAAGAAGAGAAAAGGGGGGAGGAAAGAGGCTTTGGTTTAGAAGAAGAGAAAGAAAGAAAGAAAGAAAAGGAAAAAAAAGGGAGTTCTGATCGATGGAAAAATAAAAGAGAAGAAAAAAAGAGAAAAAAGAAGATGAGATTAAAAAAAGAGAGGAGAGAGAGAAATAGAGGAGAGAGATAAAGAGGAGAGAGGATTGAAAGTCTTCTTTCTCGAAATTCATGCAGTTAGGGTTATTCGGGTGAATCATAGAGAAATTTTAAATAAAAATTATTTATTATATAGGGAATCGCCTTCTAAGCAAGAAGGTATTGGATGAACTCCGGGTATAGATTGATACTGAGTATTTTGGATTAGTACTTGAAGGTAAGGATTCTGGACATGATCATCAGTTCTATACATTATTTTACATAGCATGATTTGATCCGTGCATATGAGCATCGACATGCATGATTAGTTTTGCATGGAATAGTTTGACTTTTTATGTGGAAAAGTATGATTATTGTTGTTATTAGCTATGTTCATATATACTACATTTTATCAAGTAAGTTATCTTTGTATGGTTTGGACCGCGATGCCGGTTATTGAAAAAAAATTGAGATGACATGATTTGACAGTATGATTTGAATTGATAAAGTGATAACAAAGAGAATACGGGTTTGGACTAGCCATGCCACGGGATCGTGGTTACACAGCCAGAGCCATGGGCTTAGTACATGATGTGGGACAAAGATGGGAGGATCGTTGGAGAGCTGAGAAGTCTCCAAGGATTAGGGTCAAGAACGGGATAACCAGGACCTCACACCCCTCGATGTCCCGAAGGACAAAGGCAAACAGAGCCTCACACCCCTCGATGTCCCGAAGGACAAAGGCAAACAGGGCCTCACACCCCTCGATGTCCCGCAAGACAAAGGCAAATAGGGCCTCACACCCCTCGATGTCCCGCAGGACAAAGGCAAATAGGGCCTCACACACCTCGATGTCCCGCAGGAGAAAGGCATAGGATCTCACACCCCTCGACGCCCGAAGGCGAAGGCAAAACGGGCATCACACCCACTCCCTCACAGAGGTCGACATTCTCAAAGAACAAAGGCAACACTACTGGGCCTCTCACCCTCCCTGTCCATGTGGAGGCAAACGAAAAAAAAAAAACTTCTCTAACACAAAAATTTCATTCATCCATTGAATTTTTACAAGAATGATTGGAGCCTATTTTATAGACACCAAGCCATTTTGAAATTTGAAATTCAAAAATAACAAAATAAGGAAAGAAGAGGGGGACCAAGGGAGGGACCATGTGGGGCGCCAAACACTTGCTCTTTTGGGCTTAGGGGGACCACATCTTTCCTTAGTTGCTTGGCATGAATCAGGGGATTCATGCTTATCCACTTGACCTTCCTTTCTCACTCGATGGCATGTGGAGTTGATGTGCCTGGAGGGTGGAAGGGCATGCTGGCATGTGGCAAGCACGAGTCGTCTTCATGTGATCCTCCATGTAATCCTAGGTGGCGCAATCCCAGATGTGACTGGGACTCCACTTGGATGCTGAGGCGGCTGGGCTCTCGGGTCCCCATCAGTACATGGGCTAGCCTAGTCATGGATAGATTGTACATGGTCGATTACGAGATTGCCAGTCACAGGCTAAAGTATGACAATGAGCTTGCCAGTCACAGGTTGAAGTGTGACACTGAGATTGCCAGTCATGGGCTGAAGCATGACCATGGCTAGTCCAGAATCCTAAAGATAAAGGTTAGTTAAAGGGAACTCTTAAGAAAAAAACATAATGATTTTAAGGTTTTGTCATACACGATATTTGAGCTATTTGATTGCATGATATGATATACTAGTATGTTCTTTCTATTTCCAGAATTATATTAATACTAATGTGATCATATGAAAACCTTGCTGGGCTGTAGAGCTCACTCCCTACTTTTATTTTTCCAGAGATTCAAGATGCATAGAGAGGATCGGGTTGGGAGTGAGGCAGAGCATCATTATTGTTGAGATAGTTTAGTTAGTTAGTTTTAGTTTTTCAGTTACTGATGCTTGTTGTGAGTCAATGGACCAATTAGTGACTTTGATTTGTATAAATGGACTGCTTAGTTATATTACAATTATTTATATAATATTATTATTTTTGAAGTGGTCTTTGAAGTGAGTGATTTTTGTGTACCTAAGCCTTGTATGATCTTTATGATAAAATCCAGGATTTGTACGGCCAATCATGTAGCCGATTCCGGTGCTGGATTTGGGGTGTGATAGAAGGTGCCATTAGAGATGAAGCTTTAGGAAAGCCAACTAGGGCTGGATTAAGTTAGGCATGGATGCACATTGCCTAGCCAGTGTTGGTCCAGGTCTGCACATTTTGGATTTGAAGCAGGTTGGGCCGAGATCAGGATCCCGATAATTTACTAATTAGTCAGGTCAAGCAAGGCACAAGTCACACATTGTCGGATCAGGTTAGGTCCAAGTTTGAATATATTGGATTCAAAGTAGGTTGGCTCAGATTTAGGCCCCACCAAATTTACTACAAACCGAGTCAAGTTGACCTTGACTCGGCTATGCCGACCTAGCCTATTTACATCCTTATTTTTGAGATATTCCTATGTTTTATGCTAGCATCACCAGAAAAAAAAAAAATTGTATTTTCTTTTTTATATATTAATGTGGCAAGATTGCTGACGTGGAGTTCCCTTTGGATCCAGTTGGCAACTGCGCTGGCAGATATCGCCACGTCAGTTCCTCTCTTCGAGCTCCTTCACCGGGCAGCTCCCCTGAGGTCGAGCCTACTTCGGCCGAAGTCTAGCTCCCTCTCTCGAGATCCTTCGTCGGGCAGCTCCCTCAAGGTCGAGCCCATCTCGGTCGAGTCGAGCTCCCTCTCTTCGAGCCAAGTGCCCTTTGATGGAAAGGTCTGACAGTCCAAGATGGTCCGAATGGCCAAGGTCCACCGTGCCTCAAGAAACCCTAAAGCAAAAAAAAGGGGACGCCGCTACATGAAGTACGCCGCTCTACAGAGGGGCACCTCCCTAGGGTGCCAGGATCTCTTCCACCATTGTTTACACCGGATAGGAAAGGGTGCTCCAATCAAGGCACTGCACTCCCCAGCCGACCGTTTGCACCACCCGGAAGAAGAAAGCCACACCAGGGGATTCAAACCTAGGAGCGGCTACCCCCAGATCGAGGTTCTACCAAATTTCTCAAAGTATGACGAATGGCCAGGAAGTCAGAATCCATGACGTAACTCCCTACCATGAAGGGAGGCGGTGCCAGGGCATGACCCACAGAGCGTTGCCGGTCATTGACTTTCAAGCATCCCTAGACAGGGGAGAACCCGAAGTGGGTAGCAAAGAGGATCCATGGTCTAAAAGGAAATCCGAGGGGCCTTTGAACAAGGTAAGCAAAAGCAAGCAGAGGGGGAGTTAGCGAGAGAGCATTCTGAGGCTACCGGAGAACTCGCTGAAAGAGTCTCTACGGACACAGCGACCACAGCTCAACCCCTCCTCTTCCATTATTGTTTCCACTCTACTCTTTCCTTTGAAAACTAAACCTCCTTCAAGTGTGAAGACCGGACAAGGATCCACCAAGGAGGATCTATTCTCCTAGATTGCCCACTGACTTGATCGTCAGAGTGCCCCCACCGGGATCCCCGACCTGTGTCTCTTCTCTTTTGTAGGTTCGGGCACACGCGCTGAATTCCGGGTAACGAGGCTATCGTCCGACCCCATCTTTGAGCTACAGGCCATGGCGGTATAGGCGGCAACAGATTGGCAGGCCAATTTGGGGTGGCAGGATAGTCTGATTCAAGCCAATCCCCTCGTAAATAGCTTCGCCCAAAACATGGTGGTGATGCATGCGCGGGTGGTCTCCACTAGCCGTGCGGGAGACCCTCCTTCTCACGGGCCCACATAGCCCAGAGAGAGAACCCCCCGCTCCACCACAACCACCTCCGGCGAATGTCCAACTGGCCGCGCTTGCCCAGCAGATGCAGATTCTAACCATGGCAGTGCGGCAATTATAGCACCAGCACCGATCCCTGGCCACCCAGCAGCAACCAGAGACCCTTACGACCCAAGCCACCGTGCCCCGTGATAGCCTATGCTCCTTCCAAGGGAGGCCGTCACTACCGCAGGCCATGACTGACCCCTGGGGAAGCCACTTAACCCTGGCAAAGAGACAGTGGATTGGGTCGTTGACCGGGAGAGCTGGTCTCCGGCCTTCGAGCACGCCTCTATTAAGCACTGCCGAAGCCATCGAGGCAAGGCTTCCCATCGCGACCCCCCTCAGGTGTCATCTTCATCTCCTCTGATGGCCTCGATGGAAGGTTCCACCGACAAGACCATCAGGCGCATGGCCAAAAAGCACGAACAAGAGCATAAGCTAGTGGAACTATCTCGCCAGTTTGCAAACATGCATGGCTCCTCTCGTGAGCCAGTGGGCCATGATGCCTGTCCCCCTTCTCCAGAGAGATTCAAGAGGAGCCGATCCCAAGTCAGTTTTGTATGCCCCAGGTGGACCCCTATGATGGGACCACCAACCCTCTGGACCACCTAGAGAGCTATAAGGCTCTCATGAGAGTCCAGGGGGTGACCGATGCCCTTCTCTACATCACCTTCTTAGCCACTCTTTGGAAGGCCGCTCGGATCTGGTTTACCCATCTCGAGCCTGAAAGCATTAACTCCTTTGCACAACTAGAAAGAAGATTTATGGCCCACTTCGATACTTATCGGAAGGTGCCACGAGAGGTAGACAGTCTTTTCTCCATCAGACAACAAGCCCACAAGTCCTTGCGGGACTATGTGACCCGCTTCAAAATTATCGCACTAGAGATATATAACCTAGATGAGCCCGTCACCATGCTGGCACTAAAGAGAGGGCTCAGGACCTCCTGCCTGACCTACTCCCTAGATAAGAAGCCGCCGAAGATCTACTCCGACCTCCTCCTCCATGTCCACAAGTATATCCATGCCGAAGAGGCGAACCACATCAAGAGAGAGTTGGACGGAAAGTCGCTGAAGAAGCAGCCTCCGGGAGAGGCATCCGAGAAACGGAGGACCGGATCGACCCCAAACTTCCGACCAGGGTCAAAGTCGAAGAACGGCCCATCCTAGAAGAAAGATACACTCCTCTCCTCGCCCCGAGATCGAAAATCCTCATGGAGATTGAGGGCAAGCACTACTTATACCGCCCTCCACCGCTAAGGCCATCCAACGGTTGCGACAAGATAAAGTATTGTCAATTTCACCGCGACCATGACCATGACACTAAGGAATATCGCCACCTCAAAAGAGAGACCAAAGATCTGATAAGGAGGGGCTACCTCAAAAATTTTGTGGGGGGCAAAACCCCGGCTGATGCGGCAAGCATATGATTAATGTTTTGAATATGGTTTGTAGAGCAATGAAACCTAATTACACTAGCATTGTACTCATCATAATAAGACTTAAGGATTATAAGAAATGGGACTTTTACTTGATTAGACACAATCCTAACTAAGAGGGAAGAAGATCTAGACAATATGGGCTAATGATTGTGGACTTACCTTGATGAGCTTTCCAACCTTCTTTTGATTCATACCTTGAAACTACCAACGCTCAGAACTGAAGAACCTGGATAACAAAGATCAGAACCCTGGACTTGGGGCTTCAGCTTGTTGGTTCTTTGTCAAGGTGAACCCGGCCTACAACTCAAAGTCTTCGAAGGACCCTGCAATGAAGATCAAAGTTTAAAAGAAGGATAAGAACATATAGAAGGGATGGGAGAATTTATGAACTAAGAACAGAAATTTGAGTAGATCTGGCCGACTCCAATGCCTTCACTTGAGCTTGGAAGATGCTTTGCTAGGGGAAAAGAAGGGCTTTGGCGTGGAGGAAAAAGATGGGAAACTTTCACATAAAAAAAAATACAAGACAACTTCTACTTCCAAAATTCAACTTCACTTTTCATTCATTCCCCCCAAAATCAATCCCCTTTACAGTGGGCGTCCAAGCCTTTAATAGCCTCACAAAGCTAGCTTTTGAAATTTAAAAACTCCCCAAATTGAGAAGGATTATGATGGGGCACGGGATAGGGATAGGATCGACGGCGAGCTAAGAAGTCACCGAAGATTAGGGTATCCTATTTTTTTTTCTATTTTCTGATTTCTTTATGGTGGTGACGAAGGAAAAAATAGGGATGGAGGATAACGAGGATGGACTACCACGAACCCTGAAACCCACTCTCACAGAGAGACTTCACACCTCTAGGGCATTATACCTGCCACCCACCTCACTACATGCAGTCTAGGGTATCTCACCTACCACCCATCTCACTACACGCGGAGCCCAGGGTATTTCACCTGCCACCCAGGTCACTCCTGGAGCCATGAGGGGGATTTCAAAGAACGTGGAGGAAAATGAAATGGGGGGATAACTAGGGCATCACGCCCCTACGAAGTCCCGAAGGACAAAGACAACATCAACACCCGCAGGTGAAGACATAATGGGCCATAGCCCTGAACAACAACTGCCAAACCAACTGACAAACCAAATCCCAAAAATTCAATTTTTTCTCCCTTTTTACAATAGGAATGAGGGGTTATTTATAAGCTCCATAACCCTCATTTGAATTTGAATACAGGATAGGGATAACTCAAATTTAAATACAAGATAGGATAAGATAAGCCTATCCATATCTCAATCATAACCAACAAATCCTAATTTAAATTTCAAATAAAGATAGGATAAGATAAGCCTATCCATATCTCAATCATAACCAACAAAATTCTAATTTAAATTTCAAATAAAAGATAAATCCTAAATTTATTTTTCAAATTTATTTGCTGCTCTGAAATTTGTGCTGCTCCGAGATTCGTGCAGGATGATGTCCCATCATTCTCCTGAGGTGGGGAGAACTCGACTCCGTCGGTGACAACTTCTGGATCGGCTGCAGGCGACGGAGACGGTCTTCACGAGCGATGGTAGCAGGGGTGTCAACATAGAAAAGAGTTGGGGAAGAAACGTACCCTAATCCGTCTAGGCTCTGATACCAAAGTTGATGGGGCACGGGATAGGGATAGGATCGACGGCGAGCTAAGAAGTCACCGAAGATTAGGGTATCCTATTTTTTTTTCTATTTTCTGATTTCTTTATGGTGGTGACGAAGGAAAAAATAGGGATGGAGGATAACGAGGATGGACTACCACGAACCCTGAAACCCACTCTCACAGAGAGACTTCACACCTCTAGGGCATTATACCTGCCACCCACCTCACTACATGCAGTCTAGGGTATCTCACCTACCACCATCTCACTACACGCGGAGCCCAGGGTATTTCACCTGCCACCCAGGTCACTCCTGGAGCCATGAGGGGGATTTCAAAGAACGTGGTGGAAAATGAAATGGGGGGATAACTAGGGCATCACGCCCCTACGAAGTCCCGAAGGACAAAGACAACATCAACACCCGCAGGTGAAGACATAATGGGCCATAGCCCTGAACAACAACAGCCAAACCAACTGACAAACCAAATCCCAAAAATTTAATTTTTTCTCCCTTTTACAATAGGAATGAGGGATTATTTATAAGCTCCATAACCCTCATTTGAATTTGAATACAGGATAGGATAACTCAAATTTAAATACAAGATAGGATAAGATAAGCCTATCCATATCTCAATCATAACCAACAAAATCCTAATTTAATTTCAAATAAAAGATAGGATAAGATAAGCCTATCCATATCTCAATCATAACCAACAAAATCCTAATTTAAATTTCAAATAAAAGATAGGATAAGATAAGCCTATCCATATCTCAATCATAACCAACAAAATCCTAATTTAAATTTCAAATAAAAGATAAATCCTAAATTTATTTTCAAATTTATTTGCTGCTCCGAGATTCATGCTGCTCCGAGATTCGTGCAGGATGATGTCCCCATCATTAATGATGGGGACATCTCAGGCACGGATCTTGAAGCAAGCATAATTCTTGGAGTGGCACAGATCTTGAAGCATTTTTGGAATAAATTTATTTAGGATTTATCTTTTGTTTAAAATTTGAATTAGGATTTGGTTGGTTAGGATTGATATATGGATAGGCTTATCTTATCCTATCTTATATTGAATTTGATTTAGGATTTGGTTGGTTAGGATTGATATATGGATAGGCTTATCTTATCCTATCTTATATTTGAATTTGATTCGTTCTTATCTTTTTATCTTGTATTCAAATTCAAATGAGGGTTGGAAAATCTATAAATACCACCCTCAGCCTTTTGTAACAGGAGGATGGATGAATAAATTTTATTGTTCTGTGTGAAGGATCTGTGTGCTCCTAGGGTATCTGTATGATCCCTTCTCCATCTTTCCAGGGTTTCTGTGTGATCCCTGATTTTGGGCATCTGTGTGAGCCCAGGGCATCTATGTGAGCCCCTTTGCTATGTGCTTGTTCTTCTAGGGCATCTGTGTGAGCCCCTTTGCTATGTGCTTGTTCTTCTAGGGGAATCTATGTGAACCCCAGTATTTTTCTTTACCCTGCATCCTCTTCTTTCCTCCTTCTTTGCAAATCCTAATCCCTGGTGACTTTCATGCTCACCAACGATCCAGTCCAATCTCTGTCCCGCATCAAGTGGTATCAGAGCTAAAGGATTAGGATTTTTCTTCTTCATCACCGGCCCACTGTTCTCTTTCTTCCCTGTTTCAAATCTCGTCCATGGATCCTTCCCCAACATCGACGTCGGACCATTCTCCCCCAGCCATCCTCAACCCCAGCTCCCAGCCGCTCCGTGAAAGACTGGTCCACCGACCTCACCGGAGAGATCACCTCCGAGCCCACCGGCGGTCACTCTTCTCTCCATCAACGACATCTCCCCTACCTACAGCCGGCGACCCCAACACCTGATTCATCGTCGCCCTCAAGCTTCAGATCGAATGCTCCACCAGATCACCTCAGTGCTCTCCGTTGGCTAGCCGCATTCCTCCGCCATGGCCGCCACCGTCATCAACCTCGCTCAGCATCGGAGTCCTTTTTGATTAGTTTCAGTTTCCATCAACCTCACTCAGCCTGATTCGATGGAGTCGAGTTCACCCCACCGTAGGAGAATGATGGGGACATCTCAGGCACGGATCTTGAAGCAAGCATAATTCTTGGAGTGGCACAGATCTTGAAGCATTTTTGTAATAAATTTATTTAGGATTTATCTTTTGTTTAAAATTTGAATTAGGATTTGGTTGGTTAGGATTGATATATGGATATCCTTATCTTATCCTATCTCTTATATTTGAATTTGATTTAGGATTGGTTGGTTAGGATTGATATATGGATAGGCTTATCTTATCCTATCTTATATTTGAATTTGATTCGTCTTATCTTTTTATCTGTATTCAATTCAAATGAGGGTTGGAAAATCTATAAATACCACCCTCAGCTCTTTTGTAACAGGAGGATGGATGAATAAAATTTTTATTGTTCTGTGTGAAGGATCTGTGTGCTCCTAGGGTATCTGTATGATCCCTTCTCCATCTTTCCAGGGTTTCTGTGTGATCCCTGATTTTGGGCATCTGTGTGAGCCCAGGGCATCTATGTGAGCCCTTGCTATGTGCTTGTTCTTCTAGGGCATCTGTGTGAGCCCCTTTGCTATGTGCTTGTTCTTCTAGGGGAATCTATGTGAACCCCAGTATTTTCTTTACCCTGCATCCTCTTCTTTCCTCCTTCTTTGCAAATCCTAATCCTGGTGACTTTCATGCTCACCAACGATCCAGTCCAATCTCTGTCCCGCATCAAGTGATACCAAATTGAACCCTAATCCGTCTAGGCTCTGATACCAAATTGATGGGGCACAGGATAGGGATAGGATCGTCGGCGAGCAAGAGTCGCCGAAGATTATGGTATCCTATTTTTTTTTCTATTTTCTGATTTCTTTATGGTGGTGACGAAGGAAAAAATAGGGATGGAATAACGAGGATGGACTACCACGAACCCTGAAACCCACTCTCACAGAGAGACTTCACACCTCTAGGGCATTATACCTGCCACCCACCTCACTACATGCAGTCTAGGGTATCTCACCTACCACCCATCTCACTACACGCGGAGCCCAGGGTATTTCACCTGCCACCCAGGTCACTCCTGGAGCCATGAGGGGGATTTCAAAGAACGTGAGGAAAACGAAATGGGGGGATAACTAGGGCATCACGCCCCTACGAAGTCCCGAAGGACAAAGACAACATCAACACCCGCAGGTGAAGACATAAGGGGCCATAGCCCTGAACAACAACTGCCAAACCAACTGACAAACCAAATCCCAAAAATTCAATTTTTTCTCCCCTTTTACAATAGGAATGAGGGGTTATTATAAGCTCCATACCCTCATTTGAATTTGAATACAGGATAGGGATAACTCAAATTTAAATACAAGATAGGATAAGATAAGCCTATCCATATCTCAATCATAACCAACAAAATCCTAATTTAAATTTCAAATAAAAGATAGGATAAGATAAGCCTATCCATATCTCAATCATAACCAACAAAATCCTAATTTAAATTTCAAATAAAAGATAAATCCTAAATTTATTTTTCAAATTTATTTGCTGCTCTGAAATTTGTGCCACTCCGAGATTCGTGCAGGATGATGTCCCATCATTCTCCGAGGTGGGGAGAACTCGTCTCCTCACTACACGCGGAGCCCAGGGTATTTCACCTGCCACCCAGGTCACTCCTGGAGCCATGAGGGGGATTTCAAAGAACGTGGAGGAAAACGAAATGGGGGGATAACTAGGGCATCACGCCCCTACGAAGTCCCGAAGGACAAAGACAACATCAACACCCGCAGGTGAAGACATAATGGACCATAGCCCTGAACAACAACAGCCAAACCAACTGACAAACCAAATCCCAAAATTCAATTTCTTCTCCCTTTTTACAATAGGAATGAGGGGTTATTTATAAGCTCCATAACCCTCATTTGAATTTGAATACAGGATAGGGATAACTCAAATAAAACAAGATAGGATAAGATAAGCCTATCCAATTTAACCAACAAAAAATAAATTTCAAATAAAAGATAGGATAAGATAAGCCTATCCATATCTCAATCATAACCAACAAAATCCTAATTTAAATTTCAAATAAAAGATAGGATAAGATAAGCCTATCCATATCTCAATCATAACCAACAAAATCCTAATTTAAATTTCAAATAAAAGATAATCCTAAATTATTTTTCAAATTATTTGCTGCTCCTGCTCCGAGATTCTCCGATGATGTGCATCATTCTCCTGAGGTGGGGAGAACTCGACTCCGTCGGTGACAACTTCTGGATCGGCTGCAGGCGACGGAGACGGTCTTCACGAGCGATGGTAGCAGGGGTGTCAACATAGAAAAGAGTTGGGAAAAGAAACGTACCCTAATCCGTCTAGGCTCTGATACCAAGTTGATGGGGCACGGGATAGGGATAGGATCGACGGCGAGCTAAGAAGTCGCCGAAGATTAGGGTATCCTATTTTTTTTTCTATTTTCTGATTTCTTTATGGTGGTGACGAAGGAAAAAATAGGGATGGAGGATAACGAGGATGGACTACCACGAACCCTGAAACCCACTCTCACAGAGAGACTTCACACCTCTAGGGCATTATACCTGCCACCCACCTCACTACATGCAGTCTAGGGTATCTCACCTACCACCCATCTCACTACACGCGGAGCCCAGGGTATTTCACCTGCCACCCAGGTCACTCCTGGAGCCATGAGGGGGATTTCAAAGAACGTGGAGGAAAACGAAATGGGGGGATAACTAGGGCATCACGCCCCTACGAAGTCCCGAAGGACAAAGACAACATCAACACCCGCAGGTGAAGACATAATGGGCCATAGCCCTGAACAACAACTGCCAAACCAACTGACAAACCAAATCCCAAAAATTCAATTTTTTCTCCCTTTTTACAATAGGAATGAGGGGTTATTTATAAGCTCCATAACCCTCATTTGAATTTGAATACAGGATAGGGATAACTCAAATTTAAATACAAGATAGGATAAGATAAGCCTATCCATATCTCAATCATAACCAACAAAATCCTAATTTAAATTTCAAATAAAAGATAGGATAAGATAAGCCTATCCATATCTCAATCATAACCAACAAAATTCTAATTTAAATTTCAAATAAAGATAAATCCTAATTTATTTTTTCAAATTTATTTGCTGCTCTGAAATTTGTGCTGCTCGAGATTCGTGCAGGATGATGTCCCCATCAGATTACAAGGGGGTTGGAGGATTTGGTGGAGAGTTTGGAGGGATGGGGGGGTTGGAGGATTTGGTGGAGGACTTGGAGGGGTGTGGCCAACCTCCTTGAATTTGAATCTTCCTTGTTGGCACCAAAGAGTGATGAGGTGACTAGTGAGGTGGCGCCTGATGACGTGGCATGATAAGATGGTCTTCTACTTGGATAAGGAATGACATGTGGCACCAAGTGGTCCTAGTTGATGGTCCTTTTCTCTTGCTTGGTTGATGTGTCTTCTCTTCTTCATGTGGTCAAATTCTGGGGTCCAGAATTTGAGTTTTGTTGCTGGCTTTCATTGCTTTAAGACTTGATTAACTGAAATAGACTTAACTCAATTGAACTGACTTGACTGACCTAAACTTGAAACGGACTTACAGGAAATGAATTTTTTTTTTAAAAGTAATTACAGGACTCAATAAATACTCTTGATTAATTATAGGACTCTTGAAAAGGAAATGGCTTTGAAAATAAAACATTTACAGGACTCTTGAAAAGGAAATGGCTCTTGAAAATAAAACATTTTGAACTAAAGGATACAAGGTAACCTAATTATCTTCGATCCAAATTGGGATAAGGCTAACCTTGTTGGAGTGAAGTTTCTTTCGATTTCTGGTGTCCACACCAATTCTCCTGGGGTGGACAGAACTCGACCCAGTCGAGTATGGTTCAGTTTTGCCCTGGTAATGCTCGAACAAGTCTAGGTTAAGTCTTTGTAGGTCCTCTCGAGTAATCCAAGAGTTGTCGGACTCAGGTCGACCTTGCCATTGAACCAGGTATCGCTGATAGTCCTTATTCCTGGTAGTAATGGTCTTGTCATCCAGGATTCTCTAAATCCTCTCTCTCCGCTCAGGTAGGGTTGGTGGTGGACACTCGGAAACATGTTCACTCTCAATGAAAGTTTCTGGTCCAAAAGGCTCACTAGGTATTAGTACTGATTCTTTGTATTCTACTAGGTCTGAAATATTAAGGTTGTACTGATACCCATATCAGGTGGAAATTCCAAAACATATGCATTAGGCCCTATTTTCTTTAAGATCTTGAAAGGTCCCGCTCCACGGGCATGCAGCTTCTTTATGGTTCCAGAGGGGAACCATTCAGGGTTGAGCCTAATCATCGCATAATCTCCTTCACAGAATTCTTTAGCCCTCTTATATGAGTCAGCTAAATGTTTGTAAATTTCATTGCTCAGGTTGATCTTATTACTGATTTCTTTATGCAGATTTGTGACATGCTATGCAAAAGACTCAGCAGACTTAGAGACTCGTGTGTGAATAGGTAGTGGGATTAGATCTAAAGGCTTCCTAGGCTTGTAACCATGGACTATCTCAAAGGGACTTTTGCCCGTAGATCTATTGATCGAACTGTTGTAAGCGAACTCAGCACGTGGCAATAACAAATCCCAGTTCCCTAGACTTTCTCCCACTAGGCATCTCAGCAAGTTCCCTAGACTTCTATTTACAACCTCGGTTTGTCCATCAGTTTGGGGATGGTAGGCTGTGGAGAATTTCAATCTGGTTCCTAATAGGTGCCAAAGGGTTTTCCAGAAGTAACTTGTGAAGCGGACATCCCTATCAGAAACTATGGTTTTTGGTAACCCGTGGAGTCTGACTACTTGATCAAGAAAGAGTTGGCTATCCTAGAGGCATCGGAAGTTTGGGAGCAAGGTATGAAATGGGCCATTTTTGAAAACCGGTCGACCACCACAAAGATTGAATCATGTTTTTGAATGGTCTTGGGTAATCCTAGAACAAAGTCCATGCTTAGATCCTGCCATGGACACTCAGGTACAGGTAACGGAGTGTATAGCCCGGTATTCTTCTTTTGCTGCTTTGCAACAGCACATATCCTACATCGGGCTACAAGGTTTGCTACTTGTTTCTTAAGGCCTGGCCAGTAAAATTGTTCCTCAACAGCCAAGATGATGCGGCAAGCATATGATTAATGTTTGAATATAGTTTGTAGAGCAATGAAACCTAATTACACTATCATTGTACTCATCATAATAAGACTTAAGGATTATAAGAAATGGGACTTTTACTTGATTAGACACAATCCTAAACTAAGAGGGAAGAAGATCTAGACAATATGGGCTAATGATTGTGGACTTACCTTGATGAGCTTTCCAACCTTCTTTTGATTCATACCTTGAAACTACCAATGCTCAGAACTGAAGAACCTAGATAACAGAGATCAGAATCCTGGACTTGGGGCTTCAGCTTGTTGGTTCTTTGTCAAGGTGAACCTGGCCCACAACTCAAAGTCTTCGAAGGACCCTGCAATGAAGATCAAAGTTAAGGAAGAATGATAAGAACATATAAAAGGGATGGGAGAATTTATGAACTAAGATCAGAAATTTGAGTAGATCTGGCCGACTCCAATGCCTTCACTTGAGCTTGGAAGATGCTTTGCTAGGAAAAAAGAAGGGTTTTGGCATGGAGGAAAAAGGATGGGAAACTTTCACATAAAAAAAACACAAGACAACTTCTACTTCCAAAATTCAACTTCACTTTTCATTCATTCCCCCCCAAAATCAATCCCCTTTACAATGGGCATCCAAGGCCTTTAATAGCCTCACAAAGCTAGCTTTTGAAATTTAAAAACTCTCCAAATTGAGGAGGATTACAAGGGGGGTTGGAGGATTTGGTGGAGAGTTTGGAGGAATGGGGGGGGTTGGAGGATTTGGTGGAGGACTTGGAGGGGTGTGGCCAACCTCCTTGAATTTGAATCTTCCTTGTTGGCACCAAAGAGTGATAAGGTGACTAGTGAGGTGGTGCCTGATGACGTGGCATGATGAGATGGTCTTCTTCTTGGATAAGGAATGACATGTGGCGCCAAGTGGTCCTAGTTGATGGTCCTTTTCTCTTGCTTAGTTGATGTGTCTTCTCTTCTTCATATGGTCAAATTCTGGGGTCCAGAATTTGAGTCTTGTTGCTGGCTTTCATTGCTTTAAGACTTGATTAACTGAAATAGACTTAACTCAGCTGAACTGACTTGACTGACCTAAACTTGAAACGGACTTACAGGAAATGAAATATTTTTTTTAAAAAGTAATTACAGGACTCAATAAACACTCTTGATTAATTACAGGACTCTTGAAAAGAAAATGGCTCTTGAAAATAAAACATTTACAGGACTCTTGAAAAGGAAATGGTTCTTGAAAATAAAACATTTTTGAACTAAAGGATACAAGGTAACCTAATTATCTTCGATCCAAATTGGGATAAGGCTAACCTTGTTGGAGTGAAGTTTCTTTTGGTTTCTGGTGTCCACACAATCGGCAGAACCTCAAGCACTTGCAGCTCTTCCTCCTGTCCCTCCAGTCGACAACCGACCCACCGAGAAGCCTGTAGGTATAATATGCTGGGGAATATAGTGCGCTTCTAAGAGGGCCGGGAGAGGGAGAGGTTAGAAAATGTACTCCCCTTTATGAGGGAGGAGGGATCTGGGAATGGAAATGTAAATAATGATACCATGGTTGTTGAGATGATGATTGCCAGGCATCCTATAAAGCGGATTATGGTCGATAGTGAAAGTTTGGCTGATGTCATTTTTTATAATGCCTTCTCCAAGATGAATTTACCCTTCGCTCGACTAAAACCAGTGCACACCCCCTTATCAGTTTTACTGGAGACTCCATGAGGGTTGAAGGAGAGATCACTCTCCCTGTTACTACCGGATCACCACCTCAACAGAGCACAATCATGATGACCTTCATGGTTGTTAGACTCCCTTCGGCCTACAACATGATCCTTGGCCATCCCGGACTCAATCTGCTCGATGCGGTCATTTCCACCAAGTGACTGCTGGTATAGTTTCCCACTCCTTATGGCGTGGGGAGATACGGGGGCACCTCAGCTGATCCAACATTGTTTGCAAGCTATCCCTGGGGCCAGAAGTATCGAGGAGGATCCTAGTGTCGATGACCTCGACCAGAGGGTGCAGGACCCCATGGACGGTCCAGTTGAGCATCTATTGAATGCCCCCTCGACATAGACCCATCGAAGATGGTACAGATCGGGGCCCAGCTGCAGGAAGAAGAGTGGGCTCGCCTGTTGGATTTCCTCCGGGCAAATGCGGACGTGTTCGCCTGGATTACGGCAGGCATGCCAAGGATTTCGCCCAACATCATTACTCACAGATTGAACATTGACTCGAAGTGCCGCCCGATCTAACAGAAGAAGAGGTGTTTTGCCCTGGAGAGGCAATGGGCAGTCAACGAGGAGGTGGAGAAGCTCCTCGCAGTTGGTTTCATTCATGAAGTGCAGTATCCTAGATGGCTGGTGAATGTAGTTATGGTCAAGAAAAGTAACGAGAAGTAGAGGATCTGCGTAGATTACACCGACCTCAACCGAGCCTGCCCAAAGGACAGTTTCTTCCTTTTGAAGATCGACCAACTGGTTAATGCCACCTCGAGGCATCGCTTGCTCTCCTTTATAGATGCATTCTCTGGGTACAATCAAATTTGGATGCACCCAGAGGATGAGGAGCATACTGCCTTCATCATGGATCGGGGGACGTACTACTACCGGATGATGCCATTCGGCTTGAAGAATGCTGGAGCCACATACCAACGGCTGGTCAACAAAGTCTTCAAGGACCAGATCAGTCATAACATGCAAGTTTATATGGACGACATGCTTGTCATAAGCAAGCCGAGGTTGGACCACATCACGGACTCGGCGGAGACCTTCTAGAACCTTTGCCTACATTAGATGAAGCTAAACCTGACAAAGTGCACTTTCAGCATGGCAGCTGGGAAGTTCCTGGATTTCATGGTCACCTAGCTGGGAAGTTCCTGGGTTGCACTTCTAATGTCTACTCAATGCCTCATGCCATATTTTCAAGCACACTCGATCATGATCCTAACGGACCAATCGTTGAGGGCCATTCTCAACCACCCTGATATGTCCAAGCATCTAGCCAAGTGGGCTCTAAAGCTCAGTGAGTTTGACATCGCCTATCGACTGAGGTCATCCCAGAAGGCCCAGGTGTTGGTCGATTTCTTGGTCGAGTGTGCAGGCATGGGCGAGGAGCCAGAGGAGATCCTCCCGGAGCATTGAACGGAGCCCGAAGTCGAGGAGGAGGCCTAAGTCCTCCATGTGGATGGTGCATCCAATTCAGGAGGGAGCGGAGCATGCCTCATTCTTGCCAATGGCAACAGAGTCGTAGCCGAGTGTGCAGTCCACTTCCAATTTATGGCCATCAACAACCAGGCAGAGTACGAGGCATTTCTCGTAGGATTGAGAGTCTCTCGTGAACTGGGTGTACCCAATTTGAAGGTCTTCACCGACTCTCAGCTGGTGGCTGGACAGGTCTTAAAAGAATTTAAGGCCCGAGATCCTCAAATATTAAAGTACTTGGAGCAGGTATGCTCGAACATGGTGAGCTTCTGGTGCTTCAGCATCTCCCACATTCCTCATGGGAAGAACGCTCGCACCGATACCCTCTCCAGGCTCGTGACCCTACCGAACTCATCGCTGGGGCACACCTACGTCGAGTACCTCCAGGCTCCAAGTTATGAGGCTTCTAGAGAAGTGCAGCAAGTCATCCCAGAATCCAGTTGGATGGACTGGTACATCAAATACATCACCGATGGTACCCTGCCTGAAGATCGTGCAGAGACTGGCCTCGTCAAGAAGAAAGCCGCGTGCTTTATGCTGATGGATAGCAACTCTATCGCAGGTCCTACTCTTATCCATTTCTGAAATACTTGAAACCCTCAGAGGCGGCCTTTGTACTCCAAGAGATACACAAGGGCCTCTGCGGGAATCATGTGGGGGGTAGGATATTAGCATACAAAGCCCTCCACCAAGGATACTACTGGGAGACTATGAGGGAGGACATAGCCGACTTCATGAAGAAGTACGACCGCTGCCAGCGCCACGCCTGCATACAGCATCAACCGGCCATGCCACTCTCCCAGCTCTCTGCCCCTGGCCGTTTGCTCAGTGGGGGATGGACATCCTTGGTCCATTTTATCTTGCATCCAGATAGCACAAGTTTTTGATAGTAGCAATCAATTACTTCACTAAGTAGGTAGAGGCTGAGCCGCTAGCATGGATTACCAAAGTCAAGGTCAGCCAATTCTTTTGGAAGTTGATCATCTATCGCTTCAGACTCCCCCACACTATCATCACTGATAACGGACGATAGTTCAACAATAGGGAGTTCAAAGAGTCTTGCCGGCCTCAATATTCATCATCACTTCACCTCGGTGGCTCACCCTCAGACCAACGGAGAGGCCGAGGTAACCAACCAAACCATCCTCCAGGGGCTCCGAGCCAGGCTAGATCAGGCCAAAGGTAGGTGGGCCCAAGAACTCCCTAGTGTCCTCTGGGCCAACCACAAATGCCCCGAACGACCACAGATGAGATTCCCTTCAACCTCATTTTTGGTGCCAAAGCCATAGTCCGGTGGAACTTGGTATGCCCACATTGCGGGTGGAACAATATGACGAAGCCAAAAACCCAGCTCGCCTTCTACTCAACTTGGATCTCCTTGAAGAAACGAGGGACAAGTTTCGACTCTGGATGGCGGCCTATCGATAGCAAGTAGCCCGGTATCACAACTCTCGGATAAGGCCAAAGACCTTTTGCTTGGATGATTTGGTACTGCAGCGGGCCAAAGCCTCTCGACCTCGGGAATGTGGCAAGCTCTCCCCGAACTGGGAAGGCCCTTATAGAGTAGTTGAAGCCCTTCCCCATGGAGCCTACTATCTAACCAAACTTGATGGGACCCGGTTCCCACGAACTTGGAATGCCAGCAATTAAAGGATATACTAACAATGATGTAAAGCTTCCTCTCATTAATAAAAATTCTTTTTGGTGCAAAATTGTCTTTACCTTGCAGGAATATTGCTGTCCAACCCCAGGTCTGGTGGCCAAAGCCGGAAAACTCCAGAAGCCCCGTACCTCGAAGTCAAGAAACTCTGGAAGCTCCATACCTCGAAGCTAGAAAACTCCGAAAGCCCCGCACCTCGAAGCTGGAAAACTCCAAATGCCCCGCACCTTAAAGCCGGAAAACTCCAAATACCCCGCACCTCGAAGCCAGGAAACTCCAGAAGTGATGTGGCATGCAAAGGATGATTTCTAAATTAGAATATTAACAAGATTGGTTGAGCAATGATCCCTACTTACATAAACAAAATTCATTCATAAGATAAGCACAGAAATCATATGAAGGAAAACTAAACAATGGATTTAAGGTAACCCAAACTATAGCTCTTGTTTAATCAATGAAGATTGGATCTAATGGTTGGAAAACCATTCTAACTAGGACATAAACCATTCAAATATTCAAACCTAAGAGTAAAAGAAGGTTTACATATCAATATTGAATTCTCACACTTTTAGCGATGAATCAATTTCAGCACTCTATGGATTGATGTTAGAACTTGAAACTTTCATACCATGGAAAGAAGATCTCTAGCTTAGATGATTCCAATGGCAAGATTAACCTCCTCTTCATCTCGCAATCTTGAAGGATCCTAGAAAGAAGGGGGATTAGTGACTTAGAATGGCAGGAAAAAGGGAATGGAAGGTTTAAAGTAGGAATGAATGTTGGTGGATTGGTTAAAGTTGTAGGAGATCAAGATGATGAATTTGGCACCTGGAATGTGGGTTGATTGGAACTCCTTGGTTGAAATCAAGTTGGCATCTCTTGAAGGAAGAAGATGGGCACTCCAAAGTGTTGTGGAACGGCTTCCTTGGAGAATGGTGTTGGCGGCCTTGAAGCTTGAAGAAGGTGGCTACTTTGGTTGGTGGATGGGAAGGACTCCTTTGGTTGATGGAAGGGGCAGCGCCTTGGTGGAATGTAATGGATTTGGGAAGGTGGCTAGGTCGGCTAATGGAAGAACCTATAGGCTTCTCACCCTCTCCCTCTCGGAGGACACTTGCACAACACAAATGGAAGTAGAAACTTAAAATTTTCATTCATGAATAATCATCTTACAAGAGGGGTATTTATAAGCCTCCAAATCATTTTGAAAATTCAAATTACAAAGAGCAAATCATGGGATGTTGCAAGCTACATGGAAGGAGAGTTGAAACCATGCTTGAATGGAGGAGAAAATGGTGGTCGGCCACCTTGCTTTTGAATTCAAACTTGGCCGCCCATTGAATGGTGATGTGGCATGCTTAGGTGTTCTCCATGTTGGCTTTGAAGATGACATGGCTTCCAATTAGACTTGATGATGTAGCATCTACCTTGGCATGGTTTGTTGGAGTGATTTGTTGCACTTAATCTTCAAGCCCTCTTGCTTAACTTGAACCCAATTCAAACTCATCTTGGATCCAACTAAGTACAAGGTCAAATTGAACCCAATTTTGACTCAAAAGACCAAATTGACATGGACCTAATCCTAATTACAAGACTCAAACTCAACCAAAAAAATAAATTTTCCTATTTACAGGACTCATGTTCAATTAAAGAAATAAAATTGAGACTCATGTTCAATTATAGAAATTAAATTGAGACTCATGTTCAATTATAGAAATTAAATTGAAACCAAAAGTACAATTAACTTAATCCATTGAAATCCATAATGAACCTAGCTTGATTAGATTGGATTGAATTCTCTTTTGAGCTATGGTGCCCACACCAAGAAGCCCTGCACCTCAAAGCCAAAAAACTCCAGAAGCTCCATACCTCGAAGCTGGGAAACTCTAGAAGCCCCACACTCTATCTGCTCAAGTCCCGGTTTGGTGGAGACGTCTTCAGGACTTTTCAAGCTCAACTCCCTAGCTCGATGGTGTCCCGGGCACCCAGAGATGGTCTCTCTCGGGGTCCCTCAGGCCTCCTCGAGCCATTCACCGACTCTCAGCTTGGCCAGGAAGAACCCAGAATATGTAACCAGCTCTGAGAAAGCGCATGAAGTCCTACAACCGAGCTTTCAACATAGTGAAGGTAACTTGTGAAGTCCCATGACTTCTCTTCATGGCTGCCTATTGCACCCAGAACTCTGCCAAAAAGGACTGAAAGCTTGGTATCTTGAGATGAAACACCACAGCAGGACCATGCACATGGGCAATTGTAAAAAAGAAATCGAGAAAACTAAAAGTACTAGAATGCTAAGTCTAATGAAAAAGAAATAAAATCTCATTAAAACTTGACTAGGGAACTACATCATTAGAGGACCCCTGACAGGCCGGGCGATCCTGAAACAAAAGAAAGGTACAAGTGGAAAAAAAAAGAAAACTAAAGGAGGTCCTTATCCTAAAGGCTACTGCTCTGCCAACTCCTTCCCGGGACGACGATGGGACGCGGCGGCATCTTCTCAGACCTCCATCGGAGGGGCTGCTTCCAAATCGACTGCAGGCTCTGCCTCCACTTTGATTGTGGCCTCTTCTGAACCCTCGCCTGGAGCCTCTGGAAGAGCAAGCTCGTCCAGCTTTAGCTCTGGAAGGAGTTGGGCCATCCGGGACTGGCAGAACCCGTAGCCCTTGATGAATGAGTCCGTGGCCACCTCCCGGACTTCATCAGCATACTCCACCGAGGCCTTGAACTTGGGCACCGCCTCGAGGCCTCCTTCTTGGCAGCCTCGATTAAGGCCACCGCCCCAGCAACCTTCTCCTCGGCTGTCGATGCCCGCGCCTGTGCCACCTCTAGCTGAGCTCAAAGGGCTTGAGACCGCTCCTCTGCCCGAGCCACCTCGGCTTTGAGCTCCTCAGCCTGGCGTTTGGCCCAATCTTTCTCTTGGGCCAGGATGCTTTGAGGTCCCTGATCCACCTCTCGGTGCTAGCCACCTCAGCCTAGAAGGCTTTGTTCTTCTCTTCTATGGACTGGGCCCTATCATTCTTCTCCTTGGCCACGACCGCCAGCGTTGCGAGCTCCTGCTCCTTCAAATCCTCCCTCTTGGCCCACTGGGTGCAGTAGTCGTAGATAAGGAAGAGGTTCATCTCGACCTGCACCAAAGAAGATGTTGATCATGGCAGACCAAAAAAAAAGGGAAGAAGAAAAAAAAAGAAGAAGACAAGAGGACCTACCATGAAAAGGTGGGGAAAAGTGCTGCGGATGGCCTTCGGCAATGACCCGACTCCCCTTTCGCGCCCGTCACGTGACTGGACGATGAAGTCCATCATGCGCTCGGCCATCAGACAATCCTTGGTGATCGTAGAATTCAACATCACCTCGATCATCGCCCTTTGGATGACAGTCCTCGATGGGACTAGGACCGCCGCCGCACCCTCGAGAGGAGTAATCGAAGACATCTTCGAATTCCAGGTGGAGCTCTCTGTCATGCTCGACGGCATCGCCGGTGGTCGCTCCCTTCTCTCTTCTCTCCCCACATCCATCTCGATGACTTTCAGAGGCTGGACCATGGTGGCAGCGGTGGGCCGGGTCCGTGCGCTCGCGTCAGACTCCCGGGACGGGGGCTGAGTCTGCTACCTCGATGAATCGGGGGCCGATTCGGCCACCCTCCCCCCTGGGCCGAAGGCTACATCAGACCCAGTCCTTTGGCTGGGCTCAGTCCGGGCCCTCTTCGATAGGGTATCCCTGGGCCCTGCCGACACGCTCCTTTTTTGAGTAGACTCAAGGAGCTGCTCCACAGAGAATTTCATACCTACAGGAAGAGGGAAATAGAGGTCAACCTCGAACATAAGAGGGATTGCAAAAGAAGGAGAGGCGTTGTTCTGAACTCATCCAACTCCCGGATTGGGCTGACCCTGGCTTCGAATAGGTTCTGCTCTGACAGTAGAACCTTAAGAGAGGAGATTTGGTCGAAAATGAGCTGGTCATATACTTCCCGATCAGCAGCCTCGACTTGGGAGTTTCGGTTCAGAGTCTGGTCCGGATCACTCCAGACCTAATCGACTCCGTTGACGATGGCAAAAAAATATTTTCTCTTCCACCCTTTGATGGAAGAGAGAAGTTTAAACTTTATGCCCTTTGGACGAGGAGACACAAACCACCACCCGTCCTCGGTCAGGTAGCGTTTCAGGATGAAGAAGGCCTTGAACAAGGAGAAACGGGCAATGATCCCATGGAAGTGGCAGAAGACAATGAAGCAGTTAATGGTTCTAACTGTATTTGGGGCCAACTGAGTGGGGACGAGGTGATAATTACTAAGCACAGAAAGGAAGAAATGATGAAAGGGCAAGCGAAGACCCCCTACGAAGAATTCCTCATAGAGGGCAATCCGACCCGGGCTGCCGGAGGTCACCTGTTCCCCTAGTCCCGGGACCGAGAGCCGGACGGAGTTCGGGATCCCGTAAGCATCTTGAATCACATAGAGATCCTCTCTAGTCATCATCGACGTGACACCAGAGGGCCCAGTCAGACGGGAAGGCTTAGAAGGGACCTTAGGAGCAGAAAGAATAGGAAGGGGAGCCCTAGGTTCTCCTATAACTATGCCGGTCGGACGAGGAACCTTATGGATACAGAGAGGAACCTCCTCCTCCTCATCGAAGGATAGAGTCCTCGGTCGAGAGGGCCCTGCCCTGTCGGGGTTGCTGGAGAGACGATGGTTCTGACCCAAGGGAGCCATCTAAGACAGAACATGGAAGGAAGAAGAAAAAAATGATGTTTTGGAAGGTTCTAAAGGCGGACTCGACCTAGCTAGAGAAGAAAGAAAGGACTAAGGGAGACAAACCTGGTGGCCTCGAAGGTAAAGGATAGCGGGGGGGAGGAAGAAGACTCTAATCCGTCGACGGGTGCGAAGAATTCGAAAGAGATGATTTAAGGAAAGTTTTTTTTCTTTTTAAAATAGCTAGACAGCGACCATGCATCCTCTTAGGACTCCCTCCATTGGATGGGTGCCGCATGTCGAGATCAGCCAGAAGCGATGCCTCAATTCACTAAAAATCACCTTGGGTCCTGCATCGATCATTATGCTTCCTCA
This sequence comes from Areca catechu, assembly GCA_021397845.1. Lineage (NCBI taxonomy): Eukaryota > Viridiplantae > Streptophyta > Magnoliopsida > Arecales > Arecaceae > Areca > Areca catechu. Next base: position 67,271,586 of record CM038045.1, read on the forward strand.
GACTCACTAACGTGGCATTCCCGCATTGGCCCAAGGCCCGATTCGTGAAGTGGTGGTGATCGTGATATTAATGGTACTAGATTTTCACCTTTCCACGTTAGCTTCGCATTACTCCCTTTGTCCTGAACATGACACTCCGCAGGGACTTGGGAGTGGGGGCCAAATGATGTGGCAAGATCGCTGACATGGAGTCCCCTTCGGATCCAGTTGATAGCCGCGCTGGCAGATATCGCCACGTCAGTCCCTCTCTTCGAGCTCCTTCACCGGGTAGCGGTCGAGCCCATCTCAACCGAAGTCGAGCTCCCTCTCTTCGAGATCCTTCGTCGGGCGGCTCTCTAGAGGTCGAGCCCATCTCGGCTGAAATCGAGCTCCCTCTTTTCGAGCTCCTTTGCCGGGCGGCTCCCTCGAGGTCGAGCCCATCTCGACCGAAGATGAGCTCCCCTTATTGCCCAGATATGGTGCCCAAGAGGGGGGGTGAATTGGGTATTTAAAAAATTAAAGCAATATATATGCTATCAAGTTTTAAGGTGAAGAGTGATAGTGCTCAAATAATTGTGCAACGGAAGCAATGAAATAAATCGACAATTAAATAGCAAAAGAAGATAAAGAGTAAAGCAATGCAAACACACAAGAAGTATAGTGGTTCGGTGCACCTAGCACCTACATCCACTCCCCAAGCTCCACTTGGGAAATTCCACTATAATCTTCAGATTACAGCCGACTTGTTTTACCAGGCTCACAAGTCAAAACCTTACACACTTGTTTGGCTTCGGGCTTACAAGTAACCCTAGTTGGTTTTATCAATTGGCTCACCAACAAACCTCACTCACTTGTTTTGGCTTCGGGCTTACAAGGAACCCTAGTTGGTTTTATCAATTGGCTCACCAACAAACCCCACTCACTTGTTTTGGCTTCGGGCTTACAAGGAACCCTAGTTGGTTTTATCAATTGGCTCACCAACAAACCTCACACTAGTTTCAAATTCCCTTGAAACTAGCCAAAGACAAAAGAATATGAATACAATGAATAAAAACAATACAAACTCCTTTTGAGCAATAAGAAATTCGTTGAAGCTCTTGATGGAGACTCTTCAAGCCTTTTCCCTTGGAATCTTTGACCTCACTAAATGCCAAACTCTTGAAAGTTGGATTCCTCAAAGATGGAAAGCTTTTGGCTAAGGAATCTCTTGGATTTCTCACTCTTTTTGGCTTGGAATTGCTTGAAGGCTTTTTACTTTCACTCTAATCCTTTTCACCTTGTCTCCATGTCTTTTTTGAAGTTTGGTGGAGGTTAAATACCTCATTCATGCTGAAACAACTCCACAAGACCGTTAGATTCAAAAATATGGCCGTTTATGGCCGTTGGAAATCAAATCAGAAGTTCAGAAAAACTAGCCGTTATGCCATGAGTCGACCTCATGAGTCGACCTCTGGATCAAGTGTCGACCTCATGAGTCGACCTCCAGTAAAGTTTAGGCAAAAGTTCAGAATACCATAGTTCTGCCCATTTGAATTCTCAGGCTATGAGTCGACCTCTGGTGTCGACCTCTGGACAGGTGTTGACCTCAGGTGTCGACCTCTGAAGCGTGCCACTGAAATTTTGCCGTGCCGGCCTTGCTGAACCATCTTCAAATCCTTTCATATTAATTCCAAAGTCCATATATTTGATTTTCCATTAATTTAAGGACTTTTTCAACTGAAATACAAGCATTTCTTCATTCAACATGGTTGAGTACTAAGATCTGAGAAATACACTTAAAACATAATTAGTACTCATATATACTTAAACATTTTGTCAATCATCAAAATCAAGATTAGAGTCAACAATCTCCCCCTTTTTGATGATGACAAAACCTTTAAGTATATGAATAGGGTAAGCTTAAAAAGATTAACAATAAGATAAACATGCAAGCTCAAAACAATAAGCACCAAGCTCCCCCTCAAAATATGATCCAAAAAATCTTTAAAAATATTTTTAAAATATGCAAAAGAAAAATTTAAAATTTTCAAAATTTTCTTCTTCTTACTAATTCTTTCCTCTAGATAAAAACATTTTACATTCTTCTCCCCCTTTTGCACTTTCTTTCATTTCTCAAAAGATTTTTCATGTTTATCCAATCTTCCCCTTTTCATACTTAACAATTTTCTCCCCTTTTTGACATCATGAAAAAGGGTGAAAGGGTGAAAGGCAATACAAAGTGGGAATGAAGTTGGAAAGAATAGCAAGTAGGTCATCAAAATCAATGCATGAAATCAAATATTTATGATATCAATTGAATATGATATAAGGTGAACAAGATACCAAAGAATGTAAGCACATGCAAGAAATGATTTGATGTATATTATCGATTCGCTTTACTTGTTCATGGGATAAGGTCACAGCGGCACCCCTACACGTCATAAGAGAGCCCGTTGAATGGGAAGAGAGGGTCTTTTAAGCCCTACTTATCTCCTATGACCGGACGGCCATGGTGACTAACCCAATCCGAAGCGGTTACTAGGAAATCTTATATAAAAAAAAAAATTTGATGCCAATAGAATATGATACCATTTGAATGTAACTCCTTCAAAGAATTAGATTTGAAAACAAGAAGGAGTACCGGAGCAATATAAGCAAAGCATGATATCAACAAGATATTCAAAGCATCAAATATGATAACAAATCTTTGGATGCTCCCCCTGAATGTTATTCCTCCTTTAAAAATATGCATTTATTTCAGGAATAAAACATGAAAGCTTATGCATCAAGATTTGAAGTTTTTTCAAGATATTCATGATTTTCAAAATACAAAGCATTTATATCGCATAAAAACGTTTAGCATTATTTCAAATTCATTTTAAGATGATTTGATATCCATACAAATGCTAGAAGTAATATGATATCAAGTCTAGCTATTAGAGCAAGGGTTTGTCAATAAGCATACCTTCTTAAAAATAACCCTTAACTACTAGTTCTATACTTGATCCAAATCATTTCTAGATTATGCATAGATGCCAAAAATAAAAACATATAAATCATAGCATTTCACTTGAAATAATTTAGAAATTATATTAATCAAAATCAAGTGAAGATCTAATAATCACAAGTTTGACCATGAGAGCTTGAAATCCATCAACATCAAAATGGTCATGATCACAACAAATGATTATTAGTCTAAGCTTGATTCTAATCAATCAATTAAAATATTTTTCAAATCAATATGCATCTTTAAAAGTATTTTTCATGAAATACATTAATCAAAATCAAGTGAAGGTCTTACAATCATAGATTTAATCATGATAGCATGAAATTCATCAGCACCAAAAAGTTCATGATCATAGCCAATGATGATAAGTTCAAACTTGATTCTAATTAACTATTTAAAACAATTTTTCAAAGTAATTGATGCAATAAAAATTAATCTACAATTTTAATTATGGAAGGCGATGTTTAGAATTTACCAATATACATAATCCTTCCTTTACCATTTAGTCCAAAAAATAGCTTGTCCACTTCTTTAAATTGTCTTGTACAATCTCTTTTCAAGAACTTCCTTTCTTCATGTTGGGTTGCAAGACATTCCTTTTTCTCATTTGCCATGAAACAAAGATGGGCAACTTCATAATCTGTACTTGAATCTTCGCTATCGCTCCAAGTTGCCATCATTGCCTTGAATTTCCTTTTGGCCTTGAGAGCTATTATTTTATTTTCTGTATCAGCTTCCACTATCCTTTGCCATAAGTTCAACTCATAGGTCATGAGTGAACCGATAAGCTCTTCCAAAGGTAAGGTTCTACATCTTTAGCTTCTTGGATCGCCGTCACCTTTGGATCCCATGATTTTGGCAAAGATCTAAGAATTTTGTTCACCAAATCAGCATTAGTATAGATTTTGCCAAGACTTTTTAATTCATTAATAATAGTCATAAATCTTGAAAACATATCAGATATAGATTCATAATGCATCATTTCAAAAGTTTCAAAAGAATGTATAAGCAAATTAATTTTAGTGTTCTTCACTTGAAGAGTACCCTCATGAGTAACTTCAAGTGTGTCCCATATTCCTTCGCTGATGTGCATGTAGAAACTCTATTAAATTCATTTAAGTCCAATGCACAATAAAGCAAGTTCATTGCTTTAGCATTGAGTTCAATTTGTTTAATGTCATATTCATTCCAATCCTCTTCAAGCTTTGGAATGGAAATGCCATTAACAAAATGGAAGGAATATGAGGACCACTAATAATGGTTTTCCAAAGATGATAACTAATAGATTGAATATGGATGCGCATGCGAGTTTTCCAAAATAGGTAATTTATGCCATTGAAAAATGGTGGTCTAACACTAATACCTACAAGGGTTACCATAATCTTTAGCTCAAAATCGTTAGATTTTCAATCAGAGCACCGAGCTCTGATACCACATTCTTCTTTTATTTTTGGTTGCCAGGCACATCTCATTATCCTCGTTGGCCATGAAACATAAGTTGGCGACTACCTGCTGCTCTTCTTCACTGCTGGAGTCCTCACTCTCACTCCAGGTAGCCATCATGGCCTTCTTTCTCAACATCCTTCTACTCTTTTAAGCAAAGGGCAATCCGTTTTGTAATGTCCAGGCTTCTTGCACTCGAAGCAGATGGGTGGATCCCTTTCTTTCTCTTTCTCCTCTCCTTGTTGTGATCACCTTTTTGTGGCCTTTTCTTGTAGAAGCCCTTCTTCTTTCTCATGAATCTTTTAAATTTTCTAGTAATTAGGGCTGTCTCATCATCATCATCTTCTTCTTCAGATTCATCACTTGACTCTTCTTTTGTAGTGGACTTGAAGGCTATGGCTTTCTTTTTCTTGTCATTGTCCACTGTCTTCTGCTTTAGTGAAAGCTCGTAGGTCATCAGTGATCCAAGAAGCTGCTCGAGAGGTAGAGTGTTGACATCCTTGGCTTCTTCTATGGCTGTAACTTTCGCATCCCATGAAGCCGGAAGAGACCTGAGAAGCTTGTTAACCAGTTCACCATTAGATATAATTTTTCCAAACTTCTCATACCATTTACTATATTTGTAAATCTAGTATACATTTCACTTATACTTTCAGTTGGTTCCATCCTGAACATCTCATACGTATGAATGAGCATGTTCACCTTAGTGGTCTTCACTTGGTGTGTACCCTCATGGGTGACCTCAAGTGTATCCCAAATTTCTTTGGCGGAAGTACAATTTGATATTCTGTTAAATTCACTAGGGTCAAGTGCACAGAATAGCAAATTCATCGCCTTAGCATTTAACTCAGCTTGTTTGATATCATTGTCATCCCATTCTTCTTCAGATTTCGGGGTGATAATGCCATTAACCAAGTGAGTGGGCTGATGAGGCCCTTTGGTAATTACTCTCCATATATGATAATCTACAGCTTGTAAATAAATACGCATACGAGTTTTCCAATATGTGTAGTTTGTGCCATTAAAGAAGGAGGGCGATTTGATGCTTGTCCTTCAACTATACCCATTCCAATTGGGGTGGCCATGATCTTTCACTCAAGATCGTTGGACCTACAAGAGAGTACCGGCGCTCTGATACCACTTGTTGCCCAGATATGGTGCCCAGAGGGGGGGTGAATTGGGTATTTAAAAAATTAAAGCAATATATATGCTATCAAGTTTTAAGGTGAAGAGTGATAGTGCTCAAATAATTGTGCAACGGAAGCAATGAAATAAATCGACAATTAAATAGCAAAAGAAGATAAAGAGTAAAGCAATGCAAACACACAAGAAGTATAGTGGTTCGGTGCACCTAGCACCTACATCCACTCCCCAAGCTCCACTTGGGAAATTCCACTATAATCTTCAGATTACAGCCAACTTGTTTTACCAGGCTCACAAGTCAAAACCTTACACACTTATTTTGGCTTCGGGCTTACAAGTAACCCTAGTTGGTTTTATCAATGGCTCACCAACAAACCTCACTCACTTATTTGGCTTCGGGCTTACAAGGAACCCTAGTTGGTTTTATCAATTGGCTCACCAACAAACCCCACTCACTTGTTTTGGCTTCGGGCTTACAAGGAACCCTAGTTGGTTTTATCAATTGGCTCACCAACAAACCTCACACTAGTTTCAAATTCCCTTGAAACTAGCCAAAGACAAAAGAATATGAATACAATGAATAAATAATACAAACTCCTTTTGAGCAATAAGAAATTCGTTGAAGCTCTTGATGGAGACTCTTCAAGCCTTTTCCCTTGGAATCTTTGACCTCACTAAATGCCAAACTCTTGAAAGTTGGATTCCTCAAAGATGGAAAGCTTTTGGCTAAGGAATCTCTTGGATTTCTCACTCTTTTTGGCTTGGAATTGCTTGAAGGCTTTTTACTTTCACTCTAATCCTTTTCACCTTGTCTCCATGTCTTTTTTGAAGTTTGGTGGAGGTTAAATACCTCATTCATGCTGAAACAACTCCACAAGACCGTTAGATTCAAAAATATTGCCGTTTATGGCCGTTGGAAATCAAATCAGAAGTTCAGAAAAACTAGCCGTTATGCCATGAGTCGACCTCATGAGTCGACCTCTGGATCAAGTGTCGACCTCATGAGTCGACCTCCAGTAAAGTTTAGGCAAAAGTTCAGAATACCATAGTTCTGCCCATTTGAATTCTCAGGCTATGAGTCGACCTCTGGTGTCGACCTCTGGACAGGTGTTGACCTCAGGTGTCGACCTCTGAAGCGTGCCACTGAAATTTTGCCGTGCCGGCCTTGCTGAACCATCTTCAAATCCTTTCATATTAATTCCAAAGTCCATATATTTGATTTTCCATTAATTTAAGGACTTTTTCAACTGAAATACAAGCATTTCTTCATTCAACATGGTTGAGTACTAAGATCTGAGAAATACACTTAAAACAATTAGTACTCATATATACTTAAACATTTTGTCAATCATCAAAATCAAGATTAGAGTCAACACCCCTCTTCGAGCTCCTTCATTGGGCAACTCCCTCAAGGTCGAGCCCACCTCAGCTCGAGGTCAAGCCCACCTCAGCCAAAGTCGAGCTCCCTCTCTTCGAGCTCCTTCGCCGGGTGGCTCCCTCGAGGTCGAGTCCATCTTAACCAAAGTCGAGCTCCTTCTCTTCGAGCTCCTTCGTCGGGTGGCTTCCTCGAGGTCGAGCCCACCTCGATCGAAGTCGAGCTCCCTCTCTTCGAGCCAAGCGCCCTTCAATGGAAAGGTCTGATGGCCCGAGACTGTCCGAATGGCCAGGGTCACCGTACCTCAAGAAACCCTAAAGCGAAGAGAAGGGGACGCCGCTACATCCCTTGGGCGGTGGCACGCCGTCCAAGGCCTACGAAGGGAAAGTACATCGACCTATAGAGGGGCACCTCCCCAGAGTGCCAGTATCTCTTCCACCATTGTTTACACCGGATAGGAAAGGGCACTCCAATCAAAGCACTGCACTCCCCAGCTGAACATTTGCACCACCGGAAGAAGAAAGCCATGCCAAGGGATTCAAACCTGGGAGCGGCTGCCCCGGATCGAGGTTCTGCCAAATTTTTCAAAGTGTAGCGACTGGCCAGGAAGTCAGAATCCATGACGTAACTCCCTACCATGAAGGAAGGGGCACTGGGGCATGACCCACGGGGCGCTGCCGGTCATTGACCTTCGAGCATCCCCAGACGGGGGAGAACCCGAGGTGGGTAGCAAAGAGGATCCATGGTCTAAAAGGAAATCCCATCAATCAAAGGTAGGCAAAAGCAAGCAGAGGGGGAGTTAGCGAGAGAGAATATCCTGAGGCTACCGGAGAACTCACCGGAAGAGTCTTGACAGACACGGCCACCACAGCTCAACCCCTCCTCTTCCACTGTTATTCCCATTCTACTCTTTCTTTTGAAAACTAAACTTCCTTCAAATGTGGAGACTGGACAGGGATCCACCGAGGAGGATCTGTTCTCCTAGATCGTCCACTGACTTGGTCGTCGGAGTACTCCCATCAGGATCCCTGGCCTGAGTCTCTTCTCTTTTGTAGGTCCGAACACTCGCGCTGAATTTCAGGTAACGAGATTGTCGTCCGGCCCCATCTTCGAGCTATAGATAGGCCACGGCGATATAGACGGCAACATAATTATTATTAAAAAAATATATTTTTTTAAAAAAAAACTTAGGCTAGCCCAAACTCCGAATTATTCAGCTCACGTCCTGGAGATGATTAAGCTTTTTATGCCATAACCTATTTCAGAGGCCTATTTTCTAGGAGGGATCTCAAAATTACTGATCCCAGGGCTTCCAAATGCTCTAGAAGGCATGGCCACCATTCCCTCCTCGTGGCTTCTGACTTCCGAGCTCTACTTCGCCTACCACCTTCCATCCCGAAACAAAAAAAAAACAAAAAAAAAAATCTTTTACTTAGAAAAAAAGCTTGCTATAATTATTGTAAATTCTAAGCAAACTTTACTAATACATTCGCACAAAAGAAAATGTCTCCCAAACAACTGTTATACATGCCAAAGTTCTAATGGTTTCAAGAACAAAGCCAGCATAGGCAACACGCGCTTTCAATTGGTATGGGAAATCTTTTGAAAAGATGCACTACTTTATGTGCCCCCACCAATCTAAAGATGCCAGCATGAAAGGGCCTTCACTGCCAAGAGAATGGGAGGCATATCAAAAGGTGTCTTCAAAGAATCATGAGGATATGGGTGTGACCAACTAATGATAAGAGCCATGCCAAGGCATGCGCACTACATAGGCAGCACAAAAATGGCACTCGAGTGCACCGATAGTGAAAGTTTCTCACCGACATCATGCTTTTTTATTTTGTTATATATGCTATATTTTGAAGATTTGTTTGTACTCTTGACCAAGATTAGTACAAAGATCAAGCTCTTCCCGATGTTTTAGTAGAGCCACAACATTTATATCGTGGTAACATTGGTGGCAAGCTCCTAAATTGACTGTTAAAGAAGGGGATGGCAATCAGTTTTATTGCTATATTTTGTTCTCTAAACTAACTCAGCACTTCTGGTATACTTGAGCTGTTTGGATATCTATTGAGGTTTGGATTGTATCTTTGGTACAAATAATAATAATAATAATTTTTTTTTTTTTTTTTTCATGCTGCCAATCATCAATGCACAAATTTTGAAGTACTCTAAACTCGGTATTCTATTAACTATTTGCTTGTACAAATCTCAAAATGGATGCTGCACAGTTCAATGGTTGCCATCCTGACAAAAAAAAAAAAAAAAATCATTCTTTCACAGGAAAAATACAACCTGGACCTTTCTATTGTTCCAAATCAATGCAAGCATTCAGATTCAATGAGCTCATTCGTAATGTTATATGGCTTTAGATGTTACCATTCTTGTTGATTGCGCCTGGCTTGAAACTATACCTTGTTTTTTATTTGGCTCGGTGAATTATAAAGGCTATATATATATATATATATATATATTATATATATATTAATATATATATATAATATATATATATATATATATATATATATATATATTAATATATGTTTTGATTCTAAATTAAAGCAAGATTGCCACAATGTTGAAATCTATATAATATTAACTGGTTTGAGCTCTATTTGCCCATGCTTGGAGACTACTAGGGGGTCAGTGATGGGTCCACCTCAGTGCCATGTCAGTCCTGCAGGGCTTCGACCAGATATTTTGGACCAATTTGAATAGCTACAGCCTGGTGCTCCTTCCGCTCCCTTCTCTTTCCATTAAACTCTGTCCGAAGAAAAAAACAAGGAAAAAAAAAAAAACTGTGAGTTTGGCCAGACACGCCCTTCTGAACCCTGTCCATAAATTTCTGAGGCTCCTTGGCCTTTTCCTCTTGTCTTCCCATCTCCATTCAAAGTGTTTCTCTTTAAGTCTACATGTGTTGTCATTTGTTGTTGGTTTCTAAACACCTTTCAGCACAGTCAACAAATTGACACCTATATTCTTCCCCCCCCCCCCCCCCCCCCCAAAAAAAACAAAAAAAAAAAAGGAGAGGGAAAGAAGGAAATTGTAACATAGCTTCATGCATCACAAGCTAAGGTTATTGCAATTAAAAGGATTTTGGCACCCTTTCACTATCTTGTGACATGCATGAAGACATTAGAATAAGTGGGTAAAGAAAAGAATGCTCTCACTTAAATAATTGACCTTGAATGCATAATAGAACTGCTTATCATACTATATCTCTTCCATGGTCGATACTTTGTTGGTTACATTCAAGTTTGTGGAAAAAAGATTTAAAAGTTGGTGATCTCCTAAATGGTTGGGAAGATGTGATTGACACCACCACCATATCCCTGTATCACACCAATCAGCTGGTATATCAACTCATTGAATCGAGTGGTGATTTATCAAGTGACCAATGATAGTACTTTTTTTTTTTTTTCCCCTTGATATGAAATTTATTTAACCATGATGGTACACCCACCTCCAAGGTTTAACCCAACTCTATTTTAAATGCAAAGTAATGCCAAAAATTGAACTGAAATTTGGTGGCAAGCTAGTCATGGTAGTTCTTAATATATTCATTATAATAAAATAAAATTTTAAATTGCCTATCTATATTTTTTTTGTATACATGGACAGACATAGAATTGCCTAATCTAAATTGTCAACTGGAACTCAAAAAATAAATTAACATCTAGTAATTAGGAACATGCAATGCATGTATTAGTAAAGAGAGAAGAAAGAGCAAGTGATAGGGTCCAATTTATTTATTATAAGTCAAATCCGGGAGAATAAATTTGCTTCGTAGTAGAATCAGAGAGAGTTTTATGTGCATATGGTTTAAATTTGTCCAACAACAAAAATTGAAATTTCGACTGCACTGTATATTGCTCATGACACTTGACATTCGCACAAGTATATGTATATGATCAGGTTTTCACAAAATTTCATAATTAAAATTTTAAGTTCATGGGTGGCATGATGACTATCCCATCTCGAGATAACGTTAGGGTTCTGAAACTTATATACAGAGAAAGAAGAAGGGAAAAAAAAAATTGAAAACAAGAAAAAAAATGGAAGAATGAAAGAAAGAGCAGAAAGAAAAATGGAAGGAAGAATAAAAAATGAAAAGAAGGACCGTGGAAAGGGATTAAAAAGAAAAAAAGAAAATGTAAAAAACTATGAAAGAAAGAAAAATTAAGAAATTAAAAAAAAAAAAAGGAAGAAAGAAAAAAAAGACAGAAAGAGAAAGATAGAAGATACGTATGGCACGAGATTAGATAGTAGGGTATTTCATAAAAAATAAGGATGCTTGTTGTATCATACAAGATTTAAAATCTTGATAATAAAATTTTGCTAGAATCCGTTAATGTCAATAGGCTTATTAATTAAATTTGCACCCATAATTTACGTGCAACTAACAAATCCTATTATATCCCTTTCCTTTCTTTTCCCAAGAACTACTCCCATCTCCCTTCCCTCATTTTAATTTTCTCTATAATTATTCTCCAAATTTTAAAAATAGTTTTCTTAATGCCTCATTTTTAAAACAAATTAAAATTAAAAAATACCTATATTTCATCCTCCCTCCATTCCTTTCTTCCCACATCCCTCTACTTTTGCCTCCAAGTATGGAAAAAAAAAAAAAAAAAAAAAAAAAGAAGAAGGACAAGAAAGAAAAAGATTAAAAAAAGATTAAAAAGATAAAAGGTATATATATGGGACAAGATCAGATATTAAGATATAGAGAAATGGAGATGCTCAGGTCATACAAGATTTAAATCTTGTCCATAAAATTTTGCTAGAACTCGTTAATGTCAAAAAATTCTACAGGCCTGCTAAACCTTATTGTCATAATTTTTATATACAAAAGCTTCTCCCATCTCCCTCCTCCCATTTTAATTTTCTTTTAATTATTTTCCTTAATTTCCTTTTTAAAATATTTCTCTTAATACTTCATTTTTTAAAAAAAAAAAAAAAAATCACTTTTTCTCCCTCCCTCTCCCCCCCCCCCTATTTTCCCTCCAGGCATGGAAGAAATGAACATAAAGTTAAAGAAAGAAGATTAAAATAGAGATATGGAGCATGTACGGAACAAGATCAGACAATAAGATGTTCTATGAAAAAAAGAGATGTCATATAGTCACATGACTCGCATCATATGAGATTTAAAATCTAATCCACAAAATTATGTTGAAACATGTTATGTCCAAAAAAAATCAACGGACCTATTTGACCTCGTTATCCTAATTTTTATAGCATACACAATTAGGGCTGGAAATGGGCTGGCCCAAAAATCCATTGTCTGGAACTGGGCTGGGCCAGCTCAATAAACTTCGAGCCCACCTGAAATTGGTTCAGACTTTGAACCAAATTTTAAGCATATCAGACTAGTCTGCAGGCTGTAAAATAGAGTCCATTTAATTTTTGAATCAAAGGGATGCCTGGATTCGATCCAAAAATTTTTAAATATAGTCTTTGAACCGGCCTATTTTCAGCCCTACACATAATCAACAAATTCTATAGAACCCATTCTTTTCTTATGCGAGGATTCCTTCCATCTCCTTCTCATCATTTTATTTTCTCTTTAATTATTTTCTCATTTTTTAAAAATATTTTCTTAATATATTGTTTTTCAAAAAAATAAAATTAAAAAGTCTGTATTTCTCCCTCCCTTCCCTTTCTCCCCACGTCCCTTTCCTTTTCCTCCAAGTATAAAAACAAATAAATAAATAAATAAAAATAAGATTGAAGGTATATATAAATTAAGTTCAGATGATAAGAAATTCTATGAAGAACAAAAATTATATAATATTTAAAATTTTGTTAGAGCTCGTCAATGTTCAAAAAATTAGCAAGCCCACCAAATCTTGCTCCCATAATTTTTGTTGTACATGCAACCAACAGATCCCATTACCTAGTTCTGTTTGTTTCTTATGACGAGAACTCCTCGTCCTCCCTCCCTCATTTTTAGTATCCCCTCTAATTATTCTTCCAATTTTCTAAAACATATTTTTTTCATATCTAAATTTTAAAAAAATAAAAAAATTTATTTTTTTCCCCTTTCCACCTCCTTACATTCCCTCTCTTTTCCTTCTGAGTACTAGTAAAAAATAAATAATTAATTAATTACCAAGACGGTAGTCCGATTGGCAAAGACTTAGTCATACTTTTCACATATAATCAATAATAAAAAATAAAAATTATAAAAAAAAAAAAATAAAAAAATTAAGAATATATAAAATATAGATTGAATTATTGAGCATCCGAGAAGAAATAGAGATGCTCGTGTTAGATTTAAAATCATGTTTATAAAATTTTGCTGGAATCCATAAATATTTTTTTTAATGTTTAAAAAAATCAACATGCCCATCGGACCTTACTATCATAATTTTTGTAAACCTGTCAAAATGGGCTAGAGCCCATAGGCCAGCCATTTGGCCCTATAAATGGGCCGGGCCGGGCTGAAATAATTGGTCCATTTATGTAAGTGGACTTTTTGGCCCGGCCCCTATAGCCCATGGACTCAACAGGGTTAGGACCGGGCCAGTTCATGGGCCATGATATAATAATAATAAACTTAGTCTTACGGGTCAGAGCTCATTTAATATGTTAGTGTTAGTCAACTCACCTACGATCCTACGGTTAACTGGTTTAGGACTTACTAATTACTACTTACAGGGTGAAGACTGAAGGCATTATGGATTTTATTTACTCGACGACAACGGGAGATCGGGAGTTGGGACTCGGGACCCCTGTTAGGGTTAGGTCAAAGTCGCCGCTCTCCGTCGGAGAGAACTAGTGAGTCCGTGAGTGACTCACAAAGAGCCGCCGAAAAATGGAGTCTCAAGTTTGGCTATTTGGGAGAACGAAGAACCCCACCCCATGGCCGCCATTCTTCTTCCACGAGACTGTGATGCCAGCCGAAATCCAGGACTTCGACCGTTCGGCGATGAGGACTCGTCATTCTTCCATTTTCTTTTTAATTTCTCTTAACGGATCATTAGAGACAGTGACCAGTGAGGCACGAGTCTGAGGGGGCTCGGGGTCGGGGGTTGCCACCATCGCTGTGCCGGCCTGCCGTGAGGGCTCACAGGCTTTTCCTGATGTCGTGTCGATCCATCATCGAAAATAGTGTAGATTGGAGAGGGGGAAGTTTGATCTCCGGGTTTCCCCTGCTTCCTGGCTCCCACCGGCCACCGTTTCGGCCTCCAAGACTAGGAGACCTCCTTCGTGCGACCGTTCCGGCTTATAATTAATAGTTCTAGACTTCTAGTCCAGTCTCTTCTTTTTCTTGTTAGATTTACCAGTTGTAACACGCTTCTTTTGTCCTCCAAAGATGCCTCTTATCATTGCATCTCTTACCATAGTATCAGCACATATTTCCAGTCCCAAAATCTGCAGAAATGAATAGTATAAATTGATTCATTTTTTTCTACTTGATATTTTCAGTATATCTCTAGCCCACGGCCCTAGTCCACGACCCTAACCCACGATCCTAGCCCACAGCCCTAGCTCATGGCCCACATAGGGGACTGGCCGGCCCTAGCCCATAGCCCACATAGGGCCGGGCCGGGTTGGATTTTTTTGGCCTATTTGTACAAGTGGGCCTAGCTCAGCTCGGCCCATAAAATGCAAGTCCATATGGGTTAGGGCCGAGCCGGCCTATATTGATAGCCCTAAATTTTGCAGCATGTTAGACTAATGAATTCCATTTCGCGATCTTATATTGAAAACTCTTTTTCATCTCTCTTTCATTTTAATTTTTTAAAACTTATTTAATTAAAATAATTTAATATAAAAAAATAAATTTTATCATATTATTATATTTAATATTAAAATAAAATAAATATGATAAAAAAAAAAATGATGGATCCATCGCCTTCGCCTTGAGAGGAAACAAAACCTTTATATTTAATTATCCCGCTTATTCCCTTTTCAGAAATATTTCTCTTAATATTTTTTTTCAAAAAAATCAAAATACAAAAAATGCCTCTATTCTCCCTCCCTCCATCCCCTTCTCCCAACGTCCCCTCTCTTACCCCCCGCCGCCCCCTCTTCCATTGTCCGCCCCCAAACCCGAGACCATAAACCTAGGTTGGAACCTCAGAATCCTCGTCGGGAGTCTCTCCGATGCTCCGGCGGAGCCTCCATTCGGCGACGTGACCCGATAGGTGGGGGGAGTTAGGGAGGGAGGGGGTGGTTTGATCGGAGATGGGAGGGGTGAAGTCCACGATGGTGGCGAGGTTCGCCTTCTTCCCTCCCGACCCGCCGTCGTATGGCGTGGTGATGGAGGACGAGGCGTCGGAGCGGCTGGTAATGACGGAGGTGCCGCGCCGGGGAGGGGGTGGAGGTCCGGAGGCTGCAGACCAAGCGGGGGACCGAGATTGTGGCCATGCACGTGAGGAACCCCGAGGCCAAGCTCACTGTGCTTTACTCCCACGGCAACGCGGCGGACCTTGGGCAGATGTATGAGCTCTTCGTCGAGCTCAGCCATCATCTCCGAGTGAACTTGATGGGGTAAGGAGTCTTCTCATGTTTTTTCTTTTGCTGAACGTTCTTCGTGGCCTGTTTTTTCTTTTTCTTTTCTTTTCTTTTTTTTTTCCTTTTGAGGTAGGGGGTTAAATTTTGGATTTTGATGCAAAGGAGGATTTTACTGATGTCTGCTGAGACATCGTGATGAAGACAGCGGGAAGTTCTGACCACATGTTTGTTGGAATGTATGAGTCTCCAGGTTCTTAGTTTAATTCAAGTTTGAATTTTTTGTAGTTTGAAATTTTGGTAGGATTGACCTAGCCAATCAGAAAGTTGACGTTTTTGGAGCTCCGTATTTTTTTTTTTTTTTAAAGGAATAAGGAGTAGATTGTTCAACTTAAAATTCTTTGAGCCACTTTGAGGATGCCTGAGACTAGGGTGCTGTTTACCTCTTCGAACGTCTTTGTCTCATATAGCTGTATTCGATTGTGAAATATTAAGCTACAGATGGAAAAGTATGGGTATGGCACTTCTTTTGAACTTCCTTGAGTTGTGTGAGTTAGAGCGGTCTTTGTAAAAAAGGTGTGAATAATGTTCATCTGTGCTTTTTTTCTTTTCTTTTCTTTTGCTCTTGAAATGATAGAAAGGACACCCTGTTTGCTCCTAGTCTATAGATTTTGACTGATTAGCAGAATCATGCTTCAGTTTTTTTTTAATATTTGATTAGAGTTTCTTTGATTTTTTTAAAAAAAATTGAGCGTCTTTTTCTTTGTGTTTCGAAGAGTGTTAGTATAATTATCAGTAAGGATTTTTGATGGATTTAAAGTAGATAAAGAAGTTCCCTAGTTTAGAGCCTTTAAACTTTATGCTTTACATTGGTGTGTGGTGCCTTCTTAGAAAAAATCAAAGACAATTGCAATTATATGGTTGCATGGTCAAGTTTCTTTCTTTCATCTTTATCAAAGAACTAGAAAATGCTGGTTTTGAAGGCAAAAACTGTTTTAGGTATGAAGGGGCATTAATGAATTGGTAGATAGTAGACTTCTTGCTTATGAATGGGTGGTGAGATGCTATTTGAATCCTAGAACTGGAAGCCCACCCAGTGATCTTAATTATTACTCGTTGCCTTGTATGCATTCTTGTGGTTGAAAACTTTTGCTGCATGATCTTTACACTCCCATCAATATATCAATTTCTTGCTTTCATACCTTCTTTTTTTGACCACGAATAGTAGTCTAACATTTGCTGTGGAGGAAATAAAAGCAATATCCACTTAATATGGGATAGACACAATGCAAATACATCATTGTATTTCAAAATAATATTTTATTGAATCTTATGCATATAAATATAACAACATTAATGATGATTATTAATGTTATGATGAATAATTTTAATTGAGAGCTCAATTTAATTTGTTATTTGCATTTGAATAAAGCGATTGGAAGTCCATGCATTTTGGTTGGTCTATGGCATGCTGCGGTTTTAGATTGATTTTAATTGCTGCTTTTATGAATGCAAGTTGTTCTTATCAGTTAATAATGTCGAAGTCTTTTTTGAATGAGGTGCTTTTGGTGGGTTAAGGGTAATGTTTTTAACATGTAGCATAACAGTGAATTTTGGGTTGCCCTTTATGTACCTTAGGTAGTCTCGATGTGATAGGTTCCTTTATTTTTAGAAATTTGGTCTATTGATAGACAGACCAATTTAAAGAGGAGAACTCAGTTTGTTTCCTCTAACATGACTGGTGGATGCATGCTAATTTTCAAAAAGAGAAAAAAAGAAAAGTTATAAGAAGGTGGGAATTTAGAGGATTACACCTCTTAAATATCTACTGTTGCACTCAGATTTAAATTTTAATTTTGCTTATCGTAATCATTAACTTTTAAGATGAATGAAAATCCAAACTTTTCTTCGCTATTTTTGCAGTACTTTTTTTTAATAAAAATTGATTTCAGTTTCTAGTTCAAAATTTATACATTTTTTCTTAAATGTTATATAAGGTTGGATTTTTATGCTTATAATTCAGATGAATAAAGCAGCAAGGATGAGGGAATGCCCATTTATTGCAGTGTATTCACTGCTAGATAATGGCTAATGGATGTAAAGTGTACCAGCAATTAGAGCTTTGCTACTATTGTGCTCTTTTGTTTCAGTCCATACTGTCATTTATTGGCTTAACAACACAATGGGGATGGACTATTTAAGTTTTGAAATTTAGACTTTGGTGTAGAAGTTTTATAATTTCACTCATTGGTGGTTCAAAAGTGCAGTTCTATTGTTTCTTTTTTTTCTGTATGTGTGTGAGGGGGCACCTGCACTTTTTTTGTCTCAGGTACCCTTTCTTAAGTAATACTTTCTAGAGAATGGCTTATATCTATGATTTGGAATCCTGTTTGTAGTGTCAGCCTAACATATAACACTAGAACATCTACAAGTATACAAATGAAGTTTTATAAGTGCAACTGCTGACTAGTTAATTTTTTATTATCATTTCAAATAAGATTAACTTGTGGCTCATTAACATGTGAACCAACAAAAGAAGTTTACACATGGTAGAGGAAAACTGTATCAAGAGTAGACTATAAGCAGAAAGTTGTTTACAGAATCTAGTAATTTCAACTATAGTTAGCCTCATAAATTTATGTCGATAAAAAGTTTGAGAGCAAAGGATGTTATACAAAACTTGAAGTTTATCTATGTTGTATTGAAAGTTAATGACTTCAGTTTTGATAGGTTTCTATATTGATCACAAACTGTGCCTTGTCAGAGGTTCTGATAGGAGATTTAAAATGCATGGATGGACTTTATTGAAAGGCAAATATTTAGCCTGCTATATCCTATGCTTCTAGTACTATGACCTCGAAAGATGGGAAAAGTATTTTGTTTGTAAGGTTGTGTCCGTGCTTTACCATAAAGAAAACTTTGTTATAGTTTCTACCCTACTTTCTCTGCTCAGAGACCCCAATTTGAAAGGTTTGTGCCAAAAATATAATCACATGATGAATGCTGTATCTATTCAACGTGTAGCTGGAAGCCATCTGCACATGTGTCCATTTTCATGTCATGTGAACTCCACCAGCATTTGATGCAACATCTATATGAAAATGGAAGCAAATGTGCTTCTCAAGGGTAATCAAAGAACTGCTGACAAGTCAAGGGGAAGACTAACAAATGCTAAATTGGAAAGTTTTCTAGTGTGTGGAGATCAATAGAGTGAAGCTAAAGCGAATATGCTTAAATGGTTGAACCCTTTTCTTTTAAATAAATGAGCTATTATTTCTTTCTAATATTGAATTTAGGTGTGTAAACGAATAGTAGTTGAGCCGGCTGCTTTAATTTTGAGCCAGTCTCAAGCTATTCACCAATTCACAAACTGCTTGTTCAAGAGATGTGTTAGAGCTTGTGGTCTCTTTAAATTGATTATCCTGGTCCTGGATATATCATATTTTATTTTCCTTATATTAATTATATGTGTATAATAAATAACTATAAAATATTTGTTGTATAGAAATAGTTCTAAAATAATTAATATATAAATTAGTTTTATATTTATATTTCAAGCTTTAACTAAGCCGAGCTCAAACAAGGCAATCAAGCTCTATCTTGGCTCATCTACTAATTCAACAAGCTGAATTTTGAACCAAACATGAGCGAACTCATCAACAACTCATCCATTTGCCAACCCTAATTGAATTTGATGCCGAGACTTAGGACTTGGTACATGATGAGCCTCCAAGTTTGTGTTTCTTTTCATTTTCCTTGCCTCCAATTGCATAGGTCTTCAATTCCATTTGCTTTCTCATATTAATCCATCCATGCTTTTGGTGGAGGATATCCTTTTTAACATAGATATCTAATTTCTGCAGGTATGACTATTCTGGCTATGGACAATCATCTGGAAAGGTTGGAATTATGTTCTTAGTTGCCTCTTGTTTTGCTTTATTTTTAACCTTTCTAAAATTCACCTTTTTTACTTTTTACTGGCAGGCAAGTGAACAAAATACTTATGCAGATATTGAGGCTGCTTATAGATGCCTTGAGGAGACATATGCTAGAGACATAAGTCAAGGAGTTGATATTGTCTTAGCCTCCCATTAAGTTGGATAGAAATGTGTCCACTAGCTTGGTGTGCATCGACAGTTCCATAGAAGGGTGTACATCTGGCGACTGGAATTTCTATCTGATCATGATGGTTCAGTGCAACTCCTTAACGGGACCAGGTGGGCGGCCATAGTCGGGCTTGGTCTTTAGTTAACTGGAAGCATTGGATTCGTCATTTTAATGGTTAGACATAACCAGAGACCCGCAATAGGAGGCCCTATGCCGATTGGGGTTTCTTGGGGCCAAAATAAAATACTGAAAATTGTTTAGGAAAACAATTGGTTTACGAACCTACTTTAGGCTCGTAT
This sequence comes from Areca catechu, assembly GCA_021397845.1. Taxonomy (NCBI): domain Eukaryota; kingdom Viridiplantae; phylum Streptophyta; class Magnoliopsida; order Arecales; family Arecaceae; genus Areca; species Areca catechu. The sequence continues at coordinate 67,291,387 of CM038045.1, forward strand.
GGATGAGCCGGCCATAGTCGGGCTCATGCGAGGCCTATTGGATTTCAGTACCCACTTGAAAAGGCATGTTTTCACGAATTGGAGTAGAGGCTACCAATCTGAAAATTAGTGGGAGAACCTTTAGACTAAAGTCCAGTCTTTTGGTTAAGTTATTAATTCATAAACTAATTGGTCTTATTTTCTTTTCAAATGTCTTCAAATTTATCGCTCCGGTCACTCTCGATAACGAGAAGTTAAAGGGTCACAACTTCGATAGTTGGTATCGAAGGTTGAGAATTGTTCTGGAGCATGAACGGATCCTCTATGTGAACGGATCCGGCACCTGAAATCCCTCCGCTAATGCACGGAGTGCGGTCAGAGATGCTTATATGAAGGGGGTCTTGATTGGACTACTGTCGTTGCATTATGTTAGCGGCTATGAACGACGAGTTCAGTCGCAAATTTGAGGAGGCCCAACCTGATGAAATCTTCAAAAGTTAAAGGAATCCTTCGGCACTCGGATGATGTAGAAAGGTATAAAGTGTCTTGTGCCATCTACAACTCCAAGATGCCGAATGGCGGTTCAGTCACTGATCATGTATTGTACATGATCGAGTTGATTGAAAAGTTGGGCAAACTCGGATGCCCCTTGCACACGAGCAGCTCGGCAAGGATGCGATCTTGAATTCTCTTCCCTCCTCCTATCTTGATTTTCTCGATCATTACAGAATGACCAGCCTGCAGTCAACTACCATGGTCTTTTGGGGTTGCTGCAGACTTTCGAGAAAGACCACAACTAATAAGGGGTGGTAAATTTAGTGGGAGGAAAGTAGAGGTCGTCGTCCTTTAAGAAAGGAAAAAATAAAATAAATAAAAAGGGAAAGAAGGTGCATAATGCTCCAGGCCCTAGTCAGACCAGGGAGTATAAGGCTGATCATCTTCTGTAGAATGCTTCTACTACAAGAAGAAGGGACACTGGAAGAGGAACTGTTCTCTTTATATTACGTCCCTTGATCCGAATAGGAGAGGAAGCAGAAGTCTGTGAACAGGTATTTATATGATAAAACCTTGTAATTACTCAATTGTTGATACTGCTAACTGGGTATTGGATACTGGTAGTCCAATTCATGTTTGTAATTCGTTACAGGGACTTCAAGTTAGCAGAAGATTTGAGAGATGGAGAACAGTTTTGAGCATCGGGAATGGAAATCGTGTTCCAGTATGGCGGGTTGGAGTCCTGCATATTTGTCTTGAGTCTTGTACTGTCGAACTAGTCGACTGTCACTATGTCTTAGTTCATTATGAGCATAATCTCTGTAGGCCTTTTGGCCAATGTGGTTTGAACTTTCAATAAAAGGAGATTTTTGCAATGTTATTTTGAATAACTCTGTTATAATGAAAGCTAGATTAAATAATGGCATATATGTACTATCAAGGCCTGTTAGTGTAATGTACACTTCTAGCAAACGCCAAGGTTAGATAATGTCAATGATTTGTATCTTTGGCACTGTAGGCTAGGTCATATTAACAAAATAGGATAAACAAGATGCGAGGAGATGGACTTCTCGAGGTCAGTGATTCTGAATCATGCCACTTGTGAATCCTGTTTACTAGGTAAAATGACCAAGTCACCTTTACTGGAAGGAAAGGTGAACGAGCTACAGAACTTCTAAGTCTATACATACTGATGTATGTGGACTGATGTCAGTTAGTGCCAGAGAAGGATACAAATATTTCATTACTTTACAGACGACTTTTCCAGACGACTTTTCAAGATTCGGTTTATGTCTTTTTAATGAGACATAAGTCTGAATCGTTTGAAATGTTCAAACGATACCGTAATGAAGTAGAAAAGCAACTGGAAAAAGTATTAAAACCCTTCGATCTGATCGAGATGGGAATACTTATCTGATGCTTTTTTGACATATCTTGAGGAGAATGGAATTCTCTCTCAGTGAACTCCTCTAGGAACACCATAGTTGAATGGTGTGTCCGAAGGAGGAATCGAACCTGTTGGACATGGTTCGATCCATGATGGGCTTTGCAACTTGCCGTTACTTTTGGGAATATGCGCTTCAGACAGCCTGTTACTTATTAAATAATGTTCCAAGTAAGTCTGTTGTCTCACTCCGTATGAGATGTGGAATGGGCGTAAATCCTCAATCTCACACCTTGGGTTTGGGGTTGTCCGGCTTACGTAAAGCGTTTAGACTCAGACAAACTTGGTCCTAAGTCTGACAAGGTGTATTCATTGGTTATCCTAAGGAAACCAAAGGGTATTTCTTCTACTTGGAGAATGAACAAAGGTGTTCGTTGCTCTTAGAGCTATCTTTTTGGAAAAGGAGTTCCTTGGAGAAGGAACTATAGCTTCTAAGATTGACTTGATGAAGTTCAGCAATAGAAGAACCTACACACTCTAAGGACATCGTAGAACCGGCTGTGATTGAATCACACCAGAACCCATTAGGAGATCCGGTAGAATACCGCGTCACCCGGACAGATACTACGGTTTCTTGGTCCGGGACGGTGATCCCATTGAGCTCGATGAGAACAATGAGGATCGATCACCTATATGGATGCACTTCAGAGATCTGACTCTGAGGCATGGCTAGAGCCATGCGATCTGAAATGGAGTCCATGGAAATCAACAATGTTTGGACATTGGTTGATCGCCTGAAGGAATAAAACCCATCGGGTATAAATGGATCTTCAAGAGGAAAAGGGGCGCTGATGGGAAGGTAGAGATCTATAAAGCCCGTCTGGTTGCCAAGGGGTATCGTCAGTGATATGGTATCGATTATGACGAGACTTTCTCCCCTGTGGCAATGCTCAAGTCCATTCGGATCATGCTTGCTTTGGCAGCATATTTTGATTACGAGATCTGGCAGATGGATGTCCGAACTGCTTTCCTGAATGGGGAGCTGGAAGAAGAGGTGTATATGATATAGCCTGAAGGGTTCACATCACAGATGAATCAAAAGTATGCAAGTTGCAGAGGTCCATCTATGGACTCAAGCAAGTGTCTCGAAGTTGGAACTTACGGTTTGATAGGTGTATCAAATCATATGGCTTCGTTAAGAACGGAGAGAACCATGCATTTATAAATGGGTTAATGGTTCTGTGAATGTATTCCTAGTACTGTATGTGACGACATTTCTTAATCAGGAATGATGTCGCAGCATTACAAGGAATAAAGGTCTGGTATCATCTCAGCTCTCCATGAAGGACTTGGGTGAAGCTTCTTACATACTAGGTATGAAATCTATAGAGATAGATCTAAGAAGCTTTTGGGACTGTCCCAGTCTACGTACATTGACACTGTGTTGAAACGGTTCAGCATGGAAAATTCCAAGAAAGGCTATCTTCCGATCGGTTCTGGAATTTTTCTTTCCAAGAAGGATTATGCGACAACTCCTGAGGAAAGAGAGCGCATGAGTAGAGTACCTTATGCTTCGGCAGTAGGCTCTATCATGTATGCTATGACTTGTACTAGACCAGACGTGACATACTCACTAGGAGTAGTGAGTAGATACCAGTCTGACCCAGGTGAGGCGCATGGAAGGTGGTAAGTCCATCCTTAAGTATTTAAGAATACTAAAGATCAATGGCTCATTTATGGAGAACCTGACTTGAAACTTGTGGGGTACTCTGACTCCAGTTCTAGTCGGATAGAGATGATAGCAAGAGTGTGTCAGGGTTTGTTTTACCCTGAATGGGGAGCGCTTCTGCGGAAATGTTTAATCAGGCAACTGGTAGCAGACTCAGGCATGCCCAAGCGAAGAATTGCAGATCAGGTGCGGCAAAGGAAGCTGTCTGGTGCGGAAGTTCCTTGGGAGAGCTAGGGTGGCACCTTCCCTAGATGGTCCTGTTCGGTGTACTGTGACAGCACTGGAGCCATTGCTCAAGCTAAGGAGCCGAAAGCTCATCACCGCACCAAGCACATTGCGGCGCTACCACCTCATACGAGAGATCGTGGAACGAGGCAACATCAATCTTCTGAGAGATCGATGGAAAAGAAAATCTGGCCGACCCCTTCACTAAACCCTCGGAATAAAAGAGTTCGACTATCGTAAATGGGAAATGGGTATTAGATACTCTTCTGATTGGCTTTAGTACAAGGGGAGTTGTTGGGAATTGTGTCCCAAAGCCAATCGCCTGGGTTGTAGGCGGTTGTGCTAAGTATTGTACTCATTTTATGAATTAATAAATATTATTTATGGCAGCTCATCACATACTTAATTTTCCTGAAATGAACTCTTTCAATGTGATGAAGTCCTTAGGAAACACTGACTTCGATACAGAGAGGATGTATCGAGTGGTCCTTAAACCCTGTTCACAACCAAAGGATATATTGTACTGGAGCAAATATCAAGTATAGGTTGTAGTTCATATCGTTTGGTTGTCATCTTGACCAAATGAGTGTGGTGACACTGATATGATCTGCTAGGGGGATATGTGATATCTCATTGAATGTGACTCCGTCAGCCCCTTTCTGCCAAAGGGATCTCACGATTGGATATGGATATATAGTCCTACTGACCTGAGGTCATCACGGTAGCTTGCAAGCAACTCCCTGTGTTTTGGTGCCGGACTACCCAGATTTTTAATCCAGTGATGGAAGGTTTCTGGGTACAGGCAAGTACTTGTGGAGCAGTGATGGACCAAGATGGAATTGACCTGTCCAAACAGTTTGGATTGAATGTCTCGCAGTATCTCAATTTAGCAAATCCTCGGCGGGGTAGTCCTAGTGAAGAGTCACTAGGCTTGCGAGGTTGAGCACGTAGTCGACTGACTCAGTCTGGGTTGGCAGCCCAATCTCAGTCGTCATAAGCATTAGAGGTCAAAGGGATGAATTATACGGTAACCATATGCCAGAGGTTCGATAGTTTGCTCCCGCATCTTCGACCTATCCGGACGCTGGGACCCATTGCTAGATGGTTTCCTGTGCTGGTACTAGAAATTGTTCTAATGCTACCGTTTAGGTTCGAACCTATGAGGTCACACGCCACAGAGGATAACTCTCTAATCCGGATACCGATTACGATTGGGAATGTCTCGGTTTTGGTCAGTAGTATTTTTGAGCTCTCTTTTCCCCGTCTTGCCCTTGTCTGCGTCAACCGGAAATTGTTCCGGGTTGACCAGCACTGCGCCAGGATTTTTTGAATCAGTTTGAACTGATTCGGAGTTCGTTTCGGCCTTCAATTGGTTGTGAACCAATTTTTCCCTTGAACCAAATTTAAAACCGGTTCAAATTAGATTGAACCACTTGGTTTAAATTTTGGACCGTTTTTTTTTTTTTTGGACCGGTGGTTTCTCTCTTGGACCATTTACATATTATTTACGTGGGAGAAAATTTTCTTGCGTTTGAAGGCCAAACGACGGTTTTGTTTGACGCTGGGGGTGGCATTTTTCTTCCCTCCACCGGCCTGGTTTAATCCCATTTAATGGCTGTTAAATGGGTGTTATGGCTGCCGGCGTCATTTGCTTTCCTTGCCTTTACCTCTCCCTCTTCCTTGCTTTTTTAAACGCCTGCGGTCCCTGTTTCAAAGATGCATGTCATCGTTTGAAGGTGTGGAAAACCGTGAGAGCTGGTTCTTTCCTTGGAGAGCTCAATATTTTTACTACCGGGGTTTCAAAGGGCGGGGTTTTGGTGAGAGATTGGGAGAGAAAGATCCTTGATTCCCTGATCCTCTTTGTGCTCAAAATCCTATTTCAGCAAAGCTCTGTTGCTGAAAAATCCTGTGACCATGAAGCTCTCTTCCGGTGGCTAGCACCGTGCGTGGAGACGGATCCGAGAGCCCTGGGCGTGTCTCCCTCTAGAGGGGAGTACCACTCTACTCCTAGGAGCAAACTACGCGAGCCGGGATCGCCCCAGCTGCTCCGAAACGAAGGCCAAAGTCTGCTAACCAGTTCTGCTACAGAAATCTGGCAGCAGATTTTGGTGATTTTTAATTTTTTTGGCTTAGATTTGATTGCAGCAACCGGTGGCAAATCGAAGAAGACTTGTCCAAGAAGCCGCTGCTCAAATTGGGAGCAAACGGAGGTCGGAAGGTGGTGTTTCGACGATGTTTGCAAGCCAAAAACAGGGTCCCAAGGAGGAAGACGACTAGAATAACTTATTCCAGTTATTCCAGTCTATTCCAGGTTTATTCTAGTGTTATTCCAGGAAGAATAAAAGGTATGGAAAATTATTTTTAATCATGCATGGATAGATTAAATTTTTAATATTTTATAAATATTTTATATGTTTATGCATGCCTAAATGCAACTAGAGATTAGATTAGTTCCTGGCGGAGTAGATTCCCGCTGCGCGAATTTTAAAAATTATTTTAAAATCCAATCTGCTCCTGCAGATGTTTGCATGCCTATGTGTAGGATCTTGTCAAACACCTGCATCAGTTTCCTTTCACTTGGCGCCCTAGCTCCCTCCTGGGCCTGGGCTGGCCTAATTTTGCTTCCAGCTGGTCCAGGGCTTCAGGGTTTTTGATTTCTCTTCCTGGGGTCTTCAAATCTTCAAGCTGGATAGACTTGGGCTACTTTTCCATGTCTTCAATCTGATTGGACTTGGTCTTTACTTGTATGATGTGGTCTTGAGTCTTCAGTGTTTGGACATGACTTAAAAAATAAAATTAGCTCAACATGAGCTGACTAGCACTGGACTGGACTAGCTCAACATGAGTTGACTAATACAGGACTCAAATAAAGACAACTTAGATGAACTAAGCTTTATTACAATGGACTTGAAAGTAGCTAAGTGATCCACAGAGGGTTGAGAAGCCTGTCTTATTCTGGTGCCTCTGGTGTCCGTACCAGGAGAGAGTCCCGCATGACTGGTGGAGACCTCTCTCGCTCGTGTCGTCACCATCTTCCGGTGAGCTACTTACAGGGGCTTAGGTGGATCAAAGATCGCCCTACCACCCTCCTACTGGTGTGCTAATCTATTGCCGCCAAGATCGTCGTGGCCCGTAGCTGTTATCGACGTCGGATCGCCCCTTCTGCTCATCCAGTTCGGCCTACTTTTTTGGACCTGCAAAATAGGGTTAGTGACTCGGATCGAGGATTCCGGCGGGGCACTCTGATGGTAGTCAGTGACGATCCAGGGGAACAGATCCTCCTGGTCGAGCCCCTCTTGATAGAACCCACGCTAGGAGGAGTGGGTGATGTGTGAGTGGTGGTCAAGCGAGCTGGGAGTGATGGAGGCCGAGGAATTGGTTGACCTCCTGTGTGACTCCCTCCTTTACTCGCGCTTGCGTTGAGTGGTGTTTGTTGTTGTGTTTGTTTGTAGTACTCCCATGGGGATGCCGATGGCTCTTTTAGCCTAGGTGATCGCTAGACGCCTACCTCGGGATCTCCCCCGTGCTGGCAGACGCGTGCAAGGTGTCCCGTGTCGTGACGGGACGTCTTTCCCGATTCGTGATAAGAGAACCTGCTATGCGCTCTGACATTTTTCTCCTCCACTCGGAAAACTTGGCAGTACCTTGATCGGGGGGGCCGCTGCCCTGGATTCGAATCTCCTGGTTGACTTTCCCTTACAGGTGATGCAGGGTTGGTGGTGAAAGCGTGGCACCTCGATCAAGGAGCTTCCTCCTTTTCTGGTGCAAATGGTAGCTGTGAGCAGTTATTATGGCATGATGGCGCCTCTTCGTGACCCTCGGGCGGCTCGCCGACCCCTTCGCTCGCTGTTCGTTCCGCCCGAGGTGAAGGCCGAGTTGGAGAGGCAGGGCTCGACTCCGAGGGCTCGGCCCCGGTGTGGCTCCACTTGGCGGGAGAGGGCTGAGCTCGACTCCGGGTCAAGAGGCTCGACCTCAAAGGAGCTCCACGTGGCGGAGGAGGGCTGAGCTCGACTCTGAGCAAAGGGCTCGCCTTCGAGGGGCTCGATCTGGGGGAGTCACTTGGCTCCGACCTAAGCATCCGGATCTCGCGGGCTCGACCTGGCAGAGGGCAGTGCTCGGTTTCGGTAGACGGCCCCGATATTCTGAGAGAGCTCGGCTTGGCGAAGGAGCAGGTGGAGTGCCGTGGCCGACGTGGTGGCCTTTTTCAGCGTGGCATCTGACAGGTGCTCTATGTCAACGATCCTACCACATCAATACCGATCACACTCACATGATAATTTTGATAACTTTTAAACCTTCATCCAGGATTATTATCACTTTATAAAGTCTACAATTTAGCTACAAGACTACACTTGCATTGATTGGGATCTTCAAAGCTTTCAGTTGAACCAATGCTAGAGACGGAGAGTCATGTAAAGACATTTCAATTCTTCTAGATGCCATGCCTGTCAACGCTCTTCTTACCATGACTGATGTCCAGTCCTTGTGACTTGTAAGCAGAGTTAATCAATGAGAACCTGGAAAAAAAAAACATATGGATCCAGTAAGGTAAAACCCTACCCAAAAGAACAAATAAAAAATAAGAGGTAAAGAAATTACCTTTGTTACGGAAATGAAGGATAGATCACCACTTCTTGTTGTTGATTGGCAAACCACCAGTTTCACAGGTTCTCACCGGTGTTGAGTCCCGAGAATGGGAGGGATGATCTGATGAAGGAAAAATAAAATAATAAGTGATCGGAAGAAAGAAGAAATAAGTAATGTAAAACCCTTATTCCCCCTCACATGCCCTCACCGTGATCCATGTGAGGCACTTAACGATAGCCGGATAGAATTACTAAATATGGTCCGAATTGAACTTTTCTAAAAACTCCGTCTTGATTGCATCAAATTGAAGTTCAGGAAAAACTAGAAAACCTTAAAATAGTTCAGAAATTTTTGTGATTAATCTACTTATTAAACAATGATAAATAGCATGGTATGATAAATTATACCTTGTATCTTGTGGGGATGTGCCATGCCAATCATCCATACATCATCTAATTCATATTGGCCCATTCATCGTGCTTCCCGCTGGGATTGCAAGCTCATCTCGTTCACTTCATCTTATTCATATTGGCCCATCCATCATGCGCCCCTCTTGGATCGCAAGCCTTCTTACTTTGTCTCAAATTATTTCTATGGTGCATCACTGACATGGTATATTGGGTGTTAAATATAATCCATCCTCGCAAATGGCCTCTTTTCAGTGCAACTTGGGATCGAAGAGAATCCTACCATAGGCAATCGATGGGCACTAAAAACTTTTATCATCCACTCTTTTTTTTTATTTACAAAAAAAAATTTCTTCCAAAAGTTATTCCAATTTGTAATGTTGATGTCAGTAATAAACTGATATGCATGCAGCCAATCATGGTAACCATACGTGGAATGAGTCTTGGTTCAACAACTTATCATTTTTTTTTTTTCTTATTGGAATTTTTCTTGTCAAGTATAATGACCCCCATCTTCCATCCATGCAGAATGTAGCTAGTTAGAGTGAGTGAGCTCAAATAATATGCAACAGTACATTCTACTTCCATTAGAAACTAGGTAGCTCAATCATCTATGTGAATGTCAGCAAGTTTTTTTGTTTTTTTTTCTCCCCTACTAACAGAATGCGAATTGTTGATACCCTCAAGGCTATGCATTGCTGAGCCATCAATCTCTGCCTCATTCACTTTTCAATAGGATAAGTATTATTCTCCTTCCAATGCCGCTTTAGAAGAGGTGTTGTGTTTATAATACAAGGATACCTTTCTGTTTAGGAGAAAATTCTAAACAATTAACAGGACATGCAACTCTAACCGATTCATTTTTCACCAACATCAGCAGCCCTGTAAAACACTACTCAATTTGGACCGTGCATAACATGCAGTTCTGAAAACAGTTACAGAGGTCAATAGGAGCTTGGATACAAATAAATGGCCGCACCTTTTTTCTTCTCTCTGGAAGAATGGATGGGAGGGGATTATGTCCTTTTTTTTTTTTTTTTTTTTTAGGAACAGCAAGAAATTATATTTGGGTCAGCAAATTGTTTGCTTGCATGGTACAGCGAAGGAGAACATGCGTCAGTATATCTTACAGGACAATGCTTTGGTGATCAGCGTTGAGCAGTGAGTCAAATGATTTTTTTTTTTTTTTTTTTTTTGAGGAAATAAGACGGAGCATTTATATAAATTTTATATGAATACATTCAAGAAAGACAGAAAGTAAAATATTTCTAAACTAGCTAAGAGCCCTCCATTTTGGTTTAGATAAAATTCTCCGAATGTTCTACAACATAGGTGACAATCCAATCTAGTACTGAATTCACCTTCCGATAAACATGCCGGATAATTATAGGCTATACAACTGTCAATAAAGTTGCGATATGATGAAGGAGGGGATGCACAGCATCTCCCCTCATACTCCCTATGTTCAGGCCATTATCATGGTAGTCACCCTTGGTAATAAAATGGTCGGCTGGCAAAATCCTCCGTGCATAAGCGATCATAACCCAGTTAAACCCACACACCTTGAAGCTCTATCGCAGGAACTATCGGCTCAAAGATGTAGCTCCTCTCCACCGCTACTAGCTCTAATCCCGATCCTTGGGTAACAAAACTAGTACCACCTTATTTGTCTCTGATGCTATCATCAAAGTTGACCTTAAGGTACAACGGAGATGGGGGCTTCTAGGAGACAAATACTGTAGGGTTGTTACAAGAGCAAGGTGGGAGTCCTAGGTCTCTGTTGGCCTCGAGGTCACTTCAAATATCTCCATAGCATGTATGCAAGCTGCTCTAATACAATTCTCGTCGGGCACCTCCTAGACTCAAAGACCAAATTATTCATGGACAATCATATGTGATATGTAATATAAGTTGCTCAAATACCACATGTCCTAGTCCTCTGGCCTCTAGTACTTTGTCTCAAAAATCCTAGAAAGGCTGGCACTAGATTGTCAGAATGGAAGATCAATTCATGTAGTCTCGCAAGATGCTACACTTATGTAGTCCTTGGACACGTGAAGAGCACGTGCTCAATAATTTCATCTTCAAATCCATAGCCTAAGCAGATCAACTGGATGTGCATACCTCTATTTCTTAGGATAGATCTAATTGGTAGCCGTCTCCAAGCAACCTTCCAAGAAAAGGGCTCACCCTCATCGGTCATCCATATCCAACCAGTATCAAGGCTCCTGTGAAGCTCCTTCCAATACAAGTGATAGAGATCTACCATATTGCTCTCGAAATGCAAGAGGATCTCCATACCTTGATATCTTGGCTACCGTGTATAGAAATTGCCATGGACGGGACACTCTCACCTAGCAAATCTCCAAAGACTCGGGTTACAGCCATTGGATCCCATCCTTTGCTATCAGAGCGAAAAAGATTAGAAATCCTCATAGTATCGGATACCTTAGAGCTAATAAAAGTCGGCCATCGATTCAAGGACAGGACAGCTATCCATGGGTCAAGCAGGAAATTCACTGACCATCCATCCCTCAAGATCTATCTAGCCTGAGAGATCATCTAAGGGGATCAAGTACAGATCTCTCAGCATATAGTCGAGTTGCTCCTACCCACCCTAACCTCCTCTCTATAGACCACAAGCCATACCTGGTCTTTATCATTAAGCTCCATAGGCTATCTAGACCAACCAGCAATCTGGCTATATGTTGAGTAATCAATATCTCTCTCCTCATGACTATGGACTGGATGCCAAGGTCCCCATCTCTTAAAGGCTGGCATATCACATTCCAAGCTAAGTAGTGTAAACTGCCTCCTCCAGGATGCGAGCCCCACAAGAAGCTCTAGAAATATTTCTTGAGACTTGACACCAATGTTTGGGTAGAATGGCATTCGAGAGTAAATAGACAGACATAAAATCAAGAACTGACCTTACCAAAGTGACCTTGCCCATCATGAAAAGAGCTCTAGCCTGCCACCATTTCAAGCGCTTTTGGATCACCAGCTCCACATGACTACATTCTGCCCTCTTAAGCCTACACCCGGTAATGGAACTCCTAGGTAGTATAGCATCATAGTGTGCTCGACAATTCCAAGTCTATCTCTGATCATATGTTGAAGCTGAGCTGTGTTCGCAGGCTAAAATGCACTGCAGATTTGAGAAAGTTCAACTTCTGGCCCAAAGCTAGATAGTAATCTTCCAAAATTCCCTTGAAACCATCAGTGCTCTAAATTATCACCCAACCTACGAGCAAGCAGTCATCTGCAAATAATGATATGAGATTGGATAGGCTAAGAAATAACATTGAGCCCCAAGATGTAACATACAAAGCTTGCAACAAGGGCATTAGCATAAATAATAAATAAGGAGACATAGGACAATCTTGTTGCAGACCAATCATAGAACCAAACAATTTCGACGGAGTCCCATTGATTAGAATGGCAAAGGATGGACTATCAATGCATGCCATGATCTAGCCGATTGTGAGGGTGAAAGTCAAAGTCCACTAAGGCCTTCTCAAGAAAGCTCCAACTCATATGATTGTATGCCTGCTACATATCTAGCTTGATCGTCATAAGACCGTGATGGATAGAGGCTCGGTGCAAGTCATGTATGAATTCTTGAGCGATGAAGACATTGTTAGAGATGTTGTGCCCATTGACAAATGCCCTCTGCTTAGGACAAATAAGCTATGAGAGAAACAGCTTCATCTTGGCTACTATAAGCTTCGTGCAAATCTTGTACAAGGTTGTACACAAGCTGATTGGTCTAAAGTATCTAGCTCAGAAGCATCCTATCATTTTAGTATCAAAGTGATAAAGGTCCACTTTCAAGGTTCAAGCATTTGACCATGAACAAAAAAGTCCTGCACTGCAACCACCATCTCAAAGTGAATAACAGGCCAATACCGTCTAAAAAAAAGAGGAGGAAAACCATATAGTCCAGAGACTTTGTCCTCAGCCAAAGACCAAACTACTTCCGAACCTCATTCATTGATATAGCCCGAATAATCTCCTCTTTAAAACCATGTTGCTAGGAGGGGGTGGCATAAAGGACCTAGTCCCTCCCAAAGACATCGTCTACCTTGATATGAAGAAATGCATTATCTTTTACTTAATCTCATCCTCAGTCATCCACTGCCCCTCAGAGTCTCTCAAGGCCTAAATCTGGTTCCTATGCATTCGAACGATTGTAGCCTGATTGAAAAATCTTGTATTCCTATCCCCCTTCTCGATCCACTAGACTCTGGACTTCTATCTCCAAAAGTTCTCTTGTTGTCTCAAAAGAGAGTGATACATAGATAGCTAGTTTCAAAGCTTAGTCAAGTCTCCCTCTGAAAGACCACACTCTTGCTTCTCCTGCTTTTAGAGTTTGGTAATAGATCCCTCGACATCCTCAAGTCTCCTGAAAATATCACCCACCTCTACCTTGTTCCACCAAAGTAGGCATCTCCTAGTCAGCTCAAGCCTTCGAGTCATCTAGTATCTTTCATCCTCTCTTATCGACAATCTCCACACCTCTCTTACAATCTCTTATGAGCAGGAGTAGGCAAGCCAAAACTTCTTAAATCGAAAAGACTCCGTTAAAAAGAGGTGTTAGTGGTGAATAATCAGACAATGTTCAGAAGCAATCCTCAGTAAGTGACGTACAAGGTGCGCAGGGTGCCGTTGAATCCAACTAGCCATTGCAAAAACTCGATCTATCTTCTTCCAAACTTTGGCTACTTCAAGATGATATTGTACCAGGTAAATCTCGAGCCGACAAGACCGAGATTCACCAGGCCATTGGAATGCAAGAACATCCTAAACTTTCTTGAACTGGCATCATCCATGAAAGGCCATTCTTTTCTTTTCTCTTTAGGCCCATTAATACAATTGAAGTCACCAGCTACAATAAAAGAGATTCCTTGATCAACCAAGATGCTCACCTCCTACCACAAAATTATCCTTTCCCTGTAATCAATACTAGCATATACATTAAACAAAAACCATGTAAATCCATTAAATTTAGAGATTACAGTGACAACTTCCTGAGGACATTAATGGAAGCCATCATAATAGCTGCACCAAGATTCCAAATAACAATAATTTTCCTAGACAAGCCTAGGGACTTCACTACATAAAATCCCCAACTTGGCGAGAATCGACATTGAATACGAGCCAAGCTCGGGCTAGAGAGCCTCATCTCCATTAGAACAAACATCTCAAGTTGATGTTGCTGCACAATCATTTGAAACGTCGAATGAAAGAAGGCTTACCAACTCCCCGAACATTCTAGAAGAGAAGTTTCATTAAAATTAGTGGTGATGAGGCTACCAGTGGACAACCCTACAGCCCTTGGTCTCCTCTTCCATTTTTCCCACTTCCACAGCTTCTCTCATAGCTTGTAGGGGCACTTTCAAATAACCATAGCAATCTCATGAGTCATGTCAACACCCTCCAACTCTTGACCCCCCTTCACCCTTTGGGTTCTTTCGATTATCCCCTCCAGGCATATTGAGGTTGCCTCTTTAGCCAACAACACCGGCACTTGCTTTCGGACACCATCTCTCGGTCGACCTCAGCCAACCCCTATTGCCAAATGCCCTGGTGCACCTTCCGCAACCCCACCCCCCAAGCCTCGGCCACTAGCACTAAGCTTCTGACAGGGCCAAGGAGACTAGAGGAAGGTTGTAGGTGGTCAGCAAGGCTTCCACCACCACCGATTGGGGTGCCATGACCAAAGAGCCCCTTTCAGTACCCTTCTATTCATCCCTTTTTTGCTCACTATTTTGGCTCGTTGAGAACCGCACCTGGGCCATGGACTGTAATCACCATGATTTCCTGCATTTGGGTCATCCTGGGATGACTTTTGGCCTGCTTTAGAGACAACCCACTAGCATCTGGCATGTAAAGATCTCTTGGGCTTGGGCTCCCCTCATGGCCCATTTCCATTTCTTCTTGACTTAGCTCCGATTCAAAAAGCACCAAAAACAGCTTCCCCAACTCGGCCAATTTAACTTGGCTGGACTTGGAGTCATTCTTCTTCTCCGGTGAGCATCGACAAGCAAATTTGGTTGGCTTTTGCCACTTGTTGAAGTTCAATGATGAGCCAGGTAAGGTATCTCCTGATGTAGACGAGCTCGATCGGGAAGGGGAGGAGTTCGGACCAGAAGAGTCTAGATTTGACCTGACCTTCTTTCTCAAGTTAACTAGAGCCCTAGAAGGATCGGGTTGCTGGATTCTCGAGGTCGCCACCCATAATCCAAGATGGGGCTGATCAGGAGCCGCCGTCATCTCGTCCACCATTATCCTACCTTCTTCAGCTATTGGAGAAGCATAAAGTTTTTCGGTTACAAGGATCGCCCCCCAACCTCCCCTCCTCCCGGGCCATCTCATAGTTTTCAACAATGTGACCTAACTAACTGCACTTGTAGCAGATGGTTGGCACATTCTTGTATACAAAGAGCTACCAAAGGATCACATCTTGATCTTAGATTAAAACTCCCGATTTCAGAGGTTCCGATGAGTCAATCTCCATCCTTAGTCTTGCAAACCACATCTTCTGATACTGGGTTGTAAAGTATTCCATCACAACTAATTTTCGGGCCTCTGATGCAATCGCCATCAACATTTCTAGCTGCTAGAACTCCATCGGCAACCTAGCAACCTATGACTCCGTTACCAAAAGCTAGCCAGCAAGCCACCTTTAAAGACTCCCTTATACTTAATTAGATGGTAATCCTTTGCAAGGGCAAAAGCTAGCCAGCAAGCCACCTTTAAAGACTCCCTTATACTTAATTAGATGGTAATCCTTTGCAAGGGCAAAAGCTTCAAGATCTATTTGAAAATTATCCCGAAGCTTTAACTCCTTCGCAATCTATTATTTCGATGAAACCTATCGGCTGAGACTTCAAAAGAGAATGGACCGATTCTCCCGCTACTTCCGTGATGCTTTCATCCTCTCTTTTGGGAAATCGAGAGCCTTCGTGATAAACTTTTGAAACTCCTCTATCTTCTCTGGCAAAATCTTGTGTTCCATCCACCATGATTGCTTTGGCGACCCCTGATCTCTCTGCACCATCAAGCTCTGCCGAGGACCAGCTGCTATGGCTCGGACGTTCCCCTTGTCAGTCATTGCAGCAGAAAACCACAAGCACCTCGAACCTGTTCGATGGAACGCCCAAGTGACTACGCGCTTCTTGATGCACTCACCCAACCGCACCCAGGTGCCTGTCTCATGGCTTTTGCTCAAGAAAAAAATTCTATGGATGACTATGATTCAATCAAATCATAATTGTTTGAAGTTAAAACTAAGAACGGGAAAAAAACCCGCTGCCTGCTTTCTCCTCTTGAAAAATTTGTCAATGACTCATTGATAAACTGATAGCAGCAATGACACCATGCTTAACAAAAAGAATGAAACTAACACGATGGAAAACACAGATGACGAGATGGTGCACTTGCATCTGGATTTAGACATCTTTTGCTACTGTCTTGTTAGAAAGCCGAAGTCTTTACAAATGACATTATACTTCACAAGAATTGCTTAAATTTGGAAATTATACTCTTTTACATCTTGAATGTATCAAACTTTCCCAAAAAAAAGTATCAGTTAACTTTCAGAAAAAGTTCATGGGCAAGCTCACAGAAAGATCGTTTATCGTAGCTTCCAGTGGTTTGAGCCTTTCAGGCTGCAGCCATGCAGCAAATGAACAGGTTGTCAGGTTATTTTAACAAATGAATATTTCTCAAGTACACAATGCTGATACGGGCAGCATAGAAAGTTTGGCAAGGAATTACCTGCTCCCAATCATGGTTGCCTTTCTAGATGTGAAATCTCAAAAGATAAAAAAAAGGATTTTGATCAAAGATATTAATTGTCAAATAGTCACAAGATCTAGAGCAAGTTATTACAAATAATGAGCACTGAAACATAAAGTCAAATATTCAATCACTATAAAAAATTAAAATCACAAAATTATGTATGATTCTGATTCCTGATGTTGATGCAGAGGCACATGCTCGTCATAAAACACGCAAAGCTAAAAACTTCTCTTGGAGCAGAGAACTACATAGGAAGGGGTTGTTAGAGGGTCAGTTCTGGCTGAGCACATACAAAATCTTGAAATATGCCCATTTGGAATGGCGTAAAGATCAAGTTTTTGGTCCATTTTTTAACAGCATCCCCTAGAAATTGCAGACTGCTGGATGCCATAAATTTTAAATATTATCTGCGTGCCACTCACCAAAAAGTTATCCGACTCAATTGATAATGCATAGAATAAGGCTAATCCATTGGCAACGGTTGAGAAGAACTTCACTGACGAGTTTATATAGAACTAGAGTTCGATAAAGTTTTATAATTTAATTTCATGGAAAGAGAAATATATATCAAAAGAATATATCAATGATTAAAGAGAGTTAAAAACCCCATAAAAAACTGATGATATAAATGTGGTCGAAAAACTTAAAGTTTCAATCATATTTTCAAAACTGATGCAACTCTTTAACATTGTATCTGAAGATAACCCACACTATTTGAACAAAAGTTTCAAATAGACACTTGCATGCCAATAAATGAGCATTAGAATTGAAATAGCACCACAACTCACAATATGAAACGAGAATTGTACGACCAACGGCGCAATAATTAAGGACCAACTTTGTCATGTTTCTCGATCACCACTACCTGACTTGGTAAAAACTACCTAGATCTTTTATATTTAAACTGACAATAATGAGCTTATGGAATAACTTCTTGTAATGGCTAATAGAACAGTGCAGATGTTAGTGGAGTACCGTGCCCCCAACCGGTCCACCTATTATATGTAATAGATGCAAGAAGCTAGAGAGTATTGTGCATAAGGAAATTACATGCAAGAGATAAGTAATACTTCAGAAATTGCTTTTGATTCATTTCACCTTACAACTAGTGTACGCCACTGTAATATACATGAAGAAATTGCACTTATATTCTGCTCCTTATTTTTCAAAATATAATTGCACTTTTCTCCAATCAGCAACAACACAGGCTGACAATTCAGTATATAGAGTAAAACCAGATTCTATCTGCCAAGAAAGACACCATGGTCGATTATTTTCAATACTGATCTTCCAATAAGATCTTTTTAAGTATTAGAGTTATACTTATCCATGCTGTTATGTACGGCAAATAATTTGTCATTCAAAAGAGGAAACAAAGAAAAAAAGCATATTGCCAATAACAGAAACCAGACAAAAGAATTACAATACCGAATTTTCTTATTGTAATTGTTATCATATCATTTTCTACTTTGCTTCTGTTAGATAGCTGATCTCACGAAGCAACAACCAAGCTCAAAGTAAGTCAAGCCAAACTGAAAAGTCAAATGTAGGAGCTTTAAGATATCCACATGATTTTTATGTGTACCGAATCTCTTTCAATGGAGAGTAACATACATGATAAGCAAGACTGATTCATGACAGAGAAGAATAAAAATGAAAAGAGGGAATTTCTCCTTCCATGAGCCTAACAACAAAAGGCTGGTTAAATTAAACCCTATTATTTTTTTCCAATAAACATGACAATATGAATTTTCCATCACCAAGACAATCCACCCAACCCATATATTAATCGGAAAGGAAAAACAACCCAAAACCAAGCACTGACCTCTGAATACCTCAGGCCCCAGAAGCTTTGTCTTTGAAACAGTCGATATTGCACAACCCCACCGATCTCATCATATCTCCAAAGCTGCCACCATTTGATTACAACAGTCAAGAGAAACCAACAACACAAAAACCACAGACACAAGAGATATATATACACATATGACTAGAACACAAAATTTGAAAAAAAAGGAAGAAAATCTTAGCCAGTCATTTATTTTATCCGACCGATCAAAGCTTTTCCTTGGTTTCTCTGGCTGATCCATGTTATCCTTCGAATTGTCAGAATGATCAACACTTCTTCTTGATTTTTCTCTCCTATCAGTGCTGGCTCTTGACTTTTCTCTCCGATCTGTGCTTCGCCTATGTTTCTCTCTACGGTCAATGCTTGGCCTAGACTTCTGCTCTGTGCTCTTCCTTGGAAACTCCAAACTGTCAGTGCTTGGCCTAGACTTCTGCTCTGTGCTCGTCCTTGGAACTCCAAACTGTCGGTGCTTGGCCTAGACTTCTCCTTCTGGTCAGTGCTTCCTGGCCTGGAAACTCGAATTGTCAGTGCTAAGCCTAGACTTCTCCTTCTGGTCTGTGCTCATCCTTGGAAACTCCGAATGGTCAGAGCTTGTCCTAGGAGCCTCAGAGAGATCTGACCTCTCAGCTGATTCAATTTTTATCGCGGGTGACTTCTCTATGGCTGATATAAATTTTTTTAGATGCCTTATATAGTCAGGATAAAGTTCCAAGTTACAATGGTTCCCTCCCTGAATCCAGAGAGGCTCATACTTTTCTTTGCACAGTTCCCAAAGCTGCTTCCCATGATAGAATTTCACGACATCATCATCAGTTCCCTGCAAACAAAAAATACAATTCACAATCCTAATGACAGGGAGAACTTCTTGGGAAAGCAGTATCCTTATAGAAGAAATTCTTTAGACAGAGACAACCTAAAGAAGCATGCATGCTTATTTATTTATGCCAAAAATAAATAAGTTCATTTTTCTTTCCAATATTTTTCAAAGTATCATTGCCAATGCTGCACCAAAGATAAACACTTGTTAATATCATTTTTGGAAGGAAACTCTTAATTTGGAATTTCCTATTTTTCATTTGCCTGTTCACATAAAAACATCAGGTTTCTTGTATGATGCAGAAATGACAAATATTGAAGCTTTTTTTTGTAGGCTCTTTATTCCAGACACTGCAGTTATTTTACATCAGTTATCCATTCTACTGGTCAATGCACATTGAACATCCTTTTTTTAGGATGTAAGAGTTTTAAATGAAAGTCATCTTACACTGACATCATTCATATTGTTTGGTGATTGATAATTTGCACTTGACGACAAAAAGGATAGTTCCCACTGATGAATGTCATTATGCAACACATGACTTGAATGTGTGAAATTGAAGTTTTTCTACCATTCTTAAGGGTATGAATGGTAAATACAAGAACTATAGTGCCAGCTATATAAATAAAATTTCTTTCATCTATTCCATCGCCCAATAGTGACTGCAACTACATATCCGTAAATTGAAATATCGAGCTTTGATGGAAGGAACATTCAATACAATGAAGGTTGGAAAGAGGCACCTCTTACTGGTCATGAGTGAGTTATTAATTCAAATAACTGTTGCATTCACTTGGTCATAAGAATCACAATCTCATACGAGTAATGTAATGTTAGTATGCTTTTTCTTTTCCTTATCTAAATGACATATCTAGTAAACTTCAAACTCACAAATAAATAGAAATTCAAATATCAATAAAAAAAACTCCATTAGCAGAAATTTCTAACTCAAGATTTTTTTCTTAGTGAATTGAATGGTGCAAAGAATACCTAAAATGCTTGGGACATAAGAAACAAAGAAAGTGTTGCTGAATGCCGGAAAAAACCAACATTAATGGAAGAATATAAGTACTAAAAACATTTTCTAATGGGAAGTACCAAGTTAAATTTGATGTACAACCATGACCACCCCCCCCACTCCAAAATTTAAGACCTAGATAAGTACGTAGAGCTGTAGACAAAGAAGAATGAAATAAGAAATAAATAATGAAAGTTAATGCTAGCCAATAGCTTTCTATACTTAAAACAAATGATTTAGTTATAATCATCCACTAGAGAATCAAAGTATATGCATGTTGCAAACACAAGATCCATTCTACAAGTATATGTGAAGCATCACCAGAGGAAAAAAAATAAAAATACAAAATTACAGCTACTATAATGTTAATAAAGAAAAATATAAGATAATTTGTAAAAAATGAGGTTCCACTACTTTGGCTAGGAAACTGCAACGCAACATCAATGTGCAGTGTTATAGTACATGGCATTTCATAAGAATATAATCCAATAACTAACTTAGCAAAACTTCCATAACATAGATTTCATTGGGAGCATAAGAATTACTCCAACTATTTAAACTGGGAGAAAAAGAAAGAATGCAAAGAACCAAACTACTAAGAGAATAAAAGATTTATAAGTAACTATTTATACGGAGGCTAACTGAATAAACTTAAAATGTGATATGATGCCTTAGCAACACTTTCAGATAAATCAAGAGAAGTATTAATAAATGTACTTACATGAATTACCAGCACAGGACACTTGACATGTGGAATTTTCTCAATGTTCTGCAAAGATAACAAGGGTTCATGTTAATCTGCCAAAAGCATAAATTCTTTAGAACTAAGCAAAGAATGATACAGGAACCTTGTATATGTCAACCAATATGTACGCTTCACAGGATACATCACTCGTAGACCTGACAAGATGGGACTATGTAGAACAACTGCTCTCAAATGAGGCAAGCGAGTAGCTAAATCCAAAGTAGGCCCACTGCCAACTGATTGACCATATAAAATGATATCTTCTTCATGGGTTCCATATGTCTCCTCAAGGCATCTATAAGCAGCCTCAATATCTGCATAAGTATTTTGTTCACTTGCCTGCCAGTAAAAAGTAAAAAAGGTGAATTTTAGAAAGGTTAAAAATAAAGCAAAACAAGAGGCAACTAAGAACATAATTCCAACCTTTCCAGATGATTGTCCATAGCCAGAATAGTCATACCTGCAGAAATTAGATATCTATGTTAAAAAGGATATCCTCCACCAAAAGCATGGATGGATTAATATGAGAAAGCAAATGGAATTGAAGACCTATGCAATTGGAGGCAAGGAAAATGAAAAGAAACACAAACTTGGAGGCTCATCATGTACCAAGTCCTAAGTCTCGGCATCAAATTCAATTAGGGTTGGCAAATGGATGAGTTGTTGATGAGTTCGCTCATGTTTGGTTCAAAATTCAGCTTGTTGAATTAGTAGATGAGCCAAGATAGAGCTTGATTGCCTTGTTTGAGCTCGGCTTAGTTAAAGCTTGAAATATAAATATAAAACTAATTTATATATTAATTATTTTAGAACTATTTCTATACAACAAATATTTTATAGTTATTTATTATACACATATAATTAATATAAGGAAAATAAAATATGATATATCCAGGACCAGGATAATCAATTTAAAGAGACCACAAGCTCTAACACATCTCTTGAACAAGCAGTTTGTGAATTGGTGAATAGCTTGAGACTGGCTCAAAATTAAAGCAGCCGGCTCAACTACTATTCGTTTACACACCTAAATTCAATATTAGAAAGAAATAATAGCTCATTTATTTAAAAGAAAAGGGTTCAACCATTTAAGCATATTCGCTTTAGCTTCACTCTATTGATCTCCACACACTAGAAAACTTTCCAATTTAGCATTTGTTAGTCTTCCCCTTGACTTGTCAGCAGTTCTTTGATTACCCTTGAGAAGCACATTTGCTTCCATTTTCATATAGATGTTGCATCAAATGCTGGTGGAGTTCACATGACATGAAAATGGACACATGTGCAGATGGCTTCCAGCTACACGTTGAATAGATACAGCATTCATCATGTGATTATATTTTTGGCACAAACCTTTCAAATTGGGGTCTCTGAGCAGAGAAAGTAGGGTAGAAACTATAACAAAGTTTTCTTTATGGTAAAGCACGGACACAACCTTACAAACAAAATACTTTTCCCATCTTTCGAGGTCATAGTACTAGAAGCATAGGATATAGCAGGCTAAATATTTGCCTTTCAATAAAGTCCATCCATGCATTTTAAATCTCCTATCAGAACCTCTGACAAGGCACAGTTTGTGATCAATATAGAAACCTATCAAAACTGAAGTCATTAACTTTCAATACAACATAGATAAACTTCAAGTTTTGTATAACATCCTTTGCTCTCAAACTTTTTATCGACATAAATTTATGAGGCTAACTATAGTTGAAATTACTAGATTCTGTAAACAACTTTCTGCTTATAGTCTACTCTTGATACAGTTTTCCTCTACCATGTGTAAACTTCTTTTGTTGGTTCACATGTTAATGAGCCACAAGTTAATCTTATTTGAAATGATAATAAAAAATTAACTAGTCAGCAGTTGCACTTATAAAACTTCATTTGTATACTTGTAGATGTTCTAGTGTTATATGTTAGGCTGACACTACAAACAGGATTCCAAATCATAGATATAAGCCATTCTCTAGAAAGTATTACTTAAGAAAGGGTACCTGAGACAAAAAAAGTGCAGGTGCCCCCTCACACACATACAGAAAAAAAAGAAACAATAGAACTGCACTTTTGAACCACCAATGAGTGAAATTATAAAACTTCTACACCAAAGTCTAAATTTCAAAACTTAAATAGTCCATCCCCATTGTGTTGTTAAGCCAATAAATGACAGTATGGACTGAAACAAAAGAGCACAATAGTAGCAAAGCTCTAATTGCTGGTACACTTTACATCCATTAGCCATTATCTAGCAGTGAATACACTGCAATAAATGGGCATTCCCTCATCCTTGCTGCTTTATTCATCTGAATTATAAGCATAAAAATCCAACCTTATATAACATTTAAGAAAAAATGTATAAATTTTGAACTAGAAACTGAAATCAATTTTTATTAAAAAAAAGTACTGCAAAAATAGCGAAGAAAAGTTTGGATTTTCATTCATCTTAAAAGTTAATGATTACGATAAGCAAAATTAAAATTTAAATCTGAGTGCAACAGTAGATATTTAAGAGGTGTAATCCTCTAAATTCCCACCTTCTTATAACTTTTCTTTTTTTCTCTTTTTGAAAATTAGCATGCATCCACCAGTCATGTTAGAGGAAACAAACTGAGTTCTCCTCTTTAAATTGGTCTGTCTATCAATAGACCAAATTTCTAAAAATAAAGGAACCTATCACATCGAGACTACCTAAGGTACATAAAGGGCAACCCAAAATTCACTGTTATGCTACATGTTAAAAACATTACCCTTAACCCACCAAAAGCACCTCATTCAAAAAAGACTTCGACATTATTAACTGATAAGAACAACTTGCATTCATAAAAGCAGCAATTAAAATCAATCTAAAACCGCAGCATGCCATAGACCAACCAAAATGCATGGACTTCCAATCGCTTTATTCAAATGCAAATAACAAATTAAATTGAGCTCTCAATTAAAATTATTCATCATAACATTAATAATCATCATTAATGTTGTTATATTTATATGCATAAGATTCAATAAAATATTATTTTGAAATACAATGATGTATTTGCATTGTGTCTATCCCATATTAAGTGGATATTGCTTTTATTTCCTCCACAGCAAATGTTAGACTACTATTCGTGGTCAAAAAAAGAAGGTATGAAAGCAAGAAATTGATATATTGATGGGAGTGTAAAGATCATGCAGCAAAAGTTTTCAACCACAAGAATGCATACAAGGCAACGAGTAATAATTAAGATCACTGGGTGGGCTTCCAGTTCTAGGATTCAAATAGCATCTCACCACCCATTCATAAGCAAGAAGTCTACTATCTACCAATTCATTAATGCCCCTTCATACCTAAAACAGTTTTTGCCTTCAAAACCAGCATTTTCTAGTTCTTTGATAAAGATGAAAGAAAGAAACTTGACCATGCAACCATATAATTGCAATTGTCTTTGATTTTTTCTAAGAAGGCACCACACACCAATGTAAAGCATAAAGTTTAAAGGCTCTAAACTAGGGAACTTCTTTATCTACTTTAAATCCATCAAAAATCCTTACTGATAATTATACTAACACTCTTCGAAACACAAAGAAAAAGACGCTCAATTTTTTTTAAAAAAATCAAAGAAACTCTAATCAAATATTAAAAAAAAACTGAAGCATGATTCTGCTAATCAGTCAAAATCTATAGACTAGGAGCAAACAGGGTGTCCTTTCTATCATTTCAAGAGCAAAAGAAAAGAAAAGAAAAAAAGCACAGATGAACATTATTCACACCTTTTTTACAAAGACCGCTCTAACTCACACAACTCAAGGAAGTTCAAAAGAAGTGCCATACCCATACTTTTCCATCTGTAGCTTAATATTTCACAATCGAATACAGCTATATGAGACAAAGACGTTCGAAGAGGTAAACAGCACCCTAGTCTCAGGCATCCTCAAAGTGGCTCAAAGAATTTTAAGTTGAACAATCTACTCCTTATTCCTTTAAAAAAAAAAAAAAATACGGAGCTCCAAAAACGTCAACTTTCTGATTGGCTAGGTCAATCCTACCAAAATTTCAAACTACAAAAAATTCAAACTTGAATTAAACTAAGAACCTGGAGACTCATACATTCCAACAAACATGTGGTCAGAACTTCCCGCTGTCTTCATCACGATGTCTCAGCAGACATCAGTAAAATCCTCCTTTGCATCAAAATCCAAAATTTAACCCCCTACCTCAAAAGGAAAAAAAAAAGAAAAGAAAAGAAAAAGAAAAAACAGGCCACGAAGAACGTTCAGCAAAAGAAAAAACATGAGAAGACTCCTTACCCCATCAAGTTCACTCGGAGATGATGGCTGAGCTCGACGAAGAGCTCATACATCTGCCCAAGGTCCGCCGCGTTGCCGTGGGAGTAAAGCACAGTGAGCTTGGCCTCGGGGTTCCTCACGTGCATGGCCACAATCTCGGTCCCCCGCTTGGTCTGCAGCCTCCGGACCTCCACCCCCTCCCCGGCGCGGCACCTCCGTCATTACCAGCCGCTCCGACGCCTCGTCCTCCATCACCACGCCATACGACGGCGGGTCGGGAGGGAAGAAGGCGAACCTCGCCACCATCGTGGACTTCACCCCTCCCATCTCCGATCAAACCACCCCCTCCCTCCCTAACTCCCCCCACCTATCGGGTCACGTCGCCGAATGGAGGCTCCGCCGGAGCATCGGAGAGACTCCCGACGAGGATTCTGAGGTTCCAACCTAGGTTTATGGTCTCGGGTTTGGGGGCGGACAATGGAAGAGGGGGCGGCGGGGGGTAAGAGAGGGGACGTTGGGAGAAGGGGATGGAGGGAGGGAGAATAGAGGCATTTTTTGTATTTTGATTTTTTTGAAAAAAAATATTAAGAGAAATATTTCTGAAAAGGGAATAAGCGGGATAATTAAATATAAAGGTTTTGTTTCCTCTCAAGGCGAAGGCGATGGATCCATCATTTTTTTTTTTATCATATTTATTTTATTTTAATATTAAATATAATAATATGATAAAATTTATTTTTTTATATTAAATTATTTTAATTAAATAAGTTTTAAAAAATTAAAATGAAAGAGAGATGAAAAAGAGTTTTCAATATAAGATCGCGAAATGGAATTCATTAGTCTAACATGCTGCAAAATTTAGGGCTATCAATATAGGCCGGCTCGGCCCTAACCCATATGGACTTGCATTTTATGGGCCGAGCTGAGCTAGGCCCACTTGTACAAATAGGCCAAAAAAATCCAACCCGGCCCGGCCCTATGTGGGCTATGGGCTAGGGCCGGCCAGTCCCCTATGTGGGCCATGAGCTAGGGCTGTGGGCTAGGATCGTGGGTTAGGGTCGTGGACTAGGGCCGTGGGCTAGAGATATACTGAAAATATCAAGTAGAAAAAAATGAATCAATTTATACTATTCATTTCTGCAGATTTTGGGACTGGAAATATGTGCTGATACTATGGTAAGAGATGCAATGATAAGAGGCATCTTTGGAGGACAAAAGAAGCGTGTTACAACTGGTAAATCTAACAAGAAAAAGAAGAGACTGGACTAGAAGTCTAGAACTATTAATTATAAGCCGGAACGGTCGCACGAAGGAGGTCTCCTAGTCTTGGAGGCCGAAACGGTGGCCGGTGGGAGCCAGGAAGCAGGGGAAACCCGGAGATCAAACTTCCCCCTCTCCAATCTACACTATTTTCGATGATGGATCGACACGACATCAGGAAAAGCCTGTGAGCCCTCACGGCAGGCCGGCACAGCGATGGTGGCAACCCCCGACCCCGAGCCCCCTCAGACTCGTGCCTCACTGGTCACTGTCTCTAATGATCCGTTAAGAGAAATTAAAAAGAAAATGGAAGAATGACGAGTCCTCATCGCCGAACGGTCGAAGTCCTGGATTTCGGCTGGCATCACAGTCTCGTGGAAGAAGAATGGCGGCCATGGGGTGGGGTTCTTCGTTCTCCCAAATAGCCAAACTTGAGACTCCATTTTTCGGCGGCTCTTTGTGAGTCACTCACGGACTCACTAGTTCTCTCCGACGGAGAGCGGCGACTTTGACCTAACCCTAACAGGGGTCCCGAGTCCCAACTCCCGATCTCCCGTTGTCGTCGAGTAAATAAAATCCATAATGCCTTCAGTCTTCACCCTGTAAGTAGTAATTAGTAAGTCCTAAACCAGTTAACCGTAGGATCGTAGGTGAGTTGACTAACACTAACATATTAAATGAGCTCTGACCCGTAAGACTAAGTTTATTATTATTATATCATGGCCCATGAACTGGCCCGGTCCTAACCCTGTTGAGTCCATGGGCTATAGGGGCCGGGCCAAAAAGTCCACTTACATAAATGGACCAATTATTTCAGCCCGGCCCGGCCCATTTATAGGGCCAAATGGCTGGCCTATGGGCTCTAGCCCATTTTGACAGGTTTACAAAAATTATGATAGTAAGGTCCGATGGGCATGTTGATTTTTTTAAACATTAAAAAAAATATTTATGGATTCCAGCAAAATTTTATAAACATGATTTTAAATCTAACACGAGCATCTCTATTTCTTCTCGGATGCTCAATAATTCAATCTATATTTTATATATTCTTAATTTTTTTATTTTTTTTTTTTTATAATTTTTATTTTTTATTATTGATTATATGTGAAAAGTATGACTAAGTCTTTGCCAATCGGACTACCGTCTTGGTAATTAATTAATTATTTATTTTTTACTAGTACTCAGAAGGAAAAGAGAGGGAATGTAAGGAGGTGGAAAGGGGAAAAAAATAAATTTTTTTATTTTTTTAAAATTTAGATATGAAAAAAATATGTTTTAGAAAATTGGAAGAATAATTAGAGGGGATACTAAAAATGAGGGAGGGAGGACGAGGAGTTCTCGTCATAAGAAACAAACAGAACTAGGTAATGGGATCTGTTGGTTGCATGTACAACAAAAATTATGGGAGCAAGATTTGGTGGGCTTGCTAATTTTTTGAACATTGACGAGCTCTAACAAAATTTTAAATATTATATAATTTTTGTTCTTCATAGAATTTCTTATCATCTGAACTTAATTTATATATACCTTCAATCTTATTTTTATTTATTTATTTATTTGTTTTTATACTTGGAGGAAAAGGAAAGGGACGTGGGGAGAAAGGGAAGGGAGGGAGAAATACAGACTTTTTAATTTTATTTTTTTGAAAAACAATATATTAAGAAAATATTTTTAAAAAATGAGAAAATAATTAAAGAGAAAATAAAATGATGAGAAGGAGATGGAAGGAATCCTCGCATAAGAAAAGAATGGGTTCTATAGAATTTGTTGATTATGTGTAGGGCTGAAAATAGGCCGGTTCAAAGACTATATTTAAAAATTTTTGGATCGAATCCAGGCATCCCTTTGATTCAAAAATTAAATGGACTCTATTTTACAGCCTGCAGACTAGTCTGATATGCTTAAAATTTGGTTCAAAGTCTGAACCAATTTCAGGTGGGCTCGAAGTTTATTGAGCTGGCCCAGCCCAGTTCCAGACAATGGATTTTTGGGCCAGCCCATTTCCAGCCCTAATTGTGTATGCTATAAAAATTAGGATAACGAGGTCAAATAGGTCCGTTGATTTTTTTTGGACATAACATGTTTCAACATAATTTTGTGGATTAGATTTTAAATCTCATATGATGCGAGTCATGTGACTATATGACATCTCTTTTTTTCATAGAACATCTTATTGTCTGATCTTGTTCCGTACATGCTCCATATCTCTATTTTAATCTTCTTTCTTTAACTTTATGTTCATTTCTTCCATGCCTGGAGGGAAAATAGGGGGGGGGGGAGAGGGAGGGAGAAAAAGTGATTTTTTTTTTTTTTTTTAAAAAATGAAGTATTAAGAGAAATATTTTAAAAAGGAAATTAAGGAAAATAATTAAAAGAAAATTAAAATGGGAGGAGGGAGATGGGAGAAGCTTTTGTATATAAAAATTATGACAATAAGGTTTAGCAGGCCTGTAGAATTTTTTGACATTAACGAGTTCTAGCAAAATTTTATGGACAAGATTTAAATCTTGTATGACCTGAGCATCTCCATTTCTCTATATCTTAATATCTGATCTTGTCCCATATATATACCTTTTATCTTTTTAATCTTTTTTTAATCTTTTTCTTTCTTGTCCTTCTTCTTTTTTTTTTTTTTTTTTTTTTTTTCCATACTTGGAGGCAAAAGTAGAGGGATGTGGGAAGAAAGGAATGGAGGGAGGATGAAATATAGGTATTTTTTAATTTTAATTTGTTTTAAAAATGAGGCATTAAGAAAACTATTTTTAAAATTTGGAGAATAATTATAGAGAAAATTAAAATGAGGGAAGGGAGATGGGAGTAGTTCTTGGGAAAAGAAAGGAAAGGGATATAATAGGATTTGTTAGTTGCACGTAAATTATGGGTGCAAATTTAATTAATAAGCCTATTGACATTAACGGATTCTAGCAAAATTTTATTATCAAGATTTTAAATCTTGTATGATACAACAAGCATCCTTATTTTTTATGAAATACCCTACTATCTAATCTCGTGCCATACGTATCTTCTATCTTTCTCTTTCTGTCTTTTTTTTCTTTCTTCCTTTTTTTTTTTTTAATTTCTTAATTTTTCTTTCTTTCATAGTTTTTTACATTTTCTTTTTTTCTTTTTAATCCCTTTCCACGGTCCTTCTTTTCATTTTTTATTCTTCCTTCCATTTTTCTTTCTGCTCTTTCTTTCATTCTTCCATTTTTTTTCTTGTTTTCAATTTTTTTTTTCCCTTCTTCTTTCTCTGTATATAAGTTTCAGAACCCTAACGTTATCTCGAGATGGGATAGTCATCATGCCACCCATGAACTTAAAATTTTAATTATGAAATTTTGTGAAAACCTGATCATATACATATACTTGTGCGAATGTCAAGTGTCATGAGCAATATACAGTGCAGTCGAAATTTCAATTTTTGTTGTTGGACAAATTTAAACCATATGCACATAAAACTCTCTCTGATTCTACTACGAAGCAAATTTATTCTCCCGGATTTGACTTATAATAAATAAATTGGACCCTATCACTTGCTCTTTCTTCTCTCTTTACTAATACATGCATTGCATGTTCCTAATTACTAGATGTTAATTTATTTTTTGAGTTCCAGTTGACAATTTAGATTAGGCAATTCTATGTCTGTCCATGTATACAAAAAAAATATAGATAGGCAATTTAAAATTTTATTTTATTATAATGAATATATTAAGAACTACCATGACTAGCTTGCCACCAAATTTCAGTTCAATTTTTGGCATTACTTTGCATTTAAAATAGAGTTGGGTTAAACCTTGGAGGTGGGTGTACCATCATGGTTAAATAAATTTCATATCAAGGGGAAAAAAAAAAAAAAGTACTATCATTGGTCACTTGATAAATCACCACTCGATTCAATGAGTTGATATACCAGCTGATTGGTGTGATACAGGGATATGGTGGTGGTGTCAATCACATCTTCCCAACCATTTAGGAGATCACCAACTTTTAAATCTTTTTTCCACAAACTTGAATGTAACCAACAAAGTATCGACCATGGAAGAGATATAGTATGATAAGCAGTTCTATTATGCATTCAAGGTCAATTATTTAAGTGAGAGCATTCTTTTCTTTACCCACTTATTCTAATGTCTTCATGCATGTCACAAGATAGTGAAAGGGTGCCAAAATCCTTTTAATTGCAATAACCTTAGCTTGTGATGCATGAAGCTATGTTACAATTTCCTTCTTTCCCTCTCCTTTTTTTTTTTTGTTTTTTTTGGGGGGGGGGGGGGGGGGGGGAAGAATATAGGTGTCAATTTGTTGACTGTGCTGAAAGGTGTTTAGAAACCAACAACAAATGACAACACATGTAGACTTAAAGAGAAACACTTTGAATGGAGATGGGAAGACAAGAGGAAAAGGCCAAGGAGCCTCAGAAATTTATGGACAGGGTTCAGAAGGGCGTGTCTGGCCAAACTCACAGTTTTTTTTTTTTTCCTTGTTTTTTTCTTCGGACAGAGTTTAATGGAAAGAGAAGGGAGCGGAAGGAGCACCAGGCTGTAGCTATTCAAATTGGTCCAAAATATCTGGTCGAAGCCCTGCAGGACTGACATGGCACTGAGGTGGACCCATCACTGACCCCCTAGTAGTCTCCAAGCATGGGCAAATAGAGCTCAAACCAGTTAATATTATATAGATTTCAACATTGTGGCAATCTTGCTTTAATTTAGAATCAAAACATATATTAATATATATATATATATATATATATATATATATATTATATATATATATTAATATATATATAATATATATATATATATATATATATAGCCTTTATAATTCACCGAGCCAAATAAAAAACAAGGTATAGTTTCAAGCCAGGCGCAATCAACAAGAATGGTAACATCTAAAGCCATATAACATTACGAATGAGCTCATTGAATCTGAATGCTTGCATTGATTTGGAACAATAGAAAGGTCCAGGTTGTATTTTTCCTGTGAAAGAATGATTTTTTTTTTTTTTTTTGTCAGGATGGCAACCATTGAACTGTGCAGCATCCATTTTGAGATTTGTACAAGCAAATAGTTAATAGAATACCGAGTTTAGAGTACTTCAAAATTTGTGCATTGATGATTGGCAGCATGAAAAAAAAAAAAAAAAAATTATTATTATTATTATTTGTACCAAAGATACAATCCAAACCTCAATAGATATCCAAACAGCTCAAGTATACCAGAAGTGCTGAGTTAGTTTAGAGAACAAAATATAGCAATAAAACTGATTGCCATCCCCTTCTTTAACAGTCAATTTAGGAGCTTGCCACCAATGTTACCACGATATAAATGTTGTGGCTCTACTAAAACATCGGGAAGAGCTTGATCTTTGTACTAATCTTGGTCAAGAGTACAAACAAATCTTCAAAATATAGCATATATAACAAAATAAAAAAGCATGATGTCGGTGAGAAACTTTCACTATCGGTGCACTCGAGTGCCATTTTTGTGCTGCCTATGTAGTGCGCATGCCTTGGCATGGCTCTTATCATTAGTTGGTCACACCCATATCCTCATGATTCTTTGAAGACACCTTTTGATATGCCTCCCATTCTCTTGGCAGTGAAGGCCCTTTCATGCTGGCATCTTTAGATTGGTGGGGGCACATAAAGTAGTGCATCTTTTCAAAAGATTTCCCATACCAATTGAAAGCGCGTGTTGCCTATGCTGGCTTTGTTCTTGAAACCATTAGAACTTTGGCATGTATAACAGTTGTTTGGGAGACATTTTCTTTTGTGCGAATGTATTAGTAAAGTTTGCTTAGAATTTACAATAATTATAGCAAGCTTTTTTTCTAAGTAAAAGATTTTTTTTTTTGTTTTTTTTTTGTTTCGGGATGGAAGGTGGTAGGCGAAGTAGAGCTCGGAAGTCAGAAGCCACGAGGAGGGAATGGTGGCCATGCCTTCTAGAGCATTTGGAAGCCCTGGGATCAGTAATTTTGAGATCCCTCCTAGAAAATAGGCCTCTGAAATAGGTTATGGCATAAAAAGCTTAATCATCTCCAGGACGTGAGCTGAATAATTCGGAGTTTGGGCTAGCCTAAGTTTTTTTTTAAAAAAATATATTTTTTTAATAATAATTATGTTGCCGTCTATATCGCCGTGGCCTATCTATAGCTCGAAGATGGGGCCGGACGACAATCTCGTTACCTGAAATTCAGCGCGAGTGTTCGGACCTACAAAAGAGAAGAGACTCAGGCCAGGGATCCTGATGGGAGTACTCCGACGACCAAGTCAGTGGACGATCTAGGAGAACAGATCCTCCTCGGTGGATCCCTGTCCAGTCTCCACATTTGAAGGAAGTTTAGTTTTCAAAAGAAAGAGTAGAATGGGAATAACAGTGGAAGAGGAGGGGTTGAGCTGTGGTGGCCGTGTCTGTCAAGACTCTTCCGGTGAGTTCTCCGGTAGCCTCAGGATATTCTCTCTCGCTAACTCCCCCTCTGCTTGCTTTTGCCTACCTTTGATTGATGGGATTTCCTTTTAGACCATGGATCCTCTTTGCTACCCACCTCGGGTTCTCCCCCGTCTGGGGATGCTCGAAGGTCAATGACCGGCAGCGCCCCGTGGGTCATGCCCCAGTGCCCCTTCCTTCATGGTAGGGAGTTACGTCATGGATTCTGACTTCCTGGCCAGTCGCTACACTTTGAAAAATTTGGCAGAACCTCGATCCGGGGCAGCCGCTCCCAGGTTTGAATCCCTTGGCATGGCTTTCTTCTTCCGGTGGTGCAAATGTTCAGCTGGGGAGTGCAGTGCTTTGATTGGAGTGCCCTTTCCTATCCGGTGTAAACAATGGTGGAAGAGATACTGGCACTCTGGGGAGGTGCCCCTCTATAGGTCGATGTACTTTCCCTTCGTAGGCCTTGGACGGCGTGCCACCGCCCAAGGGATGTAGCGGCGTCCCCTTCTCTTCGCTTTAGGGTTTCTTGAGGTACGGTGACCCTGGCCATTCGGACAGTCTCGGGCCATCAGACCTTTCCATTGAAGGGCGCTTGGCTCGAAGAGAGGGAGCTCGACTTCGATCGAGGTGGGCTCGACCTCGAGGAAGCCACCCGACGAAGGAGCTCGAAGAGAAGGAGCTCGACTTTGGTTAAGATGGACTCGACCTCGAGGGAGCCACCCGGCGAAGGAGCTCGAAGAGAGGGAGCTCGACTTTGGCTGAGGTGGGCTTGACCTCGAGCTGAGGTGGGCTCGACCTTGAGGGAGTTGCCCAATGAAGGAGCTCGAAGAGGGGTGTTGACTCTAATCTTGATTTTGATGATTGACAAAATGTTTAAGTATATATGAGTACTAATTGTTTTAAGTGTATTTCTCAGATCTTAGTACTCAACCATGTTGAATGAAGAAATGCTTGTATTTCAGTTGAAAAAGTCCTTAAATTAATGGAAAATCAAATATATGGACTTTGGAATTAATATGAAAGGATTTGAAGATGGTTCAGCAAGGCCGGCACGGCAAAATTTCAGTGGCACGCTTCAGAGGTCGACACCTGAGGTCAACACCTGTCCAGAGGTCGACACCAGAGGTCGACTCATAGCCTGAGAATTCAAATGGGCAGAACTATGGTATTCTGAACTTTTGCCTAAACTTTACTGGAGGTCGACTCATGAGGTCGACACTTGATCCAGAGGTCGACTCATGAGGTCGACTCATGGCATAACGGCTAGTTTTTCTGAACTTCTGATTTGATTTCCAACGGCCATAAACGGCAATATTTTTGAATCTAACGGTCTTGTGGAGTTGTTTCAGCATGAATGAGGTATTTAACCTCCACCAAACTTCAAAAAAGACATGGAGACAAGGTGAAAAGGATTAGAGTGAAAGTAAAAAGCCTTCAAGCAATTCCAAGCCAAAAAGAGTGAGAAATCCAAGAGATTCCTTAGCCAAAAGCTTTCCATCTTTGAGGAATCCAACTTTCAAGAGTTTGGCATTTAGTGAGGTCAAAGATTCCAAGGGAAAAGGCTTGAAGAGTCTCCATCAAGAGCTTCAACGAATTTCTTATTGCTCAAAAGGAGTTTGTATTATTTATTCATTGTATTCATATTCTTTTGTCTTTGGCTAGTTTCAAGGGAATTTGAAACTAGTGTGAGGTTTGTTGGTGAGCCAATTGATAAAACCAACTAGGGTTCCTTGTAAGCCCGAAGCCAAAACAAGTGAGTGGGGTTTGTTGGTGAGCCAATTGATAAAACCAACTAGGGTTCCTTGTAAGCCCGAAGCCAAATAAGTGAGTGAGGTTTGTTGGTGAGCCATTGATAAAACCAACTAGGGTTACTTGTAAGCCCGAAGCCAAAATAAGTGTGTAAGGTTTTGACTTGTGAGCCTGGTAAAACAAGTTGGCTGTAATCTGAAGATTATAGTGGAATTTCCCAAGTGGAGCTTGGGGAGTGGATGTAGGTGCTAGGTGCACCGAACCACTATACTTCTTGTGTGTTTGCATTGCTTTACTCTTTATCTTCTTTTGCTATTTAATTGTCGATTTATTTCATTGCTTCCGTTGCACAATTATTTGAGCACTATCACTCTTCACCTTAAAACTTGATAGCATATATATTGCTTTAATTTTTTAAATACCCAATTCACCCCCCCTCTGGGCACCATATCTGGGCAACAAGTGGTATCAGAGCGCCGGTACTCTCTTGTAGGTCCAACGATCTTGAGTGAAAGATCATGGCCACCCCAATTGGAATGGGTATAGTTGAAGGACAAGCATCAAATCGCCCTCCTTCTTTAATGGCACAAACTACACATATTGGAAAACTCGTATGCGTATTTATTTACAAGCTGTAGATTATCATATATGGAGAGTAATTACCAAAGGGCCTCATCAGCCCACTCACTTGGTTAATGGCATTATCACCCCGAAATCTGAAGAAGAATGGGATGACAATGATATCAAACAAGCTGAGTTAAATGCTAAGGCGATGAATTTGCTATTCTGTGCACTTGACCCTAGTGAATTTAACAGAATATCAAATTGTACTTCCGCCAAAGAAATTTGGGATACACTTGAGGTCACCCATGAGGGTACACACCAAGTGAAGACCACTAAGGTGAACATGCTCATTCATACGTATGAGATGTTCAGGATGGAACCAACTGAAAGTATAAGTGAAATGTATACTAGATTTACAAATATAGTAAATGGTATGAGAAGTTTGGAAAAATTATATCTAATGGTGAACTGGTTAACAAGCTTCTCAGGTCTCTTCCGGCTTCATGGGATGCGAAAGTTACAGCCATAGAAGAAGCCAAGGATGTCAACACTCTACCTCTCGAGCAGCTTCTTGGATCACTGATGACCTACGAGCTTTCACTAAAGCAGAAGACAGTGGACAATGACAAGAAAAAGAAAGCCATAGCCTTCAAGTCCACTACAAAAGAAGAGTCAAGTGATGAATCTGAAGAAGAAGATGATGATGATGAGACAGCCCTAATTACTAGAAAATTTAAAAGATTCATGAGAAAGAAGAAGGGCTTCTACAAGAAAAGGCCACAAAAAGGTGATCACAACAAGGAGAGGAGAAAGAGAAAGAAAGGGATCCACCCATCTGCTTCGAGTGCAAGAAGCCTGGACATTACAAAACGGATTGCCCTTTGCTTAAAAGAGTAGAAGGATGTTGAGAAAGAAGGCCATGATGGCTACCTGGAGTGAGAGTGAGGACTCCAGCAGTGAAGAAGAGCAGCAGGTAGTCGCCAACTTATGTTTCATGGCCAACGAGGATAATGAGATGTGCCTGGCAACCAAAAATAAAAGAAGAATGTGGTATCAGAGCTCGGTGCTCTGATTGAAAATCTAACGATTTTGAGCTAAAGATTATGGTAACCCTTGTAGGTATTAGTGTTAGACCACCATTTTTCAATGGCATAAATTACCTATTTTGGAAAACTCGCATGCGCATCCATATTCAATCTATTAGTTATCATCTTTGGAAAACCATTATTAGTGGTCCTCATATTCCTTCCATTTTGTTAATGGCATTTCCATTCCAAAGCTTGAAGAGGATTGGAATGAATATGACATTAAACAAATTGAACTCAATGCTAAAGCAATGAACTTGCTTTATTGTGCATTGGACTTAAATGAATTTAATAGAGTTTCTACATGCACATCAGCGAAGGAATATGGGACACACTTGAAGTTACTCATGAGGGTACTCTTCAAGTGAAGAACACTAAAATTAATTTGCTTATACATTCTTTTGAAACTTTTGAAATGATGCATTATGAATCTATATCTGATATGTTTTCAAGATTTATGACTATTATTAATGAATTAAAAAGTCTTGGCAAAATCTATACTAATGCTGATTTGGTGAACAAAATTCTTAGATCTTTGCCAAAATCATGGGATCCAAAGGTGACGGCGATCCAAGAAGCTAAAGATGTAGAACCTTACCTTTGGAAGAGCTTATCGGTTCACTCATGACCTATGAGTTGAACTTATGGCAAAGGATAGTGGAAGCTGATACAGAAAATAAAATAATAGCTCTCAAGGCCAAAAGGAAATTCAAGGCAATGATGGCAACTTGGAGCGATAGCGAAGATTCAAGTACAGATTATGAAGTTGCCCATCTTTGTTTCATGGCAAATGAGAAAAAGGAATGTCTTGCAACCCAACATGAAGAAAGGAAGTTCTTGAAAAGAGATTGTACAAGACAATTTAAAGAAGTGGACAAGCTATTTTTTGGACTAAATGGTAAAGGAAGGATTATGTATATTGGTAAATTCTAAACATCGCCTTCCATAATTAAAATTGTAGATTAATTTTTATTGCATCAATTACTTTGAAAAATTGTTTTAAATAGTTAATTAGAATCAAGTTTGAACTTATCATCATTGGCTATGATCATGAACTTTTTGGTGCTGATGAATTTCATGCTATCATGATTAAATCTATGATTGTAAGACCTTCACTTGATTTTGATTAATGTATTTCATGAAAAATACTTTTAAAGATGCATATTGATTTGAAAAATATTTTAATTGATTGATTAGAATCAAGCTTAGACTAATAATCATTTGTTGTGATCATGACCATTTTGATGTTGATGGATTTCAAGCTCTCATGGTCAAACTTGTGATTATTAGATCTTCACTTGATTTTGATTAATATAATTTCTAAATTATTTCAAGTGAAATGCTATGATTTATATGTTTTTATTTTTGGCATCTATGCATAATCTAGAAATGATTTGGATCAAGTATAGAACTAGTAGTTAAGGGTTATTTTTAAGAAGGTATGCTTATTGACAAACCCTTGCTCTAATAGCTAGACTTGATATCATATTACTTCTAGCATTTGTATGGATATCAAATCATCTTAAAATGAATTTGAAATAATGCTAAACGTTTTTATGCGATATAAATGCTTTGTATTTTGAAAATCATGAATATCTTGAAAAAACTTCAAATCTTGATGCATAAGCTTTCATGTTTTATTCCTGAAATAAATGCATATTTTTAAAGGAGGAATAACATTCAGGGGGAGCATCCAAAGATTTGTTATCATATTTGATGCTTTGAATATCTTGTTGATATCATGCTTTGCTTATATTGCTCCGGTACTCCTTCTTGTTTTCAAATCTAATTCTTTGAAGGAGTTACATTCAAATGGTATCATATTCTATTGGCATCAATTTTTTTTTTTATATAAGATTTCCTAGTAACCGCTTCGGATTGGGTTAGTCACCATGGCCGTCCGGTCATAGGAGATAAGCTTAAAAGACCCTCTCTTCCCATTCAACGGGCTCTCTTATGACGTGTAGGGGTGCCGCTGTGACCTTATCCCATGAACAAGTAAAGCGAATCGATAATATACATCAAATCATTTCTTGCATGTGCTTACATTCTTTGGTATCTTGTTCACCTTATATCATATTCAATTGATATCATAAATATTTGATTTCATGCATTGATTTTGATGACCTACTTGCTATTCTTTCCAACTTCATTCCCACTTTGTATTGCCTTTCACCCTTTCACCCTTTTTCATGATGTCAAAAAGGGGAGAAAATTGTTAAGTATGAAAAGGGGAAGATTGGATAAACATGAAAAATCTTTTGAGAAATGAAAGAAAGTGCAAAAGGGGGAGAAGAATGTAAAATGTTTTTATCTAGAGGAAAGAATTAGTAAGAAGAAGAAAATTTGAAAATTTTAAATTTTTCTTTTGCATATTTTAAAAATATTTTTAAAGATTTTTTGGATCATATTTTGAGGGGGAGCTTGGTGCTTATTGTTTTGAGCTTGCATGTTTATCTTATTGTTAATCTTTTTAAGCTTACCCTATTCATATACTTAAAGGTTTTGTCATCATCAAAAAGGGGGAGATTGTTGACTCTAATCTTGATTTTGATGATTGACAAAATGTTTAAGTATATATGAGTACTAATTATGTTTTAAGTGTATTTCTCAGATCTTAGTACTCAACCATGTTGAATGAAGAAATGCTTGTATTTCAGTTGAAAAAGTCCTTAAATTAATGGAAAATCAAATATATGGACTTTGGAATTAATATGAAAGGATTTGAAGATGGTTCAGCAAGGCCGGCACGGCAAAATTTCAGTGGCACGCTTCAGAGGTCGACACCTGAGGTCAACACCTGTCCAGAGGTCGACACCAGAGGTCGACTCATAGCCTGAGAATTCAAATGGGCAGAACTATGGTATTCTGAACTTTTGCCTAAACTTTACTGGAGGTCGACTCATGAGGTCGACACTTGATCCAGAGGTCGACTCATGAGGTCGACTCATGGCATAACGGCTAGTTTTTCTGAACTTCTGATTTGATTTCCAACGGCCATAAACGGCCATATTTTTGAATCTAACGGTCTTGTGGAGTTGTTTCAGCATGAATGAGGTATTTAACCTCCACCAAACTTCAAAAAAGACATGGAGACAAGGTGAAAAGGATTAGAGTGAAAGTAAAAAGCCTTCAAGCAATTCCAAGCCAAAAAGAGTGAGAAATCCAAGAGATTCCTTAGCCAAAAGCTTTCCATCTTTGAGGAATCCAACTTTCAAGAGTTTGGCATTTAGTGAGGTCAAAGATTCCAAGGGAAAAGGCTTGAAGAGTCTCCATCAAGAGCTTCAACGAATTTCTTATTGCTCAAAAGGAGTTTGTATTGTTTTTATTCATTGTATTCATATTCTTTTGTCTTTGGCTAGTTTCAAGGGAATTTGAAACTAGTGTGAGGTTTGTTGGTGAGCCAATTGATAAAACCAACTAGGGTTCCTTGTAAGCCCGAAGCCAAAACAAGTGAGTGGGGTTTGTTGGTGAGCCAATTGATAAAACCAACTAGGGTTCCTTGTAAGCCCGAAGCCAAAACAAGTGAGTGAGGTTTGTTGGTGAGCCAATTGATAAAACCAACTAGGGTTACTTGTAAGCCCGAAGCCAAACAAGTGTGTAAGGTTTTGACTTGTGAGCCTGGTAAAACAAGTCGGCTGTAATCTGAAGATTATAGTGGAATTTCCCAAGTGGAGCTTGGGGAGTGGATGTAGGTGCTAGGTGCACCGAACCACTATACTTCTTGTGTGTTTGCATTGCTTTACTCTTTATCTTCTTTTGCTATTTAATTGTCGATTTATTTC
This sequence comes from Areca catechu, assembly GCA_021397845.1. Classification (NCBI taxonomy): domain Eukaryota; kingdom Viridiplantae; phylum Streptophyta; class Magnoliopsida; order Arecales; family Arecaceae; genus Areca; species Areca catechu. The sequence goes on from CM038045.1 coordinate 67,331,569, forward strand.
ATTGCTTCCGTTGCACAATTATTTGAGCACTATCACTCTTCACCTTAAAACTTGATAGCATATATATTGCTTTAATTTTTTAAATACCCAATTCACCCCCCCTCTTGGGCACCATATCTGGGCAATAAGGGGAGCTCATCTTCGGTCGAGATGGGCTCGACCTCGAGGGAGCCGCCCGGCAAAGGAGCTCGAAAGAGGGAGCTCGATTTCAGCCGAGATGGGCTCGACCTCTAGAGAGCCGCCCGACGAAGGATCTCGAAGAGAGGGAGCTCGACTTCGGTTGAGATGGGCTCGACCGCTACCCGGTGAAGGAGCTCGAAGAGAGGGACTGACGTGGCGATATCTGCCAGCGCGGCTATCAACTGGATCCGAAGGGGACTCCATGTCAGCGATCTTGCCACATCATTTGGCCCCCACTCCCAAGTCCCTGCGGAGTGTCATGTTCAGGACAAAGGGAGTAATGCGAAGCTAACGTGGAAAGGTGAAAATCTAGTACCATTAATATCACGATCACCACCACTTCACGAATCGGGCCTTGGGCCAATGCGGGAATGCCACGTTAGTGAGTCTGAGGAAGCATAATGATCGATGCAGGACCCAAGGTGATTTTTAGTGAATTGAGGCATCGCTTCTGGCTGATCTCGACATGCGGCACCCATCCAATGGAGGGAGTCCTAAGAGGATGCATGGTCGCTGTCTAGCTATTTTAAAAAGAAAAAAAACTTTCCTTAAATCATCTCTTTCGAATTCTTCGCACCCGTCGACGGATTAGAGTCTTCTTCCTCCCCCCCGCTATCCTTTACCTTCGAGGCCACCAGGTTTGTCTCCCTTAGTCCTTTCTTTCTTCTCTAGCTAGGTCGAGTCCGCCTTTAGAACCTTCCAAAACATCATTTTTTTCTTCTTCCTTCCATGTTCTGTCTTAGATGGCTCCCTTGGGTCAGAACCATCGTCTCTCCAGCAACCCCGACAGGGCAGGGCCCTCTCGACCGAGGACTCTATCCTTCGATGAGGAGGAGGAGGTTCCTCTCTGTATCCATAAGGTTCCTCGTCCGACCGGCATAGTTATAGGAGAACCTAGGGCTCCCCTTCCTATTCTTTCTGCTCCTAAGGTCCCTTCTAAGCCTTCCCGTCTGACTGGGCCCTCTGGTGTCACGTCGATGATGACTAGAGAGGATCTCTATGTGATTCAAGATGCTTACGGGATCCCGAACTCCGTCCGGCTCTCGGTCCCGGGACTAGGGGAACAGGTGACCTCCGGCAGCCCGGGTCGGATTGCCCTCTATGAGGAATTCTTCGTAGGGGGTCTTCGCTTGCCCTTTCATCATTTCTTTCTTCTTTCTGTGCTTAGTAATTATCACCTCGTCCCCACTCAGTTGGCCCCAAATACAGTTAGAACCATTAACTGCTTCATTGTCTTCTGCCACTTCCATGGGATCATTGCCCGTTTCTCCTTGTTCAAGGCCTTCTTCATCCTGAAACGCTACCTGACCGAGGACGGGTGGTGGTTTGTGTCTCCTCGTCCAAAGGGCATAAAGTTTAAACTTCTCTCTTCCATCAAAGGGTGGAAGAGAAATATTTTTTTGCCATCGTCAACGGAGTCGATTAGGTCTGGAGTGATCCGGACCAGACTCTGAACCGAAACTCCCAAGTCGAGGCTGCTGATCGGGAAGTATATGACCAGCTCATTTTCGACCAAATCTCCTCTCTTAAGGTTCTACTGTCAGAGCAGACCTATTCGAAGCCAGGGTCAGCCCAATCCGGGAGTTGGATGAGTTCAGAACAACGCCTCTCCTTCTTTTGCAATCCCTCTTATGTTCGAGGTTGACCTCTATTTCCCTCTTCCTGTAGGTATGAAATTCTCTGTGGAGCAGCTCCTTGAGTCTACTCAAAAAAGGAGCGTGTCGGCAGGGCCCAGGGATACCCTATCGAAGAGGGCCCGGACTGAGCCCAGCCAAAGGACTGGGTCTGATGTAGCCTTCGGCCCAGGGGGGAGGGTGGCCGAATCGGCCCCCGATTCATCGAGGTAGCAGACTCAGCCCCCGTCCCGGGAGTCTGACGCGAGCGCACGGACCCGGCCCACCGCTGCCACCATGGTCCAGCCTCTGAAAGTCATCGAGATGGATGTGGGGAGAGAAGAGAGAAGGGAGCGACCACCGGCGATGCCGTCGAGCATGACAGAGAGCTCCACCTGGAATTCGAAGATGTCTTCGATTACTCCTCTCGAGGTGCGGCGGCGGTCCTAGTCCCATCGAGGACTGTCATCCAAAGGGCGATGATCGAGGTGATGTTGAATTCTACGATCACCAAGGATTGTCTGATGGCCGAGCGCATGATGGACTTCATCGTCCAGTCACGTGACGGGCGCGAAAGGGGAGTCGGGTCATTGCCGAAGGCCATCCGCAGCACTTTTCCCCACCTTTTCATGGTAGGTCCTCTTGTCTTCTTCTTTTTTTTTCTTCTTCCCTTTTTTTTTGGTCTGCCATGATCAACATCTTCTTTGGTGCAGGTCGAGATGAACCTCTTCCTTATCTACGACTACTGCACCCAGTGGGCCAAGAGGGAGGATTTGAAGGAGCAGGAGCTCGCAACGCTGGCGGTCGTGGCCAAGGAGAAGAATGATAGGGCCCAGTCCATAGAAGAGAAGAACAAAGCCTTCTAGGCTGAGGTGGCTAGCACCGAGAGGTGGATCAGGGACCTCAAAGCATCCTGGCCCAAGAGAAAGATTGGGCCAAACGCCAGGCTGAGGAGCTCAAAGCCGAGGTGGCTCGGGCAGAGGAGCGGTCTCAAGCCCTTTGAGCTCAGCTAGAGGTGGCACAGGCGCGGGCATCGACAGCCGAGGAGAAGGTTGCTGGGGCGGTGGCCTTAATCGAGGCTGCCAAGAAGGAGGCCTCGAGGCGGTGCCCAAGTTCAAGGCCTCGGTGGAGTATGCTGATGAAGTCCGGGAGGTGGCCACGGACTCATTCATCAAGGGCTACGGGTTCTGCCAGTCCCGGATGGCCCAACTCCTTCCAGAGCTAAAGCTGGACGAGCTTGCTCTTCCAGAGGCTCCAGGCGAGGGTTCAGAAGAGGCCACAATCAAAGTGGAGGCAGAGCCTGCAGTCGATTTGGAAGCAGCCCCTCCGATGGAGGTCTGAGAAGATGCCGCCGCGTCCCATCGTCGTCCCGGGAAGGAGTTGGCAGAGCAGTAGCCTTTAGGATAAGGACCTCCTTTAGTTTTCTTTTTTTTTCCACTTGTACCTTTCTTTTGTTTCAGGATCGCCCGGCCTGTCAGGGGTCCTCTAATGATGTAGTTCCCTAGTCAAGTTTTAATGAGATTTTATTTCTTTTTCATTAGACTTAGCATTCTAGTACTTTTAGTTTTCTCGATTTCTTTTTTACAATTGCCCATGTGCATGGTCCTGCTGTGGTGTTTCATCTCAAGATACCAAGCTTTCAGTCCTTTTTGGCAGAGTTCTGGGTGCAATAGGCAGCCATGAAGAGAAGTCATGGGACTTCACAAGTTACCTTCACTATGTTGAAAGCTCGGTTGTAGGACTTCATGCGCTTTCTCAGAGCTGGTTACATATTCTGGGTTCTTCCTGGCCAAGCTGAGAGTCGGTGAATGGCTCGAGGAGGCCTGAGGGACCCCGAGAGAGACCATCTCTGGGTGCCCGGGACACCATCGAGCTAGGGAGTTGAGCTTGAAAAGTCCTGAAGACGTCTCCACCAAACCGGGACTTGAGCAGATAGAGTGTGGGGCTTCTAGAGTTTCCCAGCTTCGAGGTATGGAGCTTCTGGAGTTTTTTGGCTTTGAGGTGCAGGGCTTCTTGGTGTGGGCACCATAGCTCAAAAGAGAATTCAATCCAATCTAATCAAGCTAGGTTCATTATGGATTTCAATGGATTAAGTTAATTGTACTTTTGGTTTCAATTTAATTTCTATAATTGAACATGAGTCTCAATTTAATTTCTATAATTGAACATGAGTCTCAATTTTATTTCTTTAATTGAACATGAGTCCTGTAAATAGGAAAATTTATTTTTTTGGTTGAGTTTGAGTCTTGTAATTAGGATTAGGTCCATGTCAATTTGGTCTTTTGAGTCAAAATTGGGTTCAATTTGACCTTGTACTTAGTTGGATCCAAGATGAGTTTGAATTGGGTTCAAGTTAAGCAAGAGGGCTTGAAGATTAAGTGCAACAAATCACTCCAACAAACCATGCCAAGGTAGATGCTACATCATCAAGTCTAATTGGAAGCCATGTCATCTTCAAAGCCAACATGGAGAACACCTAAGCATGCCACATCACCATTCAATGGGCGGCCAAGTTTGAATTCAAAAGCAAGGTGGCCGACCACCATTTTCTCCTCCATTCAAGCATGGTTTCAACTCTCCTTCCATGTAGCTTGCAACATCCCATGATTTGCTCTTTGTAATTTGAATTTTCAAAATGATTTGGAGGCTTATAAATACCCCTCTTGTAAGATGATTATTCATGAATGAAAATTTTAAGTTTCTACTTCCATTTGTGTTGTGCAAGTGTCCTCCGAGAGGGAGAGGGTGAGAAGCCTATAGGTTCTTCCATTAGCCGACCTAGCCACCTTCCCAAATCCATTACATTCCACCAAGGCGCTGCCCCTTCCATCAACCAAAGGAGTCCTTCCCATCCACCAACCAAAGTAGCCACCTTCTTCAAGCTTCAAGGCCGCCAACACCATTCTCCAAGGAAGCCGTTCCACAACACTTTGGAGTGCCCATCTTCTTCCTTCAAGAGATGCCAACTTGATTTCAACCAAGGAGTTCCAATCAACCCACATTCCAGGTGCCAAATTCATCATCTTGATCTCCTACAACTTTAACCAATCCACCAACATTCATTCCTACTTTAAACCTTCCATTCCCTTTTTCCTGCCATTCTAAGTCACTAATCCCCCTTCTTTCTAGGATCCTTCAAGATTGCGAGATGAAGAGGAGGTTAATCTTGCCATTGGAATCATCTAAGCTAGAGATCTTCTTTCCATGGTATGAAAGTTTCAAGTTCTAACATCAATCCATAGAGTGCTGAAATTGATTCATCGCTAAAAGTGTGAGAATTCAATATTGATATGTAAACCTTCTTTTACTCTTAGGTTTGAATATTTGAATGGTTTATGTCCTAGTTAGAATGGTTTTCCAACCATTAGATCCAATCTTCATTGATTAAACAAGAGCTATAGTTTGGGTTACCTTAAATCCATTGTTTAGTTTTCCTTCATATGATTCTGTGCTTATCTTATGAATGAATTTTGTTTATGTAAGTAGGGATCATTGCTCAACCAATCTTGTTAATATTCTAATTTAGAAATCATCCTTTGCATGCCACATCACTTCTGGAGTTTCCTGGCTTCGAGGTGCGGGGTATTTGGAGTTTTCCGGCTTTAAGGTGCGGGGCATTTGGAGTTTTCCAGCTTCGAGGTGCGGGGCTTTCGGAGTTTTCTAGCTTCGAGGTATGGAGCTTCCAGAGTTTCTTGACTTCGAGGTACGGGGCTTCTGGAGTTTTCCGGCTTTGGCCACCAGACCTGGGGTTGGACAGCAATATTCCTGCAAGGTAAAGACAATTTTGCACCAAAAAGAATTTTTATTAATGAGAGGAAGCTTTACATCATTGTTAGTATATCCTTTAATTGCTGGCATTCCAAGTTCGTGGGAACCGGGTCCCATCAAGTTTGGTTAGATAGTAGGCTCCATGGGGAAGGGCTTCAACTACTCTATAAGGGCCTTCCAGTTCGGGGAGCTTGCCACATTCCCGAGGTCGAGAGGCTTTGGCCCGCTGCAGTACCAAATCATCCAAGCAAAAGGTCTTTGGCCTTATCCGAGAGTTGTGATACCGGGCTACTTGCTATCGATAGGCCGCCATCCAGAGTCGAAACTTGTCCCTCGTTTCTTCAAGGAGATCCAAGTTGAGTAGAAGGCGAGCTGGGTTTTTGGCTTCGTCATATTGTTCCACCCGCAATGTGGGCATACCAAGTTCCACCGGACTATGGCTTTGGCACCAAAAATGAGGTTGAAGGGAATCTCATCTGTGGTCGTTCGGGGCATTTGTGGTTGGCCAGAGGACACTAGGAGTTCTTGGGCCCACCTACCTTTGGCCTGATCTAGCCTGGCTCGGAGCCCCTGGAGGATGGTTTGGTTGGTTACCTCGGCCTCTCCGTTGGTCTGAGGGTGAGCCACCGAGGTGAAGTGATGATGAATATTGAGGCCGGCAAGACTCTTTGAACTCCCTATTGTTGAACTATCGTCCGTTATCAGTGATGATAGTGTGGGGGAGTCTGAAGCGATAGATGATCAACTTCCAAAAGAATTGGCTGACCTTGACTTTGGTAATCCATGCTAGCGGCTCAGCCTCTACCTACTTAGTGAAGTAATTGATTGCTACTATCAAAAACTTGTGCTATCTGGATGCAAGATAAAATGGACCAAGGATGTCCATCCCCCACTGAGCAAACGGCCAGGGGCAGAGAGCTGGGAGAGTGGCATGGCCGGTTGATGCTGTATGCAGGCGTGGCGCTGGCAGCGGTCGTACTTCTTCATGAAGTCGGCTATGTCCTCCCTCATAGTCTCCCAGTAGTATCCTTGGTGGAGGGCTTTGTATGCTAATATCCTACCCCCCACATGATTCCCGCAGAGGCCCTTGTGTATCTCTTGGAGTACAAAGGCCGCCTCTGAGGGTTTCAAGTATTTCAGAAATGGATAAGAGTAGGACCTGCGATAGAGTTGCTATCCATCAGCATAAAGCACGCGGCTTTCTTCTTGACGAGGCCAGTCTCTGCACGATCTTCAGGCAGGGTACCATCGGTGATGTATTGATGTACCAGTCCATCCAACTGGATTCTGGGATGACTTGCTGCACTTCTCTAGAAGCCTCATAACTTGGAGCCTGGAGGTACTCGACGTAGGTGTGCCCCAGCGATGAGTTCGGTAGGGTCACGAGCCTGGAGAGGTATCGGTGCGAGCGTTCTTCCCATGAGGAATGTGGGAGATGCTGAAGCACCAGAAGCTCACCATGTTCGAGCATACCTGCTCCAAGTACTTTAATATTTGAGGATCTCGGGCCTTAAATTCTTTTAAGACCTGTCCAGCCACCAGCTGAGAGTCGGTGAAGACCTTCAAATTGGGTACACCCAGTTCACGAGAGACTCTCAATCCTACGAGAAATGCCTCGTACTCTGCCTGGTTGTTGATGGCCATAATTGGAAGTGGACCCAGATTACAAGGGGGGTTGGAGGATTTGGTGGAGAGGTTTGGAGGGATGGGGGGGTTTGAGGATTTGGTGGAGGACTTGGAGGGGTGTGGCCAACTCCTTGAATTTGAATCTCCTTGTGGCACCAAAGAGTGATGAGGTGACTAGTGAGGTGGTGCCTGATGACGTGGCATGATAAGATGGTCTTCTACTTGGATAAGGAGTGACATGTGGCACCAAGTGGTCCTAGTTGATGGTCCTTTTCTCTTGCTTGGTTGATGTGTCTTCTCTTTCTTCATGTGATCAAATTCTGGGGTCCAGAATTTGAGTTTTGTTGCTGGCTTCATTGCTTTAAGACTTGATTAACTGAAATAGACTTAACTCAATTGAACTGACTTGATGACCTAAACTTGAAACGGACTTACAGGAAATGAATTTTTTTTTTTAAAAGTATTACAGGACCATCAAATAAATACTCTTGATTAATTATAGGACTCTTGAAAAGGAAATGGCTTTTGAAAATAAAACATTTACAGGACTCTTGAAAGGAAATGGCTCTTGAAAATAAAACATTTTTGAACTAAAGGATACAAGGTAACCTAATTATCTTCGATCCAAATTGGGATAAGGCTAACCTTGTTGGAATGAAGTTTCTTTCGATTTTGTGTCCACACCAATTCTCCTGTTGGACAGAACTCAACCCAGTCGAGTATGGTTCAGTTTTGCCCTGGTAATGCTCGAACAAGTCTAGGTTAAGTCTTTGTAGGTCCTCTCGAGTAATCCAAGAAGTTGTCGGACTCAGGTCGACCTTGCCATTGAAACCAGGTATCGCTGATAGTCTTATTCCTGGTAGTAATGGTCTTGTCATCCAGGATTCTCTAAATCCTCTCTCTCGCTCAGGTAGGGGTTGTGGTGGACACCGGAAACATGTTCACTCTCAATGAAAGTTTCTGGTCCAAAGGCTCACTAGTATTAGTACTGATTCTTTGTATTCTACTAGGTCTGAAATATTAAGGTTGTACTGATACCATATCAGGTGGAAATTCCAAAACATATGCATTAGGCCCTATTTTCTTTAAGATCTTGAAAGGTCCCGCTCCGCGGGCATGCAGCTTCTTTATGGTTCCAGAGGGGAACCATTCAGGGTTGAGCCTAATCATCGCATAATCTCCTTCACAGAATTCGTTAGCCCTCTTATATGAGTCAGCTAAATGTTTTGTAATTTCATTGCTCAGGTTGATCTTATTACTGATTTCTTTATGCAGTTGTGACATGCTATGCAAAAGACTCAGCGAACTTAGAGACTCGTGTTGAATAGGTAGTGGGATTAGATCTAAAGGCTTCCTAGGCTTGTAACCATGGACTATCTCAAAGGGACTTTTGCCCGTAGATCATTGATCGAACTGTTGTAAGCGAACTCAGCACGTGGCAATAACAAATCCCAGTTCCCTAGACTTTCTCCCACTAGGCATCTCAGCAAGTTCCCTAGACTTCTATTTACAACCTCGTTTTGTCCATCAGTTTGGGGATGGTAGGCTGTGGAGAATTTCAATCTGGTTCCTAATAGGTGCCAAAGGGTTTTCAGAAGTAATTGTGAAGCGGACATCCCTATCAGAAACTATGGTTTTTTGGTAACCCGTGGAGTCTGACTACTTGATCAAGAAAGAGTTTGGCTATCCTAGAGGCATCGGAAGTTTGGGAGCAAGGTATGAAATGGGCCATTTTTGAAAACCGGTCGACCACCACAAAGATTGAATCATTGTTTGAATGGTCTTGGGTAATCCTAGAACAAAGTCCATGCTTAGATCCTGCCATGGACCTCAGATACAGGTAACGGAGTGTATAGCCCGGTATTCTTCTTTTGCTGCTTTGCAACAGCACATATCCTACATCGGGCTAAAGGTTTGCTACTTGTTTCTTAGGGCCTGGCCAGTAAAATTGTTCCTCAACAGCCAAGATGATGCGGCAAGCATATGATTAATGTTTTGAATATAGTTTGTAGAGCAATGAAACCTAATTACACTAGCATTGTACTCATCATAATAAGACTTAAGGATTATAAGAAATGGACTTTACTTGATTAGACACAATCCTAAACTAAGAGGGAAGAAGATCTAGACAATATGGGCTAATGATTGTGGGACTTACTTGATGAGCTTTCCAACCTTCTTTCTTTTGATCCTACCTGAAACTACCATGCTCAGAACTGAAGAACCTAGATAACAGAGATCAGAATCCTGGACTTGGGGCTTCAGCTTGTTGTTCTTTGTCAAGGTGAACCTGGCCCACAACTCAAAGTCTTCGAAGGACCCTGCAATGAATCAAAGTTAAGGAAGAATGATAAGAACATATAAAAGGATGGGAGAATTTATGAACTAAGATCAGAAATTTGAGTAGATCTGGCCGACTCCAATGCCTTCACTTGACTTGGAAGATGCTTTGCTAGGAAAAAAGAAGGGTTTTGGCATGGAGGAAAAAGGATGGGAAACTTTTCACATAAAAAAAAAACAAGACAACTTCTACTTCCAAAATTCAACTTCACTTTTCATTCATTCCCCCCAAAATCAATCCCCTTACAATGGGCATCCAAGGCCTTTAATAGCCTCACAAAGCTAGCTTTTGAAATTTAAAAACTCTCCAAATTGAGGAGGATTACAAGGGGGGGTTGGAGGATTTGGTGGAGAGTTTGGAGGAATGGGGGGGGTTGGAGGATTTGGTGGAGGACTTGGAGGGGTGTGGCCAACCTCCTTGAATTTGAATCTTCCTTGTTGGCACCAAAGAGTGATAAGGTGACTAGTGAGGTGGCGCCTGATGACGTGGCATGATGAGATGGTCTTCTACTTGATAAGGAATGACATGTGGCGCCAAGTGGTCCTAGTTGATGGTCCTTTCTCTTGCTTAGTTGATGTGTCTTCTCTTCTTCATATGGTCAAATTCTGGGGTCCAGAATTTGAGTCTTTGTGCTGGCTTTCATTGCTTTAAGACTTGATTAACTGAAATAGACTTAACTCAGCTGAACTGACTTGACTGACCTAAACTTGAAACGGACTTACAGGAAATGAAATATTTTTTTAAAAAGTAATACAGGACTCAATAAACACTCTTGATTAATTACAGGACTCTTGAAAAGAAAATTGCTCTTGAAAATAAAACATTACAGGACTCTTGAAAAGGAAATGGTTCTTGAAAATAAAACATTTTTGAACTAAAGGTACAAGGTAACCTAATTATCTTCGATCCAAATTGGGATAAGGCTAACCTTGTTGGAGTGAAGTTTCTTTTGGTTTCTGGTGTCCACACAATCGGCAGAACCTCAAGCACTTGCAGCTCTTCCTCCTGTCCCTCCAGTCGACAACCGACCCACCGAGAAGCCTGTAGTATAATATGCTGGGGAATATAGTGCGCTTCTAAGAGGGCCCGGGAGAGGGAGAGGTTAGAAAATGTACTCCCCTTTATGAGGGAGGAGGGATCTGGGAATGGAAATGTAAATAATGATACCATGGTTGTTGAGATGATGATTGCCAGGCATCCTATAAAGCGGATTATGGTCGATAGTGAAAGTTTGGCTGATGTCATTTTTATAATGCCTTCTCCAAGATGAATTTACCCTTCGCTCGACTAAAACCAGTGCACAACCCCCTTATCAGTTTTACTGGAGACTCCATGAGGGTTGAAGGAGAGATCACTCTCAACTGTTACTACCGGATCACCACCTCAACAGAGCACAATCATGATGACCTTCATGGTTGTTAGACTCCCTTCGGCCTACAACATGATCCTTGGCCATCCCGGACTCAATCTGCTCGATGCGGTCATTTCCACCAAGTGACTGCTGGTATAGTTTCCCACTCCTTATGGCGTGGGGAGATACGGGGGCACCTCAGCTGATCCAACTTGTTTGCAAGCTATCCCTGGGGCCAGAAGTATCGAGGAGATCCTAGTGTCGATGACCTCGACCAGAGGGTGCAGGACCCCATGGACGGTCCAGTTGAGCATCTATTGAATGCCCCCGACATAGACCCATCGAAGATGGTACAGATCGGGGCCCAGCTGCAGGAAGAAGAGTGGGCTCGCCTGTGGATTTCCTCCGGCAATGCGGACGTGTTCGCCTGGATTACGGCAGGCATGCCAAGGATTTCGCCCAACATCATTACTCACAGATTGAACATTGACTCGAAGTGCCGCCCGATCTAACAGAAGAAGAGGTGTTTTGCCCTGGAGAGGCAATGGGCAGTCAACGAGGAGGTGGAGAAGCTCCTCGCAGTTGGTTTCATTCATGAAGTGCAGTATCCTAGATGGCTGGTGAATGTAGTTATGGTCAAGAAAAGTAACGAGAAGTAGAGGATCTGCGTAGATTACACCGACCTCAACCGAGCCTGCCCAAAGGACAGTTTCTTCCTTTTGAAGATCGACCAACTGGTTAATGCCACCTCGAGGCATCGCTTGCTCTCCTTTATAGATGCATTCTCTGGGTACAATCAAATTGGATGCACCCAGATGAGGAGCATACTGCCTTCATCATGGACCGGGGGACGTACTACTACCGGATGATGCCATTCGGCTTGAAGATGCTGGAGCCACATACCAACGGCTGGTCAACAAAGTCTTCAAGGACCAGATCAGTCATAACATGCAAGTTTACATGGACAACATGCTTGTCATAAGCAAGCCAAGGTTGGACCACATCACGGACTCGGCGGAGACCTTCTAGAACCTTTGCCTACATTAGATGAAGCTAAACCTGACAAAGTGCACTTTCAGCATGGCAGCTGGGAAGTTCCTGATTTCATGGTCACCTAGCTGGGAAGTTCCTGGGTTGCACTCCTAATGTCTCTCAATGCCTCATGCCATATTTTCAAGCACACTCGATCATGATCCTAACGGACCAATCGTTGAGGGCCATTCTCAACCACCCTGATATGTCCAAGCATCTAGCCAAGTGGGCTCTAAAGCTCAGTGAGTTTGCACATCGCCTATCGACTGAGGTCATCCCAGAAGGCCAGGTGTTGGTCGATTTCTTGGTCGAGTGTGCAGGCATGGGCGAGGAGCCAGAGGAGATCCTCCCGGAGCATTGAACGGAGACCCGAAGTCGAGGAGGAGCCTAAGTCCTCTCATGTGGATGGTGCATCCAATTCAGGAGGGAGCGGAGCATGCCTCATTCTTGCCAATGGCAACAGAGTCGTAGCCGAGTGTGCAGTCCACTTCCAATTTATGGCCATCAACAACAGCAGAGTACGAGGCATTTCTCGTAGGATTGAGAGTCTCTCGTGAACTGGGTGTACCCAATTTGAAGGTCTTCACCGACTCTCAGCTGGTGGCTGGACAGGTCTTAAAAGAATTTAAGGCCCGAGATCCTCAAATATTAAAGTACTTGGAGCAGGTATGCTCGAACATGGTGAGCTTCTGGTGCTTCAGCATCTCCCACATTCCTCATGGGAAGAACGCTCGCACCGATACCCTCTCCAGGCTCGTGACCCTACCGAACTCATCGCTGGGGCACACCTACGTCGAGTACCTCCAGGCTCCAAGTTATGAGGCTTCTAGAGAAGTGCAGCAAGTCATCCCAGAATCCAGTTGGATGGACTGGTACATCAAATACATCACCGATGGTACCCTACCTGAAGATCGTGCAGAGACTGGCCTCGTCAAGAAGAAAGCCGCGTGCTTTATGCTGATGGATAGCAACTCTATCGCAGGTCCTACTCTTATCCATTTCTGAATACTTGAAACCCTCAGAGGCGGCCTTTGTACTCCAAGAGATACACAAGGGCCTCTGCGGGAATCATGTGGGGGGTAGGATATTAGCATACAAAGCCCTCCACCAAGGATACTACTGGGAGACTATGAGGGAGGACATAGCCGACTTCATGAAGAAGTACGACCGCTGCCAGCGCCACGCCTGCATACAGCATCAACCGGCCATGCCACTCTCCCAGCTCTCTGCCCCCTGGCCGTTGTGCTCAGTGGGGGATGGACATCCTTGGTCCATTTTATCTTGCATCCAGATAGCACAAGTTTTGATAGTAGCAATCAATTACTTCACTAAGTAGGTAGAGGCTGAGCCGCTAGCATGGATTACCAAAGTCAAGGTCAGCCAATTCTTTTGGAAGTTGATCATCTATCGCTTCAGACTCCCCACACTATCATCACTGATAACGGACGATAGTTCAACAATAGGGAGTTCAAAGAGTCTTGCCGGCCTCATATTCATCATCACTTCACCTCGGTGGCTCACCCTCAGACCAACGGAGAGGCTGAGGTAACCAACCAAACCATCCTCCAGGGGCTCGAGCGCCAGGCTAGATCAGGCCAAAGGTAGGGGCCCAAGAACTCCCTAGTGTCCTCTGGGCCAACCACAAATGCCCCGAACGACCACAGATGAGATTCCCTTCAACCTCATTTTTGGTGCCAAAGCCATAGTCCCGGTGGAACTTGGTCTGCCCCCATTGTGGGTGGAAACAATATGACGAAGCCAAAAACCCAGCTCGCCTTCTACTCAACTTGGATCTCCTTGAAGAAACGAGGGACAAGTTTCGACTCTGATGGCGGCCTATCGATAGCAAGTACCCGGTATCACAACTCTCGGATAAGGCCAAAGACCTTTTGCTTGGATGATTTGGTACTGCAGCGGGCCAAAGCCTCTCGACCTCGGGAATGTGGCAAGCTCTCCCGAACTGGGAAGGCCCTTATAGAGTAGTTGAAGCCCTTCCCCTGGAGCCTACTATCTAACCAAACTTGATGGGACCCGTTCCCACGAACTTGGAATGCCAGCAATTAAAGGATATACTAACAATGATGTAAAGCTTCCTCTCATTATAAAAAAATTCTTTTTGGTGCAAAATTGTCTTTACCTTGCAGGAATATTGCTGTCCAACCCAGGTCTGGTGGCCAAAGCCGGAAAACTCCAGAAGCCCCGTACCTCGAAGTCAAGAAACTCTGGAAGCTCCATACCTCGAAGCTAGAAAACTCCGAAAGCCCCGCACCTCGAAGCTGGAAAACTCCAAATGCCCCACACCTTAAAGCCGGAAAACTCCAAATACCCCGCACCTCGAAGCCAGGAAACTCCAGAAGTGATGTGGCATGCAAAGATGATTTCTAAATTAGAATATTAACAAGATTGGTTGAGCAATGATCCCTACTTACATAAACAAAATTCATTCATAAGATAAGCACAGAAATCATATGAAGGAAACTAAACAATGGATTAAGGTAACCCAAACTATAGCTCTTGTTTAATCAATGAAGATTGGATCTAATGGTTGGAAAACCATTCTAACTAGGACATAAACCATTCAAATATTCAAACCTAAGAGTAAAGAAGGTTTACATATCAATATTGAATTCTCACACTTTTAGCGATGAATCAATTTCAGCACTCTATGGATTGATGTGAACTTGAAACTTTCATACCATGGAAAGAGATCTCTAGCTTAGATGATTCCAATGGCAAGATTAACCTCCTCTTCATCTCGCAATCTTGAAGGATCCTAGAAAGAAGGGGGATTAGTGACTTAGAATGGCAGGAAAAAGGGAATGGAAAGTTTACAGTAGGAATGAATGTTGGTGGATTGGTTAAAGTTGTAGGAGATCAAGATGATGATTTGGCACTGGAATGTGGGTTGATTGGAACTCCTTGGTTGAAATCAAGTTGGCATCTCTTGAAGGAAGAAGATGGGCACTCCAAAGTGTTGTGGAACGGCTTCCTTGGAGAATGGTGTTGGCGGCCTTGAAGCTTGAAGAAGGTGGCTACTTGGTTGGTGGATGGGAAGACTCTTTGGTTGATGGAAGGGGCAGCGCCTTGGTGGAATGTAATGGATTGGGAAGGTGGCTAGGTCGGCTAATGGAAGAACCTATAGGCTTCTCACCCTCTCCCTCTCGGAGGACACTTGCACAACACAAATGGAAGTAGAAACTTAAAATTTTCATTCATGAATAATCATCTTACAAGAGGGGTATTTAAAGCCTCCAAATCATTTTGAAAATTCAAATTACAAAGAGCAAATCATGGGATGTTGCAAGCTACATGGAAGGAGAGTTGAAACCATGCTTGAATGGAGGAGAAAATGGTGGTCGGCCACCTTGCTTTTGAATTCAAACTTGGCCCCCATTGAATGGTGATGTGGCATGCTTAGGTGTTCTCCATGTTGGCTTTGAAGATGACATGGCTTCCAATTAGACTTGATGATGTAGCATCTACCTTGGCATGGTTTGTTGGAGTGATTTGTTGCACTTAATCTTCAAGCCCTCTTGCTTAACTTGAACCCAATTCAACCTCATCTTGGATCCAACTAAGTACAAGGTCAAATTGAACCCAATTTTGACTCAAAAGACCAAATTGACATGGACCTAATCCTAATTACAAGACTCAAACTCAACCAAAAAAAATAATTTTCCTATTTACAGGACTCATGTTCAATTAAAGAAATAAAATTGAGACTCATGTTCAATTATAGAAATTAAATTGAGACTCATGTTCAATTATAGAAATTAATTGAAACCAAAAGTACAATTAACTTAATCCATTGAAATCCATAATGAACCTAGCTTGATTAGATTGGATGAATTCTCTTTTGAGCTATGGTGCCCACACCAAGAAGCCCTGCACCTCAAAGCCAAAAAACTCCAGAAGCTCCATACCTCGAAGCTGGGAAACTCTAGAAGCCCCACACTCTATCTGCTCAAGTCCCGGTTTGGTGGAGACGTCTTCAGGACTTTTCAAGCTCAACTCCCTAGCTCGATGGTGTCCCGGGCACCCAGAGATGGTCTCTCTCTCGGGTCCCTCAGGCCTCCTCGAGCCATTCACCGACTCTCAGCTTGGCCAGGAAGAACCCAGAATATGTAACCAGCTCTGAGAAAGCGCATGAAGTCCTACAACCGAGCTTTCAACATAGTGAAGGTAACTTGTGAAGTCTCATGACTTCTCTTCATGGCTGCCTATTGCACCCAGAACTCTGCCAAAAAGGACTGAAAGCTTGGTATCTTGAGATGAAAACACCACAGCAGGACCATGCACATGGGCAATTGTAAAAAAGAAATCGAGAAAACTAAAAGTACTAGAATGCTAAGTCTAATGAAAAAGAAATAAAATCTCATTAAAACTTGACTAGGGAACTACATCATTAGAGGACCCTGACAGGCCGGGCGATCCTGAAACAAAAGAAGGTACACGTGGAAAAAAAAGAAACTAAAGGAGGTCCTTATCCTAAAGGCTACTGCTGCTCTGCCAACTCCTTCCCGGGACGACGATGGGACGCGGCGGCATCTTCTCAGACCTCCATCGGAGGGGCTGCTTCCAAATCGACTGCAGGCTCTGCCTCCACTTTGATTGTGGCCTCTTCTGAACCCTCGCCTGGAGCCTCTGGAAGAGCAAGCTCGTCCAGCTTTAGCTCTGAAAGGAGTTGGGCCATCCGGGACTGGCAGAACCCGTAGCCCTTGATGAATGAGTCCGTGGCCACCTCCCGGACTTCATCAGCATACTCCACCGAGGCCTTGAACTTGGGCACCGCCTCGAGGCCTCCTTCTTGGCAGCCTCGATTAAGGCCACCGCCCCAGCAACCTTCTCCTCGGCTGTCGATGCCCGCGCCTGTGCCACCTCTAGCTGAGCTCAAAGGGCTTGAGACCGCTCCTCTGCCCGAGCCACCTCGGCTTTGAGCTCCTCACCTGGCGTTTGGCCCAATCTTTCTCTTGGGCCAGGATGCTTTGAGGTCCTGATCCACCTCTCGGTGCTAGCCACCTCAGCCTAGAAGGCTTTGTTCTTCTCTTCTATGGACTGGGCCCTATCATTCTTCTCCTTGGCCACGACCGCCAGCGTTGCGAGCTCCTGCTCCTTCAAATCCTCCCTCTTGGCCCACTGGGTGCAGTAGTCGTAGATAAGGAAGAGGTTCATCTCGACCGCACCAAAGAAGATGTTGATCATGGCAGACCAAAAAAAAGGGAAGAAGAAAAAAAAAGAAGAAGACAAGAGGACCTACCATGAAAAGGTGGGGAAAAGTGCTGCGGATGCCTTCGGCAATGACCCGACTCCCCTTTCGCGCCCGTCACGTGACTGGACGATGAAGTCCATCATGCGCTCGGCCATCAGACAATCCTTGGTGATCGTAGAATTCAACATCACCTCGATCATCGCCCTTTGATGACAGTCCTCGATGGGGCTAGGACCGCCGCCGCACCCTCGAGAGGAGTAATCGAAGACATCTTCGAATTCCAGGTGGAGCTCTCTGTCATGCTCGACGGCATCGCCGGTGGTCGCTCCCTTCTCTCTTCTCTCCCCACATCCACCTCGATGACTTTCAGAGGCTGGACCATGGTGGCAGCGGTGGGCCGGGTCCATGCGCTCGCGTCGACTCCCGGACGGGGGCTGAGTCTGCTACCTCGATGAACTGGGCGGCACGGCTTCGGGCCACCCTCCCCCCGGGCCGAAGGCTACATCTCCATCTCCTTTTGGCTGGGCTCAGTCCGGGCCCTCTTCGATAGGGTATCCCTGGGCCCTGCCGACACGCTCCTTTTTTGAGTAGACTCAAGGAGCTGCTCCACAGAGAAATTTCATACTACAGGAAGAGGAAATAGAGGTCAACCTCGAACATAAGAGGGATTGCAAAAGAAGGAGAGGCGTTGTTCTGAACTCATCCAACTCCCGGATTGGGCTGACCCTGGCTTCGAATAGGTTCTCGCTCTGACAGTAGAACCTTAAGAGAGGAGATTTGGTCGAAAATGAGCTGGTCATATACTTCCCGATCAGCAGCCTCGACTTGGGAGTTTCGGTTCAGAGTCTGGTCCGGATCACTCCAGACCTAATCGACTCCGTTGACGATGGCAAAAAAATATTTTCTCTTCCACCCTTTGATGGAAGAGAGAAGTTTAAACTTTATGCCCTTTGGACGAGGAGACACAAACCACCACCCGTCCTCGGTCAGGTAGCGTTTCAGGATGAAGAAGGCCTTGAACAAGGAGAAACGGCAATGATCCCATGGAAGTGGCAGAAGACAATGAAGCAGTTAATGGTTCTAACTGTATTTGGGGCCAACTGAGTGGGGACGAGGTGATAATTACTAAGCACAGAAAGGAAGAAATGATGAAAGGGCAAGCGAAGACCCCCTACGAAGAATTCCTCATAGAGGGCAATCCGACCCGGGCTGCCGGAGGTCACCTGTTCCCCTAGTCCCGGGACGAGAGCCGGACGGAGTTCGGGATCCCGTAAGCATCTTGAATCACATAGAGGTCCTCTCTAGTCATCATCGACGTGACACAGAGGGCCCAGTCAGACGGGAAGGCTTAGAAGGGACCTTAGGAGCAGAAAGAATAGGAAGGGGAGCCCTAGGTTCTCCTATAACTATGCCGGTCGGACGAGGAACCTTATGGATACAGAGAGGAACTCCTCCTCCTCATCGAAGGATAGAGTCCTCGGTCGAGAGGGCCCTGCCCTGTCGGGGTTGCTGGAGAGACGATGGTTTCTGACCCAAGGGAGCCATCTAAGACAGAACATGGAAGGAAGAAGAAAAAAATGATTTTTGGAAGGTTCTAAAGGCGGACTCGACCTAGCTAGAGAAGAAAGAAAGGACTAAGGGAGACAAACCTGGTGGCCTCGAAGGTAAAGGATAGCCGGGGGGGAGGAGAAGACTCTAATCCGTCGACGGGTGCGAAGAATTCGAAAGAGATGATTTAAGGAAAGTTTTTTTTTCTTTTTAAAATAGCTAGACAGCGACCAGGCATCCCTAGGACTCCCTCCATTGGATGGGTGCCGCATGTCGAGATCAGCCAGAAGCGATGCCTCAATTCACTAAAAATCACCTTGGTCCTGCATCGATCATTATGCTTCCTCAGACTCACTAACGTGGCATTCCCGCATTGGCCCAAGGCCCGATTCGTGAAGTGTGGTGATCGTGATATTAATGGTACTAGATTTTCACCTTTCCACATTAGCTTCGCATTACTCCCTTTGTCCTAACATGACACTCCGCAGGGACTTGGAGTGGGGGCCAAATGATGTGGCAAGATCGCTGACATGGAGTCCCCTTCGGATCCAGTTGATAGCCGCGCTGGCAGATATCGCCATGTCAGTCCCTCTCTTCGAGCTCCTTCACCGGGTAGCGGTCGAGCCCATCTCAACCGAAGTCGAGCTCCCTCTCTTCGAGATCCTTCGTCGGGCGGCTCTCTAGAGGTCGAGCCCATCTCGGCTGAAATCGAGCTCCCTCTTTTCGAGCTCCTTTGCCGGGCGGCTCCCTCGAGGTCGAGCCCATCTCGACCGAAGATGATGCTCCCCCTTATTGCCCAGATATGGTGCCCAAGGGGGGGGTGAATTGGGTATTTAAAAATTAAAGCAATATATATGCTATCAAGTTTTAAGGTGAAGAGTGATAGTGCTCAAATAATTGTGCAACGGAAGCAATGAATAAATCGACATTAAATAGCAAAAGAAGATAAAGAGTAAAGCAATGCAAACACCAAGAAGTATAGTGGTTCGGTGCACCTAGCACCTACATCCACTCCCCAAGCTCCACTTGGGAAATTCCACTATAATCTTCAGATTACAGCCGACTTGTTTTACCAGGCTCACAAGTCAAAACCTTACACACTTGTTTTGGCTTCGGGCTTACAAGTAACCCTAGTTGTTTTATCAATTGGCTCACACAACAAACCCTCACTCACTTGTTTTGGCTTCGGGCTTACAAGGAACCCTAGTTGGTTTTATCAATTGGCTCACCACAAACCCCACTCACTTGTTTTGGCTTCGGGCTTACAAGGAACCCTAGTTGGTTTATCAATTGGCTCACCAACAAACCTCACACTAGTTTCAAATTCCCTTGAACTAGCCAAAGACAAAGAATATGAATACAATGAATAAAAATAATACAAACTCCTTTTGAGCAATAAGAAATTCGTTGAAGCTCTTGATGGAGACTCTTCAAGCCTTTTCCCTTGGAATCTTTGACCTCACTAAATGCCAACTCTTGAAAGTTGGATTCCTCAAAGATGGAAAGCTTTTGGCTAAGGAATCTCTTGGATTTCTCACTCTTTTGGCTTGGAATTGCTTGAAGGCTTTTTACTTTCACTCTAATCCGTTTCACCTTGTCTCCATGTCTTTTTTGAAGTTTGGTGGAGGTTAAATACCTCATTCATGCTGAAACAACTCCACAAGACCGTTAGATTCAAAAATATTGCCGTTTATGGCCGTTGGAAATCAAATCAGAAGTTCAGAAAACTACCATTATGCCATGAGTCGACCTCATGAGTCGACCTCTGGATCAAGTGTCGACCTCATGAGTCGACCTCCAGTAAAGTTTAGGCAAAAGTTCAGAATACCATAGTTCTGCCCATTTGAATTCTCAGGCTATGAGTCGACCTCTGGTGTCGACCTCTGGACAGGTGTTGACCTCAGGTGTCGACCTCTGAAGCGTGCCACTGAATTTTGCCGTGCCGGCCTTGCTGAACCATCTTCAAATCCTTTCATATTAATTCCAAAGTCCATATATTTGATTTTCCATTAATTTAAGGACTTTTTCAACTGAAATACAAGCATTTCTTCATTCAACATGGTTGATACTAAGATCTGAGAAATACACTTAAAACATAATTAGTACTCATATATACTAAACATTTTGTCAACATCAAAATCAAGATTAGAGTCAACACCCCTCTTCGAGCTCCTTCATTGGGCAACTCCCTCAAGGTCGAGCCCACCTCAGCTCGAGGTCAAGCCCACCTCAGCCAAAGTCGAGCTCCCTCTCTTCGAGCTCCTTCGCCGGGTGGCTCCCTCGAGGTCGAGTCCATCTAACCAAAGTCGAGCTCCTTCTCTTCGAGCTCCTTCGTCGGGTGGCTTCCTCGAGGTCGAGCCCACCTCGACCGAAGTCGAGCTCCCTCTCTTCGAGCCAAGCGCCCTTCAATGGAAAGGTCTGATGGCCCGAGACTGTCCGAATGGCCAGGGTCCACCGTACCTCAAGAAACCCTAAAGCGAAGAGAAGGGGACGCCGCTACAATCCCTTGGGCGGTGGCACGCCGTCCAAGCCTATGAAGGGAAAGTACATCGACCTATAGAGGGGCACCTCCCCAGAGTGCCAGTATCTCTTCCACCATTGTTTACACCGGATAGGAAAGGGCACTCCAATCAAAGCACTGCACTCCCCAGCTGAACATTTGCACACACCCGGAAGAAGAAAGCCATGCCAAGGGATTCAAACCTGGAGCGACTGCCCCCGGATCGAGGTTCTGCCAAATTTTTCAAAGTGTAGCGACTGGCCAGGAAGTCAGAATCCATGACGTAACTCCTACCATGAAGGAAGGGGGCACTGGGGCATGACCCACGGGCGCTGCCGGTCATGACCTTCGAGCATCCCCAGACGGGGGAGAACCCGAGATGGGTAGCAAAGAGGATCCATGGTCTAAAAGGAAATCCCATGAGCCTTCAAACAAGGTAGGCAAAAGCAAGCAGAGGGGGAGTTAGCGAGAGAGAATATCCTGAGGCTACCGGAACTCACCGGAAGAGTCTTGACAGACACGGCCACCACAGCTCAACCCCTCCTCTTCCACTGTTATTCCCATTCTACTCTTTCTTTTGAAAACTAAACTTCCTTCAAATGTGGAGACTGGACAGGGATCCACCGAGGAGGATCTGTCTCCTAGATCGTCCACTGACTTGGTCGTCGGAGTACTCCCATCAGGATCCCTGGCCTGAGTCTCTTCTCTTTGTAGGTCCGAACACTCGCGCTGAATTTCAGGTAACGAGATTGTCGTCCGGCCCCATCTTCGAGCTATAGATAGGCCACGGCGATATAGACGGCAACACATAATTATATTAAAAATATATATTTTTTTTAAAAAAAACTTAGGCTAGCCCAAACTCCGAATTATTCAGCTCACGTCCTGGAGATGATTAAGCTTTTTATGCCATAACCTATTTCAGAGGCCTATTTTCTAGGAGGGATCTCAAAATTACTGACCCAGGGCTTCCAAATGCTCTAGAAGGCATGGCCACCATTCCCTCTCGTCGTGGCTTCTGACTTCCGAGCTCTACTTCGCCTACCACCTTCCATCCAGAAAACAAAAAAAAACAAAAAAAAAATCTTTTACTTAGAAAAAAGCTTGCTATAATTATTGTAAATTCTAAGCAAACTTTACTAATACATTCGCACAAAAGAAATGTCTCCCAAACAACTGTCATACATGCCAAAGTTCTAATGGTTTCAAGAACAAAGCCAGCATAGGCAACACGCGCGCTTTCAATTGGCATGGGAAATCTTTTGAAAAGATTCACTACTTTATGTGCCCCCACCAATCTAAAGATGCCAGCATGAAAGGGCCTTCACTGCCAAGAGAATGGGAGCCATATCAAAAGGTGTCTTCAAAGAATCATGAGGATATGGGTGTGACCAACTAATGATAGAGCCATGCCAAGGCATGCGCACTACATAGGCAGCACAAAAATGGCACTCGAGTGCCCGATAGTGAAAGTTTCTCACCGACATCATGCTTTTTTATTTTGTTATATATGCTATATTTGAAGATTTGTTTGTACTCTTGACCAAGATTAGTACAAAGATCAAGCTCTTCCCGATGTTTTTAGTAGAGCCACAACATTTATATCGTGGTAACTTGGTGGCAAGCTCCTAAATTGACTGTTAAAGAAGGGGATGGCAATCAGTTTTATTGCTATATTTTGTTCTCTAAACTAACTCAGCACTTCTGGTATACTTGAGCTGTTTGGATATCTATTGAGTTGTGATTGTATCTTTGGTACAAATATAATAATAATAAATAATTTTTTTTTTTTTTTTTTTCATGCTGCCAATCATCAATGCACAAATTTTGAAGTACTCTAAACTCGGTATTCTATTAACTATTTGCTTGTACAAATCTCAAAATGGATGCTGCACAGTTCAATGGTTGCCATCCTGACAAAAAAAAAAAAAAAAATCATTCTTTCACAGGAAAAATACAACCTGGACTTTCTATTGTTCCAAATCAATGCAAGCATTCAGATTCAATGAGCTCATTCGTAATGTTATATGCTTTAGATGTTACCATTCTTGTTGATTGCGCCTGGCTTGAAATCCTATACCTTGTTTTTTATTTGGCTCGGTGAATTATTAAAGGCTATAATATATATATATGTTTTGATTCTAAATTAAAGCAAGATTGCCACAATGTTGAAATCTATAATAATATTAACTGGTTTGAGCTCTATTTGCCCATGCTTGGAGACTACTAGGGGTCAGTGATGGGTCCACCTCAGTGCCATGTCAGTCCTGCAGGGCTTCGACCAGATATTTTGGACCAATTTGAATAGCTACAGCCTGGTGCTCCTTCGCTCCCTTCTCTTTCCATTAACTCTGTCCGAAGAAAAAAACAAGGAAAAAAAAAAAACTGTGAGATTTTGGCCAGACACGCCCTTCTGAACCCTGTCCATAAATTTCTGAGGCTCCTTGGCCTTTTCCTCTTGTCTTCCCATCTCCATTCAAAGTGTTTCTCTTTAAGTCTACATGTGTTGTCATTTGTTGTTGGTTTCTAAACACCTTTCAGCACAGTCAACAAATTGACACCTATATTCTCCCCCCCCCCCCCCCCCCCCCCCCCAAAAAAAAAAAAAAGAAAAAAAAAAAAGGAGAGGGAAAGAAGGAAATTGTAACATAGCTTCATGCATCACAAGCTAAGGTTATTGCAATTAAAAGGATTTTGGCACCCTTTCACTATCTTGTGACATGCATGAAGACATTAGAATAAGTGGGTAAAGAAAAGAATGCTCTCACTTAAATAATTGACCTTGAATGCATAATAGAACTGCTTATCATACTATATCTCTTCCATGGTCGATACTTTGTTGTTTACATTCAAGTTTGTGGAAAAAAGATTTAAAAGTTGTGATCTCCTAAATGGTTGGGAAGATGTGATTGACACCACCACCATATCCCTGTATCACACCAATCAGCTGGTATATCAACTCATTGAATCGAGTGGTGATTTATCAAGTGACCAATGATAGTACTTTTTTTTTTTTTCCCCCTTGATATGAAATTTATTTAACCATGATGGTACACCCACCTCCAAGGTTTAACCCAACTCTATTTTAAATGCAAAGTAATGCCAAAAATTGAACTGAAATTTTGGTGGCAAGCTAGTCATGGTAGTTCTTAATAATATTCATTATAATAAAATAAAATTTTAAATTGCCTATCTATATTTTTTTTTGTATACATGGACAGACATAGAATTGCCTAATCTAAATTGTCAACTGGAACTCAAAAAATAAATTAACATCTAGTAATTAGGAACATGCAATGCATGTATTAGTAAAGAGAGAAGAAAGAGCAAGTGATAGGGTCCAATTTATTTATTATAAGTCAAATCCGGGAGAATAAATTTGCTTCGTAGTAGAATCAGAGAGAGTTTTATGTGCATATGTTTAAATTTGTCCAACAACAAAAATTGAAATTTCGACTGCACTGTATATTGCTCATGACACTTGACATTCGCACAAGTATATGTATATGATCAGGTTTTCACAAAATTTCATAATTAAAATTTTAAGTTCATGGGTGGCATGATGACTATCCCATCTCGAGATAACGTTAGGGTTCTGAACTTATATACAGAGAAAGAAGAAGGAAAAAAAAAATTGAAAACAAGAAAAAAAATGGAAGAATGAAAGAAAGAGCAAGAAAGAAAATGGAAGGAAGAATAAAAAATGAAAAGAAGAACCGTGGAAAGGATTAAAAAAGAAAAAAAGAAAATGTAAAAAAACTATGAAAGAAGAAAAATTAAGAAATTAAAAAAAAAAAAAGAAGAAAGAAAAAAAAGACAGAAAGAGAAAGATAGAAGATACGTATGGCACGAGATTAGATAGTAGGGTATTTCATAAAAAATAAGGATGCTTGTTGTATCATACAAGATTTAAAATCTTGATAATAAAATTTTGCTAGAATCCGTTAATGTCAATAGGCTTATTAATTAAATTTGCACCCATAATTTACGTGCAACTAACAATCCTATTATATCCCTTTCCTTTCTTTTCCCAAGAACTACTCCCATCTCCCTTCCCTCATTTTAATTTTCTCTATAATTATTCTCCAAATTTTTAAAAATAGTTTTCTTAATGCCTCATTTTTAAAACAAATTAAAATTAAAAAATACCTATATTTCATCCTCCCTCCATTCCTTTCTTCCCACATCCCCTCTACTTTTGCCTCCAAGTATGGAAAAAAAAAAAAAAAAAAAAAAAAAGAAGGACAAAGAAAAAGATTAAAAAAGATTAAAAAAGATAAAGGTATATATGGGACAAGATCAGATATTAAGATATAAGAAAATGGAGATGCTCAGGTCATACAAGATTTAAAATCTTGTCCATAAAATTTTGCTAGAACTCGTTAATGTCAAAAAATTCTACAGGCCTGCTAAACCTTATTGTCATATTTTTTATATACAAAAGCTTCTCCCATCTCCCTCCTCCCATTTTAATTTTCTTTTTAATTATTTTCCTTAATTTCCTTTTTAAAATATTTCTCTTAATACTTCATTTTTTAAAAAAATAAAAAAAAATCACTTTTTCTCCCTCCCTCTCCCCCCCCCCTATTTTCCCTCCAGGCATGGAAGAAATGAACATAAGTTAAAGAAAGAAGATTAAAATAGAGAGATGGAGCATGTACGGAACAAGATCAGACAAAGATGTTCTATGAAAAAAAAGAGATGTCATATAGTCACATGACTCGCATCATATGAGATTTAAAATCTAATCCACAAAATTATGTTGAAACATGTTATGTCCAAAAAAAATCAACGGACCTATTTGACCTCGTATCCTAATTTTTATAGCATACACAATTAGGGCTGGAAATGGGCTGGCCCAAAAATCCATTGTCTGGAACTGGGCTGGGCCAGCTCAATAAACTTCGAGCCCACCTGAAATTGGTTCAAACTTTGAACCAAATTTTAAGCATATCAGACTATTCTGCAGGCTGTAAAATAGAGTCCATTTTTTTTGAATCAAAGGGATGCCCGGATTCGATCCAAAAATTTTTAAAAATATAGTCTTTGAACCGGCCTATTTTCAGCCCTACACATAATCAACAAATTCTATAGAACCCATTCTTTTCTTATGCGAGGATTCCTTCCATCTCCTTCTCATCATTTTTATTTTCTCTTTAATTATTTTCTCATTTTTTAAAAATATTTTTCTTAATATATTTTTTTTCAAAAATAAAATTAAAAAGTCTGTATTTCTCCCTCCCTTCCCTTTCTCCCCACGTCCCTTTCCTTTTCCTCCAAGTATAAAAACAAATAATAAATAAATAAAAATAAGATTGAAGGTATATATAAATTAAGTTCAGATGATAAGAAATTCTATGAAGAACAAAATTATATAATATTTAAAATTTTGTTAGAGCTCGTCAATGTTCAAAAATTAGCAAGCCCACCAAATCTTGCTCCCATAATTTTTGTTGTACATGCAACCAACAGATCCCATTACCTAGTTCTGTTTGTTTCTTATGACGAGAACTCCTCGTCCTCCTCCCTCATTTTTAGTATCCCCTCTAATTATTCTTCCAATTTTCTAAAACATATTTTTTTTCATATCTAAATTAAAAAAATAAAAAAATTTATTTTTTTTCCCCTTTTCCACCTCCTTACATTCCTCTCTTTTCCTTCTGAGTACTAGTAAAAATAATAATTAATTAATTACCAAGACGGTAGTCCGATTGGCAAAGACTTAGTCATACTTTTCACATATAATCAATAATAAAAAATAAAATTATAAAATAAAAAATAAAAAAATTAAGAATATATATAAATATAGATAATTATTGAGCATCCGAGGAAGAAATAGAGATGCTCGTGTTAGATTTAAAATCATGTTTATAAAATTTTGCTGGAATCCATAAATATTTTTTTTAATGTTTAAAAAAATCAACATGCCCATCGGACCTTACTATCATAATTTTTGTAAACCTGTCAAAAATGGCTAGAGCCCATAGGCCAGTCCATTTGGCCCTATAAATGGGCCGGGCCGGGCTGAAATAAATTGGTCCATTTATGTAAGTGGACTTTTTTGGCCCGGCCCCTATAGCCCATGGACTCAACAGGGTTAGGACCGGCCAGTTCATGGGCCATGATATAATAATAATAAACTTAGTCTTACGGGTCAGAGCTCATTTAATATGTTAGTGTTAGTCAACTCACCTACGATCCTACGGTTACTGGTTTAGGACTTACTAATTACTACTTACAGGGTGAAGACTGAAGGCATTATGGATTTTATTTACTCGACGACAACGGGAGATCGGGAGTTGGACTTCACTCGGGACCCTCTGTTAGGTTAGGTCAAAGTCGCCGCTCTCCGTCGGAGAGAACTAGTGAGTCCGTGAGTGACTCACAAAGAGCCGCCGAAAAATGGAGTCTCAAGTTTGGCTATTTGGGAGAACGAAGAACCCCACCCCATGGCCGCCATTCTTCTTCCACGAGACTGTGATGCCAGCCGAAATCCAGGACTTCGACCGTTCGGCGGATGAGACTCGTCATTCTTCTCCATTTTCTTTTTTAATTTCTCTTAACGGATCATTAGAGACAGTGACCAGTGAGCACGAGTCTGAGGGGGCTCGGGGTCGGGGGTTGCCACCATCGCTGTGCCGGCCTGCCGTGATGGCTCACAGGCTTTTCCTGATGTCGTGTCGATCCATCATCGAAATAGTGTAGATTGGAGAGGGGGGTTTGATCTCCGGGTTTCCCCTGCTTCCTGGCTCCCACCGGCCACCGTTTCGGCCTCCAAGACTAGAGACCTCCTTCGTGCGACCGTTCCGGCTTATATTAATAGTTCTAGACTTCTAGTCCAGTCTCTTCTTTTTCTTGTTAGATTTACCAGTTGTAACACGCTTCTTTTGTCCTCCAAAGATGCCTCTTATCATTGCATCTCTTACCATAGTATCAGCACATATTTCCAGTCCCAAAATCTGCAGAATGAATAGTAAAAATTGATTCATTTTTTTCTACTTGATATTTTCAGTATATCTCTAGCCCACGGCCCTAGTCCACGACCCTAACCCACGATCCTAGCCCACAGCCCTAGCTCATGGCCCACATAGGGGACTGGCCCGGCCTAGCCCATAGCCCACATAGGGCCGGGCCGGGTTGGATTTTTTTGGCCTATTTGTACAAGTGGGCCTAGCTCAGCTCGGCCCATAAAATGCAAGTCCATATGGTTAGGGCCGAGCCGGCCTATATTGATAGCCCTAAATTTTTGCAGCATGTTAGACTAATGAATTCCATTTCGCGATCTTATATTGAAAACTCTTTTTCATCTCTCTTTCATTTTAATTTTTTTAAAACTTATTTAATTAAAAATAATTTAATATAAAAAAAAAATTTATCATATATTATATTTAATATTAAAATAAAATAAATATGATAAAAAAAAAAAAAATGATGGATCCATCGCCTTCGCCTTGAGGAAACAAAACCTTTATATTTAATTATCCCGCTTATTCCCTTTTCAGAAATATTTCTCTTAATATTTTTTTTCAAAAAAATCAAAATACAAAAATGCCTCTATTTCTCCCTCCCTCCATCCCCTTCTCCCAACGTCCCCTCTCTTACCCCCCGCCGCCCCCTCTTCCATTGTCCGCCCCCAACCCGAGACCATAAACCTAGGTTGGAACCTCAGAATCCTCGTCGGGAGTCTCTCCGATGCTCCGGCGGAGCCTCCATTCGGCGACGTGACCCGATAGGTGGGGGGAGTTAAGAGGAGGGGTGGTTTGATCGGAGATGGGGGTGAAGTCCACGATGGTGGCGAGGTTCGCCTTCTCCCTCCCGACCCCCGTCGTATGGCGTGTGGATGGAGGACGAGGCGTCCGGAGCGGCTGGTAATGACGGAGGTGCCGCCCGGGAGGGGGTGGAGGTCCGGAGGCTGCAGACCAAGCGGGGGACCGAGATTGTGGCCATGCACGTGAGGAACCCCGAGGCCAAGCTCACTGTGCTTTACTCCCACGGCAACGCGGCGGACCTTGGGCAGATGTATGAGCTCTTCGTCGAGCTCAGCCATCATCTCCGAGTGAACTTGATGGGGTAAGGAGTCTTCTCATGTTTTTTCTTTCGCTGAACGTTCTTCGTGGCCTGTTTTTTCTTTTTCTTTTCTTTTCTTTTTTTTTTCCTTTTGAGGTAGGGGGTTAAATTTTGGATTTTGATGCAAAGGAGGATTTTACTGATGTCTGCTGAGACATCGTGATGAAGACAGCGGGAAGTTCTGACCACATGTTTGTTGGAATGTATGAGTCTCCAGGTTCTTAGTTTAATTCAAGTTTGAATTTTTTGTAGTTTGAAATTTTGGTAGGATTGACCTAGCCAATCAGAAAGTTGACGTTTTTGGAGCTCCGTATTTTTTTTTTTTTTAAAGGAATAAGGAGTAGATTGTTCAACTTAAAATTCTTTGAGCCACTTTGAGGATGCCTGAGACTAGGGTGCTGTTTACCTCTTCGAACGTCTTTGTCTCATATAGCTGTATTCGATTGTGAAATATTAAGCTACAGATGGAAAAGTATGGGTATGGCACTTCTTTTGAACTTCCTTGAGTTGTGTGAGTTAGAGCGGTCTTTGTAAAAAAGGTGTGAATAATGTGTTCATCTGTGCTTTTTTTCTTTTCTTTTCTTTTGCTCTTGAAATGATAGAAAGGACACCCTTGTTTGCTCCTAGTCTATAGATTTTGACTGATTAGCAGAATCATGCTTCAGTTTTTTTTTTAATATTTGATTAGAGTTTCTTTGATTTTTTTTTAAAAAAAATTGAGCGTCTTTTCTTCTTGTGTTTCGAAGAGTGTTAGTATAATTATCAGTAAGGATTTTTGATGGATTTAAAGTAGATAAAGAAGTTCCCTAGTTTAGAGCCTTTAAACTTTATGCTTTACATTGGTGTGTGGTGCCTTCTTTTAGAAAAATCAAAGACAATTGCAATTATATGGTTGCATGGTCAAGTTTCTTTCTTTCATCTTTATCAAAGAACTAGAAAATGCTGGTTTTGAAGGCAAAAACTGTTTTAGGTATGAAGGGGCATTAATGAATTGGTAGATAGTAGACTTCTTGCTTATGAATGGGTGGTGAGATGCTATTTGAATCCTAGAACTGGAAGCCCACCCAGTGATCTTAATTATTACTCGTTGCCTTGTATGCATTCTTGTGGTTGAAAACTTTTGCTGCATGATCTTTACACTCCCATCAATATATCAATTTCTTGCTTTCATACCTTCTTTTTTTGACCACGAATAGTAGTCTAAACATTTGCTGTGGAGGAAATAAAAGCAATATCCACTTAATATGGGATAGACACAATGCAAATACATCATTGTATTTCAAAATAATATTTTATTGAATCTTATGCATATAAATATAACAACATTAATGATGATTATTAATGTTATGATGAATAATTTTAATTGAGAGCTCAATTTAATTTGTTATTTGCATTTGAATAAAGCGATTGGAAGTCCATGCATTTTGGTTGGTCTATGGCATGCTGCGGTTTTAGATTGATTTTAATTGCTGCTTTTATGAATGCAAGTTGTTCTTATCAGTTAATAATGTCGAAGTCTTTTTTGAATGAGGTGCTTTTGGTGGGTTAAGGGTTAATGTTTTTAACATGTAGCATAACAGTGAATTTTGGGTTGCCCTTTATGTACCTTAGGTAGTCTCGATGTGATAGGTTCCTTTATTTTTAGAAATTTGGTCTATTGATAGACAGACCAATTTAAAGAGGAGAACTCAGTTTGTTTCCTCTAACATGACTGGTGGATGCATGCTAATTTTCAAAAAGAGAAAAACAAGAAAAGTTATAAGAAGGTGGGAATTTAGAGGATTACACCTCTTAAATATCTACTGTTGCACTCAGATTTAAATTTTAATTTTGCTTATCGTAATCATTAACTTTTAAGATGAATGAAAATCCAAACTTTTCTTCGCTATTTTTGCAGTACTTTTTTTTAATAAAAATTGATTTCAGTTTCTAGTTCAAAATTTATACATTTTTTCTTAAATGTTATATAAAGGTTGGATTTTTATGCTTATAATTCAGATGAATAAAGCAGCAAGGATGAGGGAATGCCCATTTATTGCAGTGTATTCACTGCTAGATAATGGCTAATGGATGTAAAGTGTACCAGCAATTAGAGCTTTGCTACTATTGTGCTCTTTTGTTTCAGTCCATACTGTCATTTATTGGCTTAACAACACAATGGGGATGGACTATTTAAGTTTTGAAATTTAGACTTTGGTGTAGAAGTTTTATAATTTCACTCATTGGTGGTTCAAAAGTGCAGTTCTATTGTTTCTTTTTTTTCTGTATGTGTGTGAGGGGGCACCTGCACTTTTTTTTGTCTCAGGTACCCTTTCTTAAGTAATACTTTCTAGAGAATGGCTTATATCTATGATTTGGAATCCTGTTTGTAGTGTCAGCCTAACATATAACACTAGAACATCTACAAGTATACAAAATGAAGTTTTATAAGTGCAACTGCTGACTAGTTAATTTTTTATTATCATTTCAAATAAGATTAACTTGTGGCTCATTAACATGTGAACCAACAAAAGAAGTTTACACATGGTAGAGGAAAACTGTATCAAGAGTAGACTATAAGCAGAAAGTTGTTTACAGAATCTAGTAATTTCAACTATAGTTAGCCTCATAAATTTATGTCGATAAAAAGTTTGAGAGCAAAGGATGTTATACAAAACTTGAAGTTTATCTATGTTGTATTGAAAGTTAATGACTTCAGTTTTTGATAGGTTTCTATATTGATCACAAACTGTGCCTTGTCAGAGGTTCTGATAGGAGATTTAAAATGCATGGATGGACTTTATTGAAAGGCAAATATTTAGCCTGCTATATCCTATGCTTCTAGTACTATGACCTCGAAAGATGGGAAAAGTATTTTGTTTGTAAGGTTGTGTCCGTGCTTTACCATAAAGAAAACTTTGTTATAGTTTCTACCCTACTTTCTCTGCTCAGAGACCCCAATTTGAAAGGTTTGTGCCAAAAATATAATCACATGATGAATGCTGTATCTATTCAACGTGTAGCTGGAAGCCATCTGCACATGTGTCCATTTTCATGTCATGTGAACTCCACCAGCATTTGATGCAACATCTATATGAAAATGGAAGCAAATGTGCTTCTCAAGGGTAATCAAAGAACTGCTGACAAGTCAAGGGGAAGACTAACAAATGCTAAATTGGAAAGTTTTCTAGTGTGTGGAGATCAATAGAGTGAAGCTAAAGCGAATATGCTTAAATGGTTGAACCCTTTTCTTTTAAATAAATGAGCTATTATTTCTTTCTAATATTGAATTTAGGTGTGTAAACGAATAGTAGTTGAGCCGGCTGCTTTAATTTTGAGCCAGTCTCAAGCTATTCACCAATTCACAAACTGCTTGTTCAAGAGATGTGTTAGAGCTTGTGGTCTCTTTAAATTGATTATCCTGGTCCTGGATATATCATATTTTATTTTCCTTTATATTAATTATATGTGTATAATAAATAACTATAAAATATTTGTTGTATAGAAATAGTTCTAAAATAATTAATATATAAATTAGTTTTATATTTATATTTCAAGCTTTAACTAAGCCGAGCTCAAACAAGGCAATCAAGCTCTATCTTGGCTCATCTACTAATTCAACAAGCTGAATTTTGAACCAAACATGAGCGAACTCATCAACAACTCATCCATTTGCCAACCCTAATTGAATTTGATGCCGAGACTTAGGACTTGGTACATGATGAGCCTCCAAGTTTGTGTTTCTTTTCATTTTCCTTGCCTCCAATTGCATAGGTCTTCAATTCCATTTGCTTTCTCATATTAATCCATCCATGCTTTTGGTGGAGGATATCCTTTTTAACATAGATATCTAATTTCTGCAGGTATGACTATTCTGGCTATGGACAATCATCTGGAAAGGTTGGAATTATGTTCTTAGTTGCCTCTTGTTTTGCTTTATTTTTAACCTTTCTAAAATTCACCTTTTTTTACTTTTTACTGGCAGGCAAGTGAACAAAATACTTATGCAGATATTGAGGCTGCTTATAGATGCCTTGAGGAGACATATGGAACCCATGAAGAAGATATCATTTTATATGGTCAATCAGTTGGCAGTGGGCCTACTTTGGATTTAGCTACTCGCTTGCCTCATTTGAGAGCAGTTGTTCTACATAGTCCCATCTTGTCAGGTCTACGAGTGATGTATCCTGTGAAGCGTACATATTGGTTTGACATATACAAGGTTCCTGTATCATTCTTTGCTTAGTTCTAAAGAATTTATGCTTTTGGCAGATTAACATGAACCCTTGTTATCTTTGCAGAACATTGAGAAAATTCCACATGTCAAGTGTCCTGTGCTGGTAATTCATGTAAGTACATTATATTAATACTTCTCTTGATTTATCTGAAAGTGTTGCTAAGGCATCATATCACATTTTAAGTTTATTCAGTTAGCCTCCGTATAAATAGTTACTTATAAATCTTTTATTCTCTTAGTAGTTTGGGTTCTTTGCATTCTTTCTTTTTCTCCCAGTTTAAATAGTTGGAGTAATTCTTATGCTCCCAATGAAATCTATGTTATGGAAGTTTTGCTAAGTTAGTTATTGGATATTATATTCTTATGAAATGCCATGTACTATAACACTGCACATTGATGTTGCGTTGCAGTTTCCTAGCCAAAGTAGTGGAACCTCATTTTTTACAAATTATCTTATATTTTTCTTTATTAACATTATAGTAGCTGTAATTTTGTATTTTTATTTTTTTTCCTCTGGTGATGCTTCACATATACTTGTAGAATGGATCTTGTGTTTGCAACATGCATATACTTTGATTCTCTAGTGGATGATTATAACTAAATCATTTGTTTTAAGTATAGAAAGCTATTGGCTAGCATTAACTTTCATTATTTATTTCTTATTTCATTCTTCTTTGTCTACAGCTCTACGTACTTATCTAGGTCTTAAAATTTTGGAGTGGGGGGTGGTCATGGTTGTACATCAAATTTAACTTGGTACTTCCCATTAGAAAATGTTTTTAGTACTTATATTCTTCCATTAATGTTTGTTTTTTCCGGCATTCAGCAACACTTTCTTTGTTTCTTATGTCCCAAGCATTTTCTAGGTATTCTTTGCACCATTCAATTCACTAAGAAAAAAATCTTGAGTTAGAAATTTCTGCTAATGGAGTTTTTTTTATTGATATTTGAATTTCTATTTATTTGTGAGTTTGAAGTTTACTAGATATGTCATTTAGATAAGGAAAAGAAAAAAGCATACTAACATTACATTACTCGTATGAGATTGTGATTCTTATGACCAAGTGAATGCAACAGTTATTTGAATTAATAACTCACTCATGACCAGTAAGAGGTGCCTCTTTCCAACCTTCATTGTATTGAATGTTCCTTCCATCAAAGCTCGATATTTCAATTTACGGATATGTAGTTGCAGTCACTATTGGGCGATGGAATAGATGAAAGAAATTTTATTTATATAGCTGGCACTATAGTTCTTGTATTTACCATTCATACCCTTAAGAATGGTAGAAAAACTTCAATTTCACACATTCAAGTCATGTGTTGCATAATGACATTCATCAGTGGGAACTATCCTTTTTGTCGTCAAGTGCAAATTATCAATCACCAAACAATATGAATGATGTCAGTGTAAGATGACTTTCATTTAAAACTCTTACATCCTAAAAAAAGGATGTTCAATGTGCATTGACCAGTAGAATGGATAACTGATGTAAAATAACTGCAGTGTCTGGAATAAAGAGCCTACAAAAAAAAAGCTTCAATATTTGTCATTTCTGCATCATACAAGAAACCTGATGTTTTTATGTGAACAGGCAAATGAAAAATAGGAAATTCCAAATTAAGAGTTTCCTTCCAAAAATGATATTAACAAGTGTTTATCTTTGGTGCAGCATTGGCAATGATACTTTGAAAAATATTGGAAAGAAAAATGAACTTATTTATTTTTGGCATAAATAAATAAGCATGCATGCTTCTTTAGGTTGTCTCTGTCTAAAGAATTTCTTCTATAAGGATACTGCTTTCCCAAGAAGTTCTCCCTGTCATTAGGATTGTGAATTGTATTTTTTGTTTGCAGGGAACTGATGATGATGTCGTGAAATTCTATCATGGGAAGCAGCTTTGGGAACTGTGCAAAGAAAAGTATGAGCCTCTCTGGATTCAGGGAGGGAACCATTGTAACTTGGAACTTTATCCTGACTATATAAGGCATCTAAAAAAATTTATATCAGCCATAGAGAAGTCACCCGCGATAAAAATTGAATCAGCTGAGAGGTCAGATCTCTCTGAGGCTCCTAGGACAAGCTCTGACCATTCGGAGTTTCCAAGGATGAGCACAGACCAGAAGGAGAAGTCTAGGCTTAGCACTGACAATTCAGAGTTTCCCAGGAAGAGCACTGACCAGAAGGAGAAGTCTAGGCCAAGCACCGACAGTTTGGAGTTTCCAAGGACGAGCACAGAGCAGAAGTCTAGGCCAAGCACTGACAGTTTGGAGTTTCCAAGGAAGAGCACAGAGCAGAAGTCTAGGCCAAGCATTGACCGTAGAGAGAAACATAGGCGAAGCACAGATCGGAGAGAAAAGTCAAGAGCCAGCACTGATAGGAGAGAAAAATCAAGAAGAAGTGTTGATCATTCTGACAATTCGAAGGATAACATGGATCAGCCAGAGAAACCAAGGAAAAGCTTTGATCGGTCGGATAAAACTTAAATGACTGGCTAAGATTTTCTTCCTTTTTTTTTCAAATTTTTGTGTTCTAGTCATATGTGTATATATATCTCTTGTGTTCTGTGGTTTTTGTGTTGTCTGGTTCTCTCTTGACTGTTGTAATCAAATGGTGGCAGCTTTGGAGATATGATGAGATCGGTGGGGTTGTGCAATATCGACTGTTTCAAAGACAAAGCTTCTGGGGCCTGAGGTATTCAGAGGTCAGTGCTTGGTTTTGGGTTGTTTTTTCCTTTCCGATTAATATATGGGTTGGGTGGATTGTCTTGGTGATGGAAAATTCATATTGTCATGTTTATTGGAAAAAAATAATAGGGTTTAATTTAACCAGCCTTTTGTTGTTAGGCTCATGGAAGGAGAAATTCCCTCTTTTCATTTTTATTCTTCTCTGTCATGAATCAGTCTTGCTTATCATGTATGTTACTCTCCATTGAAAGAGATTCGGTACACATAAAAATCATGTGGATATCTTAAAGCTCCTACATTTGACTTTTCAGTTTGGCTGTTGACTTTACCTTTGAGCTTGGTTTGTTGCTTCGTGAGATCAGCTATCTAACAGAAGCAAAGTAGAAAATGATATATAACAATTACAATAAGAAAATTCGGTATTGTAATTCTTTTGTCTGGTTTCTGTTATTGGCAATATGCTCTTGTTTTTCTTTGTTTCCTCTTTTGAATGACAAATTATTTGCCGTACATAACAGCATGGATAAGTATAACTCTAATACTTAAAAAGATCTTATTGGAAGATCAGTATTGAAAATAATCGACCATGGTGTCTTTCTTGGCAGATAGAATCTGGTTTTACTCTATATACTGAATTGTCAGCCTGTGTTGTTGCTGATTGGAGAAAAGTGCAATTATATTTTGAAAAATAAGGAGCAGAATATAAGTGCAATTTCTTCATGTATATTACAGTGGCGTACACTAGTTGTAAGGTGAAATGAATCAAAAGCAATTTCTGAAGTATTACTTATCTCTTGCATGTAATTTCCTTATGCACAATACTCTCTAGCTTCTTGCATCTATTACATATAATAGGTGGACCGGTTGGGGGCACGGTACTCCACTAACATCTGCACTGTTCTATTAGCCATTACAAGAAGTTATTCCATAAGCTCATTATTGTCAGTTTAAATATAAAAGATCTAGGTAGTTTTTACCAAGTCAGGTAGTGGTGATCGAGAAACATGACAAAGTTGGTCCTTAATTATTGCGCCGTTGGTCGTACAATTCTCGTTTCATATTGTGAGTTGTGGTGCTATTTCAATTCTAATGCTCATTTTATTGGCATGCAAGTGTCTATTTGAAACTTTTGTTCAAATAGTTGTGGGTTATCTTCAGATACAATGTTAAAGAGTTGCATCAGTTTTGAAAATATGATTGAAACTTTAAGTTTTTCGACCACATTTATATCATCAGTTTTTTATGGGGTTTTTAACTCTCTTTAATCATTGATATATTCTTTTGATATATATTTCTCTTTCCATGAAATTAAAATTATAAAACTTTATCGAACTCTAGTTCTATATAAACTCGTCAGTGAAGTTCTTCTCAACCGTTGCCAATGGATTAGCCTTATTCTATGCATTATCAATTGAGTCGGATAACTTTTTGGTGAGTGGCACGCAGATAATATTTAAAATTTATGGCATCCAGCAGTCTGCAATTTCTAGGGGATGCTGTTAAAAAATGGACCAAAAACTTGATCTTTACGCCATTCCAAATGGGCATATTTCAAGATTTTGTATGTGCTCAGCCAGAACTGACCCTCTAACAACCCCTTCCTATGTAGTTCTCTGCTCCAAGAGAAGTTTTTAGCTTTGCGTGTTTTATGACGAGCATGTGCCTCTGCATCAACATCAGGAATCAGAATCATACATAATTTTGTGATTTTAATTTTTTATAGTGATTGAATATTTGACTTTATGTTTCAGTGCTCATTATTTGTAATAACTTGCTCTAGATCTTGTGACTATTTGACAATTAATATCTTTGATCAAAATCCTTTTTTTTATCTTTTGAGATTTCACATCTAGAAAGGCAACCATGATTGGGAGCAGGTAGTATTCCTTGCCAAACTTTCTATGCTGCCCGTATCAGCATTGTGTACTTGAGAAAATATTCATTTGTTAAAATAACCTGACAACCTGTTCATTTGCTGCATGGCTGCAGCCTGAAAGGCTCAAACCACTGGAAGCTACGATAAACGATCTTTCTGTGAGCTTGCCCATGAACTTTTTCTGAAAGTTAAACTGATACTTTTTTTTGGGAAAGTTTGATACATTCAAGATGTAAAAGAGTATAATTTCCAAATTTAAGCAATTCTTGTGAAGTATAATGTCATTTGTAAAGACTTCGGCTTTCTAACAAGACAGTAGCAAAAGATGTCTAAATCCAGATGCAAGTGCACCATCTCGTCATCTGTGTTTTCCATCGTGTTAGTTTCATTCTTTTTGTTAAGCATGGTGTCATTGCTGCTATCAGTTTATCAATGAGTCATTGACAAATTTTTCAAGAGGAGAAAGCAGGCAGCGGGTTTTTTTCCCGTTCTTAGTTTTAACTTCAAACAATTATGATTTGATTGAATCATAGTCATCCATAGAATTTTTTTCTTGAGCAAAAGCCATGAGACAGGCACCTGGGTGCGGTTGGGTGAGTGCATCAAGAAGCGCGTAGTCACTTGGGCGTTCCATCGAACAGGTTCGAGGTGCTTGTGGTTTTCTGCTGCAATGACTGACAAGGGGAAACGTCCGAGCCATAGCAGCTGGTCCTCGGCAGAGCTTGATGGTGCAGAGAGATCAGGGGTCGCCAAAGCAATCATGGTGGATGGAACACAAGATTTTGCCAGAGAAGATAGAGGAGTTTCAAAAGTTTATCACGAAGGCTCTCGATTTCCCAAAAGAGAGGATGAAAGCATCACGGAAGTAGCGGGAGAATCGGTCCATTCTCTTTTGAAGTCTCAGCCGATAGGTTTCATCGAAATAATAGATTGCGAAGGAGTTAAAGCTTCGGGATAATTTTCAAATAAATCTTGAAGCTTTTGCCCTTGCAAAGGATTACCATCTAATTAAGTATAAGGGAGTCTTTAAAGGTGGCTTGCTGGCTAGCTTTTGCCCTTGCAAAGGATTACCATCTAATTAAGTATAAGGGAGTCTTTAAAGGTGGCTTGCTGGCTAGCTTTTGGTAACGGAGTCATAGGTTGCTAGGTTGCCGATGGAGTTCTAGCAGCTAGAAATGTTGATGGCGATTGCATCAGAGGCCCGAAAATTAGTTGTGATGGAATACTTTACAACCCAGTATCAGAAGATGTGGTTTGCAAGACTAAGGATGGAGATTGACTCATCGGAACCTCTGAAATCGGGAGTTTTAATCTAAGATCAAGATGTGATCCTTTGGTAGCTCTTTGTATACAAGAATGTGCCAACCATCTGCTACAAGTGCAGTTAGTTAGGTCACATTGTTGAAAACTATGAGATGGCCCGGGAGGAGGGGAGGTTGGGGGGCGATCCTTGTAACCGAAAAACTTTTATGCTTCTCCAATAGCTGAAGAAGGTAGGATAATGGTGGACGAGATGACGGCGGCTCCTGATCAGCCCCATCTTGGATTATGGGTGGCGACCTCGAGAATCCAGCAACCCGATCCTTCTAGGGCTCTAGTTAACTTGAGAAAGAAGGTCAGGTCAAATCTAGACTCTTCTGGTCCGAACTCCTCCCCTTCCCGATCGAGCTCGTCTACATCAGGAGATACCTTACCTGGCTCATCATTGAACTTCAACAAGTGGCAAAAGCCAACCAAATTTGCTTGTCGATGCTCACCGGAGAAGAAGAATGACTCCAAGTCCAGCCAAGTTAAATTGGCCGAGTTGGGGAAGCTGTTTTTGGTGCTTTTTGAATCGGAGCTAAGTCAAGAAGAAATGGAAATGGGCCATGAGGGGAGCCCAAGCCCAAGAGATCTTTACATGCCAGATGCTAGTGGGTTGTCTCTAAAGCAGGCCAAAAGTCATCCCAGGATGACCCAAATGCAGGAAATCATGGTGATTACAGTCCATGGCCCAGGTGCGGTTCTCAACGAGCCAAAATAGTGAGCAAAAAAGGGATGAATAGAAGGGTACTGAAAGGGGGCTCTTTGGTCATGGCACCCCAATCGGTGGTGGTGGAAGCCTTGCTGACCACCTACAACCTTCCTCTAGTCTCCTTGGGCCCTGTCAGAAGCTTAGTGCTAGTGGCCGAGGCTTGGGGGGTGGGGTTGCGGAAGGTGCACCAGGGCATTTGGCAATAGGGGTTGGCTGAGGTCGACCGAGAGATGGTGTCCGAAAGCAAGTGCCGGTGTTGTTGGCTAAAGAGGCAACCTCAATATGCCTGGAGGGGATAATCGAAAGAACCCAAAGGGTGAAGGGGGGTCAAGAGTTGGAGGGTGTTGACATGACTCATGAGATTGCTATGGGTTATTTGAAAGTGCCCCTACAAGCTATGAGAGAAGCTGTGGAAGTGGGAAAAATGGAAGAGGAGACCAAGGAGGCTGTAGGGTTGTCCACTGGTAGCCTCATCACCACTAATTTTAATGAAACTTCTCTTCTAGAATGTTCGGGGAGTTGGTAAGCCATTCTTTCATTCGACGTTTCAAATGATTGTGCAGCAACATCAACTTGAGATGTTTGTTCTAATGGAGATGAGGCTCTCTAGCCCGAGCTTGGCTCGTATTCAATGTCGATTCTCGCCAAGTTGGGGATTTTATGTAGTGAAGTCCCTAGGCTTGTCTAGGAAAATTATTGTTATTTGGAATCTTGGTGCAGCTATTATAGATGGCTTCCATTAATGTCCTCAGGAAGTTGTCACTGTAATCTCTAAATTTAATGGATTTACATGGTTTTTGTTTAATGTATATGCTAGTATTGATTACAGGGAAAGGATAATTTTGTGGTAGGAGGTGAGCATCTTGGTTGATCAAGGAATCTCTTTTATTGTAGCTGGTGACTTCAATTGTATTAATGGGCCTAAAGAGAAAAGAAAGAATGGCCTTTCATGGATGATGCCAGTTCAAGAAAGTTTAGGATGTTCTTGCATTCCAATGGCCTGGTGAATCTCGGTCTTGTCGGCTCGAGATTTACCTGGTACAATAATCATCTTGAAGTAGCCAAAGTTTGGAAGAAGATAGATCGAGTTTTTGCAATGGCTAGTTGGATTCAACGGCACCCTGCGCACCTTGTACGTCACTTACTGAGGATTGCTTCTGAACATTGTCTGATATTATTCACCACTAACACCTCTTTTTAACGGAGTCTTTTTCGATTTAAGAAGTTTTGGCTTGCCTACTCCTGCTCATAAGAGATTGTAAGAGAGGTGTGGAGATTGTTGATAAGAGAGGATGAAAGATACTAGATGACTCGAAGGCTTGAGCTGACTAGGAGATGCCTACTTTGGTGGAACAAGGTAGAGGTGGGTGATATTTTCAGGAGACTTGAGGATGTCGAGGGATCTATTACCAAACTCTAAAAGCAGGAGAAGCAAGAGTGTGGTCTTTCAGAGGGAGACTTGACTAAGCTTTGAAACTAGCTATCTATGTATCACTCTCTTTTGAGACAACAAGAGAACTTTTGGAGATAGAAGTCCAGAGTCTAGTGGATCGAGAAGGGGGATAGGAATACAAGATTTTTCAATCAGGCTACAATCGTTCGAATGCATAGGAACCAGATTTAGGCCTTGAGAGACTATGAGGGGCAGTGGATGACTGAGGATGAGATTAAGTAAAAGATAGTGCATTTCTTCATATCAAGGTAGACGATGTCTTTGGGAGGGACTAGGTCCTTTATGCCACCCCCTCCTAGCAACATGGTTTTAAAGAGGAGATTATTCGGGCTATATCAATGAATGAGGTTCGGAAAGTAGTTTGGTCTTTGGCTGAGGACAAAGTCTCTGGACTATATGGTTTTCCTCCTCTTTTTTTTAGACGGTATTGGCCTGTTATTCACTTTGAGATGGTGGTTGCAGTGCAGGACTTTTTTGTTCATGGTCAAATGCTTGAACCTTGAAAGTGGACCTTTATC
This sequence comes from Areca catechu, assembly GCA_021397845.1. Taxonomy (NCBI): domain Eukaryota; kingdom Viridiplantae; phylum Streptophyta; class Magnoliopsida; order Arecales; family Arecaceae; genus Areca; species Areca catechu. Next base: position 67,373,570 of record CM038045.1, read on the forward strand.
ACTTTGATACTAAAATGATAGGATGCTTCTGAGCTAGATACTTTAGACCAATCAGCTTGTGTACAACCTTGTACAAGATTTGCACGAAGCTTATAGTAGCCAAGATGAAGCTGTTTCTCTCATAGCTTATTTGTCCTAAGCAGAAGGCATTTGTCAATGGGCACAACATCTCTAACAATGTCTTCATCGCTCAAGAATTCATACATGACTTGCACCGAGCCTCTATCCATCACGGTCTTATGACGATCAAGCTAGATATGTAGCAGGCATACAATCATATGAGTTGGAGCTTTCTTGAGAAGGCCTTAGTGGACTTTGACTTTCACCCTCACAATCGGCTAGATCATGGCATGCATTGATAGTCCATCCTTTGCCATTCTAATCAATGGGACTCCGTCGAAATTGTTTGGTTCTATGATTGGTCTGCAACAAGATTGTCCTATGTCTCCTTATTTATTATTTATGCTAATGCCCTTGTTGCAAGCTTTGTATGTTACATCTTGGGGCTCAATGTTATATTCTTAGCCTATCCAATCTCATATCATTATTTGCAGATGACTGCTTGCTCGTAGGTTGGGTGATAATTTAGAGCACTGATGGTTTCAAGGGAATTTTGGAAGATTACTATCTAGCTTTGGGCCAGAAGTTGAACTTTCTCAAATCTGCAGTGCATTTTAGCCTGCGAACACAGCTCAGCTTCAACATATGATCAGAGATAGACTTGGAATTGTCGAGCACACTATGATGCTATACTACCTAGGAGTTCCATTACCGGGTGTAGGCTTAAGAGGGCAGAATGTAGTCATGTGGAGCTGGTGATCCAAAAGCGCTTGAAATGGTGGCAGGCTAGAGCTCTTTTCATGATGGGCAAGGTCACTTTGGTAAGGTCAGTTCTTGATTTTTATGTCTGTCTATTTACTCTCGAATGCCATTCTACCCAAACATTGGTGTCAAGTCTCAAGAAATATTTCTAGAGCTTCTTGTGGGGCTCGCATCCTGGAAGAGGCAGTTTACACTACTTAGCTTGGAATGTGATATGCCAGCCTTTAAGAGATGGGGACCTTGGCATCCAGTCCATAGTCATGAGGAGAGAGATATTGATTACTCAACATATAGCCAGATTGCTGGTTGGTCTAGATAGCCTATGGAGCTTAATGATAAAGACCAGGTATGGCTTGTGGTCTATTAGAGAGGAGGTTAGGGTGGGTAGGAGCAACTCGACTATATGCTGAGAGATCTGTACTTGATCCCCTTAGATGATCTCTCAGGCTAGATAGATCTTGAGGGATGGATGGTCAGTGAATTTCCTGCTTGACCCATGGATAGCTGTCCTGTCCTTGAATCGATGGCCGACTTTTATTAGCTCTAAGGTATCCGATACTATGAGGATTTCTAATCTTTTTCGCTCTGATAGCAAAGGATGGGATCCAATGGCTGTAACCCGAGTCTTTGGAGATTTGCTAGGTGAGAGTGTCCCGTCCATGGCAATTTCTATACACGGTAGCCAAGATATCAAGGTATGGAGATCCTCTTGCATTTCGAGAGCAATATGGTAGATCTCTATCACTTGTATTGGAAGGAGCTTCACAGGAGCCTTGATACTGGTTGGATATGGATGACCGATGAGGGTGAGCCCTTTTCTTTGGAAGGTTGCTTGGAGACGGCTACCAATTAGATCTATCCTAAGAAATAGAGGTATGCACATCCAGTTGATCTGCTTAGGCTATGGATTTGAAGATGAAATTATTGAGCACGTGCTCTTCACGTGTCCAAGGACTACATAAGTGTAGCATCTTGCGAGACTACATGAATTGATCTTCCATTCTGACAATCTAGTGCCAGCCTTTCTAGGATTTTTGAGACAAAGTACTAGAGGCCAGAGGACTAGGACATGTGGTATTTGAGCAACTTATATTACATATCACATATGATTGTCCATGAATAATTTGGTCTTTGAGTCTAGGAGGTGCCCGACGAGAATTGTATTAGAGCAAGCTTGCATACATGCTATGGAGATATTTGAAGTGACCTCGAGGCCAACAGAGACCTAGGACTCCCACCTTGCTCTTGTAACAACCCTACAGGTATTTATCTCCTAGAAGCCCCCATCTCCGTTGTACCTTAAGGTCAACTTTGATGATAGCATCAGAGACAAATAAGGTGGTACTAGTTTTGTTACCCAAGGATCGGGATTAGAGCTAGTAGCGGTGGAGAGGAGCTACATCTTTGAGCCGATAGTTCCTGCGATAGAGCTTCAAGGTGTGTGGGTTTAACTGGGTTATGATCGCTTATGCACGGAGGATTTTGCCAGCCGACCATTTTATTACCAAGGGTGACTACCATGATAATGGCCTGAACATAGGGGAGTATGAGGGGAGATGCTGTGCATCCCCTCCTTCATCATATCGCAACTTTATTGACAGGTTGTATAGCCTATAATTATCCGGCATGTTTATCGGAAGGTGAATTCAGTACTAGATTGGATTGTCACCTATGTTGTAGAACATTCGGAGAATTTTATCTAAACCAAAATGGAGGGCTCTTAGCTAGTTTAGAAATATTTTACTTTCTGTCTTTCTTGAATGTATTCATATAAAATTTATATAAATGCTCCGTCTTATTTCCTCAAAAAAAAAAAAAAAAAAAAAAAATCATTTGACTCACTGCTCAACGCTGATCACCAAAGCATTGTCCTGTAAGATATACTGACGCATGTTCTCCTTCGCTGTACCATGCAAGCAAACAATTTTGCTGACCCAAATATAATTTCTTGCTGTTCCTAAAAAAAAAAAAAAAAAAAAAAAAGGACATAATCCCCTCCCATCCATTCTTCCAGAGAGAAGAAAAAAGGTGCGGCCATTTATTTGTATCCAAGCTCCTATTGACCTCTGTAACTGTTTTCAGAACTGCATGTTATGCACGGTCCAAATTGAGTAGTGTTTTACAGGGCTGCTGATGTTGGTGAAAAATGAATCGGTTAGAGTTGCATGTCCTGTTAATTGTTTTAGAATTTTCTCCTAAACAGAAAGGTATCCTTGTATTATAAACACAACACCTCTTCTAAAGCGGCATTGGAAGGAGAATAATACTTATCCTATTGAAAAGTGAATGAGGCAGAGATTGATGGCTCAGCAATGCAATAGCCTTGAGGGTATCAACAATTCGCATTCTGTTAGTAGGGGAGAAAAAAAAAACAAAAAAACTTGCTGACATTCACATAGATGATTGAGCTACCTAGTTTCTAATGGAAGTAGAATGTACTGTTGCATATTATTTGAGCTCACTCACTCTAACTAGCTACATTCTGCATGGATGGAAGATGGGGGTCATTATACTTGACAAGAAAAAATTCCAATAAGAAAAAAAAAAAATGATAAGTTGTTGAACCAAGACTCATTCCACGTATGGTTACCATGATTGGCTGCATGCATATCAGTTTATTACTGACATCAACATTACAAATTTGGAATAACTTTTGGAAGAAATTTTTTTTTGTAAATAAAAAAATAAAGAGTGGATGATAAAAGTTTTTAGTGCCCATCGATTGCCTATGGTAGGATTCTCTTCGATCCCAAGTTGCACTGAAAAGAGGCCATTTGCGAGGATGGATTATATTTAACACCCAATATACCATGTCAGTGATGCACCATAGAAATAATTTGAGACAAAGTAAGAAGGCTTGCGATCCAAGAGGGGCGCATGATGGATGGGCCAATATGAATAAGATGAAGTGAACGAGATGAGCTTGCAATCCCAGCGGGAAGCACGATGAATGGGCCAATATGAATTAGATGATGTGGATGAGATGATTGGCATGGCACATCCCCACAAGATACAAGGTATAATTTATCATACCATGCTATTTATCATTGTTTAATAAGTAGATTAATCACAAAAAATTTCTGAACTATTTTAAGGTTTTCTAGTTTTTCCTGAACTTCAATTTGATGCAATCAAGACGGAGTTTTTAGAAAAGTTCAATTCGGACCATATTTAGTAATTCTATCCGGCTATCGTTAGTAAGTGCCTCACATGGATCACGTGAGGGGCATGTGAGGGGGAATAAGGGTTTTACCATTATTTCTTCCTTTCTTCCGATCACTTATTATTTTATTTTCCTTCATCTAGATCATCCCTCCCATTCTCGGGACTCAACACCGGTGAGAACCTGTGAAACTGGTGGTTTGCCAATCAACAACAAGAAGGTGGTGATCTATCCTTCATTTCCGTAACAAAGGTAATTTCTTTACCTCTTATTTTTTATTTGTTCTTTTGGGTAGGGTTTTACCTTACTGGATCCATATGTTTTTTTTTCCAGGTTCTCATTGATTAACTCTGCTTACAAGTCACAAGGACTGGACATCAGTCATGGTAAGAAGAGCGTTGACAGGCATGGCATCTAGAAGAATTGAAATGTCTTTACATGACTCTCCGGTCTCTAGCATTGGTTCAACTGAAAGCTTTGAAGATCCCAATCAATGCAAGTGTAGTCTTGTAGCTAAATTGTAGACTTTATAAAGTGATAATAATCCTGGATGAAGGTTTAAAAGTTATCAAAATTATCATGTGAGTGTGATCGGTATTGATGTGGTAGGATCGTTGACATAGAGCACCTGTCAGATGCCACGCTGAAAAAGGCCACCACGTCGGACACTCCACCTCGTGCTCCTTCGCCAAGCCGAGCTCTCTCAGAATATCGGGGCCGTCTACCGAAACCGAGCACTGCCCTCTGCCAGGTCGAGCCCGCGAGATCCGGACGCTTAGGTCGGAGCCAAGTGACCTCCCCCAGATCGAGCCCCTCGAAGGCGAGCCCCTTGGCTCAGAGTCGAGCTCAGCCCTCCTCCGCCACGTGGAGCTCCTTCGAGGTCGAGCCTCTTGACCCGGAGTCGAGCTCAGCCCTCTCCCGCCAAGTGGAGCCACACCGGGGCCGAGCCCCTCGGAGTCGAGCCCTGCCTCTCCAACTCGGCCTTCACCTCGGGCGTGAACGCCAGCGAGCGAAGGGGTCGGCGAGCCGCCCGAGGGTCACGAAGAGGCGCCCATCATGCCATAATAACTGCTCACAGCTACCATTTGCACCAGAAAAGGAGGAAGCTCCCACGACCACAAAAACCACAACCCCCAACACCACAAGGGAAAAACAACCAACCCTCCCGATCAAAACTCCATCAACGCATGCCATCAAAACAACTACCCCCTAATCAACTCAAAACAGCAAACTCAAAAAAACCCAAACAACAAACCATCACATCAAGACCATCACTGCACACACTCGGAACAGACCGGCCAACGCATCGAAAACTACAAAACCTGAAATACAACAAAAGGAACACACCACCAACACAAAAAGACACCGACACCTCACACACTAGCGACGCAACCCATGTAAACTTCTCCACACCAAAATAACAACACTCGCACAATAACCACAAACAACCCCAAGCAAAAAAAACCCCAATTCTTAACACAAAACAAACTCAAACTGTCACAAAGAAAAAAGCAAACGCACACTCCACAGTCAACAACGCACCAAAAGAAAATCAGCAGACACTACCAACTTCATCAAAGACAAAACCCCAGATCGGACACGCACCAACACGCATTACCTTCAGGCATTGAGCCCATCAAATAATAACCCTCCACACAAAATCACCACTTACACCAAAGCACAAGGTCAACCCTTTGAAAACGTCACTCACCCAAAACGTCATTCACAAACAACCAAACCCACAAAAAAACGCAAAAAAACAAAAAGTCAAACATCAAAACATATCACCGAATCAAAACCACAGATCACCCCACCACCCAAAAACCAAAAACAATGATACTCTCCCAACACAACCAAACCAACCATCAACAAAGAACCAATAAAACAACAAAACTACCAATCATTCGCGCCACAACGCTCCAGTAAAATCCTAAACAATTAAACTTTTAACACAACAAGATCACAGTGAAGACGAATCAGAAAAAACTCAAAACAGCTACATGGTCGTTCGAGCCCGCGACCGGACCTCTGAACTCCCCCTTAGTCGATCGAAACACCCCTCACGCACCCCCGTCACCTCCCCTCAAGCCGCCCCAGCTACCATTTGCACCAGAAAAGGAGGAAGCTCCTTGATCGAGGTGCCACGCTTTCCACCAACCACCCTGCCACCTTTAAGGGAAAGTCACCAGAGATCGAATCCCAGGGCAGCGGCCCCCGATCAAGTACTGCCAAGTTTTCCGGAGTGGAGCGATCGGAAGAAATGTCAGAGCGCATAGCAGGTTCTCTTATCACGAATCGGGAAAGACGTCCCGTCCACGACACGGGACACCGTTGCACGCGTCTGCCACACGGGGGAGATCCCGAGGTAGGCGTCTAGCGATCACCTAGGCTTAAAAGAGCCATCGGCATCCCCAATGGAGGTAACTCAACAAAAACAACAACAAAAACTCAATTCAACCCAAGCCGAGTAAGCCCCGGGAGAGGAGGTCACACAGGGGGACCATTTCTCCTCGGCCTCCATCACTCCCAGCTCGCTTGACCACCACTCACACATCACCCACTCCTCCTAGCGTGGAGTCTATCAGAGGGCTCGACCAGGAGGATCTGTTCCCCTGGATCGTCACTGACTTGACCATCAGAGTGCCCCCGCCGGAATCCTCGATCCGAGTCACTACCCTATTTTGCAGGTCCAAAAAGCAGGCCGACCGGATGAGCAGAAGGGGCGATCCGACGTCGATAACAGCTACGGGCCACGACGATCTTGGCGGCAATAGATTAGCACACACCAGGTAGGAGGGTGGTAGGACGATCTTTGATCCAACCTAAGCCCCTTGTAAGTAGCTCACCGGGAAGATGGTGACGACACGAGCGAGAGAGGTCTCCACCAGTCATGCGGGAGACTCTCCTGGTACGGACACCAGAGGGGCACCAGAATAAGACAGGCTTCTCAACCCTCTGTGGATCACTTAGCTACTTTCAAGTCCATTGTAATAAAGCTTAGTTCATCTAAGTTGTCTTTATTTGAGTCCTGTATTAGTCAACTCATGTTGAGCTAGTCCAGTCCAGTGCTAGTCAGCTCATGTTGAGCTAATTTTATTTTTTAAGTCATGTCCAAACACTGAAGACTCAGACCCATCATACAAGTAAAGACCAAGTCCAATCAGATTGAAGACATGAAAAGTAGCCCAAGTCTAATCAGCTTGAAGATTTGAAGACCCCAGGAAGAGAAATCAAAAACCCTGAAGCCCTGGACCAGCCGGAAGCAAATTAGGCCAGCCCAGGCCCAGGAGGGAGCTAGGGCGCCAAGTGAAAGGAAACTGATGCAGGTGGTTTGACAAGATCCTACACTAGGCATGCAAACATCTGCAGGAGCAGATTGGATTTTAAAATAATTTTTAAAATTCGCGCAGCGGGAATCTACTCCGCCAGGAACTAATCTAAATCTAGTTGCATTTAGGCATGCATAAACATATAAATATTTATAAAATATTAAAAAAATTAATCTATCCATGCATGATTAAAAATTAATTTTCCATACCTTTTATTCTTCCTGGAATAACACTGGAATAAACCTGGAATAGACTGGAATAACTGGAATAAAGTTATTCTAGTCGTCTTCCTCCTTGGGACCCTGTTTTTGGCTTGCAAAACGTCGAACACCACCTTCCGGACCTCCGTTTGCTCCCAATTTGAGCAGCGCTTCTTGGACAAGTCTTCTTCGATTTGCCACCGGTTGCTGCAATCAAATCTAAGCCAAAAAAATTAAATAAATCACAAAATCTGCTGCCAGATTTCTGTAGCAGAACTGGTTAGCAGACTTTGGCCTTCGTTTCGGAGCAGCTGGGGCGATCCCGGCTCGCGTAGTTTGCTCCTAGGAGTAGAGTGGTACTCCCTCTAGAGGGGAGACACGCCCAGGGCTCTCGGATCCGTCCTCCACGCACGGTGCTAGCCACCGGAAGAGAGCTTCATGGTCACAGGATTTTTCAGCAACAGAGCTTTGCTGAAATAGGATTTTGAGCACAAAGAGGATCAGGGAATCAAGGATCTTTCTCTCCCAATCCTCACCAACCCATCCCTTTGAAACCCCGGTAGTAAAAATATTGAGCTCTCCAAGGAAAGAACCAGCTCTCACGGTTTTTCACCTTTCAAACGATGACATGCATCTTTGAAACAGGGACCGCAGGCGTTTAAAAAACAGCAAGGAGAGGGAGAGGTAAAGGCAAGGAAAGCAAATGACGCCGGCAGCCATAACACCCATTTACAGCCATTAAATGGGATTAAACCAGGCCGGTGGAGGGAGGAGAAAAGTGCCACCCCAGCGTCAACAAAACGTCGTTTGGCCTTCAAACGCAAGAAAATTTTCTCCCAACGTAAATAATATGTAAATGCCAAGAGAGAGGAAAAGCCACCGGTCCAAAAAAAAAAACGGTCCAAAATATTTAAACCAAGTGGTTCAATCTAATTTGAACCGGTTTAAAATTTGGTTCAAGGAAAATTGGTTCACAACCAATTGAAGGCCGAAACGAACTCCGAATCAGTTCAAAACTGATTCAAAAAAATCCTGGCGCAGTGCTGGTCAACCCGAACAATTCCGGTTGACGCAGACAAGGGCAAGACGGGGAAAGAGAGCTCAAAAATACTATGACCATAAAACCGAGACGATTCCCAATCGTAATCGGTATCCGGATTAGAGAGTTATCCTCTGTGGCGTGTGACCTCATAGGTTCGAACCTAAACGGTAGCATTAGAACAATTTCTAGTACCAGCACAGGAAACCATCTAGCAATGGGTCCCGCGTCCGGATAGGTCGAAGATGCGGGAGCAAACTATCGAACCTCTGGCATATGGTTACCGTATAATTCATCCCTTTGACCTCTAATGCTCATGACGACTGAGATTGGGCTGCCAACCCAGACTGAGTCAGTCGACTACGTGTCTCAACCTCGCAAGCCCAGTGACTCTTCACTAGGACTACCCCGCCGAGGATTGCTAAATTGAGATACTGCGAGACATTCAATCCAAACTGTTTGGACAGGTCAATTCCATCTTGGTCCATCACTGCTCCACAAGTACTTGCCTGTACCCAGAAACCTTCCGTCACTGGATTAAAAATCGGGTAGTCCGGCACCAAAACAGGGAGTTGCTTGCAAGCTACCGTGATGACCTCAGGTCAGAGGACACATTATCCATATCCAATCGTGAGTATCCCTTTGGCAGAAAGGGGCTGACGGAGTCACATTCAATGAGATAATATCACATATCCCACTAGCAGATCATATCCAGTGTCACCACACTCATTTGGTCAGATGACACCAAACATATGAACTACCACAACCTATACTGGATATATTGCTAGTCCAGTACAATATTCCTTGGTTGTGAACGGGTTTAAGGACCACTCGATACATCCTCTCTGTATCGAAGTCAGTGTTGTCCTAAGGACTTCATCACATTGAAAGAGTTCATTTCAGGAAATTAAGTCTGCTGAGCGCCATAAATAATATTTTATTATTCATAAAATGAGTACAATACTTAGCACAACCGCCTACAACCCAGGCGATTGGCTTTGGGACACAATTTCCAACAACTCCCACTTGTACTAAAGCCATCAGAAGAGTATCTAATACCCATTTCCCATTTACTATAGTCGAACTCTTTTATTCCGAGGCTTTAGTGAAGGGGTCGGCCAATTTTCTTTTCCATCGATCTTCAGAAGATTGATTTGCCTCGTTCCACGATCTCTCGTATGAGGTGGTAGCGCCGCAAAATTGGCTTGGTGCGGTGATGAGCTTTCGGCCCTTAGCTTGATCAATGGCTCCAGTGCTGTCACAGTACACCGGAACAGGACCTCTAGGAAGGTGCCACCCCTAGCTCTCCAAGGAACTTCCGCAACCAGACAGCTTCCTTTGCCGCATCTGATGCTGCAATGTATTCTGCTTCGCATACCGAGTCTGCAACATTGCCTGCTTAGAACATTTCCAGCAGATCGCTCCTCCATTCAGGGTAAAAACAAACCCTGACACACTCTTGCTATCATCTCTATCCGACTAGAAACTGGAGTCAGAGTACCCCACAAGTTTCAAGTCAGTTCTCCATAATGAGCCATTGATCTTTAGTATATTTCTTAAATACTTAAGGATGGACTTAACCACTTCCAATGCGCCTCACCTGGGTCAGACTGGTATCTACTCACTACTCCTAGTGAGTATGTCACGTCTGGTCTAGTACAAGTCATAGCATACATGATAGAGCCTACTGCCGAAGCATAAGGTACTCTACTCATGCGCTCTCTTTCCTCAGGAGTTGTCGCATAATCCTTCTTGGAAAGAAAAATTCCAGAACCGATCGAAGATAGCCTTTCTTGGAATTTTTCCATGCTGAACCGTTTCAACACAGTGTCAATGTACGTAGACTGGGACAGTCCCAAAAGCTTCTTAGATCTATCTCTATAGATTTTCATACCTAGTATGTAAAAGCTTCACCCAGTCCTTCATGGAGCTGAGATGATAACCAGACCTTTATTCCTTGTAATGCTGCGACATCATTCCTGATTAAGAGAATGTCGTCAACATACAGTACTAGGAATACATTCACAGAACCATTAACCCATTATAACATGGTTCTTCTCCGTTCTTAACGAAGCCATAGATTTGATACACCTATCAAACCGTAAGTTCCAACTTCGAGACACTTGCTTGAGTCCATAGATGGACCTCTGCAACTTGCATACTTTTGATTCATCTGTGGATGTGAACCCTTCAGGCTTTATCATATACACCTCTTCTTCCAGCTCCCCATTCAGGAAAGCAGTTCGGACATCCATCTGCAGATCTCGTAATCAAAATGCTGCCAAAGCAAGCATGATCCGAATGGACTTGAGCATTGCCACAGGGGAGAAGTCTCGTCATAATCGATACCATATCACTGATGATACCCCTTGGCAACCAGACGGGCTTTATAGATCTCTACCTTCCCATCAGCGCCCCTTTTCCTCTTGAAGATCCATTTATACCCGATGTTTTTATTCCTTCAGGCGGATCAACCAATGTCCAAACATTGTTGATTTCCATGGACTCCATTTCAGATCGCATGGCTCCTAGCCATGCCTCAGAGTCAGATCTCTGAAGTGCATCCATATAGGTGATCGGATCCTCATTGTCTCATCGAGCTCAATGGGATCACCGTCTCGGACCAAGAAACCGTAGTATCTGTCCGGTGACGCGGTATTCTACCGGATCTCCTAATGGGTTCTGGGTGTGATTCAATCACAGCCGGTTCTACTACGATGTCCTTAGAGTGTGTAGGTTCTTCTATTGGCTGAACTCATCAAGTTCAATCTTAGAAGCTATAGTTCCTTCTCCAAGGAACTCCTTTTCCAAAAAGATAGCTCTAAGAGCAACGAACACCTTTGTTCATTCTCCAAGTAGAAGAAATACCCTTTGGTTTCCTTAGGATAACCAATGAATAAACACTTGTCAGACTTAGGACCAAGTTTGTCTGAGTCTAAACGCTTTACGTAAGCCGGACAACCCAAACCCCGAAGGTGGAGATTGAGGATTTACGCCCATTCCACATCTCATACGGAGTAGAGACACAGACTTACTTGAACATTATTTAATAAGTAACAGGCTGTCTGAAGCGCATATCCCAAAAGGATAGCGCAAAGTTGCAAAGCCCATCATGGATCGAACCATGTCCAACAAGGTTTCGATTCCTCCTTTCGGACACACCATTCAACTATGGTGTTCCTAGAGGATTCACTGAGAGAGAATCCATTCTCCTCAAGATATGTCAAAAAGCATCAGATAAGTATTCACCACCTCGATCAGATCGAAGGGTTTTAATACTTTTTCCAGTTTGCTTTTCTACTTCATTACGGTATCGTTTGAACATTTCAAACGATTCAGACTTATGTCTCATAAAAAGACATAACCGAATCTTGAAAAGTCGTCTGGAAAAGTCGTCTGTAAAAGTAATGAAATATTTGTATCCTTCTCTGGCACTAACTGACATCAGTCCACATACATCAGTATGTATGACTTAGAAGTTCTGTAGCTCGTTCACCCTTTCCAGTAAAAGGTGACTTGGTCATTTTACCAAGTAAACAGGATTCACAAGTGGGCAGTGATCAGAATCACTGACCTCGAGAAGTCCATCTCCTCGCATCTTGTTTTATCCTATTTTGGTTAATATGACCTAGCCTACAGTGCCAAAGATACAAATCATTGACATTATCTAACCTTGGGCGTTTGCTAGAAGTGTACATTACACTACAAAGGCCTTGATAGTACATATATGCCATTATTTAATCTAGCTTTCATTATAACAGAGTTATTCAAATAACATTGCAAAAATCTCCTTTTATTGAAAGTTCAAAACCACAATTGGCCAAAAGGCCTACAGAGATTATGCTCATAATGAAACTAGGACAATAGTGACAGTCGACTAGTTCGACAGTACAAGACTCAAAGACAAGATGCAGGACTCCAACCGCCAGTACTGGAACACGATTTCCATTCCCGATGCTCAGAAACTGTTCTCCATCTTCAAATCTTCTGCTAACTTGAAGTCCCTGTAACGAATTACAAACATGAATTGGACTACCAGTATCCAATACCCAGTTAGCAGTATCAATAATTGAGTAATTACAAGGTTTTATCATATAAATACCTTGTTCAGCAGACTTCTGCTTCCTCGGCCTATTCGGATCAAGGGACGTAATATAAGAGAACAGTTCCTCTTCCAGTGTCCCTTCTTCTTGTAGTAGAAGCATTCTACAGAAGATTGATCAGCCTTATACTTCCTGGTCTGACTAGGGCCAGGAGCATTATGCACCTTCTTTTCCCTTTTTATTTATTTTTTTTTCCCTTTCTTAAAGGACGACGACCTCTACTTCCTCCCACTAAATTTACCACCCCTTATTCAGTTGGTGGTCTTTCTCGAAAGTCTGCAGCAACCCCAAAAGACCATGGTAGTTGACTGCAGGCTTGTTCATTCTGTAATGATCGAGAAAATCAAGATAGAGGAGGGAAGAGAATTCAAGATCGCATCCTTGCCGAGCTGCTCGTGCAAGGGCATCCGAGTTTGCCCAACTTTTCAATCAACTCGATCATGTACAATACATGATCAGTGACTGAACCGCCATTCGGCATCTTGGAGTTGTAGATGGCACAAGACACTTTATACCTTTCTACATCATCCGAGTGCCGAAGGATTCCTTTAACTTTTGAAGGATTTCATCAGGTTGGGCCTCCTCAAATTTGCGACTGAACTCGTCGTTCATAGCCGCTAACATAATGCAACGGACAGTAGTCCAATCAGAGACCCACTTCATATAAGCGTCTCTGACCGCACTCCGTGCATTAGCGGAGGGATTTCAGGTGCCGGATCCGTTATCACATAGAGGATCCGTTCATGCTCCAGAACAATTCTCACCTTCGATACCAACTATCGAAGTTGTGACCCTTTAACTTCTCGTTATCGAGAAGTGACCGGAGCGATAAATTTGAAGACATTTGAAAAGAAATAAGACCAAATTAGTTTATGAATTAATAACTTAACCAAAAGACTTGGACTTTAGTCTAAAGGTTTCTCCCACTAATTTTTCAGATTGGTAGCCTCTAACTCCAATTCGTGAAAACATGCCTTTTCAAGTGGGTACTGAAATCCAATAGGCCTCGCATGAGCCCGACTATGGCCGGCTCATCCATACGAGCCTAAAGGTAGGTTCGTAAACCAATTGTTTTCCTAAACAATTTTCAGTATTTTATTTGCCCCAGAGAACACCCCAATCGGCATAGGGGCCTCCTATTGCGGGTCTCTGGTTATGTCTAACCATTAAAATGACGAATCCAATGCTTCCAGTTAACTAAAGACCAAGCCCGACTATGGCCGGCCCACCTGGTCCCGTTAAGGAGGTTGCACTGAACCATCATCGATCAGATAGAAATTCCAGTCGCCAGATGTACACCCGTTCTATGGAACTGTCGATGCACACCAAGCTAGTGGACACATTTCTATCCAACTTAATGGGAGGCTAAGACAATATCAACTCCTTGACTTAGTCTTTTTAAGGACCTAATAATTTTAGAGGATTTTTAACTGTGACATAAGAAAGAGATAAGGACATGATCATCCTCCCACTGAATCAATCAGATTCCAGGAGGTTTGAAATAAATCAACAAATGATCCATGGGCACCTATAGATCAGTCAGACCGATCAACCTGGGTGATATGGGTTAACTCGAGTCATTGAGCTTTTCCACAGTTCTGGTCGACTCGACTAGCCAGGTAGGTGAGATCATGGGTGAGTATCCGCAATTAACCATCTTTCCTAGACACCAACCAAGTTGGCCAGGAAAGAGGTAGCCTCATACAACCATGATCACAATGCCAAACCTACCTCGATACCAGTCGATTTACCAGACTCGATCAGACTAGCTAAAGACCGGGCATCCACTGAGCCACTAATTGGATCCATTTTAGATGAACGGATCAACTAATCTAACTATTAGATAGTTCTAAAGAAGGACCTTAAACAACTTTTATTTAATCTTCTTATTATCCGGTTCAACTAAACTTAGGTCTAACCCAGTTATGGACCCAACTAGTCAGCTAACCAAATTAACCCAAAAGGCTTATGCAAGTGTTTTAGATTCATAAACCTAAAAGATTTTAATAAACCAAAGATTTAATTAAAATAATTTTTAATTAAGTCACAATGTAAAACATTTTACATAACCAAAATCATGCATCAAGATATTTTATATCCATATTAAACATGCCTAAAATTATGTATCATCAAATTAAACATTTTTAATTTTTTAATATTCTTTAAGGATCCTTCTGAAGAGGCCAACACAGACGATCCGCATCGTATCAAAGGCACACGGTCATGGTGAAGGTCTCAACTAGGTTCCAAAAAGAAACTTGATACATTTTTAAGATTAAACAATTTTTAATCTGTAAACATGCATACTAGATTAGATTACAAATTCAACCTGGCTCTGATACCAATGAAAGAAACTGATGCAGGTGGTTTGACAAGATCCTACACTAGGCATGCAAACATCTACGGGAGCAGATTAGATTTTAAAATTTTTTTAAAATTCGCACAGCGGGAATCTACTCCGCCAGGAACTAATCTAAATCTAGTTACATTTAGGCATGCATAACATAAAATATTTAAAATATTAAATAATTTAATCTATCCATGCATGATTAAAAAAATAATTTTCATACCTTTTATTCCACCTAGAATAATACTGGAATAAACCTGGATAGACTGGAATAACTGAATAAAGTTATTCCAGTCGTCTTCCTCCTTGGGACCCGTTTTTGGCTTGCAAAACGTCGTCGAAACACCACCTTCCGGACCTCCGTTTGCTCCCAAATTTGAGCAGCGGCTTCTTGGACAAGTCTTCTTCGATTTGCCACCAGTTGCTGTATCAAATCTAGGTCAAAAAAATTAAATAAATCACCAAAGTTTGCAGCCAGATTTCTGCAGCAGAACTGGTTAGCAGACTTTGGCCTTCGTTTTGGAGCAGCTGGGACGATCCCGACTCGCGTAGTTTGCTCCTAGGAGAGTGTACTCCCTCTAGAGGGGAGACATGCCCGGGCTCTCGGATCCGTCTCCACGCACGGTGCTAGCCGCCGGAAGAGAGCTTCATAATCACAGGATTTTTCAGCACAGAGCTTTGCTGAAATGGGATTTTGAGCACAAAAAGATCAGGGAATCAAGGATCTTCTCTCCCAATCTCTCACCAAAACCCAGCCCTTTGAAAACCCCGGTAGTAAAAATATTGAGCTCTCCAAGGAAAGAACCAGCTCTCACGGTTTTTCCACCTTTCAAACGATGACATGCATCTTTGAAACAGGGACTGCAGGGGTTTAAAAATAGCAGGGAAGAGGGAGAGGTAAAGGCAAGGAAAAGCAAACGATGCCGGCAGCCATAACACCCATTTAACAGCCATTAAATGGGATTAAACTAGGCCGGTGGAGGGAGGAGAAAAAGACGCCACCCCAGCGTCAAACAAAACCGTCATTGGCCTTCAAAGGTAAGAAAATTTTCTCCCAACGTAAATAACGTGTAAATGGTCCAAGAGAGAGGAAAAGCCACCGGTCCAAAAAAAAAAAAAAAAATGGTCCAAAATATTTAAACCAAGTGGTTCAATCTAATTTGAACCAGTTTAATTTGGTTCAAGGGAAAAATTGGTTCACAACCAATTGAAGGCCGAAACGAACTCCGAATCAGTTCAACGATTCAGAAAAATCCTGGCGCAGTGCTGGTCAACCCGGAACAATTTCCGGTTGACGCAGACAAGGGCAAGACGGGGAAAAGAAAGCTCAAAAATACTGTGACCATAAAACCGAGATGATTCCCAATCATAATCGGTATCCGGATTAGAGAGTTATCCTCTGTGGCGTGTGACCTCATAGGTTCGAACCTAAACGGTAGCATTAGAATAATTTCTAGTACCAGCACAGGAAACCATCTAGCAATGGGTCCCGCGTCCGGATAGGTCGAAGATGCGGGAGCAAACTATCGAACCTTTGGCATATGTTACCGTATAATTCATCCCTTTGACCTCTAATGCTCATGACGACTGAGATTGGGCTGCCAACCCAGACTGAGTCAGTCGACTACGTGTCTCAACCTCGCAAGCCCAGTGACTCTTCACTAGGACTACCCCGACCGAGGATTTGCTAAATTGAGATATTGCGAGACATTCAATCCAAATTGTTTGGACAGGTCAATTCCATCTTGGTCCATCATTGCTCCACAAGTACTTGCCTGTACCCAGAAACCTTCCGTCACCGGATTAAAAATCCGGGTAGTCCGGCACCAAAGCACAGGGAGTTGCTTACAAGTTATTGTGATGACCTCAGGTCAGAGGGACACATATACCCATATCCAATCATGAGTATCCCTTTGGTAGAAAGGGGATGCATAGAGTCACGTTCAATGAGATATCACATATCCCACTAGTAGATCATATCATGTCACCACACTCATTTGGTCAAGAGGACAACCAAACGATGTGAACTACAATAACCTATACTTGATATATTGTTGTCCAGTACAATATATCCTTTGGTTGTGAACAAGGTTTAAGGACAACTCGATACATCCTCTCTGTATCGAAGTCAGAGTTGTCCTAAGGACTTCATCACATTGAAAGAGTTCATTTCAAGAAAATGAAGTATGTGATGAGCTGCCATAAATAATATTTTATTAATTCATAAAATGAGTACAATACTTAGCACAACCGCCTACAACCCAGGCGATTGGCTTTGGGACACAATTCCCAACACCAAGAGCTTATGGTGACCACCCCTTGGTCGGCCCCTTAGAGTCACCCTCTTGGCCGACCAAGGCAAGAAGAGAGGGAGGGATTGTAGGGATTTTTTCTACCCTGGGTTTCCTTTTTTTCTAGCTAGGGTTTGGGTGGGAATAAGACTCTTATGTAATTACTTTTGTATCCTTACTTGGAGCCCAAGACTATGGGTCTATTTAAAGAATCCTAGTCTCTTGTATGAGAGTTAACTTTGATATATGAAATATTATTGAGTCTCCAATTTCTGTGTGCCTCCCTGCTGTGTGCATTAAGGGATTTTCTGAGAGCTTGTCTTCCTCCTGGTGTTGCAACTGTTTCCAGAGCCGCCATCCAATCCTTCAGAACCCTGGCCATCCCCTCCAAAACCTCTTTTCCCTTTCTATTTTCTTCTTGTTACTTCCTCTCCTCAGAGTTTTCTAACCCCTGACAGGTCGTTTGCAGATCCCTCGACTCCAACGAATCCGACGACTCTAGCCAGGTGGTGTGGGCACCAGATCCGACAGAGGCTCCTCAACCCTCTGTGGATCTCAGATTAGGGTTCCCCTTCTATGAGTCCTGTAATAAGGCCTTGAGCCAAAGCAATTTCATAATTTCTTGTCGAAGTTTGTTTAGTCCTGTACCTTGACCAATTTGGATCAAGTTAGGTCATGAGTCCTGTATTTGTTCGAGTCTGAGTTTGGACTGGGCCCAAGCCCATTGAAATCACCCTGGCTTTCATAACCAAGTCAAGTCCTGGTGGGCCAACCCCCCCCTTCCACTTGGAATAATGCCAACTCAGGTGCCACCTCATCTACCTACATGGCGCCACATCAGTTGCCACTTGGGCATCCAAGGAGGGAAACAAGGTGGCACCCTCATGCTTTCCACATGCCATCCCCTTGCCTTTTTCTCTTGGGCGACATTGGTAGGAAGAAACACCATCTCCCTCTTCCCTCCCCCACATCACGCCTTGTTCCATCAAAGGAGGGGCGTTGAAGATCCTTGAAGAAACCAAGCCACAAAGCAAGCCCCCTTCCAAGCTTTCTTCCCAAAGTGTTCATGCAAGGATGGAAGGTCAAAGAACACACTCCCCTCTCCAAGCCCTCAACCATGCAACGCACAAGGAGCTCTCCACTTGGTCGGCCTTGAATCAATCCAAGAGATGGCGTTGAAGAATCCAAGGGAACACATCCCTTCAAGCAAGCCATGCCCCACTCTTTCTTCCCAAAATGAGCATGCTAATGAAGGAAGTCAAGAGACCAATCCCCCTCTCCAAGCCTTCCCACATGCCACACCCAATCCAAGTCTTTTGGTCGGCCAAAGAGAGGAGAAGATGCAAATTTTGGGCGCCACCCATGAAAGCTTGTAATTTGATTTTATTTGAATTTCAAATGGGCCTTGGGTGCCTATTTAAAGGACCCAGTCCCTCCCTTGTAGAACTATTGAATGATTGAATGATTAATGAAAAAAAGATTGAGTTTTCTACCCTCCAACCATTGTCTCCTAGACTAGGTTTGAGTGAAATTGCCTTCGTCCCCAGGGACGTCAAGTGGTGTGAGGCCACCTGTCCGTCATCCCAAGGTATCGCGAATCCTTCATCCTCCTGGACGTCGAGTGGTGTGAGGCCACATTCCTTCATCCTCCTTGACATCGCGGGGTGTGAGGCCCCAAGTTATCTCCAACTTCGACTTCGGAATCCAGCCGGACGCCGGGCTCGAAGCCCTTTCTCAACTCCCTCTCAGTTCCTTTCCGTGCATCTCCATATCTCGCTGATCCTTCTTTGTTTGCCTATAGGTCCTCCCTGGTATCTTGGGCATCGGAGACAGTCAGCTTTGCCATCGCGACCTCCCAACCCAAAGCCAGTGCTTCCACGGGTTCGACTGCTCGGGCATCCAGGCCGCATCCATCGAGTTGAGCGATCTCTGCACCGGCGCGCTTCAGAAGTATGAGGTTTGCTATCTCTCTACCTCCTAAGTAGGTATTGTATGTCGAGCTAGTCCTACCAGGGTTTCTTAATCGCGAGATCCTGTTCTCGTTTTCACTTTTAGGACTTTGAACTGCTAGCGTAAGCTTACATTACTCTTCTTTCGTATTTCTTGCCTTTGCTTGTGATCGGGAATCGAAACCTAAAAAATATATATATATATATATCTAAAACTCATCAAACATAAAAAGAAGAAATTCCTTGCATCATAAGCATCCATCCTAGCATCCCTAGCCCTAATCCCTTGTTCCACATCAATCTTGGTATCAGAGCAAGGCTAGGACTAGTGCATCTTTTCTTGTCATTTTCTGCATTCTGGTCAGCCAGTATATGGTCTGATTGTTGGATTGTTTCTCTTTGCAGAGACATCTAAATTTTGTGATTTCTATTTTGTTAGATCACAGTAATTTCAAAGTATTTTTTTTTATTTTCTCAGATTTTATTTCAGTTTATAGAGTTTCTAAAAGCCGAAATACTATCTGAGAAAATCTCAGGTCTGAAATTTTAGCAAGCATCTCATCTTTTGATTCATTCATCCTCCTATCTTGTTTCTTGCATGTTTTAATTCCTGTATTTTGTTTAGCATTCACCCATCTAAAAGACACAAAAGAACAAAAAAAAAAAAAAGCTTAAGTCATTTCATTAGTCATTATTGTGCTTTATTTTACATAACTTATCTTAAGGGCGTCAAATTAACATAGGGTCAGGATTTCATTACCTGTCCCTAGCCCAAAAAACCACCACCCGGCATATCAAACCCTAGCCATTAACTAAAATCAATTAGACGTTTAATTTGCTCTAGTAAGCTAGGGACAGCCACGAAGTCGGGTCGACCCAAGTGCCGAGCCAAGCTAGATTGCTTGTTGGTGTGTGCTTAAGTAACTGGTGTCTAGGCAAGTGGTTCAGGGACTAGAGCCCGAAGGGAAGTGGGTTGGTTCGCTTACCTGGCCAATTTCTAATTGGTGTCTAGGCAAGCAAAGAGGAACCTCCACTAACCTTACACTTACCCGGCCAAGTGCCAAGTTATTACTTCCAGGTTCATCTTCTTGACTTTACATTTGGAGAGATCTCCTAGGTCTAGCAAACCGTAGCATCGTTTTGTTACATGTGCACTAGATCAGGAACCTCTTTTCACCCACCTTCTCCACCCTCTACTGACACCATGGACCAACTGCGAGCCAACATTGGAGCCTTAACCCAATCCATGACCCAGTTGAACAATAGATTGGACCAGATAGAGGCCAGATTGAGACCCCTAGAGGAAGCTGCTAGGCCCCGACCTGAACCCAGTCCTGAGTCCCCTCACCAGGAGGAACCTGCCACAAGACCCTTACTTTGAGGATGACTTTGGGAGAGACCCTAACCCTTTGTTGATACCCGTCCTAGGAGACCCAATCTGGAGGACCGTGAAGAAAGAGCCCTTAGGAGCATCAAGCTTGAGGCACCTACTTTCGATGGTAGCTTAGATCCCAGGGTGTATGAAGATTGGGAGTCTGCTATGGAACAGTATTTTGACTGGTACTCTATGTCTGAAAGAACTAAGTTTAAGTTTGCCAAGCTTAGGTTGGTTCACCAAGCTAGGTTGTTCTGAAACAGTGTTGAAAATTACATAGAGCAGAATGGTCAATTACCCATAACCACCTGGGGGGAGATGAGAGATAAGCTTAGAAGGAAATACTTATCTGCATCCTACACCCAGAACTGTTGGACCAATGGCAGACCTTAAGTCAAGGGAGTAAGAGTGTTGCCGATTACATCGCCAAGTTTGATGAATATGTTATGCGATGTAAGGTTGTTGAATCACCTGAGGTAACCTTGTCTAGTTTTAGGGCTGGCCTACACCCAGACATCCAGAGAGAGCTGTATTTAGATCAACCAGAACCTTGGAAGAGCTTACCAAGTTGCTAGGCTCTGTGAGCATTTCCAGAGAGCTCCCACCTATAGAAGACCTGAGCCCTTTAGAAACACGAGCCGTATCCCTGGATCCACCCAAGGTTATAATCAAGCTTACCCGAGTCGACCAAACCCAAACCGAACTGACCCAAGTCGACCAAACCCAGCCCGACCCAGTCCTAGTCGTCCCAGCCTGAACCGACCCCAGTATAGCAGAAAGGAAAAGGGTAAGGCTGTTGAAGTCCAGAGGAGACATGATCCCCAAGGTAAATGCTTTAGGTGTCATAAACATGGACATTTTGCTAGCCAGTGCACCGCCCCTACCCTACTCATAGAAGAACCAACTGAGACTGAACCCGAACCAACCGTAGAACCTGAAGAGGACATCTATGATCCCGAAAATCAGTTATTGGAAGGGTACGAGGGAGAGGAAGAAGTGTATGAATCTGAAGACCTTGTAGGGGTAGTCCGATGCATCCTAGCCCAAAACATAGTACAGGAAGACTGGCATAGGACCAACATCCTACAGACCCTGATCAAGCTAGGAGATAAGGTTTGTAAGGTCATCATTGATAGTGAAAACTGTGTTAATGCCCTTTCCTTGAGTACAGTCAAATCCTTAGGACTAGCCATAGTTCCCCACCCCAACCCTTACAAAGTCTCCTGGATAGATTCAACTTCAATCCCTGTAAAGTCTAGGTGCCAAATCAAGATAAAAATGAGTTCCTATGAAGAATCGATTTGGTGTGACATCTTATCCATGGGTGTGGGTAGTATCATTCTAGGACGACCCTGGCTTTTCGACCATGATGCCACCCTTTATGGTCAATCCAATACCTGTGTCTTTTTCCACCATGGAAAAAAGATTACAATCAACCCAATCCAGCCAAAGGACCCAGTCAAGAAAGGATCAAGTAGCCTTAAAGAAAATAAGCCTGAAGTTAACCTAATCAAGGACAATGGGTTAGAAGAAGAGATACTGGGAAAGGACCCTTTAAAGAGTTTCAGGGAGAGAAGGATGAACATTTTGAGAATTTGAATACAAAAACCCCTGAGCCCATTGAAGACTTTAAGGTTGAACCCATTGAAAATCTAGGGAAAGAAACACCTGAGCCCATTAAAGAATTGAAAGAAAGCATCTATGAGTCAAGTTTAGTAGAAGATGGGCCCGAGGGTGAAATCATTGAGGAATCCAAGGAGAGTGATCCTGAACCCACTACAAAATTTGAAGAGGAAATGACCGAGCCAGGATCACATCTAGTAAATGAACATGTAGATTCACCAGTCTTTTCCACAGGAGTTCAAGAACCAACCCTTAATGAACCGATCCAAAGAGAACATCCTCAAGAAATGGTTGAAGCTCGACAAGAAATTGAGGATGAAGTTCCCGATGAGTTACCTGATCAACTTCCACCCCTGAGAGACATCCATCATACTATAGACGTGGTCCCAGGATCCTCTTTAACAGACCTTCCTCACTGTGGGATTGACCCTAGCAAGCCCCAAGATCTACTGGAACAAGTGGACCATATGACACCTATAGAACGATGCCCAAATTTTAAGGTCATCTTGAATAACCAAGGCCTATTTTATGATTTCCATAAGCCACCCCAAGACTCTGATCCCTATTTTCTACCCTCCCTTGAACCTTCTCACATTTCTAGAGCCATGGGTTACTTTTTATTGAGATTACCAGAATGCGTGACTCCTTAGAGCCCATCCCTTTTGCCCTCTACTTCTGGTATACTTTATGACATTTGCTAGGGATCCTTAATAACTTTTCTTGTGCATATCAGACTAGGGTCAAACCTAGAGAGTCAAAAGTCTGTTAGGTTTAGACCCTAGGAGTCCAATAAAAAATTTTTTCAATAAGATTGCATAGTTGAGTTTGCATTTTGCATCATATTAGGATTATGCATTAAATACAATTTTAAAGTACTTTGGCTGATTCTCGAAAGCGAGCCAAAGAGTTTGAAATAAGGGATTTTGTAATGATTAGGCTCCGGCCTGAACGGTTTCCACCGGGAATCGTTAAGAAGCTTCATGCTCGTGGGGCAGGTCCCTTTAAAGTGATTAGGATAATGGGCCCTAACGCCTATGTGCTGGAATTACCTCCGGATTATGGAATTAGCTCGACATTCAATATCTCTGACTTAGTCAAGTATAGAGAACCCGCAAACATACCCAATGAGCCGTTTGGGCCTGACCTCCCTTTTGAGAGTGAACCTGAACCTGAGTGTCTACCTCCAAATATACCTGAGCGAGGAGAGCGGATCGAGCATGTCCTGGATGACAAGCCATCACTACCCGGGGCAAGGGCTACCAGCGTTACCTGGTCCGATGGCAAGGCCGACCCGAATCTGATGACTCGTGGATCACATGGGAGGACTTGCAGCGCATCGACCCCGACATCCTGGAAAGATACCAAAGCCAAGCTAACCCCTACTCGACAGGGTCGAGTTCCTCCCACCCCGGGAGAACTGGTGTGGGCACCAGGATCCGACAGAGGCTCCTCAACCCTCTGTGGATCTCAGATTAGGGTTCCCCTTCTATGAGTCCTGTAATAAGGCCTTGAGCCAAAGCAATTTCATAATTTATTGTCAAAGTTTGTTTAGTCATGTACCTTGACCAATTTGGGTCAAGTTAGGTCATGAGTCTTGTATTTGTTCGAGTCTGAGTTTGGACTGGGTCCAAGCCCAATTGAAGTCACCCTAGCTTTCATAACCAAGTCAAGTCCTGGTGGGCCAACCCACCCCTTCCACTTGGAATAATGCCAACTCAGGTGCCACCTCAGCTACCTACGTGGCGCCACATCAGTTGCCACTTGGGCATCCAAGGAGGGAAACAAGATGGCACCCTCATGCTTTCCACACGCCATCCCCTTGCCTTTTTCTCTTAGACGACATTGGAAGGAAGAAACACCATCCCCCTCTTCCCTCCCCCACATCACGTCTTGTTCCATCAAAGGAGGGGCGTTGAAGATCCTTGAAGAAACCAAGCCACAAAGCAAGCCCCCTTCCAAGCTTTCTTCCCAAAGTGTTCATGCAAGGATGGAAGGTCAAAGGACACACTCCCCTCTCCAAGCCCTCACCATGCAATGCACAAGGAGCTCTCCACTTGGTCGGCCTTGAATCAATCCAAGAGATGGCATTGAAGAATCCAAGGGAACACATCCCTTCAAGCAAGCCATGCCCCACTCTTTCTTCCCAAATGAGCATGCTAATGAAGGAAGTCAAGAGACCAATCCCCCTCTCCAAGCCTTCCCACATGCCACGCCCAATCCAAGTCTTTTGGTCGGCCAAAGAGAGGAGAAGATGCAAATTTTGGGCGCCTCCATGAAAGCTTGTAATTTGATTTTATTTGAATTTCAAATGGGCCTTGGGTGCCTATTTAAAGGACCCAGTCCCTCCCTTGTAGAACTATTGAATGATTGAATGATTAATGAAAAAAAGATTGAGTTTTCTACCCTCCAACCCTTGTCTCCTAGACTAGGTTTGAGTGAAATTGCCTTCGTCCCCAGGGACGTCGAGTGGTGTGAGGCCACCTGTCCGTCGCCCCAAGGCATCATGAATTTTTCGTCCTCCTGGATGTCGAGTGGTGTGAGGCCACATTCCTTCATCCTCCGTGATGTCGCGGGATGCGAGGCCCCAAGTTATCTCCAACTTCGACTTTAGAATCTAGCCGGACGCCGGGCTCGAAGCCCTTTCTCAACTCCCTCTCAGTTCCTTTCCGTGCATCTCCATATCTCGCTGAAATCCTTCTTGTTTGCCTACAGGTCTTCCCTGGTATCTCGGGCATCGAAGACAGTCAGCTTTGCCATCGCGACCTCCCGACCCAAAGCCAGTACTTCCACAGGTTCGACTGCTCGGGCATCCAGACCGCATCCACCGAGTTGAGCGATCTCTGCACTGGGCGCTTCAGAAGTGTGAGGTTTGCTATCTCTCTACCTCCTAAGTAGGTATTGTATGTCGAGCTAGTCCTACCGGGTTTCTTAATCCCGGGGTCCTGTTCTCGTTTTCACTTTTAGGGCTTTGAACTGCTAACATAAGCTTACATTACTCTTCTTTCGTATTTCTTGCCTTTGCTTGTGATCGAGAATCGAAACCTAAAAAAAAAAAATCTAAAACTCATCAAACATAAAAAAAAGAAATTCCTTGCATCATAAGCATCCATCCTAGCATCCCTAGCCCTAACCCCTTGTTCCACATCACCAGGTCTCAATTGGACCACCAAGCAGAAAGCCGGGTATCCACGGGTCTCTGGCTTGATTTTTTAGGCTGCATCTATCAAGGATGAGTGATCTCTTCGCTGCAATCTACACCAGGCGCTTCAGACGTTGCCAGGTATACCCCCTCTACCACCAGTAGCATTATTGTAGATGAACTAGCCCAACCGAGGCTTCTCAGCCTCGGCGGTCCTTCTCTTTCCTTTGCTCTTAGGTTCTATTTGCATGCTTTTAGTTTCTTTCTTGCATAGTTTTCCTTGCTTAAATACTTGATCTACTCTTCAGGATTAGATTCACAACTTGAATTAAAATATAAAAAAATATATTTGCATGCATACATAGGTTCCGCATCAATTTCGTATCAGAGCCTGTTTGGGCTCGGTTCTCTTTGGATACTCGGATCGGGTGCTTCACCATGATCGTCCGATCATAGAAGATTATTAGGGCTTTGAAACCCTCTTTCCCAATCTACGAGAACTCCTATGGTGGTAGGGGTGCCACTGTGAATTGACCGGTGAAGAAGAACACAAGGAGTTCTTAGGGTTTTTATTTTTGGCCTTTTTAAATATACTCTTGTTCTTTAAATTGTTTCTCCCTTCTCAGAACTTTAAAAATTTTGAAATTTATTTTTCTAGATTCAAGATAATTCAAAGTATTTTACAGAATTTTTTTGATTTTATTTCGGTCTGTACAATTTTTGCAAGCTAAAATACAGCCTGTGAATTTTTAGCTCTATTTTTTTCAGTAAGACAATTTTGGAAGATTTAGGGTTTTGTTTAGTATTCCTTTACATATCTTTTATTTTTAGTATGTTTACTGCATAGAGCATAATCTGTAAATATCTTCCTATTTAAGAAATTCTAAAACAAAAAAGAATTACATATAATCAAAAATACCAAAACATCTAAACCCTAATTTGCATCCTTATCTACCTGCCATCATTGCATAATTTACTTTAAGGGCACTCTCTTTATGCCAGATAAGGGGAGGAGTTGATAACCTCTCCTTACCGCAAAACCACCTCCCTTGCATTCGGTCTCAAGCCTAACTTAAAATCTATTAGACTTAATTTGCCCTAATGGGCTAGGGACACCAACTGGTCGGGTCCGGGATAAGTGTCAGATCACTGTGTCAAGCTAACCTGTGTGTGCCTTGTGCTTAGTGTCTAGAATGGTGGTTCAGGGATTCAATCTCGAAGGACTTGTGTGCTGGTCCGCCTACTTGGCCAATCTCTGATTGGTGTCTAGGATTGGCAATCAGGGACCTAACACTCCCCTTACACCTACCTGGCTGAGTACAGGGTTACACCTGCCACTACGTGTCTAGGGAGCTGTAGTTGGTCTGATCGAGTCTTGCATGAGCACTAGATCAGGAGCATCATATCATCCACCACCTCCACTTCTGGCTGAATCCATGGATAACTTTGAAGTCCAAATGAAAGCCCTTGCTGATCAACTAGCCCAATCCATTAATCTTAGACTTGATCAAATAGATGCCCGACTAGGAGCCCTGGAGAGACACGTAGGACCCAGTCTGAACCAAAACTTGAATCACCTCCCCATCCTAGGAGAACCCCTCGCCATGACCCATACTATGATACTGAACCTAGGAGGACCCTAAACCCTGATCCATACTTTGAAGCTGAACCTAGGAGAACCCATCGTCATGACCCAATCCCAGAGGTTCGTCCTAGAAGACCCAATCAAGATTTTGTAGACCAGGAAGACAAATCCTATAGACACATTAAGCTTGATGCCCCCACTTTTGATGGTTGTCTTGATCCTAAGGTCTATATAGATTGGGAGGGCAAGATTGATCAATATTTTCAGTGGTATGATATGTCAAAGGAGCGTAAGTTTAGGTTTGCTAAGCTTAAGTTGGTCCAGGAAGCCAGGTTACATTGTGCTAGTGTTGAGAGAACCCTTAGACTAGGAGGGCATGATCCTATAGTCACCTGGTGGGCCATGAAGGGTAAGCTTAGGTCAAAATATGTTCCATCTTCATATCATTGTGATTTACTGGATCAGTGGCAGCGACTGAATCAGGGTAGCAGGAGTATAGATGAGTACATCGCAAATTTGATGAGTATTCTATGCGATGTGATTTAAACAAGTCTGAGGATGTTATTCTGTCTAGGTTTAGGGCTGGACTGAGAGATGATATTAAGAAGGAGCTCTATATGAGAGAGGTTAGAGACCTGGACCATACTTACCAGATTGCTAGGGATCATGAGCATTTTCAGAGAGGGCCCATCTATCATAAACCTAAGGCCACTAAATATCCTAGTCAATACCTAGGAGCTAACCAATCTACACAGAGCCAACCCATGCTTAGCCGACCTAGCCCGAGATGACCCAGTCCTAGTTAGCCAGGCCCGAGTCGACCCCAGCCTAGTACTCCTTTGACCCATAGAGATGATAGAGGAAAATCTGTAGAGGTCAATAGGATTTACAATCCCTAAAAGACCTGTTTTAGATGCAAGAAACCAGGCCACTTTATGCACCAATGCCCAACTGTCCTACACTTAGGAGAGCTAGTGGAAGAAGAGCCTGAACCTGTAGCTGAACTTGAGGGAGAGATTTATGAGGCTGATGATCAGTTGATAGACGAGTATGAAGGTGAGGAGGAGGAACCTGAGTCTGAGAACCAATTAGGAGTGGTTAGGTGCATCTTAACCCAAACCCTAATTAAGGAAGATTGGCGTAGGACTAGCATCCTATAGACTTTTGTTAAGGTAGGGGGTAAGGTACTTAAGATCATCATAGACAGTGGGAGTTGTGTCAATGCCGTCTCTGCCAACATAATTAAATCTTTAGGATTGACCACAGTTCCCCATCCTAGCCCTTACAAAGTTTCTTGGGTAGACTCCACCTCCATCCAGATTCAAGCTAGGTGCCAAATCTTAGTTAGACTGCAAACCTATGAGGAGAAGATTTGGTGTGATGTCATTCCCATGGAAGTGAGTAGTATCATTCTAGGTCGACCTTGGCTTTTTGACCATGATGCAACCCTGTATGGTTGAACCAATGTTTGTGCTTTTAACTACCATGGGAATAAGTTTGTTATCCATCCAGCTCCCCCTAGAGACCTAATTAAGAGGGGTTCTAGTAGCCTTAAGGATAAGAAACCTGGAGTTAACCTGATTAAGGCTAAGGAGATAGAAAAGGAGATTGCTGAGGGTAACCCTATTTGGATCTTGACTACCAAAGAGATACATGAGCCAATCCAAAAGAAACACCCTAAAGAAATTGTTGAGGCTCTTAAAGAATTTGGGGATATCTTCCCTGAGGATTTACCTGATCAACTACCACCCCTTAGAGACATCCAACATGCAATAGACTTAGTCCCAGGAGCCACTTTACCAAACCTTCCTCACTATAGAATGAATCCCAGTGAGCATCAAGAATTGCAGAAACAAGTGGGAGAATTACTTAGGAAGGGTTTCATTAGGGAGAGCTTGAGTTCATGTGCAGTTCCTGCTTTACTGACCCCTAAGAAAGATGGTAGCTGGAGGATGTGTATAGACAGTAGAGCCATCAACAAAATAATTATGAAATATAGGTTTTCCATCCCCCGATTGGACGATATGTTAGACATGATGGTCGGAGCCAAAGTTTTCTCAAAGATAGACCTTAAGAGCGGCTATCATCAGGTTAGGATTAGACCTGGGGATGAGTGGAAAACTACATTCAAGACTAAGGATGGCCTGTTTGAGTGGGTTATGATGCCTTTCGGACTTTCCAATGCACCAAGTACTTTTATGAGAAGTATGACCCAGGTCCTCAAAGAGAATGCTGGAAAATTCGTTATGGTCTACTTTGATGATATCTTGATTTATAGCTGGACTAAGAAAGACCACCTTAGTCATCTGAGACTAGTATGCCGGACCCTTAGGGAGAATAGCCTCTATGCCAACTTTAAGAGTGTGAGTTTATGACACATAGGGTTATCTTCCTAGGTTTTGTTGTCACCCCTGAGGGAGTTTCTGCAGATCCTGAAAAGGTTAGGGCAATTGTTGAGTGGCCTACACCCACTAGTGTCCACGATGTGCATAGTTTCCATGGCCTAGCAACCTTTTATAGGAGATTTATTAGGGGTTTTAGTACAATCGTCTCACCTATCACTGATTGCATTAGGAAGGATACATTTGAGTGGACCAAAGCAGCTGATAAGGCCTTCCTAGAGCTTAAGGATAAGATGACCCATGCACCCATCCTTAGATTACCTGACTTCATTAAGATGTTTGAGGTCGCTTGCGATGCCTCGGGAGTAAGAATAGGTGGGGTACTTAGTCAACAGAATCACCCTATAGCCTTCTTCAGTGAGAAGCTGAATGAGGCTAAACTTAAGTACTCTACCTATGACAAGGAATTTTATGCGGTAGTCCAGGCCCTTAGATATTAGAGGCACTACTTACTACCACAGGAGTTTGTCTTATTTTCTGACCATGAGGCACTCCGGTCTTAAACTCCCAAAAGAAACTTAACCCACGGTACGGTAAGTGGATCGAGTACATTCAGACCTACACCTTTGTCCTAAAGCACCATGCCAGCATTGAAAATAAGGTTGCAGATGCCTTGAGCCATAGGTCTTTACTGTTAGGATCAGTTCACACCCAAGTCATAGGGTTTGATAGGTTAAATGATGAATATGAAACCTACCCAGACTTTAGAGACATTTACTAGACTCTCAAGCTAGGACCATCCAGTATCCATAGTGAGTATACCATTCAGGATGGCTACCTTTTCCAAAACAATCGACTCTGTATACCTAGAACTTTCCTTAGAGAGTTCCTAATTTGGGAGATCCATGCTGGAGATTTAGCTGGTCACTTTGATAGAAATAAGATAATCTTAGCGATAGAGGACCAGTTCTTTTGGCCAGGATTGAAAAGGCATGTTGCACAGATTGTAGCCAGGTGTAGAACTTGTGCTGTTGCAAAACATCATAAGCAAAACACTGATCTCTACACACCTTAACCAGTGCCTGATCGCCCTTGGCAAGACCTAAGTATGGACTTCGTGTTAGGATTACCTAAGACCCAGAAGAGACATGATTCTATCTTTGTAGTGGTCGATAGTTTCTCTAAGATGGCTCACTTCATCCCCTGTTCCCAGACCTTTGATGCGTCTAGAGTAGCCAAGCTTTTCTTAGATCATGTTTAGACTCCATGGCCTACCCAAGACCATCATATCTGATAGGTATTGGTTCACTAGTTATTTCTGGAAAATCCTGTGGCACCTGTTAGGGACCAAGCTTAAGTTTCTACAGCCTACCACCCCCAAACAGATGGCCAAACTGAAGTGGTGAACCATAGTTTAGGAAACCTCCTTAGATGCTTGGTAGGTGAATACATTGGAACTTGAGATCTTTTATTGCCTAGAGCAGAGTTTGCCTACAATAGTTCAGTGAATAGGACAACGGGCAAGAGTCCTTTTGAGATAGTCCATGGGTACAAGCCTAATCACCCCATTGACCTGATTCCTTTACCTGCTCATGCATGAGTCTCAGAGTCTGCAGAATCATTCGCACAGCATATTAGAGACTTGCATAAGGACATTAGCCAAAAAATAAATCTAAGTAACGAAACATATAAGAAACTGGCTAATTCCCGAAGAAGGATCAATGAATTTAATGTAGGGGATTCTGTCATGATTAGGCTTAGGCTTGAGCGGTTCCCTCCCGGGACCGTTAAGAAATTTCATGCTCGCGAAGCTGGACCTTTTAGAGTGATAGAGAGGGTTGGACCAAATGCCTATATGTTACATTTGTCTTCGGATATGGCATTAGTTCTACCTTCAATATCGCAGACTTGGTTGAGTACAGAGAACCGGCAGTGATACCTAGTGAGGCCTTTGGACCTATTCCTTCCATTGAGAGTGATCCTAGCCTAGAGTGTCCCAATTAATTGGCCTAAGAGAGGAGAACGGATCGAGCGTATCCTGAATGATCAAGCCTTAACGACCCAGGGCCGCGACTATCAATGCTTCTTGGTCCGATGGCAAGGCCGGCCAGAGTCGGACGATTCATGGATTTCTCAAGAGGACTTGCAATGCCTCAACCCAGACCTCCTCAAGAGATATGTGAGCCAGCTTGATTTTCACTCGACAGGGTCGAGTTCCTCCCACCCTTGGAGAATTGGTGCGGACACCAGAGGTACCAGAATAAGACAGAAGCTTTCAACCCTCTGTGGATCACTTAGCTACTTTCAAGTCCATTGTAATAATGCTTAGTTCATCTAAGTTGTCTTTATTTGAGTCCTGTATTAGTCAGCTCATGTTGAGCTAGTCCAGTCCAGTGCTAGTTAGCTCATGTTGAGCTAATTTTTTTTTTCTGAGTCCTGTCCAAACACTGAAGACTCAAGACCACATCATACAGTAAAAACTAAGTCTAATCGGATTGAAGACATGGAAAAGTAGCCCAAGTCCATCCCAGCATGAAGATTTGAAGACCCCAAGAAGAGAAATCAGAAACCCTAAAGCCCTGGACCAACCGGAAGCAAAATTGGGCCAACCCAGGCCCAGGAGGGAGCTAGGGCACCGAGAGCTTATGGTGACCACCCTTGGTCGGCCCCTTAAAGCCACCCTCTTGGCTGACCAAGGCAAGGAGAGAGGGAGAGATTGTAGGGATTTTTTCTACCATGGGTTTCCTTTTTTTCTAGCTAGGGTTTGGGTGGAATAAGACTCTTATTAATTACTTTTGTATCCTTACTTGGAGCCCATGACTATGGGTCTATTTAAAGGACCCTAGTCTCTTGTATGAGAGTTAACTTTGATATATGAAATATTATTGAGTCTCCAATTTCTGTGTGCCTCCCTGCTGTGTGCATTAAGGGATTTTCTGAGAGCTTGTCTTCCTCCTAGTGTTGCAACTGTTTCCAGCCGCCATCCAATCCTTCAGAACCCTGGCCGCCCCCTCCAAAACCTATTTCCCCTTGTTGTTTTATTCTTGTTACTTCCTCTCCTCTGAGTTTTCTAACCCATGACAGGTCGTTTGTAGATCCCTCGACTCCAACAAATCCGACGACTCCAACCAGGCCTCAATCGGACCACCAAGTAGAAAGCCAGGTATTTGCGGGTCTCTGGCTTGGTTTTCCATGACGCATCCATCAAGGACGAGTGATCTCTTCACTGCAATCTATACTAGGCACTTCAGACGTTTCCATGTACACACCCCTCTACCACTAGTAGCGTTATTGTAGAAGAACTAGCCCAACCGAGGCTTCTCAGCCTCGGCGGTCCTTCTCTTTCCTTTGTTCTTAGGTCCTATTTGCATGCTTTTAGTTTCTTTCTTGCATAGTTTTCCTTGCTTAAATACTTGATCTACTCTTCGGAATTAGATTCACAACTTGAATTAAAAATATAAAATATATATTTGCATGCATGCATAGGTTCTGCATCATCCCCTTTCCGAGGGAACCCGCACAACCCATAAGTGGAACCACCCATTCCAGCTCAACCACCTCCGGTGGAATCTCAGCTGGCTGCACTCACCTAGAGATGCAAATCCTTACTACGGCAATGCACCAGCTCCAGCACCAGCAACGGTCCCTGGCTACCCACCAGCAGCCGGGAACCCCAGCGGCCCATGCCGCGGTATCTCGCGACAGCCTACGTTCCTTCCCAGGAAGGCCTTCGCAGTCGCGAGCCATCACCGACCACCGGGGTAGTCACCAGACTCTGGTGAAGAGACAACGAGCTAGATCTGTCGATAGAGAGAGCCGCTCACCGAACCTTGAGCGGGGATGTCTAGCCCCGCCAAAGTGGAAAGAGCAAGACCCCCCGTCATGGACACCGTGCACCCATATCACCTTCTCCGTCTCGTTCGGCGGAGGGGTCTACTGACGAAGCCATCAGGTGCATGGCAGAGAAGCGCCTGGAGGAACATGACCGAAAGCTGGCAGAATTATCCCACCGATTTACCAATCTGCCGGGCTCCGCTAGCGAGCCAATGGGCTACGACGCCCGTTCCCCATTCTCCTGAGAGGTCCAAGAGGAGCCAATCCCGGATCGGTTCCGTATGCCGCAGGTGGATCCCTATGACGGAACCACCGACCCCCTAGATCACCTTGAGAGCTACAAAGCCCTCATGAGGGTCCAGGGGGCAACCGATGCCCTTCTCTACGTCGCCTTCCCCAGTACTCTCCGAAAGGCAGCCCGGGTGTGGTTCACCCACCTTGAGCCGGAGAGCATTGGCTCTTTTGCCTAACTGGGGCAGAAGTTCATGGCCCACTTCGATGCTTGTTAGAAGATGCCACGAGAGATAGACAACATCTTTTCTATCAGGCAACAGGACCGCAAACCCCTGCAGGACTACATGGCCCGTTTCAAGGCTGCCGCATTGGAGATCTACGATCTTGATAAGCCAATCGCCATGCTAGCACGAAGCGAGGGCTCGGGACCTCCCGCCTGACCTACTTGCTCGACAAGAAACCCCCTAAGACCTACTCCGAGCTCCTCCTCTGAGCTCAGAAGTACATCCACGCCGAGAAGGCAGATCGTATGAGGTGGGAGCTCGACGGAAAGCCATTGAAGAAGCCAATCCCCGCCAAGATGTCTGGGACCCGGAAGCTGGGACCCCAGCTCCGAGCTTCCGACAGGGGCCGAGATCGAGGAGCGCTCTCATTCCCGGAGAGAGTTACACCCCCCTCCTCATCCCGAGGGCGAAGATCCTCATGGAGATCGAAGGTGAGCCCTACCTGAAGCGCCCACCTCCGATGAGGTCGTCCACTGGCCGGGACAAAATAAAGTATTGTCACTATCATCGTGACCACGGCCACGACATCGAAAAATGCTACAACCGCAAGAAGGAGATCGAAGAACTCATCAATAGGGGCAACCTCAGACGGTTCGTGGGGGGCAGATCTCAAGCAGAACCTCAGGCGCTCGTTGCTCTCCCGCCGGTACCAGAAGTCGATAACCACCCTACCAAGAAGCCGGTGGGGATGATATGCTGGGGAGCCGAGCGTGCATCCAAGAAGGCCCAGGGGTAGGGCAATCTAAAAATGTACTTCTCTTTATGAGGGAGGGGAGAAATGGGGGAAATATAAATAATGATGCCATGGTCGTCGAGATGATGATCGCGAAGCATCCCATAAAATGCATCATGATTGATAGTGGAAGCTCCACAAATGTGCTTTTCTATGATGCTTTCTCTAGGATGAATCTCTCCCCTACTCAGCTCAGACCTGTGCACACTCTCCTTGTCAGTTTCATAGGTGATTCTGTAAGGATCGAAAGAGAAATTACTCTCCCAGTCACTGCTGGGACCCCACCTCGGTAGAGTACCGTTATGATGACTTTCATAGTTGTCAGGCTCCCCTCAGCCTACAACATGATCCTTGGCCAATCCGGGCTCAACCTGCTCGACGCCGTCGTCTCCACCAAGAGACTACTTGTACAGTTTCCAACTCCTTATGGCATCGGGGAGATGAAGGGAGCACCCCAGCCGGTGCAGCACTATTTCCAAACTCTTCCTGGGGCCGAAGTCCCCGAGGATGACCCCATGGTGGACGACCTCGACCAAAAGGCTCAAGAACCCCAGGGGTGGCCCGGTTGAGCGCCTGTTATCTTGCCCACTAGGAGCCGACCAGGCGAAGACGGTATAGAGTGGGGCCCAACTACAAGACGAGAAGAAGAACCACTTGTTGGAGTTCCTACGGGCGAATATGGATGTATTCGCCTAGACGGCGATGGACATGCCAGGTATCCCCCCTGACATCATCATCCGTAAGCTAAATATCGATCCAAAGCATCGACCAGTTCGGCAGAGAAGAAAGTTTCATCTTGGAGAGGCAGGCGGCGATCAATAAGGAGGTTGACAAGCTCCTCGCCGCCAGTTTCGTTCGTGAGGTACAATATCCAAGCTGGCTGGCGAATGTAGCGATGGTGAAGAAGAAAATGGCAAATGGAGGATCTGTGTAGACTACACTAACCTCAACAAGGCATGCCCGAAGGACATTTTCCTCTACTAAAGATCGATCAGTTATGGATGCCACCTCGAGGCACTGGCTCCTCTCCTTCATGGATGCATTCTCTGGATACAACCAGATCCGGATGCACCCGGAGGACGAAGAGCACACCGCCTTTGTCACCGACCAAGGGACGTATTGCTACAGGATGATATCCTTTGGTCTAAAGAACGCTGGGGCCATGTACCAGTGTCTGGTCAATAGTGTCTTCAAAGACCAAATTGGCCGAAACATGTAAGTATACGTGGACGACATGTTGGTCATGAGCAAGCCGAGCTCAGACCACATCGCCGACCTTGTCGAAGCCTTCCACAACCTCCGGAAACACCGGATGAAGCTGAAACCAGCAAAATGCACCTTCGGAGTGGCAGCAGGAAAATTCCTCAGCTTTATGGTCCCCCACAGGGGCATTGAAGCAAACCCGGAGAAGGTCCCGGTGATCGTCGACATGGAGCACCCGACATCCAAGAAGCAGGTCCAGCACCTGACAGGGCAGATCGCAGCTCTAAGCCGGTTCATTTCGAGATCGGTCGACCGCTGCCTTCCCTTCTTTAAGGTGCTACGCAAAATGCATGACTTCACCTGGATGGAGGAGTGCAGAATGGCCTTCGAAGAGCTGAAGGAGTTCCTGGCCTCTCCTCCGCTACTCTCCAGACCGGAGGAAGGAGAGGAGCTCCTGCTTTACCTGGCGGTCACAGCTGGAGCTGTCAGCTCAGTCCTCATCTGTGCAGACGAGGACGGATCCCAGAAGTCGGTAACTATACAAGCAAAATCCTCCATGATGCAGAGATCATGTACACTCGCTCCGAGAAACTCATTTTTGCTCTAATAATGTCTGCTAAGCGTCTCAAGCCCTACTTCCAAGCATACTCCATCGCAGTCATGATGGATTGGCCACTGAGGACCATACTTAGCACCCCGAGACCTCTAGGAGGCTGGCTAAGTGGTCCCTAATGCTGAGCGAGTTTGATATAGCATATCGGTCGAGGTCATCGCAGAAGGCCCAAGTCTTAGCTGACTTCGTGGTCGAATGCATCGAGCTTGCCAGGGAACTAGAGCAGACAACAGTGGAGCACCAAATGAGCCCGGAACAGAGGAGGAGCCATGGATCCTCCACGTGGATGGCACGTCTAACTCCGATGGGAGCGGAGCAGGCCTCATCCTTGCCAACAGCGATGGGGTGGTGACAGAATGTGCTCTCCGCTTCAAGTTCGCCGTGACAAACAACCAGGCGGAGTACGAGACACTCCTCGCAGGCCTAAAAGTCTCCCACGAGTTGGGCGTGCAGAGCTTGAAAGTCTTTACCGACTCCCAACTGGTTGCCGGACAAGTCTCTGGAGAATATGAGGCCAGAGACCCCCAGATCATGAAGTACCTGGAATGAGTCCGCTCGAGCATGGCAGGCTTTCGATGCTTCAGCATCTTCCACATCCCCCATAGGGAGAATGCTCGTGCGGATGCGCTGTCGAGGCTTGCGACCTTGTCGGACTCGTCACTGGGGCGTGCCTACATCGAGTACCTCGAGAATCCAAGCTACGAAGGCCCAGAGGAGGTGTAGCAAGTCACCCCAGAGCCGAGCTGGATGGATAGATACGTCAGGTATATCACTGATGGCACCTTGCCAGAGGACTGCGTGAAAGCCGGCCTCATCAAGAAGGCCTCCCAGTTTGTTCTAATGGGTGGCCAACTATATCGCTAATCTCACTCCTACCCACTCCTGAGGTGCCTCAGGCCGACAAAGGCAGCCTTCATACTCCAGGAGATGCATGAAGGCCTCTGTGGGAACCACGTGGGGGGGAGGATGCTGGCGTACAAAGCTCTTCGCCAGGGATACTTCTGGGAGACTATGAGGGAGGACGCCGCCGACTTTGTCAAGAGGTACGATAAATACCAGCACCATGCTCACATTCAGTGCTAATCGACGGCACCGATCTCTCAGCTCTCGGCCCCTTGGCCTTTTGCCTAGTGGGGGATGGACATCCTGGGGCCATTTTTCTTCGCACCAGGACAACGAAGGTTCTTGCTGGTGGTGATCGACTACTTCACCAAGTGGGTTGAGGCAGAGCTGCTAGCTCGGATCACTGATGCCAATGTCCGCCAATTCTTCTGGAAGTCAATCATCTGCCACTTCGGACTCCCCCACTACATCATCATTGACAACGAGTGGCAGTTTGACAATCGAGAGTTCAAAGGATTCTGCACCGAGCACAGCATCCAACACCGCTTCACCTCGGTGGCTCATCTCCAAATAAATGGAAAGCCGAGGTGACTAATCGAACCATCCTTCAAGGACTCAGGACCAGGTTGGACCAAGCCAAGTGCAGATGGGTGGAAGAGCTCCCGAGTGTTCTGTGGGCCTACCACACAACGCCCAGAATGGTGACGGATGAAACGCCTTTCAACCTTGTTTTTGGCACCGAGGCTGTCATCCCAGCTAAGCTCGGCGTGCCCACGCTGCAGATGCAGCAGTATGACGAAGTGCAGAACTTGGCATACCTTCTGCTCAACTTGGACCTCCTCAAAAAAATGAGGGACAAAGCTCGGGTCCGAATGGCAGTGTACCAGCAACGAGTGGCCCGATACTACAACGCACGAGTGAGGCCAAAGGCCTTCAGACTCGGCGACCTGGTGCTACGCCGAGCCGAAGCATCTCAACCCAAGGAGTGCGGCAAGCTCTCGCCGAATTGGGAAGGCCCCTACAAGGTAGCCGAAGCCCTCTCACATGGGGCCTACTATCTCGAGGATCTGGATGGCGCCAGATCCCCTCGAACATGGAATGCCTGCAACCTGCAGAGAAATTATCAGAGTGTAAGGCCTATTTCCAATAATAATACAGATTTTCTATTGCACCAGTGGCTATCTACCTTATAGGAATATCACAACCCGGAATTCGGCTCTCCGGCGTGCTCAAGCCCGAAGTCTGGCTCCCCGGCACGTCCGAGCCCAAAATCCCGCTCTCTGGCATGAATAGTGTAAGATCCTTACCCGCCAACAATTAAGATTCTCCTTGTCCAAACACTTTTGCCTTGTAAGAGAACCATCAAAGCCCGGGGCCAAGCTCTCCGGCCACCAAGTCTTCGAGCCCAGCTCCAAGACATCAAAGCCCTGAGTGATGCGGGACTAATATGCATGCAATTCTTTTTGTATGTTTTATATGTGGGATTGAGTGATTAATTCCCGAATTTCAGATTAAAATAAGTTGTAGAGAATTTTATATGAATTTTAGAAGATCAGCATGCAGATTAGGACCTAGAAAAGTAGAAAAGAATGATCGCCGGGGCTGAGAAGCCTCGGTTAGGGCAAGTTCTCCTACAATAAAACTACTGGAGGTAGATGGGGTGTACCTGACAATGTCTGTGAAGATCTCAGCAAAGGGGTCTCTCGTTCCTCGACGGATGCGGCCTGGAAAACCGAGCCAAAGACCCACGGATACCCGGCTTTCTGCTTGGTGATCCGATTGAGTCTTGGCTGGAGTCGTTGGATTTGTAGGAACTCGGAGACCTGCAAACGACCTATCAGGGGTTAGAAAACTCACAAAGGAATAAGAAAATAAAGGAAAAATAGCAAGGGAAGGCTTCTTTTGGAGTGGGCGTCCAGGGATCTGAGAGGCTTGTTGGTAGCAAGAAGATGATTGCAGCACTGGGAAGAAAAACTCTCACAACCCCTTTATGCACACAGCAGGGTATCACACAACTCAATAGAAGAACTCAAGGTTTTAATTCATATCAAAAATTAGGTTTCATACAAGAGGCTAGGGTCCCTTAAATAGACCCTTAACCTTGGGCTCCAAGTAAGGGTACATTAGTCTTTACATAAGAATCCTTTTCCCTCTCAAACCCTAGCTAGAAAATAAGGAAACATTAGGTAGAAAAAAATCCCTAAAAATTCTCTTGACTTGGCCAATACTCCAAGGACACCTAGGGGGCATGTTGGGCTTCTAGGAGCAGCAAGAGGCCGGCCCAAAGGGGCTCGGGCGCATGGGTTTGGGCCTCTGGAAGCTGGGATGGCCTGGTAGCCAGGTAGTAGGAATATTTCCTGGTATCTTGCTTCTTAGGGGCTTGGGCTTGGCGCCTGGGCTTGATTTCATTGGGCTAGGATGCAGATGGACCTCAAAAATCATGGATGCCTTGGTATATAAATATATTTTGGCATCTGGAAGGGAATCTGGGCATCTTGAGGGCATCTACAAGGAATCAGGGTTTTCTGAATTTTCCTCCTTGGGTCTTCAAATCTTCAAGCTGGGTTGGACTTGGAATCAACTTCCATGTCTTCAATCTGGTTGGACTTGGTCTTCACTTGTATGATATGATCTTGAGTCTTCAATATGGTTGAATAGGACTCAAAAAAATAAAATTAGCTCGACATGAGCTGACTAACACTGGACTGAACTAGCTCAACATGAGCTGACTAGTACAGAACTGAAATAACAACTCAAAAGACTCAAATAACACTAAGATGGACTCAGATGGGCTAAGCCCTTATTACAGATGAACTCATAAATTATTGATCAATTCATAGAGGGTTGAAAAGTCTCTATCTTATTCTGGTGCCTTTGGTGTCCCCACCAATTCTCCCGGGATGGGAGGAACTCGACCCTGTCGAGTGAAGGTCAAACTGGCTCACATATCTCTCGAGAAGGTCTGGGTTGAGGAATTACAAGTCCTCTCGAGAAATCCAAGAATCGTCCAACTCTGGCCGGCCTTGCCATCGGACCAGGAAGCGTTGATAGTCATGGCCCTGGGTCGTGATGGCTTGATCGTCTAGGATACGCTCGATCCGTTCTCCTCTCTCAGGCCAAATTTGTTTGTGGACACTCTAGGTTAGGGTCACTCACAATGAGAAGGAATATGGTGTGGACACCAGAAGCCGAAAGAAACTTCACTCCAACAAGATTAGCCTTATCCCAATTTGGATCGAAGATAATTAGGTTACCTTATATCCTTTAGTTCAAAAATATTTTATTTTCATGAGTCATTTCCTTTTCAAGAGTCCTGTAATTAATTTTGAGTTTCAAATCAAGAGTGTTTATTGAGTCCTGTAATTACTTTTAAAATTTCATTTCCTGTAAGTCCATTTCAAGTTTTAAAGTCTAGGTCAGTCAAGTCAGTTCAGTTGAGTTAAGTCTAATTCAGTTGAGTTAAGTCTAATCAAGTCTTAAAGCCATTAAAGCCAGCAACAAGACTCAAATTCTAGACCCCAGAATTTGACCACATGAAGAAGAGAAGACACATCAACCAAGCAAGAGAAAAGGACCATCAACTAGGACCACTGGGCGCCACATGTCATTCTTATCCAAGTAGAAGACCACCACACCATGCCACGTCATCAGGTGCCACTTCACCAGCCACCTCATCACCCTTTGGGCGCCAACAAGGAGATTCAAATTCAAGGAGGTTGGCCACATCCCTCCAAGTCCTCCACCAAATCCTCCAACCCCCCCCACATCCCTCCAAACTCTCCACCAAATCCTCCAACCCCCCTTGTAATCCTCCTCGATTTGGAAGTTTTTAAATTTCAAAAGCTAGCTTTGTGAGGCTATTAAAAGCCTTGGACGCCCATTGTAAAAGAGATTGATTTTGGAAATGAATGAAGTTTGAAGTGAAGTTGTCTTGAGTTTTATGTGTGAAATTTTTCCTATCTTCTTCTTCCATGCCCAAAGCCACTCTCTTCCCTAGAAATTCATCATCCAAGCTCAAGGCAAAGGCATTGGAGTCGGCCAGATCTTCTCAACTATCTTTTCTTTGTTCACAAGTTCTCCCATCCCTTCTTTATGTTTGCATCCTTCAACCTTAACTTTGATCTTCATTGTAGGGTCCTTCGAAGTCCTTGAATTATGAACAGGATTCCTCTTGACAATGAACCAACAAGCTGAAGCCCAAGTCCAGGGTTCTGATCACTGTTATCCAAGTTCTCCAGTCCAGAGCATCAGTAGTTTCAAGTTTTGAATCATAGAAAGGTTGGAAAACTCATCAAGGTAAGTCCTCAATCATTAGCCCCTATTGTCTAGATCTTCTTCCTTCTTATTTTTAGAGTTGTATCTAATCATGTAATAGTCCCTTTTCATGTAATCCTTAAATCTTATTAAGATGAGTACAATGCTAAGTGTAATTAGGTTTCATTGCTCTACAAACACCATATTGAAAACATTAATCATATGCGTGCCGCATCAAATTGGTATCAGAGCATGGTTACATTAGGGTAGAATAGTTTTCTTTAAATCCAAGCAAGATCTAAAATTCATGTCTCCTGAGCGGGTGTACTCTAGTACACTGTCACGACCCATGGGAATAATGAGCCCCTGGCCGGACGTGACTTTTTTAGATTGAAGTTTGGGTAAGCCATTGCACTTGTTTGATTAGGTTCTGTTTTCTGAAAATTTGCATATGTTTACTGTAATCCGCCTGTAGATCAATATTCAAATCTTAAGGTCATCATGAGTAACCAAGGTCTGTTTCAAGATTCTCCTAAATTATCCCAAGACTCGGATTCCTATTTCCTGCCTTTCCTTAAGTCTTATCCTAATTTTAGAGCCATTAAGTTTCATTTTGATGAGATTACTAGGTTGCATGAGCCTTTAAAGCCTATTCCTGTTGCTACTACTACTTTTGGAAAACCTTATGGCATTTGCTAGGAACCCATGGTAAATTCTCATGTACATACCAGACCAGGGTCAAACCTAGAGAGTCATTAATCTGTTAGGTTTAGGTCCTAGAGAGTCCAATAAAATTCCTCTTAATAAAGATGCCTAGTTCAGCCTGCATTTCGTAAGTACTTGTGTAAGTTTCTGAGTCTGCTGAGTCTTTTGCACAGCATGTCACAAATCTGCATAAAGAAATCAGTAATAAGATCAACCTGAGCAATGAAACTTATAAACACTTAGCTGACTCACATAAGAGGGCTAAAGAATTATGTGAAGGGGATTATGTGATGATTAGGCTCAACCCTGAA
Organism: Areca catechu; assembly: GCA_021397845.1. Classification (NCBI taxonomy): domain Eukaryota; kingdom Viridiplantae; phylum Streptophyta; class Magnoliopsida; order Arecales; family Arecaceae; genus Areca; species Areca catechu. Next base: position 67,415,891 of record CM038045.1, read on the forward strand.
CGGTTTCCCCCTGGAACCATAAAGAAGCTGCATGCCCGCGGAGCGGGACCTTTTAAGATCTTAAAGAAAATAGGGCCTAATGCATATGTTTTGGAACTTCCACCTGATATGGGTATTAGTACAACCTTCAATATTTTAGACCTAGTAAAATACAAAGAACCACTACTAATACCTAGTGAGCCTTTTGAGCCAGAAACTTTCATTGAGAGTGAACATATTTCCGAGTGTCCACCACCAACCTTACCTGAGCAGAGAGAGAGGATTGAGAGAATCCTGGATGACAAGATCATTACTACCAGGAATAAGGACTATCAGCGATACCTGGTTCAATGGCAAGGTCGACCTGAGTCCGATAACTCTTAGATTACTCGAGAGGACCTGCAAAGACTTAACCCAGACTTGTTCGAGCATTACCAGGGCAAAACTGAACCATACTCGACTGGGTCGAGTTCTGCCCACCCCAGGAGAATTGGTGTGGACACCAGAAGCCGAAAGAAACTTCACTCCAACAAGGTTAGCCTTATCCCAATTTGGATCGAAGATAATTAGGTTACCTTGTATCCTTTAGTTCAAAAATATTTTATTTTCAAGAGTCATTTCCTTTTCAAGAGTCCTGTAATTAATTTTGAGCTTCAAATCAAGAGTGTTTATTGAGTCCTGTAATTACTTTTAAAATTTCATTTCCTGTAAGTCCATTTCAAGTTTTAAAGTCTAGGTCAGTCAAGTCAGTTCAGTTGAGTTAAGTCTAATTCAGTTGAGTTAAGTCTAATCAAGTCTTAAAGCCATGAAAGCCAACAACAAGACTCAAATTCTAGACCCCAGAATTTGACCACATGAAGAAGAGAAGACACATCAACCAAGCAAGAGAAAAGGACCATCAACTAGGACCACTGGGCGCCACATGTCATTCTTATCCAAGTAGAAGACCACCACACCATGCCAGTCATTAGGTGCCACTTCACCAGCCACCTCATCACCCTTTGGGCGCCAACAAAGGAGATTCAAATTCAAGGAGGTTGGCCACATCCCTCCAAGTCCTCCACCAAATCCTCCAACCCCCCCCACATCCCTCCAAACTCTCCACCAAATCCTCCAACCCCCCTTGTAATCCTCCTCGATTTTGGGAGTTTTTAAATTTCAAAAGCTAGCTTTGTGAGGCTATTAAAAGCCTTGGATGCCCATTGTAAAAGAGATTGATTTTGGAAATGAATGAAGTTTGAAGTGAAGTTGTCTTGAGTTTTATGTGTGAAATTTTTCCTATCTTCTTCTTCCATGCCCAAAGCCACTCTCTTCCCTAGAAATTCATCATCCAAGCTCAAGGCAAAGGTATTGGAGCCAGATCTTCTCAACTATCTTTTCTTTGTTCACAAGTTCTCCCATCCCTTCTTTATGTTTGCATCCTTCAACCTTAACTTTGATCTTCATTGTAGGGTCCTTCGAAGTCCTTGAATTATGAACAGGATTCCTCTTGACAATGAACCAACAAGCTGAAGCCCAAGTCCAGGGTTCTGATCACTGTTATCCAAGTTCTCCAGTCCAGAGCATCAGTAGTTTCAAGTTTTGAATCATAGGAAGGTTGGAAAACTCATCAAGGTAAGTCCTCAATCATTAGTCCCTATTGTCTAGATCTTCTTCCTTCTTATTTTTAGAGTTGTGTCTAATCATGTAATAGTCCCTTTTCATGTAATCCTTAAATCTTATTAAGATGAGTACAATGCTAAGTGTAATTAGGTTTCATTGCTCTACAAACACCATATTCAAAATATTAATCATATGCGTGCTGCATCAGAATAGGTCCAAAGGCTTCACTAGGTATCGCTGCCGGTTCCCTATACTCAACCAGGTCAGTAATATTGAAGGTAGAACTAATGCCCAAATCCAAAGGCATGTCTAATACCTAGGCATTTGATCCAACCTTCTCTATCACTTTAAAAGGTCCGACTCTGCAGCATGAAGCTTCTTTTAGGCCTAAGCCTAACCAAGATAGAATCCACTGCATCAAATTCTTTGATCCTTCGGAAATTAGCCAGTTTGTTTAAAATTAGTGTAGGTGGTGAACATGCTGGGCACATGCAGACTCCTAACAAAATGATGCAAAGGACTCAAACTAACACCTAATAGACTCAACTTTGCATTCCTATCGAAGGAAATTTATTAGACTTTTATGGGCTTAAACCTAAGAGACTATAGACTCTCTAGGTCTGACCCTAGTGTGGTGTGCACAAGAGTATTTACAATTGACTCCAAGCAAATGCCAAAGGGTATGCTATAAGTATAATGCAAACCTAACATGCGTAATAAATGCATGCAGTACGCTAATCTCAACTAAATGCAATCTAATGATCCTAGAAATGTTGGAGATGTCTGGAAATGGCAGAAAATAGAAAGTGGGTTCAGAATTAGTTTGGTAGGGTAGAGAAAAGGTTCAAGGTTAGTTAGATAAAGTTCGATATAAGAAGGCATGTCAGGGACTAATCCTAGACTAATGAGGCTAACCTTATGAGGTTGCGGTATATCTATGGGTTTGCATAATGGAAGGATCTGTTACTAATCTCAGGGAAGAGGTCCTTAATGGGAACTATAGGAGAGGGCTCATCTTGAAGGTATTGATTCAAAGAGATCAGGTCCTTAATAAATTCTTCTGGTTCTTGTATTTTTGGACTATACTCTATAATTTGGCTCTCCTCTATGGTTTCCTCAGGTAAGGCTCTAGCAGCAGTACCTAGGTTCTCTTCCTCTATTTGTTCTTCCATTATAGCTTCAGGTTGGATGTGGTCAAGGTCAACTAGCTCTAGGTTGGTTTCCACCTGGGTATCTACTGGGCCAGCTAATTCTAGGTCTACTAAAGGTGTCTCTTCTTCTCCTTCATACTCATCCACTAGGCTCGCATCAGCTTCATACACTTCCGCGTTAATGTAAGCCTTGTCAATCTCAGGAATGGTTGGAGAAGGTCGGTTAGGAAAAAATTGGCTAGGTCCTGGTTTCTGATTATGGACACTAATCCTAGTAGGTTTAGGTTGCCTAAGGGTAGTGGCTCACTACTGGGCTCATATTTAGGGGTACTAATCCTATGGGTTTCAAGTTGACTAAGGGAAACCTGACTAGTACTAGATTGATACTTAGGGGTTATGGGTTCTCTGGGCTCATAGGACAAGGGTGCAGATCTATGGATCATGGGATTATAGGATCTGGGGTCATAGGATTTTGGATCAGCTCTATGGTCAGGTTCTAAGGATGGATCATGGTATGGGATCCTCCTAAGGTTGGGCTCTCTATATGGGTCAGGATATTGGGTCCTCCTAGGGTTGGACTCCCTATATGGGTCAGAATACTGGGTTCTCCTAGGGTTGGACTCCCTATATGGGTCAGAATATTGGGTTCTCCTAGGGTTGGACTCCCTATATGGGTCAGAATATTGGGTGTTGGGTCTACTAGGCTCATAGGTGTGGGTGCATAGGATCTATGGTCATAGGATCTAGAGTCATAGGATCTAGGTTCATAGGTTATGGATTCATAGGTTCTAGGTTCATAGGATTTGGAGTCATAAGATCTATAGGTTGTGGGTATACTAGGCTTATAGGGAGAGGGTAAATAGGATCTATCTTCCTGGTCTATAAAATCCTGATTGGGTCTTCTAGGACTAACCTTAGGGATTGAGTCATGACGATGGGCTCTCCTAGGTTCAGCCTCAAGGTATGGATCAGGGTTTGAGGTCCTCCTAGGTTGAGGATTGTAGTACGGGTTAGGATAAGGGCTCTCCTAGGTTTGACCTCATGGTATAGATCAGGGTTTGGGTCCTCCTAGGTTGAGGAGAATCAGGATCTGGCTCAGACTGTGACCTATGGGTTTTTCTTGGGGTCCCTACCCGACTTTTAACTGATCAAACCTATGGCAAGATGGTCAATTCTATCATTGGTTTGAATACCAGACTGAGTTAACTAGGTCATCTGGGTAGCCATCTGGGCCATTTGATCAGCTAGGACTTTCATTTGGGTTTGCAAATTTTTCATGGGTTCAGACATTTGTGAAGGAGGTGGGTGATATGAAACTCCTGATCTAGTGCTCATGCAAGACTCGATCAGACCGACTATAGCTGACTAGACCTAGAGTCCAAACTAAGGGCTTAATCAGGGTGGCAAACTAGCCTATAGTAACCCTGTACTCAGCCAGGCAGGTGTAAGGGGAGTGTTAGGTCCCTGATTGCCAATCCTAGACACCAATCAGAGATTGGCCAGGTAGGCGGACCAGCACACAAGCCCTTCGGGATTGAATCTCTAAACCACCATTCTAGACACTGAGCATAAGGCACACATAGGTTAACTTGACACAGTGATCTAACACTAGCCCGGACCCGACCAGTTGGTGTCCCTAGCCCACTAGGGCAAATTAAGTCTAGTTAATTTTAGGTTAAGGCTTAGGACCGAATGCAAGGGATGTGGTTTTGGGCTAAGGAGAGGTGATCAAGTCCTCCCCCCATCTGATATAACAAGAGTGCCCTTAAAAGTAAATTATGCAATGATGGTAGGCATATGAGGATGCAAATTAGGGTTTAGATGTTTTTGGTATTTTTGAAGAATATGTATTTTTTTTGGTATTTTTTTTAAATATAATAAACATGCAATTTATGCCCAAATATACAGGAAATAAACTAAAATTAAAAGATATGCAAAAAGATGCTAATCAAAACCCTAAAACTTCCAAACTTGTCTTGCTGAAAAAACAGAGCTGAAAATTTGTAGGCTGTATTTTGGCTTGCAAAAATTCACAGGCCATAATAAAATCTAAAAAATTCTTAAAATTACTATGAATTATGATGAATCCAGAAATATATATTTCAGAATTTTTAGAGTTTTTATCAAGGAGAAATAATAAAAATAATAGAGCATATACGGACTAAACTGTAGAAAACAAGCCCTAATCTAAGCTCTGATACCAAATGATGCGGGACTAATATGCATGCAATTTTTTTTGTATGTTTTATATGTAGGGTTGAGTGATTAATTCCCGATTTCAGATTAAAATAAGTTGTAAGAATTTTATATGAATTTTAGAAGATCAGCATGCAGATTAGGACCTAGAAAAGTAGAAAAGAAGGATCGCCGGGGCTGAGAAGCCTCGGTTAGGCAAGTTCTCCTACAATAAAACTACTGGAGGTAGAGGGGATGTACCTGACAATGTCTGTGAAGATCTCAGTAAAGGGGTCTCTCATTTCTCGATGGATGCGGCCTGGAAAATCGAGCCAAAGACCCGCGGATACCCGGCTTTCTGCTTGGTGATCCGATTGAGGCTTGGCTGGAGTCGTTGGATTCGTAGAAACTCGGAGACCTGCAAACGACCTGTCAGGGTTAGAAAACTCACAAAGGAACAAGAAAACAAAGAGAAAACAACAAGGGAAGGCTTCTTTTGGAGTGGGCGTACAGGGATCTGAGAGGCTTGTTGGCAGCAGGAAGATGATTGCAGCACTAGAAAGAAAAACTCTCACAAACCCCTTTATGCACACAGCAGGGTATCACAAACTCAATAGAAGAACTCAAGGTTTTAATTCATATCAAAAATTAGGTTTCATACAAGAGGCTAGGGTCCCTTAAATAGATCTTAACCTTGGGCTCCAAGTAAGGGTACATTAGTCTTTACATAAGAATCATTTTCCCTCTCAAACCCTAGCTAGAAAATAAGGAAACATTAGGTAGAAAAAAATCCCTAAAAATTCTCTTGACTTGGCCAACACTCCGAGGACACCTAGGGGGGCGTGTTGGGCTTCTAGGAGCAGCAAGAGGCCAGCCCAAAGGGGCTCGGCTTAGGGCGCATTGGTTTGGGCCCCTGAAGCTTGGGGTGGCTGGTAGCCAGGTAGCAAGAATATTCCCTGGTATCTTGCTTCTTAGGAGCTTGGGCTTGGCGCCTGGGCTGATTTCTTTGGGCTAGGATGCAGATGGACCTCTAAAATCATGGATGCTTGATATATAAATATATTTTAGTATCTGGAAGGGAATCTGGGCATCTGGAGGGCATCTGCAAGGAATCAGGATTTTCTGAATTTTCCTCCTTGGGTCTTAAAATCTTCAAGCTGGGGTTGGACTTAGACTCAACTCCATGTCTTCAATCTGGTTGGACTTGGTCTTCATTGTATGATGTGATCTTGAGTCTTCAATATGGTTGAATAGGACTCAAAAAAATAAATTAGCTCGACATGAGCTGACTAACAACTGGACTGAACTAGCTCAACATGAGCTGACTAGTACAGAACTGAAATACAACTCAAAAGACTCAATAACAACTAAGATGGACTCAGATGGGCTAAGCCCTTATTACAGATGGACTCATAAATTATTGATCATTTATAGAGGGTTGAAAAGTCTCTATCTTATTCTGGTGCCTTTGGTGTCCCCACCACTGAGCCCAGCTCTCAGGCCATCAAAGCCCAGAGCAAAGCTTTCTGGCCACCAAGTCTTCGAGCCCAGCTCCAAGACATCAAAGCCCTGAGCTCGGCTCTCATGCCATCAAAGCCGGAGCTAAGCTCTCCGGCCACCAAGTCTTCAAGCCCAGCTCCAAGACATCAAAGCCCTGAACCCGGCTCTAGGCCATCAAAGCCCGGAGCTAAGCTCTCCACCAAGTCTTCGAGCCCAGCTCCAAGATATCAAAGTCCTGAGTCCAGTTATCAGGCCATCAAAGCCCAAAGCTAAGCTCTTCAGCCACCAAGTCTTCGATCCCAGCTCCAAGATATCAAAGCCCTGAGCCCGGCTCTCAGGCCATCAAAGCCCGGAGCCCGGCTCTCAGGCCATCAAAGCCCGGAGCCAAGCTCTTCGGCCACCAAGTCTTCGAGCCCAGCTCCAAGATATCAAAGCCCTGAGCCCAGCTCTCAGCCATCAAAGCCCGGAGCCAAGCTCTCCGGCCCCAAGTCTCGAGCCGAGCTCCAAGACATCAAAGTCCTAAGCCCGACTCTCAGGCCATCAAAGCCCGGAGCCAAGCTCTCCGGCCACCAAGTCTTCGAGCCCAGCTCCAAGACATCAAAGCCCTGAGCCCAGCTCTCAAGCCATCAAAGCCCGGAGCTAAGCTCTACCAAGACTTCGAGCCCAGCTCCAAGACATCAAAGCCCTGAGCCCAGCTCTCAAGCCATCAAAGCCCGGAGCTAAGCTCTCCGGCCACCAATCTTCGAGCCCAGCTCCAAGACATCAAACCCTGAGCCTAGCTCTCAGGCCATCAAAGCCCGGAGCCAAGCTCTCCGGCCACCAAGTCTTCAAGCCCAGCTCCAAGATATCAAAGCCATGAGCTCAGCTCTCAGGCCATCAAAGTCCAGAACCAAGTTCTCTGACCACCAAGTCTTCGAGCCCAGCTCCAAGATGTCAAAGCCCTGAGCCCAGCTCCCAGGCCTTCAAAGCCCGGAGCCAAGCTCTCCGGCCCCAAAGTCTTCGAGCCCAGCTCCGAGACATTCAAGCCCAGAGCATAGCCCTCCAGCACTGAAGTTTGAAGATCCAGCTCTCAACTAAAATGAAACCCTCCTCTCTGATCTCATTACATGCAAAAAAAAAGGGAGAGAAGAGAAAGAGAAGAGAGAAGAAGAGGGGGGAGAGGCAAGGAGTGCTCAAGTCAAGATAGTGAGAAATTCCATTCCATTGAAAACTTGTTGTTCATTTACAAGTATTCTCGGGCCCCCAACATGCCGGGCGACCCAGGCTAAAGATGAAAAAGAAGAAGACAAGAGTGAGAATCTACTCTACTTGGGCAGCCCCGCTAGCATGGCTGTGCGGCGGTGAAGTTCCATCCCCCAGGGCTTCGGGCAATGCAGCTCCAGCCTCGGCGACCACCACTGGTGAGGAATGTTCGGGATGACGACTGACCCCTCTGCAATGTCTGAATCCGAGCCCGGCTCCATGTCTGAAGCTTGAGGATATCTGAGCCAGCTACGACCCTCGTCACGGACAAACCCCTCGACTTGGTCGTGTAGGTACATAAAGCCCTTGTAGAAGGAGTTCGACACCGTCTGATAGAACTCGATGGCGAACTCCTCTAAGGCCTTGTACCTTGCCACGGCCTCTTCCACCTCCTTCTTCACCTCGGTGACTTGTTCCCTTGCTGCCTCCACCAATGGTCACCTTCGCTGCCTCCCTCTTGGTCGCAGCAGCTTCTTCTTGCCGTGTCTAGCTTGGTCTGAAAGGACTGAGCAATCCCCTTCTGCTGGACTGCCTCGGTGTTGAACGAGTTCAGCCTCTTCTCGATGGCCGTAAGCTCCTCGGCCTTGCTCTTCGATCGGCTTCGCTCCTTGTCGAGGGCCCCTGGAGATCCTTGGAGTGCCTTTCGGCACCAACAAGTTCTTTCTAGAGCTCCTTGTTCTTCTGGCCGAGCTTGAAGGAGGCACCAGTCTTCTCCTTCAGCTCAGTCTTCAGGGCCTCAACCTTCGCTGCCTGCTGCTGGTCATATTTTTGCCAGTTTAGGCAGCAGTCCCTAATCAATAAGGCCTCAGCACCGATTTGCATCAGACAAAGCATCACCAAAAAAAAAAGAGAGAAGAAAGAGAAAGAAAAGAAGTCAAGAAGGCAAGAGGACCTATCGAGAAGAGCTGGGAGAAGACGCTACTGATCGCATCTCCCAGCAGCTTTCCAGTCTTCTCCCATCGGTCACATCATTGGATTGAAAATCCATCATGCGCTCCACTAGCTCCGAGTCCCGGAGCAAAGAGACGTTGGGCACCAGCTTGAACGGAACCTGGTGGTAGTCTTTGTCTCTCCTGCTCGACCCGGAGACAAGGTCGCTCGCTCCGCCAGCCAAGGTGGCCTCAGGGGCAGAGTGGGAGCTTGGCACCCCATCAGGCGGCACTTCATGCATCTCCTGCGATCCTCCATGCTCCTCCTCTTCTTCGATAAACAAGTTTTGGGGGAGGGGCCATGACAACGACAGCAGCGACCGTGGCTCTGGCCTGGATGACCACTTCGGGCTCCAGGGCGAGAGCCGATTCTCATCGCCTCGACCACTCGGACACATGCCCAGCCACCCTCTGGCCCGGCTCCAGCACCATGTTAGCCGCTCTCTTTCCTTGTGCAGGGGCGGTCTCTGCATCCCTCATGCTCGACCCGGCCAGCGAGGGGGGGACTACCGCCGGCATGGTGGTAGCAGCCGCTGACGCGCTCTCATCGCGAGCCCTCTTCGAGGAGGACTCTTCAATTAGCTCAGACATGGGCCTTTTCCTAGTTATTGAGAGCAGATCACCCATCGAGAACTTCATACCTATGCGCGGAGGAGGCAACATCAGTCCAAAGTTTGAAGAAACAGAGTAAGAGACATGGAAGAAAAAAATTCGAGCCGAACTCATCCAACTCCCCTGTTGGGTTGACCCTAGCCTCGGCGAGGTTCTGCTCCGACAACAGAATCTCGAGGGAAGGAATCTGGACTGTGCGGAGCTGCTTGTAGACATCTAGGTCAGTCGCCTCAACTGCAAAATTTTGGTTAGGGGACTGATCTGGGTCGTTCCAAACCCAGTCGACCCCCTCGACCGTTGCAAAAAATAACTAACTCTTCCATCCTTTGATGGAAGAGGGGAGCTAAAACTTGATGCCCTTCGGGCGAGAGGAGAGGGACCACCACCTGTCCTCAGTAGGGTGGCGTTTCAGGATGAAGAATGCCCTGAACAGGAAAAACCGGGCAACGATCCCGTGGAAGTGGCAAAGCACTATGAAGCTAAAGATGGTCCTTATGGCGTTTGGAACGAGTTAAGCAAGGACTGGGCGATAGTTACTCAACACCGACAAGAAGAACGGGTGAAAAGGGAAGTGGAGCCCTCTTGAGAAGGTCTCCTCATAGAAGGCAATTCGGCCCGGGCTACTGGAGGTAACCCGGTCCCCTGGTCGGGGGATTATAAGCTGGATGGAGTGCGGGATACCATAGACATCCCAGATGGTCCCCAATTCCTCAGCAGAGATCGTCGAAGCGATCCCGCCGGGACCTGTTGACCGGACAGGCTCGGGGACGGGTTCAGTTGGAGGAAGAGGACGAGAAGGACAAGAAGGGCTAGACCCAGGCCCTCTAATAGCTATGCCACCCAGGGGACGTCTCTTGCTGAACTCAAAATGCACCTCTTCCCCCTCCTCATCGAAGGAAGAAGAAGGCGGTCTCGGCATAGAAGGACCTTCTTGCCCTAGTTGTTGAGGGACGGAAGTCCGGACCAAAGCGGGACATCTACGAAAGTGGGAAAGCTAGAGCTCAAAGAAAAAGGAAGAGATGGACTCAGTCCGAAGGAGACCAGAACCTCAGACTGAGAAGATCCTACTCTATTAAGGAGAGGAGGAAGAAGAAGATGAACCTAGTTCCTGAGAGGTTCTAAGGAAGAAGAGGAAGCCTGGGTACGATGGCGGGCATATAAAGTTCGAAAGGATAGGTGTTTTAGGTAAAATCTGCCTTTCATTTCAAAGCGATCCGACCCATCCGTACCGTTACAGCCCCTTCACCAACAGATCTGCACCACGTGCTGGCCATCACCTGGAGCAGCTCTGAATTTTGCACCGGCAATAACTGCTCCTCGAACGTGGCCACGTGGCTCTTCCGCATTGGCTCGGGGAACCGTCTTACGAAGCACCGGTGATCGTGGTCATTATTGTGCCAGATCTTTGCCTTTCCACGTCAGCACTGCAATTACTCCCTTTGGCCCGAGCGCCGCCCACTAACGGACCTCGGAAGTGGGGGGCAAATGATGTGGCAAGATCGTTGACATGGAGCACCTGTCAGACACCATGCCGGAGATGGCCGCCATGTCGGACACTCCACCTCGGGCTCCTTTGCCGGGCCGAGCTCTCGGGCTCCTTCGCATATCGGGCACAGGCTGCTCTCCTTCATGGATGCGTTCTCCGGGTACAATCAGATCCGATGCATCCGGGAGATGAAGAGCACACTGCCTTCATTACCGACCGAGGGACATACTGCTACAGGATGATGCCCTTTGGCCTGAAGAATGCTGGAGTCATGTACCAACGTTTGGTCAATAAGGTCTTTAAGGACCAGATTGGCCAGAACGTACAGGTATACATGGATGAAATGCTCGTCATGAGCAAGCCGAGCTCGGACCACGTCATTGACCTCACTGAAGCCTTTCACAATCTCCAGAAGCACCAAATGAAGCTCAATCCAGTAAAGTGTGCTTTCGGGGTGGCGACCGGAAAGTTTCTCGGCTTCATAGTCACCCAGAGAGGCATCGAAGTGAACCCAGAGAAGGTCCAGGCGATCCTTGACATGGAGCACCCGACAGCCAAGAAGCAAGTTCAATGTCTGACATGGAGGGTCGCAGCCTTAAGCCGGTTCATCTCGAGGTCGACTGACCGCTGCCTCCCTTTCTTCAAGGCGTTGTGCAAAATGCATGACTTCACCTGGACTGAAGAGTGCAAGACGGCCTTTGAAGAGCTGAAGGAGTCCCTGGCCTCTCCACCTCTGCTATCCAAACTAGAAGAAGGAGAAGTGCTCCTACTCTACCTAGCGGTTACACCCGGGGCCATCAGCTCGGTCCTCGTCTGCACAGATCAGGACGGGTCTCAAAAGCCGGTGTACTACACCAGCAAAATCCTCTGCGATGTGGAGATCAGGTACACTCACTCCGAGAAACTCATTTTTGCACTAATCATGTCTGCTAAGTGCCTCAGGCCCTACTTCCGAGCGCATCCATTGCAGTTGTGACCGATCAGCCGCTGAGGACCATACTAAGCCATCCCGAAACTTCCGGGAGACTGGCTAAATGGTCCCTAATACTGAGCTAGTTCGACATCGCGTACAGGCCGAGGTCATCGTAGAAGGTCCAAGTCCTAGCCGACTTCGTGGTCGAGTGTACAGGGCCCCCCGAGGAGCCAGAGCGGACGGCCCCGGAGAGCCAAACTGAGCCGGGATGACGAGAAGACCCTTGGATCCTCCACGTGGACGATGCCTCTAATTCTGACGGAAGCGGAGCGGGCCTCATCCTCACCAACTTTGACGGAGTGGTGACGGAATGCGCTCTCCGCTTCAAGTTCGCCACCACGAACAACTAAGCGGAGTACGAAGCGCTCCTTGCGGGCCTAAAGGTATCCCATAAGCTGGGCGTCGAAAGCCTGAAGGTTTCACCGACTCCCAACTGGTTGTCGAACAAGTGTCCGGAGAGTACAAGGCCCGAGACCCCTAAATGGTGAAGTACCTGGAGAAGGTTTGTTCAAGCATGGCAGGCTTCCGTTACTTCCATATTTTCCACATCCCTCGCGGAGAAAATGCTCGTGCGGATGCACTGTCGAGGCTCGCAACCCTACCGGACTCATCCCTGGGCATGCCTATGTTGAGTATCTCGATAATCCAAGCTACGAGAGCCCAAAGGAGGTGCAACAAGTAGCCCATGAGCCGAGTTGGATGGACAGGTACATCAAGTACATCCAAGATGGCCTCCTACCAGAGGATCACAGAGAAGCCGGCCTCATCAGAAGGAAGGCCACCCGTTTTGTTCTAATGGATGGTCATCTCTACCGCCGATCTTACTCCTACCCACTCTTGAAGTACCTCAGACCCACGGAGGCAGCCTTCGTGCTCCGAGAGATACACGAGGGCTTCTGTGGAAACCATGTAGGGGGGAGGACCTTGGCATACAAGGCTCTTCGCCAAGGATACTTCTGGGAGACAAAGAGGGAAGACGCCACCGACTTCGTCAAGAAGTGTGACAAATGCCAATGCCATTCCCACATACAGCGCCTGCCGGCTACACCAATCTCCCAGTTGTCATCCCCCTAGCCTTTTGCACAGTGGGGGATGGACATTCTAGGACCGTTCCCCACCGTGCCAGAACAGCAGAAGTTCCTGCTTGTAGCGATCGACTACTTCACTAAGTGGATCAAAGCAGAGCCGCTAGCTCAGATTACAGAAGCCAATGTTCGACAATTCTTCTGGAAGTCTGTTATCTACTGCTTTAGACTCCCCAATTGCATCATCATCGACAACGGGCGGCTGTTCGACAACGGGCGGCTTTTCGACAACCAGAAATTTGAAGGGTTCTGCGTCGAACATGGCATCCAACATAAGTTCACCTCGGTAGCTCATCCCTAGACAAATGGGGAAGCCGAGGTGACCAACTGGACCATCCTCTAAGGACTTCACACTAGGTTGGACCAGGCAAAGGGCAGATGGACAGAGAAACTTCCAAGCATCTTGTGGGCCTACCACACAACACCCAGAACAGCAACGAGTGAAACACCCTTCAACCTTGTCTTCGGTACTGAAGCGGTAGTTCCAATCGAGCTCGGCGTGCCCACACTGCGGGTGCAAACAATATGACGAGACGCAGAATTTGGCGCACCTCCTGCTCAATCTGGACCTCCTGGAAGAAACAAGGGACAAAGCCCGACTTCGAATGGCGGCAAACCGACAATGGGTCGCCCGATATTACAATGCATGGGTGAAGTGAAGACTTTCCGACCTGGCAACCTGGTACTATGCCGGGCCGAAGTGTCCCAACCCGGGAGCGCAGCAAGCTCTCGCCGAACTGGGAAGGCCCTTATAAAGTGGCCGAGGCCCTCTCACATGGGGCCTATTATCTCGAGGACCTGGATGGCACCAGGTTTCCCTGAACATGGAATGCTTGTAATTTGAAGAGATACTATCAGTAATGTAAGTTTTTCCTCCATCAGAAATAAAGACTTTCCTTTGCACAACCGGTTATTTGCCTTGCAGGAATGTCGCTGCCCGGGGCCCAGCTCTCCAAAAGGTAAGCCTCGAGCCCAGCTCCAAGACCTGAGCCTTGTCCTCAGGCATCCAAATCCGGAGCTTAGTCCTCCGACCAGCAGTCTCCGAGCCAGCTCCAAGATGCCAACTCTTGAGCCATGTCCTCAGGCATCCAAATCCGGAGCCCTGTCCTTCGAGCACATCTCCGAGCCCAGCTCCAAGATGCCAACTCCTGAGTCGTGTCCTCATGCATCCAAATTCGGAGCCCGGTCCTCCGGCCAGCATGTCTCCGAGCCCAGCTCCAAGATGCCAACTCTTGAGCCTTGTCCTCAAGCATCCAAATCCGGAGCCCAGTCCTCCGGCCAGCACGTCTCCGAGCCCAGCTCCAAGATGCCAACTCCTGAGTCGTGTCCTCGGGCATCCAAATCCGGAGCCTAGTCCTCCGGCCAGCACATCTCCGAGCCCAGCTCCAAGATGCCAACTCCTGAGCCGTGTCCTCAGGCATCCAAATTCGGAGCCTAGTCCTCCGGCCAACACATCTCCAAGCCCAACTCCAAGATGCCAACTCCTGAGCCATGTCCTCAAGCATCCAAATCCAGAGCCCAGTCCTCCGTCCAGCACGTCTTCGAGCCCAGCTCCAAGATGCCAACTCCTGAGCCGTGTCCTCAGGCATCCGAATCCGGAGCCCAGTCCTCCGGCCAACACGTCTCCGAGCCCAGCTCCAAGATGCCAACTCCTGAGCCGTGTCCTCAGGCATCCAATTCCGGAGCCAATCATCCGGCCAGCACGTCTCCGAGCCCAGCTCCAAGACGACAACTCCTGAGCCATGTCCTCAGGCACCAAGTCTGGAGCCCAGTTCTCCGACTAGCACGTTTCCGAGTCCAGCTCCAAGATGGCAACTCCTGAGCCATGTCCTCAGGCACCGAAGTCGGAGCCCAGTTCTCCGGCCAGCGCGTCTCCGAGCCCAGCTCCAAGACAGCAACTCCTGAGCCATGTCCTCAGGCATCCAAGCCCGGAGAAAAGTCCTCCATTACCAAGACCTGGAAAACCCTCAGGCACTCAAGCCTCAAGCCCAGCTCCAAGGCATTCAAGACCTGAGAAGCCCTCAAGAACTCAAGCCCGGAGCCACCATTCTTCGGCATCGGAGTCTCGAGCCTAGCTCCAAGACAGTGAGACTCGAGCCCATACAAGATGGAGCTCTCCTCTCCAACCTCCCTGCACTAAAAAAGAAAAGAAAAGGGAGGAAAAAGGGGGATGAGAGAAGACATTCACACCACAAAAGAGATAAAACGCTGTATTGGCTAAAATATTTTTAATTACTTGGAAAAGAAAACATTACATTATCTCCCAGGACCTGACAAGCCAGGTAGCTCGGTCCAACAAAAAGAAAAAATCTTACAGCAACTCCTACCCTATTGAGCCGGCTCCTTCCCTGGGCGGTGCACGGCTGGGACTTCCCCCTCCTCCATCTCCGCCGGAACATCCTCCTGAGCGGCCTTCGTCAGAGGGGCTGGTTCAGCTACTGACGCCGCCGGGACCGGCTCGGCCGTCTCCGTCTGCGACACTGGTTCGACCGTCGTCACCGCCAAGGTCGGCCCGACACGGCCAGGTGCCTCCGGGGCCACCTATGGCAGAGGCCCGGCTGGAGCGGCTCTCTACCCCACTGCAGCTACCGCCAGAGCTGGAGCCTTCTTGCCGGGGGCCCGGAGCATGGCCAATCACTCCTCGGAGAGGATACCCCGCAGTTGGGTGCGGCAGTAGGCGAACCCCTTGGCGAAGGAGTCCATCGCCGCCTCCTTGAAGTCCTTTATATATTCGGGGGAGGCCTTGAATGTGGCCACCACATCGATGGCCTCCTTCCTTGTAGCCTCCGCCCGGCGCCTCGCCTCTGCCAGCTACTCCACGGCATGCTCGGCCTGCCAGATCGCCACCGCCATCCCCTTCTCGGCGGTCTCAGTGGAGCGGGCGGCGGCGGTGGCCTTCTCCTCCGCCTCCGTGGCCCTTTTCTCAGCGGTTGCCGCCTTCTTCTCAGTAGAGGTGGCCCTTTCCCTTGCCGCCTCCGACTCGACCTGAATTTCCCTCAACCGGGTCCTCTTCGACTTGAGCTCTCCCTCGAGTTCCTTCTTGATCCGGGCGGCGTCGGCGACCTCGGCCATGAGGCTCTTAACCTTCAGGTTAGCCTCCCGGGTCTCTTCGTCCTTCCGACCCGAGCTCCGCCTGCCACTCCTTGTCCCTCTTGGCCCAGTTGCAGTAGTAGTCTCGGATGAGGATCAGTTCTCAGCCTTGCTGCATCAGAGAAAGTGCATTAGCTACTGTGCTGAAAAAGGTCAGAAGAAATCAAGACGAGCGAGGAGGAACTTACGGTGTAGAGGTTGGCGAAGGACGAGCTGACGACGTCGCCCAGAAGTCTCCCGCTCCCTTCCTGCCAGTCATAGGACTGGACTGAGAAGTCCATCATCCGCTCGGCGAGGCTCGGGTCCATCATCAAGGAGACGTTGGGCCCCAAATAGAAAGGGACTCGGCAGTAGTCCCTGTCTCTCTTTTTCGCCGACTCGGACCCCTCAGCGGCGAAGGCGTCTTCAGGGCCAGTTGTGAGCTTGGCGCCGCTTCGAACTGCACCTGGGGTTCCAGCCTCGCTTCTTTCGGCCCCCCATCCTCCTCGACGTCGATGACCTCCGGAGGAGGGGCTCCCACCCTGGCGGCATCAACAGCCAATCTAGCCCAGACGACCACCTCGGGTCAGGCACCGGGGCTGGCTCGTGCTACCCTGAAAGCTCCGAGACGAGCTCGGCCACACTCTTTCGCCTTCGTTCCGAGACCGACGCATCGGCCCGGCCTGCACCGGCCTCACACCATCATCGACATGAGCCCTCTTCGAAGCGGACTCGCCAGCTTCAACTGCTTGCTCTCGTTCCTCGGAGAACGAGAGCAGCTCATTCATGGAGAATTTCATTTCTACACCAAAGAAGACACGGTCAATCCCAAAAAAAAACAAAAAGAAGAAGAAGAAAGAGAAAGGAGAGGGGTGGCCAAGTCGAACTCACCCGACTCCTGTGCCGAGTCGACCCCGGCCTCGAGGAGATTCTGCTCCGACAACAGGACCTCAAGCGAGGGGATCTCAGCCGATCTGAGCAGCTCGTACAGGTCGAGGTCGGCTGCTTCGACGGAGGAGTTCCTATTGGGAGACCGATCTGGGTCACTCCAAACCCAGTGATCCCTTCGAATGAGACAAAGAAATACCTACTCTTCCATCCCTTGATGGAAGAAGGGAGCTTGAACCTAATGCCCCAAGGGCGAGAAAAAAGGGACCACCACCCCTCCTCGGTAGGGTGGCGTTTCAGGATGAAGAAGGCCCTGAACAGGGAGAAACAGGCGATGATTCCGTGGAAGTGACACAGAACGATGAAACATAAGATCGTTCTGATAGCATTGGAGACCAACTGGGTAGGAACAAGGTGGTAGTTATCCAGAAAGGAGAGAAAGAAATGATGGACAGGAAATTGGAGACCCCGGCGAAGGCCTCCTCATAGAAAGCGATCCGCTGAGGGCCACTAGATATGACCCGCTCCCCCGGATGAGGAATAGAAAGGTGGATGGACTGGGGATGCCGTAAGCACCCCGGATGGTCACAAGATCCTTGGCGGTGATCACCGAAGCAATTCCTCCGGGACCTGTCGACCGAGAAGGTTCGGGTTCAGGAACAGGAGCAGGGAAAGGAATAGGAAGGAGAGCCAACCGAGGTGGGGGAGCAGACCTAGGTTCTCTAATAGCTACAGGGCCGTAGGAAGGTCTCCTACTGAACTCATAGCATGCCGCCCCCCTTTCCTCGTCGGAGGAAGAAGGAGTCCTTGGCCAGGAAGGTCCGGCCTCGGCTTGGCAGGAAGGATGGAAGTTCGGGCCAAAACAGTCCATGGAAGAAGAAGAGAAAGACGAAGAAAGACCTACGATGATCTCTAATCGACGAGAAGGGAGAGGAAGAAGGAGCTAACCTGCTAAGGGTCTAGGAGGACGATGGTGGCCGGAGAAGAAGGAGGAGAGGATCTCTATACGATGCCGGGCGTGAAAGATTTGAAAGAAAGTAAGTCTTGAAAAACTTATCCTTCTTTTCGAGGCAACCTATGCCCGACCATACCGTTACGGCTCTCCCAAGAGATGCTCGCCACGTGTCATCGATCGATGGGGCCAGTGCCTCAATCCGACCGCGGTCGCTCTGACTTCCGTGCCTGCCATAACTGCTTCAAGCGTGGCCACGTGGCACCCCGCACAGGGTCGAAGGACCGCCGCGCGAAGCGCCACCGATATCGATCATTATTACACCAGATTTCTTCGCCTTTCCATGTCAGCACCGCAATTACTCCCTTTGCCCCGAGCGCCGCGTGCCAACGGGCCTCGGGTGTGGGGGGTAATTGATGTGGCTGGATCGCTAACGTGGGGCAGGAAACTGACATGGAGTCCCCATCAGATGCCATGTTGGGTTTCAACATGGGCCCCCTTCACCGGGCCGAGCTCCCCGGGGCAACGAGTTCGCCCACCGAAGTCGAGCTCAGTCCTCCGCCAGGTCGGTCCCCGCCGGGTCGGGACGCCTAGGCCGGAGCCGAGTACATGTCCCCATCCAAGACGGACCCCTTAAGGTCGGACCCCACGGTCAGGAGTCGAGCTCAAGTCTCCTCCGCCACGAGGAGCCCCTTTGAGGTCAGATCCACTGGGCTGGGCGGCACCCCGCCCACCTCCGTTAGGTCGAGCTCGTCCGAAGCCGAGTTCCGCTGGTCCGGAGTCGAGCTCAGCCCTCCTCCGCCCAGCCGAGCCACCTCGAGGCGAGCCCCTCGGAGACGGGCCCCACCTTTCCAGCTCGGTCCCCAGCTCAAACAGAGGCACCAACCACCAAGGGAGCGGCGTCCCCTCACCAAGGACGACGGTGGGCCTCCCGAGGGTCATACAGCAGCGCCCGCCATGCCGCCATTAATGCCCACGGCCGTCACTCACACCAGAAAGAAAGGAAATTCACATCAAGGCGCCATGCCCTCCACCAACCTGCCATACCACCAAGGAAAAGACCCGACCGGAGAGTGCGAGTCCCGAGGATGGCGACCGCGAACCGAGGACCTACCAAGCTTCCAGGAGAGGGGAAAGCAGAAGGAATGTCAGAGCGTATAGATGCTTCCCCGGCTATCTGACATGAGAGGCGTCGCATCTTCGGCATGATACCTCGTCGCACACGTATGATGACACGGGAAGATCTCGAGGCACGCCAAAGTAAAAAACATAGCCATAGTGAGCCAGAAGTAAGAAAAAAACACAAAAACAAGAGAGAGAGGCTAGACGGGAGGATATGACCACCTCGGGCATCCCTTCTCCCGGCTCACTCTCATTTCTATACCCACCACACTCACTCCTCCTAGTGTGGAGCTCATCCCGAGGAGCTCGACCAGGAGGATCTGTTCCCCTGAATCGTCACTGACTTGACCGTCGGAGCGCCCCCGCCGGAATCCCGGGCCGGGTCACTGACGTTGTTTCTTGCAGGTCCCGAGGTACCGGAGGCATCCGGTAGGCAGACGCGCGATCCTCGACGCCACCAGTAGCTATGGGCATGGTGATCCGGGCGGCAACATATACAAACATAGACTACTAGTTATTACTGAAACATAAATTGCTAGTTACATAAACTGAAGCCTTTTCTATAAATATACCCAGTGTTGCCGCTCTCGTCGCCGCGCCCGTGCCGCGGATCAGCTGATCCTTCCTGACTGCCTGGCGAGGGAGCCTCCCTTCCCGCGGGGAACCTGCAAAAAAGGGGTTAGAAGACCCTGGCCGGGGATCCCGGCGAGGGAGCTCCGACGGTCAAGTCAGTAGACGACGAGAAGGAACAGACTCTCCACCGGGCCCCGAGAGGGTCCAGATTTAGAGAGTTAATTGGTGAAGGAAGCACTCTGGGGACCGGAATTTCGGCTGGGCTTGCTTGCCGAACTCACGCCCAGTGTTCCCCTCTCGGGATCCCTGGTTTCTCTCTCGACACAAGGCCTTGTGCCGGTGCTCCTCCCTTGTCCCAGGCTAATTGGCTTACCTTGTAGTCCCCAGATTCTTCCCTCTTTATCTCCCTCCATCGTGCACTTGTCCTTTCCTCCTCGGAAACTCCCCTCCCCTGTTTTCTTCCTTTTCCCTTTTTGGTGAAGGAGGCCAGGCGGCTTCCGGCCTCGTCCACCGGGCCCAGCAGGGAAAAGGCAAAGACAGGAGAGAAAAAGAGGGAGGGCGGCGCTGGCAGAGCGGCCGGTCGTCAGGCCTCGGGCTCTGTGAGAGCGCTCCTTCCCCGAGCGTGGGCGCCATCCATTTATGGGGCCTGTTCTGTCAGGATCGGGTCTCTCTCGGCTGCGGACCTGCCGGGCGATGCAAGTGACGTTCCGCGTGCCACCGCCCTCCGTACGGGATGCCGTCTGGGGTCTGTACGGCCCGAGGGGTGGTCTCGGGACCCGTCTCTCTCCCCGGGGGCTCTCCGTACGAGCGGTCTGACCTCGGCTGAGCTGGAACCGTCTCCGGGGGCCAACTGGCGAGAGGGTAAGGGATCGGCCGACCTTGGCTCAGGTGGACCCCTCCTGGGCGGACACCTGGCGAGGCGGCAGGGGGTCGCCTGGCTTCGGCCGAGGTGGGCCCGTCTCCGGGTGGCCACCTGGCGAAAGGCGAAGGATCGGCCGACCTCGGCTCAGGTGGACCCCTCCTGGGCGGACACCTGGCGAGGCGGCAGGGGGTCGCCTGGCTTCGACCGAGGTGGGCCCATCCCCGGGTGGCCACCTGGCGAAAGGCGAAGGATCGGCCGACCTCGGCTCAGGTGGACCCCTCCTGGGCGGACACCTGGCGAGGCGGCAGGGGGTCGCCTGGCCTCGGTCGAGGTGGGCCTGGCTTCAGCCGAGGTGGGCCCGTCTCCGGGTGGCCACCTGGCGAAAGGCGAAGGACCGGCCGACCTCGGCTCAGGTGGACCCCTCCTGGGCGGACACCTGGCGAGGCGCAGGGGGTCGCCTGGCTTCGGCCGAGGTGGGCCTGGCTTCGGCCGAGGTGGGCCCGTCTCCGGGTGGCCACCTGGCGAAAGGCGAAGGACCGGCCGACCTCGGCTCAGGGGGTCTTCGTTTTCCTCTGCACCCTTTCTTTCTTTCCTTCCTCAGCCACTTCCGGCTCGTCCCGGCCCAGCTGGCTCCTAATGCCATCCGGGGTCATTTTCTCCTTATTGTCTTCTGCCACTTTCACGGGTCGTTGCCCGTTTTTCTCTCTTCAGGGCCTGTTCACCCTGAAGAAGTGCTCCACCGATGACGGCTGGTGGTACATCTCGCCCCGGCCTAGGTGTCTCGATTCGACCTCCCTTCCTCGGTCAAGGATGGAAGAGCCGGTTTTTCTTTGCCTCGGTCGACGACGTCGATTGGGCCTGGAGCGAACCGGATCGGTCACCGAACCGGAATTCCCGAGTGGAGTCTGCGGACCAGGAGTCCTACGCCCAGCTCCTGAGTGACGTGGTCCCGGCGCTCGAGGTTCTGCTCTCTGAGCAGAACCTTTATGAGGCCGGCATCAGTCCCATCCATGAGACTGGTGAGATTTGGCCCCGCATTGATTTCTACCTCCCCCTCTCTTTTTTTTTTTTTTTTTTTTTTTTTTTTTTTTTTTTTAAGGTCGAGCTGTCTGACCTTCTGTCTTTTTCATTTTGCAGGGATGAGTTTTCTTTGGAGAACATCCTGGAGGGGGCGGCCCAGCGGGACGCCATGGAGGTGGACGAGCCCGCAGCGAAGAGGGCTCATACAGAGGCGAGCCGGGAGGTCGTGGCGGCGACCGTGCCCGACCCAGATGCTGTCGTTTCCCCGCCAGGCCACCTCAGGGCGGGGTTCCTGGTACTTCGGCCACGCGGCCTGGCGGCGCCGCGGAGAGAGCTCCAGCGCCCGCCGCTCCGCCTGTCTCCGGGCCTGTCATTGCCGCCAGCCCGACAGCGCCGTTTGTGGCAACCGCCGCCGTCGGTTGCGGCTCCGGCCGAGGGGGCAGCTGCCGCAGGGGTCGGCCCGAAAGGTCCGCACCGGTGATCTCCCACCGGGACTCGGTCATCCTCGACAGGGGACTGGCGGAGAAGATGATGGAGTACGCCTCCACCGCCCGGGACCGCCGAGCTCGGGGCGGCCGAGACTATGCGGATGCCCTGCTCGGCATCCTTCCTCAGCTTTTCACGGTAAGTGTGAGCTTCCTCTTCTTTCTTTTTTCAACCTCGAGGCTTTTCTGCCTCTGCTCTGACAGGTGTTGCCTTTGTGTTGCAGATCGGGAACGACGTCCTTACTGAGGAATTACCTCGTAGGGAACGCCAAGAGGGACTCCGATCGGGAGCTGAAGCTCGGCAAGGTCGCGGCCAACGTGAAAGATCTGATGGAGAAGGGAGCCGAGCTGCGAGCCGAGCTGAAGCAAGCCCTCCGGTCCGACCTGGCGCGTTCCGAGGAGCGGAACAAGGAGCTGGAGGCCTCCTTGTCGGAGGAGCGGGCCTCCAACCAGCGCCGAACCGAGGAGGAGGCGGCGGAGAAGGCCCGCCTGCAGGCCACTCCAACTGGGTGGAGCGCCAGCTGGAGGAGGCCCGACGAGAGGTGGCCGCGGCGAAAGAGCGGAGCGCCTACGTCAACGGGCTCCTGGAGGCGGCCAAGCGGGAAGCGCAAGAAGCCGTCCCCAAGTTTCCGAGCCTCCGACGAGTTCACGGCGGAGGTCCGGGAGGCCGCCGTGGACTCCTTCCTGAAGGGGTTCCGGATGTGCCGGGAGAAGAGGTGGGGGCCTTCTCCCCCACCTGGACCTGAGCGGGGTCGTCGTCGGCGACGGAAGCCAGGGGGCGAGAGCAGGGTTCCCGGCGCGGCCAGAGCGACGCTTGCGGCGCCGTCGACCAGCGATGCCGCGGCCCCGGAACAGCCCCAGGAGCCGGTAACTGCAGAGGTTGAGGAAGCAGCGCCGCGCCTCGGCAGATGGTTCCGAACCCGCGCCCAGTGACCCGGCACCATCTTTTTGTTCTATCTTTGTAGTTTTTGTTTTTTGGGGAGTCCCGGCCTGTCGGGGCTCCAGCTTGTAACAACTACTTATATTAATGAAGATCCAAGCTTTATCGAAACCTTGTTCGTCGTTTCGTTATACTTTCTCTTCTTTTCTTTCTGAGATGTCGGTCTGGAACACCTGAAGTAACTGCAGGCCTGGTCCTTCCATTGCTCAAATCGAAGGATGGGGCCCGCTGAGCCACGTCGCAGCGAGGCAAACCTTGAGCAGGTCCGATTTTGGGTTGCCTTCATGCTTGGGCGAACAACACGGTTTCTGCACCGTCTTCCAGACCGAAACTCGGGATCTCCGGACTAAGCTTGGTGCCACAGGCTTTCTCAAGCCTTGCGCGGCTCACTGAGCTGTGCCCGGGCTCGCGTGGGCGAACTGGGTTCGGCGCCACCTTCCAGGCCGAAGCTCAGGATCTTCCGGACTGAGCTCAATGCCGCAGGCTTTCTCAACCTTGCGCGACTTGCTGAGCTGTGCTCCGGGCTTGCGTGGGCGAACTGGGTTCGGCGCCACCTTCCAGGCCGAAGCCCAGGATCTTCCGGACTGAGCTCAATGCCGCAGGCTTCCTCAAACCTTGCGCGGCTTGCTGAGCTGTGCTCCGGGCTTGCGTGGGCGAACTGGGTTCGGCGCCACCTTCCAGGCCGAAGCCCAGGATCTTCCGGACTGAGCTCAATGCCGCAGGCTTTCTCAAACCTTGCACGGCTTGCTGAGCTGTGCTCCGGGCTTGCGTGGGCGAACTGGGTTCGGCGCCACCTTCCAGGCCGAAGCCCAGGATCTTCCGGACTGAGCTCGATGCCTCAGGCCTTCTTGTCGAAGTTTGGAGGGAGTGTGTGAACTGGGGAAGCTTTGTTATAGAAACTGGGAGCCTTACATCACTGGTAGTACATTCTCAGGTTCGAGGAGTTCTAAGTCCGGGGGAACCTGGCACCTCCCAATTCTTCCAAGTAATATGCTCCATGAGGGAGGGCTTCCGCCACCGATATGGGCCTTCCCAGTTGGGTGAAAGCTTGCCGCATTCCCGTGGCTGGGAGGCTTCCGCGCGTCGGAGGACCAAGTCCCCGGGACGAAAAACCTTCGGCCGCACTCGGGAGTTGTAATATCTGGCTACACGCTGCCGGTATGCCGCCATTCGGATTCGGGCCTTGTCCCTTGTTTCTCGAGAAGGTCCAGGTTGAGCATCATCCTGGCCGGGTTTTCTGTCTCGTCATATTGCTCCACGCGCATTGTGGGTAGGCTGAGCTCGATCGGGATGACTGCCTCGGCTCCGAAGACGAGGTTGAATGGAGTTTCGTCAGTAGCCGTCCTTGGGGTAGTGTGGTATGCCCAAAGAACGCTGGGAAGCTCGTCGGCCCACCTGCCCCTGGCTTGGTCTAGCCGCGTGCGGAGGCCCTGAAGAATGGTCCTGTTCGTGACTTCGGCTTCCCCGTTGGTCTGAGGGTGCGCCACCGAGGTGAAGCGATGCTTGATGCCGAGGTCGCTGCAGAAGTCTCCGAACTCCCGACAGTCGAACTGGCGTCCGTTGTCGGTGACCACGGTGTGGGGGAGGCCGAAGCGACAGATGATGGACTTCCAGAAGAACTTGGCGACGTTTGCTTCGGTGATTCTCGCCAAGGGCTCGGCCTCGACCCACTTCGTGAAGTAGTCGATAGCCACTATCAAGAACTTCCGCTGACCGGACGCCGGCGGGAATGGGCCCAGGAGGTCCATCCCCCACTGGGCGAACGGCCAGGGGGCTGAGAGCTGAGAGATTGGGTTGGAGGGTTGCCGCTGCACCGTGGCGTGACGCTGGCACCGATCGCACTTCTTCACGAAGTCGGCGGCGTCTTCCTTCATTGTCTCCCAGAAGTAGCCTTGACGGAGGGCCTTGTATGCCAATGCCCTGCCCCCCACGTGGTTCCCGCAGATGCCTTCGTGAATCTCCTGGAGCACAAGCTTGGCTTCTGTGGGTCCGATGCACTTGAGGAGGGGGTAAGAGTAGGATCTTCGATATAACTGCCCGTCCATCAGGACGAACCGCACGGCCTTCTTCCTGATGAGGCGAGCCGCCTCTCGGTCCTCCGGCAGGGTGCCGCTGGTGATGTACGCAGCGTACTTGTCCATCCAGCCGGCTCCTGGCTGACCTGATGGACCTCCACCGGTGCTTCGAGGCTTGGGACCTCAAGTCGCTCCACATGAGCGCGTCCCAGCATCGTGTCCGGCAGGGTTGCCAGCCGAGAGAGGGGCATCCGCGCGGGCGTTCTCCCCGCGGGGGATGTGGAATGAGTTGAAGCGCCGGAACTTGGACGCGCCCGCTTGACGAGCTCCAAATACTTCGCCATCTGGGGGTCGTGCGCGACGTACTCCCCGGACACCTGCCCCGCCACGAGCTGGGAGTCAGTGAAAGCTCTGAGGTTGGTCACGCCCAGCTCGCGGGAGACTCTCAGTCCGGCAAGAAGTGCCTCGTACTCCGCCTGGTTGTTTGTTGCGGGGAACTGGAAGCGGGAGTGCGCACTCGGCGACGACCCCGTCGCCGTTGGCAAGGATGAGCCCAGCTCCGCTTCCGCCGGAGTTTGAGGCCCCGTCCACATGGAGGATCCAGGCGTCCTCTCCGGGCTCGTCGGTGCCGATCTCCATCGGCCGGGCCGGGGGGCCCTCCTCGGGCTCCTTGCCCAAGCCTGCGCACTCGACCAAGAAATCGGCCAGCACCTGCGCCTTCATGGCCGACCTCGGTCGGTATGTAATGTCGAACTCGCTGAGTTTCAGTGCCCACTTGGCCAATCGTCCCGAAGTATCGGGTCGGCTGAGCACCGCTTTCAGCGGTTGGTCCGTCAAGACAGCGATGGGGTGCGCTTGGAAATAGGGCCTGAGACGCTGGGCAGACACTATTAGCAAAAAACAAGTTTCTCGGGCGGGAATACCTGATCTCCGCGTCTCGGAGGAGTTTACTGGTATAGTACACCGGCCGCTGGAGCCCGTGGTCGTCGGTTCGGACCAAGACAGAGCTGACGGCCTCCCGGGGTAACCGCCAAGTAGAGGGTTAGCTCCTCTCCCTCCTCGGGCCTGGACAGCAAAGGTGGGGACGCGAGCGTCTTCTTCAGCTCCTCGAAGGCCTGCTGGCACTCCTCGGTCCAAGCAAAGCCATTCATCTTCCTCAGCACCTTGAAGAAGGGACGGCAGCGGTCCGCCGACCTGGAAATAAAATGGCTAAGGGCCGCAACTCGGCCGGTTAATTGTTGCACCTGCTTCTTGGAGGCGGGCTGCTCCATGTCCAGGATGGCCTGGACCTTCTCCGGGTTGGCCTCGATTCCTCTTTGGGTCACCATAAACCCCAGGAACTTCCCGGCGGAGACGCCGAAGGCACACTTCGCCGGGTTGAGTTTCATCTGATGGCGCCGGAGGTTGCCGAATGTTTCCGTCAGGTCGGCCACGTGGTCCGAATCGAGTTTGCTCATTACCAGCATGTCGTCCACGTACACCTGCATGTTGCGGCCTATCTGGTCTTTGAAGACTTTATTGACCAGACGTTGGTACGTCCCCCGCGTTCTTGAGGCCGAAGGGCATCATCCTGTAGCAGAAAGTCCCGCGGTCAGTTATGAAGGCAGTGCGCTCTTCGTCCTCGGGTTCATCCGGATCTGGTTGTATCCGGAGAAGGCGTCCGTGAATGACAGGAGGCGATGCCCCGATGTGGTGTCGACCAGCTGGTCGATCTTCGGCAGAGGGAAGCTATCCTTCGGGCAGGCTCGGTTGAGGTCGGTGTAGTCCACACAGATCCTCCACTTACCACTACTCTTCTTTACCATGACCACGTTTGCTAGCCAGCTGGGGTATACTTCTGGACACAAAAACGGCGGCGAGGAGCTTTTCTACCTCCTCGTTGATCGCCTTCTGCCTTTCCATGGCGAAGCTTCTCTTCTTCTGGCGGACCGGGCGGCAACTTGGGTCCACGTTCAGGCTGTGCATGATGATCTCGGGCGGGATGCCCGGCATGTCGGCCGCTGACCAGGCGAACACGTCAGCGTTGGCTCGGAGGAACTCCAGCAGGCGGGTTCGCTCTTCCTCGGGGAGCTGGGCCCCGACTTGCACCGTCTTCAAGGGGTCCGAACTGAGGGGGAAAGTTAGCAGGCGCTCTACGGGCCCTCCCCTGGGTTCCTTCTCTCTCAGATCGAGATCTTCGATATCGTGGGCGAGCTCTGCACTCCTGGTGCCTGGGACCGTCTGGAGGCAGAGCGGAACCGGTTGGATTGTCCCCTTCATTTCCCCGGGCCCGAAAGGCGTGGGGAACTGCACCAACAGCTCCTCGTGGAGATGGTGGCGTCCAGTTGGTTGAGCCCGGGACGCCCGAGAATGGCGTTGTAAGGTGAAGGGAGCTTGACGACAGTGAATGTTATCATGACGGTCGCCTGCCGGGGCGGAGATCCGGCGGTGACCGGGAGAGTGATCTCTCCTTCGACCCCCACGGAGTCTCCTGTAAAACCTACCAGTGGGATGTGTACTGGTTTCAGCCGATCGGGAGATAAGTTCATTCGAGAGAAAGCATCGTAAAAAAGTACGTCGGCCGAGCTTCCACTATCCACCATGATTCGATGTACAGGATGCTTCGCGATGGTCATCTCGACCACCACGGCATCGTTGTTTACATTGTCATTGATTTCCCCTCCCTCGGGAGGGATTACATTCTCTGGAACTTCCCGGGCTCTCTTCATTGCTCGGCGGGCCCGCGCGAGATCATGCCCACGGGCTTCTCCGTTGGGCGGTTGTCGATCGCCGGGACAGGCGGTAGGGCCGCGAGCGGCTGCCCTTCAGAGGGGGCCTCGTTCTTGACGAACTTCCTGAGGTAACCCCTGCTGATCAGCTCCTCAATTCCCGCTTCAGATGGCGACACTCCTCCGTGTCGTGCCCGTGTTCGCGATGGAACTGGCAGTACTTCGATTTGTCTCGGGCGGCTCTCGGGTTCTGAGGAGGAGGTCGGCGGAGGTAGCGCTCGCCCTCGATTTCCATGAGGATCTTCGTTCGAGGTGCGAGGAGAGGGGTGTACCTCCGCTCTGGAGTGGCTTCGCCTCTCGGCTTTGGATTTGGGCGGAGCTCGGCAGATGGCCCGGGCCTCCGAGCTCCCGGGATGTCCCTCGGGAGCGGCTTCTTTGGAGTCTTCCCGTCCAGCTCTCGACGGGTGCGGTCGGCCTCCTCCGCTCGGATGTACTTGTGGGCGCGGAGGAGGAGCTCAGAATACGTCCTGGGCGGCTTCTTGTCCAGGGAATAGGTTAGGCGGGACGTCTTGAGTCCGCGCTTCAAGGCCAGCATGGCGACGGGCTCGTCCAAGCTGTAGATCTCCAGTGCTGCGGTCTTGAACCGGTGATGTAGTCCCGGAGCAGCTCCTGGTCCTGCTGGCGGATGGAGAAGAGGCTGTCCACCTCTCTTGGCACCTTTCGACAGGCGTCGAAGTGCGCCACGAACTTTCCTTCCAACTGCTGGAAGGAGCAAATGGATCCGGGCTCGAGACGGGTGAACCAGACTCGAGCGGCCTTCCGAAGGGTCGCAGGGAAGGCGATGCACAGGAGGGCGTCGGTGGCGCCCTGGACCCTCATGAGAGCTTTATAGCTCTCCAAATGGTCCAGGGGGTCGGTGGTCCCGTCGTAGGGGTCCACCTGCGGCATGCGGAACCGTTTCGGGATTGGTTCCGCCTGGATTTCTTCAGAGAAGGGGGGGGGAGGGAGTCGTAGCCCGCCGGGCCAGCCGACGAGTTCTGCAGGTCGGCGAACCGTCGGGCGAACTCCGCCAACTTGCGCTCATGCTCTTCTAGGCGCCTCTCGGCCTGGCGCCTGATGGCCTCGTCGGTGGAGTCTTCCACCGAGACTGCAGGTGAAGGGGGCGCCGATCGGTCTCGGCGCGAGGTCTGGCCTCGGCGTCGCTTGCTGCGATGCGCCGTTTCGGCCCCATCGGCGGGGATCGACTCTCGTGATCCTCCGAACCGGAATAGTTTCTCTTCGCGGGAGCTTGGTGGCTCCCCCGAGGGTTGGAGATAGCCCGCGGATGGGACGGCCTGCCTTGGATTGAGCGCAGGCTCCCATGCTGCCCCGCGGCTCGGGCCGCGGGAGTTCCTGG
Source organism: Areca catechu (assembly GCA_021397845.1). NCBI lineage: Eukaryota > Viridiplantae > Streptophyta > Magnoliopsida > Arecales > Arecaceae > Areca > Areca catechu. The sequence goes on from CM038045.1 coordinate 67,444,655, forward strand.
CTGAGGCTGAGTGGCCAGGGACCGCTGCTGATGCTGAAGCTGTCGGACCGCTGAGGTCAAGGTCTGCAGCTGCTGGACGATGGCCGCAAGGGATCCGTCCACCGGGGCAGGCTGCTGCGAAAGAGGGGGAGGAGCCGGAAGCTCCCGTTCGGGTGTGGGCCCCCTGGAGGGGAGTGGGCTTCTCCCACACGGCTGGTGGACGCCTCGCGACCACGAGTGACCACCATTGCTGGAGAGCGCGACACCTGCAGAAAGCTGGTTCCCACTAGGGTTAGTGTCCTGCCCCCCTACCTGGCGCGCCAATCTGTTCGCGCTCTCGTCACCGCGCCCGTGCCGCGGATCAGCTGATCCTTCCTGACCGCCTGGCGAGGGAGCCTCCCTTCCCGCGGGGAACCTGCAAAAAGGGGTTAGAAGACCCTGGCCGGGGATCCCGGCGAGGGAGCTCCGACGGTCAAGTCAGTAGACGACGAGAAGGAACAGACTCTCCCACCCGGGCCCTCGAGAGGGTCCCAGATTTAGAGAGTTAATTGGTGAAGGAAGCGCTCTGGGGACCGGAATTTCGGCTGGGCTTGCTTGCCGAACTCACGCCCAATGTTCCCCTCTCGGGATCCCTGGTTTCTCTCTCGACGCAAGGCCTTGTGCCGGTGCTCCTCCCTTGTCCCCAGGCTAATTGGCTTACCTTGTAGTCCCCAGATTCTTCCCTCTTTATCTCCCTCCATCGTGCGCTTGTCCTTTTCCTCCTCGGAAACTCCCCTCCCCTGTTTTCCTTCCTTTTCCCTTTTTGGTGAAGGAGGCCAGGCGGCTTTCCGGCCTCGTCCGCCGGGCCCAGCAGGGAAAAGGCAAAGACAGGAGAGAAAAAGAGGGAGGGCGGCGCTGGCAGAGCGGCCGGTCGTCAGGCCTCGGGCTCTGTGAGAGCGCTCCCTTCCCCGAGCGTGGGCGCCATCCGTTTATGGGGCCTGTTCTGTCAGGATCGGGTCTCTCGGCTGCGGGACCTGCCGGGCCGATGCAAGTGACGTTCCGCGTGCCGCCGCCCTCCGTACGGGACGCCGTCTGGGGTCTGTACGGCCGAGGGGTGGTCTCGGGACCCGTCTCTCTCCCCGGGGGCCTCTCCGTACGAGCGGTCTGACCTCGGCTGAGCTGGACCCGTCTCCGGGGGCCAACTGGCGAGAGGCAAGGGATCGGCCGACCTTGGCTCAGGTGGACCCCTCCTGGGCGGACACCTGGCGAGGCGGCAGGGGGTCGCCTGGCTTCGGCCGAGGTGGGCCCGTCTCCGGGTGGCCACCTGGCGAAAGGCGAAGGATCGGCCGACCTCGGCTCAGGTGGACCCCTCCTGGGCGGACACCTGGCGAGGCGGCAGGGGGTCGCCTGGCTTCGGCCGAGGTGGGCCCGTCCCCGGGTGGCCACCTGGCGAAAGGCGAAGGATCGGCCGACCTCGGCTCAGGTGGACCCCTCCTGGACGGACACCTGGCGAGGCGGCAGGGGGTCGCCTGGCTCGGCCGAGGTGGCCTGGCTTCGGCCGAGGTGGGCCCGTCTCCGGGTGGCCACCTGGCGAAAGGCGAAGGACCGGCCGACCTCGGCTCAGGTGGACCCCTCCTGGGCGGACACCTGGCGAGGCGGCAGGGGGTCGCCTGGCTTCGGCCGAGGTGGGCCTGGCTTCGGCCGAGGTGGGCCCGTCTCCGGGTGGCCACTGGTGAAAGGCGAAGGACCGGCCGACCTCGGCTCAGGTGGACCCCTCCTGGGTGGACACCTGGCGAGGCGGCAGGGGGCCGCCCGACTTCGGCCGACCTCACTCGGTCGGAACCCTCCGGGCCCGGGCGCCGATGAAGTGGTAGAGGAACTCCGGCCGAGCTTGACCTCGGCGAGGGCGGTTTGCTTTAGACAGTCGTAGGGTGGTGCGGACTTTGCCGCTCCTAGCCATGTGGACGTGACGCAAAATCCGGCGGGGAAACTTACACGTGGCTTGCTCTCATTTGACGATACCTGAGCCTGTCCACATCACTGTCACGGCTGTAACACCCAGTTACATTAGCTGGAACATAAACTGCCGGTTACATAAACAGAAGTATAGATTAATGAATCAATTACATAAATTGAAAATTCAGAACAAATGCAACAGTGAACGCAATGAAACATTGAAAACCTGCTTAAAACATGTAATTCCAGACATGAACAGCTAACACACAATTTCTCTGCAAAATAGTGAACTCATTTCTAATCAGACATCCATAGTGAACACATTGAAACAGTTGCTTTCGTTATGACTCTGAAGCTGATAACAATGCCCTGCTATTGAGAATTACATGAAACAATGCCCTGCAAATTCAGAATCAACATAAACATTGAAACATTTCTCCACATAAATTTGTTCTTATATAATAATTTGAAATGGTGATACCAAACCTGGGACTTGTAATTCCAGCATAGATTTATTCACAGCTATATCAAACACTGAAATAACAATGATGTGAACTAATGCAGCTCCAACAAAGATCGGTAATAGAACAAAAATTAACATTGTATGAACACAATTGACATGCTTACACTGAAGTACAATAATGAAAATTCATCGTTCCCTTATATATAACAGTGAAATAACAATACAGTGACCATTTCTAATTCCAACAGTAAAAAATTTCCAAAATATCCTATTCCTTCGTTTTGTTTCTTCCTTCTAGCATCAACTTGTACTCTTAATGATCTCATACCAATTTGAGTTACACTTTTTCCACTTATGTGTCTCATCTGGGTTGGTCCCTGTACAAAACAATTACATAAATAAATTAGCACAATAGGATTAAACAACTCAAATTTTGGATAGAAATCTTACCACAAAAAATCTCTCCAGTATCTAGTGAAACATAGAGCCCATAACCCAATGGAAGCATTTCCTGCCTTTGCCTCTTCCTTGTGTGACTAGATCTATCAGTACCTTGCTGATCAAGAGTTCCTAGAGGAGACATTTGCCTCCCCTTCTTTTAATTGACAATTTTGCTCGCCTCCCAGCACTAGCTCCGGTAGATGTAATCTAACATAAAAAAGGTAATAAGGTATTGATATACAATTAGCAAAGTAAAAAATGCATGTAATTTTGAAGTAGGGTGTTTTTTTTATTGTGATAATCTCATTTTTTTTGACCTTCCTCTAGATCTTTTTGGAGGTGTATCAATTGTCGATGAATCATTTTTATTGGGACAACCCTACTTGTTATATCCTATTTTGAAGCATATCTGATAAATCATCTATCCCCCATGTCTTGAAATCTTATGAGGGTGCTTGGACTCCTCATTTGGGTCCTTCCTTCTTAGCATCTTAAACCTGCCTAGCAATACTCTCACTGGTGGAGGTAGCATTGCCTCCACACCAGTCCTAGGCCATAACCTTTCCCCATTCACAAGTTGAACTATAAATTCATAACAACTTTTCCATGCATCCTTTGTATAACATGCTGCCACATAATCTTCTACGTTGTCATTCTTATGCCATATAGCAGATATGGTATGCCTATTAAGTTCCATTCATTGTATGCACAACTCCTATCAATCAAGCTGACTTCATAGGACTATTTCCTATCTGTGACGTTATATTTTGTATCACCATTATAAATTGCCTCACGCCACCAGCTATTTGACTTATTTTTTTCAATATTTTCTTGTATTCGAGGGCAAATATTTTCATGCCACTTCTTAATTTATTTCATTTTCTTTGCCATCCCAACCATTAATGCTCTCCTAATATCTTCAAGCATATTAATCAATGGCTTCTTTCTAACTTGAAGTATGTAACCATTGAATGTCTCAGACATATTATTGTCAATAATATCATAGTTTGGGATTGGACTAAAGAAGGCTTTGACAAACTTTCTTGGATTAATATCATATTAATCCATGAAGTCTTTCTATGTTTTTTTAGATAGAGCTTTCATCTCATCTAGTACATCCATAAAGTCTCCCTCTGTAGTACACTTGGTAGTTTTGAAGGTGGACTTTAAAACTCCACTCTTATGCTTCTTCCTCTAATTTCTATATACATGCCTTGCACAATTTCTATGCTCAACATGCGGTAGCAAATCAATGATTGATTGAACCAATCCCTACATATAATAGGTAAAAACAAATCAGTATAATGTTCAATAAATAAGCATTATATACATTTAAAAGGCAATGAGTTCAATTTACCTTTTGTTGGTCACTAATAACAATCCAACCTAATCCATCGCCAAGCAATAAATCTTCAGCCTATAGATTAATGAACCAACTTCAAGAATCCCCGCATTCTATCTCTACTACAGTCTATGCAATTTGAAACATTTAGTTATTAGCATCTATATCAATTGCAACTAGTAGCTCTCCCTTATAAATCCATTTCAAGAAACAACCATCAAGGCCAAAAATGGGCCTACAACCTGCCAAAAATCCCTTTCTAAGAGATTCAAAACCAATGTACATTCTTTGAAATAGTAAGCTATCAACAAACCTCTCAACCTTCATGATTATTGTTGTACCCTTGTTGCTTATCCCGATCTCTTCATAATAATCAGGTAGCCTTACATAATGTTTACTATAAGACCCTCTAATGATCTCCAAAGCCATTTGCCTTGCCCTCCAACACTTGGTAATGCTTACATCAACTTCAAATCTTATCATAATATCATGTTTTATTTTTTTGGACTTGTAATCAAAACATATTCTAAACTATTTTTTTCAAATTCCTTTGCAATCCACCTAGCTATCATTTGACTATTTTTATAGCTTATTACACATCTATGCTCATTAACATAAGTCTTGATTTGAAATTTATCAAGACTTTTCTCATATGACACCATATTTTGAATGGGCATCCATTAAATATATATCTTACCTCTACTTTAATTGTCTCATTCTTCACAAATCTCACATAATACCTTTGTGCTACACTATACTTGATAATATCATCTTCAAAATATTCAATGATGTTGAATATCATACCTTTACAAAATTTGATATGATGCATATCATTTTTTGGATTAAATAAGCCCACCTCTTTTTCTTTGTGAGATCACCTAGCTCATGCTCAGGACTTAATTTAGATATGTCAAATTCTCATAAATCATGATAATCACGATGATACTCAATCAGCTCTTCAACTTGATCTAAAGGAGTAGATATGCTTGCTTCTGCACTCTCACCCACATATGGTAGATGCTTTTTTGTACCTGATCATCATTCTTCTTAGTATTATTTCTTACTTCCCTCACTTTTTTCCTGACAGATATCAATTCCTCATTATTTGTTAAAAGTTCAACATCTATATAATAGCTATTATCTATCTCTTCATCTTCATTGTCATTGAATGAGGCATACTCTTCAACCCCAGAAGATTCCTCATCAACTAAGCTATCCCTACCTCTCCTATTAATTACCTTTTCTTTTTCTTTTTTTATCACTACTTATTAACTTTGCTTAGCAATTATTTTCTTCAATTTGTCCCTTGCTGGTTGTTATCCAATTCCTTTGCTTTTCACTAGTTCTAGGCCTTGCTTCTCCATAATATGTTTAGTAACACTTCTAATCCCAGGTCTATATTTCATTGGTTTGTTGATTATTTCTTCATGGTCAATATAAACATAAAGATAATCTCTTATATCCAATGCAACTTTTATCATTTCTTGAAGCTAACCATCTTCATAAACAAACTTCATTCCCTAATTCACATTTGGAATATGCACCCAGCAAAATATTCTTACAACTTTATCCATACATAGGTTGTCTACTATATCATGTAACCTATTATAAGAAAAGTTATCTATGTCACGGATGTTATAATATGCCACATTCCCTTCAACATATTTAGTAGATCTAACTTTCTTGACAAATTTTTTACCATGTTATATAGCAACGGTAAGGCAATCCATTCTGTGATATTCAAAAAAGTATTATATTGGAACATCAGTAGTAATAACAAAAAAATCATGTCCAACGATAATATAGTCGCATGAATTATTCTAAAAACTACATAACTAGGGATATTTATAAAAAAAAAACTTTGCTTTAAGAAGTAGCATGATATATTGTGCTGTTTTAATAAAGCACACTGTCATGCTATACTTGGATGCTCTATCTTGGTAAAGCAAGACAAACGGTAGAAAATGAAATTGATCCATATTTTCTTCTAAAAAGAAATGGATCGTTATCCATAAGAAAATAAAGAGAAAATTATTCAAAATCAATGAATATCGAAGACTAGAAATATAGACTGCATTCTAGTAAATTCAAAAAAATGTTAAACACAACTTTAGGATTATATGAGGATGGCTTGAAACCCATTTCACTACAAACAGAAATTTTAATAAAGCTTTGGGATCATATATTTTTTCCTATTTCATTTAAAAGCTTTAACAATTTTGGGACCACATTCCATCACAAAACAGAAAGCTTCAACAGCATTAGAACCACATTTCATAAAAAATCAGAAAGCTTTAAAGACCACGTAAATACAAAAAAAAAAATCTTTTTTAGATCATTTATTACTCAAATCAATAAAAATAAGTAAAATCTTTGACATTTTTACTGGGTTAGAGGACCTAGGATTTATAAAAAGATCTGCATAAATTCTAATAAGTAAAAACAAAAAATATGATAAACAACTTATCTTGCTGAAGAATAGATCATCGCCTTCTCACCTATCGACAAAGCACCTCTCTTGTAGCGAGGTAAATTGTCGATATCTAGTCTTCAGAAATAGAAAGAAAATAAAATAATAAATGGCCGGAAAAAAAAAGTTGGAAGGAATAAGGATAAAAAAACTTAATGCTTGCCACATTAGGCCACCTCACGTGCTTCTCACATGATCTATATGGTCGCGGGACGGAATTACTAACCAGATCCAAATTAAATTTTTTAAAAGTTCAATGATCAGATTGCATTAAATTATAGTTGAGAAAGGAAATAAAATTTTTTAAATAATTCAGGATTTTCTCCAAATAAATATGAAAGAGTTGTACATGATAGGTGCCATATATATTAATATCCTTAACTTTAAATTTGTTCAAATCATTTGCCACATACAACATATTTAAACTTCCATCTCCACGCCACCGGAAACATCCAACAATATTCTTGCCCAGCTGGCACTGAAAAAATATCCGATGCTATTTTTATCTTCCATCAACAGCAAGATTCTCATCTTTCAGTGGCCTCCGCTAAAGTATCCTACGAACATTCGTCCGCATAAACTGCCAATTTTGTGCCGGACTCGTAACTTCGTTCCGCGTCTCGAAAGTTTCCAGTGGTTTGTTCACCGATTTTGTTCGAGATGACGTGGCAGCATCAGCGCCTCACAGACCCTGAGAAGAGGAGAGAAGAGAACCATCCAAGAAAGATAATAAAATATTTATCTTCACCTCTACTTCATTTGCTCATAGAAATTCTACGTGAGAGATTGATCAACGGACAAGATTTTTGTATGACATTAGCAACGGTAGATCAAGCTGTCGCATATTAATTCCTATGCTTGTAATTTAAAATGGTAGCTTGCATTCCAATCTCGTGCTCGCATTCTAGAATGCTCCTTGTGTCCCTTCTCTCCGTCTTCGCCCCCTAAAACCCTCCGCCTTCTCGCGGTGGGTTTTTCCCGCACGATTCGCTTCTCTCCAAATTGCTAGGATTTCGATTCAGACCCGTTCGAGAATTCTAGGGTTTCGCAGTCGGACCGCTTCCATGGCGCCCTTCTTGAGCCGGAGCCTGGGCACCTCCTCTGTATCGGCCTGTGGTTTCCCTTCTTCCCCCTTGGTCTCGAATCCTCGGAGAGCTTCGTCATTTAGAAGTTCGTTTTTGCCCCGATACGGGCTTCCAAAGAAGGGGTTTCCTTCTGGTGGCTTGAGATGGAAAGTGGGGAAGAGCGAGAGCCGGATGGTGGTCCGGTGTGACGCGGCTGTTGCGGATACGGAAGCGGAGGAGGCTTCTGGTGAGAAGTTTGAGTACCAGGCCGAGGTGTGGTTTCATTATCTTCTCAATTTCGGCTTGCTGCTCGTTGTTCTCTAAGTTTTGTTGGTGAAAGTTGAGTCTTTTGTCGTCATCTTTCGTTAGATTACTCTACTTTATTAGTCCTTTAGTGGTCGTGGATTGGAATGGGTTTCTTACGTTTTTCTGAAATGGTCTTATCATATTAATGTGTTCTTTTTAGCTCTGTTCTTGAAAGTTGAAATTTTTCTGCTGTCAAATTAAAAAGTTCCGGTCTTTTTCTCTCAAAAGGAAAGTCCCATTATATCTGTTCATCCTGAGCTTTTGTTATATGTTTGACCTGTTTCTGTTAATTTGATACGCACTGTTATTTTTTCACAAGTGGTTGGTTCTACTTATGATATTTGCAGGTCAGCCGCCTATTGGATTTGATAGTTCATAGTTTGTACAGCCACAAAGAAGTGTTTCTTCGCGAGCTTGTAAGGTTGGTATTGGTAATTACCCTAGATGTATTTGGTGTACTTTCAAAAATCCGGCATGACGGTTACGTGGAATATATGGTTTCATTAATCTGATTTTGCACTTGCATTGGCCCAATATTCTTCATATGCTTCTGTGCATCCTTTGCATGAAGTAGTAATAAGCCAGTCAATGGGTATTTCCAATAGTTTCGTCAATAGATGAATCTCATGAATCTAGAATACCCTATAAGTTTGAACTGGTTCTTCATATATTTCTTATATTTTGAAAGGCATATTTTGACCTGTCTATTTCATTTCTAAAATATGCTTCATAGATGAAATTTGAATTCTACTGGTGATAGATAAAAATAGTCAAATAAATGATCGTTTCTACGTTTCCTCTCTGCGTATGCAAGCAAAATGATGGCTTTAAAGGGTTGAAATGCAGTGTGAATGGTGTCAGAAAAAATAATTCTAGTTATGCATCTTAATCAATGGGTTTAGAATAATATATTCTTGTTGACAGTTTTCCTGTCTATCTCCTTTTTTCTTATTTTAGATGAAAATTATATCAAGTGATGGTGGGGGCGAATTTTTTGCAGATCATAAATTTCTGGAATCTTAATGGCGTAGGGGTTGATTACCACCCACTTGTTAGTTAACCATGCGTCAATTTTCTATTCTGAATGTCAGCTATCCTTATATTGATGCTCAAACCTATGCAGGAAAGAAAGCATGTCATCTCATGCAACATATCAGTTAGTGTAAAATCCTGTTTGCATATTGTATGTTTAAAAGCTTGTAAGTAGAAATTAATAACAAGTCAGCATTATGAAATGACAAATAATAATATAAGTCATGCTAAAAACAGAATAATAACTATAATGGATTTGTTCATTGAGTAAAAGGTGGGATATCAGCATGTAAGATATTATTTGCTTAAACCAAACTTATACTAAAGGAAGATGTAGAGCCATGTATCCAAAATTATTGTAAACAGAATTCCAGCTCAAGGGAGATAAAATATGCACTAACAAGGCTCCAATAGACTAATGAACAATGGAGTCTTTTTTTAAGTAGATCGCCAGGATTTTGAATTGCCCTGCAGATGAAAAGGTGATCATAGAACTATGAAAAGGTTGCACAAATAACATGCAAATATAAAACTATGGCTGAGGAACGGGTAGAGCTGATGAAGAGGTAGAAAGAACTCTTCTAAGGGCATCCTGGTAAATCTGCAGAGCCCAGTAATCAGCACCATTTATTTTCATACACATTTTCTTTTAATATGGTCAGGCATCTCTGCAAAATCCTAAAATCTTTATGATAAACAACACCACTGGCTGGATCGCTGTAACATTATTCATGAACAAAAGATTAGCATTTCACCTGTTTGTAGGCTTCAAAAGGGGACATTTGTTATTCTCCTTCAGTTGGTGTTAACATTGTTTTTGTCATGTAGGCCTTGAGCTTCTGGGACATGCTTACCATTTTTTGAAAACCAGAAATGATAAGCATAATATTAATGACAGTATTTTCTAAATTCTAAACCTGCCAAGGAATCCACACCAAACCAGCATGCCTCACCTTTTTTCAAATAGGACTGGCTTGAAACCTCTATTATCTGTGTTCTAATATTGCAGGCAAAGGATGCAGTTTGAAGAGAGTCATAATGTTTTTGTATGGATGAATAACTCCCAATGCAGATAATAATTTGCTACCTTGTTGAAGTCCAGGAAATACTGCTTTTGGGACCGGACAATCAGTTATCTTTTATAGGACATATCTGACTGTACTTTATTTTCATGCAATGATAATTTCTTCTTTTATATGTCCTAGTCCTACATAAATTATTTTTTGTGCTGTTTAATACTACTGCTGATTGGTGTCATCTTTTTCAGTAATGCAAGTGATGCACTGGATAAGCTGAGATTTTTAAGTGTGACTGAACCTTCTTTACTTGGTGATGGTGGTGAGTTGGAGATACGCATTAAGCCTGATCCGGACAATGGGACAATTACAATCAGGTAGGCTAGTTAACTCCCTTGGTTTCTTTTGCTTCTAATTCCACAGTACATAATGTAATGTTTGAAATTGTAGTGATACTGGCATTGGAATGACCAGAGAAGAGCTTATCGATTGTCTTGGGACCATTGCACAGAGTGGAACTTCCAAATTCTTAAGTGCTCTCAAGGTACTGTTTTTGTTCGTAATGATATCTGACTTAATGATATAACACTGTTATTGTACTGTATTGCTTATTTGTTAATGTGTAGTGGGTAAATCTAGCTGGCTCTTGCATCAATCTTTAGATCACTAATGTAAGATCTTTATATGTATAGGAGAACAAGGATGTTGGGGCAGACAATGGTTTAATTGGTCAATTTGGTGTTGGATTCTATTCAGCTTTCCTTGTTGCAGACAAGGTTTGAAACTTGTCGTTGTCGTTGTCGAATAATATTTAATTTGTGGTTGCTAGTGCTTAAATTTAAGTCAGATGCATTTTCTTACCCTTTTTTTTTGCTATCATTTTTTGTGAAGTTGCTAAAATAATGGCCTTTTATTTTTGAAATGCAAAACCATTCTGAAATAGGTTGTTGTATCAACTAAGAGTCCTAAATCAGATAAGCAGTTTGTCTGGGAAGCAGTGGCTGACAGTAGCTCATATGTGATACGAGAAGAGACTAATCCTGATAAGTTACTAAAGCGTGGAACACAAATTACCCTCTATCTAAAAGTATGAACTCTACTAGCCTTCCATATGGGTTATGCAGATCTACTAAACATGGCTCTTATCATTTTGTTACTTCATCAGCCAGATGATAAGTTTGAGTTCGCAGAGCCCACGAAGATACAAGGATTAGTTAAGAACTACTCACAGTTTGTGTCCTTCCCTATATACACTTGGCTGGAGAAATCAAGAACTGTAGAGGTGAGGATGTAGTTTGGGCATGCTAATTTTTTCTGTTGATCCCTCTTTTAGAAAATCTTTATCAATGAGTGTCTTTCATTTCTTGTTCTTCTTATATTTCTTGATAGGTGGAAGAAGAGGAACCTCCAAAAGAGGGTGAAGAAGAAAAACCAGAGGTAACTAGTGTTTTTGATGGTTGACAGCTTGTGGTAAATTAATTGCCTTCATATTAGCGAGGCTAACTTATTTTTTGCTTGTTGGTAGGGTGAAAGGAAGAGGAAGAAGAAAACTGTTACTGAGAAGTATTGGGACTGGGAATTGGCAAATGAAACAAAGCCTATATGGGTAACTTTTGAATACAAATGCTCCAAAACATTCAATGAGAATTAACAATGTCTTAGACAACTTTTTCCCTTAAATGCCCCCATGTTCTGTCAATTTCTGGCTTTCTGATGACTTGATCCTTGATCCAAATTTGTCTCTCTGCTGACATGTGTCACCTAAATTACCAAAGGCTAAAGCTGGTTTATTTTTCTGTTTGCCATTTCCAGATGCGAAATCCAAAAGAAGTTCAGAAAGATGAATACAATGAATTCTATAAGAAAACATTCAATGAGTTCTTGGATCCTCTAGCACACACTCACTTCACCACAGAGGTGAGCGGTTCTGGAAGTTTGCCGGGCTGATTTATAAAAGCTTATAGGCAATTCAATATCTGGGTGATTTTTGTGAAATTTACTCGGTTCATTACATAACAGGGGGAGGTGGAATTCAGAAGTGTTCTCTACATACCTGGAATGGCACCTCTTAACAATGAAGACATAATAAATCCCAAGACAAAGAATATTCGCTTATATGTCAAACGTGTATTTATTTCAGATGATTTTGATGGTGAACTGGTATGTAGCCCCATATTCAAATGCAGGGTCGAGTAAATAAATTGTTAGTTTGTTCATAGATTTCTCCGTGTAAATGCACGTCAATTCATGACCTTCATGTTCAAATCTGAGTTAAATTAGTTGCTGAATTCAGTATTCCAATTTCAGTTCCCTCGATACTTGAGCTTTGTGAAGGGTGTTGTGGATTCAAATGATCTTCCTCTCAATGTTTCTCGCGAGATTCTTCAAGAAAGCCGAATAGTAAGTTATCTGATATTTGGATGTAGACACTGTAAATCTTAGTTTATTTCCTATACACCATATATCTTAGTTTATTTGGCTGTCTTAATATTAATGTAAGCAAAGTCTTAAAGCATGTTTTATAAATATTGTTTTAGGCTTTTGATATATTTTAATTTGCATTCATTTTGACTACTCTTTTAAGTATATTTTATATTGACAGGTGAGAATTATGCGGAAAAGGCTTGTGAGGAAAACATTTGATATGATCCAAGAAATATCTGAAAGTGAGGACAAGGAGGTGAGAAGTGTCTTAATTGGACTTTATCTTTTCTTCCCCCCCTCCCTCCCTCCCTCCCCTTCTCTCTCTCCCTCTCTCCAAATCCCATTCTCTTTTGGAAGAATGAAGGTAGGCTTTCATCATACTATATGAGACTAATGTTAAAATAACTATTAATGTTTTGCAGGATTACAAGAAGTTCTGGGAAATTTTGGAAAGCTTATCAAACTGGGATGTATTGAGGACTCAGGAAATCACAAGCGCCTTGCTCCTTTGTTGCGCTTCTATTCTTCTAAAAATGAGGAAGACATGATAAGCTTAGATCAGTATGTTGAGACCATGCCTGAGAACCAGAATGCTATCTATTACTTGGCCACAGACAGCTTGAAAAGTGCCAAAACTGCACCATTTTTAGAGAAGCTGGTCCAGAAAGATATCGAAGTAAGCATCCAAATGGATATCCAGTGAACAACTATTTTTAAATTGCTTTGTTTGAATAATGATACCCTGTTGCATTATTTTGCTTCCTTAGGTTGTATATCTGGTAGAGCCGATTGATGAGGTTGCTATTCAGAACCTACAGACCTACAAAGAGAAAAAGTTTGTCGATATCAGTAAGGAAGATCTAGAGTTGGGTGAGTGTCCTGAAATAACTTGCAAATGATCAGTTGGAGCAGTCAATCGCATCCTCTCTTTAATGTTATCTAGTTTCTGAATGTGCATCTGCTGATGATTTGAATTTTTATTTAGGTGATGAGGATGAGGTAAAAGAAAGAGAAAACAAACAGGAATACAATCTTTTATGTGATTGGATAAAGCAACAGCTAGGTGATAAGGTAGCTAAAGTCCAAGTATCAAAGCGGCTAAGCTCTTCACCATGTGTTCTTGTTTCTGGCAAATTTGGATGGTCTGCAAACATGGAAAGGTATACTCAAAAGTTCAAATTGCTAAAAATTCATTTTAGAAATTAATCTAATTTTCTTTTGTTACGTTCATGTTTCTAAGTTTGCTTTTCTAATTTATGATATATGCATGCTTGTGGTTCATAGGCTCATGAAAGCCCAACTCTTGGCGATACATCAAGCTTAGAATTCATGAGAGGAAGAAGAATCTTAGAAATCAATCCAGATCATCCCATCATCAAAGACTTGAATGTAAGATTGTTTGACTAGATTTGTTTTGCTTGTTGAATATTTGAGCAGTTCATTGGCTTAGTTACACGTACAACATTGTGTTAAATCATATGTGCTACATGGGGTGGGTGGCCCGTGGGTGCTTTTTCAGTGATAATATGGTCAGGGAGGCAGATACTTTTGTTCTAATTATGTTTGCTGTCAGCCGAAGTTTGTTAGCACCGTGTCCTGCTCTAGAACTCCACCATTTCTAACGTAGACTATTTGCAGGCTGCCTGCAAGAATGACCCAAGCAGTGATGAAGCTAAGAGAGCCGTTGATTTATTATACGATACTGCCTTAATCTCAAGTGGATACACTGTAAGTCAATCAAATCACCTATCCTTATGTTTCTGCAGCAGATTGTGTTGACCCATCATCCTTATACTTGTTTCTCTTCCTCCAGCCTGACAGCCCAGCTGAGTTGGGGAACAAGATTTATGAGATGATGGCAATTGCCCTTGGTGGAAGATGGGGAAGACTGGAATCTGGAGCAGCAGCCACAGAAGAAGGTGATGCCGAAGCAAGTATCGAATCAGGGTCTGGTGAAACTACTGAGGCAGAGGTGGTTGAACCTTCGGAGGTGCAGGCTGAGAGTGATCCATGGAAGGATTGATTATTTTTTCATAGGGCAATCATCTTTTGTGGTATCAACTTTTTACAGAGGCATGGGGCAAGGGAATTTTGTTGCCTGAAGTCTAGGTCATTGAGTTGAAACATGACTGAACGCAAGAACCTGCTGGCATTCTCATTGGCCTTTGCGCTACTAATTTTGAAGGCTTTTGTGTATTAATAGTAACTGGCATTTATAAACAATAAGAAAAGGATGAGAAGTTACTTATGTCAGTTCTGAAATTATTCTGCCTTCCAAATCTTTCTGGTTAGAATAGTTGTGTACTGTAGAAAGCGAGTGCTTTGCATCTTTGATCTCTTGCACTGTTGCATTGGATTCACCCGCTTGGAAATTTTTGGGGTGCTATGACTGAGCTTGCATCCTCTCCAGTTAAAGGAGAATTTGGAGAGATGGATCATGGTTCTCAATCTACTGCAGGAATGGTGACTGAATTGATCCATCTGGTAATGGGACAATGCGTCATCACTCAAATGACATCCATCTTGTAGTGATGACATCCATCTTGTAATATGGTCATGGTTTTATAACCATATATAAAGTATGTTAGTAAGAAGGTCCAGGATGATGAGTTCTGATCCCTTTGGCCTACCGCCCCTTGCGTTTCCATTTGTTTTCTTCTTTTTATTCTTATATATGAAATGGCCGGAATATAAGTTGGTATTGCATCTATTTCCTTATAAATGGGTGTTTTTGGCATGTAAGTCTTTACAAATTCTTGTCATTACATGTCCATCCATGCTATTCAAAAGAGCTATTTAAAATGGAAATGATTGAATTATCCTTGATGGGTAGGTATACAAAAAGAATGATTTCTGAAGGTATATACATAAATAGCAAACTGTAAAGGTTTATGTGTACAATTACAAATAATGTGGAATGATACATAATTTGAGGACATGTATGTAATTTCAAATATTTATAAAGATACACATGTTAATAGTTTTTGCTATTATAATTTTTTTCGACGAAAAAGAAATGAAATCTATACCGCAGATAAAAGGAAATTGCATAGCATGATGGTTACATCATATAGACAGGATAGCCCGCTGCCCACTACCCTTTACAAAAGTCATGACAAAAAGGGAGCCTCTAGCATTCACTGAAACAAAAAGGAACTCCCAGACTTCAGAAGATGCAGGATACACCACCAAAGATAAACACATACAATGGATAAGTCTTGAACACCAACAGCCATAATTCAGAGACCTTGTTGCAGTCCTGGTGAGGGTAATCAAATTTATTGAAAGATATTGACAGCTGCATGGAATCAGGAGAAATCCCCACTACCCCACGAAAGTGTAGACCTCCAATCCAGATCAGTTAACAGGGGCACTGCTGCATACTCTAATAACAGCTTCAGCAGTTGTCTCAGCTTCAGCAGATGAGACAACTGCAGACCCTCTTATAGTAACCATACTCAAGTAATGAGAAAGTTGATAATAGATGCAGCACTGGTGTAGAGCGGAATGATAACTCACACATGAACTCAAAGCAACCATAAGTAGAATTGTGAAATGATGATCATCCCATGCCCTCAGATAATTTAGAGAAAGTAATGCATATCCCTTGAACAGCACCGGTGTGCAAAACCAGTATCTAATTTGATAGTGCACCTCTACACTCAGCTGAAGTGAATGTACAGCCAAAGTGAGAAAACAACAGAGTAATTGAACAGGTTCACAGAAGACAGCAGTCCAGAGTACGTGCACCAGCTGGTGCGCCGAATTCTGATAGTTATCATGGTCCACCTTCCAAACTCCAAACCACCCAAAGGGATATGTAATTAGGACCATTGAAGGCATGGGTAACCACTGTTTTCCCTGAAAATTATGATACCAAAAGAGCTTAGAATTATAATCCAACATGAAGTCCCATAGGTTGAAGTTCACAGGAAATGAAAAGAATCCAGGTAAATGACCCTGCAGTATATGCCACAAACCAGCTACCATGTTTAACCAGGTAGGAGGTGACATAGAGACTTGAAGTAAGATGCCATAGAAATTAATGTGGCCAATATAGTAGCTGAACAAATTAACTGTATCCCACCAATAAGCAAAAGCATGAGACCACCCTAATCTTGACAGTGGCAACAACTCATCCAACTTCAACAGTGTACTGAAAAAACATTGATTTCAGCATTTTAAACATGCATAATGTAACTTTGATTTCAGCATTTTAAACATGCATCATGTAACTAAGTTGTTGACCTTCAACAAGAGACTTGGAACACAACCAGTGATCCTTGGAATATATGAAAGGGCTTGAGAACCTGAGAACATTTCAGTAAAATAAGAAGTAAGGAAACAATATGATATTGAAAGCAAACCACTCAATTAATAACCTTAAGCATAAGAAAATCCATTAAGTTCACTGCAACAGTAAACCTGAGATAATTTGCAGATCTGATACCTAAAGGATACACTGAAACCTGGGTATGCACCAAATCCCTAAGCTGATTGCAACCAGAAAACCAATAACCTCTGAATTCGTTTGACCCAAATAATGCATTGTGAGAGAACCCCTGAGACAACCAAACATTGCCCAGCAAGAGATCAAAGCAAAGGTAATTATGACTGAATTCCCTGATATTGTACTCTAGTCTTATTCTTCTCAGTTTTAGGTCCAATTCTCTGAAGGTTTCTTAACAAATATTAGTATTATTATTATAAAATTATATAGATTAATAGTTTTAATATAGTTTTATTTATCATTTAATCTTAATGTCAACGAAAGAATCATACAAGCTTATTTAGCCTTTGCATGACGTGTGCCAACTTAGTTTAATTTCAGAATATTTGGTCCTTTTAGGTAACAACTGCATGTTCAGACCAGACTATATGCAAAAAAGAGTTGACCTCAACTAGATCGGGTTTAATCATAAACTTGGATACAATCCCATTCATAGCTTGGATATAAACACATCCACCTGCATATAAAAGAAACTCATCCAAAACAGAATCCTAACTTTTAAAATTTGGTTATAAAGAAACACATATATCTTTAATTATATCAATTATTTTCCATGACATGGATTATATAAATCTATCGATAACATGTTATGTAAAGCAAAACATGTTATAACTCATCAAGAATAGGATTAGATCATAATTGCATGTAAAGAAACTTATCTAGAACTCCATATAAACAAAACCAAGACATTCTAAATCTAGATATAGAGATAGAGAGGTTCATAAAAACTTGTTAATGCTGATCAACATGCAGAATCTTTAGTATCCAAAGGACAAATTCAAAAATATGCCCACAATTACAGGTCATCTTTCATATGATCCTGGCTCACATATACATGATTACAACCCTGATTACAACCCCAAATGACAAACTTGAGCTTGTTGAGAATGATAAAATCTCCACCACTATAGTAGAACATGTAATTAAATCTATACTTAGCAAAAAAAAGTATTGAGACTAAGATTTAACTATATAAAGTTATCAACTAACAAATTAGCTTGAATGGCAAAATCACATGAAGGCACAAACCAAGTGTCATTGCCTACCTATTAGATTGAATGGTAAAATTTCATGAGAAAAAGGCACAAGGATGACTAGAATTGACAAATAAAGTTAAATAACATTATTGGTGCTCACGAGTTGATGTGCTATGAAACTTTTAGAAGGGACTCCACTGCTATCATGGCTTGTAAGTCAGTGGGTTGGATTATAAGTTGAAATGTTTTATCTCTAGTTTTAGGTATATAACCATAGACTAAGCATTCTACAAGTCATCATAAAGTGTTTAATTGCATAGAAGAGAGAACTACTCTCAAAGTTAGAAATCAAGGTTTGTAGACCTATAATTCATTACAGCAAGATTTAATTTATATCTCTTGATGAGCATGGTTCGAGTCACCAATTAAAATCACAAGGTCTAATTTTTCCAAGTCCTGTAAAGAAAACAAAAACATTATCAGCACAGACTGAACATTAAGCTTATTGATTAGATTGAGTTGGTTGCTATGTACTTTACATAATTTTTTATTCTGGAGATCTTATATGATGTCAAGTTTCAAATGCCTTGATATAGTAGCTTCCACAGTCTGTAGATCCCTAAATTAATAGGGTCTTTTGCATGTATACCCTTCTAGGCATATGAACTTGCATGAATACAATCATAGAGTTGATATTTGCACCTATTCTTTTATAAATATTTTTTTTGCATATATACCATAGAAGGGTGAAAAGTCAACTTACGGTTCTAATTTATTTTAATTTAAAAAAATGCTAGTTTAACTAATGTCATCAAGAAAATCGTAACATTAAGCGTATACATAAAAATATTTTATGAGGATATACATACTGTTGCCGCCAAGATCGCCGTGGCCCGTAGCTGCTGTCAGTGTCGGACCACCCCCCATCTCTTCGAAACCGGCTTGCTCTTCGGGACCTGCAAAACAGAGTTAGAGACCCGGGCCGGGGATTCCGGTGGGAGCACTCCGACGGTCAAGTCAGTGCACGATCCAGAGGAACAGATCCTCCTGGTCGAGCCCTGAGATGGACTCCACTCTAGGAGGAGTGAATGATGTGTGAGAAGGGTGCGAGTCGGGAAAAGTGGTGGCCGAGATGAACTGGAGCTGGATGGCTGTGTCCGGGCAACCCTTCCCGCAGATCTCTAATAGCCTTGATTTCTTAGTCTCCTTGGTGGTTCTCCTGTATGGCCCCTTCCCTCTTACTTGCTTGCTTACCTCCCCGTTAGGGCTGTCAATGGCTCTTTTAAGTCCAGGTGGTTGCTGAACACCTACCTCGGGATCTCCCCCGTGCCAGCAAGCGCGTGCGGCAGTATTCCGCGCCGTGGACGGGACGTCTTTCCTGATTCGTGATAAAGGAACCTACCATGCGCCCTGACATTCCTTCCGGTCGCTCCATTCGGGAAACTTGGCAAGGCTCGATCGGGGGGCAGTCGCCCCGGGATTCGAATCTCCTGCTTGACTTCCTCTTTCGAGTGGTTACAGACGGTGGTGGAAAGCGCGGCGCCTCAACAGGGAGCTTCCTCCTTTCTGGTGTAGGTGGCAGCTGGGGACGATCATCACGGCCTTGTGGGTGCTTCCTTGTAGTCCTCGGATGGCTCGTCGGCGTCAAGGAGGATGGCGTCGCCCTTTTGTTGCTGGCGCCTTCGCCCGAGGTGGAGGCCGAACTGGAGAGGCTGGACTCGACTCCGAGGGGCTCGACCTCGAAGGGGCTCCACCTAGCAGAGGAGGGCTGGGCTCGACTCCGGACCAAGGGGCTCGACCTGGCGGAAGAGGGCAGGGCTCGACCTCGAAGGGGCTCGACCTGGCAGAGGAGGGCTGGGCTCGACTCCGGACCAAGGGACTCGACTTCGAAGGGGCTCGACCTAGCGGAGGAGAGCAGGGCTCGACTCCGAGGGGCTCGACTCGAAGGGGCTCCACCTGGCGAAGGAGGGCTGGGCTCGACTCCGGACCAAGGGGCTCGACTTCGAGGGGGTTCGACCAGGCGAAGGAGGGCAGGGTGTGACTCCAGTCCAGAGGGCTCGACCTGGCAGAGGAGGGCAGGGATCGACCTCGGAGGGGCTCAATCTGGCGAAGGAGATCGCTCGGCTCGGCCTAAGCATCCCGACCTTGCGAGAGCTGACATGGCGGAGGACGGAACTCGGCTTCGATAGGCCGCCCCGACATTCTGAAGGAGCGCGGCCAGGCAAAGGAGTCCGACGAGGAGTGTCCGTCGTGGCAGCTTTCTCTAACATGGCATCTGACAGGGATTACACGTCAGCATTCTGCCACATCATTTGCCCCCCACTTCCGAGTCCGTTGGCGCGGGGCGCTCGGGGCGAAGGGAGTAAATGCAATGCTGACACGGAAAGGTGAGAATCTGGTGCAATGATGGCCACGATCATCGGTACTTCGTGAAATGGTTTTCTCAGCCTATCCGGGGAAGCCACGTGGACACATCTGAGGAGTAGTTATTACGGGTGCAGAATTCAGAACGACCGCAGTCGAAACAAAATGCCAGCCTTACCGATTGCTGACATTGGTGCAAATCCATCGGTAGGGGAGCTGCAACGGTACGGTTGGGCGCTGGTCACTTCGAAAGGAAAGGCAATCTTTCTCAAAACACTCATCTTTCAAATCCTGCGTGCCCGCCATCGTACCGAAGTTCTTCCTTCGCTCCCCCGACCATCTATGTCTTTCCAGGTTCAGCAGGTTAGTCTCCTTCCTCCCCGTCCCGGTCAAGTAAAGACTTCCTTCTAGGGCTAGGTTCTTCCCTGGACTCCTATCTGTCTTCTCCTGTCTCCTTGTTTCTCTCTGTCCTTTGCCTTCATCTTCTTCCCAATGTTTCGCTTCAGTCCAAACTTCCACTCCACAACCAACCAGGGTGAGGCCAGGCCTTCTTGGCCGAGGCCGCCTTCTTCTTCCGATAAGGAGGAGGATTGGCGCGCTTCAAGCTTAGCAAGAGACCCGCGCCTAAAGGGATAGTGATTAGGGAGCCTGCATCTTCTCCTCCACCTCATCCCCTCTTTCTACCTGGACCTGATCCTGAACCTCCCCGATCGACAGGTCCTGACGGGATTGCTTCGGTGATCATTGCCGCGGAGCTCGCGACTATCCGGGAGATCTATGATATTTCGGAATCCGTCTGGCTCTCGGTTTCTCAACCGGGAGAGCGGTCACTCCAGTGGCCCACGCCGGATCACCCTCTATGAGGAAACTCTCACGGGGGCCCTCGATTCCCTACCATCCATTTTTCCTTTCTGTCTTGAACAACTACCGCCTTGTTCCTGCTCAACTCATTCCAAATGCCATTAAGACAATCTGTTTCATTGTTTTATGTCACTTTCATGGGATAGTTGCCCGGTTTTCCTTGTTCAGGGCCTTTTTTATCCTGAAACGCCACCCCACCAAGGAGGGGTGGTGGTATCTTTCTTCCCGTCCAAAGGGCATTAGGTTCGAACTTCCCTCTTTCATCAAAGGATGGAAGAGTAGATACTTTTTTGCCTCGGTTGAGGGGGTCGACTGGGTTTGGAGCGACCCAGATCGGTCCCCTAACCGGAATTCTGCGATCGAGGCAGCCGACCGTGAGGTATATGACCAACTCCACTCCGCTCAAATCCCTTCACTCGAGGTCCTGCTGTCTGAGCAGAATCTCTTCGAGGCCCGGGTCAGCCCAATACAAGCATTGGGTGAGTTCGGCTCGAACCTCATTCCTTTTGTTTCTTCTCTTCTTCTCCTTTTTTCTTCTTTTTTTTTACTTAGAAACTGATGTCTTTTTCTTAGTGCAGGCATGAAATTCTCCTTGGACGAGCTCCTCTCGTTCTCCGAGGAGAGGGGCCAAGCGGAGGGGGTCGGCGAGCCCCCTTCAAAGAGGGCTCGAGTAGATAATGGTGCGAGGGCCATACCTGCCGCACTAGCCGAGCTTGCTTTCGAGCTGAGCGGGAAGGTCGCCGAGCCTGTCCCCGAGCCTCCGAGGCAGCGCGATCCACTCCTGGCTCCAGAAACTGAAGTGGTGGTCGCCGGGCCAGATCCACTACCGCTGTGCTGCGGTGGCGTCTCCCCCTCCGGAGATCGTCGAGGTCGAAGAGGACGGAGAGACAGAAAGGGCGGGCCGACATCGGCGGCGCCACCTAAAGTGGTGCCGAGCCCTCAGCCTGCACCGGAAGCTTCTTCTACCGATGGGATGGGTGACCCTGCACCGGTGGCTAGCAAGAAGGATAGGGATTATCATCGAGTGCCCTTCATGCTGGCACCCTACGTTTCCCTGGTCAAGGACCCGGCCCTTGCCGAGCGAATGGACTTTGCTGTCTAGTCATGCGACCGGCGAGAGAGGGCCGGGAAACTTCTGGGCGATGCCATCAGCGCTAATTTTTCCCACCTCTTCACCATAAGCACTTCTCTACCTTGCCTCGCTCCCTTCTTCTTTTCTCGTCTTTGCGACTGACACCCTCTTCGATGCAGCTCGGCATGGAGCTTTTGCTCATCAGGGACTACTGTCGCACTTGGGCCAGAAGGGACAGGAAGCGAGAGGCGGAGCTCGATTCCTTGAAAGCTAAGCAGAGGCGAAGAATGACAAGGCCTGGGAGGCCAACATGAGAATCAAAGGGCTCCGTGGTGAGGTTGCCAGTGCCGAGCGGCTTTCGAAGGAGCTTGAGGAGAAGCTCAAAGCCAAGGGGTCTAGGCTGAAGGAGCTTGGAGCTGAGTTGGAGGCGACGAAGGAGCGGGTCGCCTCCACTGAGAAGAAGGCCACAGCTGCTAAGCAGAATGCCGCCAGAGCAAACAGGAAGGTCTCCGTGGCAGTCAGCTTAGCGGAGGCTAAGAAGAAGGAGGCAGGCGAGGCGGTCCGCCGGGCTGAGGCTATCGGAAAGGAGGTGGCCGAGGCGATCCGCCGGGCAGAGACTGCCAGGAAGGATACGGCCGAGGCGATGGCGAGATATAAGGCTTCCCCGGAGTTCAAGCTTGACTTCAAGGAGGAGACGATGGACTCCTTCCTTAAGGGGTTCGCATAATGCCGGACCCAGCTGCGGGGTCTCATCTCGGACAAATAGATGGCCAGCCTCCGCCTCCCGTGCACCATGGGAAAAACATCTTCAACTCCCGCACCGGCAGAGGCAGAGGAGCGCGCAGCCATGGCTGAACCGACCCCACCGATGGTGGTGGCACCCGGAGGCTGGAGAGGGTGAGACCTCACCTGGGCACCGTCCGGGGAAGGCACCGGCCGAGTAGAGCAGGGGTCCATAGCAGCTGTAACTCCTTTCTTCTTGTTTTTGACCTGGGCTGCCCGACATATCGGGGCCCAGGATTAATGTATCATTTTGCCAAGTAGTAATGAAAATATTTTTCACCCAACTCGACTTATCTGTTCTTCTCTTTGTTTGTATCTTTGTATTGCAAGTATCTTCTTTCCACTTCTCGATCATCTAGATGCATGTACCTGTGCGGGCACATGGCCCTGAAGTACCAAGTGACCCTTCCTGCGATCCCCGGATAAGTGAAAAGGTGAGGGAGGAGTTCTTGACTTGCTTGGTCATGCCCAGCTTGGGGGCGAAGTGATTGTGAAGATCCCTCCGCTCTGCTCAACATCAGGAAGCTTGGGTCCTGGTGTCGGAGCGGGGTCCAGTCTCTGGTGCCAGAAGGGCATGAGATCCGAGCTTTGAGTGCCAGGGAGCTAGGCTCCTAGTGCCGGAGCAGGGTCCGGTCTTTGGTGCTGAAGGGATATGAGATCCGAGCTTTGAGTGCCAGGAAGCTAGGCTCCTGGTGCCGGAGCAGGGTCTGGTCTTTGATGCCGAAGGGGCGTGAGATCCGGGCTTTAAGTGCCAGGAAGCTAGGCTCCTAGTGCCGGAGCAGGGTCCGGTCTTTGGTGCTGAAGGGGCATGAGATCCGGGCTTTGAGTGCCAAGAAGCTAGGCTCCTGGTGCCGGAGCAGGGTCCTGTCTTTAGCGTGCCGGACCTGGGTCCGGACGATGATACCCCTACGAGGCAAAAAGGATTTGCACAAGGAGAATCTTTATTATTAGTGAGGAAAGACCTTACATTACTAATGCTGGAGAGCTGGGCTCTGGGCTTGAGTGCTGGAGGGCTGGACTCCGGGCTTGAGTGCCGGAGGGCTGGACTCCGGGCTTGAGTACCGAGGACCTGGGCTCCACGCTTGAATGCTGGAGAACTGGGCTCCGGGCTTCGGTGCCAGAGAATCATGGGATCCGGGCTTTGATGCCGGAGAACTGGGCTCCGGGCTTCGATGCCGGAGAGTCATGGGATCCGGGCTTTCGCGCGCGGGACCTGGGGCCAGACGATGATTTCCATTACTGATGCCGGAGAGCTGGGCTCCGGGCTTGAGTGCCGAAGAGCTGGACTCCGTGCTTGAATGCCGGAGAGCTGGGCTTCAGGCTCCGGTGCCAGAGAGCTAGGCTCTGGGCTCCGAGCTCCGGTACCGGAGAACTGAGCTCCGGGCTTCGGTGCCGGAGAGCTGGGCTCCGGGTTAGAGTGCCGGAGAGCTGCGCTCCAGGCTTCGGTGCCGGAGAGCTGGACTCCAGATTAGAGCCCCGGAGAGCTGGACTCCTGGCTCCGATGCCGGAGAGCTGGGCTTCGAGCTTGAGCGTGCCGGACCTTGAGCGTGCCGGGCAGCGATATCCCTGCAAGGTAGAAAGCGAATTGCGTAAAAGAAAATCTTTATTATTATTAGGAAAAAGCCTTACACTACTAATAGTATATTCTCAGGTTGCAGGCATTCCATGTTCGTGGAAATCTGGTGTCGTCCAGATCCTCGAGATAGTAGGCTCTACGTGGAAGAGCTTCGACCACCTTGTAGGGGCCTTCCCAGTTCGGCGAGAGCTTGCCGCACTCCTGGGATTGAGACACTTCGGCTCGGTGCAGCACCAGGTCGCCAGGTTGGAAGACCTTTGGCCTTACCCGCGTGTTGTAGTACCGGGCCACTCGTTGCCAGTATGCTGCCATCCGGAGCCGAGCTTTGTCCCTGGTTTCTTCAAGAAGGTCCAGGTTGAGTAGGAGGCTCGCCGGATTCTCCGCTTCGTCATACTGTTTACCCATAGTGTAGGCATGCCGAGCTCAACTAGGACGACGGCCTCAGTGCCGAAGACAAGGTTGAAAGGTGTTTTGTCCGTCGCCGTTCTGGACGTTGTGTGATAGGCCACAAAAACACTTGGAAGTTTCTCTGTCCATCTGCCCTTGGCCCGGTCCAGCTGGTCCTGAGTCCCTGGAGGATGGTCCGATTGGTCACCTTGGCTTCCCCGTTTGTTTGGGGGTGGGCTACCGAGGTGAAGCGGTGTTGGATGCCGTGCTCGGCACAGAACTCTTCGAACTCCCAGTTGTCGAACTGCCACCCATTGTCGGTGATGATGCAGTGGGAGAGTTCAAAGTGGCAGATGATTGATTTCTAGAAGAACTGGCGGACCTTGGCTTTCGTGATCCTCACTAGTGGCTCTACTTCCTCCCACTTGGTGAAGTAGTCAATAGCCACCAGCAGAAATCTCCGCTGCCCCGATGCAGGGTGAAATGGCCCTAAGATGTCCATTCCCCACTGGTCAAAAGGCCAAGGGGCGGAAAGCTGGGAGAGCGGCGCCGCCGGTTGATGCTGTATGTGAGCATAGCGCTGGAATATATCGCACTTCTTCACAAAGTCGGCGGCGTCCTCCCTCATGGTCTCCCAGAAGTATCCATGGAGGAGAGCTTTGTACGCCAGCATCCTTCCTCCCATATGGTTCCTGTAGAGGCCTTCATGTATCATTGGAGTACGAAGGCTGCCTTCGCGGGCCTTAGGCACTTCATGAGCGGGTAGGATAGAATCAACGGTAGAGTTGTCCTTCCATTAGAACAAACCGAGAGGCTTTCTTCTTGATAAGGCTGGCTTCCGTGCGGTCCTCTGGTAAGGTGCCATCAATGATGTATCTGATATACCTGTCCATCCAACTCGGCTCTGGGGTGACTTACTGCACCTCCTCTGGGGCTTCGTAGCTTGGATTCTCGAGGTACTCGATGTGGGCATGCCCTAG
The DNA here is from genome assembly GCA_021397845.1 of Areca catechu. NCBI lineage: Eukaryota > Viridiplantae > Streptophyta > Magnoliopsida > Arecales > Arecaceae > Areca > Areca catechu. The sequence continues at coordinate 67,470,637 of CM038045.1, forward strand.
TGACGAGTCCGGCAAGGTTGCGAGTCTCGACAGTGTATCCGTGCGAGCATTCTCTCCGCGGGGGATATGGGAGAAGCTAAAGCATCGGAAACCTGTCGTGCTTGAGCGGACTCGCTCTAGGTACTCATCATCTGGGGATCTCTGGATTCATATTCTCCAGAGACTTGTCTGGCCACCAGTTGGGAGTCGGTAAAGACTTTCAGACTTTACACGCCAAGCTCGCGGGAGACCCTTAGGCCCGCGAGGAGCACCTCGTACTCCGCCTGGTTATTTGTCACGGCAAATTTGGAGCGGAGAGCACATTCTGCTACGATTCCATCGCTATTGGCGAGGATGAGGCCTGCTCCTCTCCCGCCAGCATTGGATGACGTGGAGAATCCAGGGGTCCTCCTCTGCTTCGGGCTCAACTTGATGCTCTGGGGTTGTCTGCTCCGGCTCCTTAACGAGTCCCGTGCACTCGACTAGGAAGTCGGCTAGGACATGGGCCTTCTGTGACGACCTCGACCGATATGCAATGTCGAACTCGCTCAACATCAGGGACCACTTAGCCAGCCGCCCGGAGATTTCGGGACGGCTAAGTATGGTCCTCAGCGGTTGATCCGTCACGACCGCAATGGGATGTACATGGAAGTATACCCTGAGGTGCTTAGCAGACATTATTAGAGCAAAAATGAGTTTCTCGGAGCGAGTATACCTGATCTCTGCGTCACGAAGGATTTTGCTGGTGTAGTATACCGGTTTCTGGGATCCATCCTCGTCTGTATGGACGAGGACCGAGCTGATGGCCCAAGGTGTGACTGCCAGGTAGAGTAGGAGCTCCTCTCCTTCCTCCGGTCTTGAGAGCAGTGGCGGAGATGCTAGGAACTTCTTCAATTCTTCGTAGGCCGTCCTGCACTCCTCTGTCCAGGTGAAGTCATGCATCTTGCGCAGTGCCTTGAAGAAGGGAATGCAGCAGTCGGTCGATCTCGAGATGAACCGAAAAAGCTGTAATCCGACCCGTCAGATGCTGGACCTGCTTCTTGGATGTCGGGTGCTCCATGTCAACGATCGCCTGAACCTTTTTCGGGTTTGCTTCAATGCCCCTCTAGGTGACCATGAAGCCAAGGAGTTTTCCTGCTGCCACTCCGAAAGTGCACTTCGCTGGGTTCAGCTCATCTGATATTTTCGAAGATTTTGAAAGGCTTCGACGACGTCGGCAATGTGGTCCGAGCTCGGCCTGCTCATGACAAGCATGTCATCCATGTACACATGCATGTTCCGGCCAATTTGGTCTTTGAAAACCTATTGACCAGATGCTGGTACGTGGCCCTAACATCCTTCAGGCCGAAGGGCATCATCCTGTAGCAGTACATCCCTCGATCGATGATGAAGTTGGTGTGCTCTTCATCCTTCGGATGCATCCGGATCTGATTGTATCTGGAGAATGCATTCATGAAGGAGAGTAGACGGTGCCCCAATGTGGCATCCACCAACTGGTCAATCTTTGGTAGAGGAAAGCTGTCCTTCGGACATGCCTTGTTGAGGTCGGTGTAGTCTACACAGATCCTCCATTTTCCATTACTCTTCTTCACCATCACTGTATTTGCCAGCCAGCTTGGGTACTGTACCTCCCGAACGAAGCCGGCCATAAAGAGCTTGTCCACTTCCTCATTGATCGTCGCCTGCCTCTCCGGAGCGAAGCTTCTCTTCTTCTACCAAACTGGCCGGTGCTTTGGGTCAATACTCAGCTTGTGGGTGATGATGTCAGAGGGAATACCTGACATGTCTGCCACCGTCCAGGCGAATACATCTGCATTCGCCCGTAGGAACTCCAATAGGTAGGCCCTCTCTTCGTCTTGCAGCTGGGCCCCAATCTGCACCATCTTCGCCTGGTCGATGCCGAGCGAATAAAACAGCAGGCACTCGACCGGGCCACCCCTAGGGTCCTGCGCCTTTTGGTCGAGATCGTCCGCGCTGGGGTTGTCCTCGGGGATTTTGACCCCAGGGATAGTTTGGAGATAATGTTGTACCGGTTGAGGTACCCCCCTCATTTCCCTGACACCATCGGAGGGGGGAACTGTACCAACAGCCGCTTTGTAGAAATGACGGCGTCAAGCAGGTTGAGCCCAAGTCGGCCGAGAATCATGTTGTAGACTGAGGGAAGCCTAACAATCGTGAAGGTCATCATAACAGTGCTCTGCCGAGGTAGGGTCCCGGCGGTGACTGGGAGAGTGATTTCTCCCTCAACCCTCATTGAGTCCCCTGTGAAATCGACAAGGAAAGCGTGCACAGGTCTGAGCTGAGAGGAGGACATGTTCATTCTGGAGAAGGCATCATAATAAAGGATATCAATCGAGCTCCCACTATCGACCATAATCCGTTTTACAGGATGTTTCATGATCGTCATCTCGACGACCACGGCATCATTATTTACATTCTCTCTCCCATTCCCCCTTCCCTTATAAAGGGGAGTACATTTTTAGAATACTCTACCCCCGGGCCTTCTTGGAAGCGCGCTCGGCTCCCCAGCATATCATCCCCATCGACTTCTCGGTAGGGTGGTTATCGACCGTAGGGACTGGCGGGAGAGAGGTTCGGCCGGAGTCTTGCCCCCCATGTACCTCCGAGGTAGCCCTCCTTATGAGTTCTTCGATTTTCCTCTTGAGGTTACGGCATTCCTCGGTGTCGTGGCCGTGGTCGCGATGGAAACGACGGTACTTTGTCTTGTCGTGGCCAATGGACAGCTCATCGGAGTGGGCGCTTCAGGTAAGACTCACCTTCGATCTCCATGAGGATCTTCGTCCTCGGGGGGAGGAGAGGTGTGAACCTCTCCTCCGAAATGGGGTCGCTCCTCGGTCTCGGCCCTGGCAGAAGTTCGGGGTTGGGGGTCCTGGCCTCCGCACCCCGGGCACCTCCGTGGAAGTTGGCTTCTTCGGTGGCTTCCCATCCAACTTCCTTCTTGTACGATCCACCTCCTCAACGTTGATGTACTTTTGGACTCGGAGTAGGTCTTATAGGGTTTCTTGTTGAGCGAGTAGGTCAGGCGGGAGGTCCTAAGCCCTCACTTCAGTGCTAGCATGGCGACTGGCTCATTAAGATTATAGATCTCTAACGTAGCAACCTTGAAGCGGGCCACGTAGTCCCGTAGAGGCTCGCGGTCCTGTTGCCAGATGGAGAAGAGGTTGTCTGCTTCTCGTGGCACCTTCCGACAGGCATCGAAGTGTGCCACAAACTTTCGCTCCAGCTGAGCGAAAGAGCCGATGCTTTCGGGCTCGAGACGGGTGAACCAAATCCGAGCCACCTTCCGGAGGGTTGCTGGAAAGGCAATGCAGAAGAGGGCGTCGGTGGCCCCCTGGACCCTCATGAGGGCCTTGTAGCTTTCCAGGTGGTCCAGGGGGTCGGTGGTCCCATCGTAGGGATCCACCTGCGGCATGCGGAATCGGTTGGGAATCGGTTCTTCTTGGATCTCTCGGGAGAAGGGGGGACATGCATCATAGCCTACTGGCTCGTCAGTGGAGCCCTGCATATTTACAAACCGGCAGGATAGCTCCGCCAGCTTGCACCCTTGCTCCTCCAGGCGCTTCTCGGCTATGCGCCTGATGGCCTTATCGGTTGAACCCTCGGCTAAGGCCGAAGGAGACGAAGAAGGTGACATGAGGTGGTGTCCATGACGGGGGATCTTGCCTTTTCGACCTCAGCTGGGTTTGGTCGTTACCCGCTCGAGCATCGGGGATCGGCTCTCCCGATCGATAGATCCGGCCCGTTGCCTTTTCGCCGGCGTCTGGTGGCTTTCGCGGATGTGAGGGCCCTCCTTGGAAGGAGTGTAGGCTATCGCGGGGCACTGCGGCATGGGCCACGGGAGTCCCTGGCTGCTGGTGAGTGGCCAAGGACCGGTGCTGGTGCTGGAGCTGGCGCACTGCTGTAGTGAGAAGCTGCACCTGCTAGACGAGTGCGACCAGCTAAGGGCCCGTCGGGGGCGGTTGAGCTGGAGCGGGAAGCTCCCCTTTTGGACTGTGCGGGTCCCCATGGGAAGGGGGTCTCCCGCACGGTTGGTGGAGACTTCTCTCGCTCGCGTCGTCACCATCCTCCCGGTGGACTTGCTTGCAGAGGGGCTAGCTTTTAGAATAAAGGACCTACCGCCACCCTTCCTGATGCACCAATCTGTTGCCGCCAAGATTGTCGTGGCCCGTAGCTGCTGTCGGCGTCGAATCGTCCCTCGTCTCTTCGGGATCGGCCTGCTTTTCGGGACCTGCAAAATAGAGTTAGAGACTCGGACCAGGAACTCCGTCGAGGGCACTCCGATGGTCAAGTCAGTGACGATCCAAGGGAACAGATCCTCCTGATCGAGCCCCTGAGATGGACTCCACGCTAGGAGGAGTGAATGATGTGTAAGAAGGGTGCAAGTGAGTCGAAAAAAGAGGTGGTCGAGGTGAACTGGAGCTGGATGGCTGTCTGGGCGACCCTTCCCGTGGATCTCCGGTAGCCTTGATTTCTCAGTCTCCTTAGTGGTTCTCCTGTGTGGCCCCTTCCCTCTTACTTGCTTGCTTACCTCCCCGTTGGGGCTGTCGATGGCTCTTTTAGTCCAGGGGTTGCTGAACACCTATCTCGAGATCTCCCCTGTGCTAGCAGGCGCGTGTGGTGGTGTTCCTTGCCATGGACGGGATGTCTTCCTGGTTCGTGATAAGGAAACCTACCATGCACCCTGACATTCCTTCCGGTCTCTCCATTCCGAGAAACTTGGCAGGGCCTCGATCGGGGGGCAGCCGCCCCTGGGATTCGAATCTCCTGGTTGACTTTATCTTTCGGGTGGTACAGATGGTTGGTGGAGAGCGCGATGCCTCGATCAGGGAGCTTCCTCCTTTTCTGGTGTAAGTGGCAGCTGGGGGCGATCATCACGGCCTGGTGGGTGCTTCCTTGCAGTCCTCGGATGGCTCGTCGGTGTCCAAGGAGGACGGCATCGCCCCTTTTGTTGCTGACACCTTCACCCGAGGTGGAGGCCAAACTAAAGAGGCTGGACTCGACTCCGAGGGGCTCGACCTCGAAGGGGCTCCACCTGGCAGAGGAGGGCTAGTTTCGACTCCGGACCAAGGGGCTCGACCTGGCGGAGGAGGGCAGGGCTCTACTCTGAGGGGCTCGACCTCAAAGGGGCTCCACTGGCGAAGGAGGGCTAGGCTCGACTCCGAACCAAGGGGCTCGACTTCGAGGGGGCTCGACCTGGCAGAGGAGGGCAGAGCTTGACTCCGAGGGGCTCGACCTCGAATGGGCTCCACCTGGCGGAGGAGGGCTGGGCTCCACCTGGCAGAGCAGGGCAGGGCACGACTTCAGCCCAGAGGGCTCGACCTCGGAGGGGCTCCACCTGGCGGAGGAGGGCAGGGTTCGACCTCACACCGGTTCTCGACCTCGGAGGGGCTCGACCTTGCGGAGGAGGGCAAGGTTCGACTCCGGACCAGGGGGCTCGACCTTGGAGGGGCTCAATTTGGCGGGAGAGATCTCTCAGCTCCTGCCTAAGCATCCCGACCTTGCGGGAGCCGACCTGGCGGAGGACGGAACTCTGCTTCGACAAGTCGTCCCGATATTCTGAAATAGCTCGGCCCAGCAAAGAAGTCCGAGGAGAAGTGTCTGTCATGGCAACTTTCTCTTACATGGCATTTGACAGGAATTACACGTCAGCATTTTGCCACATCACATACAAATAATGTCTTTGTGAGGGTATTCATGTAAATTATATATTTAGTAGGGTATATATGTAAGAAAACTTTTTTGTTCTTTTTTTTTTTTTTGGTTTGCGGGTTGGGGGGGGGGGGGGGGGGGGGGGGGGGGGGGGGGCAGGTAAAGTTTAGGATAAGGTTAAATTCATTTTTCTTTTATACATAGTGGAGCTTGTAAGAGGTAGGCAAATTGGGTTAGCACAAAAGAAGAATGCTTATTAAGTTATATTTGAATCAAGAGTAGCTAAAGCTAATTGATTTGCTCTAGTTGTCTTCCTTGTAAATATGTGTAGCTTTAAAGGTCCAAATGGACTTCTTGAGCTACCAAATATCTCCCAATGGATGTATTCAAGAGTCAAGAGCTTTCATTGAGCATCCATCAATCAACAATGACTGTCATAAAGGCTAGATTCTTTTTTTTTTTTTTTGATAAAACAAAAAAGGGGGAGGAGTTAGACCCCGGGCGTGGCCACCCCCAGGCGGTCCCCCAACCCCAGCCAGGGAATGCTCGATACACGGCGCATATTAATTTTTCCACAGCCTTCCCCACCCGAAGGTGAGTACGTCAACCTGACTACCACTGGTGTCAGCCGAGTAAACGGAATTTATTATATATTCCTTAACTTTTCACTACCACCAGCCAACAGGGGCTCCAAGGTTTTTTTTTTTTTTTTTGATTTTATTCTCGGACTATTTTCTATTTTTTATTTTATCCCCGGACTTTCTCGTCGAAATATGTCCAAACCAAGACGCGAACCCCTGCCAGCTGGTTGTGAAAAAGTCTCTATGGGTTGCTTTGGAAGTAGGAAAAGGAATGGGATAATAGATTCATGTTTACTTTATCCCTAGATAAGTGTCAAAAATAAAGTATTTCAAGAACACCAATCTTCAACAGTTTAGTTTAGTTGGGGGTAATCAAGAATCAATAGTTTCCTTAGAGTCTCCAAATTTTAATATCCCTTTTTCTTATTCATGTTTAGTTTAATTTAATGCATCCGTTTTACAAAAAGAAAAACATTTTTTATCTTATATTAACTAGTGAAAACATTAAAATATTCTTACTAAAAGAGACCAAATGCAAAAATTAGGGTATTCTTGCCTTTTATCAAAGATATAAGAAAAATATCCATCCCATAATGTTTCATCTTATCCTAGAAATGAAATATATAGAGATAACAATGTCTTATTTCAGAAATACCTCCCTTATTTCCAAAGCAGTCTTGGGTTGGTGGCTTAGGCCTATCTCCATTCATCAATTGGTACCAAGCATGTTGACCACGGAGAATTTCTTATTTATCACATCTCGACTAACCAAGAACCACCCACTTCTAATGTATAAAAACTAGCATGCACCCTGCACTTTACATGAGAGAAAAGTTGTAAACAGGCTATTTAGATGCATCATTGTACATATTTAGATACCATCTGTACAAAGAAACGAAACTATTGTTTATATGGTTTTCTTCTTTTAGAGAATGTAGTATAATTTAAGCAAGGAACATAAAGGGATTACAATATTTTTAAAAAAAAATGAAACAGAATTTTGAAGGAAATGTTCAAGATATGCATGGAATATGAACTTGGTAAAGTTTTTGGAAACAATTGCACATCTTATTGTTTTGGCAATTTACTATGGTTAAGTTTGATATCATTTTTAAAATTAACATCCTAAGATTACAAGTTATGTACGTAAAACTAGGTTTTAACACATTTTATTTGAAAATTGAGGATTATAGCGTCTGTCTTTGTCATTTATTGTAGTATAAATCATTTCCAACAAAGTCAAGAATCTCTTCTTGGCAACCAAAATAAAATATATTGCATCGAGAGCTAATGTTATAAAAGTTTATGTTGACCCACGAATTGACTTTGATGATAACAAAATTTTGAGTACAAATAGTACTAATTGTGTATTTAAAGAATAAATGTAGAATCTCTAAAGTGCTCATAAAAATATATTAAATTAAGGAAGAAATTTTTTCAAAAAGCTAGGTCAAAAGATTATTTTAGCAAACTTATACAAGTTTTGGCTTAGAGACAAAATGGTCTTAGGAAGGAGACAATAAACATTGGAGGAACAATTTTTAATGTTGAAGAAGTATTAGAAGCATTTGAAAAAGTTGGAAAAGTATTCGAAATGTTTTGGAAGTCTCTATAGTGAAGAAGTCGACTCTTGGAATAGATGAGCCAGCTTTTGACAAAAATAGAAAGCTGAATTTTTAGAACATATAGACAAGTAGACTCTTGGAACAAATGAGTCGGCTTCTACTGAAAAAACAGAATGCTAAAATTTCAGAACATGCAGGTGAGTTGACTCTTATAACAAGCAAGTTGGCTCTCTCAAAGAAAACAGAAGACAATTTTTTCGAGACATGCAGACGAGTCGACTCTTTACTCAAATGAGTCGATTCGTAAGTATCTGACAAACTCTAATGGATATCCTGTTTTGTCCAGATTATTTTCTAACATCTATTTTTCAACTCTAATGGTTAAAATGGACTTCCATAAACTTGAGGGAATCTCTATAAAATCAAGAGAAAGGAATTAGAAAGAGATACACATCATTTTGTGAGAACATTATTGACTAGCTTTGAAAAAAGAAAAAGAAAGGGATTTAGTACAAGGTTTTCAATGAGCTTTCAAGAGAAATCTTCTCCTTCATCAACTACATCCTTTAAGAGTAATCAAGCTTCAAAAGAGCGATCTTTCAGCTCCAAGCTTAAAAGAGTTTATTTTTATTCCTTTTTGTACTTAAATTCTTATCCATTGTATTTGTGGGATTTCTTTACAAGTTTCTTTAGGGTAAAAGAAACTTGGGATAGGCCCGTCCAAGCTCGGAATTGGACTTTGTATGATTTTGGTTGGTGAGCCAAGAAAACCAACAAGGTTAGATTGTTAGCCCAAAAATAATTGTGTAATGTTTTGGTTAGTGATCCAAAAAAACCAACTATATTTGATTATGAGCCTAGCTAAATCAATCGCACTGTAATTAAAGGATTATAGTAAATTTTCAAGTAAATCTTAGGAAGTGGACGTAGGTGCGGAGTTAAACCGAACCACTATAAATTCTCTGTGTTTATATTTTGGTTTGCCCTTCTTGCTTTACATTCTTGCTTTGAATTCATTAATTAAATTTCATTGCTAATCATTGCATTTATTCCATAATCACTTAAGTTAGTTTGATTAGAGCACATATTTGTTAGATTTGCTAAAGTTTTTTAGAACCCAATCACCCCCGTTCTCTTGGTTGCTACATCTGGGCAATAGTTTGTACAATTATATTGTAGAAATTTGTATCCTAAACTTTTATTATTGCAATTTTTTAGTTTACATAAATTGTAAATTATAAATACAATGCATCTTCCATCATATTACTATCATATAAAAACACATACAACACAAGATTTTCATAAGCAAATCCTAAGGCGCTTACAAATGGATTATGACTTTATGAAAAAAGGATCAAACCAAGGTTTTACATCCTAACAAATAGCCATCGCATCCTGTTTCTGAGAAAATGGGACTGGGATGGGTCGGAACTCCAAAACTTATCCATGCAAGGAGAGAAGAAGAAAAAGAAATGAAAGAAAAGAAGATGTATAAAGGAAAAAAGTAGACGGAAAGAAAAAGAAAAATGAAAGGAAGGAAGGAAGGGAAACAAGGAAGAAAGAAAAGAGAAAAAGAAAAAAAGAAAAAAGAAAGGAAGGGACAAGAAAATGAAAGAAAAAAAAAATAAAGAAAGGAAGATAGAAGAAAAGAAAGAAGAGAAGGGAAAAAAAAGAAAGAAATGAAAGAAGAAATAGAGAGAGACAAAGGATATCTACCAGAATTGCTACTTGGACAGGACGGGACAACAGGACATTCCATTCTATGGAGATATCAAGACAATTTCGTCTCACAAGACTTAAAACCTTGGATCAAACTAATTGGAATTTCTATGCATGCAAAAATGCAAAGACAAGACAATAACAATAAATAAAAAAATGAAATAAAAAAAAGCTAGACTACTAATTTGAGCGATTTGGTTTTTCTCATTTACACATTCCCCTTTATATATGGCACACATGCTACATTCCAAAAATTATTAGTCTAAAATTGGATAAATTTTATAAAGATAAAATACATGTTGCAAGGTTAATGATAAGCAATTATCTATAACACAAACAAAAAAGAGTAGATAAATATAATACCTCGTTATGAACACAAAGGATAAGTATCTTCAAATTTATGATTGTGTACAATACTGTTGAGATATGTTCAATACCACTTATATCTAACAAAAAAATCTGTCAAGTTAGTGGCTTTTAAGCAATCACCTATAAAAAATGGATGATGATGCTAACATGACAAAGCACAACTCAGGTATTAGGTAGGATGATATCGAACATATTTTCAAAAGTGTAAAGAGAATAATTGATTTAACCTCTCTAATCATGCATCTTTTGTTTACTACAAATCCTTTGAATGCTATGTTTTTATAGGCACTTATGATCCATCTATAAAATTCTAGATGAATGCATATTTTGGAGTATATCATTATATCATACCGAGATATCATATCTTTAAAATATTAAATACTTGTATGCAAAATATTAAATATTTGTATGCAAAAGAAGGAAATTTTAGATATGCTTGGATATCAGTGATTTTGTATCTTCACAAAAGATTTTCATGTTATCCCAGTGTCGTGGCTATCTAAATTTTTTTAATTAATGCATGCAATTGTTAATCACTTCAAACTATTGTATCTTATTGGATATACTTGTTAAATATGTAAATCTCAAGAATATTTACAAATATCAAAAGTGGTAATAAAAATATTTATGGCTTAAACTGAAATATATATAAAAGAGCAAAATTTTATGTCATACTTGCATTGAACTATTCCCTTTGAATTTTGTAGGATAAGTATAAAGTAAAATAAACTATTAGAATAGTATAGAAAACATATTATTCATCAAATCTTCGGAAGCTATGAATCAATTAGGTGTATTCTAGTTAGGTCTAAGTATAATATTAGGAGCTGACATATTTCTCTTGGCCTGAACTTTTAATGTTAGATGGATCAACTTTAAATGTGTGAGCCTTTCCCATCCAAGTGAATTAAGAAATTGTTATGTATTGAACATAAATAACAAAGCCACCTAATTGATTTGCTTCAATCCTTTTGGACAAATTGACATTTTTACTATCAAATGACTAGAAATTGCATGTACAATGTATGTGAGAGATTGCAGCTTGAGACATGTTGTTGAGTTGTGCTCTTTCTAATTGATACAATTGAGCTAAGAAATAGGAGCAATATTGAATAGTAAATACATGCGCCTCAATGATAAATCAATATCCTTCTACTAAAACCAGGGACCAAATAGGCATGTCTTCCTAAGAGTTGGATGAAGTCCTATCCATTTCCCATCCTATTGAGATTGTTGCTCGTAATTTTTTTTTAGCTTGATTTATATAATATTTAAGATTACACTTCTAAGTGTTGCTTAATACCTACCAGATATCACATTTTGTGCGTAAGGTAGCAAACTATGTAATGAGGTTGCCCTTCCTAAAGAAAATACCTCTTAAAATCACACGATAGTGGTATTTAAACTTTAATCTCTGATACAACTATTTAAATTATTCTTTAGTTTAATCAGGAGGTTCCTTTTAAGTATTAGTTTCTTTTTAGCATTTGTAAATAAATTATTTAAATCTATTGATTAATTAAATATTTATTTGTTTCAAAAATAACATAAAATATTATTATCAATTATATGGATATACAAACTTGTCCTATAATAGTCATTATGTTTTCTATATAATGATCATTATAACAAATTAACACCTAAGAATCAACCAAAGTATTTTTGTATATGACAATTTTGTAGTCAAGCAAAAGCTTCCGATAACTTGTGCTTGTGCTCTTGATCGCTTGTATTCTCATATAACATAGAGAAACAACATCATCGAAAGAATAAAATAGGTTTTTTTTGAAACTATTATAACATAGCCATTTATTATAGTTGGTTGTTTTTCTAAACTCCAATGTCCAATTATCCAGGATGGCATAGTTCATTATATACTACATTTACATGTATTACAATCATCATGAAAGATTAATATCTAAACAACAATTGTTATTATAGTACTACTATTTGTATATACATGTATATATTTACCTACAAAATACAGGGCTTTTCAAAAAATGGTTTTTATATTGAAAATTCATTCAATTTTTTTAAACCATCCACATGTTAATATCCTACAGTGAAGGAAAGCCACATATTTGGAGGAAGAAGGATTAGTGATCCAACTTATTATTGTTTTGGAATCTCCCTCTATCCATAACCGTTGAGCACTTAACTATTTGTTATTACAAATAGTAACAAGCTCAACAAAGGCACGGCATCTCAAATACTTACTACCGGCTGCAGTTAAGTTTTTTGAAAATCATAAATGAAGAATGTAGATCCTATAATATGATCTTAAATTGATCCATCAAAATTAAGTTTAAATACTCCATGGGTGTAGCCAAGAAACTATTAGCTTTTGTATAGTAAAATTCAAAATTTTATTTTCATATTTATTTATTTATTTTTGATAGAATGAATAACTCATACAATACGAGTATGAGTACATCCCAAAAGATCATAAAAGAGGATGTCCAGAAAGGACATGAGCAAAAGAGAGCATCATCCCAAAGACCTCCATCAGAATGCTGCATAAGAAAGGAAGCAACCCAGTCTGTAGCACTGTTCACCTTATGATAAATATACCTGATGTCAGAAGCAACACACCCTAGAAGCAACCAACAGATGTCATGTACTAGGGGATGAGTGGCCGCATCATAGTATAGACGCCCTTGCAACAAGGTCACAAGTTACAACCGTAGAAAAGTTGCCCTCCATAATCAAATGGTCAGCCCAGAGAGTTAACCTAGCAAAATAGATCCCTTCCAAGCCACCCTCAACTCGATCCCAAGCATAGAAGTTTCCACTAGCCAAACATCGCCGGGCATAATAAGCCGGAAGTCAAGGCCTCAGATGACAAATCCTGCTCCACCTTTCCCATTCGTCACACCATCATTAAAATTAACCTTCAGGAAAGACGAAGATAGGGGTTCCCAGGAGATGAAAATATTCTTCCCGATAGAAGGAAAAGAAGGGGGGTCCTAAATCTCTCAAGTGCTCAAGGTCACATTAGGCAACAAGGCCTCAGCAAATTTCGTGGCCAGGGTCATAGCCGTCTCCATCATGAACCTTGCCGGCAGCCATGTCACCTAAAAAATATCTGAATTTTGGGCAAGCCAAATTTGATAAGCAATATAAGCAGCCCTGATCCCGTCCCTCCTCCATAGCCTTTCACTCCAAACTCACCCGCATAGCCTCTAGGAAGATCTAGATAGATTGATCCTCAGACTATTGGTGAAAGGCAAGGAGGCCAATCGCTCTCGGGTAATAGAAGAGAACATGCTCCATAGTCTCGTCCACTGACTCACAACTAGGACAAGTAGCCGGGATACCCATTCTTCTAACTCTCAGAAGCACCCTGGTATGCAGTCGACTCCAAGCAACCTTCCAGAGAAACAAGCTCACTCTCAGGTGAGTCCCAAATCTCCAAATCCATGCACCATCTATTAACCTCGTCGGCTCATTCTTGTAAATGCCATAGAGCTTTTTGTCACTGATTTGGGATTGCACAATGACCACCACATCCTAACATCCGAGCCCTGAATGATGGGGATTGGCAAAGACAAAATTCTCTCAGCCAACAGATCACCAAAGAGCTGGACTACCCTTTGAGTGTCCTAACCCCTCTCCTATGTCAAGAACAAGTCAGACACACATGCTTGATCATTAATATCAGTACTAATAAAGGATGGCCAATGACTCAAATGGAGGTCGACCATCCAAGTATCTTGCAAGAGACCAATCAACTTTCCATCACCCATAATCTATGTCACCTGATCTAGTACATCCAGAGTGACCAAATAGATTTCCTATCACATACAAGAACTACTGCTAGCGTGTAGCTCCCTTCCATTACTCTAGTCACCATGCCTCACATCCATCATCATGACCAAGGGCTATTAGGTTGTGATAGAAATCTCATGGTATGCTTTGCAATCAAAGCTTCTTGCCGAACCCGCAAGGACTAAATACCAAGCCCCCTAATGGTTAGAAGGCACACCACATCCCAAGTAAGGAGATGAACCCCGAAGCCCCCCTGGTGAGAGCCCCATAGGAAATTCCTGAAAATTTGCTCAAGTCTTGCTAGAGTAGACCTCAGAATAATAGTATAACGCAGAAAAAAATCTGGATAGCACTAAGAACTGACCTAACGAGGGTAACTCTACCTATCATCGAAAGGGTTTTGGACTACCACCCCTCAAGATGAGTACAAATCACAGCCTCCAGCTAGGTGCAGTTAGTCTTCCAGAGATAACATCCAAAGATAGGGATCCCAAGATAGTGCATAGCTCCATAATGCTCTGCGATATCGAGAATCTTCCTAATCAACCGTCTGACATAAATACTAGTTTTAGGACTGAAAAAAATGGCCGACTTCAATAGGTTCACCTTTTAACCAGATGTTACACAGTATACTTCCAACATTTACCTGAAAGCTAATGCATTCCAGACTAACACCCAACTCATCAAGAGGCAATCATCAACGAAAAGTAAATGCAAGATTGGAAGTGCGCTAAGAGCTATCCTATAGGGGTCTAAGGTTCGGCTTAGGATAGCCAGCCGCAAGGCATGAGATAAATAATTGGCTAAGATCAAGTGTAGTTTCCTATTTATTTTCTCTTTTATTCTATATGTTTTTATTTTTTTAAATGTCACGGTCAAATAATCAATTAACCAATAGACATATCTCTGAGGTAGACATATCTCATTGACTGATTGCTTTCCATCATGGTCAACTGGTCAAAGCATCTTTTGCTCGCATCTTCCTATGATCTATATAAGACCACGAGTTCAGACAGCATAAAAAAATGGAGAAAATAACTTTCTCTTCTCAAGGCATTCTCTCTCTTATTTATTTCTATTTAATTACTTTTCTTTTGAGTTTGAAAGATCTATCAACTCTCTCCATAGAGGGCACCCCGGTCGTATATTGGGGTAAATTACCCGATAAACACTGGCACGAGGGTCAGAAATTTGCCTTAAGACAATAATCACACACTTTCAGGTTTTCTCCTTTTTCTGCTTCTAAATTAACAAGCCAATCTAACTAGGCCCCCGGTAAGTCTAATTTTTTATTAAAATAATATTTAATTTGATCCCAAATACTTCTTATTCTTTTTTATTGAAACTCTATTTCTTAATAAGAATTGTACTTTAAAAAGTTCTCATATATATAAAACTCTTTTTTTAGGACTCTTCCTAAAATCCTTTTAGAACAAAGAATTTTTATGCAATAATCTAAGGCAATTTTTTTGATTACTCTGTTCCAGTTTTTATTACGTTATTACTTAAAAATTATTTTCAGTATTTTAATTTGTTTGAAAAATTAATTTATTAAAATAGTATTGGTACTTTTATTGTTCAATAGGCCTCGACATAGATATTCTCATCCATCAATGTTGTAAGCTGTTAGACATGTATCAGGTTCCGAGGCTTATGGATGTCTAACACTCTTGTGCTAAATATGTGAGTCTTTATTTCACTAGCACCTAAATTGCCAGTATGTGCATGAACTATTTTGAGAGAGGCATGTGATGTGAACTTTGCATTCAGATTTTATGAACTAGTTTGCCAATTTTACCATACTTTGATATGCAATGAACATGAGTCCTAAATTAATTTCATGTGATCCATTGTGCTTATGATGCTCCTGCACTAGCACATGCAATATGCCTATAAGTTGGATTGGTTCAACTTCAAATAAGTTGAGCCTACTCCTATTGCACTCAAAATAGGTCTATGTTAAATCTTTACTAGAGTTTATGCTTTATATCTGTACCAAACAGTTATGTACCAAGCAGACCAAAACAAAAACCAAGCCTTGGTCTGCAAGATAACAATGACAAGGTTTTTCACATCATTGTCACTAGTCTTCTATTTCTTATGGGTCCACTTTTTTATGTGGCTCAAAAAAAAAAAAAAGGGTCATGCTAGCTTTACTTTTCAAAATTATTTATTGACAATAAGATAATTGTAGTATTGCTGATATATGCAGAGAATCATATTATGACCTTGTGGACCTCTACATCTATAGATATATATATATATATTTGTCTTTATAGTTGTTATTAAAGTTTCTTTTTTAGATGACATTTGTTTATCACTAAAATTTCCTATCTAGATGTTATTCATAATAATTTTTTTGGAAGTTTTGTATATTAATCTGCAATTGTTTCAGTGGGATGATTCATTAAAATATGAGAAGGTTATACCAACACTTAGATATGCCTTGATGAAAGTTTTGCTTCATTTATGGCATCATTTTTTATCTTATATAAAAATTGATAATAATTTTGCTAGTTGCCTTACTAAAAGCTTAAATAGAACTAAGATTCTAAAGTCATCAAGAGGATAGACTTAGCTTATAATGGGCCATCTAGTGGTGAAAACATAATCTCTATGATAAGAGACCCCTTGAAGGAGATTTAATATGGTAATAATAAGCTGATTGGCTCACTAAGAAGCAAATATTTTATATATGTATAAGAGTCTCCACTCTAACTCATCCTTACGGTGATTAGTGCTCCTATGTAGATATCAGAAAAGAATATAGCTCTGAATGAGATTCAAGAGATATTCTCCTTGAGATGTGCCTCTACACACATTCCTAGAGAGCTCACCTATATGAGAGCCTTATACAGCCATAGCTAATGAAACTTGGGCAAACCCTAGGTACTCTCACGAATAACAAGATACTTGCGCATGACCAATAATGCAAAATCTAGTGATAAATCTTTTTGTACTATGTGTATGTTAATTAAAGCCTGAATCAAAGGAACATAGTTCAAAATCTAGTTCACTTTGATTCTTTTCAATGAAAATTATTTATACTAAGTAAGGCTAAAATACTTTATCTATTGCATAATATCTTACTCAGCAATAAAATTTGAATTATTTTGATTTTAAAATAATTAATATAAAAATTTTAAGTTTTGAAGAGGGCTTGTTAAAATTTTTGTATGGTAGAACTCAAAATTTTATTTATTTATTTATTTTCTTTTTATTCCGTATTTTAAAACATCACGTTCAAAAAATCAATAGATCGATGGACATATCTCTTAGGTGGATGTATCTCTTTGATCGTCACTTCCATCATGGTCAACCGGTCAAAGCATCCTTTGCTTGTGTCTTTCTGTGGTTTATATAACACTATAAGTTCAGATGGCATAAAAAAGATGAAAAAAACATCCTTCTCTTCTCATGGTGCTCTCTCTTATTTCCTGCTCTTACTGTTTAATTACTCTTCTTGATGAGTTTGAAAGATCTATCAACCCTCCATGATTGTGCTCTAAAAAAAGGTATCCCGATTGTATCTTGGAATATAATTTTTGATAAACACTGGCATGAGGGTTGAAAATTTGTCTTAGGATAGTGATCACATGCTTCCATTTTTTTCTTCTTCTACTTCTTAAATTAATGAGCCAATCCAATTAGGCTCTCAATAAATCTATTTTTTATTAAAAATAATATTTAATTTAATCTTAAACTCTTTTATTTTTATTTTATTGAAATTCTATTTTTTAATAAGAATTTTACTTAAAAAGTAGTTCTTGCATAGATAAAACATTTTTTAAAAGGACTCTTCCTAAAATCCTTTCACAATGAAGAATTTATATGCAACATAAACAAGTTTAGTATCTTTTGCATTAGCAAGGTTAATCAAAATACTACTCTAGTCTTTTAGTTGAGCATGAAATAAAGATTCTATTGGACCCAAAACATATTGACTAAAAATACAAATACCTTCTTACTAGAGCTTCCGATGAAGACATAAGAGATTGAAATAGTTTTTCATTCCTATAATTCCAAAACAACCAAATAAAATGGACAATTAAGGCACTCTTCCTGATGCAGAACGAGAGCTCTGATACCAAAATGATGCAGAACGAGAGCTCTGATACCAAAAATGATGCAGAACGGATATGTGGAATGCGGAAGCAAATTAAAATTAATGTATTTTTTTTTTAATATATTTTCAGAAGTCGGCTTTGACTCAATGAAAGATAAACTAATGTTGAAAGAAACTAAGAAATGACAGAAAGCACAATTAAAATGAGTGGATTATCATAGTAACTCAGAAGTAGGATCGCTGGGGATTGAGAAATCCCCATACCTAGGGTTTACTCCTCTTTCAAGAAACAGACGAAGAGAGAAGAGAAGGTTTTATACCTGACTGTGATATCTCTCGTTGCTTCGATTGAAGGACTCTCTCGAGCAGATTGTAGAATCCTTGGAGACGGGGTATCTTCGTAATGGATCCTCGGATTGTAGTCCTATGGCAAGGTTGGCCTTCTTCTCGAACTCAGGATCTGAAAGAAGAAGAACAAAAGACGAACCAGAAACTCAAAGAAAGACACTGACCTGAGGACTTAATGAAGATTGTTGGATGTAGAAGTTTCGGGGATCTTGATACTGATCTGACTCTTCTTTGAACTTGCTCTGTAGTTGAAACAGTTGATCTGAACCTGGATACTGGTGGTCTCTGAAGCAGTGGCGGTTGACTTGAAGATGGTTGGACTGGGGTCTTGGTAGTTGGCCACTCTTTGGAAGAAGAACCTTGGAGATGGTGTGGAGGCTAGGGTTTGGTGGTGGTGGAGTAAAGGTGGGTGGACTAAGCTAGGGTTTTGGGGTTGGAGATCTCACACCTCCTCAAGGTTCCTAGGGAATCCGGATTTACTCCCTCACAGAGCTCAACACTTAGAATAAGTGTGGAAGAACAAGACTTTGCTCAAAAACAAGGGATTTCATTCATAAGATTTCATAAGATAAGTTCAAGTTACAAAAGGGGTCTAATATATAGACCTATAAGAAAAATCAAAACCATACAAGTTCCCATGTGGGACTAATAGGACTAATCTATACTTTAGGCATCAAATTCTCTTCCCTTGGCCAACCAAGACTCCTTCCATGAGTGAGCAGCCCAAAAACTCCAAGAAAACTTGAAAATCGGCTCCAAATGGCAAGTTATGGGGGTGTCTCCTAATATCTCTCCATGAATCAAGGATTTTCCCTTCATGGTTTGGCTCTTTTGGATACCTTCTAGTCTTGCTCCACAAGTTTAGGCTTCTTCTTTTCTTGGCTTTGGCACTTTAGGAAACTTTTGGGTGCCTCCTTGATTTTCTCCCCAAGACATGTTCTCTTCCCTTTTATAACTTGGATTTTTATGGAACATTGTGGGGCACCTCCTTGATCCTCTCTTCAAGAAAAATTCTTGCCATCCTGGCTTGGGTTTATCTGGAAAGAAGTTGGCTCCTCCTTGGATTGAGGTATCTTGATGGATTTCTCCCCCAAGTGGTGCAAGAAAAAGAGGAACTTACTTCTTATGGTGTGGGGACCAAAGACACTTGATGGAGATGTGGCAGGGAGTGTGGCACCCACTTGTAGCTGGACCATGGAAGAAAAGATGTGGCTCCCTATGGCAAAGGGAATGGCGCCAACATGGACCTGGACTTGGACTGAGTCAACATGACTCAACAAAAATGAAATGACAAAATTACAGACTCAAAATTGGATTGATCAGGTCAATCCTTATTACAAACCCTAATTTTCTCGGGCAAGGTCAATCAGAGATCCAGATGGAACCCTGAAGTCTTCTTCTGATTCTGGTGCCTGCACCACTTCCTCCTCTCTACTAAGGCTCTAGAAATATGGTCAACTAGAATTGGCAAAGAGGTAGGTAAAACACTCAAGCAAAACTCATCAACTAAATGTTGCCAGCAATTGAGCGTAGGAAAAAGTAATAGCTACATGTTCACAATCCTCCACCTAATATAAACATAAATATAATACTGAGTAGTTTTTAGAAGAACACCATAATTAACTTAAACTAGTTTGCAAGGGAGTTTAGAAAGCACCAATTTCCACTAGAAGAGTTTAACCCTTTGAGAAACATGTAAGTCACATAGCCATTTAAGATTGAGTGAATTACCTGGTGGATAAAACGAAGATCTCAGAATAAAATATAATTCAAATTGCTAGTGCTCCAAGTAAGCTAATTAGACCAATTTCAAAGTGGCAAGGGGGCGGTCAAAATTTTGGACAGTATATCAATTTTGGAACATAGCGGCCAAGTGTGATTGATTTCATAAACCCAAATGAGAAATAAATGATGCAACCTGCATATTCAAAACATCAACATCCGTGTCAATATAAGTAGGCCATAAAATAAGTGAAATAGAAGAAATCCATAGATCATGAAGCATATTATACTGCTGCCATTACTAGTTGTCTAAATGAACTTTTGTACCATAGAGGCATACATACAAATGTTTAGCCAAATTATAGAGCATTGGTAGGGTCTTGTATAAGAATACCAAGATCCATGAAATTTATATTTGGCACCAACTAATTTAGCCCATATGACTTAGGATGAAACACTATTTGGGCAACCAGTTTAGAAAAGAAAGCATGCTATTTAGAAAAGAAAGCATGCTATTTAAGAGGAAGAGATTAGATACCAAGGTCTCCATGCAATGTAGGTTATGATCCAATCAGAGAGAAGAAAGATTTTTTTAACCAGCTTTACTCGAATCTTTCCAAAAAAATGATAGAAGAATTATGAAAGTAGGACTTAAGTCCCCCTTTCTTTCTTTAATTAATCCTCCATAATATAAACTAAGATATATAGCCCCTATTTATAACAGTAAGATCCATCATTTCATAATTCAGATCAATTTTTTTCTTATCTTCTAGATAGATGTCCATTTTTGAATAAGTTAGATGAAAGTCCTCTTCCTAATTTAAATGACTAGATCTCTAAGAAATATAATAAATATGAAAAAAATTAAATATTAAATATTAAATATTATATAAAAAATATGAAAATATTACAAGAGATAAATCTCAACTTTCACATCAACTTTTTCTTCTATCGCTCTATCTAATTTTTCATAGATTGAAAAATAATCTCTGATTAAAGTCTTTTCTGAAAAGAAAAGTTTTGATTTTACCCGTCTATTTTGAGGTTAAAATAATGAAATTTAGTCGAATTTGACCCTTTTAAGGGCTAGTCAAAAGTTATAGTCTTGAAAAAAAATTAATTTTAGGAAAAGAGAATCATCTGATCAATCATGCATTATATGACTAAGTTATGGCCTCTTGAAATCTAGCTTATTATTTGATTTCCTGATATAGTGGATCTTGCTCTTTGATTTTATTTAGCTTTGCTTGTAGTAGCCAATGTGATCTAAATCAAATATTCGTAATAATGAAAGTGATCTGCATCGAGTCTAGTAATCCTCCTGGATATCTATAGTGGTCCAAATGGTCTACATCGAGTCTAATGATCAATCGAACCAAAGCACCCCTTGTTTAGAAAATTTAGCTCGAGCTTAATCAGAATTGAAGATGTGAAATGTTTACGTCCTTGTCTCATAGATAACTATTGGTTTCACTTGGAGATGGTTTCAGCCTTAGTCTACCTTGTTAGATGATAGATAGAGAAATTGCTAGTGCTTGTATTGAAGGTGGTACCAATTGAGACATAACCTTGGTGAGTTAGAAAATCTTCTTTTCTAGTTGTGTGAGATATCCCTTTATCTTATTATCTATTGAGATAGACCTAGCCGTCATAGTTGCCTTTATCTTTCAAAATATTTGAATCACAAATAATCGTTCTTCTAAGTTCCAACTGCTTGTATTGTTCATAAGTCCGAACCTATCATAGATGTAGATAACTAAAGCTCTGATACTAGCTTAATCTGATAAAAAAGAAAAAAAGATTTCTTTTAGCCCACTTAACTTGAATTTTTTAAAAGAAAAAAAAAATGATAGAAGAATTATGAAAGTAGAGCTTAAGTTCCCTTTCTTTCATTACTTAATTTTCAATACCATAAACTAAAATACATAGCCTTATTTATAATAGTGAAGTTCAACGTTTTTATAATCTAAGTTGAATTTCTTTTTTTATGTCCTAGATGGATATCCAAACTTGAATAAGTTGGATTGGACTCATTTTCTTAACTTAAATATAACTAGATCTCTAAAAAATATAAAAAATAAAATTTTATAGAAAATAAATTTTGATTGGTATATCAACTTTATCTTCTATTGTTCTTCTAATTATTTATAAATTAAAAGATATTCTCTAGCTAAATTCTTTCATGAAAAGGAAAGTTTTAGTTTATGTAGGCTCAGGTAGGCAACCCAAGAGGGAGGGTGAATTGGGTTTTTATAAAACTTTTGTACTATTTAAAATATCTATGAACTAAAGCAAGTATGTGCTAATGCAATTCAAGTGCTTGTGTATTTCAAATAAATGCAGCGAAATTAAAGAAATAAAAGCACAAGGAGAATGATCATACAAATACAAAGATTTATAGTGATTCGGTGCCAACCAAGCACCTACATCCACTTTCCAAGAATCCTTTGGAATTCCACTAAGTTTGGTTTATAACTTAGGCTCACCAACAACCTTTACAACTTGTTTTATCTTCGGACTTACAAGTCAAACCTAGCTGGTTTCAAAGCTTACCAACAACACCCTTGGTTTTATGGGATAACCAAGAACTTAAACAACTTGTTTTGGCTTCGGGCTCACAAGTAAATCCTAGTTGGTTTCAAGGCTTACGAACAACCTTTGGTTTCCAAAGGCTTACCAAAAATCTATTTGGTTTTCCAAGGCTCACCAAAAATCTTAAGTAAAATAATGTAAGAGCAAGTATAAATGAATACGATAAAAGCTTTCTAAAATAAAGCAAATATCTCTTTGAAGCCTTTGATTGTTGATGAAGATCTTGTCTTCAAGTTGATGAAGCCTTTGATTGATGCTTGTCAATGTAGACTTTGAATGCTCTCTTTGAAACTTGGAAGCTTGAAGGCTTTTATCACTCAACTATTGAATCCTTTAAGAATATTCAAGAAACTCACCAAAGGATTACTTCCCCATTTGATTCTTGATGTTTATATAGCCTCCCAATACCTAAATGACTGTTTATAGCCGTTAGGAAGGAAAATATGGCCGTTGGAGCCAAGTTGGAGAAGTTCCGCAGTCCAGAAAACTGGCCGTTACTATTCAAGTATCGACAGTTCACCTCCAGGTGTCGACACTTCAATTTCAAGTGTCGATACTTCATTCTCCAGGTGTCGACACTTCACTTCCAAGTGTCGGCACTTCAGCTCCAGGTGTTGACACTTGGCTGAAAGTGCTTTCTGAAGCTTTTTGTTTGTCTCAGGCCTTGAGTCGACACTTCACTCTTCAAGTGTCGATACTTGATCCTCAGGTATCGATACTTCATTTCCAGGTGTCGACACTTGCCTGTGCCATTGCTGAAACATCTTCAAATTGAAACTTTAACCACTTCAAGTTCTTCCATATTAATTCCAAAGTCCATATACTTGATTTTCTATTAATTTAAGGACTTTTTCAACTGAAATACAAGCATTTCTTCATCCAACATGGTTGAGTACTAAGATTTGAAAAATACACTTAAAATATAATTAGTACTCATATATACTTAAACATTTTATCAATTATCAAAATCAAGATAGAGTCAACTATCTCTCCCTTTTTGATGATGACAAAACCTTTAAGTATATGAAAAGGGTAAGCTTAAAAAGATTAATAATAAGATAAACATGTAAGCTAAAAACAATAAGCACCAAGCTCCCCTCAAAATATGATCCAAAAAAATCTTCAAAAATATTTTTCAAAATATACAAATTTTTCAAATTTTTAAAATTTCTTCTTCTTACTAATTCTTCCCTTTAAATAAAAACATTTTACATTCTTCTCCCCTTTTTGCACTTTCTTTCATTTCTCAAATGATTTTTCATATTTATCCAATCTTCCCCTTTTCATACTTAACAATTTTCTCCCCCTTTTTTATATCATGAAAAAGGGTGAAAGGCAATACAAAGTGGGAATGAAGTCGAAAAGAATAGCAAGTAGGTTATCAAAATCAATGCATGAAATCAAATAATTATGATATCAATTGAACATAATACAAATCGAACATGATACCAATTAAAATATAATATTGTTGCCGATCTCGCCGCCGCGCCTGTAGCTTCAGAGCTGGTGATTTGATCAGACCGTCTCGCCTCGAGGTCTCCGGGCTCCCGATCCTGCAAGACAAGGTCAGAAATCCTGGCCGGGGATCCCAGCGAGGGGGCTCCGACGGTCAAGTTAGAAAATGGTGAGATGGAACAGAGTCTCCAAGGTGGGCCCTTGAAGGAGTCCCAGGCTTAGAGATTATCTTCGCAAAGAAGGTCTCAGGAAGAGTATAAATTGGGTCAGGTTCCTTCACCGAGCTTGCGCCAAGGGACCCCTCTCGGGATCTTGATCCTGCTCTTGGTGCCTTTCCTTTTCCCAGCCTTTTTTTCCCTTACCTGGTCGTCCGCTCCTCCCATCCTTTTATCCCATCATGCTGCCTCCGGCTTCCCGCCCTTGGGAGGCTCCCTCTTTGCTTTCACCTCCTTCTCTCCCTCTCTTTCCCCTTTCCCCTTTGGGTCCAAGAACCCGGCGGCCTCCTTGTCTTGCTTGCCGAGCCTAGCGAGGAAAGGGTAGAGGGAGGACGCCGGCCAGACCCTGGGGTCGAGCGCGAGCGCTCTCCTCCCAGGCGCCGACAACGCCCGTTACCGGGTCCTGTCTTGCCAGGACTTCACCTCTCGACTGCGGAACCTTCGTGCCGATGTAAATGAAGGTTTTCGGCGTGTTGCCTGCCGATCGTACTAGCGCTCCTCTCGAGGTACGGCGCCCTAACGATGCTCGAGGGTCTGTCTCGAACTCGTGCCCTGCTTCTCGGTGGACCTCCCATGCTGGGAGCCGACCTCGGCCAAGGTGGGCCCCTCCTGGCGGACACACTGGCGGAGCAGCAAAGAGCGCTCACTTCGGTCGAGGTGGACCGTGTCCGGGTGCCACCTAGCGAAGGAGCAAAGAGGGCCCGGCTTCGACCCGACCGAGGTGGAACAGTCTCATGGCGCCACTCGGCGAGGGGGCAAGGGGCCGCCGGCTTCGGCCGAGGTGGGACCCCTCCTGGGCGGACACCTAGCGGAGCGGCAGAGGGGCGCTCGACTTCAACCGAGGTGGACCCCTCCTGGGCGGACACCTGGCGAAGGAGCAAAAGGGCCCGACTCGACCTCGGTCGAGGTGGAACCGTCTCAGGGTGCCACTCGGCGAGGGGGCAAGGGGCCGCTGGCTTCGACCGACGTGGACCCCTCTTGGACGGACACCTGGCGGAGCGACAGAGGGGCGCTCGACTTCGGCCTAGGTGGACCCCTCCTGGGCGGACACCTGGTGAAGGAGCAAGAGGGCCCGGCTCGACCTCGGCCGAGATGGAACCGTCTCAGGGCGCCACTCGGCGAGGGGGCAAGGGGCCGCCGGCTTCGACCGAGGTGGACCCCTTCTGGGCGGATACCTGGCAGAGCGGCAGAGGGGCGCTCGACTTCGGTCGAGGTGGACCCCTCCTGGGCGGACACCTGGTGAAGGAGCAAGAGGGCCCGGCTCGACCTCGGTCGAGGTGGAACCGTCTCAGGGTGCCACTCGGCGAGGGGGCAAGGGGCCGTCGCTTCGGTCGAGGTGGACCCCTCCTGGGCGAACACCTGGCGAAGGAGCAAGAGGGCCCGGCTCAACCTCGGCCGAGGTGGAACCATCTCAGGGTGCCACTCGGCGAGGGGGCAAGGGGCCACCGGCTTCGGCCGAGGTGGAACCCTCTTGGGTGGACACATGGCGGAGCGGCAGAGGGGCGCTCGACTTCGGCCAAGGTGGATCCCTCCTGGGAGGACACCTGGCGAAGGAGCAAGAGGGCCTGGCTCGACCTCGGCCGAGGTGGAACCATCTCAGGGTGCCACTCGGCGAGGGGGCAAGGGGCCGCCGGCTTCAGCCGAGGTGGACCCCTCCTGGGCGGACACCTGGCGAAGGAGCAAGAGGGCCCGACCCGACCTCGACTTCGACCGAGTGGAGCCACATCTGACCTTGCTGGACTGCTCCCATTCTGCCGAAAAAATCCATGTGGTTCGGATCATGCCCGGCGAAATCTGAGACACGCCACGTCATCATAACGGCTATAACAGATACCATTTGAATATAACTCTCCTTAAAAAATTAGATTTGAAAACAAGGAGAAAGAGTATCAGAGCAATATAAGTACAACATGATATCAAGCAAAATATTCAAAGCATCAAATATGATAACAAATCTTTGGATGCTCTCCCTAAATATTATTCCTTCTTTGAAAATATGCATTTATTTGAGGAATAAAACATGAAAGCTCATGCATCAAGACTTGAGTTTTTTCAAAATACAAAGCATTTATATCACTTAAAAACTTTTAGCATGATTTCAAATTTATTTTAAGATGATTTGATATCCATACAAATGCTAGAAGTAATATGATATCAAGTTAGCGACTAGAACAAGGGTTTGTCAATATACATACATTTTTTTTAAATGTAATCCTTAACTACCAGTTCTATACTTGATTCAAATCAATTCTAACTTAAGCATAGATGCCAATAATGAAAGCACATAAATCATAACATTTCACTTGAAATAATTCAAAAACTGTATTAATCAAAATCAAGTGAAAGTCTAATAATCATAAGTTAAAATCATGAGAGCATGAAATCCATTTACATCAAAATAGTCATGATCACAACTAATAATTATTAGTCTAAGATTGATTCTAATTAATCAATTAAAATATTTTTCAAATCAATATACATTTTTAAAAGTATTTTTCATGAAATACATTAATCAAAATCAAGTGAAGGTCTTATAATCATAAGTTTAATCATGATAGCATGAAATTCATCAACACCAAAAAGTTCATGATCATAGCCAATGATGATAAGTCCAAACTTGATTCTAATTAACTATTTAAAATAATTTTTTAAAGTAATTGATGCAATAAAAATTAATCTATATTTTTAATTATGGAAGGAGATGTTTAGAATTTACCAATATACAAAGTCCTTCCTTTTACCATTTAGTTCAAAATGTAGCTTGTCCACTTCTTTAAATTGTCTTGTACAACCTCTTTTCAAGAACTTCCTTTCTTCATGTTGGGTTGCAAGACATTCCTGCAAAACAAATTAAGTGGACATTTTTGGTACCCAAACTTTTTTGGGTCCTTTATGATTAGTAATTATGGTTCCTTTTGGAACCCAAACTTTTCTTAATCTAAAAGGATAAGCATTAAAACCATATTTAGAAGATAAATTAAAAGAAGCAGGAATAGAGAAATTTTTCAAAAGTTTTTGCTTCTTTTCCTCAACCAAAATATTTTTATCACATAAATCTTTCAAAATAACATTTTCTTTTTCTAAAAATTCTTTTTCTTTAGAAAAATTATTCTTTTCATTTTTCAAAATATCAATCTTGGCATCTAAATCATCATTTTTATTTGTAAGATTGGTGTTGTCAAGAGAAAATGAATCATATGCCTATTTAATTTCTTGTGCTCAATTTTTAGCAATTTATATTCATACACAAGATCATTAGATGCATCATGTGATTCTTTAAAGGTAAAATCATAATTATTTTTAGCACATACCTTTTCCTCATTTGCCATGAAGCAAAGATGGGCAACTTCATCATCCGTACTTGAATCTTCGCTATCGCTCCAAGTTGCCATCATTGCCTTGAATTTTTTTTTGGCTTTGAAAGCCATTATCTTCTTTTCTGTATCAGCTTCCACTATCCTTTGCCATAAGTTCAACTCATAGGTCATGAGTGAACCGATAAGCTCCTCCAAAAGTAAGGTTTCTGCATCTTTAGCTTCTTGGATCGCCGTCACCTTTGGATCCCATGATTTTGGCAAGGATCTAAGAATTTTGTTCACTAAATCGGCATTAGTATAAATTTTGCTAAGACTATGCAATTCATTAATAATAGTCATAAATCTAGTATACATATCAGAAA
Organism: Areca catechu; assembly: GCA_021397845.1. NCBI lineage: Eukaryota > Viridiplantae > Streptophyta > Magnoliopsida > Arecales > Arecaceae > Areca > Areca catechu. The sequence goes on from CM038045.1 coordinate 67,498,365, forward strand.
TAGATTCATAATGCATCATTTCAAAATTTTTAAAAGAATGTACAAGCAAATTAATTTTAGTATTCTTCACTTGAAGAGTACCTCATAAGTAACTTCAAGTGTGTCCCATATTTTCTTTGCCGATGTGCATGTAGAGATTCTATTAAATTCATTCAAGTCCAATGCACAATAAAGCAAATTCATTGCTTTAGCATTGATTTCAGTTTGTTTAATGTCATATTCATTCCAATCCTCTTCGAGCTTTGGAATGGAAATGCCATTAACCAACATAGAAGGAATATGAGGACCACTAACAATGATTTTCCAAAGATAATAACTAATAGATTGAATATGGATGCATGCGAGTTTTTCAAAATGTGTAATTTGTGCCATTAAAAAATGGTGGTCTAACACTAATACCTATAAGGGTTGCCATGAACTTTAGCTCAAAATCGTTAGATTTTCAGATAGAGCACCCGCTCTGATACCAATTGTAGGCTCAGGTAGGCAACCCAAGAGGGGGCGTGAATTGACTTGTAAAACTTTTTGTGATTCGAACAATATGTGCCAATTCAAAACATGTGTTTGTAAGATAAATATAATATGTAGTGGAAATTATAAAGTAAATGCAATAATAAAAACAATCACAAACATAAAATAATTTATAGTGGTTCGGTGCCAACCAAGCACCTACATCCACTCCCCAAGAATCTATTGAGAATTCCACTAAGTTTGATTTTATAACTTAGGCTCACCAACAACCTTTACAACTTGTTTTATCTTCGAGCTCACAAGTCAAACCCTAGTTGGTTTCAAGGCTTACCAACAACCACCCTTGGTTTTACGGGATAATCAAGAACCTAAACAACTTATTTTGGCTTTGGGCTCATAAGTAAAACCCTAGTTGGTTTCAAGGCTCACCAACAACCACTTTGGTTTTCAAAGACTTACTAAAAACCTCTTTGGTTTTCCAAGGCTCACCAAAAACCTTAAGTAAAACAATGTAAGAGCAAGTATAAATGAATACAATAAAAGCTTTCTAAAATAAAGCAAATATCTCTTTGAAGCCATTGATTGTTGATGAAGATCTTGTTTTCAAGTTGATGAAGCCTTTGATTGATGCTTGTAGATGTAGACTTTGAATGCTCTCTTTGAAACTTGAAAGCTTAAAGGCTTTTAATTACTTAACTATTAAATCCTTTAAGAATATTCAAGAAACTCACCAAATGATTACTTCTCCATTTGATTCTTGATGTTTATATAGCCTCCCAACACTTAAATGACCGTTTATAGCCGTTAGGGAGGAAAATATGGCCGTTGGAGCCAAGTTGGAGAAGTTCTGCAGCCCAGAAAACTAGCCATTACTGTTCAAGTGTCGACACTTCACCTCCAGATGTTGACACTTCGGTTTCAAGTGTCGACACTTCATTCTCCAGGTATCGACACTTCACTTCCAAGTGTTGACACTTCAACTCCAGGTGTCGACACTTGACTGAAAGTGATTTCTAAAGTTTTTTGCTTGTCTCAGGCCTTGAGTCGATACTTCACTCTTCAAGTGTCGACACTTGATCCTCGGATGTCGATACTTCATTTCCAGGTGTCGACACTTGCCTGTGCCATTGCTAAAACATCTTCAAATTGAAACTTTAACCTCTTCAAGTTCTTCCATGTTAATTCCAAAGTCCATATACTTGATTTTCCATTAATTTAAGGACTTTTTCAACTAAAATACAAGTATTTCTTCATCCAACATGGTTGAGTACTAAGATCTGAAAAATACACTTAAAATATAATTAATACTCATATATACTTAAACCTTTTGTCAATCATCAAAATCAAGACAGAGTCAACAGTTTAACCAGTCTATTTTGAGATCAAAATGATAAAATTTTAACTCAATTTGATCCTATTAGATGTCAACCAAAAGTTATAGATATTGAAAAGATATCCATTTTTTTTAAAAAAAATCATCTCAATCAGGCATTGCATGATCAAGTTATAGCCTCTTGAAGTCTAGCTTGTACTTTGGCTTTCTGATATGATGGATCTTGCTCTTGGATTTTGCTTAGCTCTACTTATATTAGCTAATATGATCTATATCAAGTTCTTGAAATAATGAAAGTGATGTATATCAAGTCAAGTGATCCTCTTGGATATCCATAGTGGTCAAAGTGATCTACATCAAGTCTGATAGTCTACTTGGATTAGGTTGGCACACCACATCCCACTATATTAAATGCAACCCTTGATGACTAGAGTCATGGTCTCATAGGAAAGCTTAAAAAGGTTTTTTCAATTTGCCTTAATACTAAAAGAGGAATATAGATATAGGACATGTCAATACAATGGAATAGATAACAATATAGATTGAAGCAAGGTTGCTTAACCCACAAGGGAAAGAGCCTTCCATTGCCAAATTTCAATCTGCATTGTAACTTACTCAATCATGGCATTAAAATTACATGCTTTAAGCCTCATACCTGAAAGTGGCACCTTAAGATATTTCCAAACCCCTCACTATAGTGCATTTGAAATATTTGAGGAGCCTAATCTAGAATTGTTCTTGGAGTAGATAGGTAGAATATTATGTGCGATTTAGTAGTAGCAACTTGATCTGAAAATGAATAATAGGTGTCAAAAATCAATTTCTCCCATAGACTATCTTTAATTGCAACTCTAGCTAGACAATCATCTATAAATAAAATATGAGATATTGTTGGCACCATTCTATTAAGTTGATAAGGCCTTAGTAGTTTATAATCTACTATCATTCAAAACACATTAGAGCATTTCAGAAGATAAGATAAATAAGGAGATAAAGGACACCTTTGCCACAATTCCATATAAGTACAAATAACTCCATGGCCACACCATTTATTAAAAAAGCAAACCATGGACTAAAGAGACATTCCATGATCCACTGTATAAACCTACAATGAAAGCTAAAATAGATAAGGACTTGAAATAAATACTATCAAAGAACTTTATCATAGGCTTTTTTTTATATCAACTTTAAGCATCATAAGACTCTTAGTCTAGGGTGCCCTTAGGCTAACAAAATGTGATATAGAGAGCAAATATGGCATTAGATGCTTTTATCTGTTCATGAGATTCTTGGTGCTATTTTATAAACTATGTTATAAAAATCATGTTAGGATATCAACTTGCTTTGATACCACTCTCATTGGGGAATCACTAGTATGGAATATGAATTTCTATTTCTAGGATCATAATTATCGATATCGATATCATGGAAGAAAGAAGAAGAGAATAAAATAAAACAAAGGCATAAATAATTTGGGCATACAAGATTTTATTATAAGAAAAATAAATTTACAAGATTGGAAACTTCTACTCTCAACCCGTACAAGTTTCTCAAGAAGAAATCCCAAAATTTTTCTCACAAGCTCTCAACTCAGTCAATCTTTAGAGATCCTTTACAACTATTTTAATCCTCATGCCTATCCCGGTTCTCTATCAATGTTTTTATAGCCTCTGGTACAAAGAGCGTCTTACCATGAGTTAGGGCTATAATTGGGCCGGCCCAAAGCCCATCGGCTAGAATTGGGCATGGCCAGCCCAATGGATTTTGGGTCGGCCCAAAATTGGGTCAGACTTCGGGCCAGATTTTAAGAATTTTTGGACAGAGCTCGAGCACCCCTTTAGCCCAAAAATTGAATGGGCTTTATTTTAAAGCCCGAAGTCTAGCTCGATATACTTAAAATCTAGCCCAAAGCCTGATCCGATTTTGGACCGACCCAAAGCTCATTGGACTGGCCCAGTCCAGTTCCAGGTGATGGACTTTGGGCCAGCCCTACCAAGAGTCAAATAGTTCAAACTACATCCATAATGGAGTTCTATAGCAATTCTAACATGAATCTAATTGTAAAACTATTCCTGGTTGTTGGTTGGTCTTGATCACATTATAGATCATCTGGTGGGCACCAGACTCATAAGAAGACTTCAGAGCTCCATTTGAATCTCTGATTGACATTGCCCGAGAAATTAGGGTTTGTAATAAAGGTTGACCTGGTCAACCAGTTTATTTATTTTTATTTATTTCTTGAGTCACCATTTAAATTTTGTTGAGTCATGTTGACTCGGTGCAAGTCCCGATGTGGTTTCAATTTTATCCAAAATGGTGCCGCAATTGTCTTCCAATCAAATCAAGGTCCAAAATGGTGCCACATTTGTCTTCTAATCAAATCAAGGTCCAAGCAAGTGGAGGCCACACTCCAAGCCACACGCCCAGCCACACTCCGAGCACACGCCAGGGTCCAGGAGGCGCCACAGAGGCATCCCAGTGTCATGGTCCCCACATCCAAAGAAGAAAAAAATCAAATTGGAAGCCAATTTAAAGGAGGCGCCCATACCTGCCAATTTTGTCTAAGCAAAGAAGGAAATGGACTTCTCTTGGAGAAAAAATCAATGAAGAAAAAATTATTTTTGCTATTCTCTTGTGTTGAGTAACCTAGGTTTCTCTTCTTCCGCACTATTCTAAGTGTTGAGCTCCGTGAGGGGGTAATCCAGGTTTCATTGGAGCCTTGAGGAGGTGAGAGATCTCCATCTTTATCTAAAACCCTAGGTTAGCCACTTAAAAATCCAAAACCCTAGTCGCCCTTCATTATTTTCAATCCATCAAACCCTAGCTCCTTCCATCTCCCACGGCCTCTCTCTCTACAAGTCCAGGCCGTCCACCTTCATCAGATCCAGTCCGGCTACTTTAGATCCAGAGCAAGTTCCAAGGAAAATCACATCAACTTCCAGGAGAATCCAGTTTTCAGCAATTTCAATCTTCAAGTTCATCAACCTGGTAAATTTTTCCCTTGACTCTTTGATTCCATCAATTGTTTTTCTTCTCTTCCAGATCTTGAGTTCAGGAGAAGCCAACCCGCCAAAGGACCAGTATTGGAGGGTCCATTGCGAAGATATCTGAATCCGAGGATCCAACAATCTGCTCGGGAGAGTTCTTCCACCAAAATCTGTGAAGATCATTGTCTGGTTAGGTAAACCATCTCTTCTCTTTATTTCTGTTCTGTTGAAAGTTCGGAGCGAAACCCTAGGTCTGGGAGTTTCTCAACCCCCAGCGATCCGTTGCTTCTGAACTACTCTGATAATTTAGTTTCCTTAAAATTGTGCTTTCAATTATCATATTAGTATCTTTCAATGTTAGGTTAACTTTTCTTTGATTTGAAGCCAACTTCTACAAACATATAAAAACAACAAAAAAATTAGTTAATCTTAATTTACTTCCGCATCGCATCCCTTTATTTGTTCTGCATCATTTTTGGTATCAGAGCCCAGTCTAGGGTTTCTGATTTGCTTGCTTGCTTGTTTTGATTGTTTTCTCTTTTTATTTTGTCTGCTCGAAGTAGACTCCCCAGGACGTCCGGTCCTAGGAACTAAGCGAGGCGCAAGCCTCCTCCTCCCATTCCACGGGGTGTTCCTAGGGCGTGTAGGGGATCCATTGGGTTATAACTTCGTAGCAGGGATTATAAACGGGGAAGACAATCTAGTTGCAGCCCGTAATTGCCCTGTTGTCTGAATTATTTTCCCTGCATAAGACTCCGAATTGCATTATTTTTGCTTCGTTGAAACCAGTATAATTGAACCTATTTTCCATAATTTTTCTGTGATTTATTGGTTTCGGTAAAAATTCTGAGCATTAAAATACAACAACTCTATTTTTTATGTTCTGCAATTCAATTCTTTTTGGAGTGATCATCTTATAATTTACTTAAGGGCAATTGAGCATCTAAGATAAGGGGAGGAGTTGATTACCTCTCCTTAACCCAAAACCACCATCTAATCATTCGAACCTAGACCTAATTTAAAATCAGTTAGACCTAATTTGCCCTAGTGGGCTAGGGACACCAATTGGTCGGGTCTAGGCTAGTGTTGAGTCAGTTTGCCGAGTTATTCTGTTTATTCTGTGTGTGCTTAGCACTCAGTGTCTAGAACGGTGGTTCAGGGATCCATTCCCGAAGGGCTTGTGTGCTGGTCCGCCTACCTGGCCAATCACTGATTGGTGTCTAGGATTGGCAATCAGGGACCTAACACTCCCCTTACACCTGCCTGGCTGAGTCCTGAGTTACTACAGGCTAGCTTGCCACTCTGATTGGGCATCTAGTTTGGACTCTAGGTCTAGTGATCCAGTAGTCGATTTAGTCTAGTCTCATTTTGTGTGCTTGCTTGAATCATCATGTCTACCAGAAACGGAGTGCCATATCAACCTGGTCAAACCCAACCTGATTTTGAGGCCATGATCAGAACTCTTACTGAAAGTATGGCTAAAATGAATCAGGATATGACAAACACTGTGGCCCAGTTTAGCGCACAAATTCAAGAGGATCTTACCCAACTTAGGGACCGAGTCCAAGTACTTGAAGAACCTAGATATCGGAATTGGACTCCTGACCCTGATTTTAATGTGCCTCAACCTCACCCACATCAGGAGCCTAGAAGGCCTTTATATAGAGATCCTGAACCTAATCATAGGAGGCCAGACCCAAAGCCTGAAGATAGAGATGATAGGTTCATCAGGAACATCAAATTAGATGCACCCACTTTTGATGGTAGTCTGAACCCTAAGGTGTATTCTGATTGGGAGGGTGAGATGGACCAATACTTTGAGTGGTATGCTATGTCTAAGGAGAGGAAATACAAGTTTGCCAAGATGAAATTAGTGCGTCAAGCTAGGTTATACTGGGGGAAAATTGAGCTAACCACTAGGAGACGGAATGTTGAGCCCATAACCACTTGGCAGGGTATGAAAGAAAAACTGAGAGATAAATACCTACCCATTTCATACCAGCAAAACCTGTTAGACCAATGGCAAAACCTGAAACAAGGAAACCGATCTGTCTCAGACTACATAGCTACTTTTGATGAATACCTAATGAGATGTGATGTGAGTGAAGCCCACGAAGTCACTTTGTCTAGATTTAGGGCTGGACTGAGGGAAGATATCAAGAGAGAACTATTTCTGAGAGAGGTTACTGATCTAGACCAAGCCTACCAGATTACACTGAATACTGAGAAATTTCAGAGAGGACCTATACCTTTTAGGGTTAGTGCCCCAATCCCAAGGAATGGACCTAGCCAAGTTATCCCTAGTAAACCTTTTCAGGGTACTTCTACCCCTAGGCCCATGGACAAAGGTAAGGCACCTGACACCCAGAGAACCCCTAGTTCAAATATCACCTGTTTTAAGTGTCAGAAACCAGGTCACATTTCCAGTCAGTGTACTGCCATAGCCTGTTTCAAGTGTCATAAGGTAGGTCATGTTGCTAGCCAGTGCCCACGTAGATCCCTTTACATAGAAGAGGGAGAGAATGATAATTCCGAGCCCAGTGAGGAATTTGAAGAAGAAGTTTATGAGGCCGGAATGAATTTGGTTGAGGAGTATGAAGGAGAGGAGGAACCCAATGAATCTGACCAATTAGGAGTTGTAAGATGCATCCTATCCCAGAATCTAGTTCAAGAGGATTGGCGTAGGACTAACATCCTACAGACTTTTCTTAAATTAGGGGATAAGGTATGTAAGATCATCATAGATAGTGGGAGCTGTGTAAATGCCATCTCTACTAGCACTGTCAAGATGTTAGGCTTAATCCCAGTTCCCCATCCCAACCCCTATAAGGTTTCTTGGGTAGATTCTACCTCCATACCCATCCAGTCTAGATGTCAAGTCCAAATCCAAATGCAATCTTATCACGAAAAGATTTGGTGCGATGTCTTATCCATGGGGGTGAGCAGTATAATTCTCGGAAGACCTTGGTTGTATGATCATGATGCCACCCTCTTAGGAAAATCCAATACCTGTGTCTTTAGTTTCAATGGGAAGAAGATTACGATCCATTCAGTTCCCCCTAAGGACAAGGTAACTAAAGGAGTCGGTAAGGTTAAGGAGATGAAAACTGGAGTGAACCTAATCAGTGCTAAGGATCTAGAACAAGAAATTCATAGTGGTTCACCCATCTGGATGTTGACTGCTAAGGAACTTAGAACTGCGGAACCCTCAGAGCCTCCTCAAGAAGTTAAACCTGTGTTAAAAGAATTTGAGGATGTCTTTCCCGAGGATTTGCCAGACCACCTTCCACCTCTTAGGGATATCCAGCATGCCATAGATCTAATCCTAGGAGCGACTTTGCCCAACTTGCCCCATTACAGGATGAATCCATCTGAGCATGAAGAACTGCAAAAGCAGGTTGGAGAATTATTGAGGAAGGGGTTTATTAGAGAAAGTCTTAGCCCTTGTGCAGTCCCAGCCTTACTGACCCCAAAGAAAGATGGCACGTGGAGGATGTGTGTTGACAGTCGTGCCATCAATAAAATTACAATCAAATATAGGTTTCCCATCCCTAGACTAGATGACATGCTTGATATGATGGCTGGTGCAATGGTTTTTTCTAAGATTGATCTCAAAAGCGGCTATCATCAGGTTAGGATTAGACCCGGGGATGAATGGAAAACTGCTTTCAAAACTAAGGATGGTCTTTATGAATGGGTTGTTATGCCTTTTGGGTTGTCCAATGTCCCTAGTACTTTCATGAGAATTATGACCCAGGTACTTAGAGCTTTCATAGGAAAATTTGTGGTGGTCTATTTTGATGACATCCTGATCTATAGTAAGACCCCAGCAGATCACCTAGGCCACCTTAGAGCAGTCTGCCAAGTTTTGAGGAATGATAGACTCTACGGTAATCTTAAGAAGTGTGAATTCATGACTAGTAGAGTTATCTTTCTTGGTTTTGTAGTAACCCCTGACGGCATGGCGGCCGATCCTGAGAAGATTAGGTCCATAGTAGACTGGCCAGAGCCAACCAATGTGCATGAAGTTAGAAGTTTCCACGGCTTGGCTACCTTCTATAGGTGATTCATCAAGGGGTTTAGTACTTTAGCTGCTCCTATCACTGATTGTATTAGGAAGGGAGAATTTCATTGGACTAAGTCAGCCCATAAAGCCTTCCTAGATCTTAAGGATAAAATGACCCAGGCACCCATTCTGAGATTACCCGATTTTTCTAAAGTATTTGAGGTTGCCTGTGATGCTTCAGGTGTAGGAATAGGTGGAGTCCTAAGCCAAGAGAATCATCCCATAGCATTCTTTAGTGAAAAACTTAATGATGCTAAGCTTAGGTATTCTACCTATGATAAGGAATTTTATGCGGTGGTGCAAGCTTTGCGTTACTGGAGACATTATTTGCTACCGCAGGAATTTGTACTATTTTCGGACCATGAGGCTCTTAGATTTCTGAACTCCCAAAAGAAGCTTAACCCTAGGCATGCTAAGTGGGTAGAATATATCCAGTCCTATACTTTTGTCCTGAAACATAAGGCTGGAGTTGAGAATAAGGTAGCTGATGCTCTTAGTCGCCGATCTCTGTTATTAACTTCTGTTAGAACTGAGGTCATAGGGTTTGAGCAAATCAAAGAGGAATATGAGTCTTGTCCGGATTTCACAACTGTGTATCAGGGTCTAGTTCAAGAACCATCTAGTAATCACCAGGATTATACCCTTGTAGATGGTTTTTTGTTCTTCAAAAATAGGCTTTGCATCCCTAAAACTTCTCTTAGGGAATTTTTGATTTGGGAAATCCATGCTGGAGGTTTAGCCGGCCATTTTGGAAAAGACAAGACCATTCTAGCTATTGAAGACCACTTTTTCTGGCCTAGCTTGAAAAGGGATGTAGCTAATATTGTAGCTAGATGTCGAACCTGCGCTGTTGCCAAACAGCGAAAACAAAACACTGGCCTTTATACCCCACTCCCTGTCCCAGATCGTCCTTGGCAAGATGTGAGTATGGATTTTGTGTTAGGTTTACCTAAGACCCAGAGGAGACATGATTCTATCTGTGTCGTAGTCGATCGATTCTCTAAAATGGCCCACTTCTTGCCTTGTTCCCAAACCTTTGATGCGTCTAAGGTAGCCACACTTTTCTTCAATGAGATAGTTAGACTCCATGGCCTACCTAAGACAATCGTTTCAGATAGGGATGTCCGGTTCACCAGTTACTTTTGGAAGACCCTTTGGCATAAGTTAGGGACAAAACTTAAGTTTTCAACTGCCTATCATCCCCAAACTGATGGCCAAACTGAAGTAGTGAACCGTAGCCTAGGAAATCTGCTGAGATGTCTTGTTGGTGAAAACACCAGAAATTGGGATTTATACCTACCAAGGGCAGAATTTGCGTATAATGACTCGGTCAATAGGTCTATGGGTAAGAGTCCATTTGAAATTGTACATGGGTACAAACCTCACACACCTCTTGACCTAGTCCCTTTACCTGTCCACACTCGAGTCTCCGAGTCTGCTAAGAATTTTGCACAGCATGTAAAAGACTTGCATAAAGAAATTCATGCCAAAATAAATTTAAGTAATGAAACTTATAAGAAGTTGGTTGATACTCAAAGGCGAGTCAAATCTTTTGTTGAGGGAGACTATGTGATGATTAGGTTAAGGCCTGAACGGTTTCCTCCTGGAACCGTTAGAAAGTTACATGCTAGGGGAGCTGGACCATTTAGAGTGGTAAAGAGAGTAGGATCCAATGCCTATGTGCTCGAGTTGCCTCCAGAACTAGGCATTAGCTCTACTTTCAACATTACAGACTTAGTAGAATACAGGGAGCCAGCTGTGATTCCTAGTGAGCCTTTTGAGCCTAACCCTATCATTGAGAGTGATCCCGACCCTGTGTGTCCACCAACAAACTGGCCTGTGAGGAAAGAGTAGATTGAAAAGATCCTGGATGATCAGGTTATCTCTACTCGTAATCGAGGATACCAAAGGTACCTGGTCCGCTGGCAAGGAAGGCCAGATTCTGATGACTCTTGGATCTCCCGAGAAAAATTACAAGAATTGGACCCAGACCTCTTGGAGAGATACCAGAGCCTACTTGAGCCTTACTCGACAGGGTCGAGTTCCTCCCACCCCGGGAGAATTGGTGCGGGCACCAGACTCATAAGAAGACTTCAGAGCTCCATTTGGATCTCTGATTAACATTGTCCGAGAAATTAGGGTTTGTAATAAAGGTTGACCTGGTCAACCAGTTTATTTATTTTTATTTATTTCTTGAGTCACCATTTAAATTTTGTTGAGTCATGTTGACTCGGTGCAAGTCCCGATGTGGTTTCAATTTTATCCAAAATGGTGCCGCAATTGTCTTCCAATCAAATCAAGGTCCAAAATGGTGCCACATTTGTCTTCCAATCAAATCAAGGTCCAAGCAAGTGGAGGCCACACTCCAAGCCACACGCCCAGCCACACTCCGAGCACACGCCAGGGTCCAGGAGGCGCCACAGAGGCATCCTAGTGTCATGGTCCCCACATCCAAAGAAGAAAAAAATCAAATTGGAAGCCAATTTAAAGGAGGCGCCCATACCTGCCAATTTTGTCTAAGCAAAGAAGGAAAGGGACTTCTCTTGGAGAAAAAATCAATGAAGAAAAAATTATTTTTGCTATTCTCATGTGTTGAGTAACCTAGGTTTCTCTTCTTCCGCACTATTCTAAGTGTTGAGCTCCATGAGGGGGTAATCCGGGTTCCATTGGAGCCTTGAGGAGGTGAGAGATCTCCATCTTTATCCAAAACCCTAGGTTAGCCACTTAAAAATCCAAAACCCTAGCCGCCCTTCATTATTTTCAATCCATCAAACCCTAGCTCCTTCCATCTCCCACAGCCTCTCTCTCTCTACAAGTCCAGGCCGTCCACCTTCATCCAGATCCAGTCCGGCTACTTCAGATCCAGAGCAAGTTCCAAGGAAAATCACATCAGCTTCCAAGAGAATCCAGTTTTCAGTAATTTCAATCTTCAAGTTCATCAACCTGGTAAATTTTTCCCTTGACTCTCTGATTCCATCAATTATTTTTCTTCTCTTCCAGATCTTGAGTTCAGGAGAAGCCAACCCGCCAAAGGACCAGTATTGGAGGGTCCATTGCGAAGATATCTGAATCCGAGGATCCAACAATCTGCTCGGGAGAGTTCTTCCACCAAAATCTGTGAAGATCATTGTCTGGTTAGGTAAACCATCTCTTCTCTTTATTTCTGTTCTGTTGAAAGTTCGGAGCGAAACCCTAGGTCTGGGAGTTTCTCAACCCCCAGCGATCCGTTGCTTCTGAACTACTCTGATAATTTAGTTTCCTTAAAATTGTGCTTTCAATTATCATATTAGTATCTTTCAATGTTAGGTTAACTTTTCTTTGATTTGAAGCCAACTTCTACAAACATATAAAAACAACAAAAAAATTAGTTAATCTTAATTTACTTCCGCATCGCATCCCTTTATTTGTTCTGCATCATCATCAGATCAAGCTGAGATCACATCGAACACGTCCCTGAAATACACATAACCATCAGATCGATGTGGGAAAGGTGTTGCATCATTTGATTTTGCCATAAGACGTGCACAGTGATAATTAATGCATATAGCTTTCAGATGCCCAACTTTTATTCCACAACACCTTTACTCGCATCCAGTGTTCTCGATACTGTCTTGAACCGCATGGTTCGGGGCATACCATACCGTACCGACCAAAAGTCGGTACAGTTCAGCCATAAAAAAATGGTCCGGAGTGACAGACCATTCAAAAAAGTAAAAAAAATCTATACTGAACTAGTGTATACTGTCCGATTCGATCCAGTTCGGGCCCGATTCTTCCCGATTCGAGTCTGGTTTAGGTTAAATAATATAGCCATGGAAAAGAAAGATATTTTTTTATAATTTCATGGGCCCAGTATGGGACTCGGTATGGTACGGTATCGCACCGTACCATATCGATCGGTAATCGGTACAGGGCTTGGTATCAGTTCAGTATTCCTTGCTTGCATCTAATGCTCCATTAATGACTCTTAACCGGTCCTGTGCACCATTAAGTGACCTTTGATGTTTTCTGTGGACTGCCCTCTCCAAACACGTCAACAAAAGGAAGAGTCATGCATTAAATGGCCACTTGACTTCATTAAATATGCTGGGAGAAAAGAAAGGACCATGTGCTCTAGAGAAACAAACTGCGCATGGTTCTATATGCATAGATGGCATGTGCATTGAGGTATCATCTCAATAATTTTTATCTCAACTTGATGCTCAGCCTCCATCTAACTTTGAGAGCTCTTGAAGGATCTTGCCCCTATGCCTTGGGACAAATGCCTGATGATCATAGATAGGCAAACATGGAAGTCGAGCCAAGCTACTCGATCCCATCTCTGTCACATGCTATGCTTATCTTGACCTGAGGCCTACTCGAGAAAGCCTCTTATGATAATAGGAACATCACCTTGTGACGTTTCCTGTTGTCCTTCCAAGTCTCTCATCTCGTGCTTAGGGATGGCAACAAAATCCAAACCCATGGATACCCGACCCGACCCGACCTGATTGGGCCAGGTAATCAATGTTTTGACTGGGTTTAGACCGGGTTTGAGTAAACCCTGAATGCTTAACTTTGGATTTGGGCCGGGACTAGGTAGATATACACCCGACCCGAACCCGACCCAAATTATTTTAATATTTAAATATATAAAATTAATATATATTATATTTTTATTTATTTCAAAAGTATTGAATTAAGTCTTGTTAAATTTTATTTATTTAAGATAATTTAAATTTTATTTTAAATGTGAAACTAAATGCTGTTGAACAAAAATATAGTTAAATTGTATTTGTTTAATATATGTATGATTTATAAAATGGTAGATAATTTTAAAGTTAATAAAAATAAAAATAATATTTAATATGACTTAATTGGGTTTGGATCGGGTAAACCTGAATTACCTGATACCCGATTGAGATATATTTGGATAAAAAAATCCAGTCCCGATAGTGTTTGAGCCAGGTTTGGGTAGTTTATTGAGCATTCGGGTTTGGGTTTGGATAGTTATGCACCCGGTCCAAACCTGACCCATTGCCATCCCTACCTGTGCTCGATCCACCTGCTATCGGAGCTTCATCTTACATTGAACTCTTGTCTGCATTAAGGACTCCACCTTGCACTGGACTTCCTGTTAAAAAGTAGTGACTTCTATACTTTTTTTCCTATAAAATGACTCTATTACTATGCAAGACCTTCAAAACTCCATCACCGGCTTTCCACGTGCAACCGTTTAAATCCAATTTACTAAAAAAAATTAGATTCTTTCTAAAACTGGATATGCATCAGATCTCGTTCAGTTTCTTTACCATCCCATCATGTGCCATCAAGATGACTATCCTGATGTCCTTGATCACATAGCTTAATCCATTTGGCAAGTGGACAATACTCTCTCTACTCTCTAGAGAGTTGAATAGCTCCTCTCTGTAGCAAATATAGTGTGGATATGCAGAATATAAACTCTACTAGGAAGAAGGGAATATCTCATCGGATACCATGAGTGCATTATTGATATATCCGCCATTACTATAATCGACCACCGCTACAATAGCCCTTATCCGATCTTTGAACTACAGGCAATCTCTGATACGATGCCTCAGCTCATCATATCAGTAATATTTGATCTTGCTCGCATCTTTTGACCTAGACCACCTATCTCGTGATCCTTTGTCTCTTCACCTTCGATCGCCTACTCCTCCAGAAAATGCCAACATCGAGTTCTTCCTTAACTCGAAGCCTAGTTCTCCAGGCTGAGAATCTCATTCTGGAGTAACATTGAGGTAACCTTCTCTATCTTGATGGTATTCCTCTCTACTAAAAGAGCAATCACCAGGAACTCGAAGGACTATAGTAGGGATGACAGCAAGACCAGCATCCTGGTCTTCTCCTTAACTTTTTTATCAATATTGAAAAGATTGATAAGGATTTTTAGAAGTTGCTCGGGTGCTCCTACATGCTCTGTCCCTTGGTCATCCGTAGTTAGTAGAACTACTTCCAAAGGAATAGTATATTAGTAAGAGATTTTGCCATGTACAACTTCTCGAGCTTTTACCATAGTACCATCGGGAAGTCTTGTTCAGTATATAGATTACCATCTCATCTGTCAAGTATAAGTGGATCATGCTTACCGTCTATATCTGGAGCTACCTCCAAGTCTTCTCTTCCACGATGGTTGGTCTTTTCTCTTACATGAGAGTATCGATCAGTCCTTGCTAGATAAGCACATCTTTTACCTCGCTTGATAGAGGAAGAAATTATTCTTCCCATCAAATCGGTTGATCTCAAACTTGATTATACCTGTCATCTTCATCTTCAATCTTAATCAACACGAACAATCCAAAACTCTAATATCAGTTATTAGGATATCAACTTGCTTTGATACCCTTATGATATCAATTTACTCTAAAACCACTCTCATCAGAAAATCACTCATACGGATCCCCATTTTCAGGACCATGATTATTAATGTTGATGCCATAAGAGAAGGAAGAAGAGAATAAAATAAAATAAAGATACAAACAATTTGAGCATGCAAGGTTTTACTATAAAAAAAAATAAACTTATAAGATTAAAAACTTCCACTCTCAACATGTACAAGTCTCTCAACAAGAATTTCCAAACTCCCTCTCATAAGCTCTCAACTCAGCCACTCTCTAAAGAATCCTTCATCACTCTTTTTATCCTCATGCCCATCTTGGTCTTCTACTCATATTTTTATAGTCTCTAGTGCAAAGAGTGTCTTGCCAGGAGTCCAACAGTTCAAACCATATCCAAAATAGAGTCTTGTATCTCTCCTGACACGAGTCTGACTGTAGAACTCTTCCTGGTTGTCGGTTGGTCTTAATTGTACTGTAGATCATGTAAATCAAGCTGGGATCGCATCAGATACATCCCTAAAACATGTACACTGTAGGCTCAGGTAGGCAACCCAAGAGGAAGGGTGAATTGGATTTTATAAAACTTTTATACTATTTAAAATATGAACTAAAGCAAGTATGTACTAATGCAATTCAAGTGCTTGTGTATTTCAAATAAATGCAACGGAAATAAAGAAATAAAAGTACAAGGAGAACAATCACACAAACACAAAGATTTATAGTGGTTCGGTGCCAACCAAGCACCTACATCCACTCCCCAAGCCACCCTTAGAAATTCCACTATAATCTTACAATTACAGTCAACTTGTTTTGTCTTCGGGCTCACAAGTCAAACCCTAGTTGGTTTCAAGGCTCACCAATAACCTCCCTTGGTTTTACGGGCTAACCAAGAACCTAGTTGGTTTTCCGGGCTAACCAACAACCCAACTTATTTTGGCTTCGGGCTTACAAGTCAAAATCCTAGTTGGTTTTTACTACATAGGCTCACCAACAACCTCCGATGGTTTTCACTTGGCTCACCACCAACCTAGATACAAGAATTTAAGAATGAAAATAAAAAGCTTTCTTACAAAGCAAATTTTTCGTTGAAGCATATTAATTGTTGATGTTGAGCTTGTCTCCATGTTGTAGAAGTTTCAATGGATGCTTGATCATGTTGCTCTTGGAAGCTCCCTCTCCTCTTTGAATTCTTGGAGGCTCAACACTCAATAAATTGGATCCTCAAAAATATTATTCACATATTTTCACTTGGAAATCAAAGGATTTATCTTTCAAACCATGGATCCTCTTCCCTCTCCTTCTCTCTTGCTTCCCCAAGTATTTAAATAGCCCTCCAAACCTTATTTGACCATTTATGACCGTTAGGGAGGAAAATATAGCCATTGGAGCCAAGTTGGAGAAGTTCTGCAGCCCAGAAAACTAGCCATTACTGTTCAAGTGTCGACACTTTACCTCCAGGTGTCGACACTTCAGTTTCAAGTGTCAACACTTCATTCTCCAGGTATCGACACTTCACTTCCAAGTATCGACACTTCACCTCCAGGTGTCGATACTTGACTGAAAGTGCTTTCTGAAGTTTTTCGTTTATCTCAGGCCTTGAGTCGACACTTCACTCTTCAAGTGTCGACACTTGATCCTCAGGTGTCGACACTTGCTTCCCAGGTGTTGACACTTCATCCATGCCAGACTGAATTTTCTTCAAAATTCAACTGATTTACATACTTAATGCACAATTAGTACTCAAATTACTTAAGTGTTTTGTCATAATCAAAACCAAAGTCAATTGTAGACTCAGGTAGGCAACCCAAGAGGGGGGTGAATTGGGTTTTATAATACTTTTGAACTACTTTTAAAAACTATGAACTAAAGCAAGTATGTGATAATGCAGTTCAAGTGCTTATGTATTTCAAATAAATGCAGCGGAAAAAAAGAAATAAAAGCACAAGGAGAACAATCACACAAACACAAAAGTTTATAATGGTTCGGTGCTAACCGAGCACCTACATTCACTCCCCAAAAATTCCTTGAAAATTCCACTAAGTTTGGTTTTATAACTTAGGCTCACCAACAACCTTTATAACTTGTTTTGTCTTCGGGCTCACAAGTCAAATCCTAGTTGGTTTCAAGGCTCACCAACAACCACCTTTAGTTTTATGGGATAACCAAGAACCTAAACAACTTATTTTGGCTTCGGGCTCACAAGTAAAATCCTAGTTGGTTTCAAGGCTTACCAACAACTACTTTGGTTTTCAAGGCTTACCAAAAATCTCTTTGATTTTTCAAGGCTCACCAAAAATCTTAAGTAAAACAATGTAAGAGCAAGTATAAATGAATATAATAAAAGCTTTCTAAAATAAAGCAAATATTTCTTTGAAGCCCTTGAATATTGATGAAGATCTTGTCTTCAAGTTGATGAAGCCTTTAATTGATGCTTGTGGATGTAGATTTTGATTGCTCTCTTTGAAACTTGGAAGCTTGAAGGCTTTGAATCACTCAACTATTGAATCCTTTAAGAATATTCAAGAAACTCATCAAAGGATTGCTTTCCCATTTGATTTTTGATGTTTATATAGCCTTCCAACACTTAAATGACCGTTTGTAGTCATTAAGAAGGAAAATATAGCCGTTGGAGCCAAGTTGGAGAAGTTCTGCAGTCCAGAAAACTAGCCGTTACTATTCAAATGTTGACACTTCACCTATAGGTGTTGATACTTCGGTTTCAAGTGTCGACACTTCATTTTCCAGGTGTCGACATTTTACTTTCAAGTGTCGACACTTCAGCTCCAGGTGTCGACACTTGACCGAAAGTGCTTTCTGAAGTTTTCTATTTGTCTCAGGCCTTGAATTGACACTTCATTCTTCAAGTGTTGACTTGATCCTCAGGTATCGATACTTCATTTCCAGGTGTCGACACTTGCCTGTGCCATTACTGAAACATCTTCAAATTGAAACTTTAACCACTTCAAGTTCTTCCATATCAATTCCAAAGTCCATATACTTGATTTTTCATTAATTTAAGGATTTTTTCAACTGAAATACAAGCATTTCTTTATTCAACATGGTTGAGTACTAAGATATAAAAAATACACTTAAAATAAAATTAATACTCAAATATACTTAAGTGCTTTGTCATAATCAAAACCAGAGTCAACACACACCCATCGAATCAATGTGGGAAAGATGTTGTATCATTTGATTTTGCCACAATACATGCACGGCGATATTTAATGCATACTGCATTCAGATGCCCAACTTTTGTTCTACAATACCTTTAGTTGCATCTAATGTTCCATTAATGGCTCTTGATCAGTCTTGTGCACCATTAAGTGACCCTTAGATGTTCTCTGTGGACTGCCCTCTCTAAACATGGCAACAAAAAGAAGAGTCCCGCATTAAATAGCACCTGACTTCATTAAACACACTTGGAGAAAAGAAAGGGCTGCGTGCTTGAGAGAAACAAATTGCACGTGGTTCTATGTGTATGTATGGCATGTGCATCGAGGCATCATTCCAACAAACTGATGAGTTGAAAATTTGTAACTTTGATTGGATTCGATTTCTTTAGCATTGAAGCAATATAAGTATTCTTCCAAGTGTGTGCCAAAACCTGGTGCCAAAAAAATACCATATGGTTGCTACTACATCCAGTTTAGTGATATACTATAACTCCCTAAAAAAACACAATTGAAATCCATCTAGCCCAGGGGCTTTATCAAACTACATTGAGTGGATTGTCTCTCAGATCTCTTCTTTTATGACTTCTCTAACTAGTATTTTATTTTAGCTATCTAACATGGTTACTTGTACTAGAGGTAATAAAACATTCCTTTGTCTATTTGATGTGGTCAATCTCTATTTAAAATGATCTATTAACAATTTTCGGATAGCTACTTTATTCTCCACCTTTTGTCCTTGAGAATTATTAAGAACTAAGGTTCCATTGTGTCTAGATGCAGAATACTTGACTTATGAAGTAACTTAGTATTCATATCATCATTCCTAAGCCAAATGATTCTAGACTTTTGTGTCCAAAAGATTTCTTACATTCTAAGATTTTAATTATATTGATGGAGTAATGCTTCATATGATATTGTATACTCAATCCTTCTTTAGTAGCTTTTCGTGTCGTAATTGAAAAATATCCTCATATAATGCCTGACCATTATGAAAAATATTATCTATATTGTGATGATGTTGTGCCTTAGCTACTTTCATGGTATTCTACAACATTAGGGCTAGATGGACTCGGGCAAATGATTGTCTATGCAAGCCATGCTACCTCATGAATACTATCATTTGAGAGCCAAAATCTTTCAAATTTGAATGGATTCATACTTCTAAATCGAGTCCATTTGATGATTAAAAGCATAGGATAATCTTTGGATTCAAACCTTGCAAGGTCCATCCATTTATTAGAGGCAGAATCCCGTTCAAGTCTTTCCCAGGCCCTGGTTGGTTCATATTTGTTATTGCACCAAGTATAGGTTGGTCCTTCATAACCAAAGTCCATCAAGCTAGTTTTTCAGAAGAATGACCTGATTTCTCTACTATTCTTATTAACTTTAAAAGTTTTACCTCTTTTTTATTATATGTGAAGAGAGAATATAGTTAAAATAACAAAAACCAACACTGGTAAGTGGCAACCCCAAAGAAAGGACACTGGAAATTGAATCCCATGTAACTCAACATGTGCACCTATAGTATTAGTATAAACTATGGCTAAGATCCAAGTTGGTCCAGATTGTGGTGTTGTATGACCAAAAAGTACTTGTAAGTAATTATATGTAAAGTTAACTCTTCCTAACTCCTTCCTCCAAACTACCACAATATCTCCGGATAATCCAATAGATGGTACCATATACACATTCCTGAGTGGGCTCATTAACCTTTGAATTTTGGTCATGGAAGTTTCTAGAAAACAACAAACCCTGGTTTATAAATATGTAAGGTATTTTAACATAATTTACAAAAGAAGGTTTCACTGCCCCTTGATAGTTCTATGATAACACTATTGTTATTATCCTTTGTTAGGTAATTGAGAGATTTTTGACCTAAGCTCCCCATCGCCATGACACTCAATACCTCTACACTTAGAGGGTTTGGACTGTATACCAGATTGTGCTTGTGAGCATGTTGCTCATTTGTGACTACAAGTGCTTTACAAGGATCAGTAATAGTTTGCTATAACTTAACGAAGTGTGTGTCATGCATTAATGGATCATTACCTATTTTTAGTTGTTACATGGTGGGAACACCAGGATCAGATACAGATCACTGGATCCCATTTGGTTTACCTATTCATGTGTCAATGTTTTAAAAATTTTGTAATCAATTAAGATTGAGTCCTGTAATAAGTTGAGGTTAGTTGATTTGTCTCAACCCTCGACCTAATCAGTATTTTAAGTCATGTACATCAGTTATGAGTCCAGTATGAATCCAATTTTTGTACAAGAGAGGAGGTTACCATATTCTAGAGTTCCACCATGCCACATCTAGGAGTCAGAGGCCACTACATCAGTCCATTGGATTTTGTGTGACAATCCGGGATCCAAGATGCTTCCAAAAATCCTGATTCCTTCCAGATACCCTCCAGATGGCCAAATTCCCTTTAGATGCTTCCAAAATATTTCATATGCCAGGAGTCCATGTTTCCCAGGTTATCCCATCACTCCGGGCCTTCAAATTCAAGTCCAAGCACCAAGCCCAAGTCCATTAAGAGGCAAGATTCCAAGAATATTCCTTTATCGGGCCATCCCAGCTTCCAAGGCCCAAAGCCCATGCGCCCAAGCCCCCCTTGGCCGGCCCACTTGCTGTCCATGAAGCCCAACACGCCATTCTAAGAGGGCTTAGGCATCCTCCCATGTTGACTTGGTCCAAAGCCAAGTGGGGAGAGGAAAGAAGAGAAGACTAGGTCAAATTCTAACCTAGTTGGGATTCCTAATCCTTTTAAACCTTGTAATTCTAACCTAGCTAGGAAAGGACTTATAGTCTAACTAGGAAGAGAACTTGTAACCTAAGTGTAACCATGGTTAGAGAGGGCATGAGAACTCTATAAATACCCCACCCCTCCCCTCCCCCTCTTGTAATCATCTCTTTCTTATAAATACAACTTGCTGAAATTTTGTGTTATTGCCTTGTGATTGGTGTCTTTGTTTTGATTCTTTACTTTAAGTGCTCTCCTTGTGTACCCCGAACGAATCCTTGCTGCCTTAGCATCCTTTTGCATCCTTGGAGACTAGCCATGCCCAAGCAAAGGAAGCCCTAGCTGCCGTCAAAGACAATGAGCTTCTTCCTCCCAGGCTGCCATTTCCTAACTCTAATCCCGATTCCTTCAAAATCCTAGTTTCTTTTCTCTTTTTTATTTGCTGTTTTGATTGACCCTGACGCTTGCAGGATCCCCGAGGTGCTCCACCTCCCCAGAGAAAGCCTTCTTTGCTTCTAGGATCGCCCATATCAGCCATCAGATTCAAGGAAACCGAGGCTTCTTCATCCAGGCTCCAATCATAGTTGTGAGTGATCATTTTCACTGCAAAGTTTTCAATCTCTGACTGGTAAGAAACATTCCCTTCTCTTGATATCTTTTTTGATGAAGATAAACTATCCTAAGCCGAGAGTTTCTCAACTCTCGGATCCTGGCTACTTATCATCTTGCATGAGTTTTTTGCGATCATGATGATTCTTAGAATTGCTGAATATCCTGTTAGTCTTTACTTAACTTTGAAAATTTAGCCTACAAATTTAATATTAAAAAAATATAAAAGAATTAGTTTACTATTTTTCCTGCATATTTAGCATTCTTAGAATCATCCCGCATCATTACATAACCTTCATGCTATTAGGCATGGATTACTCTCCACCATATTTGACCAAACCTTGTTTGGTAGTAGCAAAGCTTGCCTGAGAACTTTCTGTTGTCTAGAAGTGAGAAATGAACATACCTTATTGTTTCATATTTTGATGATGGATGTCGGAGAGTACTAGTATTAAGAGTTTGTAAGGTAGTTCCTTCCCCACTTCTTTTATAACAAGAACTTTTAATTTGAGAGGTGACTTGGTGAACCATTGATTTTGCAAAAAAAGCTTTGAGAATTTTATTTTTTGAATCTAAGTACAAGGTCAACTAAAATTCAAACAAAATATATGAGATATTCATGAAATGTATATATCAAATTTTCAATTAATATGCATTGAATATCATAGGATGTGTCTCACCCATATTATACTTAATTTCAGGGATATAATTATCAAAAATATAAAGTGCATATCATTTTCTAAAAAAATAAATTAGCTTGATATTTTTTGTAAAATTATTTTAGAAATTAAAATAATAAAGTGGTCGCGTTGTATGAATACAATGAATTGGTTACGAATCAAGTAGGCTATTATCCACACTCATTTTGTACTTGCCTTGGGGCGGAGCAAAGCAAGGCGGGTAGAGTTAGATAGACCAGGTTGGCCATATTAGATCGGATAAAGTTATAAAATATATATTTTTATATACAAATAAAAAAATAAAAAAATAAAATAAATCATAGTACTTTATATAATAATATTAAAAAAAAGAAGCAAAGCACATAACATAACAAATCAGATTTTCAATAATAATACAAACATAATAAATAAAAAAAAATATTCTTTAAACTAAGAAAATAAATAAATTAATTCAAATAATAACTAAGGATCATAGTGTGTAATGTTTTTTATATTTAATGTTTTTCACAAGTGAAGTGATTAGGACAAAAACTGAGAAGAGGATTTGTGACGAGTTATATATATTTGAATTGGATTTGAAATTGATTTTATCGTACTCAGTACCCTCCTCATTTCAGTAGGGTTTGATTAAAATTTACTTTATTAGGATCGGATCGAATCAGATAACCGAAAGGTAGAGTAAATTGCCATCCCTATGCTACTGTGTCATAATCCCTGTTAGCTTAGACCGGGTCCACATTCTGATCGGGTGCATAGGTTTGGTTAAAACTTACTCTATTAAGATCGGATCAGGTAACTGATAGGGTGGAGTAAATTGCCATCCGTATGCCACTGTGTCATAACCTCTGTTACCCTAGACCGGGTCCACATTCTGATCAGGCGCCTATTTCCCACGGGCAGACTCGCTGGACCGGACCCGGTCCAATCGCTTCCACGGCTATATAAGTTTCGCTCCAAGAATCCCTAACGGCGGATATTTTCGTTTCTCTTGCATTCGGCCGCGCCTCCTGAACGTGAATAAACTCTCTGCCTCCCCCTTTTTATCCTGTTTGAAACTCTCACCATTTCGCCCTCCTCCCGCAGTAATGCTCTGATGCCGCTCCAAAACCATATTCCTGACCCTAGAAATCTCCAGGTACCAAGAAACACCGCCTCGCACTCACGCTCCTCGTCCACTCCAAACTACAGTTGATACTTTGTATGCTTTTTAATCTTCCTTTTTGGTTGTAGTTTCCGCGGGTTTCGCCTTCGGGTCGGGTTGCAGAGGTTTCTTATGGCCCTCCAGTTCCATGGGCTCGTCCTGTCTAGCTTCTTACGAAGAAACTTCTGTAGTTTTTCCTGGTTTTCTTCAGCGATGGTAAATTTCACTTCCCCACTCTCTCTTTTTTGTCCATCCTTGTATAGTCAAAACCATCAAGAATATGGATTTTATTGGATAGTCTTGGTTTAGAAGGTGAATGCTCGGGTGAAGTTCTGTTCTTGGTTATAATTTGGACACAATGAAAACCTTCACTCGTGGAGTTTCTTGGGTGCTGAGTGGAGGAATTGGTGCATGCCAGCAGTTTTTTATTGTTTCTTAGTTATTGGGGTGTTCCAGTTGCTGCATTTTAGGAATATGATGGTTGGTATTGCCGCCCGTGTTCTGTTTGATGTATTGCCTCACCTACTTTTGATGTGCAGCCTTGGTTGTTAACTGTGATCATAGTTCCAGACAAGCAAATATGACCATCTCCATTCCACTATTTCTGAAGTTCTATGTTTTCTTGGTGTTTGGTGCAGCTTCAATATAGGGCAGTGCAGAATTTTCCATGCAGCTGCCTGCCGCACTCACCACTTGGCTATTGGGGGAGATATGTGAAGCCTGCCCATGGGGAGAGATATGTCAAGAACTATTTGTTGAACCTGGAAGATGGGAAGGTTACCATTAGACAATGTCCACAGTTTAAATTTATAACCCTTTGTTCTGCAAGACATGGGGGCAATCTAACTTTTGGAAGTTTTGAAGTTGGCAGTAGTTCTAGATTGAATTCTTTAGCTCATGAGCTTATTGGTAGAAGGTTATTTTCATCTAGGAGTAAAAGGATAAAATCAAAGAAGGGTGGTGATAATGTTGTAATGGAAGATAATAAGAGTGGAGATGGTAGTTCTGCCATTAAAGTTCTTCGTGGATCAAAGAAGCAAGAAAAATTTTCTTCTGCTTGTAATAACAATAATGGAGAAATAAATGCTGCAGTCGCCAGCCCCTCTAGAAACGGTGCTGCAAAGACTGGCAAGGCAGCTAATAGTGGTGCAGATGATGGTAAGAGTGAAGAGCAGGCAATTCAAGATGTTAAGGCAAAGAAAGGAGCAGCCAAGAGAAATGGCAAGGCACAAACTGCTAAGACTCCAGTTAAAAAGAATCAGAAGCGTAATAGAAAGAAACAAGATGCAGAACTTTCTGCAAGTACTGCTGCTGCTGCTGAGCCAAAAGGTGTAAGAACAATGTCCAAGGCAAGGAAAGCAGGTGCTACTGGTGCCTTACATGTAGCCAAAAGTAGCAGAGAGAATTCTCCAGTTGGAAGAGTGGGAAATGGAAGAAGGCAGTTGAGGCCTCTTTATCCACCTTGTGGGAAGTCAGTTGTGGTTGTGGAGTCGGTCACTAAAGCAAAAGTCATCCAGAATTATCTTGGGGACATGTTTGAAGTGCTGCCTAGTTATGGCCATGTGAGGGACTTGGCTGGGAGGTCAAGATCTGTACGGCCTGATGATGAATTCAGCATGGTCTGGGAGGTGCCTGCTTCTGCCTGGACTCATCTCAAGAGCATTAAGGTAGCGCTAAGCGGGTAGGATTCTTTGTATATTTTTCTAGCTCCAATATATCACTAAAAAAAAAGCTTATGTAGACTTCTTCTTCTTCTTTTGTTTAAAAAAAAAAGCAACTTATGAATTGGTACAACTTGATAATCCACTCAGCACTATCCCAAAGAGACTATTGGTATTCGAGGATAGATGTCAAACACCTAATGGATTAGAAAATGGCCACATTTTGCAAGTCTGGCTGGTGTTTTTTGCCTTCCTTTTTTTTTTTTGCAGGGGGGGGTTATTGATTTGACTGATATGTCAACTCATCAACTGGATCACAAGGCCAGCATGAATGAGATGAGCTTGCCAATCATCATCACCTCTCACTTCTAATCTCAAAATGTAGAGAGTAACTTGGTCTTGGAGAATGAAGAAAGAACGATCAAACATGTTTGGAATAAAACTTAGGTTTTAACTTGGAGAATGAAGAAAGAAGAATGAAACATGATTGAAATCAAACATTGATAATAGTAGGAAGTGGTTAAACCACCGTTGGCAAGAAACTGAACATTTTTCTATAATCTTCTAATTTTTTTTCATATGTATAAGCTTACAGCCTAAAAACTCAAATTTTGACTAATCTCATGACTTAAAATAAGACATGTTAGATTTTAGCCTTCATCTGATGCTAGAGAAACCTTGAGGCGTGTTGTAGAACCCTGAAAGTTTATTGTAAATAGCAGGACATTTGAAGTAGCTATGTCCCAAATGTTTTGGTTTTACATTTCTAATTACATGGCACTTGATTGAATCCTCACTCCAGGAAGTAGTGTCAGCATCATTTTAATTAAATCAATGGAGGAAAGGAAACATTTGCTTAAGGTATAACTTACTCTTTTCACCAAGATGGTTAAGGGTAAGGGGCCTATAACCAAACAGAAAAATGCAAAAGAAACAAGTTTTCAAGAAACATTATCTAAAATAGATCCTAGCACGGTCCTCTTTGTGCAAAGAATATCTCCATAAATGGGTATAAAATGGGCATGATGATTCTCCGAACCCCATCATTTTGTTACAACTTATGATTCTCCACTTCTTTTTTCTCAATTACCCAAGCTCCAAATTTTGGTATCCCCTTGTGATTAGAGGCAAGACACCATGTTAAATAGCTGATTTTCAGATCACATGCTGTAGACAATGTGAAACAGACCTTGTCAAATGACCTGCTCTAAAATTCTAAGCGAACACACTGTTAAGGAAGAAATGTGGCAAATTTTCATCCCTATGCCTCTTGATCTAATATTCTTGCTTGTGAGGATTTTCCTTAACAAAGTCTCTATGAGGTAGTAGTGTCTTTCAAACTTCTCCAATGTCTGCATTCCTCATCACTTTTGAAAACTCTAGTAAGATCCAAAACCAAGAAAGTGCTAGCTTGTAGCATCCAAATTTAAGAACCCTTTGTATTGTTACTGACATTGAATTTTGAACGTGCACCTCCTTTAAAGATGCACTCCTACAGATGGGTACCTGCCAGGTGGCTTCTCACCTAACTCATCTCCTTTTGCCTTTATCATCCTGTAGTTGTCATGTATCTTTGGTTATAAGTTGCTTACCTGTAATCATCATATCCACCTTAATCTGTTGTGTACGTAATGAATTTTAAGCTCTGCCTGTCAAGTTCATTTCACTAACTTCTTGAGTTTGCGAAGGAAAATGATTTGTGTGTTTTAAAAATCCATGTTTTTAGACCTGTGCAAAATGTCTGTGAAGTTTGTGAAAGAAAATGATATGTGTGTTTTAAATCCATGTTTTTAGACCTGTGTAACATCTCTGTTGCGTTTTTTATTTTATTTTATGAAAAAGGTAATGTTTTGATCTTTTTTCTTTTCCTTTCATCTTTTCCATTTCTCAGAGCAGAAAACTTAGTACTTGCATCCGATCCTGATCGTGAAGGTGAAGCAATTGCCTGGCATATCACTGAGATGTTGCAACAGCAAGATGCCTTAAATGATAATGTTACTGTGGCAAGGGTTGTGTTTCATGAGATAACCGAGTCTTCTATCAAAAATGCTTTGCAAGCTCCTAGAGAGATAGACATAAACTTGGTCAATGCTTATCTTGCAAGGCGTGCCCTTGATTATTTAATTGGATTCAGCATATCACCGCTGCTATGGAGGAAGTTACCTGGCTGCCAGTCAGCTGGACGGGTCCAATCTGCAGCCCTGGCTCTCATATGTGATAGGGAGACAGAGATAGAACAATTTGATGAACAAGAGTATTGGACTGTTGGGGCTGAGTTTCAAGATGCAAGTTCAGATTCTCTGAAGAACTCTTTCACTTCACAGTTGACTCATTTTGATTCTAAGAAGTTAGATAAGCTTTCTATATGCTGTCAGGCAGAGACAGAGGCTATCGAGAGACGGATTTCTTCATCAAAATTTCAAGTAATAGGTGTAAGAACAAGCAATGTTCAAAGGAGTCCTCCCATGCCTTATATAACATCAACTCTTCAACAGGATGCTGCTGGCAAATTGAATTTTACTGCTGCCTATACAATGAAGGTTAGCTTGTTCTTTAATCTCTTGAATCTATTCATGTTGCCAAATCTGTCACTTATTTGCATTTGTGAACATGTGATTCCTTTTTAATTAGTGAAACTGTGAAAAGCATGATGAATAATGATTAGATTTTACCTCAAGAACTACATTCTTTACATGCATCTCTATCACTTACTTATTTTTCATACATGATGATGTTGGGTTGCATGTGGATGTTGTAACTTCTAATCACTGTTTTTGTTTTTTTAAAAATAATTTAGCTTTATTTTCAGTTTTACCACTTGTTTTGATTTTGTTGCTGAAATAAGATAGCCTAACCTATACATTGGTGGGCTTAAAATGGTGCATGATTTGGGAAGTTAAGTTACATCTGCCACATTACCTGTAAGAAGTTGTGTTTTCCGCTAGAATAGGCAGTCAATAGGGAGGCTGTGGGAACAAGAGGGGATGGATGCCCATCTGATTATTTGGGTGTCCGTGGCATCCTCTTGAAGGGGGCTGACACTCTAAGGGCACCTATCCCCATCCCATCCTATATATAAGATGTGGGAACAAGCAAACCAGTTGTCTTTTGGATGCTCCTTCTGCAATCCTTTTCATCTCTTACAATTATCTTGTGGAGACCAAGCCCTCTGAGGGTAGTTTTGATATTTTGAAATGTTATTAATTAAGTTTTTCTTGTTCAAGTCCTTGGGCTATGTATGAAAGATGGTGTGAAAGATCAGGAGGACATTCTACTATCTGAATGTTCAACACTTGCTCTCGTTTTCCTCTCAAATGCCTATTTCTTGCTCCCTTAGGCCTCCTTTCTTCTCTTTCACCACTCCTATTACCAAATTCATCACTATTTTTTCTCTTTTATACATCCATGATAAGTTTAAGATCGGATAATTATTTCATCACACAAACATTGTATTTTTCAGCCTGCACATTAAGAGGCTCATCAAGTAGGTGCACCATATAGAACACCTAAGGCAAAAGTAAAAGTGAAGAATCTAGAAAAGCCTATCTAATAATGTGGCATATTTTGCAAATTTTCCAGTTTTATTATCGGAGTTAGATGGTATGTTTCTTAGTCAATGAATGAGGATAGATTTATAATTTTTGGTCATCTTTGGCTTGGGGAAAGAAAGCTATATTGTGATGTATTTTGTATTTTTGAATTTGGAGTGACACCGTAGAGGCATGGACTAGAAGTCAAGTTTTCTAGTGCTTTGGCTACAAAATAGACAAGGGCAAAGTCATTTGGTGGCGCCTCTGCACTTGAAAGTGATTAGGTGAAATATTGTTCTTATCATGGCAATATTAGTCATGGCTAGTTTGGTATGATGCTAGCCAGGTTGTTAGAATTGTGCAAGTCACGATTCGACTCGTCCAATTCGAGTTAATTCAGTTCCTGGCCGAGTTGAACCGCAGGAAAGAATCGGAAATTAAAAAGGATCACACCTGTATCACTCATGGGATGACTCATCATCATTGCCGGATCGTTCGAGTTTGTCGATTTGGAAAAGGTAGGTTTCTGGTCGAAAATCTTCAGTGATTTTGAAAGCCGAAGCGTCGAAATCTCTCAAAATTCTTTGAAAATTTTTTCATTGAAGGAAATCGAAGGTATTTCAATCCCTATCAACTTCTTTTCTCCCATTCTCTCTCTTGTTCTTCTATTTCTCTTCTTATTGGTGCAACCATTGCTTCTCCGAGCTTCAACCGCCAGTGGAGGCCTGTGCTCTCTTCATCTCTCTTCCCTGTTCGTCTTTCCCATGAGGATGTCCCGAAGCCCTTCGGCCATCTCTGAGCTTCGATGTCTTCCCTAGGAGGCCCGCGCAAAGTCGTAGTCATCGCTGTCTTCCCCAAGAGGGCACTCGAAGCTCCTGTTCGCTGTCTTTCCTAAAAAGCTGTTCGAAGCTCATGTTTGAAGCCCTGTTTGCCGTCTTCGATCAATCGAGAGAGATGCACGAGTGGGGGGTGGAAGGGTTTTAAGAGACATCATACGGGATCTTTTTCTCTCTTGACTTGTTTCGTCTCTATTCGATCAAGAGAGTGGGCTGTGGTCCACTAGTTTTAAGAGTCCAAAGTTTTAACAGGTGAGATTTAATCTTTTGGATACCTAATAATTTTTTAATTAATTAATTAATTCTATAATAGTTTTTATTTTTTAATTCCAATCTTATAGTATTTTTTTATTGAGTTATGCCACTTAAAAGAAAAGTTAAGATTGTGGATCCAACTTGGGGTCATTGCCAAAAATTTGATGATGGTAAAGGGGATGATAGAATTCGATTACATCATGTATGCAACTATTGTAAAAAGAATTTTTGGAGAGGAGTTAATAGAATGAAAAATCATCTTGTGAGTATCTATAATAATGTTTCTCCTTGTGCTCAAGTTCTCGAAGAAATTCAATTTTTTTTAAAAATTTATTAGGGAAGAAAGAAATTGAGAAAAATTTTAGTGATGATGTTGAGTGTTTTGAAATAGAAGAGCCTAATACAAAAATAAAGAAGGGCACTATGAATTCATTTGTAATTAAAAGAAGAGGAACTATACCTAACAATGGATAATGAATGAAATGGTTAAAAAAGGGAACTAGTGGTCAGGGATATTTGTAGATTTTTATTTGGATATGTATTGGCTTTCAATTTAGTTAAAAGTCTTTTATTTGCTCAAATGGTGAAATCTATTGATGAGTACGGAAGGGAATTGAAACTCTCGTATCATGAAGTTGGAGTTACTTTCTTGAAGAAAGTAGACCTGTCAGCATGGACCGGCTCGGCCCGACCCGACCCTAACCCACATGGATTGATATTATATGGGCCGGGCTGGGCTAGTCCCACTTGCAAAAATGGGTCATGAAAACTTAGTCTGACCTGGCCCTTTATGGGCCGTGGGCTTGGGTCGGGCCAGCCCACTTGAACTTCCCTCTTCCCAAACTACCCCTCCCTCCAATCAAAAGTGTTTTATCTCTTTTATGCCATAAAGATTGACGAGATTGAGCAGGAACGGGATCCACTACGGAGATGGTGGAACCATTGAGCATCTGGCGGTTGGATGAGTCGATGATGAATCAGTTCGTAATAGGGGAGGTGATCTAGCGGTCCGTGTCAGCTATGGAGCTAGTAGAGAAGTGAGAACAACCTCAATGCCGGGGTCACCTCCATCTCTGTTGTTGTCAATAATAGTGGGCAATGGCCTTAAGCTCATCCAGGTCCTGGACAATGGATATGGCGGCGGAGGAGGAAGAAGGCCTAGCTTGGCGATCCTGCTTGGCAGGTCGGCACCCCCACTAACGGCCTAACCTTTGTCTCTGGCCATCCGACACTCCGTTGTGAGAAAATAAAAAAAAGAAGATCGAGGACTCATCACCCAATGCCATGTTCGTTACCGTCGGCTTGCCATACATTGCAGCTGCTTCTCTCCTCATCTGCCTCCTTGTCATCGCCGGCATCGGATATTCTTTTCTCCTTTGCCAGATTGCCAAAGTTCCCTTAACCCTCAGGTGAATCACTGAATTGAAACATGAAAGTAGGATCGCCGGAAGAATAAACATGTGAGGGTTTTAATATTTTTTAAAATATTTTTTTCTTGGCCCATGGGTTGACCTAGTCCTAATCCTGTTGAGCTCATGGGCTATAGGACCCGGACCAAAAAGCTCGGTTACATAAATGGGCCAAATTTTTTTAGCTCGACCCGATCCATTTATAGGGCCAAATGGGCTGGCCCATGGGTTCTAACCCATTTTGATAGTTCTAGAAGAAAGAGGTTCAATGTGTTAATGAAAGTTTGATGAAATATAAAGATGAGTAGAAAAAAATATGATGTTTAATAATGTTTGATATTTGGACTGATGGAAAGAATTGATTTATCACCAATTTTTTTGTAAATAGTCCAAGTGGGACTGTGTTTATCAAATTATTGGATATCTCTGATGTTAGTAAGGATTCAAATAAGTTATTAGAATTGCTTGATAGCTTAGTAGAGGAGATTGGAGAGGACAATGCAATTCAAGTAATGACAGATAGTGTCTTTGCTTATATTGGTGCAAGTAGATTCTTAGAAGAAAAGAGAAAGTATCTTTTTTGGTTTCCATATATAGCACATTGTTTAGATTTAATACTTAGTGATATTTGAAACATTTCGGTTGTTTTTAATATACTTGGCAAGGCAAGGCAAATTATAGTTTACATTTACCGTCATATTTGGATTTTTAGTTCGTTTAGAAAATATTCTAAGAACAAGGAATTGACAAGACTAGCGGTTATTAGATTTGCTACGTCTTATCTCACTTTGAGAAGTATATTAAATAAAAAGATTATTTTAAGAATTATGTTTGCTTAAGAAGAATGGGCAAGAAGCACTTATGCATGTTAATTTGAAATTAGAAAAGTTCAAGAAATTATATTGAGTGATAATAGATTTTGGAAAGCTACAAAATATTATTCGAAGTTTGTCCTTCCTTTGGTAAAAGTATCGAGACTTGTTGATGGAGATATAAAACCGGTTATGAGTTATATCTATGAAGCAATGGATAGAACAAAGGAACAAATTGGCAAAAATTTTAACAATGTGAACAAGAGGTATGATAGGATTTGAGAGATAATTGATACTTGTCGGGATTTGCAACTCTATAGACCACTCCATGCGATAACATATTATCGTAATCCTAGGTAAGTCACACTTAATTTTTAATTTTTAATGTCTATTATTCTATTAATAATTTTTTTCAAAAAATCAATTTATTTTGACTTCTTAGTCATTAGGTTTCAATATGATCTTAATTTTAATGCCAATGTTGAAGTAGAAATTGGATTGTTCAAGACAATTAAGAAGCTGTATCCAGATGGTAAGACAAGAGTCATGATTGATTCACAACTTGACAAATTTAAGATAGCCGAGGGTTTATTTGGGATGGATATGGTCGTATCAAGAAGAAATAAATAACAACCAGGTAATCAACCTTTAAATTTTATGAATTCATTTTTAAGTATATAATTTTTATTTCTAATTTTATCTTAATTTATCTTAATTTATTTGTCTAGCTCTATGATGGGGGAGTTTTGGAGAACAGTGCAAAGAACTTCATAGGCTAGTAATTCAAGTACTAAGCCTTGTAGTGCCTCCGGATGTGAAAGAAATTAGAGTACATTTGAGCATATTTATTCCAAAACAAGGAATCGTTTGGAGCAACAAAGGTTGAATGCCTTGGTGTTTGTCAAGTATAATATTTAAATTTGAGATGAGACAACAAAAAAGGCAAAAAAGGATAGAGACATGATCCGATATGCTTATCAAATATGGAATCGGATGATGAGTAGATAACTAAATAAGAAGAGCCATGTTTATTGGATGATGTCTTGGTTAGATATAAATGAATGTTTTAATGTTGACAAGGGACCTAATAATAGGAAAAGGAAAAGAAGTATGCAAATTTTTCCTAATTTATTTTTGATTTTTTATTTTTTAAACATTTGCATTATTTTTTTTATTTTTATCGATTCTTAAAATATTTTTGTAGGATCAAGGAACTTAATTCTTGATAGTAAAGGTAAAGGGAAAGAAAATGTTGTCGAGGAAAATGAAGTGATAGAAGATGATGAAAGTGATGAAGAAGAAGGGGAGGAAGAAGAAGAGAATCAAGAGATGATTATGCTTGAACAAGATGATGATGATGACGGTGGTGGCGATGACATTGTCTTGAAAATGATTATGATGATTAAAGATATTATTTAATTGTTTGAGACTTTGAGTGAACAATTTTGAATTAGTAATATATTTTGAAGGGTACACTGTATTTGGATATTTGCATATGTTTTAGATTTACACTTATTATTTTAAAGTTAAACATATCTATACTTTTTGAGTGTTCATTGATTAATAGATGGGCATATATTTTCATTATGATTTTATTTTATTGTCTTACATTATCTTGTTATACAAATTATGCAATATTGACCACAATGGGATTCAGACCATTTTCTCTTGCCATGGAGGCAAGCATCTTTTCATTTAGATGATGGGATTATCAAATTTATTATATTTTTATAATTTTTATAATGTAAATTTGTTTTTATGCTAATTTTTATTATTTTAAAAATAAATTGAATTTGTTAATGAATATTACAAGTCGAGTCATGATTTGAGTCATGATTCAAGTCGAGTCATGGGCGATTCACAAGTCGAATCCCGATTTGACAACCATCGTTGCTAGTACCATATAATTTGAGCATAGGTATGCACACAAAAAGATACACAAGATTGTTAAAATATGCATCATTATAATTTTGTATGTCCAATTTGTGTCAAACATGCCAACTGTCACGTCTCGAATCTTGCACCGGAATCGACTACGTGATCGCCCGCACAAATCCTAGATTTTATCCTAAAGATTATGCAGGTCTAAAAAAATTTTCATTACAATTTCAATTCTCCAATTAATCACAATTTATAAGAAAATACTTAACCTAAACAAAAAAATACATCTTATATGGTTACAATTTCAGTCATCCTTTAGTCATCTGATTGGTATTAATGACTTTATGGCTATTCATCATTTTACCACGAATCCAATCCACCACCAAGCTCGAATATCCTGTACAACTCAAGGAAAGTAGGGAAGTGAGCTTTACAGCCCAGTAAGAATTTATGTATAAATTCATCCATAATTATATGCATCAAAATAATAATAAATATCATGAGTCATAAATATCATATCATGCATCCAAAATAGCTTAACTATCATAAAACCCTTTCATGTCCAGTTTGATCAAAGCCTTCTTTAGGGTTTGGACTAACCACAGTTACGCTCAGTCCAAAATGAACAAATTTCAAAATCGATCATATACTATCCGCTCATGGCCAGGCTAGCCTACGTACTAAGCCCGTGGCTCGGGCTATCCCACGGGCTGTCCCACGTACTATCCACTCGTGGCCGGCTATTCCATGTATTAAGCTCATGGCTCAGGTTGTCCCACGTACTATCCGTCCGTGACCGGCTATTTCACGTATTATCTGTCCGTGGCTCAGGCTATTCTGGGTGTGGCGTCGCTAGTCCAAAATAATCTTTTCTTAATTATTAGTTTAACTAAAGCTCAACATGATTGTCACCCATGTTTAAATCAATATGTTTCAAACCCGCATCATTTTTCAAAGCATCCGATATAATATATAAAAATAATCGTATCAAGCCGGCAAATATAATTATCCATTACCAAAATATAAACAATGCATAAACAATAATACATGCCCATGTCATGTCCATGAATAAAACTATACAGCATAAAGAATATATATATATCAATGATGTACAAAAAAATTCTTACTTTCCTATAACCGATCCAAATATACCCGAATTAGTCTGTACCCGGAACTCACTCAATGTTCTTCTGCTCAAAAGGCTATTCCCCTACAATAATAAATGAATTTATTTAAATATTTTTTCCAAATTTCTTTTACGATTCACTCGTAAAACCCTAACTTTATAAATTTTCAGGAAAAAGGGCTTTTCGATCTCTCCCTTCAATATTTATGTTTATCATTACTATTTTTCTCTCTCTCTCTTCTTTCTCTCTCCTCTTCCTCCTCTTCTCTCTCTTCTTTTTCTCTCTTCTCTCTCTCTTTTTTTTTTCTTTCTTTTTCTCTTTTTTTTCCCTTTTTCTTTTCTTTTCCTTTTTCCTTTTTCTTTTCTTTCCTTTGTTTCTCTTCTTCTTTTTTCTGTTTTTTCCGTTCCCCTCTTCTCCTTCGAACCGAGGTCTCCCCCCCCTCTCTTTTTTTTTTCTCTTTCTTTTTTTTCCTTTTCTTTCTTCTTCTCTTTTCTTTTCCTCTTCTTATTTTCTCCTCCCGTAGTGCCCGAAACAGGGAAAATCCCCCTTGAGATGACGGTATCCCCTTTAGCTTGGACTTATTCTCAGCCATCCTCCTCGCAAGGAAGCTTCCCTTGCTCGCGGCCGATGTCTCCAGCCGGCGAGTACACCGCATCCGCCTCTGACATGGGAGGCAAGTTTCTCCCCTCATCCCTCTTTTTTTTTTTTCTTTCTTCTTCCCGACCTTCTTCCCCTCTTAGCCCGAGCTCACCTCCTTTGCTCCGGCTAGCCGGAGGAAGGACGGCGGCCCATCGGAGTTTTCCGGACGGAGCAAGGATGCTCGGCCACCGAAGAAGAGGGAGGAGGATTTTTGTGGAAAATCTCGACGATGGGATGGGATTTTAAAGAGAAGAACGAGGGCTTTTCCTCGCTGTACGGGGTGAAACCTTGATCGATCGAGGCCCCCTCCCCTCCACGACTGTCCACCGGCAGACCCCTACCTCTCCATGGCCCTCCCTCCGGGCATTCCGCCGATTTTGGTGGCCGGATAAAGAGGGGCTCCGTCCCCTGTTTCATCTCATTTTTTTTTTTTGAAATTCGAATTGAAGTTGGTAGTGGCTGCCAACTTCAACCCAAGTGGCCCCAAAAACTGGGTTTTCACACCAACAATAGTTTAAACTGTAAAGAATTATAAGAAAATATAGGTATATTTTTCCTTTCTTATTTGGACTTTCTAATTGTTATATCAGCTATCTTCATGAATTTGGCCAAGCAATTTGTGAAAAACAATCGACATGAGCATGGTTGGATTGTTGTGCACTTCTTATTGAAATATAATTGGTGGCAATTTTCTTTCACATTGCTATTTCGAACAAGGGATTGTTTGATTTTACTACTCACACCATGCCATTTGATGATTCAAATCTCAGTCTTATTGAGCAGTACATACAATTACCAGATGAGTGCCCTTCATATTTGGGCTCGGTTGCCTAGGGTTGACGTGGCTCAAACTACTTGGATCCGGGATCATTCCCAAATTGAATTGCATCAGGGCGGATCGATCCCAGATCAATGGTACCACCTGATATCAAGGAAAGCCTTTAAAACTTATATCTTTTGTTTGATGGTAGTTTTTATCCTTTGTCGAGACGTGAAATATGGTCCATACCATATCAACCGACCATTGATACACCCACGTATCTTGACATTTGAATCCCTTTTCAGTTTTTTGGGCTATTTTTTTTATCATGTTTCTAGTATTGACTTGGTTCAAACCAGTTTAGTGTTGACTATGGAGAATTGATGTTGTAATTTGGCATTTCTGATTTTGTGATGGAAGTTTTGCACGCCATCATGATTCAAAGTTGCATGTCTTCCCTTTGCTTATTGGTTCTTTGTTCTTTGAGTCTTGTTTTACATACTTAGAGTTTATTGTTTGTTGTGTAGATATATGCTGTTACCTCATGATTCATGCTTGCTCATTTCTATAGGATTATTTTGAAGGTCTTCGGGTTGTTTGAGCCAAGGTTCACCATCTTGGTATTAGACCCTATATGGGTACCATCATATTACAGTATTGGTATGTGGTATGGTTCGGTAAGGTTCAGCATACCAAGTATCGAAACGGTATAGAATATCATACTGATTCGGTATTGGTATGGTATGGTATGGACGATATAGCAAACCTTGGTTTGAGCTGTCTTATGTTGAACCTTAATTGGATGCATGGTTTTTCACTTTTTCTATTCTTATCTTCCCTTTCAATCTTTCCTCTGTGTCGCAAATTCACAATCTCATTCTGATTTCTTTTTTATCCTGACAGCTACATTCATCGCTTTTATTATTCAAGTGCAGGTGGCTCAGAAGCTCTATGAGGGGATTAAACTATCAGATGAAGAGGCAACAGGGTTAATAACATACATGCGAACTGATGGACTACATGTAAGTATCAGTTTTGCTCTATGATTTAATTTCTTTTTGATGAATTTCTGTTGAACCATTTTAGCCAGAAATGGTTTTCTTCCCATTTTCTTTACTGCTAATCTGCATCTAGGGCTATTACATCAGCTAGCTGTTTTCATGGGCCAGCTTTTGCTTTGAAATTGAGGTTGAGCTCTGCTTGCTCGGTAAATAATTGGGCTATAGCTAGGACAGGTTAAGCTCTAGTTAAGAAAATAAAATAATCTTGTTGTTATACATTGCTTTGTTATTATTTTCCATATAAAAATCATGTAAAATATAGAATAAATTAATAAAATGTATTTTAGTAAGATTCAAGACCGAGTGGGATGTTCCATGGGATACTAGGATGGGCTTTATCCCATATGTTGAGACAGGACCATCCTACTATCGTCCTAATGTCCCAATCGAGATATCTTGGGACATCCCCTATCCCAAGTGTTTGGACGTGGAGGGATGCAGCATGTCCCGTTTTATGAAAAATTGGGACAGTTCTGTCCCATGGAATTTAAAATCTTGGTAATACGTTCAAGATCTAACAACCATAATAACTTAAAATATATAATTGAACTTGGGAGATTTTGAGTGGTCACCATATTTCCTAATGAGATGTATTTGAATAGCTTGAGTTTTGCTCAAAATAAAATAAGTTGGCTTAAAATAAGCCAAGCACAAGCTAAGCATTGGTTTGAGCATAGCTTGTTTGCACCTCTATGTGCATTTAATGCTATATTTCAAGCTTTATTATTCTATCGTCAATTAGGGGTATTAATGAACTGATGATGAGCAAGCTAAGGCCTTTTTGAGCTTGGCGGAAATTATATTGGGCTAGCTTGAGCTCATCCCCATAATTTTTTTAGGCCAACTCGAGCTCGGCTCGAACTTGAAACGAGATAGGAAGTCCCAACTCAAGTTTGGCTCATTTAAGTCTCTAGCTAGCTTGAGCTTGGCTCTTTAGGTTCAAATTAACGTGTTAAGGCATCCAATTTTGGGTGGAACTTGGGGGCGGGCGGGCAGGTTGGGGGGGGGGGGGGCGGGAAAGAGAGAGAGGAGGGAAGAGGAAGGAATGGGAGAATTTTTGGCTAGTGGAGGATCTCTGGGTCAAGATCGTTGAGGCCGCATTAGGTATCGCTGTAGGTAATAGAGCGTTTATTAGTAGAGTTTTCTATAAGCTATTTGCCTATTTCCTTTTGGTAACTACATTTTAACTACATTCCTGAAGTGTTATTGAACTTTAACATCGATATGGCATCTAAATTAAGAAAGTGCTTTTAGTATCAAAAAATGACAAATAAAGGACATTGCATGATGCTTTGAATTGTTTAACTATTTGTAGTTTTGTACTATCAAAAAATGTTATTACTTATTATAAAGTTTTCTGAATTTGTAAATCATTTATTTTGTTATTCCAATCTAAATATTATAATGTATTATATGGATAAAATAAAACAATAATGATATTTGTTATGATATTGTTATATTATAATAATATTACTACAATATTGTAATAATGTTATATTATAATATAATACTAATATTATCATTAGTAGTATTATACTGTACTATATTTTATTATAATATTATTATAAAATAATAATGTTATATTGTATTCTATTATTTTATAAAATAATAATGTTATATTATTTTATATTATCATATTGTTATATTATTATTATATTACCATGGTATTTTCATACCTATGGAATTTATATTAAAATGAAAATAGCTTTTCCTCACTCTGCAAGTATAGCTTTTGCTCAAAATCTCCAAATTGGGGCCTTTTCTCGTTGGACTTTTTTTAGCTTTTAGAGGAAGTACAAATCTATTATAAAATTTTTAGCAAACACCTCAAAATAATTCAAAAGAGTTTTTGGTCCTTCAAGAAGTGCGTTTTGGCCCTCCAAAAGCAATGCCAAATGGGGTCCTGGTGGGTGAAGATGATGGCAAGGGAGTCATGGTGACAAAAATGAACAATGGGAGTCACGATGATGATGAAGGATGATGAGGGAGTCCTGGTGCTAGTGGAGGGATGGTGACATGGTGATGGGCTAGTGAGGTGATAGTGAAGGGGAGCTCAGGATGAATGTTTGATGGAGACTGGGAGGAGATGCAGGGGCATGGGAAGCACAGGCAGGGGAGAAGGAGAATGAGAGATCCAGAATGGGGGCAGTGGAAGTGGTGCCTTAGGGATTCCAACATCATAACTCGAATGATTTAAGTGGAACTAAAGATCAACCATTGGATCTTAATCTAATGGCCAAAATGACTAAATATTTAGCTATTGGATTAATATTTAATGGTTAAATTCTTCTCAGTAAATGAACCTTGTAATATATAATTTACTCAAATATTCAAATATTTATTCTTATTTATAATTTTATATTTGAAATAAAGTTTGAGCCATATTGGTCTCAAATTGAATGAGCTAGGCTGAGGTCAAGCTAAGCTTGTTTATTTTCCAAGCTAAAAAATTTGGCTTATGCTCCATTCTTTTTCCAATTGAGCAAGTTGATTTCTAGCCTGGCGCAAGCTGTGTTATAACCTCTTCATTCAAGGTATGTTGTCTCGTTATTGGGCCCCATATGGGTGCCCACCTTATTACTATGTTGGTATGGGGCCTATTCGGTGTATTGTGTCTTGGTATGCCCCTCGTATTGCATATTATTACTAAACCGATATGATACATTATGGCTTGTTCTGCTTTGTTTGGTATGGTCTAGCAAACCTTGAGTTCGTTCATTTAACACACCTATTTTCAATGTTTTAAAGGTTGCTGCGGTATGCAGGCAATCAAAGGACTGCACAGTGCATATGTGCTATGTCAATGCTTATGCAGTGCAAATGTGGTAGATGTTTATTTAAGTATTTTATAAAGATTTTAAAATAGTAAAATATCTATAAGGTATCATACTATTTTGAGTATTTGGACTGGACGTGTCAGGAAATAGATCAGACTGGGACAGGACACCCACCATCCTGAGTGTCGTGCCATGGGACATCTTATTCTATGGAAAAATTGGGATGGCCTTGTCTCACCATATTGTAAAACCTTGGTAATGATCACCTGCTTAGTATCTAATAGAAATAATTAAAATATTTTAAGTTTTTAACTAATTAACATTATCATCAATAGGTGCATTTGGCTGTTCTATAACCTGCATGTAGCCACCATCTTATTCAATCCACACCTCCTCACAATCTTGCATAAGAGTGGGCTGCATATGTGGCCACATTACTAAATGGGCCACATATTTGACCTGTGGAAAAGTCTTTTTGCACTGCGTACGGTGCAGAAAATCCAGCGTGGCCCGCACCACGCTTTTTTATTGGTCCAAATGTATCCACTGTAGCATGACGGGATGGGAGCTGAGCGTGACTAGCATTAATTATCATTCAGCTTTTATTTGAAATTTTCGTTTAGACCAAAATACCCTTCCCTCCGGTTCCTTTTCTGCAGGGGTGTCGTAGGTTTTGAACTAGGGTGTCGTAGCTTTTGAACTAGGGTGTCGTAATACTGTTTCAGGTTTTAATTTATATTTTTCTGCAGGGGTGTCGTAGGTTTTGAACTAGGGTGTCGTAGTTTTTGAACTAGGATATCATAATACTGTTTTAGGTTTTATTTTATATTTTTCTGCAAGAGTGTCGTAGGTTTTGAACTAGGATTCGTAGTTTTTGAACTAGGGTGTTGTAATACTGTTTCAGGTTTTATTTTATATTTTTTTGCAGGGATGTCGTAGGTTTTGAACTAGAGTGTCGTAGCTTTTGAACTAGGGTGTTGTAATACTATTTCAGGTTTTATTTTATATTTTTCTGCAAGGGTGTCGTAGCTTTTGAACTAGGGTGTCGTAGCTTTTGAACTAGGATGTCGTAATAATGTTTATGGTTTTAATTTATATTTTTCTGCAGGGGTGTCGTAGGTTTTGAACTAGGGTGTCGTAGTTTTTGAACTAGGGTGTCGTAGTTTTTGAACTAGGGTGTCGTAGTTTTTGAACTAGGGTGTCGTAATATTGTTTCTGGTTTTAATTTATATTTTCTGCAGGGGTGTCGTAGGTTTTGAATTAGGGTGTCGTAGCTTTTGAACTAGGGTGTCGTAATACTGTTTCTGGTCATTTTTGAACCAGGGTGTCGTAGGTTTTGAACTAGGGTGTCATAAGTTTTGAACTAGGGTGTCGTAATACTGTTTCAAGTCATTTTTGAACCAAGATGTCGTAGGTTTTGAACTAGGATGTCGTAGCTTTTGAGCTAGGATGTCGTAATACTGCTTCAGATCATTTTTTGAACCAGGATGTCGTAGATTTTGAACTGGGGTATCGTAGTTTTTGAACTAGGATGTCGTAAGGGTATTTTGGTCAGGACAAAAATTTCAATTAATGCCAGTCATCTCAACTTTTATCCCATCATGCTACAGTGAATATTTTTGGACCAATAGGAGCGTGCGGTGCAGACCACGCTGGATTTGCTGCACCGCACGTGGTGCACAAAGAATTACTCTTGACCTGTATGCATCCTAGCCCAGCCTGGTGCATATTGAGTGCTTTCTGTCGGTTTCTTGATTAAAGCAAAAGAAGAATCATTTTGAAATATAAGGAATGCATTTTGGGAGGTTGAAGGTTGAAACTAAAATACTTCTCTAAGATCATAGAATTAGTTTAAGTAATGTTCATTTTTCTTGTTTTGTGTCAGTTGTTTGGTAAGGTGAGATTCATTTTACTTATTAACTAGTTTTGGCACAGCTGTACAGCCACTGGATATAATCGTAGTAATGTTCATTTATTATAAGACAGAGCTGATGTTAATCTCTCAGGATGTTGATTTGGATATGGTTGTCTGATGTGACTTATTCTGAAAGTTGTAATATAGCATATACACATGCTGTATATATATAATATATATATATATGCTTGCATGTTTTAAATGGATATTGAGTATGCATGCATGTATCAAATGGATATTGAATTAATGAGTTACTTCCTATTTTGTGAAATGGTTGGTCATTTCAAAGTTTATTACAGTTTTTCATATCACATTTCACTGAGAATTAAAAGTTGAATTATGTTTATCTATCTGATTCAACTATCTGATAGCTTCAAGGCACCCCAATTTGGAGCATATCTAGATCAAATGTCATCTTTGTCATTATTATGAGAGGCTATACCATGTCTTAATCACATTAGACATGGCAAGGACTAGTCCTGCCAGGAACTCTTTTTAATTATTAAAGATGCATTTCAGGAATTATGTACTAATTTTTTATCATGCATACAGAGAATGCCAAAAAAAAAGAAGAAAGAATAATATTGATGAATCCGATGCATATT
Organism: Areca catechu; assembly: GCA_021397845.1. Taxonomy (NCBI): domain Eukaryota; kingdom Viridiplantae; phylum Streptophyta; class Magnoliopsida; order Arecales; family Arecaceae; genus Areca; species Areca catechu. The sequence goes on from CM038045.1 coordinate 67,541,202, forward strand.
TAAATGTAGATGCATATTTCTTGATTTTCAGACCATTATGCTTCCTAAAATTTTGCATCTTTTGGGTAACTTAGAACAATGTTATCGTTTGCTTTGATCACATTGAATAAGAGTTATTATGTGTTTTTTTATTGGACGATTCCATTGTTCTGGAATAAAGTGAACTTAAACCAATATGCAATGTGTTTATGAACTGGGATAAGTCCTTTTCATGTTATGAAATATGAATTTGGAGTCTAATGGATTGGATTCATGTTAATGATTTTAATATTCTTCTAAACATTCATGTATTTTTAATTTAGAAGGACTATTGTTCTTTTTCCCTCCTTTTTAGGTTATGTTGGACCTCCGAAACATCATGCCGGTTCTTTGAAACTGCAACTATAACTCTTAGATCTCTTCTGCCTTTTGGTCTGGCTGGAATGCAATTTGCTAGTGTAGCTTATGACACCCTTATTTTTGTTCTGATATATTTTGTTTTTGAAGGTTTCTAATGAAGCTGCAAAGGATATTCATTCCTTGGTTAAAGAAAGGTGAGTAACTTGCCATATGTATTTGCCAGTCTTAGGCCTGTAGATATTTCATGTAGAGACTTATCTGGTCTTCTCTTATTCATTTTGCATGGCCTGTTGACATGGATGATTTTAGGGTTTGTTTTGCCTAACTCTAAGACGTAAGTGCTAAGCCCTGATAGTCCCTAAAACTTCATGTAAGTTGTTTGCTCAGATTTAACCTTATGCCAAATGTCTTGTCAAGTGCCAGCCATCACCTGGATAAAACTAGTGTTGGTTGGTATGGGCCTAAATGAATATATAGAAGTTCTTATCTTGGTTTTCAGCAGGATTGGGCTGGCCCACACTCTCTCCTATAGTTCATGGGTGTAGAAAAGATTATATATCTTCTGCTCAATCAGAAATTAGTTCAATTTTTACCAAACTGTAGTATAATCTATGCATTTTATATACTGAGGAAAATATTTAAGGATATGGAATAAAATGTTTAGCTTGCTCTAAATTGTAGCTGCATGGGGCCATTTGAAACTGAAAGACACAGAAGGATGGTCGTGAAATTGGCAATGGTCAATGAATGTAGTGTGATGTTTCGAATTTTAGGAATTTACTCGGCATTATTATAATACAGAAAGAAGGTCATTTTGGATGGTTGAACATGGGTTTAAAATGGGAGCATGTAGCATATATATTAAAGTTACATGCATTGATTCATGCTGATATGTAATCATATGCCCTCTCATGGATGGTACAGAAATATGCACTGTACTGCTGATAGCATGACAATATGATGGTGTATTATATGAAATGGTACATATTGCAGCTTTTTCCTTTTGCTTCAGTGTTTGTTTACACAACATAGGAAATTTATCCTGGAGCACTTTCATGTGACCTGCAATCACATTTATCTCCTTGGTTCATTTTTACTTCATATGCTGACTCCATGGGATGAAGTAATGAAGATGAACCATCTGTAGGATATTATTTTCCTTCATGTAAATGTGTTATAATTATTGTTCACTGTGACCCTTCTTTGAGCATCCATATGACCCTTCTTTGAGCATTCATAGTAGTACATTGATGCAAGACCTTGCCAACTTATCTTTTGGAGGGAAGAAGAAAATTCAATAATGTTTATTTATTGTGCATGGATGAGAGATGGTATTGTTGTACCTTGAGCATCCACATATGATTTCATGTTGTTAACTAATGACCCTTCAGTGCCCAAAATGTCATGAGAGTATACTTTTCAATATCCTTTAATTTTTTTTCTCAATAAAGTTTATTGATCAGTACTGCTTCATATTCGGTTAATTCATATCTGAGCATTGATAAAAATTTTCATTTATTCAATATTGTTATTATTTTAATATAAAGTCTTGCTTCTACTATGTAGGTATGGTGAGGAATTTGCATCCAAGAACATATGCAAATATTTTAGGAAGGTGAAGAATGCCCAAGAAGCCCATGAAGCTATCAGACCCACTAATATAAGGAGGTTACCATGTAACAAACTATCTTTGATGTTGTCTGTTGTGGTTATTTCTTCATCTTTACAGCAAATTCAAACTCTTTATGCTGAATTCTATTATTATATAGCCATAAGTACAGCCTATGATAGGCGGCACTCTCCAGTCTCCATCATATGACTATCCTATTAGATGGATCTTGAAAAAGTTCCAGAGTGTCTGTAATGAACTATCCAATGTAGTGTTCACTCTTGGGCTCGTAATGAAGTTTCATTTCAAACATTGCTTCCAGTGAAGTCATTGACTGAATTATAAACATCTCTCTAGAATACCTAAATCTGCTGGCTTTTATGTGCAAGGCACATTATTAATAATTTAATTATTCATCAACCTGCAGTTTATGTTGGATGGTGGTATTTGTGTCCGTTGGTTAACACACTTAGATGACACTTGCATGTTGCGTTTGTGCATGTCATATTTGTCTTGATAAGTTGACAAACATGGAAGACAAAAATGATAGTTTTATTGCATTCTTTGTTCTCTCACAATGTTTTTGATGGCTGAGTTTTAATTTCTTTGCTACAGATAACTGTTTTTTTCAATAAATGATGGATCTTTTATATAATTGTTTTACTTTCATGCAAGTTAAAAGAATGTCCAACGATAATGAAGTAGTTTACGCTTGCATCATATTTTTTTAAAAATGCACATTTTTACAAATTGAATTTGTGATGAATTTGTTGGTAACTGTAAAATTAAGAAGCATTATTTTCACACCCATTAGAAGGTCTCATTATAATGTTTAATATCTAGATTTCTCTATGCTATTTGAAAGATAAGTTACCACAATGCTTGATAGGAGCTCTTTCTTATATCCATTTCTTGTGAAGATATAGTCTCCAATAAATTTCTCAGTTCACATTGAAAAAATAAGTACTCCATCTTTTTATCAAAAACAGTTATTTTTGTTTCAACTTAATGCACAGTGAAGAAATCGCTACAATTTAACTGGCCTACCATGTGTTTCATGCCAGAGGATTTGGTCTGCAACCTGCTGGTTGGGTTATATCTTTACTGTCTCCATCTGCAAGTATTGGGATGGAATTCATTTGTTAATTTCATGATGCTTAGAATAAGGAAGATGCTATGCTCTACTGTTGTTGGAAGTGTTGTGCATGGAAGCATAAGATGTCTTTGCAGAATCAAGTGATGTTCATACAATACGGCTATAAGATATGATCAATCTTATTCGTTGGTCTGCAGTTTGTCGTCATGACTCATCCAGAAACTGGCTAAAAGATTGTTTGTTCTTATTTATTATTAGATTTTGAATTCAATTTCCAAGATTCATCATTTCTTTGAAACAATACCATTGTGTTTTTGTTGCGACTCTTTTCAGTGTGTGCTGTTTGAACATAATACTTCTCACATTTCTTCTATCTTACAGCAACCTTAGTAGGAATACTGGATGATGATTCTTTGAAGTTATACACTCTTATATGGACACGTACTATGGCATGCCAAATGGAGCCTGCCGCAACTGATATGGTCTGTATGTTACTTTCAATTTTTAGTTAAGGCAGTAAAATGATTCTCTCAGTCATGTTCTCACTGCTATATGTTTATTTCTTTTCTTTAGCTCACAAAACTATATAACATCATCTTTGAAAAGATTTGGTAATAGTTTAAATATATGCACTTTTCATTTAACGTTCAATGTTATGGTTTTCACTATGCTTACATCAAGTTTTTCATGTCCTAATTACATATTTTTTCAATATCCATATTAATTTGTATGTTGTGGTGGTCTTACCATTCAAGATCACAACCCAACTGATTGTCTTGTAGTTATCGTCTAGAGATATTGGATACTTATCTCCAACTAATGGAGCCAAGGATCAAAGTTAGGTGGATCATGCCCATAACAGCCAGGGGCTGGCACAATGCTAGTACTTAGTCATCACAGTGCAGTACACCCAAATGGATAGACATCCAGTTTGTTAAAAGATTAAATTAACATCCCATGTTACATCATTTAAGGATTTTTATGAACTTAGACTAATTTGCACTGTTATGTCCTATAGAAATCTAGAATCACAAATTCTCTTACTTCATGGTTTAAGTGATGCTTAAATATGCATTTCATGGTTTCAAATAATTTATCTTTCAAATTAGTATCGCATAACTTTGTTACTAGATAAGTGGACACAACCATGTCCAAAGGTAGCAACATGTGATGTTTAATTTTAGAAGTTTAGACAAGTTACCATCATCTGTAACTTTGTACAATGTACTCCGTAGTATTATGATGTGGACATGGACCATCATTGTTGGCATAGGTGCCATGATACCTACTACATGATACTGGTTCGATAAGCTCAATCTTTCACACTAATTCTTGTTTGCATCTAACTCTTATTTATCGAAGACATGGAATGGCAAACTGTATTTGAAATAAATATTAAACTTTGTTATAAAAACTCTATTTATGGGGATATATATTTTTTTGATTGAAAGGGAGGACAGGCTACGTGATTAATACAGAAGTCCGATTGACCTATGATTGATATTGTTCTTCATCTCCACTTGAATCATTTGAAGCCTCTATGTGCTTAGGAAACAAGATGATTTGATAGACTTTTGTCGAAGGTTTAAAAATACTGATAATAGGTCTTATACAGTTATCCGTATTTGAACTAGAATTGTATGGTCTTGCTATAAATGGTACGATACAGCATCATGATAGTCTGATGTTGGTACCCCCCTTCCCCCAATGCTTCATCCAAATCTAGTGAAGGGGAAGTCATGGTGGTACATGATGGTGGTGGTGGATGTGGTGATGCTGGTAGAAATCGAGGTACGGAGATTCTTGTTGATACCTTCAATTCCAGCTCTAACCCAGGAATATGGGGCTGCCAATGGCAACAAAGGGGTGGATGTAGGCAGCTACTTGATGGGGAACATTAGGGAAGGTGATACCAAATAAGATGGTAATAGTGAAGGCAATGTTTTCGGAACTGGATCAAATCGGCTGGTTCAGGGCTTTTTGAACCATATCGATAGGTGATAGCAAACCAG